>CM070784.1:72206084-73413584 GCA_036346955.1 Dipus sagitta | reverse complement strand
AGCAAGGCTTCCTCTGCCCTGGAGTCTGATTGAAAACCAAGGGAAAGTTTCTTTAACCAGCCTGGCTGCATTGAAGGGAGGCAACTCCCAGCTACGCCGTGGGCCGCGTTCTCGCTATAGAAGTGACCATTAGTTCCTGAGGGGGAGATCCGTCCTTCCTCCTCCCCGCGTTATTGGGTCTGCATTGTGAAGTTCAAAGCTAGAAAGGGGTTAACGTTTTTGAGTCTACCAAGCTGTAGGGACATTTGAACAGGACACAGCCCTGCCCACCAGTTTGTTCCTTGCTCACAGGACAAGCCAGCAAAGATTATTAGTCCTCTCCAGCCTCTGTTTTCCTGTCTGCTGCCGGCTCTCTGTGGAGTTTATCTGACACAGCATTTCACCTTACAGGCATAGCTCCCCCTAAGGCAGATAAGCTGGCTCTCACCCTCCACACCTGGGCAGGGACACACGGGGACCCCGAGACTCAGGAGCTTCGTGTGTGACCGTGAGCAAGGACCCGGATCCCACTGAGCCTTCCTATGCTAACCTGAAAAAAGATGACATCAGAATTAAATAGCTCTCAGAAAGATCCCCGTTTTCCTCCACAAAACCAGGGACAGAAACCAAGCAGGAAGAATCAAAGCCAGATTTCTCACAAAAGTGGGCTCTTCTGGGGATGGAGGCGTTGGCTTTGAGGAGGGACCCGAACCACACCTGTGTCGTTGCTTTGCAAGTGCTTGAGCTGAGCCACGGCACACGCGGGAAGACTTCCACTGGCTCAGCTGAGCGCCTGTGGGTGCTGAGAGGCAGGGCGTTCTGAACTGAGCAGCTTTGGGTCCCTAGGAACACTGAGATGGGTGCTGTCACCCTGGCTCTGGAAGCTGAGTCAGTTACGTGGAGTTTTCTGCCCATCCCTGGAATGCTCAAACCCAAGGTTCATGTGCATAATTCAAAGAGGTCTGCATAACTGGGTTCCTCCCCACACACAAGAAACTTTACCTAGACAGAGTAACTTTTCCCTGGCCCCTCCCAATTCTGCAAATTAGAATAGAACTTTGGATGGCTAGTCATATTGGATGGGACTTTTATTGCCCGAGGCACCGAAATGTAGTCTGCTTCCATTGTGTTTACATTGGGTCATGAACCAAGCCCCCGATGGTGAGTGCTTGCTTTTTAACGTAAAACAGATATTTGCCAGCCATGCTGAATGACTGACGTTACTGTCGATGTGTCCTGTCCCCTGGCAGCACGGGTCCATGCAGGTTATAGGTGGCAGTGGGTGAGGATTTTGTGGTTTTTCAGGTTACTGCATCATGTGACCAGAAGGCATCATTTTGTTTTTTAAAGAGAGGGAAAAAGCTGATGGTAGGAGTGAGAGAATTCCCCCCTCCACCACCCCTGGTTGCTATATTAAGCTGTACCATATGAAATCGCTGTTTGCTGAGGAAGAACTGGGTTGGGAAAAATAAATTTGGGAAGCATAGGCACGGTGGTATTTAAATCTTTGAATGGGGTCACTTAAGGAGAGGACAGAGCAAGGGGCCTGGGACTGGGAGCCGGCCACGGCCTGAGGCCCTGCAGCCTGCGAGGGGGTTCACAGAGGAATCTCACACTGCAAAGGAGGGAAGGGGAAGATGTGCCCGAGGAAGGCTTGCGGGTCAACAGCCTCCCTTTGTGGGGCGGCAGACATGCACCTCTCCTTGAGCGGAGTAGCCCGGGCTCCAGCGCTGCTCCTCACGAGTGACCGCCGCCTGCAGGTTAACCTGGCCAGGTAAGGACGCTGTTCCCAGTGAGGAAGCAGCGAGCAGCCAGGCCGAGGTGACAGTTGATGGATTCTCTCTGTTCCTAGCTTGTCTCTTCCTCCAGCCCCCAGCCCCTTTGGGAGTTTTCCACGTGCTAGAAAACCTGTCTTGGTATAATCTCCAGAAGTTTTAAGCCCACTGGACTTTTTAATTTTTGGGGGGGGGGGCACAAGTGACCCCGAATCAGTGGCTGCCTGGCGATGCCAGGGGAAGCTTGAAATGGACTATTTTATTGATCAGCTTGGCTGTACCTCAGGGTTCCGCGATGGCGTGCTTGGGTGAGATGAGCATTGAAGTCGGTGGGTGCAGAGATCCGAAGGAGCGCCGTAGAACACCGTCTTCCTGACGCGGCCGTTGCATTCTGACCCCGTAGTGACTTTTGTCACCTTCATAAGACCTGCACGTCACTGGGCCAATGTGCACTCCATCATGGATGGTGGAAGAGGCCATGAGCTCCCTCCAGGCCCTCTTTGAGGAGTGATTGACAGTTAATGGTTGCGGGGAGAGGGTAATATTTTCTTCAGTGGTGTAGCTAGCTACTGGGCTGGGGATGGACCAAGGCATCCACCACTTCGCGTATCTGGCTTTACATGGGTTCTGGGGAATTGAACCTGGGCCCTCAGGCTTGGCAAGCATGCACCTTTAACCACTGAGCAATCTCCCTAACCCCAAGCTCTTCTTTAAAAAGAATATATGTTGCAGACTGCTGTTTAGAATTAGGGAGCAGAAATCAGGAGAAAAATGAAGGACTGACACATCTTCTTTGCTTTACCAAACACAGTTCAGCAGCTAAAAAGGTGTCCCAAAGCATATTTTTTTTAAAAAAAAAAGGATTTTTGTTCATTTTTATTTATCTTAGAGTGACAGAGAGAGAGAGAGAGAGAAAGATGCAGAGAGAGAGAGAGAATGGGCACGCCAGGGCCTCTAGCCATTGCAAACGAATTCCAGACGCGTGCACCCCCTTGTGCATCTGGCTAACGTGGGTCCTGGGGAATCAAGCCTCGAACTGGGGTCCTTAGGCTTCACAGGCGAGTGCTTAACTGCTAAGCCATCTCTCCAGCCCCCAAAGCATATTTTAAGCAATATTCACTGTTCGTCTGGGCAGACATCACCTCATGCATTAACGAATTTAAACAATGCAAGTAACCCTGGAAGGTACAAAAATAGTTAACATAGAGTCGTGAGGAGACCCCAGCATAGCTGTGTGCTGGGGACACAGCTGAGTGGCATCATGAGTGCCAAGGCAGTGAGGTGGTGAAGGTGACCTAGGGGCACCCGTGGAGAAGCCCAGAGGTCAGCGGGCAGCCATGTGGACCCAGGCGTGGCCAGCACAGCCCTGATCGGAGTGTCCAACGCAGGGAACAAGAGCGGGCTAGGTGTATGAGCGACATTCCCAGCAGAGGCCAGGCTTGGGTCTCTGCATCTAGGTCATGTAGAAGGAAAGAGCTGAAACCCGCCACCAGCCAAGATGACCTATTGGCATCTGGACCTCTTCTGGCCACGTCAGTGTTGGGGGTCAGGGTTCTGATGATCCTGCATGGAACGTCCTTGAAAGAGCCTGATGTTTTGCCCTGTGTCCGCTATTGTTCAGACAGGGACACCATTTGCTGGTGTTAATGCCAGAAAAGTCCCCAAATCAGTAAATGACATGGAAAATCTTCATTGTGGTGATTTGAAGGTAAATGGCTCCATAGCCTCACGTATTTTTAAAAACATTTTGTTCTTATTTATTTATTTACTTGAGAGAGAGAAGGAGGAGGAGGAAGAGGAGGAAGACGTGCACACCAAAGCCTCTAGTCACTGCAAACAAACTCCAGACACATGCACCACCATGTGCACCTGGCTGACATGGGTTCTGGGGAATCGAACCTGGGTCCTTAGGCTTCACAGGCAAGAGCCTTAACCACTAAGGCATCTCTCCAGCCTCATGTACTTTTTGACTAAGCTTTCTACTTAGTCTCCCGCAGGAGGAGCCCTGCGGGAGCGGCAGTGTCACTGGGGCGGATGTTGAGTTCAGCCCTACTGTGTGTTCAGAGTCAGCTCCTGCTGGCTGTCCTCTCCTGCTGTGCGTATGTGAGGAAGGGAGCAGCTCCCTCCACCATGGGGAAGCGTCCCTGGCACCTGTAAGCCTGAGGTAAACCCTGTCCTCCCCTCAGCTGATGCTGGTCGGATGTTTGTCCGGGTGATGAGAAGGTAACTGCAACATTCATCTACAATATATGTTACGGCGTAGACCACAGAGCAGATTTTGGCAACAGCTCACTTTTATGCGTATGCATATGTTACACAGAGAATAAAAAGGAATGTGCTTAAAAATTTGGCACGTATTTATTTATAGATCAATGCATATTAAGTTTATGGGTTTGAATTTAATCAATGAATGGTCTCGTTTTATAGAGAAGCAATGGAGGGCGTCTGACACCAGGCACTGAGGTATCTTTCTTTCCATGCTGCTCCTTGGAGCACTATTGATTTTTTTTTTCTCCCTGTGTGATTTATATTTATAGATTTACAATAGCCAATCAGACCTTGTGTCTTACAGTCTGATCCTAACCGCCTTAGCTAAGGTATGAAAGAGAAAAACATTCCTTCGACTCGTGAGCACTAAGTGAAAAACGTAGACAGAATAGACGTTGGAACTTAGAATAGACTTTCTGTTCGTGACTGAAGAGGGTTCCAAAGCTCTGGCTATCATTTATGAATACAGAAAGCAACATGACATGCCCAGAGAGCTCATGGGGACAAGAGAGAGATTACAGAGGTAAAAAAAAAAAAAAATTGCAGGTAACCAGACTCACCTGGGTTCAATAGCTGGCTCTTCCTTTCATTGTGAGCTTTTGACCCATCAGTCTCAAACTTGGCCTTGGTTTTCTCCTCTGTGCAATTGGCTCAGTGGTAGTGTGTCTCCATCACTTCAGTTTGCTGTCAGTATAGACAGAACTAAGCCTAAGTATAGCAAGGGCTGTGCCCACAGCGCCATGCCCAGGACCTGGCCAGTGCTGGTGGATGCCTGTCATTGTCGGTGGTGGTATTTTGAGACGTCATAGGCCATCAATGGAGTCTATTCTAGCCTTTTCATAAATTTCCAACTTCTTCTCAGAAGTGCTTTGGTTATTTTCTGTTCTTGGTGACCATCCATCCTGTTTCCAGAATAACTCCAATATATAAAATTATCTTTGAGGCAACTGATGTAGTGCCTGGAAAGCCGTCCAAGTGTCTCAGAAGTGCCTGTCCTCTGCTGTCCAGACTGCCCTTCCCAGGACGTATTTCTCCTTTGGAAGAGCCTAAAACCTATGGCCAGAGCTGATACAGGGTAACGAATAGATAGTTACTGCCTGCATCTGCCATCGTTAATCTTGTCACCTTGATGGGATTTAATAGTTTTTAAATATTATTTATTTTGAGAGAAAGAGAGAATGGGTGCAGCAGGGCCTTTCAGCCACTGCAAATAAACTCCCAGATATGTATGTTCCCTTGTGGCGCATGTGTGACATTGCGTGCTTGCATCACTGCATCTGGCTACATGAGGCCTAGAGATTCAAACATGAGTTCTTAGGCGTCACGGGCAAGCACCTTAACTGCTAAGCCATCTCACAAGCCCAATTTAATAGTTTTTAAAAAATATTTTTATGTGTTTATTTGCAAGCAGAGAGATAGAGAGGAGACAGACAGAGAGAGAGAGAATGGGTGCACCAGGGCCTCTAGCTGCTGCAAGCAAACTCCAGACTTTGTGCATCTTGCTTTGTATGGCTACCGGGGATTCGAACCAGGGGAATCAAACCAGGGGCATTAGGCTTTGTAGGCAAGCACCTTAACTGTTGAGCCATCTCTCCAGGCCAACTTGATGGGGTTTAGAATCCCCATGGAAACAAACCCTTGGGCTTGTCTGTGAGGGGGTTTCTAGGTTAGGTTAACAGAAGTAGAACGACCCATTGTAAATGTGGGCAGTGCCATTCCATGGGTGAGGCTCCCAGGCTGAAGGAAACAAAGAGACCAAGCTGGCATCAGCATCTGCTCTCCTCTGCCCCTGACCGTGAGGCAGTGTGGCCTCCGGCTTCATGCGCCAGCTGTTACGCCTTCCTCGCCAGGGTGGACTGTAATGAAAAACCATGAGACAAAACGAGCCCTTCCTTCCCTAAACTGATGTTCATCATAGAAACAAGAGGTTAAGGCTTTTGCCTGCAAAACCTAAGGACCCAGGTTCGATTCCCCAGTATCCACGTAAGCCACATGCACAAGGTGGCACATGCATCTGGAGTTTGTTTGCAGTGGCTAGAGGCCCTGGTGTGCCTATTCTCTCTCTTTCTCTCTAATAAATAAATTAGAATAAAATTTAAAAAATATTTTTATCTGTTTATTTATTTATGTGGCAGAGAGAAAGAGACAGAGAGTGAGAGACAGAGAGAATGGACACACCAGGGCCTCCAGCCACTGCAAACGAACTCCAGACGCATGCGCCACCTTGTGCATCTGGCTTACGTGGGTCCTGGGGAATCGAACCTGGGTCCTTTGGCTTTGCAGGCAAGTGCCTTACTGCTAAACCATCCCTCCAGCCCAAAAATAAATAAATTTTGTTTTAGAGAAAAGTAACGAACACGTTGTCTCTGTACATGTCTGGGAGCATTGTGGCTCGCAATGGCAGCCATGAGTTCTCCCCTCCTGCTCTTTCTGTTCCTGCTGTCTGTCTGCAGCGGCCTTCCACTCTGACTGTGGGCTCAGCCATGAGGCTGCCTGGGTTGCTTGGATGCCAGCCAAGCTGAGACAGGCTAATGCTCTTGGGGGTACATGTGACCCGATCCCATCTTCCCCACTGCCATTGCCATGCAAGGAAGGTCCCTGGTCACTAACCAGCTGGTCCCGGAGAAAGAGTGGCCATCAAGCAGACCAATCAAACACCCAGAATCCACCAGCCCCAGCTATAAGAGGGAGCTGCACCCAGCCCTGCAGACTCATGGGAAGTAATGCCACAAAGATCTTCGATGCAGCACTGTTGTCGCTCTAGTTAACAGAGACAGCCAGGCTTCGAGAAGTCTCTCTGTTGTTGCAGTCAGTTTTTCCATGGGGAAAATGTTAGATTTCATTTATCTTTTTAAAGTTTTATTTCCCAAGCACGTTTGGTGCCTCCGAGGTATTGTCGCGGCGGGCTGACATGTCCTCGGGAGTGCCAAGCGGATTTCCAGCTCGCGGCAGGGCGTTGTTATTTAAAGTCTGCGGGGAAATAAGACCTATGTACTCATTTGAAGATGCTTCGAAGTGCCACAAACCATCATCTGTAAAAATAAGGAAGGGGACGTTGTTTCTCTGCAGAATTCTACTGATGACTGCTCAGGACAGTAGACGCCTGGGTCTTCACGTCACTCCAGGCACAGTCTCTTGGAAGTGATGGCGGAAGGGAGGTGATGTAGACCCAGTGCACTGTTGCCAAGGACGCAGCATGCCAATGAGGGGCAAGTCGCCTTTGTCCCACCACTCTAAAGGCTGCAGTGTTTGCCAGAGGGCACATTGCTAGAGACTCTGGCAGGGGACACATGCCCTGGGTCTACCTCCTTCTGGATACGCGTTCCTACAGGTGTGGAGGGACAAGGGGCGCTTAGCGATTTTGTTTATGAACCGTTTGGCACGTAGTTGAGACTTCAGTGGAAAGAGGGGCTGGGGAGACGGTTCAGCGAGTAAAAGCACTTGCTACACAAGCACGAGGACCTGACTGCAGACCTGTAGCACCTACATGAGTGTTAGGTGTCAGCCCAGTGCTCTGGAGGTGGAGACAGGGGGTGCCAGGGCAGGCTAGCTAACTGGTCTAGCCAAATTACTTAGCTCTGAGTTCAAGGGAGATCCCGCCTCAGTAAATAAAGGGGGGGATGGAGAGAGAAAGGATGGGCACACCAGGGCCTCTAGCCATTGCAAACGAACTCCAGATACAAGTGCCACTTTGTGCATCTGGTTTTACGTGGTTACTGAGGAAAATCAAACCCAGATCATCAGGCTTTGCAGGCAAGTGCCCTAACCATTGAGTCATCTCTGCAGCCCAGGGTTAGGTTCTTTTTTAAAAAATTATTTATTTGAAAGACAGAGAAAAAGGCAGAGAGAGAGAGAGAGAGAGAGAGAGAGAGAGAGAGAGAGAGAGAGAGAGAAAGCACACCAGGGCCTCAGCTGCTACAAATGAACTCCAGGCACATGTGCCACCTTGTGCATCTGGCTTGCGTGGGTCCTGGGAAATCAAACCTAGGTCCTTTGGCTTTGCAGGCAAGCACCTTAACTGCAAAGCCATCTCTCCTGCCCCAGGGTTAGGTTCTTTTTTTAAATTTTTAAGTTTTTATAATTAACAACTTCCATGATTGTAAACAATATCCCATGTTAATTCCCTCCCTCCCTCCACTTTCCCCTTTGAAACTCCACTCTCCATCACATGCCCTCCCCCTCTCAATCAGTCTCTCTTTTATTTTGATGTCATCATCTTTTCCTCCTCTTATGATGGTCTTGTGTAGGTAGTGTCAGGTGCTGTGAAGTCATGGATATCCAGGTCATTTTGTGTCTAGAGGAGCACGTTGCAAGGAGTTCTACCCTTCCTTTGGCTCTTACATTCTTTCTGCCACCTCTTCCACAATGGACCCCGAGCCTTGGAAGGTGTGATAGAGATATTTCAGTGCTGAGCACTCCTCTGTCACTTCTTCTCAGCACCATGATACCTTCTGAGTCATCCCAAGGTCATTGCCATCTGAAAAGAGAAAGTTCTCTAACAAAAAAGTGAGAGTAGCATCAATATATGGGTATGAACATTAAGAGAATTGCTTATTGGGCAGTTTGATGAGCATAGTATATACATTTAGCCAGACAGCAGCAGACATTACACCCTTAGGGCTCATGACTACCCCTGTTGTAGGTTTTCAGTATCAGAGATGTATTTCCTCCCATGGAGCAGGCCCCCAGTCAAATTAGAGGGCAGTTGGTTTCCCCCAAACAGATGTGCCACTATTTCATCTGTTGTCTCATTTGTCCTGTTTGGCCAAATATAAGGCTTGCAGGGTCCACTGTGGAGTATCTTCACTGGTTATCTCTCTCTCTCCCATTGAGCTGCATGCAGTGTGGCTTTTTCCAGCTTTCTGTGAGCTGGTTTACATGGAGGAGGTTTTCAGCTCAGTTCCAGAAGGATTTCTCAGTGATCTTGCAGCCCAAGTATGTGCAGTCTTCAGCCATAGGGTCTTACCCAGGGTTAGGTTCTTAATGGATAGTGACCCATCATCATTTAATTGTTTATTCCTGCCACTATGCAGGTAGACGGGAGACGATTCAACCCTACATGAGGTCCTTTTGGTAAACCACTTTCAATCCGTAAGTTCAAAGTGTTTCAGGCTTACGTGGTGTTCCGCGCTCTCCCTCTGCAGCTGTGTGATCTTTCTGTGGGACACGCGTGACTAAGTTACTCACATGTGCCCCATGGAAATCCTATGGACAACTCCTCCTGGTGCTTCCTTGAGCCTGTGCCTGCTATTGTCAAGTAGCTCCATGCTCCTCATCAGTGTGTGTGTGTGCGTGGGCGTGTGTGTGTGCATGTGTGTGCATGCATGCACATGTGCAGTGCACATAGAGGTCAGAGGACAACTTCAGGTGTCCTTCCTCAGGCACCATCCACCTTGTTTTCTTGCTGCTGAGGCAGGTCTCTCATTGGCCTGGACCTCACTAAGTGGGCTTGGCTGGCTGGCCGGCAGCCCCAGGGACTCACCTGTTTCCACCTCCCTAGCACCAGGGTTACAAACACGTGCTACCACATCTGGCTTCTGTACACGGGTTCTGGGGGGGGTCAAACGCGGGTCCTCACACTAGCAAGGCAAGTACTTTAGGGGCAGCCCCAATCCCACACCTTGCCTTTTACTAACTGGAGGCCACTCCCAGAGCCGATTCCCAGTACAGCAGAGGCGGGTCTGCTCCCCCTTAATCATGCCAACCACCTTTCTCACTAGTTAGTGCCGGAGGGCAAATATTTTCATTCTCAATCCGAGCTGTGCAATCCACAGGCATGGGCTTATTTGCGAGATGAGCCGTGAGCAGGTAACTTCTCAACACATGTCTATCAGAGACACAACTTGGAGTCGAGCAACTGGACCGCAACCAAATGGCTCCGAAGTCCAGACAGAGCTAGCACTAAGGAGGTTTTCTTTAAATAATTCATTTTTCTAGAAAAAAAGAATTCATTAGTGAATCCGTTTCTCAACACAAGGGCTAAAGAGGCATCTTGGGTTGGGTTCATTTTTTGTGGTATGGTTACAGGACTGAATTATACAAATGATATCCTTGCCCTTCGTTAACTCAATAACAGAATACAAAAAAAAAAAAAAAATACCAAGAACACTTCCAGACATTCCTGGGGGAAGAGTGATCTTGGAGGAGCATAGAATAATATCCTTGGCCTGCATGATTCCCCAAACATTAAATATTAAACATATGAATATATACATGTATGTATGCATGTTTATATATGTGTAGTGGAATACAACTTCCTACTTGTTAGAAATGATTGCGCTGGAGGGATGCTTAGCACTTAAGGCATTTGCCTGCAAAGCCAAAGGACCCAGGTTTGATTCCCCAGGACCCATGTTAGCCAGATGCACAAGGGGGCGCAAGCATCTGGAGTTCATTTGCAGTGGCTGGAGGCCCTGGCACGCCCATTATCTCTCTCTCTCTCTGTCTCTTTCTCTCCCTCTTTCTCTGTTAAATAAAAAAAATACATATATAAAATAAATAAATAAGTAAAAAATCAATGATTGACTATTTAACTCACTGCTCAGTCTATCTCAGTCTTGCCTCTCAAGATTGTCAGGTAGCAGGTCGGAGCTGTTTTGTATACTGTCCTTACAGTAACCCTACTGTTCTAGAGACCGGGCTAGAGGTATATCTTGGAAAATACGGTGTCTTCCTGCTCCTTTAGGGTTCAGATTTGTAGGCCTACTAAGTGTGTTGACACCTGTAGCCTTGGAAAGTTGTACAGCACGGTCCCTGGGAGGGGACCCCCCCTTTGCCCTTCCTCCCCATTCAGAAGTGAACTTTAACCCTGTTTCATCTGATAGTTTATTAAGCAGTGTTTATCTCCACGAGGTCCCAGTTGATGGATTTTTCCTCTTTTTACCATCGGGGAAAGGGTAAGAAACAAAAGTGTGAGTTCTAGTCATTTCACAGCCATGTAAATATCCAACATATTTGATAAACACCAATGCACAGATGCCCAGAGCTGACATCTCATGGCGGGCACAGCTTTGGTCTTGGAGGACCCTGCCTTGCCCATCGGTAGCCCCTGGCGTGGTGGTGGTTTCCCGTGGGAAGTGTAAGACAGACAGCTGTTTGCTGGTCAGTCTTGTTTCGTCCTTCCAACAGGTGTGACTAGTCACGCTGGCCACCAGCAGTCAGCCTTGCAGGTCAAGCTCTGTGGCCCTCCTTTCCCACGCATGAGAGATTGACCAGGTCATGACATTCTAAGCCCTGTCCCTCTGGGTAGCTTGGCCTTTCAGCCCTCAGTGAGATGTCCCCGTTCAGTACTGTGAGTGACACACAGAATTGGGGTAGTTGCCTGTGTGGAGAATGTGTCCGTTTCCCCAGGAGAAACATGACATACACATGGAGGGAGAATGCAATGGGTTTAGAAGCCAAAACCCAGTGGTTTCTCTCCCGTTCTGGGCCAGTTCTCTGTCTTTCCACACAAGCTCGAAGACAGCCCTACCCTCCTTCAACCCAGATCTCTAGCAGCCAGCTGGCGCTCTGGGAATCCACTCCCTGCCTAAATGCTTAGTGTTTGTGCTTATGTGGTTTTAAGACAAGCCCTTAGCATTTGGCCAGCGTAGCATTTAGTGGTCACATATATGAGACGCACAGAGCTTATTGAAGTTGATTGGCATTCTTGTTTTACAAATTGCCACCTTTGGAGACATTCCCTTGGTTTTCATTGGCAATGCAACTTTTCTGTCCCGAGAATCTTGGCAGCATCAGATGTCTGTTTGGCTTTGTGTGTGTGTGTTTAATATTATAATTGCTATGATATCTTTTCTTACCTCCAACTTGGTGGGAATGTTTTTTGCCCAGTGTCTTGTGTTTACACAAAAGGATACCCTTAAGTCTATAAATGTGTTTGATTTCTCTTCACTGGCTGGCTTATTTTAAGACGACTCTTTAGTACCTCAGGGCCGAGGTGGATGCCTTTGAATCGATTTGATAATTACAGACAACTCAAATGAGAGGATGAAAAGGGGTCTTTATTCCAACCCTAACCCCCAAAGGTGAATTGCCATCTGAAAGAAAAATGGCTGTGTGAGGTGACCGACCTGTGCAAGGGACTGTTTAGCAAACATTTGTGGAGCTGTAAGTCATTAAGCCATCCGTGTTCCCGGCTTTAGGTGGAAAGGCTTAATTTGCCAACTGCCTCACAGAACTGAAGTGTGTGCCTCTACGGAAGACTTGATCGTTTTAGGCAAATCAGATGTCTGTTGACTTGTATTGTTAAAGTTGTGCCCGGGGACAGTTTTTAAGTGGATCACTATTTACTCACAAATAGAGATTTAGGGAAAGGAATGCGCCATGAAGCAAAATGGAGTTTGCTCGCTGTGAAGTGTGATTCAGCTCCTTTTTCTTCCTCCACACAACTGTGGAGAGCCCGGGCTCCCTCCCTTTGTCTCCCCATGGGTCTGAGCCATCTCTTGCTTTCCGTGTCCAACGTCCCCATTGAAAGCTTCTGAGAATGAGCCTGAAAATAGGAACAGAGGGTTTGTGGATGGAAAATGGCATTGCGTGGGAAAGAAGAGAGGGCGGACCAGTCTTGGGCTTGGCTCAAGTCCTGGGGACAGTGTGCAGGGAGCCCAGGACATGCTTCCATTGTGCAGGAATTCACAAACTAGTACTATAGGAATGACAGTTAAAAAAAAAATATATATATATATATATATTATTTACTTATTTATTAGAGAGAGAGGCAGATAGAGAGAATGGGCACGCCAGGGCCTCTAGCTATTGCAAATGAACTCCAGATGCATGTGTCACCTTGTGCATCTAGCTTTACATGGGGACTAGGGAATCAAACCTAGGTCCTTAAGCTTTGCAGGCAATCACCCTAGCCCACTAAGCCATCTCTTCAGCTCAGGAATGGCAGCTTTTGTTGGTGCGACTCTCTATCATATAACACACTCATACTTCCAGCCAACGGTCCCACTGAGTCCTCATAACTTTAGGAGGCTGAAATTTATTGCCTCCATTTTCCCATGAAGGAAAACAGAGTTTGCTGTGTAGGTCGAGATCCCTCATCCACACATCCAGCATCTACAGTGTTCCAACATGTAGAATTCGTGGATTATCAGCATGATGCACAAGTGGGAACTTCTGATAGAGATTCCGTGCAAGGTAGCCTTTTTTTTTTTTTTTATTCTAGTAGGTGGTTAGCTAGGGACTGGCCCATAGAAACATAGACGTCACCTTGCCTGCCTCGGCAGGACAAGAACCCATGTCTGATCCAGTCTCATCCAAGATGGCTCCAGGCATCAATTCCAGTGACAGCTTACTTCTTCTTGACTTTTCCTGGGCTTAACTCCTGTGGGCAGGCCTTTCCTGGGTCAACCCCTTGAGCCCACTGACCAATCAGGTTTCTTCCTCACACACTTGAGTCTGATGATGAGGATCACTGTAACTGGGCCTGAAACATGCGTGTGAGTGGTTGGGCTCTTCTGGCCTCTTGTGACCCGGCTGGGGAGGGAGAATGTCTTTCGGCCCAGGCGTGCCTGCTTTGATGTTCATGTGAGTGTCAGCCCGCCCCCGGGCTTCTTCCGCGCAGAGACCTTCCTTATGTGAGGGAGAGGTTTCTCTGTCTCTCATGCCCTGTCCTGTCCCAGCTGAGAAGGGGGACAATCTCTTTCACTTACTTATTTATTTTTAATATTATTTTTATTTATTTATCTGAGAGAGAGAGAATGGGTGTGCCAGAACTTACAGCCACTGCAAACGAACTTCAGACTCATGCACCTCCTTGTGCATCTGGCTTACATGGGTCCTGGGGAATCGAAAGGAGGTCCTTTGACTTTGTAGGCAAGTGCCTTAACCACAACGCCATCTCCCCAACCCCCCAAAATTTCTTTTGACTTGGACTTTCCTGCTTTGCTTTCCCTCTTAACTGTCCCTAAGATAAATATTATGAATTTACCTTCCTCTGAGTTTGTGTGTTCAATTTCTTTGAGAACTTGGGCAAGGACCTGAAGTTGGGGTTCATGGGTCCAGATGTGCCCTGCATCTTTAGAGAGATCTAATCTTTCCCAGGACCCCAACCCCCTCGCCACTTCCACACCTGACCCCATGCGATGGGTCAAGATGTGGGCACACTAAATGTACTGTACAAAATTCTTTCTCTCTCAGATAAATAAACGCATTAAAAATACAGTTCACTTCATTCTGTGTATAAGAGATGTCTATGAAATGTGCATGAATTCCATGAATTCCATATTTAGACATGAGTCCTATCCCCAAAATGCATTCTTGTATGTAAATATTCCAAAATTTACCCTTGCCCAAATCTGAAATCCAAAATACTCCTGGGTCTCAAACATTTGAATGAAAGGTGCTCAGCCTGTGTGCACTTTTTTGTTTGCAAAGATAAAGCCCGGGTGTCCCGCCTGATGCTGTGTGTGTGAAACCTCTATTGCAGTCGGGGCAAAGCCATACCCATGTGTCAGTGTCACCTGCTGTGTGACGGGCTCCTGCCGTTTGGAAAACATCACGTCCTGCCAAGTCAGTCAGGTCAGAATTCATCAATCTGTTTGTCTTTTTATCATCATCGTCATGATTGCAACATTAGAGCTTTTTTTTTCTTTTTGAGGCAAGCCCAACAAACTGGCTTTTTTTTTTTTTAATGTGGGAGAGAGAGAGAATTGGCATGCCAGGGCCTCCAACCACTGCAATTGAACTCCAGACACCCCCTTGTGTGCATGTGCAATCTTGTGCACTTGTGTATCTGGCTTATGTGGGACCCGTAGAGTCGAACATGAGTCCTTAGGTTTCTCATGCAAGCAGTTTAACTGCTAAGCCATCTCTCCATCCCTAGAGCTTTTTAATATTAATGTAAGTCACAAATTTTCTAGAAGCATATCTAATTTCTGTGCCTTCCAAACGTATTGTCACAGAACCTTCCCCACTGTGTGTGTTTGTGTGTTTAAAGGGAATACCTATTGATTTCCATCAAATTTAGGTGAACTTTGTTTTGGAAATTTTGGATAAAAGTGTGACTTAGAAGGAGAACGGTCTGGGAGGTCTCCTAGTTTTGCTACTGGTTCTGGGGCTCAGGGTAAAAATTTCACTTCTCTCTGCCAAAGGTTTCCCTGCCCAGCCTGGAATGTGTGTATGTCAGTTATACTCTGAAACAGAGATGTGTTCTCACGAGTAGGTAAGTGCAAATGAGAACGTGGTTCCACTGTGCACACTAAACTGGTGTGAAAGCCCTTGGCAACAAAAGTGTTCGAGACAACATCTTGTCATTGTTTAGTTGAGGTCCCATAGAAGGGAGCGTTCGGATTTCCTTTTTATTACCTGTGAGTCCACTCACCTAAGCTTTTGAAAGTCACTGCTTTCCTTCGTGCTTAGAAAGCCAGAACCGTCTGTAGGAGGTGACGAAGTGGATGGGGTGTTTGTAAGAGGTGACGACGAAGTGGATGGGATGTTGACACTCAGGAGCGGACACTGGCTTCGTTGCCAGCACCTGGTGGGGGGTGGGGGGCAAACTCTCCTTGGATTAAGACGCTGGGTTCGGAGCGATGTCCTCCCCAGCCGGCCGCAGTTCTTCTGATGTAGTGCTCCTAGCGGGAGCACAACCAGAGAGCTTGCAACTGGACCAGTCCAAGGTCTTGGTTGTATAGCCATAGAAGAAAAGATCCAGCACTCGGGAGGCAGAGGTAGGAGGATCGCCGTGAGTTCAAGGCCACCCTGAGACTCCATAGTGAATTCCAGGTCAGCCTGGGCTAGAGTGAGACCCTACCTCGAAAAACCAAAAAAAAAAAAAAAGAAAAAAAAGAAAAAAGAAAAGAAAAGACCCCGCCTCCCAGAATTCCATGGGACCAAGTCGGGCATCCAACGGAGTAAGGAGCACAGGGCAGACGTAGGTCCGTGGAGATGGTATGGGCTTGTATTTCTTTCCTTATTTCTTTTCTTCCTGCCTTCCTTCCTCCATTCTTTCCTTCTTTTTTGCATGTGTGTGGTGTATATGTTTGTTTACATGCATGTTCGTATGTGTGTGCTACTCAGGCGTGTGTGTGTGTGTGTGCATGTGTGTGCGTGTGTGTGTGTGTGTGTATGTGTGCGTGTGTGTATGTGTGCGTGTGTGTGTGTGTGTATGTGTGTGTGTGTGTATGTGTATGTGTGCGTGTGTGTATGTGTGCGTGTGTGTGTGTATGTGTGTGTGTGTAGGCCAGAGGTTGACATCTGGTGTCTTCCTCAAGGTCAGTTGCTATCCAGCAAGCTCCTGTGAGTCTCGTGTCACCACCTCCGTGGCACTGGGATCACATGCACGGGCCGCCACACCAGTCTTTGATGTGGGTACCGGGGATTTGAACCCAGGCCTTCATGATTACAATGCAAATACTTTACCAACTGAGCCATCTCCCTAGCCCTTCCATCTTTCTTTTCCTTTGTGTTATAAAAAATGGACCCAGTAAAGGAAGGTATTTTCTGACACCAAGTGGGAAAATGGAGGTAGTCTGAAGTGGGTTCCAGAAGGAAGAGGTCTGCGGAGAGCAGAGTGTGCGTTCTCCCCCGTGAGGACTGTGTACAGGCGCTCTTTGGCTCTGCAGGCCTCTCCCAAGCACCAGCCCAGCAGGTTCCCCCGAACCTCAGACGTAGAAGGCCGTGGTGGCCCAGCTGGAGGCCAGAGGGGCGCCTCTGGCTAGAAGCCTTCCCCAAGGCGCCCGGCTGCTGGGGGATTCCTGTCTTCGCCTTCTCCACTCTCCTTCCTCCCGCAGGTCATTGCCAGGTCTGCTCAAGCTTTAAACTAACGTGGCCCTGAGGGGAGGCTTGCACCCTACTGATGCCATCACACCCACGTTCTGTATCTGTTTGCCATTCAAATCATCTTGGAGGCAGGCTGGCGCTCGGGCATCTGATCTCTGTTGTTAACTAAGGAGAGCGAAGGGGAGGCAGACCCCTCCCTTCAGAGCAGCCCTTTGTGTGAGGAGGTCCCCTGGGAAGGAGAAGGTGACCGAAAATGACTGGGAGGGTGTGGCAGTTGGAGGAGGCTTTGTGTGACCTGGTGCCTCTTGCTGGTCCTGGGGTTGGTGGGTGGGTGCGCCTCTGCCTTCGGGCTGTGCTTACATGAAGTACACAGCAGTTGGGTTCCCCTCACAGCCGGGTCCTCCAATCCCACAGGCACCTTCGCAGACCTGTGGCCTCTGATGTCCCGCCTCAGGGTGGCACCAGGTGCTGGGTGGCCAAGTGCTGCCCGTTTTCCCGTGAGTGCAAGTGCCTGGGGTTGGAATCTCTCCCCAACCTCCTGACGAGAGAGTAGCAAAAGTTGAATTGATTTTAAATAACACCAGGACATACACAGAGCTAGGAGATCAGAACTTTGGAAGGAAAGAAAAAATGGCATACTAACCCTATTTTTAAAAAAATAATGATATTGTTTTCATTTTCAACTTATTAAGCTATTTTTCATTAATTTGCTGGGGGTCAAACACAGAGTCTCATACATGCCAAGGAAATGCTTACCACCAAGTCACATACCTGGCCCTTTTTACTATTCAACAATATTACACGAGAAAATTAGTTTTCCTGATCACTGAGAAATTTGATATTCCTGAAATTTTGTGCCCAAGGTGAGTGTCTCAATCGCTTCCCCAAGGTCCCTGCCCTAGTAATGAGCTCGAGACGAACGCTCTGGAGAACATTCTCACAGCACTGGTGACACAGGGAGGACATCTGAGGGGGAAGTACTCCCGGCCCTGAGGAGGGAAGTTGCTCACTAGTAGATACAGTAAGTGTTTCTATAGAAGTGGTATAACGGGGGCACCGAAACGTGTTGTGTCTCAGGTCAGCTCCCATGCTGGACAGGAGGCATGTTTCTCACCCCCCGCCCATGTGCCTGGCTCTGATTCTCTTCTCCTGACAACCTAGCTGTTGTTGGGGGTACTTCTCGCCCTGTTCTTTGCAGGGGGTGCTCCGGTTTTCCTCGGCAACAACTCAAGGTTTTCCACAGAGGGTAACAGGTTATTTTCATGTCTAGTTTCATTCTTTTTTGTTATTGTTTGTTTTTTGGTTTCTTTTCAAGGTAGGGTCTCGCTGTAGTCCAGGCTGACCTGGAATTCACTATGTAGTCTCAGGGTGGCCTGGAACTCACAGTGATCCTCCTACCTCTGCCTCCCGAGTGCTGGGACTAAAGGTCCCCGCTCATTGCACACACAGTGGTTTTTAAACTAATTAGTATGTTTTTGTGTACCTACTGTATGCTGAGCTTGGAGAAAATAGAGTCTGACCCTGGGGCCGCAGAGGTGGCTCCGTGGGTAAAAGCGCTTGCTGTGCGAGCGTGGTAACTGGAGCCCAGATTCCCAGAACCCACATAAAAGACTGGCAAAGTAGCAAGAGTCACTCATCCCCACCCTCCTACAATGAGATGGCAGTGGAGACAGGAGACTTCTGGAAGCTCTCAAGCCATCTAGCCTGGTGTACGCAGCTGCAAACGAAAGAAGGAGACCCTGCCTCAAATACGGTGGAAGACGAGGGACTAACAGCTAACAACGTTGTCCTCTGGCCCCTACATGTGTGTTGTGGCCCAGACACACATATACATCACACACACACACACACACACACACACAGAGAGAGAGAGAGAGAGAGAGAGAGAGAGAGAGAGAGAGAGAGAGAGAAGATTTTTAAAACATCTGACTATCACTTACTAACCCAGTGGATTCAGGTGGGCTTCCAGGCCCTCCATTTCCCACTTTTTTTCATTTAGAGAATGAGGCTAGTGTGGTAACTCCCACATCACATGTTAGGACTCAGTGAGATGCTATGTGCAAAGTGCTTGGCACATCAGCTGATATGCAGTAGTCAATAGTTATGTTTACAGATGTACAAGAAAAGAATGTGTCCATCTAGGCGTCTTCTGTTCCACATCTGCTATCTCCCAGGCCCCTGGATCTACAGGACTCTGTGGCTTCCTGGTGGAGGTAGACTTGTAAACAGATAACCCTGAGCCATGCTTATGGCTCATGGCCCGTGTGGCCTAGTCCCGAGTTTTACAAAGGATTTCTAACTAATTCATAATTCTAGGAAAGTACTCTACCACTGAAGTTCTAGAATTTTGGAAGTTCTGGAATTCAGAATGAATCCTTACTCAGAGTTCTAGAATACTGAAGTCCTAGACTCCAGAATGAACCCTCACTTGGAGTTCTGGAATACCAATTTTCTAAAAATCCAGAATAAACCCTCACCTGAGTTCTAGAATACTGAAGTCCTAGACTCCAGAATGAACCCTCACTTGGAGTTCTAGAATACCAATGTTCTAAATATCCAGAATGAACCCTCACCAGAGTTCTAGAATACTGAAGTTCTAGACTCCAGAATGAACCCTCAGAGTTAAAGAATACTAAAGTTTTAGAATTTAGAACAAACCCTCATTGAGGGTTTTAGAATATTGAAGTTCTAGAGTTCAGAACACATCCTAGCTCAGAGTTCTAGAATACCAAACTTCTAGAATTCAGAATGGATCCTTACACAGAGTTCTAGAATACTGAAGTTCTAGAATCCTCGCTCAGGGTTCTAGAATACCGTTCAGAACTTACTGTTTGCTCTTTTCATCTTCCATCAATGTTCTTAGCCCACCGAGACATGTAAATCACTTCATGTCATGGAACTTTCTGGACTTTCCTGCTCTGCCTTCCACCATACCCTAACTGCTGGGACTCCCCAAAGGTGCTATTCCATTTGCTCAGATTCTCTGCCCAGTCATTTGCTCCACTTCAAAGTCTGTCTGTCTCTCTGTAAGCCGTCTGGCATCTGCTGGTTCTTCAAGGCATGGCTCGCCATCACTTCCCGTCCTTGCCCTTGCTTAGTGCCTCACCTCTCTTCCTGCTTCCTTGCTACGCGGGGCAGACCACCATTACACCTCTAATCCTCTGACGATGCCACTGTTGTACGTGGATGTCAGGCTGATCCTGCTGAGAAAATGAAAGGCTTCCCGAATCCCTTGGTGTCCCGGCACTATATGGATAGAGGAAGGAAAGAAGGAAAGTAGCCCTGTGGGAAATGGTTCCAAGACTCTAAGTTTGACGGTCCTGTTGGGGGGAGGGGTGGCAGAGGGAGAGCTCTAACATGGTCTCCACTCGTAAATGCTACTTTTCTGATTGTGAAATGACGACAAAGTAGACTAGTGTAGTCTTACTGCTACCAAATGCGGCCTTTGCCGTCTGTTAGAACTGGGATGGCCTATCAGCTCTTGCCTGTGGAGAGCAGGCTGGGTCGCCTCGTACGTCTTCTTATTGCCAGTGGCCACAATAACAGCACCTTTGCTGCAGTTGCTATGGGTGATTTACAAAACGATGCAGGAAAAGCCCTTGGCAGAACGTAACACCTGTTTTTTAATTTTTTTTCAATAAAAGCTCCCAATGACAGTGGATGTTTTTATTATTGATGCAAAAACAATGTTCTAGAAACCTCCAGTGATTTTTTTTCCCTCAGACCAACCACGGACAGTTTTCGTGATAATTAGGAAAGAAGCAAACAGCATGCTGGGGGCAGAGCTGGAAAATTGTTTTGTTTTGGTTGTTGTTTGCTTTTGTTTTTAACACCTGCGCTCTCAGGGGAACGGGACTCGGTATCTCGCCCGAAGTAGAGAACAAGCGCAGCGCGTGGCTGAAAGCCGTCAGCAGTCCTGACGCATGTGAACCGGCTCTCGTTTGCTTTGCAGCATGAAGATGGACGGCCAGGGCAGCTGGAGTGTTGCTATTTTTTATTTCAAATAAAAGAGTCAGCTCCTCGTTACCATAGAAACCACCAACCTAATTATGAGGAGTTTTGCTCACTGGATAAAAGTCATCATTTCTCTTCCCTCCCCATGCTCACACAGGTCCCCAAAATATTGGGGTGGATTTGGTCCTGGATGAAGGGATTTGCTGTCTTTTTCAAAATGATTACACTGTATTGACCAACTAATACCGGAAAGAGAACCAGAGACTTGGAAAAACTTCATTCACCATTTGCCTTCTACTTTGGAGAAGGAAAAAAGGAAAATAAGGTCAAGGAGGGAAAACCGTGCCTAACCTCATGAGCTAATAATTAGCGTGTTTTAAATACAAAAACAAAGAAACTGAGCGTTCCCAGTCCAGTCCTTCTCTCACTAGGCAGACATACACATGTTTGTATGGGGGTAGAAGAATGGATTTGAACCCCCTTTTTAAGTTCTATCCGCTTTGTGATCCTCTTGCGAAATCTCATGCTAACATTGCGTGATGTTATATCATACAGCAGTACAGTGTTTTGAGAAGGAATGCTACAAGGATTCCAGCAGTGACGGCCCACTAGATCCTGTTGCGGCTGGGCCCGGGCGGGGCTGGGAAATTGTTCTTCTTACCATCAGTGCTCAACTGGGGGAATTTCTGATGAACACCTCTCTGTCTTTGAATTTGCTATGTGTCTCTTTACCAACCAACCACCATGCTGGTATGTCTCCAAGTGGAAATTCTTTTGCTTTGGCCTTGGAAAAGTCATCCACCAAGAGACAGCAGATGGAGTGCTAACTGGCGTCCAGCAGCAAGCATCTTGGATATATTTTGAGTATGAGATTCCTCGGCGGGGGGGGGGGGGGGGGGGGCGGCAGGCGTAGAGATCTGCTATACAGTTAATATATTCTGGGGGGATACCATTTATAGAATATACCAGCTGTGGGCTCATGCTGCTGGTGTTGCACGCACAGCTCACATCTTGTCGGCACTAAAGCGCTCCATTGATAGGCGAATGCTCCAAACACCTGAGTTCTGAGAGATCCCTCGAGCTCTTTGAGATGGGGGGGGGGGTGTTGTTGTGCTGCCTAGTGGCCAAGCGAGGAGGGTATGGACGGGCAAACCTCTCTGAAGACAGGGTCCCTGTGTAAACACCGAGAGAAGCTTAGGTAACTTTGGTTGGGGGATGTGGGCAGGCCAGAGCAAGGAGTGGTGTTGGAAATGAATTCAGTGTGACTTCGGTAACACTCTGTGTTCGGAACATGTTTGCTCGATGTCGTGCGAAGCTCCTCTTCTTGAGTACATGCTGTCTTTGTTTGTCCTTGAATGTCTCACTCCGTCCCTGCCCTTCCTCCCCTGCTTTCCGAGAAAGACTTCTCTCAATGAGCAGTGACGGGGGTGTGCACGGGGTGCAAGGTCTGGAAGCGCTCGCGCTCTGGAGGATGAGAACGTGAAGCAGAAGGGCATTTGCTGCCGCACAGGGTTGTTCTTTCTCCGTGGTGAGAACAGTTTAAGATACTCTTTTGGAAATAGTTTCGAAAATATACAAGTGCATTGTCATTAACCATAATCACCCCAGGGGCCCTTGGGACACTAGAACAAACTGAAGTTTTGGACCCGTTTCCAAAACTTTTCTCCCCTTTCCATCCACTCTCCTAGCAGGCTCTGCTCACCACTGTTCTAGTCTCTTCCTCCTGGGAAGTAGAACTGTATGGCCTTCACGTCTCTGCAGAAGCCGTGTTTCCCTTAGCACAGTGTGATCTGGGTTTATTCACATGCTTTCAAATAACAGTGTTCTGCCTTTTTAAGGCGGAAGAGTGTTTATGCCACATTTTAAAAATCTATTTTTGAGTAAGTAATTCAGTGGCTCATGTATCTTGGTTATGGTGAATAATGCCGCAAGGAACACGGGGTGTGGATTTCTCTGCAAAATACTGACATTCATTCTTTTCGGTCTAGATCCTATAGCAGACTGTGAATTCTATGGTAATGCTTTTCTACATTTTCTGAGAACCTTGATACTGTTTTCTGAAATGACTGTACTGATTTACAACCCAACCTGCAGTGTACAGGGGTGCTTTTTTCTCCATTCTCTTGCCAATACTTTTTAAAAACAAAAATAAAGATTTTTTTTTAATTAAAAATTTTTTAATTTGATTTTTTTTATTTTGGAGAGAATTGGTGCACCAGGGCCTCAGCCACTGCAATCAAACTCCAGATGCTTGCGCCTAGTGGGCATGTGCTACCTTGCGCTTGCCTCACCTTTGTGCGTCTGGTTTACATGGGATCTGGAGAGAAATGGAACCTGGGTCCTTAGGCTTTGCAGGCAAGCACCTTAACCGCTAAGCCATCTCTCCAGTCCTTATTTATTTTGACGTGAGGGAGAGACAGAGAGAGAGGGAAGAACGGAAGGAGAGAGAGAGAGAATGGGGACACTAGGGCCTCTTGCCAGTGCAAATGAACTCCAGATGCATGTACCACTTTGTGCATCTGGCTTTATGTAGAGAATTGATCCTGGGCTGGCAGACTTTACAAGCAAGTGCTTTTACCAGCTGAGCCATCTCTCCATTCTGCCAGTATGTTTTTGTTAGTCTAACAGGTGTAAGATGTCATTACAATTACATCTCTCAAATGTTTAGACGCAATAAGCATACCCTCACATATCTCTTGACCATTTATAACTACTATTCCATTATCGTACTTTTGGGGGAAATGTCCCCTGTGGTACTTTGTGTACTTTTTGGCAGGATGACTCCTGTTGCTGGGTTTGCTGTTCACTGTGGGTGTGAGCCCCTCATGGGATATGTGCTTTGCTAAGTCCTCATTCCATCCAGTAGGCTGTCTCTTCATTCTTTCAGTTCAGTCTCTCACAATGCATTTGTTTTTAAATTTGACTCAGAGTCCATTTCTTTACTTTTGCCTGTTTTCCTTATGATTTTAGCATCATGCGCAAGGAATAATCTCCCATTCAATATCATATAACGTTTCCCCTGTGTTTTCTCCTAATTTTTCAGTTTAAGCTTGAAATAAATCCTTTCTTCCCATAAGCTGCTTCCTGTTGGGTGTTTTGTCCCAGCAAGGAAAAGCTTCACTGCCACACTGTCTTAGACTAGAATTTCTACTCAGGAAAACTTACTGGAGACTGGGAAAGACCAGCGTCAAGGGCTGCTGTCTGATGAGGACTCACTTCTTACATCGTCCTATGGCAGAGGGCAAAAGGGCAAAACAGTGGAGAGATTAGGGGACGAGAAAGAAAGAATGAATTCAAACTTCCTCTTTTATAATGAACCCGCTCCTGAAATAATGACATCAATTCATTCACTCCATCCTCCATCACCTCATCGCCTCCCATCACACCACACATCCAACTGCTTTGCCTTGCAGGTCAAGTTTCCAACAGGTAAGTCACAATGTAAATCTACTTTGCGGGGGGGGGGCATGGCTGTGATATGTTGTAAATCGTTATCTTATTAATATTCACCTATGGGGCTGGAGAGATTGCTCGATGGTTAAGGTGCTTGCTTGCTTGCAAAGCCTAAGGACCCAGGTTTGATTCTCCAGTACTCACATAAAGCCAGGTGCAGAAGGTGGCGTGTATATCTGGAGTTTGTTTGCAGGGCTAGAGGTCCTGGTGCACCCACTATCTCTTTCTCTCTCTCTCTTTCTCTTCTTGTCTCTCTCTCTTTTTAATTTTTTGTTCATTTTTATTTATTTATTTGAGAGCAACAGACACAGAGAGAAAGGGGCAGATTGAGAGAGAGAGAGAAAATGGGCACCCCAGGGCCTCTGGCCACTGCAAATGAACTCTAGACGCGTGCGCCCCCTTGTGCATCTGGCTAACATGGGTCCTGGGGAATCGAGCCTTGAACCCAGGTCCTTAGGCTTCACAGGCAAGCCATCTCTCCAGCTCTCTCTCTCTCTCTCTTAAATAAATAAATATATAAAATATTTTTGAATCCACCTATAATTCAGGAATTTAACTTCTATTCTTCAGTGTATGTAAGTATATCTACAGAGTTGTATAACTGTCACAACAGTTAATTTCAGAAGTTTCATCGACCCCCCCCACCACTAAAAATTTACACATATTAGAAGTGACTTTCCACCGCCCCCACACACACACCAACATCCTCACCATAGTCCTATGTGGATGGTTCCTTGTGGGTTTCTGTGTCCTCTGGCCAGCCACGGTTCCCCACAAAAGCGTCCCAGGCAACTATGGAGACCAAGGTTGTGCGCACGCGCTTGATGAGAGAAAGATTCACTCCCAGGAGCCGGTTTCCGTGAACAGCTCTGGGGCTTATTGTCAGGGAAATGGGTTTATAAGCAGTTGAAGGTGGGAAGAGGACCCTGAGGGGACTGGTGGGTTTAAAGGTTGCTAGCCTATGCCTAATTCGGGGACATTCGTTCCAGCACGTAGGCAATGGCAAAGGGAAGGTATGCAAAGGTGCTGGCTGATACCATAGAAGGAGTTTCCTAGGCAACTGGCCAGAGGCCACAGGGTTATGGGAAAAGCCTGTGTCTTATCTGAATGTCCAGGTACCCCGTGCTTGGAGAGGGAGTGGCCTTACTTCCTGCTGATCTTGGGGTTCGAGATTTTGTCCAGGGGTCCAGGCTCACTGCGACCCCCAAGAAGGGGGAAGGATCCTGGCTCACTGCAACGCCGGAGAATGGGGCGGGGATCTCCCCTGCCCGTCTGTCCCCAGATATGCGACTTTCTCGTACACATTTACTTTTCTGGTCACTTCTTACAAATGGAACCATAAAATATGTGGCTCTGTGCGTCTGACTCCTGCCACCTTCGCCCTGCATTTTCAAAGCCTTGTAGTTTTACTTGCGATGGCTGAATATGACTCCCTTATCTAAACATACCCCATTTTGTTTATGGGTATCTTGTTCGGTAGAAATTTGGGTTGTTTTCAGTTTTGGGCTGTCGTGAGTAACACTGCTATACTTACATACATATTTTATGTGGACATGTTTTCAATTTTCTTGGGTTAAGCATTCTGAGGGACCACCATATAATTTTCCCCACTGGCGGTGCCTTTTAACCTCCACGCCCACACTGTGTGAGGGTGATCATGTGTCCTCGCCCTTGCCAACACTTGTTGCTGTCTTTTTTTTTTTATTGTAGATTCTCAGTTGCATATGAAAGGGAATCCATGTTTTTGCATTTCTGTATGTTAACAGAGAAGATAAGCTCTTAGAGTTATCAGCTGGAAAACTGTAGGGTCGATGTAGAATTTTGACTTTTATTGCGTTTTCCTTTAAAAAAAATAATCATTTTCCTTTTATTTCTCTGTAATAATGAAGCAATGATTTTGACTTTTTACAAACAGCTTAGTGAGATGTAATCTGCATCCCACACAATTCACCCTGTAGAGAGTCTAATTCAATGACTCTCAGTAACACTCATAGAATTGTGCATTTATCATAAAATTGTTCAAGTGTTTTTATTACTTCAAGAGGAAACTTTGTAACCTTAAGCTACCAGCTGCTCCTGAGCTTCCCTCCCACCATCTGTTCCCTCACCTGACCCTAAGTAACCACTAATTTATTTTGTATAGGTTTGCCTGTTTAGGGCATTTTATGTATTTTATTTTTATTATTATTCTTTTCTTTTGCAGAGAGAGAATTTGGGTATGCCAGGGCCTCTAGCCACTGCAAATGAACTCCAGATGCATGCACCATTTTGTGCATCCAGATTTATGTGGGTCCTGGGGGAGTGAACCTGAGCCAGCAGGCTTTGCATGCAAGCACCTTTAACTGCTGAGCCATCTTCCCAACCACATTTTCGTGTATTTTAAACAATAATTATTTTTTATTTATTGCAGAGTTTATTGTTTTCTTTTTCGTGGGAATATGATGTTTTCTTTAAAATGTACTAAAGTAAAAATGTAGTCAAATTAAACTACAGTAAGTAAAAAGAACAATGGTGATGCGTATGGAAAAAGAAGAGATGGTCGCCATGGTTGGGGGTGGCCGGTGAAGAGCGGACATCCTGCGTAGAATCCAAGGAGCCAGCGTTTTGGAAAATGCAGACTGATGCTGGTCTTGTAGACAAGAAAGCTTCCTCGTCTTTGGAGGAAAGCCCACAAGTGCATGAACCCCACGGGCACCTCCTCCGGGAGCTTGGTGCCATGCATTCCATCACTTCAGTTAACACACCCACATGCGGGCGATTAAAATATCTACTGCATAGCTCTTTGAGCTTGGCAAGGACTGGACAATTGACATGAGAAAGCATGTAGGACACTCCTGACCCAAACTGCTAGCCAGTTTCCATCCCAGCTGCAAGCAGACTCTCGTCTTTCCTATCCTCCATCTTGCCCCAGGGTTCTTTTGGGAGAGGGATTGAGACTGGGTCCCATACAGCCCGGGCTAATCTTGAACTCACTGTCACCGAGGCTGACCTGGAACTTCGGATCCTCCTGCCACCGCCTTCCCGGTATTGAGATGACGGACCTGCGTCACCATAGCCGCTTTCCTGCGCTGCTGGAGACGAAGCCCTCAACACCAGGACTGCGCGGATGCTAGCTGGCCAAGCACCCCACCAGCAGAGCCTCATGCCCTGCGTCCCGCCCCAGTGTGATCGCCCTCTTGCCTCCCCTCGGGCTCTGAGCTCACCTCCCGTGCAGAGAACTCCCCTTCTAAGAAAAGAAAGGCCTTGCTCAGCTGAGGGTATTTGAGTAGCTGCTGTTTTCCTGCTCCAGCCCAGCCAGCTTGCAAGCTTGAAATACCCCGCCCTTAACCAAGTCTACAAAACCGCAGGTTACCTCTTCATGTTTTTGCAAATTGGGTCCAATCAAGCCCTGCTCGCCGCATTCCACCCGGGCAGCAGAATGCTTTGTTTCCCGTTTACCAAGTGACCCCAGGGCATGTATACATGTCCTTACCCCAACATTTGGAATGCATCAACCAACCAGAAACATGATAAATGATTTAAAGAAAGAAAAAAAAAAACACCATTCTACAAGTGGGATTTTTAAAAATGTATTTTTAACATGTTTTTCTTTGGTTGAAACAACCATATGTTACAGCAAGTTTCACCTATGGTAACGGTTTTCATCTGAGGCTTATTATAGCTTAATAAAAGAGTGTGTGGGTGGCAAGCAGACCTTGTGCAGAGCTAGAAAATTGGGACTAATGGCTTTTGTCTTTTTGCCTCATGGATCTATAATGGCTTCTTTTATTTTTGGCCTGGATCGTGGATGAGTGAAACCAAGTCACCATTACTGTGAATCCAAAGCCGGGCCCTGCGGCTGACCACAATGCAGGTGTCCTCGTGTCTGCGTGTGGGGCGGGGGAGAGGAAGGCCTAGCAGGCCAGAACTCCCACGGCTTGGGTTCTAATCCCAGCTCTACCACTGTCGCTGACCTGACGAACAGCTGTGTGGAGACTGCAGTCACTAACCCCGCCCTGCCTGGGTTGCTCTGGCTGGAAAATGAAGGTGACGGCACCCATCTTCCAGCATGGTTATGGGTCACATAAGACGTTGCACATCGGGCTGGAAAGATGGCTTAGCAGTTAAGGTGCTTGCCTACAAAGCCAAAGGACCCAGGTTTGATTCCCCAGGACCCACATAAAGCCAGACGCACAAGGTGGCACATGCGTCTGGAGTTTGTTTGCAGTGGCTAGAGGTGCACCCATTCTCTCTTTCTCCCTATCTGCCTCTCTCTTTCTCTCTCCCAATCTCTCTCTAAAATAAATAAGTGATATATGTCTGTGTGTGTGTGTGTGTGTGTGTATGTATATATATATATAAATGTTGCACATCAACACCTCATATGTGTCCCAGAGCTGACTCACCGCCATTGTTGGTATCAGTATCCCTGTGGAGTCCCCGGAGGAGGCTCGAGTCCTTGGGTAACCCACCATGTCCACTGGCATCTGTGCAGCACTGAGTGCTCCCAGCCCCACACCTGGGCAGTGCCGACTCTGCTCCCGCCGCCCCCCACCCGCTGCGCTGGTTGGAATGCACGGCCCCCCGCGACTCAGGACTTGATCCAAGGCTTCCCATTTGGATCTGCAGCCGGCGGCTGGAGGAGGTGTCCCTGTGGGCAAATCCTGGGGTCCAGCCCTAAGGTGTGGGGATGGGCTTGGAATCCCAGTCTAAAGATACACAGACGTTCAGCTCTGCCTGGAGTTCCTGAAGTGTGCTTGCTCGCCTTGCCGATGGCGGCTTTTCTCTGCTTGGGTCTGTGAAAGGGGGGCCAACTTCTTCTGCCATGATGGAACTTCTTCTGGATCTGTCAGCTTCAAAAACATCTCTTCTCCCATAAACTGCCTGGTTTGGAAATTCATCCCAGCGACATGTGGCTACCTACTATACACCCATGCAACTTCAGGTCTCCCCGCTAGCGTGCCCCCCTGACCTCTGATGCTCTGTCCCCTACGCTTCCTTCCTTGCCCCTGCTTGTAACTGAGCCATCCATTTGTTTGTTTCCTCATCTGCTGCCCATCTCCCCTGCGGGCTGTAAGCTCCACGCAAGCAGGGAACGCTATGTGCCTGGGCCAATGTCCTGTGGAGACCCCGGTATCTTCCAAAAGAAGATCATATGCATACCGGGTCATTGATACTCCTTTTGGTCTATTTATCTTTTTTCTTTTTCTTTGTTGTTTGTTTTGTTTTTCGAGGTAGAGTCTCATTCTCTAGTGGAATTCACTATGTAGTCTCAGGGTGGCCTTGAACTCACAGCGATCCTCCTACCTCTGCCTCCCGAGTACTGGGATTAAAGGCGTGCACCACCACACCCAGCTGGTCTATTTATCTTCAAAAGTTTTATTCATTTGGGACAACTTCTTACTTATTTGTTTATTTTATTTTGAGAGAGAGAGAGAGAGAGAGAGAGAGAGAGAGAGAGAGAGAGAATGGATGCACCCTCCAGCCACTGCAAATGAACTTCAGATGCATGCACCACCTTGTGCATCTGGCTTATGTGGGTACTAGGGAATTGGACCTAGATCCTAAGGATCTGTAGGCGAATGCCTTAACCGCTGAGTAATCCTTCCAGGCCCCATTGGGGCATCTTATTTAAGCAGTTCACCTGTGTTGGTTCTCAGGCACCTTGCTATGATTGGCCGTTTCACAGGGGGCGGGGGGGGGCATGCCTAGGAAGCAGCTGGTTCAGGCTTGCACACTGCCTTTCTCTTAACCCCAGGGCTCCCTCATCAGGATCACATATGGACCAAACATAATTAGAGAATATGGATGGGGAAAAGAAGCTTAAGAAGATACCTGTAGGGGCTGGAGAGATGGCTCAGTGATTAAGGTGCTTGCTTGCAAAGCTTAAGGACCCAAGTTCAATTCCCCAGCACCCATGTAAAGCCACAGGCACAATGTAGTGTGTACATCTGGAGTTTGTCAGCAGTGGTTAGAGCCCCTGGGGTGCCTATTCTCCCTCCCTCCCCCCCTCTTTCTTTTTTTCTGTCTCACACACACTGTCTCAAAAATAAATAAAATATCTTTTAAAAAGAAGATACTTGTAGATCAGTTATCATTATGCCATCCATCTCCTCTTTCATAATTCTACCAAACAGTGTTACAGTCTTGGTTTCTAAACTCTGGGGGTGGGTGTATATGTTTGTACATGTGCATGTATGTATATCCATTGTTATAAAATATCCAGTACATGTAACTACATACCCATGTGATGACAATTTGCTTCTTTTTCAAGATACAGTAAATAACTTCCTCCTAGGCCAATGTGGAATCACTCGTTTTAACAGAAGATTATTCTGTGCATCTTGTGTGCCATACCTTATCTCTCTATAACCTTCTTACTGGGCGCTCACTACTCCCTCCCTGCAAGGTGACCAGAATGAGCACCTTACCTTACAATCTTTCGCTATTTGAAATGACTGCGGTGGGTGTCTTTGAGCGTGTGCCTTTTTGACCTTGTCTTACTTCTGTAGAATAACTACTGAAGTGGTATCCGCCTCTTTTTGCAAAGGACATTTCAGGCTAATTACAAGACCACACATAATTAGTCCTTGGAAGAAGACAGTTGGTTGTGATCAGCATTTAACCTTGGGTCCTGTGTCCTTGATGAGCAGACACTGATGGGCAGGTTAGCTCTGCCCAGGAGCAGTCGGAGGGTAGACAGAAAGCTTCCGCAGGTTAGACTGGGACAAGTTGGTATGAACTTGATAAGCTCCATGATAGAAATGTGGTTGGTTTGTAGGGCAGAGGGGAGTTGGACACAGTAGTCAGAGAGCTAGAAGAGAGAGGCTTCACTGGACGATGGTGAGATAAGGACCATCGGGCTAAGTACGGAACTAAGCTTACAGGTGCACATGGCCCTTGGCATCCTGCCCTGAGCTGTGCTGACATACAGGGCATCATTTAAAGTAGCACAGTGCAAGAACCAGATGCTGAGCGTAAAAAACTGTACGTTTGCACCTGGCTGTTCTCGGTGATGATCTGGGTTGTTTTTTCAATCCCCAGTTCCTTCCAAGATGTTATAAATGACAGAATTTCATTCTTTGTGTATCTACCACATTTCCTTTATTCCTTCATCCATCATGTGCCGTACCATGAATGGAAGTGTAAGATGTTACCGTAAGTGAGATGAGTCAGGAAAAATAGTTTCCCTTCCTTGTGGAAGCTAAAATGTTCATCTCCGAGAAGCAGGAAGGCAAGCCCAGGAAGGGGAGGAGGGGTTGAGGAGAGAGAGCTTTATGGAGATAAGGATACAGTAATATGGGAGGAAGAATTCTAACACAGAGAAGTATGGTGGACACAGCTAACTATAGACTTCAAAATAGCTAACAGATACTATTTTGAACGTTCCTAACACCAAGAAAGATTGGTGCAGCCATTATGGAAATCACTCAGAAAGTTAGAAATAGACCTTCCATGTGACCCAGTAGTCATACCATGCTGGGCGTACGCCCCAAGGATTCCACACCCTCCTACAGACTGTTGGCACAGCCATGAGTATCGCGGCTCCATGTACAATAGCTAAGAATTGGAGTCAGCCTGGCGCCTAGCGGCAGATGAATGGGTGGGGAGAATGTCTTTCATATACACGTGGAGCTCTAGTCAGTATGGAAAATGAAATTACAAAACTTACAGGAAAATGGATGGATCGCAAAAGAATCATATTAGGTAAAGCGGACCCAAACTCAGAAAGACCCAAACCACATGTTCTCTCAGATGTATGCGTCTTAGCTTGTCACACGTGTGTGTGTGTATGTATGGGGCAAACGTGGTAAAGCCTCTAAAGAGAGAACTGAAATCAAAACTAGAGAATCTAAGAAATGGGCTGGGAGAGGGGGCAGGAAGGGCAAAAGGGTACAGGAGACATGTAAACAGAAAGAGGAAAGGCACAGGTGGGGCCTGGGTGGATGTGGAGGAACAGGGTAGGAGTGAAGACGGGAGCCAGCAAAAATATATTTGAAGATGCCAAAAATTTAAGAAAGAAAAGAGCGATGGAGAGATGGCTCAGCAGTTAAGGCATTTGCCTGCAAAGCCTAACAATCTGAGTTTGATTCCCCAGTACCCACATAAAGGCAGATGCACAAACTGACACATGCTTCTAGAGTCTCTTTTCAGTGGCTTGAGGTCCTGGTACACCCATTCTCTCTGTCTGCCTCTTTTATGTCTCTCTGCTTATAGAAAATAAAAATATTTAAAGTTTCCCATGTTTTCAAAAAAAGAAATGATAAATATCTTATTTGATGGATAGTCAAGTTAACCTGATGTGACCGTTATATTACATATTTTACACATGTCCTGAAATGTTACCTTGTGCCCATAAATATGTTCAATTACTATATGTCAGTTAAAAATAAAAATATTTCATAAAAATTACAATATAAAAAACCTTTCTGTTGCAGTCAGGTTCACATTGCTGGTAGAAATCATCCAACCAAGAGCAGCTTGTGGGGAAAAAAGAGGTTTATTTTGGCTTACAGGCTCAAAGGGAAGCTCCACGATGTCAGGAGAAAACAATGGCATGAGCAGAGGGTGGACATCACCCCCTGGCCCATATAAGGTGGACAACAGGAACAGGAGAGTGTGCCAAACACTGGCTGGGGAAACAGGCTATAACACCCATAAGCCCACCCCCAACAGTACACTCCCACCAGGAGGCGTTAATTCCCAAATTTCTATCAGCTGGGAACCTAACATTCAGAACCCCTAAGTTTATGGGGGACACCTGAAGCAAACTACCACATTCTGCCCCTGGCCCCCATAAACTGATATCCACACATGATGTAAAATACTATGAATTCAGTCCAACTTTAAAAGTCCCCATAGATTTTATCAGTCCCAATGATGTTTAAACATCCCCATAGTCCAAGATCTTTCAACTGAGCCATAATACCAAAAAATCCCCAAAAAACCCATAATGGCATGGAATAAACATTCACACTGCAAAAGATGGCACTGGGCATAGAAAGAAATACTCAAGCAATACATGATTTAAACAGGGCAAATACCAAACTCTGTAGCTCCAAGTCCAACAACTCTAGTTAGTGACGAATCTCCCAGTCCGATAATTCTAACCAGCAACAGGTCTCTGGACTTCCAATTCTGCCCCTCCAGCTAGGCTACTCACAGTCCTGGAAAACTTCATCAGGGCCAGCAGCTTTCCTCAGCAGCCATCTCATGCTCCCGGCATCTCCACTGGGTCTCCACTGTAATCCATGGTTCTTCCTCATGGCCCTATTGGGTCTCCATGCAGGCATCCAGCAAACCTGCTTCACACTGCCCATGGCCACTTCCAAAACACAGACTGTGCTGCAAATTCAATGTCCCTCTTTTTCCTGCGTTTCTTATACTTCACAATACCAGGTAGGGTGCCAAATTGTTAATCCAGGGTGGAATAAAGCAGACTTTGAAGAACAGGACACTTTTTGAGCACTCAGGCCCCTCCAAAAGAGTCTACATTCTTCCTGTTGCCCCAGTGCAGGCCAGCTAGCCCAGTCTCAGAGGTTGTAATCTCTCAATTGCAGCTGAGCAGGCAATAATTCATCCAAAGATTTTTCTTTCTGTGCCATATCCCTCTGCTCACGTCAGTTCATTTCTACACAGAGCAACCCTGCACAGCTTCTCAGACACGGGCATAACAGCAAGCTTCTCACACAAACTGCTAGCCCAGTCCAGGCAAAGTTCTTTCTCACCCTCATAAACCAAACCTCACAGTCCATAGTCCTTACTGCATTCAGGCCTTTCAACTCTGACCAGAATAGTCCATCAAGCTGTACTTACAGCACTGCAAGGCATCTCTTAGGCTAAGGTTTCAAATCCTTCCACATTACTCTTGAAAACCAGCTCCAAAAGGTGAAAATCACACAGTCAGGTGTCTAGCAGCAACCCCGCTCCTGATACTACTTTCCTGTTGCAGTCAGGTTCTAATTGCTGGTAGAAATCACCCAACCAAGAGCAGCTTGTGGGAAAAAAAAAAAAGAGGTTTATTTTGGCTTATAGGCTCGAGGGGAAGCTCCATGATGGCAGGGAAAATGATGACATGAGCAGAGGGTGGACATCACCCCCTGGCCAACATAAAGTGGACAATAGCAACACGAGAGTGTGCCAAACACTGGCACAGGGAAACTGGCTATACCACCCATAAGCCTGCCCCCCAAAATACACTCCCTCCAGGAGGCATTAATTCCCACATCTCCATCAGCTGGGAGCATAGCATTCAGAACACCTACGTTTAAGGGGGACACCTGACTCAAACCATCACATTCCACCCCTGGCCTCCTCTTCACAGGCCACAAAGTGACTCCTACAGAGCATGCTTTTCGAAAGCAGATAGACCAGCAGCAGTTAACTGCAGTGCTGTGTTTTATGACAGTTGGCCAGAATCCATATGAATGTGACTGTCCGTCCCCACCCCAGGGACTCTGGTTATCATCTTGCCTGGGGTTCATGAATTACTTTGTGTCTGTCTGAAAGCTTTGTTCTGGGGAGGCTAACCGCAGCTTCCTCTCATGCTTTCCCAGGCCCTCAGAGAGGACCACGTCCTGGCTTATAAGTGGTAGGAAGGAAATCTGGACAGAGCTCTCTAAGGAGATCTCTTGGAATTGTAATTTCCTACACAGGACAGATACTTAGGGACACCATGGTATTCAATGAGTTAGTCTTCTATGAAGTCTTACAGTGTGCCAGTAATCAGGTTTGGCTTTTGTTTTTTTGTTTTTTGTTTTTTTTTAATTGTTTATTTATTTATTTGAGAGTGACAGATAGAGATATATAGAGAATGGGCACGCCAGGGCCTCCAGCCACTGCAAACGAACTCCAGATGTGTATGCCCCTTTGTGCATCTGACTAACGTGGGTCCTGGGGAGTCGAGCCTCGAACCAGGGTCCTTAGGCTTCACAGGCAAGTGCTTAACCACTAAGCCATCTCTCCAGCCCAGGTTTGGCTTTTGGATATTGCTGGTCTATGCTTTTGGTATGCTTGTGATATTATAGCCAGAAGGAACAACCGAATTGATCGCCACCAGATTGTTTCCTAGCTCCAATACCACAGCACCATACACACACGGTGCTGGGGGGGTCCACAGGCCAGGCCAACAGCTATACCCAGAGAAGCGCTGGAAAGCCACAGACAAGGTCCTGGATTTGGGGCTCCTAACTGAGGATTCATATGGGAGTGTGGGGAGGTACGGGGTGTCAGAGCAGGGTGTCAGAGACAAGGGAGATGGACGAGAGGGGACTGGGCAGAGTGACCTGAGTCCGTGTGTGGTGCGAGTCAGGTCCACGCACTCCTCCATTCTCTCCTCCTCAGACCCGCCAACCGCTTAGACGGGAGGAGCCTTGCAGGACCCCAAGGACAGGAGTGTGAGATCGCCATCTCCCTTGGCAGCAACCCTGCCTGGCAGCCCTTCCCCCTTCCGCTGGCGGCGTCCTTTGTTCTCGAAGGGCTGGTGTTTGCTGCCCGGTTCCCTGCTTTCTGTCCATGGCTTTGGGCTGTGAGGGACGGACACTGAAATTAACGTCACTGAAGCAGATAAGGACACTGGGGCCGTGTGGCTCAGCAGGTAATGGTTCTATTACACAGGGTATGAGGTTCTTTATTTTGCATGGGTCTCCTTGCCACATTTCTCTCTCTCTCTCTCTGTGTGTGTGTGTGTGTGTGTGTGTGTGTCTGCAAGTGCACAGGTATGTGGAGGCCAGAGGTCAAAGTCACCCCTCAACTGTTCCCTGCCTTATTTTTTGAGACAGGACGGGTCTCTCGTGGAACCTAGAGCTCACCAATTTGGCTAACCTGGCGAGCCAGCAAGCCCTAGGGTGCCCTGTGCACTTCCGCAGCGCCGGGATCACAGATGCGCTCTTGCATCTACGCGGCGCCGAGGTCCTTGTGCCGCGAGCGCTTCGCTGACTGAGCGTCACCCAGCCCGTCTCCTTGCTGTCGCCCCTTGCATCCGTCTCCTTTCTCCTTTTCTCCTGCGCGGCTCCTTGCCGTGACAGTCTCGCTCAGGCAGGCCTCCTCTTACGGAGGCCGTGGTTCCAGGGTTACATCTTATGAACACGATGCCTCGGTGAAAGACAGGTTTCCTTTCGCGGCTGTGTCTGCTAGCCTGGGGACGTACCCCTTCCCTGGCATGGGGGTGCATGCTCATCCCTGAGCTGTCCGGTCAGGAGGCTGTATTGATGGACCCGTCCTGGCCTCTCTGTCCTGCGGCGGGAGGTGCCGGTCTCTCCGGTTTGTGGACTGAGGAAGGCAAGGCAGAGGAGACCCGAGGAGCTAGACACCCATGTGGGAGTGGACTTGAAATGACTGAAGGACGTGAGCATCGTACAGCTTTCCTCTCATGTCATATCACCTACGGCGATGAGGAAAATGCCCACATTAGCGATAGTGGTCATAGCAATTACTAAAGCCTTTACCTGGGAGCGGATGGGAGAGGAGAAGAGAGAGCGGAAAACACAGTCTGCAGCAGAACACGACCTGTTACGTTTCTGTTGTTGTTCTCATTCCCTAGAATCTTCTTTGCTAAGGAGTGTTATGCACAAAGATAACTGATTGCATCTAATCGCTTATGAAGACGTTCAGGAGATATTGATCACACGGGTTAGAGGGGAAAGCACCTATGTGGGGAGCCCCACTCGCCCAACCCCAAACACGATGGAAGCTCTTCTTCATAGAGCATTTATTCAGAATCTGGCCAGCAAGAGCAGGAACAAAGGAGAGGCTGTGCTTACTAACTCAGGACAGATGGTGCTTAAGACTGGCCACACGTGAAGACTGTGGCCCAAAGCCCCAGGGTCAGGCGGGAGGCAAGACAGATTTGCTTCCATACGGAATGAGTGCCACAAGAGGCTGGGACGCCACGCACAGCGAAGCTGTAGAATTATTTTGGCCAGGTTAATCTCGGCAAGTTTATCGATCTTTTCATAGCAAGGGCTCTACCATTTGCTCCAGACTTCCAGACACATCTGGACATTTGCTTTCTCAAAAATAACTGTGTAAAGCCGGGCGTGGTGGCGCACGCCTTTAATCCCAGCACTTGGGAGACAGAGGTAGGAGGATCACCGTGAGTTCGAGGCCACTCTGAGACTCCATAGTGAGTTCCAGGTCAGTCTGGGCTAGAGTGAGACCCTACCTCGAAAAACCAAAAAAAAAAAAAAAAAAAAAAACTGTGTAGAATAGAATGTGTCTATCTCCCTTTCTTCAAAGCGCAAAGCTGTATTATGTGAGACCCAGAATCCATACCCCGTATCCCTTTGACAGAAAATTTAAAACTGTGTCAACCAGCCCGTATGATTTATCTAGTACGCCTCCGCAACCCCGAGACCCCAAAGCATGGCGTCTCCTCTCGCTGTCGGGGCAGACTTCTCAAGTGACCGTCCACAGTCAGGGATCAGCTCACCTCTCTCCACTGAGGTGCCCGGGGTCTTTCGTGGCCATGTTTGACCCCGTTCTTTCATCTCTAAAGAAAACCACATGCTGGCCAGTGTGGGAGGGAAGAACATCTCAAAATCTCCCTGCCTTGTGTGTTTGTGTGCATGCATGTTCGTATGTGTGCAGGTGCATGTGTACGTGTGTGTGACAGTGCAGGCCAGGGGACAACCTCAGGTGCCATCCATCTACTTCTTTTGTTGTTTGTTTCTCTTTTGTTTTTTTGAGGTAGGGTCTCACTGTAGCTCAGGCTGACCTGCAATTCACTATGTAGTCTCAGGATGGCCTCGAACTCACAGAGATCCTCCTACCTCTGCCTCCCGAGTGCTGGGATTAAAGGCGTGCATCACCACGCCCGTCTCATCTACTTCTTTTTGAGTCTGGGTCTTACCAAGCAGGCTAGACTGGGTGGCCAGGGAGTCCCAGAGATCTGCTTGTCTCCACTCCCAGCTCTGTGATTATAAGCACATGCTCCCGCATTATGAGTACATGTTACTGCACCCAGTTATTTTCTTTTCCCCGTGGACTCTGGGGATCAAATTCAGGTCCTCATGCTTCCAAAGTAAGCACTGTAGTGAGTGAGCTGTCCCCCAAGTCCCTACATAATAACTAATCTTCACTGATCTTAAAAACTTCCAAAATAATTCAGATTTTATACAAGCTTGTTCTAAGTGCTCTTCTCTGCCCTTCACCCAGCTTTCCTATGGTAAGTATCTTACAAAATCATTGTAGGATGATCAGACTAGGAAAGTCACAGTGATACAGGGCTAGACTCCCTTGTTTCTGGTCCTGGATCCCATCCAGAACCTACTGTTACATTTGTTTATCACGGCTCCTCCTCCTATCTGTGATTCCTCCTCGGTCTGTTTCTCACGACTGATTCGTTTGAAGAGAACTGGTCCGTGGGTTAACAGGGTGCCCTGATGATTGGGTTGAGGGGTGCCATTTTGATAAGCTGACCACAAAAGCCATGCTGTGACCTTCTCAGTGCAGTGTACCAGGGCTACATGGTGCAGCCACACTCAGTTTTCAGTGATGGTAGTCTTCATCGCTTACTCATTTTTGTGCGTGTATTTTTTATGAGCGCGAGAGAGAGAATTGGTACACCAGGCCTCCAGCCTCTACAATCAAACTCCAAATGCATGCACCATCCTGTGTGCATGTGTGACCTTGCGTGCTTGCATCACCGTGTGCATCTGGCTTACGTGGGACCTGGAGAGTCGAACATGAGTCCTTAGGCTTCACAGACAAGCACCTTAACCACTAAGCCATCTCTCCAGCCCTCATCACTTATTTAAAGTGACCTCTGACAGGTTCCTTCAATGTAAAAATATGGTTTTTTGCCTTATAATTAATAGGTAGTGTTGGGAGACACTTTTGAGACTCTGCAAATATTCCAATTTTTCAGCATACTTTCTTCCCATCATTTTAGCCTCCATTTTTAAACGTTTTAGTAATTATTACTATTCCGATACTATGTTCCATATGTGGGCATATGCCTAATATTTTTTCATTTTTCCCAATTTCTCTACATTGTGTACATATTTTGCCCATTTACCATAACAGTGCACAAATAATCTGACAAGTATATTCAAGGGAGACATGAAAATAATTGTGTTGGAAGTGTGTCACTCACCATTGTCAAGAGGCTAGAAATGTGAGCTTGGGACTCAAGTACCCCATGGTTGTCATGGGGGAGGGGAGGTGCATGGAGAAGCTGTCGTAGCTGTTCGGTGCCCGGTAGGAGAATCAGTGTTCAGCCTTTCCCATGGGACCTGATGCATAGCCCCAGCTCCTCCCTGTGTGTCCTGGATTCCCATCACCACTTTGGATGCCTGTGTCTCATCTCGCCGGACATCTCAGTTGTTCCGCACTCAGTCGGATCATCAGGACTCCACAGCGCAATCACTTGGTGGGAAGGTCTGAACGGAAACTGCCCCTGAGTAAGCTCAGGTGTTTAATCACTTGGTCCCTAGCCAGTGATGCTGGTGGGAAAACTGTGGAATCTTCCAGGAGGTGGAGCCTAGAGGAGGTGTGTCCCTGGAGGTGGCCCTGTGGTTGTATAGCCGAGCCTGGCTAGCTGTTCCCTCTCTATGCTTCCTCCCTGTCAATATGACGCACGCTCCCTGCTCAGGCCTGCCATACCTTCCTCTCCACAATGGCCTATATTCTGTGAAACTGTAAACCAAACTCAGTCCTTTCCCTTCCATAAGCTGCTTCTGGTAAAAAAAAAAAAAAAGAGAGAGAGAGAGAGAGAGAGAGAGAGAGAGAGAGAAAGTAACTGGAGTTTTAAAAAACTTTGGTTCCTGGGCTGGAGGGATGGATTAGCGGTTAAGGCGTTTGCCTACAAAGCCAAAGGACCCAGGTCAATTTGCAGGACCCACGTAAGCCAGATGCACAAGGGGGCACACACGTCTGGAGTTCGTTTGCAGTGGCTGGAGGCCCTGGCACACCCATTCTCTCTCTGTGTCTCTCTCCCTCCTCCCCTCCTTTTTCTCTGTCAAACAAATAAAAATAAATTATTTTAAAACTCTGGTTCTTGAGTCCCACTGTCAGAGATTCCAATGTGTAACACGTATAAGTATAGCCTGGGCATAGAGAATTTTAAAAGGTCTCCAAAGAGCTCAGTGTATGGCCAAAGATCTAGTGGTTGGTTTGAATGCTGTATGCTTCCTGGTACACAAAGAATTGGTGGAATCACTATTTCTTGTTCATAGACATAGAAACTTCCATTATCTTCTGTGTTCTGCCTTCCAGACATAAAAAACTTCCATAATTTTCTCTGTTCTACCTTCTAGTGTTTCAAACTAAGCAAGCAAACACTCACACTCAGAGGTAGTCACAAGGTAGCGGCAGCCCAAGGTTGCTTTATGGTACAGGGTGATCAGGGAAGTTGATACAGGGAGGATTGCTCAGCGGTTAGAGACGCTTGCAGATCCTACAAGCCAAGGTTCAATTTCCAGCCCTCCACGCAGCCTAGACACAAAAGCTGGCACAAGTGTCTGGAGTGTGTCTATAGGGACAGGAGGTCCTGGCGCACAGCATACAGAAGAGGCCTGGGTGCACACGCGCAGGTGCAAAACTTCCAAAATTCAGAATGTTCCAAAACCCAAAACGCTCTGAGCATGAACATGTCCCCTAAGTGGAAGATTCCACGCAGTCACCTCCAGATGTATGCACAAGGTATATATGACACTCAATGCATTTCCTGCAGGAGTCATCCCAGGGTATACCATTAGGTACATACCAGTATTCAAAACTTGGACATGCATTCTGAATGCTGAAGCGGTTCTGGTCCCAAGCATTTTGGATACGAAGGCTGCTTTGCCAGGGCCTGCTTGTGAGGACTGACGAGAAAGGTTTTCTTCCCAGCGTCTTAGATGGTGTTTTTATTTTCCCCCCTTCATTTGTGAAGTATCCAATATGTCAGCATTTCCCTCCTGTCTTTATGCCTGATTAAGAAGCGGAAATGCATGCTCTCCATTCACAGCTGCTCTGTGCGACCCTATGGGAGAAGGCTTGGTCAATAGCTGCTTTAAAAGAATGCTATGCTGTGCCTCCCTTGACCTCCGCAGAGGGCTTCGGGCACAGGGACCAGAGGGCAGTCTTGGTTTGGAAGCCATCGTGGTGATGCTCTGCAAGCCTGTCTCCGAGAGGTCGTGGAGGCTTCATGCGTGTGGTTCTGCAGGGCTGGGCTCTGTAGAAAGCACGCAGGGCAGGAAGCCGCCCTTGTCCTGGGAGCCCGACCGCTCCTGTTACAGGCCGTCTTAGCATATGGTGGGCTTGCTTCCTGCGGTGGTTTGAATGTACCGCCCTCCCTGGGCTAATGTGTTCGAACGCTTGGGCCCAGCAAAATGGCACCGTTTGGGAAGGTTGTGAAACCTGTGAGCGGTGGAGCTTTGCTGGAGAAAGCGTGTAGACGCGGTGGTGTTACAGACCGGCCCCGCGCACGGTCCATTCACTCCACCCCCGTCCTTCTTGCTGATGTGATGTTGTGTCGCCTGCTCTCTGCTCCGCCCATGCTTTTCCCACCATGATCGACTCTGGTTCCCTCCGGAACCAAGACTTCTGGGCCAGCAGAGCAGACGTTTGCAAGAAAAGGACGCAAAGTGAGGGTAGAGGGGGCGGCGGTGAGCGATGCCACCCCTGCATATGTCGGTTCCCCGCAGCGGCAGCCGCAGCGCTTCTGTTCGTGCTGGAGCTGGGTCCCAGTGTCCGTGAAGGGTAGCCGCGCCGGGGTGAGACGCATGCACGTGCCAGCCAGGCAGCCAAGCAAAAGGCCCTGTGCCCTCCTGGCGGTTCTTTATGTGTAGACCACCACCAGAAGAGCTAGCCGCCCTGGGAGACGGTCTCCTCCAGCAGTCCTTCCTGGATCCGCTCTCACAGACTCACCCCAGAGACGTGCCGTGATTAGATTCCTAATCTGATCAAGCTGACAATAGAATGTAACCAGCCCACTTATCAATCCTTAAATCTTTTTTTTATTTTAATTTTTGTTTGTTTGTTTGTTTTTTGAGGTAGGGTTTCACTCTAGCTCAGGCAGACCTGGAATTTACTATGTAATCTCAGGGTGGCCTTGAACTCACAACAATCCTCCTACCTCTGCCTCGCGAGTGCTGGGATTAAAGGCGCGCACCACCACGCCTGGCTTATTATTATTTCAGTTTTGAGAGAGAGAGAGAGAGAGAGAGAGAATGGGCATGCGCCAGAGCCTTTCAGCTGCTGTGAATGAACTCCACACAGGTGCACCCCCTTGGGCGCATGTGTGACAATGCACACTTGCCTCACTGCATCTGGCTAATGGGACCTGCAGATTTGAACATGTGTCCTTAGCTGCTAAGCCATCTCTCTAGCCCTTTTTAAAAAAATTATTTTATTTTTGAGAGAGAGAGAGAGAATGACCAATTCTTTAGCTGTAGTTGCGTTCTCTTACTTCATTGAACATGGGTTTGGGACTTTGCTTCACGCACTTGAACTCAGGTGTGAATTATGTATGTGACATTCTAAGCACTTTCTCTCAAAGCCACATTCCCAAGGGACAATTGGAATGAGGGTAAGTCACTGACTGAGTGATAAGTCCAGAACTCGAACTGAGTTATCCTGATACTGGGAGCCGTTCATTCATAATTTCTCTTCATTTGTTACTAATAACAGCCACCATTTCTGATCATCGACTATTTGCCAGTACTATGCTGAACATCTTACAGGCTTTATTTAATTCTCACCATTTAATCCTCCAATGGTAGCCTGGGTTGGAATAAGCATTGATTTTAAAGATGAAGTATGTAATAACAGCAATTTATTCAATTCTTACCATGTTTCAGACACTGTCCAAATAGTCTTATTTTGAACACGTTTTCTATTACTATATTTGCTCAGAGAGAAAAGTATCATTCACATCATCCTACAACCTGTAAATGCAGGGCTGAGCATCAGATACAAGCCAGTCAGATATGAGGCCAGCCTGCCCCGTCACTGACTGAAATTGCTTTCCTCGAAAGCTGGCGTTTGGTCAGCTCTGTGAGTGCCCATGGGCGGAAGCCAGGTGGAGGTGCTGCCCATGTCAGGCTCCATTAGCAATGCACCTAGCACGTGGCAAGCCAAGGCAGAGAAACTGTAGCAGCCTTGGTGATTGGTGGCCCCAATCCAGGAGGTGCCTGTCTCTGTGTGACGCAGTGCCTGCAAATGTTTGGGGAAGTTTTGGATTATGAACAACAAAACCAAATAGAAACGGTCTCTTGTTAGCCATAGATACCCACAGCCAACTTGAGGCCCTACTGGTTTCACCTTGAGGACAGAGGGGACCTATCCGGAGAAAACAACAACAACAACAACAACAACAACAACAACAACAAAACATCTAACTCACTTTCCCCAGAGCTTCTGCAGGTCACACTGGCCATCCTGTTGAGGAACCATTCAATGCTTTCTTCTTCTTTTTTTTAAAAATTTTATTTATTTATTTATTTGCAAGGAGAGAGAGAGAGAAAGAATGGCCACACCAGGGCCCCTAGTCACTGCAAACAAACTCCAGACACATGCCTCACTTTGTGTGCATCTGGCTTTATGTGGATCCTGGGGAATCAAACGTGGGTTCTTTGCTAAGCATCTCTCCAGCCCCTTAATGCTGTTGTCTTTGTCACTCACAGAGAGGCCATCTCTTCATGCAAGGAATGTGGCTCGATGGCTTTTATAAAAGCTGCTCCAGGTCTCAAATGGAATTGGGGACACCCATATTTCTGTCACTTGGCAGAGCCCGGAGCGCTCCATGTGCACTTCGCTCACTTCCCCAGCACGGGAAGGGTTCTCAGGGCAATGCAGCTCCCCGCAGGGAGCCTTTCCTGAGTCCTCCCCTCAGGCCTCCGGATGCCTCTGAGGGAGCTGAGTCTGTGCCCTGCGGTTTGACGGCTCCCGGGGCATCCTGTGCAGAGGCCCTTCAGCATAAACGTAGCAGCACCCTACAACCCAGTTTCCATGCAGCTGACAAAGGAAAGTGATGCATGCCTAGATAAGCATTGATAGATCTCTAATTTTCCTTGTAATTGACAGCTGTTGTGGGAAGGGGGGTCCCACTGGGATCCCGTGTGAGGATTCGGGCCCTGGCAGCTCTGAGCTCGGACAGCTTTTTGTCTCCCACTGGCATCTTGTGGACTCTGAAGTGATGTAAAGAATGACACATGTGCACTGGAGAGATGGCTTAGCAGTTAAGGCACTTGCCTACAAAGCCTAAGAACCCACATTCAATTCCCCAATACCCACTTAAGCCAGATGCACAGGGTGGCACATGGGTCTGGAATTCATTTGCAGTGGCGAAAGGCCGTGGTGTGCCACTCTCTCTGCCTTAGCCTCACGCTCAAAGAAAGAAAGAAGGAAAGAAAGAAAGAATGACGCATGTAAGATGAATGAGCCAGCCACCTCTGCTGTGACCTGGGGACGTAGGGGACAATCTCTTGTCTTCTGGGAGGAGTGAATTAGCTGACACTCGTAGTTTCTTGCGGTGCTACATCAGCTGTGAGAAGATGAAGTTGTAACAAGATAAGTAAGAGTAAAAGACCAAAGCGAACCTGACTTTCTTTTCATATAGGATGGCTGTCTGATTTGCGTAGTGCCTTCTGGATGGCAAAGGGGAGAAACAGCAAGTCTGGGGAAACTGGACAGAAACAGGAGGTCTGGTGAAGCTGGACAGGAAGTCTGCAGAAACTAGACATAACAAAAAGCCTGGAGAAATAAAATCAGGAGATTTTGGGAGAGACTGAACAGGAACAGGAAGTCTGGAGAAACTGGACAGTTAAAGGAAGTCTGCAGAAACTAGACAAGAACAGGAAGTCTGGAGAAACTGGTTGTTGTAGTTTGAATGGATGGCCCCAATATATTTAGGATTTTATTACAGATTGTAATTTAGATCTGTGCCACTTGGCTAGAAGAGGTGTCACTGTGGGTGGATCCTAAGGTACAGCCCTAAGGTGAGGAGGTGGAAATGGAATTGTAGTCTAAAGATATGCAGAGTTCTTGAGCTCTGCCTGGAGGTCCTGAAGTGTGCTTGCTTGCTCTTTGGTGGTGGCTTTTTTCTCTCTGCATGGTCCTGTGGAAGCGGGCCAGCTTCTTCTGCCATTATGGAAGTTCCCCTGCTTCAATAAATCCCTTCCTCTCTAACTGTGTCTGGTCTGGAGGTTCATCCCAGCCACCTGAAGCTGTCTGCTAGAGAACTGGTACCAGGAGTGGGGTGTGAATGAATCTGACCATGTGAGTTTTGGTTCTTTGAAACTTTGGCTTTGGAGAAATGGGCATGGACGTGGTGCTTGCAACTTAAGACTCCTTCTAAAGCGGTAAGCCAAGCATTATGGTCTATTCTAATGAGAGTTTAAAACTGCTATGTACAGAGAGAATTCTATTTAGAGGCTTGGCTTATGACTTTTCAAAGGGAAAGACTGCAGAGGGCTTTGTTGGAACTGGGCTACTGACATAAAGGCTGGCTGCATTCTGCAGCCTGAACCCAGAAAGCTTGATCAAGGTGAAGTTTGTAATGGACTGGTGTGCTTGCCTAAAGATATTAAACTAGGAAATTTAAGATTTTAAGATGGGGAAAAAATCAAGCAAATTTAAAATTCACTGGCACTGAGACTGCTTTTAGGTTACTGAAGCTATTATTGTCAAACACATTGGCATTTGGAAGAAAGATGGCCCAACTGCTTTACATTAAAATAATGGAGAGAACACTTGAGATAATTTCACCCCAGAAAGACTATGATAGAAATACAAACTCTTTTGAAAAACAGTTGACTAGAAAAGGAACATGCTTTTCAAGGTTGTGATTTAGTTTGTCCCTGAATTAAGCATATGGCTATGACCTACACACTTGGTATTGATTTCAAAAGCATGAAAAATGCATGCAGTGATCATGAAGTGCATACAGTTTCAGGAGCCACTGCTAAGATGCAACATGTAGACAGAGTTGATGACCCTGAGGCTGATGAGCCATAGACTGTAGTTTACATGGAGACTCAAAGATGTTTTGGATGTAACAGGACTATACAAGGGCTATCATGGGGTGCACTGTTGGCCTGGGATGGAAGTTTTCCATGGCTATTTAGCCCAGCAGGAGGGCAGAATTGGAAACCTCAAAGACTCCTCACTGATCACTGGTTATGATACTGAACTTGAACTGCAGATGTTTGATGTTTGCTTGATGGTTATTGAGTTTGCATTGTTCCAGTCTCTCCTTACTATGCCTTATAAGCAGTTGGTAATGTTTACTCTGTGCCTTTATATGTTAAAAGTATATAACTTGTTTGATTTTATAGGACTCACAGCTAAGAGACAATCTTAAATCTCAGGAGACTTAAGATTTTAGAACTATCTTCAGTTCTATGGGGGCCTTGGCCTTTTAAATTGGACTAAATACAATGTACAACGAGATGGTCATGAATCTATTGGGGGCCAGGGGCAGAGTGTGATAATTTGAATGGATGGCCCCCAGTATATTAAGGATTTTATTACAGCTTGTAATTTAGATCTGTAGCCAACTGGATGGAGGAGGTGTCACTGTGGGTGGGTCCTAGGGTCCAGCCCTAAGGTGTGGGGTTGATCTTGAATTCCAGTCTAAAGGTCTACAGAGTACTAGAGCTCTGCCTGGAGGTCCTGAAGTGTGCTTGCTTGCTTTTTGGTTGTGGCTTCTTTCTCTGCTTGGTCCTGTGGAAGCGGGCCAGCTTCTTCTGCCATTATAGATCTGCCCTTGCTTCAATAAATCCCTTTCTCCCATAACTGTGTCTGGTCTGGATGTTCATCCCAGCAATATGGGGCTTTCTGCTACACTGGTCTAACAGAAACTGGTCTGCAGAAACTGGGCAGAAATAGGAAGTTTGTTGAAATGGGACACAAACAGGAAGTCTGGAGAAACAACTCAAACATGAAGTCTAGAGAAACTGAACAGGAACAGGAAGTCTGGAGAAACAACACAAACAGGAAGTCTAGAGAAACTGAACAGGAATAGAAGTCTGGAGAAACATGACATAACAGAAAGTCTGGACAAGCTAAAACGACGGGGTGAATAGGGATTTAAAAACTTTCGCCTATCAGCACAAATACAAAAACAGCAATACTATTGAACCTGTTGGATCAGTAAATGTTTTGGAGGCAGGAGGGGCTGTGCTGGTAGTTTCTGGTGCTGGTAGCGAGGCTTAGCTTGGCGTGGGCCGGGCCAGGGCACTCACATGCAGCTTTGGTAGGGCTACAGTGGCTCAAACTTCTGGCAAGGTACTATCAGAAGGCTAAGTAGTGTTTGCGGCTTTTGACGCAATCAGCCAGTTTCAGGAATCTTGTTAAGGAAATCATCAGAAAAAGAAGTAAGCGTTTCATCACGCAGGTGTTTATAACAATATTCCTTTTCTATAATTGCAAATTTGAGATAAACATCGCTACCTAGCCCTCAGGTTATGGAACATCTTAGCAAGAAATGACTGCAGTATTGATATTGAATGTCACAATATAGCCATTAAAATAGATACTCTCAAAAATTTAATGGCAGGGAAAGCTTGTACTATATTAAAAATGAATGTTATGTGTCTATTAGTTTTTTGAAATATAGAAAGAAAAAAGGTGGAAATGTACCAAAATGTTAATGATGACTGAATCTGGGCACAGAAATTCTCATCCCTTTTAAGTTTCTGTGCTTTTTTAAAATTTTTATTTAATTTAATTTATTTGTTTATTTTCGAGGTAGAGTCTCACTAGCTGAGGCTGACCTGGAATTCACTAGGTAGTCTCAGGGTGGCCTTGAACTCCCTGCGATCCTCCTACCTCTGCCTCCCGAGTGTTGGGATTAAAGGCGTGCACCACCACGCCTGGCTTAAATGTTTTATTTTTATTTTGTTTATTTGAGAGAGTAAGAGGCAGATAGTGAGAAAGAGAATGGGCACACCAGAGCCTCTAGCCACTGCAAATGACCTCCAGGCACACGTGCCACCTTGTGTATCTGGCTTACGTAGGAACTGGGGAATTGAACCTAGATCCCTAGGCTTCACAGGCAAGTGCCTTAACCACTAGGCAATCTCTGCAGCCCCATCTTTTTTAAAAAAACATTTTCATTCTTTCCTGATTTATTTATTCACTTGAGAGGGGGAGAGAAAGGGAGACAGATAGAGAAGGGGCACACCAGGGTCTCCAGCCACTGCAACCAAACTCCAGATGCAGGTGCCACCTTGTACGTGTGGCTTTACGTGGGTTCTGAGGAATCAAACCTGGGTCCTTGGGCTTTGCAGGCAAGCGCCTTCACTGCTGAGCCATCAAGTCCCTGTGCCGTCCTAGCTTGTTTAACTCTGTTCTTTGCAGCATTTAGTTTTCAAATGATCAATATTGATCAGGTGCTAAAAGTTACCTGTCAGCACTGGTTTGTTATAACTGTTGTTGTGAAGATAATTTTATTTTGATCATTCATAAACCCTGAGCATTCTTGTGACTGTCAGAGGACTGAGCCCCAAGGGGGCTCCTATGCCTGCCTGTGCTGTCCCCACTATGAAGTCAGTTTGGTTTCTCCCATACTCTCTTTCTGCCATTATTTTATGGTCTTGTGAATATTCAGAACCCTTCATACCTGGAACGCGGCCTTAGGAAGCAGTGCCAGAGGTGCCATGGAAATGAGAAAGCAGCGAGGAGAGAGGGCTCAGCAGGTAAGGCTCTGGCCTGCAGAGCCTAGTGACCTGGGCTCAGTTCTCCAATGTCCACGTAAAGCCAGATACACAAAGTGTATTAATGTACATTAATCTGGAGTTCCTTTGCAGTGGCAGGAGGCCCTAGTGCACCCATTCTTTCTCACATTCTGCCTTTCAAATAAATAAAATATTTTTTAAATGTCAAAAACAATCCACAGGTAATGGATTCTGAAAGTACACAGTTTACATGATGCACCTTATAATGTGGTCAAGGAAGGAACATGAAAGTCAGCGGTGATGGGGTACTAAGAGTCTCCCCTCTGTCAAGATGGCGGAAGGTGATGGGGTACCAAGAGTCTCCCCTCCCTCCGTCAAGATGGCGGAAAGGATTAGCCAGTAATCGTGAGGAAAAGTGGGTGAGAAAATGTATTTGGTGAGATGCTATAACTTCAGGGGCATTGACATGTGCTCCGGGCTTGTCAGTATATTAAGTTAGGCCTTTATTTCCGTGAACTCTAGGCTGGAACGAACTAGCTCTTTGGTTTCCAGGAGTGCATTGCCCCAAATGCAGTTAAGAAAAAAAAATATATAGTTAAAAAGAAAAAAAAGCCTCCCCAAATTTGATAAAATTCCTATACATGTGACTGTAATATCGGGGGGGGGGCTTCTTATTTTTAAAAGAAGTAAAGGAGGAAGGATGGGAGAAAGGGCCTGAGAATGGGCAGGAGTTAAGATTAAAAGGAGAGAAAAGAAAAGAGGTAGAAGGGGAACCCCTGAAAATAACAAAGGGAAGAACATTTTCCTTTTTTTAATATTTTACTTTTTATTTGCAAGGAGAGAGAGAGAACCAACATGGGTGTGCCAGGGCCTCCTGCCCCTGCAAACGAACTCCAGACGCATGTGCCACTTTGTGCATCTGGCTTTACATGTGCACAAGGAATCAAACCTGGGCCATCAGGCTCTGCAAATGAGCGGCTTAACTGCTGAGCCATCTCTCCCGCCCAGGAAGAACGGTTTTCTAAACAGCAGCTTTGACTGGGAGGACCCCTGCCTTTCTTTCTCCCTGCTCATTTGGGCTGTACTCAATTTGAGGCTGTTCTGTTCCTCTAAAGCAGGGAGACGGCCCCATAAAGAAGACGGAAATGCCAGCCTGGTGGTACAAACCCACAACTCCGGCTGATTGGAAGGCTGAGGTGGAAGGATCACAAGTTCAAGGTCAGCCCTGGGCAACTTAGCAAGACTTTACATCAAGATAAAAAGTACAAAGATGACTGGGTATATAATTTAGTGATAGAGCTCTGCCTAGCATGTGGGAGGCCCTAAACTCAATCCCTAATCTCATCACCACATTACAACACACACACACACACTTGTGCACACACACATGCACAAGTGCATGCACACACATGTATGCACACATGCCTGCACACATGCCTGCACACACGCACAAGCACACACGCACAAGTGCACACACACACACACACACGTTGCTAGCATCAATCAAATCTGAGCCCCAACTTTTATGAGAAGTACAAAGTGCATGGGACAGGCGAAGTAAAATTGGTCATCCTGAGAAATAACTGTCCAGCATTGCAGAAACCTGAACGACTGCTAGTCCATGCTGCTCAGAACCAGTGTCCCTCAGAACTGGTGTCCATTACTACAGTGGCAGTACTACGGAATGGGGCCCACAAGAGACCTGTGCGTCTGCTGTTAGGTGCACACATCCTGCTCATACGCCCCTTACAGAGTCCCAGAGAGGCTCAGAGGTGAGTGAGGTACACAGCCTGTAAGCGCCCCAGCTCAGAGCACAGTCCGGGTCCAGGTGCTGCTCCGATCCGTGCTCTGTGTCACCGGCCACTCCTTTCCCTTATGTCTTAGTTCTGGTGCCGAGGACATTCCCATGAACGCGGTACACACATGCACGCACAGCCTCGGTGAGCTCAAAGCAGTGGTGATAGGACGATGTCCACGGGGCCCAGCATGCATGTGCATGTGTGTGTTCTGACCACATGCGTTTTCTTAAAGAATGGCTTCATCACTAAGGTTTACGGATGGTCACTGCAGAAGGAAGACGTGGGTACTGGCTTGGTCCTAGAGCACTTCCCTTGCATACACATGATGCTGGGCTTAAGCCACAACAACCCCCTCCCCCCCCCGCACCAAGCAAAAAACTATATATATATATATAAGCAGGCATAGGCAATGACTTTCTAGGTAGGACTTGAACAGATAAGAAATTACAGCAAGGGCCTGGAGCGATGGCTCAGTGGTTAAGGTGTGCAAAGCCTAATGACCTGGGTTTGATTCCCCAGCACCCACATAAAGCCAGATGCACTAAGTGGTGCATGCATTTGGAATTCATATGCAGTGGCTAAAAGTCCTGGTATGCCCATTTTCTCTCTCTCTCCTTTCAAACAAACAAAATATTTTTTAAAAAATTATATCAAAAAAAAAAAAACATGATAGCAAGTAGGATTGCATGAAGCTGGAAAGTTTCTGCACAGCAAAAGAAATAATAGAGCGAAGTGACAGCCTACCGAATGGAAGAAAATGTTATCCAGCCATTCATCTGACAGGAAGTTAATAACCAGAGGATAAAAAGAACTCAAAAAAAAAAAAATACCGAAGGAACAGATTGTCAAATCATCAAATGGGCAAATGAACTTAAAGTCAGTTCTCAAAAGAAGAATAAATGGCCAATCAGGGAAGTGCAAAACAAGAATACATTGATTTCCATCTCACCTCACCCAGAAACAGCTAGCGTCTAGAAAGGAAACCCAGGGCTGGAGAGATGGCTCAGAGGTTAGGTGTGCTTCTGCACATGCACGAGGGTCTGAAGGGCCAGAACCTGCCACAGCTTCACTCTCTAGATTTCAAGTAAGTAGCTGGGTGTGGCCACGCGTGTCTGTAACCCCAGGTCCTCAGGGGAGCAGAGACCTCAGAATTGCTGGAGCCCTGCAAGCTCTAGAATCAGCAAAGAGATTCAGGCTCTGAATAAGACCAGGCGGAAGAGTGACGGAGCTGAACACAGCACGTTCTGTTCCGGCCTGCCATAGGCGAGCGCCTCCCACCCTGCTTCCCCACAGGCGAGTGTATGGAGCAGCACACACACACTCCACGCACGCACACACACACGCACACACGTGCACACGCCCAAAATGCTGGCCAGCACATCAAGGGATGGGCAAGGGAACATTTATGCACTATCGGCATATATGTAAACTAGTCTGGTCACTATGGAAAACATTATGGAGGTATCTCAAAAAATTAAAAATAGAACAAAAAATTAAAACTAGAACTACCACTCCTGAGTATACACATGCTAGACGCAGCGTCAGCGTGCAGCTGGTGACGCCACACCTGCAGCTGGGTTTACTGCAGTGCATTCAAGCCACAGTAGCCAAGCGACTGGACAAGCCTACTGACCCATTCAGGAACAACCAGGTAGAGGCGATGTGTGTGCATAAATCCACACACACCCTGGAGATCAGCGTATTAAATGAAATAAGTCATTCTCACAAAGACAGGTATGTTCTGCCATACATGTTGAATGTAGGTAGAAAAAGAAAAGAACAAAGTAAAAGGGGGATTATTGGGGACATGGAAGGGGACACAGAAAAACAACATGTAATAGATGGCGTTAATGTGATCAAATTACATTATAAGCATATATGGAAACCCATTAGTTTGTATAATTAATAAGTACTAATAACATAGTTTTCAAAATATTTTTATTTCCTTGCAAGCAGATAGAGAGAGAGAGTGAGAGTGAGAGAGAGAGAGAGAGAGAGAGAATAGGCTTGCCAAGGTCAGATGCATGCACCACTTTGTGCATCTGGTTTTATGAGTACTGGGGAATTGAACTTGGGCCAGCCAGCTTTGCAAGCAAGTGCCTTTAACTGCTGAGCCATCTCTCTAGCTCCCAATAACATATAATTTATTTATTTATTTGCATGTGGGGGCCTGCCAGGGTCTCTTGCTCAGCGGGCTTCCTGTGGGTGGCTTGGGAATGAGCCCCTGGCTGGTAGGCTTTGCAAGCAAGCACCTTTAATGGCTGAGCCACCTCTCCAGCCCCTAGCAGCACCATTTTTAAAAAGAAAGGACAGCTGCACACGTCAGGCCCATAGAACTGCCAGGCTGAGGCTTCTCAGGCAGGGCTGGTCTCCTTCCAAGTGTGGGGGGGGGCCTCTGCTGCTTACTTTGTCACGCGCCTTAGCTGTCTCCCTTACGTACGTTAGTTCTCAGGTTGAGAGACTGACTCAGTCTTTTGCATGATGCCACGGTGAGACAGTGAGTTCCTGAATGCTTCCAAGGCGCTGCAGAGGTACACACCTCCCCCTCCCTCGCTCCCAGAGTCACTGAACGTCGTGTCTGAAATCGCAACGTGCAAAACGTTCTCAGGCACACACTGTGCGCAAGGAACCACCTCCTGTTTACAAAAGGCTTTGCCGGAATGATCCTCAAGGTGATGGTCCCATTTAAGTGATGAGTCCTTCATAGAGGCTCTGGATTTAACACGGCCTTTTAGAAATGCCTGACACAGCGGATATGGTGGTCTCCTGTGTTTAACAAGCTGTTGCTGGGGCTGGAGAGAAGGCTTAGTGGTTAAGACGCTTGCCTGCGAAGCTTAAGGACCAGGTTTGATTCCCTGGGACCTACATAAGGCAGATGCGCTAGTTGGGGCATGCATCTGGAGTTTGTCTCCGGTGGCTGGAGGCCCTGGAGTGGCGCCTGTTCTGTTTGCCTCTTGGTCTCTCTCTCAACTAAATAACTATATAGATATAGATATAGATATAGATATAGATATAGATATAGATATAGATATAGATAGATATACATACATACATACATGCATACACACACACACACAGAGGCAACTTGAGCAGTAAATGCCAACATGCATACATATATATATATATTATAGTGTTTACTGTTCAAGTTGCCTCTTGCACTATGCAGTGTTGGGAGGTGAAATAGTGGTTGTAAACATCTGTGCTCGTATTGTTCAATGGGACATCTCACTCTCAAACCTTGCCATGCAAGCGCATGCGTGTGTGTGTGTATGTACTAATGTGTCGTGTGATATTTATCACTTAACCATGGTGCCTAGTGTGTTGAAATAACCTACCTTGTTATTGCTATTATTGTTCTATTTATTTATTCGTCTATTTTTAAGCAGAGAGAGAGAGAGAGAGAGAAAATGGGTGCCCAGGGCCTCTAGCCACTGAAATCACGTACTCAGCTGTTTTGTGCATCTGGCTTTACATAGGTACTGGGGAACTGAACCCAGGTCATTAGACTTTGCAGGCAAGTGCCTTAACCACCGAGCAATCTCTCCAGCCCCCATTATTGTTTGAATGATAATCTCCCCAAAGCCCTTTTCTAAGAGTTCTCTCATCCCTGACCTGCCCGTTGTCCAATGTTTCCTGGAAATCCAGTGTCCTGCTTTGCCTCCTTCTAATATAAGCAAGGACGGGAGCAACTGTCTGTTTAGGAAAAGGACTCGCTTGTGAGCAGTTACCTCAAGGTGGTGTTTGGAAGTTGGATCAGCCTTGGGGGTGAAGTCTGGCCCGAGCTGGGATGGAAGGAGGCTTGGCTCAGTGTCTGGACTTCGGCTGCTGACGGTGGCACCTGTGGAAACAGGCCGTCTCCCTCCGAGTGCTCCTACCATGAACTCTGGCCTCCATGCACGAGGTAGGCGCTGAGTTACCTGGATGTGAGCAGACAGGCAGGGAGACTTCAGCCCGGTACCCTCGTCATCCCAGTCCTGAGCGCAGAAGCACCAAAGGGACGGGCACCTGTGTGAGAGAAGGGACCACCGCCAGTGTCCTTCTTGTCCCTCTTGATGCCACTTAAGACTTCCCTCCTGCCGCCCTGGGCACCTGCGGCCTGGCCTGTCTTCTCCCAATATACCTTCTCTCTGCCTTTTGTTGTGAAACTGAGGAGGACGCAGGCATAGCCTCGCCTCTCTGACAGCTGGGTGGAGACAGGTCCTTCCATGAGGACCGGCGAGTGAGAAGCCACCGGCTCCTTCCCCACTCCTCCTTTCTCCCTCTTTCCCCAGCAGATGGAATGGGGTGTGGCTATGGGGATGCCCCGTGGATGTGGGTGACTGGAGAGGCGCACATCTTCACTGGGACGAGGGAGGTCGGGCCCCTGCCACCATCAGCATGGGGCCTGGTGTGCACGTACTCAGAGTGTGACGCAGGGCACAAGGAAAATTTCTCTTCTGTAAATGCTGCTGCTGGGTACTATCTGTTAACTCACCACCCACAGTAAGAGAGAGAGAAAGAGCGAGAGAATCCTTTTGCCTGGATATTATGTGTTAACTCACCACCCAGATTAAGAGAGAGAGAGAGCCCTTTTGCCTGGGTCTGTGACTCGCATACACAAATGTTGCTGTCAGTGTGTCCTGGGAGTTTGGGGACATATGTGACTTGCTTCCTATGACACTTAGGGGACAGAATTTGGAGTCAGAGAATGCTGGAGTGGAGATTTGGTCGGGGACATGTTAGCTGTGTGGCGTAGAACAAGGGACCCCGCCGGGCTCTTTCCTCATCTGTAAATGAGAGCAGGGTTCCTCCCTCTCACTGCCGTTGGGAACATGTCTGCTGAACGCCCAGCTGTTCGCTTAGGGCCCGTGAAGCCTCAGTACGTGAGCAGGCGCCTGTGATGGGTGGGGCTCACGTTAGCCTTAAAGAACCGGAAGGTCTCTCTAAGGCCAGGTGCCCATCTAAAGGTTTGCGTGTTGGTCACAATAATGGCTCATTTGGGCTTTTTTTTTTTTCCCCGTGTGATCTTGAGTAAATTAACCTCCCCAAGTCTTAGTTCCCTCATCTGCACATGGGATCATAGTGCATGCATTTTGGTTTTGGGGTGTGTGTGTGTGTGTGTGTGTGTGGTGTGCGTGCATGTTTGTGTGAGTGTGCATGTGTCTCTGACAGAAGTTGTCACCTGAGACCATTTTAACATGCTCCTGGGAAAGTGACTGGTTGCCTATGTGTATTTGGTGTGCATCTGCATGCAGGTGTGTTTGTTTTCGATATTTACATGTAGCATTTTCAGGTCACTTATGTATAAACACATTTACATTTAAACTACAGGCATACGTATACACATATTTAATGTCTTGAGGAGGTTCAGTGGGAAGGACACTTGTACAATAATGAGACCCCGAGTCTGATCCCCATCACATACATAGAAAGTCAGGCGTGGCCACACATACCTGTGACCCCGTGTAAATGGGAACAGACTGGTCAGCCAGTCACACTGAACAGAAAACAGCAGCTCTAGGTTCCGTGAGAGACCCTGCCTGGCAAGGAAGTAAAGTAGTAGAGTGATAGAAGGTGACAGAAGATGACATTTGATGGCCTCTTCGGCCTCCTCGCACCTACACACACACACATACCCACACTCACACGAAATGAAAAAAATAACAGAAGGAAAAAAAGGTAAGGTGATCCCAGGTGGCAGAATTACAGAAATTTTTATGTTACATAAATCCATGCCTTTGGGCTTTAAAATTTTTTTTTCATTTTTCATTTTATGCATTAAGCATATAATTAAGGAGGTATTTTGAAGTAATAAAAGATTAAGAGCGTGATATAAAGGCACAAGGAGCAGAAATGACCTCGCTTTACCCACGGTTAGGGCCCCGAGCCCTGGTCCAGCACTGTGCTGCAGAGAAAGCCGAGGGTACGTGCCAAAGGCAGGCTCGGGCTGCCCCCTCCACTGCGCTGCGTGGCCCCTGGAGAGCTGGGGACGTGGCATTTTTTCCATACTTCAGGCTTTGGAGAGGGTGTGGAGGACTTGTGACCTCCTGGCACCCTACAGCGCGCCCAGCTGCTGCCAGGGGCATGTGCAGAGCGGGGAGCCCCAGCATGCTGAGTCCAGCTTGCTCGTGGCCAGTTCCACGTTTCAACCGAGGACATCTCAGACTCGTGGCCAGACGGCCACATCGCAGTCGCCTTTGGCTGGAGCTTCGGATGTGCACCCATGGGGTACTTACAAATGGTGGCAGCTTGGGCTTCTTGTCAAAGGATTAGAATTCTTTGCTATTGGAGGGACCAGATCGTAGGGAGCAGCGGCGACAGACATCAGAGCCACCGCGCTCAGCCTTGGCTCTTCCACGCCTGTCTGCAGCTCCGAGCCGTCAGGAGCCACTGTGTGCGTGACACTGTCTGTTTGAAACCTCCAAGATGTACGGGGCCGATACAGTCGTCCTTTGTCCTCCAGGGCCTGGGCAGACCAAATGCTCTCCAGAAGGCAACGTAGCAGGTGGCCTTGGACGAGAGTGCTTTATTTAGATCGCCTCAAGCGATAGCATTTGGGTGGATACGCTGGGTGGAAAATGCAGACAGCCAAAAACCAACAAAGATCCGAGAACAATGTGTGCTGTTCAGTTCCATCAATGGGAAACCGGCTCAGCGTTGCGCATCCTCAGCTCACAGTGGGCTTTTGTTTCCAGGTTGAAAGGCAGACAGAGACAATGTCACTAACAGAACCAAGTCCTCCCTCCGAATGCACCAGCTGAGTGCCCTCGGGCACAGTCCGTAGTCTTGACCAGCTTTAGTTTGTCCCTTAATAAGAGGAATTTATGGAAAAAAAAAAAGAGTAGTCCTGGAGACTTAGCTCTGTCAGTAAAGTGTTTGTCATGCAAGGACCTGAGATCATTTCCCAAAATCCATAAAAAAGAAATGGCCTGACATGGTTTTAATCCCAAGTACTGGGGAAACAGAGAACCAGAGGCTCCGTGGGGCTCGCTGGCTATGCAATCTGGCCTGTCTGGTGAGTTCCAGGCCAGCGAGAGACTCTGTCTTAGAGAAGGTGGAGCGGCCTCCGGCTTCCATACACACAGGCACACATGAACACACACATACATGCACAAAAGAATATTTTTGTCACAGTCTTGGGAAAGTTAATAAGGTGTTTTGTGGTGCTTAATGTGATGCATAGCTGTTATCGTTACCGTCTGGGGACTGGGGGTTTGTTTTCTCTGCCAATTAAAAGGCTAGGAAAGAGCTGAAAAGAGCAACGTTTATTTTAAAGTAAAAAGAAAGTAGACAGAACACAGACTCCTCACTGCAAATGAACTCCAGGTAACACGTGCCACTTTGTGCATCTGGTTTTATGTGGGTACTGGGGACTCGAACCCTGGGCAGTCAGGCTTTGCAAGCAAGCACCTTTAACCACTGAGCCATCTCCCCAGCCCACATTTTTCCTTTTGAGACGGGGCTCTCTCACTATGTAGCTCCAACTCAAGCTCCTCTGGACTCAGCCTCCTGGGTACTGGGATCATGGGCATGCCCCGCGTCTGCTGGGCAGGCTGCTCCCTTAAGGCCTGGGCAGTAAGGCTTGAGCACCTTGGAGGCACAGCTTAAGCTGGCCCGGGAAGGAAATGTATCATGTGTGGTTTTGAATTTCAGTACAGCTAGAAATACCAGACAAGATGAATCAGCCTCATGTATCCTGTCGTGGGAAGGTCAGCTCTCCAGGTTGTTCCAGGAAATAATTAAGGAGGTTATGGAGTGGAGAAGAGATGTCTTTTTTGTGCTTAAATCTTTGCGCTTTCATGTCTCTGTGTGTCAAGTATGAAGGCTTTCCCTGGAGAATGTGCTAAACCAGGCATCTCTACCTGGGGACCCAGGGACCCTGGGCATCTTGGGACTGTGTCATTCTTTCCTGCCCTGGGTGTTATAGGGTGGCACATAGCATCCCTACTTATTTTTTTTATTTTTATTTTTTGGTTTTTCAAGGTAGGGTCTCACTCTAGCCCAGCTAACCTGGAATTCACTATGCAGTCTCAGGGTGGCCTCGAACTCACGGCAATCCTCCTACCTCTGCCTCCCGAGTGCTGGGATTAAAGGTGTGCGCCACCACGCCCGGCATCCTACTTATTTTTAATTTGTGTTAACATGTTTGTTTGTTTGTGTGTGTGTGTGTGTGTTGTATGTGGGAAGGATGTACATGTATGTAGAGGGCAGAAGACAACCCCAGGTGTCATGCTCAAAGAGAAAATCACCTTTTTAAAAATATATTTTATTTATTTGCAAGTAGAGAGATATAGACAGATACAGAGAGAGAGAGAAAGAGAGAGAAAGAATGGGCACACCAGGACCTCCTGCCTCTTCAGATGAACTCCAGATGCATGCGCCACTTTGTGCATCTGGCTTTACGCGGGTACTGGGGAATTGAACCCGGGTCGTTAGGCTTTGCAGGCAAGCGCCTTAACTGCTGAGCCATCTCTCCAGTCTCACATCCATCTTTTTTGAGACGGGGTCTCTCACTGACGTGGAGCTCACCAATTAGGCTGCACTGGCTGGCCAGTGAGCGCCACGCATCCTCTTGTCTCCACTTACCCAGGTCTGGGGTTGCAGGCATATGCCACCAAGCCTGGCATATTATGTGGGTACTGGGACTTGAACTCGGGTCCTCATACCTGTGAGGTAAACACTTTATCCACTGGGCTGTCTCCTCACCCACCTGGGGTACAAAGCCACTCCTGGCTGAGAGTCACCACGGCTGGGCGCTGGGGCTGTGGATGCGTCTTGGAGTCAAGTACTGTCATGGTCATGGTCCCCATGGCCATCCTACAACCTCTCGACTTTATTTTCCTGTCTGTGGTCTGTGTTCAGAAGGGCATGTGACTCCCTGTCTGGAGGGTGAAATGTAGCGAACAAAGTACATTATCATTGGGGGTTAACATGCTATAGATGCTTATGTGGGCTTTTTTTTTTTTTCTCTAGCCTCCCAAATTCAACATTCTAATCATAATTATACTTCTGAGTTGCAGTCCAGATGCGTGTGATAAATCATTTATATTTCCATGGAAGGCAGCTCTTGGGAATGCAAGTTGAGAATAATTCTTCTCCTTTATCTGTTTTCGTGTTTTTTCCCCCAAATCATTGTATTCCTCTCTCTTTCTTGTAAAGACTACAGGAAGGTCTTTTATAGCACTACTCAGTGTGAAGGATTGTTTCACAGACAGAGAATCAAGGCCAACTCTTCTGAATATCTGTCCTCAGTTGAGGAGGAAATGAGTTTTAATAACGGCTCCTGGGACTCAACTTAGATACAAAGAGGAACTGTCAGGCGAAACCATCGAGCTGCAGGAGTTCACTGCCAGGCCAGGGGGAGACTGGCCTTTCTCGGGGACCAGAGAAGCCTAGATAGCCATTGATCTGGAACAGTCTGGAAGAAGACTTCTTTGGGGAGCCAGCCAGGCCCTGGGCCTGTGTCTCTCAGGACGACTCCGGAGCATTTGTCCTTCCTCCTCCCGAATTCTGCCTGTGACCCTCTCCTTGTCACCGCAAACTGAAGAAAGAGCCCGAGAGGCAGGTGCAGAAAGTTTAACAGCCATGACCTTGGCCAAGCAAAAGAAGGCATAATCAGCCCACGCTGCCAGCCTTTATGTGTGATTCGAACGTGACCTTGTCACTAGAGACACTGCCGAGTAGAGAGCCGCTGTTTTTCAGCCACCAGAGCACACGGAAGGACCAAAGCCTGGAGAGGCCTTGCAGCTTGCTGGACGAGAGAAGGGAAAGTCCAAGAGGTGCCCACGAAGCCGCTCCTCCCCGCCACACACACAAGCTTTGCATCCCTGACCCAGTTCTGTTTTTGTGGTATTTTAATGTTTGGTTTTACTTATTTACTTATTTTTATTTGTTTATTTGCAAGCAGAGAGATAGAGAGAGAGAGAATGAATACGCACAACAGGATCTCCTACCACTGCAAATGAACTCCAGACTCATGCACCACCTTGTGCATCTGGCTTTTCGTGGGAACTGGGGAATTGAACCTAGGCCATTAGGCTTTGAAAGCAAGTGACTTAACTGCTGAGCCATCTCTCCAGCCCCCAATTCTTTATTTAAAAAAATATTTTCACTTATTTATTTGTAAGGCGTAAGTGTGTGTGCGCGCGGGCGAGAGAGAGAGAGAGAGAGAGAGAGAGAGAGAGAGAGAGCATGTCTGAGCCTCCAGCCACTGCAAATGAACTCTAGACACATGCTCCACTTTTGTTCATCTGGCTTTACTTGGGTACTAGGGAATCAAAAACCAGCCATCAGGCTTTGCAAGCAAGCATCTTCAACTGCTGAGCCATCTTTCCAGTCCCTCTGACCCAGTTCTTAAAAGCATGTTCTCTGAGCTTGTCTGTTTCCTCCCTTCCTCCAGAGGGTGAAGATGATGGTCCACGTTCATTCCAACGTCAGGCTTCACACCCTGCAGAGGGAGGTTCAGGCTGCATCTGCTGATACTGTGGCCGCAGGCCTCTGTGCCTGACACTTCCCTCCGCCTATTCTCCATCCTATGTGCCAATTCTGGAGGGTTCCAGTCTCTTTGAGTTTATCTCTAGCCAACTCTCCCCTTGTTTCTCTCACTCTTTCCAGCCACAGTCTCTATCTTGGTATCTTTTAGCTTCTCCCCTTCCTATCTGTCCTTCATTCTGTCTGTCCTTCCTCCAACATGCAGCCAGAGGCATCCCTCAATTGCGCATTGGCGTATCATTTGCTGACCTAAACCCTTTCTTCACTTAGGAGAAAAAGTAACTTCGTCCCATGAAATGCACAGCCTTGCCCGCTCTGAAATAGTGCGCGTCGCCTCACACTTCCCGTTCCTTGTTTGACTTAATGTCATCTCTGGCTCGCTGGGCTGTGTCGCACTCAGCTGAATTCTTCTGTGCCTGCAACCTCCACACAGGCTCCCTCTGAATCTCCACTCCTCCCTGCTTCAAGATGTCACCCTTTTTACCTCTTCAAGGAGGCTTTACCTGTGTGTGCCTATATGAAGTCTGTATCTTACTCACCCTTCCCTCCCTCCCTTCCTTCCTATCTTGGTATGTGTGTGTGTATGTGTGTGTGCACATGCACATGTGTATGTACCTATGTGCACATGTATGTGTATATACGTGCACATGTATGTGGAGGCCAGAGGACAACCTCAGGTGTCATCCCTTGGAACCCCATCCACTTTCCTTTTTGTTTGTTTATTTATTTATTTGAGAAAGAGAGAGAGGAGGGGACCGCCAGGGCCTGTAGCCATTGCAATCACACTCCAGATGCATGCGCCACCATGTGCATTAATTACATGGGTTCTGGCTTAGATGGGTTCTCGGGAGTTGAACCTAGGTCCTTAGGCTTCATAGGCAAGCTCCTTAACCACTAAGCCATCTCTCCAGCCCTCTTAAACTTTTGTTGACAACCTCCATGCCTATAGACACTATCCCACGATCCATCCCCCTTTTCTGAGACAGGGTCTCTCACTGGCCTGGAGCACACCCGTTGGGCTAGACTGTCTGTCTAGCGGACCCCAGGGATCCGCATGGTCTCTGTCTTCCCAGCATAGGGATGACAAGGGGTGCACCACCACACCCAGCTTTTCAGACGTGAGTTTTGGGGGTCGAATGAAGGTGCTCGTGCTGGTAGTACAAGCATTTTTCCAACTGAACTGTCTTTCCAGCCCGGTGTCATGCTCACGCCTTCACAGCATGGTCCTTCGGCTCACTGTGCTGGTGCTGTGTCCTGTCACGCTCTCACCTGATCGTGTGAGAAGTGTGGGCAGCCATCTTTGTTCCGCCCACCCACCTGCCCGTAGCCCCTGCTTCAGCATGCATCGTCACATACTCGATGCCTTGAAAACACGGCATGAGAGGGGGAATGAATGACCAATGAGTAGGCCGGTGGGTCTGTGCTTCACATATCCACATATACTTGGTTTTTTTTTCTAATATTTTAAGCGAACTCCAGATGCATGCTCCACCTTGTGCATCTGGCTTTACGTAGGTTTGGGTTCAGCACCTCAATCGCTAAGCCTCCTCTCCAGCCCCCCACATACACTTGCTTTAAGAAAGCTTCTCTAGCCAGGACTTAGCTAGGCATGTGATGTTCACACACGTATGTCTGTTAATTTTTCCGGAGATCTCAGACTGATACCGCTTTTTGGACCCAGTGAGTTGTGTAATTGTCTGATTTTTCCTTTTCCGCATCGACTGCTACATGCGTAGAGCCAAGTCTGTGGCCCACACGTCTTTCTGGTGTGCAGTTTAGCCTTGCTCTTGGACTCATTTCATGGACCAGCCCTCATCTCTCTTTCCTCTTTGTTCCTATTTTTAATTTGTGCCTTCTTATATTTTATGTGTCTTCATAAGCCTTAAATTCCCTCTGAAACAAGACAAAGTATCAATCACCCAGTATATGAAAATGTGACGGGAGGTGCATCGGAAGACGTATAAACACAGTGCTTCCTCCTGGATGGGTGACAGTCCCCGTGTGACTCCCGAACCCCCAGGGAGCAGATGGAGTGGGAACAGCCTTTTCCAGACAGAGCCAACTCCTGGTATGCACAGGAGATGTGAGTTCACGTGAGACTCCTTGGGGACAATTTAACTTCAGCAACTGGTTATTTTGCCGGTTTGGACTGCATTGTGGGGCGTGAGATACACACTACATTTTCCCATTATCTTCCTTGTCTACAAGCACCATATAATTTTCCAAATAATCCAGAGTCACCCACTGTGCTGTTGGCGGTGGGGTCCCGCTGGCTTTCATGCCCTAGTGAATTCTTGCTGACCAACTGCAACGTGAGTGGGCGAGGTTTCACAGTGAGTCTCTGTGTCCATCCTGATGCCTTGTCTCTGGAACATTCTGATTCAGAATTGGGCCCACGAGGGCTCACAAGTTCTTACTGAATTCAGAAAGCCTTGTGCACACACGCCAATGTCCTGGATATGATATGGGAATTTGGGGGTGTCTCCGAAAACATCAGAACCCCCCTCGGCTCTTGAGTGGACAAGTAATAAAGGCTAAGGTGTCAGATGGTCACGGCCACATGGGGCTTCCATTGAGCCAGTGATCTGCTGGGTACTTGTCTTAGGAAATCCACTGAGGCTGAAGTTTAGAGAGTTTAAATTTTTTAATTAATTAATTAATTTTGGGTTTTCTTTTTCAAGGTAGGGTCTCACTGTAGCCCAGGCTGACCTGGAATTCACTCTGTAGTCTCAGGTTGGCCTCGAACTCACAGCAATCCTCCTACCTCTGCCTCCCAAGTTCTAGGATTAAAGGCGTGAGCCACCACATCTGGCAAAATTTGTTTTTATTACTTATGGACATACTTACTTAGTACGTAAACAGCACATGTTGGTACCATCCTTTCCCTCCTCCCTGACCCTTTTCCAAAGGGGCCGTCCTCGTTGGGGATGCAGGCCATCCCCATGGGGATTGTGGGTCATGCATTGTGGGAACAGCAGTCAGTTGTGGGAGAGAGGCAGTGTCTCTATGCATAATGTCCCAACTTGTGGCTCCAACATTCTTTCTACCTCCTCTTCCACAAAATTCCCTGAGCCCTGTTGGGTGCATTTTAAGTCTGCTTCAGTGATGGGCTCTTAAGAGAGAGAGAATGCACGTCAGGGCCTCTTGCCGCTGTAAGTGAACTCCAGATGCATGTGCTACTTTGTGCATCTGGTTTTACATTGATACTGGGGAATTGAACCTGGGTCGTTAGGCTTTGTAGGCAAGCGTCTTAACTGCCAAGCCATCTCTCCAACCCAAGAGATTTTTTTACAGAGCTTATACAGCTAAGAGAGACCTTAAGGAAGAAATACAGAGCTTCTGTCCAACTATGTAGGAGTGGGGTTTCCCAGAAAGTGGGAAAACCCACCTAGAGACTCAGCCTGGGGTGTTTTTTAAAAAATATATTTTATTTATTTATTTGAGAGAGAGAGAGAGAATGGGCCCACCAGGGCCTCCAGCCACTGCAAACGAACTCCAGATGCATGCGCCATTTTGTGCATCTGGCTTACGTGGGTCCTGGAGAATTGACCCAGGATCCCTTGGCTTTGCAGGCAAACACCTTAACTGCTAAGCCATCTCTCCAGACCCAGACTGGGGTGATTTAAGAGACTGCACTAGTCAGCTCAGTCCTGGGAGTCACCCCTTTACACTCCCTTCTTTTCTAAGGAGGCAGAGATAAGACCAGGGCACTTGCTCATTAGCTGAAAGGTCACAAGAGAAAAAAAAAAAAAAACAGGGCTGGAGAGATGGCATAGCAGTTAAGGCGCATGCCTGTGAAGCCCAAGGACCCAGGTTCGACTTCCCAGAACCCACACAAGCCAGATGCACATGGTGGCGCATGCATCTGGAGTTCATTTGCAGTGACTGGAGGCCACAATTCTCATTCTCTCTCATAAAAAAAAAAGTTCTTCTTTACAGGCCCAAAGACATTTCTCGCTTTTATTTTTGGGACCCTGTCACCCCTAAACTGTCTCAATCAGATGACCTTATTAAGGCTCTGGGTTCTCCATGTGCCCCAGACTCCCAGTGTCCATGACCAGACCTGGTGCTGGGACCAGCCCGGCAGTCTTGGGTGGCTTGTAGCATCTCAGGCTCGCCATATCCAAATCCTCACTTCTGATCCAGTCTTCAAATCCCGTTCCAGTTAACACAGGTGATCATGTCGCTTGTCATTGCTTCGTCCTCGACACCCCTGCCTCTCCCCTGCCTCTTACATCTGGCGCTCTAGGAGGCGCCGCGGACTCTGCAGCGGGATGTACACTCTGCCCGCCGGCCACCGCCGTCATGTTTCCTCCCCGATCCTAGTCCACTCAGCCCGTGCTCATCCCATAACAGTGAAGGACTCAGGAACCAGATGGACGCCATGACAGGCTTCAGAGTCCTCAGTAGGCCTAAGTTTCTGTTTCCTGGCAAGGTCTAAGTTTTTATATTCTGGTAAGGGTGGGTTTAACAGTTACTGGAAAAACCACAAACTGCTTACACCATACATTCCTGTAGTCATAGATAAGTTCAATTCCCCTAGCCCCTGGCCGCCAACTTTGCCCGCCAAAATCCTAAGCCAACCAGAAGAGTACGCTGTTTAAATCAACCAATCGTGTACCCATCCCTTTCTTCTATGTTCAGATCCCTATAAAAACCCTACCTTCCCGCTACTTGGGGCTCTTGTACAGATCCACTGCGTTGGTGAAGTCAAGAGACCGAGCTTAAGCCCGAAATAAAGCTCCTTGCCCTTGCATATGTGTTTGGTTCTCCTTGGTGGTCACTGGGGGTGCTGAGAACTGGGCATAACAAGAGCACCCTTCATCCCAGGACCTGGGGAAGCATAAAACTCCAATTCCATCCCTGCCTTGGTTCCCTTATCTCCTCAGTCTAGAAATCAAAGCCTTCAGTGACCTCCAAGACATCGTAGGACCCCAGCACGTTCCCTGCCCCCAGCCCCTCATTGCTCATCTACCATCATACCTTCTGAATCTTGCTCTCTTCCCACCACACAGGCTAGAGGTGACCTTGGAGCCTGCAAGGTCTCTTTCTGCCTCTGGACATTTTCACCAGCCATTCTTTCTGCCTGGAACGCATGCCTTCGCTTCCCTTAAACCTGACCTTAGTCTACCTTGAGAAGCCATTGAAGATTTTAGCATGCACAGCAGCCTCCCTAGCTCCCTGAGTGTGTTGTTTTCCTTTCCTTCGAAGTAGTTGCTAGTTTCAAACACACTAAATGATTTATTTGCCCTACTTCTATTTTCGAAAATGTATTTTAACATTTTATTTTTATTTATTTGAGAGAGAGAATGGTGCACCAGGACCTCTGGCCACTGCAAATGAACTCTAGATGTATGCATCACCATGTGTATCTGGCTGACATAGGTTCTGTAGAGTCAAACCTGGATCCTTAGGATTCACAGGCAAGTGCCTTAACTACTAAGCCATCTCTCCCCCACCTCTATTTTTAATTTTATTTTTATTGTTTTGCTTATCTTCCCTTCTAGATGTAAACTATCCCCCACCGCGCATACAATGTGAGCTCCGGAACCCTTTTCCTGTGCGGTGGGCTAGGACACTGTCAGAGTTACATCAGCTCTCAGATGTGCTGAATTAATGCGAGAAGACTCCTGTCTTCTTAAGTGAGGACGACGTTAATCCCTTACTGTCACTTAGCCCGCTGCCCTGTCTGGCTTTCTAAAACACTCTCTAAGGTCTTAATGACGTTAATAAAGCCAAGGCTGATTCCTCCAAAGTAAATTGTTTGTGACTATACAGCGATCTCTACATGAACCTTGCGCAATTCTTCAGTAACCTCTGTCCCTGGGCCTCGCGGACCCATCTGGAAGTCATTCCAACAGACATCCCTCACTGTATAATAGATCACCGTTTTCCTTTTTAATAGGACTCCGGTTCCCCAGAGCCCACAGCCAGCGTCGAGATGGATTGCTTATCTCCGTGGCTTCATTAAGGGTGGACATTTTTGGTTGCCAATGCTACGGTCCTCCACAGCGCAACAAAAGAAAGCGTTTGCCAAATGGTTTGTCAGCATATGCTGTGGAGCCACACAGGCACACTTTATGTAACTGGAAAATACTGGTCCCAATTAGTGACAGATTAAAAACCGGGAGGAACGAGAATGGGTAGCTTTATTTCAAGGCTCTCAGACAGCTGATGTAAAGGCTCAGGAGTGGGGTGGGGTGGGGCGGAAGGAGAGACAAAGGGGGGGGATAGAAAAAGCAGTAGATTTTAGCTAGTGGGGGGACGTGCTAGAAACAAGGCAACGGGGAGGTAGCATCCCAGGTACCGCCAGTGTGTCTTCTCCACTCCCAGCGCCTTTCCAGACGGTGACTTTTGCAGGCCAAGCTGGCCTTCAGGATCGGCTCTGTGGAGTAGCCTCACCTGGCGTTTGTGACACGCCAGTGTCTCTGACAGGCACTCTTTCTGCCCGCTGAGCCCCAGTGTAGGCCGGGGAGCCAGCTGCCTCTGCGCTTGGCAAGGAGGCTGCACTCCTGGGGTGGGCAGGGCAGCGCCCCGTGATGGAGCAGCCTGCCATGCTAGCGGCCTCTGGAAGTGAGTCCCGCACGCTTGGCGAGAGCACATTAGCCTGCCTCTTCTCTGCAGCTCAGAGATGTCTGACCTCCTGACTTTCTCCAGGCAGTTTCCTAATTAGGAAACTCCAGCAGCTCTGGAAGGGACAAACACGCCCTCCCCAGTGCAGGCACAAGTGCTGTCCTTGTGTTCCAAGGCCTGAGCCCACCTCATGGAGGTGGTTGGTAACATGGGGGACACCTCTTCGACTCAGCACTAGTCAAAACAAGAACGAGTGGCATTTGGCGTTGTCTGACTTGGAAAGGAGAATTTCTCTTCTCCAAGGCAAATGCTGTTCTGGTAAAAGGCTTCCTTCGTTTAGCATTCTTTGTGCCATAGCAGCGAGTCAGCCTAAGTGGTCACAGGACAGGGACGGGTGTCCTCCCAGGCGCTGAGACAGATGACATGCTCAGTTCGCGTTGTCCAGGGAAGGGTGCTGTGTTCCGAGGCCCATGCCTGCAGAGCAGCGTGGAAGCAGCCCTTGGTTCACTGCAGCCTCCCTGGAATGCTTCTAAACTGAGGAAACCCAGGGATTTACAATTGTGGGAGCATGGCTGGGCTGTAAAGTTTTATGGGCTGAGGATGGAGACATCTGAGCAGGGGCTGAAGGGGACTGAAGTGTGGTCCTGCTGCGTGAGCGGGTGGGGTTCGGGCTTCAGCGGACTGGTCTCTGTGCATGGGAACCAGCCTTCTGCTCCCCTCCCCCGGTCATGTGCGCAGGATGAGATCTCTCACGTGGAGCAGAGATCCCTCAGAAACGGAGAGAGTGGGGAGTCGGGCTGAAAAGTTCCAGAGGGTTCTTGAATCCACTGATTTGCCCCTGCCTGGTGGGCAAGGTGACCTCACCACAGCCCCACCGACACCCAGGGAAGTCCAGCTGCCGCTGGCACATAAAGCAGAGTACAGTCAGCAGAACAGGTTCTGCGAGCAGTAAACAGCACATTATCAGCCCAGGCGCCACCGATCCACAGGGCCGTTCTAGAAGACGAGCCATGACAACCAGGCGCTCCTCTGTGGTTAATAGTGTCCTATCTATCTTTGGGTAGCATCTGATTAAAGCAATGTATGTTATTTAAAAGGTTCTTTAAAAAAACATGATCTCAGGGGGAAATGGAGTGGCTGCTCTCTGCCCACTGTGAGCGGATTATGTTTTAATCATGTCGCACGTGAAGATGCAGTGCTTTCTGATCAAATTTGTCAAAACTAATAAGGCTGTTTTCTAGCTTGTGGCAGGTTCACTTAGGGAATTCATGCAATTACGCAGGACAAGCCAGGCCTGTGCCGAGTATTCATGTCATCTTCTTTGCCAGTCCCCTTCAAGATGTTCCGTAGTCCCAGGACCCAGGAGGTCGAAGCAGAAGGATTGCTGTGAGCTCGAGGCGAGCCTGGGCCACGTAGTGAGAGTCTGTCTCAGAAAAGAAGAAAGAGAAAGCAAACGAGGCTACGGTTGGGGACTGAGCCACGACACTGGGCCAGTCTCTTTCATGGCACGGTTCCCGATGTCTGTGCGTGACATCCCATGCTCCACGGATGAACCCCTTGTTGTTAGACTGAGGAGCTGGCTGAGTGGGTAAAAGCGCCTCATGTGCATGTGTGACAGCCTCAGCTCAGGTCCTCAGAACCCTCGTAAATCTAGCTCGGCACTGCAGGAAACATGTAGCGCTCCTGTGGCGAGACGGGAGGCGGAGACGGGGTCCTCTGTGGAACCCTGTGGTCCAACTAGCCTGGCATACGCAGTGGTGAACAAGAGATTCTGCCTCAAGCAAGGTGGAAGGCGACGACTGGCAGCCAAGGTTGTCCTCTGACCTCTATGTACACGCTGTAGCCTGCGCACGCGCGCGCGCGCACACACACACACACACACACACACAGAAACAAATGTAAAAAAATTAAAAAAAAAACATTACCATTTGGGTAATTAGGTTCAGTTACATGGAAAGTGGTTGAATGCAGAAGTCTGTGAGTCATGCACTAAGGCCATAGGAGCCACAGTTGGATGGGAGGCAGACGAGACCTTCACGGAGCTCCCTTAGCCCTAGAAATCCATAATACTAAGTTACAAAACATGCTCAGCTGACTGGAGAGATGGCTCAGTGGTTAAGGCACTGGCCTGCAAAGCCTAACAACCTGGGTTCAGTTCCTCAGCACCCACATAAAGCCATATGCACAACGTGGCACATGCTTCTGGATTTATTTGCAACAGCTAGAGGCCCTGGAGTGCCTACTTTCTCTCTCTGTATGTCTTTCTCTCTTTCTCTTCTCCAAATAAAGTAAAATAAATAAGTTTTTTTTTTTTTTTAAATGCTCAGCCAAGGGTTGGAGAGATGGCTTAGTGCTAAAACACTTGTCTGTGAAGCCAAAGGACCCAGATTTATTTCCCAGTACCCACATAAGCCAGATGCACAAGGTGGCGCATGCAACTGGAGTTCATTTCTAATAGCTGGAGGCCCTAGTGTGCCCATTCTCTCTTTATCTGTCTCTTCTCTCTCTCTCTCTCTCTCTCTTTCTCACATTGCCTCTTTCTTTCTCTCTTTCTCTCTCTCTAATAAATAAATAAAAATGCCCAGCCAATACGGAGGGGACTTATAGGGATAAAGAACTCTAGGTGGACAGTGGCTTGACACAGTTCTAAAGGTCAGGATCAGCAGACCACTTCCATGGGCCCAAGCTCAACCACTGCTGGTTTTCTAGGAATAAAGTTTTATTGGAACATACCATATGATTTGTTTTGGCTTTTGTATTCATTGTGACAGAGACCATATGACCTGCAAAGCCAAAAAAAAAAAAAAATTATTATCTGTCTTTTAATTGATGTTGCTAACCCTTGATCTAAATTTAGGCCGCATGTCTAACTTAAAGGTCATAGTGTGAGGGCCTCCGGTGGCGTGCATACCTTGAAGTTGCATCCAGTCTTTTCTGCATGCACACGCCCATGTGGAATTTTCCAGAGAAAGGATGATGGATTACAGCAGCTCTTCCCTGGTGTCTGTGATCCGAAGATAAAGATGGGTGACTTGAAAGGCTGTGCAAATTTTTACCCCCTCTTTCCTCTTACACTCCTGACTGCTCTTATCATCACTTGTCTTCGTTTTTAGTCCTAAACGTTTAGAATCCTGCAAACTAATTGGTGGGAAAAAGAAATCACATCTGAAGTATTGTATCTCAAGTTTTACCAGGAGAGTATTTTGTTCCACAAGAATAGTTTTATTTGAACGAGGGCCTTCGTACCATCACTTAAGTGTGTATCACAGGGAAAGAGGGTTTAGGGCAGGGTGGGCTAGGCTGTGTGGCCAGGGTGCTGTTAACAGGCTGGAGACCAGTGGAGCTTTTTGGTTCTGTATAAGGAGACAGTAGAAGAATTTGTCTTTTTGGCCGTAGCAGTCATGTGGTGGCTGGGTTCTCTTGTCAACTTGATCAGCCTGGGAGGGTCTGTGAGGCTGCTTCCAGGAAGGATTAGCTAAGGGAGGAAGTTCTTCCTCCAGAGCGGGCAGACCTTCCTGTGGTGGACTACATGCAAAGGAGCACCCAGAACACTGGCCTTTTGCCTCGGCTGCAGGGGCCCCTCGCTGGCGCGTGCTTTTAACCTGGCCTTACTGTTCACTTGCTGGTGCGACCTGTCGCTGCTATCCTTCATGGACCTTGGAACCATGTTTCCCAGGCTTCCAATGTGGACTGAAGAGCAACGGCTCTCCAGGGACCCTCCTGGCCTTCAGTGCCACATGGGGACTGCCGAGGCATCCAGCCTCGTGGACTGAGCAGCTACCCGGTTCCTGGATGCTCAGGCCTGCAGACAGCTATGGTTGGACTGCTCAAGCTCCTCTCCTGTAAGATATTCCAATGAGTCCCCTTCATAATATAAATCCATAATATAGGTTCCGTTCCTATAGAGAACCTGGACTAATAATACAAGTAGCTTCTCTTTGAAGAGTGTGAAGGACAGTATGTTGGCATGTTGTGGGAAACGTGGCTTCATATAGAATCCCAGCAAAGAGATGTATGTAGTGTGAGAACAGTGGCTAGGTGCGGGCCATACACAGCCCAAGTGACGGTTAGTATCACCCTTACCATCTGTGGCTTCCCAGTCCCCACCTGTCATCAGAGGAAACTGAGGCTCAGACTTGATAGAGATCTTCCAGCTCCTGACTAACACAAGAGAAACTAGAAGCCCAGACTGTTCACCTCCAAATATTTCACTCAAACAAAACAAAACAAAAAACCTATTCTTTTTGCTTTTTGATTTTGGAGGTAGGGTCTCACTCTAGTCAAGGCTGACCTGGAATTCACTATGGAGTCTCAGGGTGGCCTCGAACACTCGGCAGTCCTCCTACCTCTGCCTCCCAAGTGCTGGGGTCAAAGGTGTGTGCCACCACGCCCAGCTAAAAACACCTGTTCTGATGAACTCCCCGTAGCCTAGCTGTGGTTTCTCTTTCCCAAGGCTCCCAGAAGGAATTCTAGAATGCTGGTATTAGGCAGCATGCTTTTGCTTACCTCCTCATCTCATCTCATCTCACTTTGTGGAATTCCTTCCTTTAGTGAGTTACTTCAAACCAGTGCTCCTCAAGCCTGGCCGTCATTGGCAACACCTGGCAAGAATTCCTAGTGACCAGGCCAGGGCCTGCCGGAACCATACCTGTGGAGGTGGACCTGGGAAATAGGTTTATGTTATAAACCTCTGCTCTGGCCAGCCGGGCATGGGCACAGCTGTTCTAGAAGACAGGGAATTCAAGCCATGTCGGTGTAAGGAAGGGTGTGTACCTTACTGCAGAGAGCTGACTGCCTGTGAAGCCAGGTGATCCGCCCCCTTCTGGAACAGGCAGCACGCTCCCTCTGTGCACTGGGTCCTCCTGTCCGCGCAGAGCCAGCCGTCTGTGGGTGGTCCCCGACTCACTGGCAGGAGGACTCCCTTCTGGCAGAGCCCAGCGAACAGGCTGCGATCCAGTTGGTTCTTCTGAGGGGAAGGGCAGGGTGGGGGTGGTTAGCCCCGAAACAGTGGAATTAGGAAGTCATTTGGAATGCCAACTGGAGTGGGAGGAGAATTCGCAGTCCCCCCCCCCCAACTTCCTTAGGCCTCATCTTAAAGTCTTAACTAATATCTTCATTTAACCCTTAAGAGCCATGAGAGCGTAGAGTGAACAAAAACTTAAAGAAAGAAAGAGAAAGGAAAGGAAGGAAGGAAACAGAAAGAAAGAAAGAAAGGATGGAGGGAGGGAGGGAGGGAAGGAGGAAAAAAAAGAAAGGAAGAAAAGAAAGAGTAGGCTATGGCTTCTCTGGTTTCATAGGTCCCTGGCGTTCAAATGAATGACCTCTGTTTACAAACTGTCTGCTGCAGAGTGCGTCTGTGTGGGTCTGAGTTACACACGGACTGTGACTGTGAGAGGCCGGTGGTGGGTTTGAAGTGCACACGGGCTTTCGAGAGATGTGATGAGAAATCTGCGCTAGACAGGAATCGGAGCAAGGTGTGCTGCGGTGACGACGCACGTGTGCGCGCATTTGTTGGTCTGCCCTCCATCTTTTGCCCCAGAGCAGGCGTGTGTGAACATTTAACCTGCTTTTTTTTTTTTTTTTCCTTTTAACTAGAAGTTGGGCAAGAGCTTGTAGCATTTAAAGTTTGGAAAGTGCACAGGGCACAGATGTATTTATGTTAAACTTGATAGTTGAGTCTTCTCCCGTTGACGTGAAAACACAGCTCTCATCTCGGAGGAAATAAGAAATAGTTTATTCTGGACTGAATATGAGTGACCGTGAGCAGGAGCCCAGATTCAAGTTAGCCCCAAATACCCTGTTCCACTATGGAAGTGATTACATGAGATTTTATTAGTCACAGAACAAAGAAAGCCATAAATCAAGGTATTTACTAAATATATTCCTAGAGACCACACATAGACAGGTCACAGCAAAGTGGAGAAAACTACTGCAGGTTTTAGATGCTGCCTGGTGACATTCTTAGCTTTTGGATTGGTGGAAGCTGGGGTTTGCTAAGAATACCTTTTAAAGGTTTTAAAAGTCACAAGGATATGGGATCAGACACAGGGATGGGCCATGACTGGCCTTCAGAGAGAATAAAAATGGTCCAAGATACTTCAGTCTATAGCATTTTACCTGTCTAGAATCACCAGGTGTTGTCATTTGGCCTTGTAGAATCTTTAGCGGGTGTGCAGCGTCTCTTTTTCCTGAGGAATTGAGTTCATTCTCCAAAGGACTGTGAGTTGAACATGTTGCGTCACGTGTGTATACATTTCTGCCTGCATTTTCCTGGTGAGCTAATGTCCTGGGATCTCTGGGGTCTATGGAAGCATCGTTTCGAGCATTTTGCTGAAGAGCTCCTCTTTTGAATTAACTCACGCAAGAGTGATATCATAAATGAGATGTAAATTACCCATAACATCTCAGCTAATTGAATTATTAATTGGACAAGCTACTCTCACATCCTAACTTCTCTGAGCTTTTTGCTGTTTGAACCCATCCGGAAAGTTTAGATTAGGATGCAGTCTCGTGTTGTTAGTGTATGGATTTAAGAAGGGATGGCAGATGGAGTTAGGCTAATTAAAATGAAAATCTAATTAGTCGTGGAGAAAAAGAAAGTTCAGTATTGCACTTATACTATGCTAACAGTCGTTCCTCCCCCAGCCATCTTCCCTGGACTGCGCTATTCTTATTTATTCTTATTTGAAGTCCAAGACATGCAGCCACTCCCCTATCCTCTCAAACCAGAGTATGGAATGAAGAATTTTGGAAATGCTAAGGAGGGCCAGCTTATAAGCTGGTGGCTCCGTTAATTATAATTCTGGACTGAGAGGGACCTCATTGCCCCGCTAACCATTGCCATGTTTATTGTCCTTCAAAAATAAAGACTTTGCTCTCAGTATCAGCAAACAGATATAGAGGTGGGCTTGAGCCCGAGCTGAGCCCAGGCTCTGACGGGAACCACCACCTTTGTCCTCAGGGTGGGATGGTTATGGCCATGGTCCTAGACCTGCAAGTTTTTCAACAGCTTTTTGGAGATGCAATTTACCCATGTAAAGCAGATATCTCAGTGTTTTCTCCAGGGGTCATACAATTATCAACATTAATTTTAAGGCTGTTTTTCTTGCCTGAAGGGAAAAAAAACTCCACCCAGTAGCAGTCACCCCATGACTTTCTCTCCTGTCCTCCCTGGTCCTTCAGAGGGTTGGTCTGTTTTCTGTTTCTGTGATCTTGCCCATTCTAGACATTTTGCACAAATGGAATCAGACAATAGATAGTCTTTTGAGCGGCTCCATTGAGAATGTAGCATAATTTTCATGGTTTTCCGTATGGGTTGGTACTTCGTTACTTTGTATCATTGAGTAACCTCCCAGCATGTGGGTGGATGTACCGCCCTGTGTTCACGCGGCTACATGGGTGGTTTCCATTTTGCTAGGTAAAACTGCTCCAAAGGCCTGTGCACGGGTTTTTGCATAGGCGTGCTTTCTCTAGATCCTTCGATGTGGAGTTTCGGGTGTTGTGCCAAGACCCCTGACCAGGAGCCAAGACCCCCAGCCACCCAGGAGTCACCCAGAGAACCACCACAGAAGCTGAGACACTCGAATGTAAAAGCAGCAGGTTTCTTTATTGCAAGCCTAGGCCTGGGCTCCGTCCACACAGTCCGGCGCAGCGGTAGTGAGGGAGAGAGCCCTGACCCTCAAGGAAAGGGATTTATAAAGGAAAGGTTACATCATATTGCGACTTTTTATTTTTTTTTTATTTTTTTTTTTATTTTATTTTTTTTTTTGGTTTTTCGAGGTAGGGTCTCACTCTAGCCCAGGCTGACCTGGAATTCACTATGGAGTCTCAGGGTGGCCTTGAACTCACGGTGATCCTCCTACCTCTGCCTCCCGAGTGCTGGGATTAAAGGCGTGCGCCACCACGCCCGGCATATATTGCGACTTTTTAAATGATTGGTTCTAAGAAGGCGTGTGCGGGAATTTCAGAGAGGGTGCGCGTGGGAACTCCAGCCTACTTATCTTAGGTAGTAACTTGTTTGCAGAACCTATTGCAAGAGTTGTTTGCAGAACTTATCTTTTGCAAGAGGCCAGAGCTTCCGTGGCTAGGTATCTCTGGAATGTCCTTGGGTGGAGGTTTCCCAGGAATCGAGGTGGGGGGGGGGGGGCTATAGCTAAGCAAGCACGGATACAGAGGCAAAAATAGCACATTAGTCAGCTAGTTCCTCATCTGAGTCAAAATGGCTGTCTGATTTTAAATGGCAGCGCCACTGTCCAGCCACTAAGTGAGGTCACAGAAGCCAGATGCAGCACATTACTTCTCCTTGGTCTCTCATCGGGGTCATCAAGGAACTCTGTTATTGTTATCTTGAGAAATTATCAAACTTTCCAGTCCCTGATGGATGTTCACTGTTCCACCCGTAATGACTGAGGGTCACTGGACATTCTCTGCCTTTGGTGCTAGCCGTTGTAGTAGATCCAGACTGGTCCCATGGTACTCTGATCCTTGTTGGTTAATGGCGCTGAGCACCCTTTGTCCCTGTGTCAACCTCCTCGACAAGTGTCTGTGGAGACCCTGTCCCACTTCCGAGTTATTCTTCTTGTTATTATTAAACCTTACACGTTCTTTAAATATATTCTAGATGCAAACCCCTTCTCAGATATGTCTTCCAAGTATTTGCTCCCGTTGCCTGGATTGTTTTTTCACTTCTTTCAAAGCACAGAAGTCTCTTCCATGACAATGAAGTCATTATGCAAAGTAAATAGATGGCAGTAAAAAGTCCTTGGTTATGCGGCATAGGAATAGGAAGTCTCTCTCCCAGGCTGGCCCTTGACTTTATACTCGGAGGCCCAGACATTAAGAAGTCTAGAAGAGTACTTTGGAAATTTCAGAATAGGTGAACCAGTTGGGGGAGCTTGTTAAAATGAAGATTGCCAGTCTGTACTTGTGGAGTGAAGCCCAGAGCCCGCATGTCCAGAAAGTTTTTGGAGGACCACTGTTTTGAGAAGGAAAGTGGCTCATGTATGTCCTAGAGGGTACAGCTAGGTAAAAGATATTTAAGATGGCTTCCGACATTGGGGCCTGGCTAGAGGAACAGGAGAACAGGCTGACTGCCAGTGGAAGGTTAGAAAATGACACTATCACACTTAGATTGTCTATCAAGCACGTCCAACCTTTTTACATTGCACAGAATGTCATGTAGAGTTCATACTTGAGGGCTGGAGAGATGGCTTAGCGGTTAAGCGCTTTCCTGTGAAGCCTAAGGACCCCAGTTCAAGCCTCGATTCCCCAGGACCCATGTTAGCCAGATGCACAAGGGGGCGCACGCATCTGGAGTTTGTTTACAGTGGCTGGAGGCCCTGGCGCGCCCATTCTCTCTCTCTTTCTCTCTCTGTCTGCCTCTTTCTCTGTCTGTCACTTTCAAATAAATAAATAAAAATAAACAAAAATTATTTATAAAGTTCATACTTGAGAACCATGCATTTGAGTTACAAAAAGTTTTCCAAACAATGTATCATACTATTTAATAAATATTTTTAATTTTTATTTTAATCTATTTATTTGAGAAAGAGAGAGGCAGATAAAGAGAGAGAGAATGGGTGCACCACTGCCTCTAGCCACTGCAAATAAACTCCAGATGCATGCATCACCTTGTGCATCTGGCTCTATCTGGGTACTGGGGAATCAAACCTGGGTCTCCAAGCTTCATGGGCAACTGCCTTAACCACTAAGCCATCTCTCCAAGCCCCAAAGTCTCACAGTATTTTAAGTATTTTATGATTTCATGCTGGGTGGCATTCATAGTATCCTGGGCTACATATGGCCTCTGGGCCCCTTGTTAGGTATATCAGTATGTAAATGAGGCCATTTCCTTTCTTTGCCATACTTTTTAGTTCATTTTATTTACTTCCAAGGAGAGAGAGAAAAAGAAACGGGCATGCCAGTGCCTTGAGCTCCTACAAACCCCCGAGACGCATGCGCCACTTCGTGCATCTGGCTTTACATGGGATCTGGGGAGTGGAACCCGGGTTGTTAGGCTTTGCCGGGACGTGCCTTAACCGCTGAGCCATGTCTCTAGCCCCATACTGTATTTTCAAATAAGCACTGGAGGAGTCAGAGGTCTCCATACTCTCTTTTAAATGTGCACCTGGTGTGCACGCATGTATGCATGGGCGTGTACGGACCAGAGATTGCTGTCAACCGTCTTCTTCAGTCACCTTCTGCCGCATTTACTCATTTACTTTTGATGGGGCGGGGGGCAGGGGCAGGGTCTCACACTGAATCTGGAGCTCGCCAGTTTGGCTAGATGAGCTAGCCAGCAAGCTCTAGGGCTTCGCTTGTCCCTGTCCCCAGGACTTGGACTACATGCAGGGGCCACCATGCCCTGCTTTTCATGTGAATAGTAGGGACCCAAATTCAGCCAGCTCTTCTCATTGTATTCTCTCAACAGAAAAAGGTTTGAATGTAGACTGCCAGGCCCCATGGATTTGCTTATCAACAAATTATGCCCGTAAACCACAATTATCTAAAACACGAGGTATTTGCTGAACATGGCAGGGTGGGGCCATGTAAACCACCATGCGAGCCCAAACTTTGCCAAGCAAGCTTAATAATAAGCAATGGGAGAAATTTTAATGGTACTGTGACCTTTAAAATATTTTTTCAAAACATTTAAAATTCTCTTATTGTTGGTTATACATGCACAGGGAAAGAAGAAAAACCATAAAACTAATATTTATTTATAAGCGTACATTGCAAATTAAAATTAGAAACATGAGAATGGAAATATTTTATTTCTTTATAAAATCTTATTATGAATAGCTTGAACAATACTTGCCTTCCTTCTTTCATCATGTAATTATGACAGAGTAAGCATGTTTTCTATAACTTGGCAAAATGTTATATCCCATTTAAAGTTGGGAATCAGTTTCCAATATGTTGTGCTTTGAGATTTCCATATCATGAGATACCTCTAGGAGATTGCTGAATGTGGAAGTTTTGTCCTTTTTGGTTTTGTTTATGTCCTTCCTTCTGGGACACATCCATCCTTTTGGTCACAGTCACTTTTTCTCTTTATAACAATGAGCTTACTTTTATTAAATCCCTCTGATGGTATAATGGGCTCTGTTGACTCCGGTGATCAGCTATTTCTCCCACAATTCCATTCACATTCGATTTGAATTTCACTCCTGCATTACTGCTTTTTGGTCTTTGGCTACATTTCCAATTTTGGTGATCACTCGAGTCAGTTTTGGAAAAGGTCAAATGATGTGTCAATGGTAGATGCGGAGGAAACAGCCACCCACGTTGTTGTCTGGGGAGGAGCTGAGGGGCCTGTGGTGACCAATCACTGACAGGAAAGGGGCCTGATGGTCACTGGTCGTGGTGTACACTGGTTATCTCCACAGTGACTGGAAGGCTAAAGCCGTGAAATTTAGAACTTCATGCAAATTATCAACAGTTAGTTACTATGGAAACAGAAATTTGTATATATGGGAACTGTTAAGTGAGAACTGTCTTTATTCAAAAGCATGATATATTATCTAAGTCAAGGTTCATAATTAATAATAGTTTGTAAAACACATACCTTACACAGTCATCTCGATAACTTGAATTTTTAAAGTATTTTATTTATTTATTTTTTTTGTAAGGAGAGAGAGAGAGAATGGGCATTCTAGGGTCTCTTGCCACTGCAGATGAACTCCAGATGCATTTGTATCCCTTGCTTTATGTGGGTACTGGGGAATGGAACCCGGGCCATCAGAGTGGAATGTGGAGGCCAGCCCAAAGGTGTGTTTGGAGGCGGATCTGAATTCCAGCCCGAAGGTGCGCAGAGCAGCTTGGCGCCTGCCTGGGTCCCTGCCGCTCGCTGTGCATTAGTGCTGCTGCTCTCGGTTTTCTGGGCTGTCTGGTTGTTTCTCTGCTCAGGCGTATGGAAGCAGCCTCTTCCACCACTGAGAGAACTTCTCCCTAACCTGTAAGCTTGAAGAGACCCCTTTCTCCCTACACTGAGCCTGGTTTGGATGTCAGCCCAGCACCGTGGAGCTGACCAGTACATCCTGCTGACCTCCATCCTTCTCTTTCCCCAGTGCCTCCATATCCCACGTATCCTTTTGATCACCCCTCCCTTCTCTCCCAGCTCATCTCTTTCTATTCACTTTTGCTTAAAGATCTATCTGTAGAGGTTTAATTCACATTTACATCACCCCGTATATATATGTACTAATAGATGTTACATGCTGAGACCTACATATCTGAGAAAACATGCTATTTTGGCCTTTCTGAGTTTGAGTCACCTCACTTAATATGATTCTTTCCAGATCCATCCACATTTTCCTATAAATTTCATCATTTTATTTTCCCATACTGCTGAACTGAATTCTATTGTGTATATGTAGCACAGTTTCATTAATCACTCATTCGTGGATGGCCATCTAGGCTGATTCTAATTCTATTCTGTTGTAAATAGAAATTCTGTTTTATTGTACATAGAGCGTCAGTGAACACAGGCGAGCAAGTATCTCGGTAGTAGAGTGTGGACTCTTTCGGCTATATGCCCAGGAATGGTCTGACCGGGTCATGTGAAAGTTCTAACTTTTTGAGGTACCTCCATGCTGATTTCCATAGTGGCTGTACTAGTTTGCACTCCCACCAACAGTAGATAAGGGTTCCTCTTTCCCTGAAAGTTCACCTGACACCCCAGCCTCTGTCCTCCGCTCTCTTGAGGAGAGCTAGGTCCTCCATTCTCAATTCTCCAACTGTTCTGTGGGTAGAATAGTGCTGAGACCCACCTGTGGCTGAATAACGAGGGCGTTTTTATTAAAACTCGCATGTCCAGGCTCTACCAGAGCCTCATATGAGGTGGGAGGAAAGCTGAGGTTCTTAGAGCTTAACAAAAGATCTCTGTGTGTGCGCTTACCAAGGTAACCTAAAGTTCGTGAGTCGTGGTTAGAGCTCAGGATGCCCCTAATGGGAAAACCTTCCACCTCTGCGCACTCCTCCCCAGCCAAGTTTGAAGCATCGATGAAAAGACGTGTCTGGCTGTGAGCACTTGAACAAAATGTTGCCTGTCCCTCAAAGGCTTGGGTGTTTCGAGTGTTTGGTCCCCGGCTGGTGGTGGTTCAGGGGAGCGGTGGAGCCTTGCTGGAGGAGGTGTGGTACTGCCGGTGGAGCCGGCCTTTCTTAGTCCAGCCCTGTAAGGGGTCAGCTTGCTCCCTCCCGCCCCGCTGCCCACGTATGAACCTGAGCGCCCATTACCTGCTCTGCGTGCTTTCCCCTCCAGGAAGAAGCTTCCCCTGAAACCGTGAGCTGAAACGAACCCTCTTCTCCCATCAGCTGCTTCCCTGCCAGGTGTTTTCTCTCAGTAACAAGAAAGAAACTGCAGCAGCAGTGTGTTCTGAGATTGAGACATAATTTGAAATGGGTCCAAAATCATTCTTATGTGTCTTTGGTAAGAATAATACTTTTCTAGTAAATACTTACAGAAAGGCCCACATTTTCCAGAACATATACAAGTTGAGAAGTTAACTTAAACTATTGTGATATTTAGACACGTCACCTGGACCCTCAGCAAGCCAAACTTTGACCTGACTTACATGGAAATAAAGGCGCTTTGAGGTCAGACACATCCAGGGCCCCATCTTGCATCTGTTGCTTACTATTTATGCAAAAATAAAGAAGGCATTTAAATCCTCCAAGTCTAGGTTCCTTTACCAGGACTGATGGTAGTTATATCTTCCTTGAAGTGCCACTGTGAAGCTTAGGTTAGAAAAGAAGTGCACTGTTTCTGTCCTAGAACTGGAAGTTCTCTCTCTCTCTCTCTCTCTCTCTCTCTCTCTCTCTCTCGTCCTTGGATGACTAGATCACATCAGAGATGAATAGCTGAGTTGAGTAAAGAAGACTTTACACAGGCTGGAGAGATGGCGTAATGGTGAAGGTTTGCTGGTTTGCAAAGTCTGCTGACCGGGTTCAATTCCCCAATACCCAGGTAAAGCCAGATGCACAAAGTTGTTGATGCGTCTAGAATATGTTTGCAGCAGCATGAAACCCTGGTGTTCCCATCCTCCCCCTGCTCAAATAAATAAAAATATTTCTATAAAAAGGAGACAGCATAAAAATTGTAGAAGAACAAAGTTGTAGCAAATCAGCTGTCTTCAGAAGCCTCTGATGTTGTTGTAGGCAATAATGTAGAAAGAGAAAAGGGCACATCAGAGATAAAGGGCTGGGGAGATAGCTCAGTCAGTAAAGCACTTGCTTCATGAGCACAAGGACCAGAGTTTAATCCCAGGACCCATGTCAAAATGCTGGGGATGGCAGGGCATGCCCATAATCCAGCGCTGGGGAGGCAAAGACAGAAAAAGCTTCTGGGCTTCCTTGGACAGCCAGTCTAGCCTACTTGGTGAGTTCCAGGCCGATGGTGAAACAGCTGCTTCAAGAAAAAAAACCAGGCCTCCACATACATACACACATGTTCAGGTATGTGCTCATGTGTACGCATGCACGCGCACACACAATCAAAACACACGAGATGTTAATTTAAGAAACAGAGATAATGTATTCTTATATATATCTACTGAGAGAGGATGGCGACACTCCTTGATTGTCACTTTCTGGTTTCCAGGGTGTTCTTCCTTATGGGACATCAGACAGGGACGCTTTCCTTCTCAGGACCTGCAGGCCATGGTGGGGAGCGGAGACAGCCAGGGCTTTGAGCTTGACCACTGGGACTAACACCGAAGCCCCGAATTCTTCCCCTGATGTCCCGTCTCCCCGGGGGACAGGGAACACAAAGCCACATCACCAGTGGCCAGGTGTGCACTTTGGGGCTTTGATGGCCAGCATCTTGTCAACCTTTACCTTCGAATGCACTTTCCAGGGGTGGGGTTAAGCTTGTGCCACGGTCTGAAATGAACCACGATGTAGGGGGAAGCTGTGGAATTTCCTGACAGTCATTCTCTTTTGTTGAATTCTCTCTCTCTCTCCCTCTCTTCCTCTATCTCTCCTTCTCTCTCTCTCTCTCTCTCTCTCTCTCTCTCTCTCCCTCTTTCTTTCTCTCCCTCTCCCTCTGCCTGGACATTTTCATTGCAATACGTGTTGAGTTTGCAAGAGCACCTAATACTGGCTAGAGCTCATCTTCTGAATGCTGACTTGAAAATAATTAAAGGACATATAAAGTCAGAGTAGTTGTCTTCCCAAGTACTTGAAAAAATATATATATATATGGGAGTTTCTTGATGAAATTGACTTCACTGTTGAAATGAGGAATGCAGCTAACTATTTTAAGAAAGTCACGGGGAATGTTTCAGATCTGTTTTGTTTTTAATGTAAAATAACTTGAAGGCTTCTTACCTACCTCAGCCTGGAATTCTGCAGCTTTAATTAATCAACGTGTAAAAGGAAGACACAGTCAACATCATCACTTTAATTTGCATTTCTTTGGGGAGCGGTGAGGCCCAGTCTGACTCTGTAGCCCAGGCTGGCCTTGAGCTCACAGCCATCCTGCCTCGGCCTCCTGAAGGCTGGGCTTGGACAGAGGATCCATCCACCCAACATCACTTGTACTGTTCTTGCCATCACCACCCTCATCATCGCTTTCCTCCTCATCCTCACCACTTTCATCATTAGCACTACACGCAGCTCTTTTATGTAATGACTATTTCAAGGACATAGAAACATTTTCTTTTCTCTAATAAGCTCCTAAACTTTTCTTCTCTTCTCCCAACTATCTTTCCTTTTTTTTTTTTTTTTTTTGCTCTGGGATTTGGCAACCCAGTTTAATTTATGATAAGACACTTTGGAAAATTGAAATGAGATAACACGAGTTGATTGGGGGAGGAAAATAACTTCATCTTAACTCTTGAAGCCGAAGACACCAGGCTCCCGGATTCCTTCCCTTCGTCCTTGAAAATAGAACATCAGGCTCAGGGCACACCTGTGCCGAGTTCTAAAATGAGTCCTTGGCAGCCGTTGCCAGAGCAGCAATTAGACAATTAAAGCTAGATTTCACCCACAGGCACACTGTAAAATCCCGGCGGTTTGACTTTCCACACTTGGGGGTGAGGTAAATAACCCGTGGGAGGTGGGGGTGATGTCATGGCAATGGTTGGCAGGGAAATCAGTGGTACCATTCTGACCTCTGTGGCCTGGGGGGTGTTAGACGCAGGGCACAACTGAACCCCTTGTGGGTTTTTTTTTGTCTGCTTCACTTACAGAAAAGAGGCTTATTACAGTTGCCCCTTCCCCCTTGCAAATAGCCAAGCCCCTCACTGGGTCTTTCTCTTGCTGTTTATTCCTTCAAGAGCGAAGCAAGGCAGGGGAGCGCCTTCTCGTCCTCCACTCTCGCGCAAAGGTAGCATCCGCCACGAGAGGTGTTCTCATCCGCCCTGTCCTGATCGTATAGGCCAGCTCCCAGATTGCACTTCTGCTCTAGCACGCGTTCAGGAAATGCTGTTACATAAATATGTTAAACATTCTCTGGATCCATGAAGGAGAAATTCCAAACTGACAGCCTAGGGGCTAAATTTGGCTTGTTAACTTGATTTTTCTTTGTTTGACTGGTATGTGTGTGTGTGTGCCTGCACACACACACACACACACACACACACACACATACATATTACAGGGCTGGAGAGATGGCTTAGTGGTTAAGGCACTTGCCTGCAAAGCCAAAGAACCCAGGTTTGATTCCCCAGGACCCACGTAAAGCCAGATGTACAAGGTGGCACATGCATCTGGAGTTTGTTTGCAATGTATGAATGCCCTGGCGTGCCCATTCTCTCCCTCTCTCCCTCTCTCTCTCTTTCTCTCTCTCAAATAAATAAATAAAAATAAAATATTACAGTATAATAGCTGTTAGGAAGATAGGGAACCAGTGACTGGCGTGTAAATATAGACCATCTCATTCGAAAGGCCGTACTTGTGGGTCCTCTTGTCATTCAGTCAGAAAATCTGAACACTGGGCTCATAATTAGGAGAGGAGGCCTAGCACATTCTAAACTAGAAAGAATGCAAATCCATAATCTTACCCAGGCTCCTGACCTACTCAACTGACCCCAGCAAGTTTTATTTTAAACGCTTCAAGTGAATTCGATGTCCCCCACTTACCAAAGTGTGAGAGCCACTTCGTGCCTGAGTGTTTAGAAAGGGCCCACTCACTTCGAAAGCAGGACACCTTGCTTATATTTCTAGCCTTGCAATTTCCCTCCTGAGGACAGTGAGACAATCTGCGGACGCTCACGGCGTCTCCGTCTGCTCGTTCATACCCTGGCCTTCCTCCTAGGGTTATGAGGCTGTGTGCATAGAGTCCTTGGGCTCTGCATTAGTCTTCCCACTGCTGCGACCGATGCCTGACCAGAGTTAGCAGTGAGGAAGGGTTCGTTTCAGCCGCAGAGGATACAGGTCATGGTGGTGGGGAAGGCATGCGGCAGGAACGTGAAGCGCTGCGTCCACGGTCAGGAAGCAGAGGGCAGTGGGTGCTGACACCCAGCTGCTCTCTCCTCTTGACGTCTGCCGGCTCATGCACTGGTACTGCCCACATTTAGGATGGGTCTTCCTGCCTCCACACAATCTAGAAACTCCTTCGGAAAAAACACCAGAGGAGTGTCTCCATGGTGATTCTAAATCTAGTTTAGGGGCTGGGGAGATGGCTTAGGTGTTAAAGGCACTTGCTTGCAAAGCCTGATGGACTGGGTTTGATTCTCCAGTACCATATAAAGCCAGATACACAGAGTGGAGCATATATCTGGAGTTTGTTTATAGCAGACTAGGCCTTGGCTTGCCCATGTTTTGTTCTCTCTCACTCTTGTAAATAAATAAAAATGTAAAAAAGGAGGATTTCCTCACCCTGAATGTTAAAAAAAAAAAAAAGACTATTTAAGGTGATGTGTTTTAGTTATGTTAATTGAAGGTATGTTTTGGAACTTGGTATGCAAAGTATGAAAGGAAATTCTGTAGGGATTGGTACCCAAAAATAGCCTTTAGAAATAAGTTTTTATTTATATGGAAACAAATTTAAAGCCAAATACGTATTTAGCCATTGTGCATGTGACTTTTGCTGGAACAGGCTGTCAGGTGTTGCAGTTACCTTCTCGTTGCTCAAAGCACCTGGCCAAAGAGCAGTGGCTGGGAGGAGAGTCGTTTACAGACTTACAGACTCCAGAGGAAGCTCCTTGATGACAGGGGACAACACGGCATGAGCAGAGGCTGGACATCCCCTCTTCCATGGCAGGTGGACAACAGCAGCAGGAGAGTGAGCTGAGCTCACCCCTGAGCCCTCCCCCTACAACACACCCCCTCAGTGAGGCCCCACCTCCCAAACTGCCACCAGCTGGGGACCAAGAGTTCAAAACACATGAGTATATGGGGGGACACCTCATTCAAACCACCACGTTAGGTGTGACCAGCATAGGACCTGGCTTGAAGTGCATGTTTCCTTCAGACAAGGCTTCCTGGCTGGGCTAGGGCTCGGTGTGTAGAGCGCTCATCTGCCTGGCTTCATCCCCGTCGGCACGTCTAGTGGGTCTGGTGGTGCGTGACTGTCATCCCAGCACTCACGAGGTGGAGGCTGAAGGATCCGAAGTTCAAAGTCACTCACAATGCATAGGGAGTTCGAGACCGGCCTGGGCTAGAAACCTTGGCTCAGTAAGTAAACCAGTAACAGAATGAAGTTTTGCTGAGCTTAAGCAACATGCATACACCGTTCCTTCTTAAGTGACCTATTGTTTCTGGATAAAATTTAGTGATTGAAAGTTTCAGGACTCTAGTAACCTCACTATTACTTGGAATCTGGCCCCTTGTTCTTAAACCAAATGAATCAACCCCGATTTTCAGGCCTCTGATGGACAAGCACGCCTAGTAAAATTGAATAAGGAACTCCTTTTCTACTTAATGGCAAGTAAAAATGGTTTTCATACACATATATATGAAGTATATATGAATATATATAGTCGTTATGTAAAATATATAGTTCATTATATAAAACTTGCTTTTCAGATGGACTTTTTTTGGGGGGGATTTTTGAGGTAGGGTCTTGCTGTAGCCCAGGCCAATCTGGAATTCATTATGTAGTCTCAGGCTGGCCTTGAATTCACAGCGATCAACCTACCTCTGCCTCTGCTGGGAGTAAAGGCATGTGTCACCATGCCTGCCTATCAGATGGACTTATTTTAATAATATAAGGAGCCAGTTAAACCTGTAGTCAAGTCATAGTGTCAAGGTGCTCCATGGGTCTGGCTGTCAGGAAGGTAACAGTGTCCTGTGATTCTCTGAAGTTCTGACTGTTTGAGTCTCTGGAACAACTTGACAATAGATGAACAAGAGAAAGGACATGCAAATTGATGACATGCATACGCATGAGCCTCTCAAAATATAAGACTTCAAGAGGTGGCCAGATGATTAGAATTTATATACTACCTTGAGCGCAGAACAAACCGGGGCTCAGGGCTTTTGGGTGGAGGAAGGAAATCGGGGCTTCCCTTGCTAAGCAGAGACGATCTGTGACTCAGTAGGGTTGTCACAAGCAATTGTGTATTTCAAACTGGCTAGAGTTTGAATATTCCCAGCACAAAGAAATGAGGAACATTTGAAATGATGGATACACCATGCACACTGATACGCTCCCTTCTTACTGTGTACGTGTATTGCAATGTCCCACTGTGGCCTATTCATACATATAATCATCATGTGTCCATTAAAACATATATGAGGGCTGAAGAGATGGTTTAGCCATTAAGGCAGTGGCCTGTGAAGCCTAAGGACCCAGGTTTGATTCCCCAGTACCCATGTAAGCCAGATGCCCAAGATGGCGCATGTGTCTGCAGTTTGCAATGACTACAGGCTATAGGCCCTGGCACTCATTCTCTCTCTCTTTCTCTCTCTCTCTCTCTCTCTCTTTCTCTCTCTCTTTCTCTCAAATAAATAAATTAAATTAAAAAACATGTATGGAATCTCCCAAGTATGAATAGGTTACCATGGCCTCTCTAGGCTAAGTGCCACCTTTAGTCTGTCTGTTCATTGGATAGGAATCAGTCTCCCAAGCTGAAAGGATTCTCATGGATTGAATTCCTCCTAGTCTTTAATCAGACAAGAGAAACTCCCAGAGGCTTCCAATTTAAAGTAATCACTCCAAAACACCATGCCTCGGGATATCATTTTCTGAGTCCCCCTTCCGCGGTGGCATATGTCACGGGGGTGGATTTAAATGACAGACATATGGGAATGACTGCTTCTGCTGTCATAAGGCAGAAGGACATTGCTGCCTGACATTCTGTCCAAAACTTCCCCTAAGGCCTCTGGTTCGCCCTCCAAGAGGCACTGTGGCTGGTGTCTTGGCATCCATGGGACCTGAAGCTGAGTGACAGAGGCCTGGTCACAGGTCAAGTACTGATGCAGGAGGACTGCGATGGCTGGGACACTTAGGACATTCAGCTGGATCAGAGTTAGGGACACTGTGTCCAGAACCTGTCCTTCATGAACAAGAAACATGGCCCTGGGATTCAGTAACTCGTGTAGTCAAGTGCCACCTGCGAGTAGATGCCCACATCACAGCCCAGACCTAGCTGGAAGCAGTACCGTGTCTTGGATGTGCCCTTGCTTTAAAACTGCTGCCTCAATTCTTTGAGAAAGAAAAGAGAACTCTGAGTAATCTCCTTCCAGAAAATGTTCCATTTGCCTAGTGGTCGAGGTCGTCGGGGTAGAGGATGGGACCTGGATTGCGTACGTACCGTAGTAGACAGCTCCACGTTGCTGGGATGGACATCCAAACCAGACAGGTTAGGGGAGGTAGGCGGGTATTTCAACTTTACAGGTCCTGGGGAGCCCCGTTCGTGGTGGAAGAAGCTGCTTCCAGACATCCACGCAGAGAGACACAACCAGAGAGACAGCAAACCCCAAAAGCAGCAGCACGAACCTGTAGCAAGCAGCAGGGACCCCCCCCCCAGAGTTCAGACCTCTCTGCACACCTCTGGACTAGAATTCAGATCTGCCCCCAAACACACCTTAGGGCTGGACCCCAGGGTCAGCCCCCAGGGACACCTCCAGCCAGGGGGCTGGAGACCCACGTCACAAGCTTTAACAAAACACCTGAGTCTACAAGGGCCATGCGTTCAAACCACCACACCCGCTTACCAGCACTTTTGAGCTTGGCCAAGTCACTTACACTGGTGTTGCCTGTAAAATGCTAATGGCGAATTGCACGTGGACGGAGCTGAAGGGGACGGAGGCTTTCACACAGCCTGTGTGCGGTGACGGTGACGGGTGTTGAAGATCGTGGTGATGCTGTGGGAGGGAGCACAAACACCGTGCTCTTCCCACTTAAAACTCTGAAGGCCAAGAGGTTATCCTGGGATTGCCACTGGACTGTGTGGGTTAGAGGCCCTCAGAGATGAACCAAGAGGATGTGTCCACACCTATCTGTACAAATAGGTGTGCCTTAAGGAATGCTCTGACACAGGCATGGATGCCCCTCATGTCTAAAATCTATAGCGTGCTCGAGACCTAGAGAAGTGTTGTAGTTCAACTCCAAAGGTGATCCATTGGTAAAACAATCTCTTTTAGTTATTTATTTTTAATGTGAAAAGAATTGGCACAGCAGGGCCTCCAGCCACTGAAATTGAACTCTAGATGCATGCACCACCTTGTGCACATATGCGACTTTGTGAGCTTGTGTCACTTTGTGGGTCTGGCTTGTGTGGGACCTAGAGAGTCAAACATGAGTCCTTAGATTTCACAGGCAAGTGTCTTAACTGCTAAGCCATCTCTCCAGCCCTTACTTTTATTTTTATTTATTTTTATTTGATAGAGAGAGAGTGTGATCACTCCAGGGACTCTTACCACTGCAACAAACTCTAGAGACATGTGCCACTTTGTGCTTCTGACTTAAGTGGATACTAGGTAATCAAACCTTGACTATCAGACTTTGAAAGCAAGCACCTTTAACCACTGATCCATCTCTATAGCCCCCAAAACTGTCTCTTCTGGGTGCATGTGTATGGGAGGGGTCTATTTTCTTCTATTAAATCCTTCCATGATGGGACTCATGAGGCCTGACCACTGTGGAAGGTAATGGGTTTTGCACAAAGATATTAAGATCATTTAGATATTAAGTGTATCAAAAATGTACCTGTACTGAAATACATTGAATAATGGTGGATCACATATCTAGGACCATGGCCTAAGCCAGGTTAACACATAAAATTAACCATCCCAGACAGTGTCAGTTTCAGCAGATGGACACTGGGGGAATGAATCATTGGGGGAAATCTACTGGTTTTCCTCCATGTTAAGCAGAATTCTTTATTTTGCATGGGGCATAATACTAAAATGGAGGAAGAGTATACACAGAAAAAGTAACCCAGCAGGTCAAGCTGTCAGGGGTCCTGGCTTCCAGTATGATGTCATGAGGACCTCCCTCGGTTTAGTCTGCATTCTCAAGCAAGTAACACCCCCCACACACACACACACACACACACACACACACACACACACACACCAGCCTTGTGATAGCTGGATTGCCACCCTACCACTCTTGGCTTAACATCTTCACACAGATTCATGACAAAAATCCTGGGCCTGAATCCCAGTGGCCCATTTGGATCATGAGCCAACCTGAGCCAGTCACTGTTGGAAGGATTGCACCGGTTGGCTGACACACCTGGGGCCTCCTTTGGAGCAGACCTTAGCCCCCACCCAAACCTAGCTATGGGCAGCCAGGGAAAGGGTGTGGCCCCCTCTCGGAGAATCAGAAAGCTAGTTGTAGTTAGAGAGCAGATGCTGGGCCCCGCTGAAGCACCCCGCGACTGCCCCAGCCTCACATACACATCTTCTCTGGGCCTGTCTCATTCCTTTCTTCCTTCTCTTTTTCCTTTTCCTTCTTTCCTCCACAGTGCACAGAAAGCGTTTTCTATCCCTTTAAAAACCTGGATCCTATCTTCATTCTGCAAGTCCCAGTTCATCCAAGGAAGCAGATGCTCCCAGCCAGCTGCCTGGGAGAGCAGTTTCCAGCATGGTCCTGTGCTTGTGATCATTGCCCTGGGACAGCTTGGTACTGGCTGATCAGCTGGTACTGACACTCATGTTCCCGGAGTGGGAGGAAGGAACTCGGAGTGTCTTAGTGCTCCCTTATGGGCGGCGGGGCGCGAGGGGGGGTAGGGGGGAGCTGTGTTTCTTCTATCTTCTCTTTGTCTACTAAGCCAGAGGTCTGCAGTAGGGAGTTGGAAGAGAAAATGGGGTCTTAGCTCTGACTTGTAGTGGACAGGAAGAAATCTCAGGCTGGAAAGGGCAAAGATTAGAAGAAAAGTTACCTGTAAATATTTTTTGCGGTGGGGGGGGAGCGTGTGTGTGTGTCATGCATGTATATGCATCATATGTGTGTGGGCTCAGGTGTGTCTGTACACGTGTGCGCACAGGTGTGTGTACGCGTGCATATGTAGAGGCCGCAGGTCAGTATCAGGGTCCTCCGCAGTCGTTCTTCACTACATTTTTTGAGGCAGGGTTTCTCACTGAACCCGGAGCTCACGGGTGCAGCAGAGCTCGCTAGCCAGCCCTGGTGATGCTCCTGTCTCAGCCGGGAACGCGGCTTCCGCCCGGGAGCCGGGTCTGAGCTGGCACCTGGCAGCCTTCCATAGCTGGCCTCTTGCCCTGAGCGCGTTTTGGAGCTTCACTGATCGGCCCCGCCGCAGCGCGACCTTCCTGTTTGTGGCTCGAGCCGAGTCACCTGCCCCGCTGGATGTTTGGAGAGCTGCCACTGTGGGGCTCTTATGAGTCGATGCTGCTGCGAACGAGGGGCTGCAAGTTTTGTGTGGACGCACGTGTGTCCTTCCGCACGCCTGCCCAGCAGGGGGACTGGCGGCTCTGGCGGCAACTCAATGCCCAACATCATAGATAGATGATAGATAGATAGATAGATAGATAGATAGATAGATAGATAGATAGATAGATAGATGATAGATTAGATAGATAGATAGATAGATAGATAGATAGGTAGGTAGGTAGATAGATAGATAGATTTGTTTGCAAGCAGAGGGAGATAGAAGAGAGCCAGACAGAGAGAATGGGCGCTGTGCTGAAGGGCCTCCAGCCTCTGTAAACTAACTCCAGACGCATGTACCACACTGTGCATCTGGCTTTACGTGGGTCCTGGGGAATCAAACATTAGGCTTTGCAGGCAAGCATCTTCACTGCTGAGGTTTTTGAATCCTCTGGACAAAGGCTCTTAAGCAGTTTCTCTGTGGGGGCTTAGTGGAATCTGTCACACCCTCTGAGATGTGACTCTCTAAGTGCGCACTCAGTCTCTCCCCACTAACAACGCCAAGCTGAGCTGGGTTTTCTATATCGAGTCAGGAGTAGGACTGGGGACAAGGGAGAGGAGAGCATGTTCCAGTAGGAACCTGGCAGAGCTTGGTCTTGAACAGCAGCCTTGGGTAACAGAAAACTCGGCAAAGAAAAGCTAACCAAATTCATGTGGCCACGCCCACGCTCCATCCACTGGAGGGGGCTGGTAACAGAGATGTCCTCTTACCACCTTCTCTGCTGTGGGAGGGACTCTGTCTTGCATTTACAAGAGGAAATTATCCACACATAGGAAGGAGTTTAGATGTCAGAGGGCACATCCTCCCTGCGCCACCGAAATGCAGAATGGTGCACACTCACCGTTAGGTGGCTAAGCAGGATGGAAGATCCTCTCTTTTAAGAGGACGGTGTTCATTCAGTCTCAGGCAATTCAGGTTGGAGGGTGGATTCATGGGATTCTGACACAGATGAAAGAGAGGGTCTTGTCCTCTACTGGACACCAGTTTTCAAGCTGCTCCTTTCTGGTGGGTCCTGCACAGGGGTCATGAGTGACTTAAAGGTCACATGCCTAGCTGCAGAAGGTGGTTAGCCCAGAGACCTACTGTAGGCCTGAGCTTTAATCTGCTTCCAGAGCTCTTTGGTCTTTGGCCTTCTATAAGATCTGCAGACATTTGTCAAGTGTCCAGCAACAATCTGTGCTTATACAGTCAAGGGTCAACTGTTGCTCTTTTTTTTAATTCTTTTATGTCTTAGGATACCTTCTAAAAGCTAATCATATGGGAGCTGGGGAGATGGCTCAGCAGTTAAAGATGCTTGCCTTTTCAATTCCCAAATACCTACTTTTAAAAAATATATATATTTTATTTATTTATTTGACAGAGAGAGAGAGAATGGGCATGCTAGGGCCTCCAGCCACTGCAAACAAACTCCAGAGGCATGCACCCCCTTGTGCATCTAGTTTATGTGGGTCCTGGGGAATCGAATTTGGGTCCTTTGGCTTTGCACACAAACGTCTTAACCACTAAGCCATCTCTCCAGCCCCCAAGTATCTACTTAAAGCTGGATGCCCAAAGTGGCACATGCATCTCGAGTTCATTGGCAGTGGCAAGAGGCCCTGGCACACCCATGCTCATTATCTCTCTCTCTTTCTCTCTCTCTCATTCCCTCTTATCCATTCTCCCTCTCCTACCATAAATAAATTGATAAATAGGTAAGTAAATAAATAAGTTTAAATCCCACGGAGGAAAAAATAATCCTCTGGTAATTGGCATTGTTTACCTGATACTTAATCCTTTTGTGGCTGTGCCCAAAAGCTCCAGGTTATTCTCGGTCTATTTACCTCTTAACTCGAGCGGGGCATGGCCACCCTCATTTAGTAAGTCAAGAAATGGAGGCTTTGGAGGCAGGTCACCAGGTTGGTGATGGAACTTTTGCTTCAACCAGGGCGTGTCTGGCACCGGAGCTGGTGGCCTTGACCACAGGTCTACATGAAGCTCACAGAACAGGAGCCCTTAGAAGACTTTTCCAGAGCAAGCCACGTTAGGGCTCCAAACTGCTTTGTCACGAAGGCTACAGAAGACCCATAGATGTCCCTTGCCAACTTGGGATGGGAATTCTGCAGCATTTTTGATCTCCATGCCTTTCCTCAAGGTTTTGACTACATATGAAATTTCTTTAAAATAGTGGTAGCAGTGTGTGAGAGAACATATAATTTTTTCTGTAATCAAGATAGTGAACTGAGTTGTCTATATTTACTTCCATTAGCATGGTGATTATATATAATTAAAACTAAGCCATCACCAGAAAAGGTCAGATAACAACAACAACAAAAAAAATCAGATAGAAATCAGATGCGTTATCTGCTCACAGAAGAGAGTTCGGACAGACCCACTAAGAAATGCCTGCAGCCCATCCCCGGATGTTCATCTCCTGTGTTTGGCCCAGCCCATTCCTTCATACTTCACATTGTCACTGATACTTTAATCTATTACTAATTCCATTTACTGTTATCTGGTCCTTTGAAGCCACGAGCTCCTTGGGAGCTGGCCCTTTGTTTCATTCCGTGATAGATCTCCAGTGCTGGGAAGCGCTATGCACATTGTAGGAGTTCTAAAACATTTGTGAATCTATAGATGGGCGTCATCAGTCATAGCTCGCTTAGAATGAGGCGGGAGGAAATTCTCTAAGCCCATGGTATACACTTGCAAGATTGTTTCAGTTGTGTGATGGGAAACAATCCTCACAATGGAGTGGCCTAGAATTTTAAGTCAGGAATCTAGACTGGTCTTCGTTGGATAATTGTGTCCATACTCACCTGTCTGGGGAGGCTCAGCTGATTCTAGAGAATCCAAGACGGCTGGATTCTTGATGCCTGTTGATGACTGGGATATGCTGGTTTCCCTACGTGTGGACTCACTATCATGGTCTCTCTTCCTGCCAGCGCCTGCCCTCCTGTGGCCTCTTCCTCCAGCATAGACTTCTTTTTTTATATTTTAATTTTAACTTATTTATTTGAGAGAGAAAGAGGTAGAGAGAGGGAGAGAGAATAGGTACGCCACGGTCTCCAGCCACTGCAAACAAACTCCAGACGCATGTGCCACCTTGTGCATCTGACATTACGTGGGTCCTGGGGAGTTGAACCTGGGTCCTTTGGCTTTGCAGACAAGCACCTTAACTGCTGAGCCATCCCTCCAGCCTTGGCCTGGACTTCTTTACACCATAGCTGGGCTTGCATAGTGAAAGTGGGCTTTCCAAGGCCTCGTGAGACCCCAAATCCCACATCCCACAATGTTCTTGTCAACTCAGATAAGAGGCTGGGGACACAGATCCTGGCTGGCTCTTACTGGAAAGATTAGAGATATTATATTGCAAAGGGTATTCAAGTGTAGAAGATGGAACAGAAGGAAGAAAGTAAGGGTTTTGTTTTTATTTTTTAGTTTACATTTTTATTGTAAAATTTGCATAACAGAATTTACCATTTTCAGTTTTTATGTGTGCGGTTCAGCAGCTCAGAAAATGTACTTGATCCTCTGTGTCCAAGAATTTATCCAACCACAGACGGGGAACATTCAGGAAGGAAGCTGCATTTATACTAAACTTGTAATTTTTTTTTCTTGTCATTATTTCCTAAATGGTACATTACAATGACAGTTTGCATCCCACTTACATTGTATAGGTTGAAGTTCACTAATCTGAAAATCTGAAATGCTTTAAAAAAAAAAAAACAACCCAAAACTTTTTTTTTTTAGCACAGATCTGATTCAAGTGGAATAATTCAAGCTGACCTCATGGGACAAGTCACAGTCCTTACCTCGGCACACTGGAGACAGCAGCCATGCTTCATGCTTGCTATGTAAAGTGCATATGAAATAAAAATAAATTTGGTGTTTAGATTTTGGTCCCATTCCCCAAATATCTCACTTTGCATATGCAGATAAGCTAAAAATTTGTAAAAATAAAATCCAAACTCTGAAATACTTCTGGTCCTAAGCATTTTAGATAAGGGATACTCAATTGGTATTAGGTATTGAAGGTAATCCAGGGCTGGAGAGATGGTCCAGTGGTTAAGGCACTTGACTGCAAAGCCTTAGGACCTAGGTTCGATTCCCCAGTACCCACATAAAACCAGATGTGCTAAGAGGCACATGCATCTGGAGTTCATTTGCAGTAACTAGAGGCCCTGGTGTACCCATTCCCTATCTGCCTCTTTCTCTCTCTGTCTCAATTAATTAATAATTAATTAAAAAATTTAAAAAGTGGTCTAGCCAGGCATGGTGGCACACACTTTTAATCCCAGCACCCGGGAGGCAGAGGTAGGCAGATCACTGAGTTCAAGGCTAGCCTGGGACTACAGAATGAGTTTGAGGTCAGTCTGGGCTAAAGTGAGACACTTCCTCGAAGAAAATAAAAACAAACCAAAAAATTAAAATAAATAAATAAAATTAACCTAGGCCAGGGAGATAGCTCCGTGGGTCAAGTGTTTGCCATGCAAGCCTAAGTACCTGAGTCCCGATCCCCAGATCCCACCCGAAGCTACAGGCTGTAGTGCCAGCGTCTAGAACCTCTGTGCCCTTAGGACACAAAAGGAAGCTGAGGCAGGAGAACCTCCTGGAAGCTCATGGACCAGCCCACCTGGCAGTCTCAGTGATGAACCGTGAGCGACCCTGCTTTAGCCCAGGCAGAAGGTGAAGTTGTCCTCTGATCCGTGCACAGTGCCCTGGCACGTCCACACCTGTCCTCACGTGCGTGAACGCACACATCGACACATCACAGGCACATGCAACCACAATCTGTAGATGAACTTGGGAAGGTGGCAGATGTGTGGCCACTGGGGATAGGGACTTGAGTACCGTTGCTCGTGAGCAGCCGCAGGCCTGGAACACGCGAGGTGCCGAGGGGCGACTGAGTGCTTCTGCCGTTGCACCCCCGCCGCCCCCCCACCCCTCACAGACCTTTGGTAACTTACTTCTCCTGAAACTGAAATTCCATCCTCGTGAAGCAATATCTTCTCATTCTCCTCTTCCCTTCGTCCCGGTCCTTGGCATCCGCCACTCTACTCTCTATCTCTGTGAATTTGGCCATTTTAGATATACTCAATCTATACAGCCTCATCTATTGGGAATTGTGCAGTTTTACTTTGGTGAGTAGCTTAGTTCACTTGACATATTTTCAAAGTCAGCAGGATGTATCGTGCTTCATCCTTTTTAAATATGAATAGTTCATAGTGTGGATGCACCCCGTTTTCTGTACCCATTCATCTGCCACTGGACAAGGGGGTCACCATGGCTGTTGTGAACCATGCTTCATATGGTAATTCTATTCTATTTATATATTTTAGAGGCTAGAGAGATGGCTTAGTGGCTAAGGCATTTGCCTGCGAAGCCTTAACGACAGGTTTGATTCCCTAGTACCCACATACAGCCAGATGCACAAGGGGGTGCATGCATCTGGAATTCATTTGCAGTCGCTTGAGGCCCTGGTGTGCCCATTCTCTCTCTCTCTTTCTCAAATAAATAAATAAAAAATTTAAAAAGTATTTTATTTATTTATATGCAAGTAGATAGAGAGCAGGAGTGAGGGGGTGGGGGAATGGGTGCACTAGGGCCTCTTCCCACTGCAAACGAACTCCAGATGCATGTGCCATTTTGTGCATCTGGATTTATGTGGGTACTGGGAAATCAAACCCAGGCCAGCAGGCTTTGCAAGCAAGTACCTTTAACTACCAAGTGATCTCTCTCCAGCTCCTCTCTCTCTCTCTCCATATATATGTGTGTGTATATATATATAATATATATATATAATATATATTATATATATATATATATATATGTATGTATGTATACAATGTTTCAGAGAGAGAATGAGAATTGGCCTCCAGCCACTACATCCTCCAGATGCATGCACCACCTTGTGCATCTGGCTCACGTGGGTCCTGGGAAATCAAACCTGGGTCCTTTAACCTTGTAGGCAAGCGCCTTAATCACTAAGCCGTCTCTTCAGCCCATATATTTTTGAGGGACTGCTAACATCACTTTGTGGCAGCTCTACCACTTTAGAGAAAGGGGGCTCTTTTTAACAATCTGTACTGCCCTCGGAGAGACTGTAGTGACCACTTTATAAGGATTTTTAAAAGCACATTTCTGCTAAAGCATAATGTAAGGATCACCTCATTGCCTTTCTGCTTGCACGTGCAGTTACGGCCCGGGAATGTCAGTCAGGTATTCTGTCAGTCCCGAAGGGACTCCTCCCGCAAGTCTAGAGAGTCTCTTCCAAGTTCAGCTCAGTGACAAGGACACCGTTCGAGGTCTTTGCGCTCTGCTTTTCAACTGTGCCACCCTTACAGGTTTTTAGGCTCATGTGGCATTATTTTCCCTGACAGGCTTTGGAGCATTGCCCCAGTAGCCGGCTCGGAAAGGCCTTCAGCTTCCTAGCACTCTGCCAGCCCTCTATGACTAATCTAAAAATGAATCTTTTGAGAAAAAGAAGTGGTGGGGGGGGGAGAAAAGCACCCTCCCAAGACAAACAATGAGAAATGGCTAAAAATAATAGACGCTTTACTGCTTCTCTTCCTAAAGGCTGTATTTTTGGCTAATCTTACCCTTTCTTCATCCCCCTGAGGCACACGTCTTGTTCTCTGAAAAGACGGTATAGTAAAGGGAATAGCTTATAATTTGGGCTATAAATTGTGGGTGACATTTTTGTGTCTTATTTGGTAGTTTTATCTCTATTATTGTCTGAGAAGAGCTCGGGCTATTTTGTGGGCATTATTTGAAAGCACATAATGATTTCCACCCAAACAAGCTTTCCCCTCCCTCCTGTAAAGATGTACAGTTTGACTCACTTGTGTGGGTTTTAAAGAGTTAAGATGAGGGCTGGAGAGGTGGCTTACCAGTTAAGGCACTTGCCTACAAAGCCAAAGGACCGAGGTTGGATTCCCCAGGACCCACGTAAGCCAGATGCACCAGGGGACGCATGCGCCTGGAGTTCGTTTGCAGTGGCTGGAGGCCCTGGCATGCACATTCTCTCTCTCTCTCTCTCTCTCTCTCTCTCTCTCTCTCTCTCCCTCTTTCTCTTTCGCTCTCTCAAATACGTACATACATATATATGAGATATATATGAGTTAAGATGAATCTCTTACCTTTCACATTCACAATTCTCTGTACACACATTATAACAGTAATTCTGCTCTTCGTGCTTCTCATTATTGAGAGGAGGACCTACCAGCACAGACATCCTGGGTCTTATCCAAGCACGTGGGGCTGAAGACGATGTCCCTTTTCCTTTGAAGGCCATCTGCGACTCAGAACTTTTCAGTGTTTAGCCACTGTCATGGCAATTCTTCAAAGTTCCAATGAAGACCAAGGGCTCTGTGGTGTCTCACATGTGGGTTTACAGTTGGTATTGGTCTGCCAACTAACTGTAAGATCTTGAGCAAATTAATAAATATCCACCCTAGTTCCTATGAGTTTAAAAGGAAGAATGCAGTAATGAATGCATGAGTGGACTGAGTTGAGCTGGGAAGGAACAAAGTGTGAACTAAAAATTACTTATTTTTTATGCTAGAGAGAGAGAGAGAGAGAGAGAGAATTGGCACAACAGAGCCTCCAGCCACTCTAATCAAACTCAACACATGCACCATCTCGTGTGCATGTGTGACCTTGTGTGCTTACATCACCTTGTGTGTCTGGCTTATGTGGGCAAGTTGAACATAGGTGCTTTGGCTTTGCAGGCAAGCACCTTAACTGCTAAGCCATCTCTCCAGCCCTAAAATTTACTTCTTTTTAAGAATTCCTCAAGGGGAAAGCCAGATTCCTTTCATCTTTGTTTATTTTAATTTTTATTTATTTATTATTATTTGCCAGGAGAGAGAGAGAAAGAGAGTGGGCATGCCAAGGTCTCTTGCCACTGCAAACAAACTCGAGATGCATACATCACTTTGTGTATCTGGCTTTATGTGGGTACTGGGGAATTGAACCTGGGCTGGCAGACTTTGCGGGCAAGCACCTTCTTTCTCCACTGAGCCTTCTCCCCATCCCTCTCTTCATCATTGCATATACAGAGTTTAATAGACAGTGTGAGGGTTAATCTTAACTGTCAGCTTGATTGGAATGAGAACTACCTGGGGAATTCATGAAGCATACCTTGGGGTATGTGTCGGTGAGGGTAGTTTCAGAGAAATTGGATCTTGATGGCTCTGATTTAATCAATGAGTGCATTAGCCACATGAAAGATTTGTAACAATGATATTATGGAGTAGGAGGTAGTGGACATATGTTGCTAAGGAATGTCCTTGGTGAAGGGCTCTTCTCCACTTTTTGACTGCTATTACCATCCCGCCCTGCCCATGGCGGGCTCTGAGACTGTGGGTGTTTATGCAAGGTAGTTTTATCACAGCAGTTAAAATTGCATACCTCTGCATCGTTTTATCCCATGCTGTATTTTCAATTATTGCAATCATTATGGTGACTCAACTTGCTAAGCATTTGCTGTGTGCTAGGCATCGAATTAAATCTTTTTACACGTACTGATGCATCCAGTCCTTGCAACCTTCTAATGACGCAAGAAGTAAAGTTGCGCCCATTTTATAGACTGGGAAACATCCCCATCATTACTTAAACTGAGATTTTAAAAAATGTTTAGGGCTAGAGAGATTGCACAGAGGTTTAAGGCACTTGCTTGCAAAACCTGACACCTGAGTTCGATTCTCCAGTACCCATGCAAAGCCAGAAGCACGAAGAGGAGTATGCATTTGGGTTCGTCTGCAGTGGCAAGAGACTAGCATGCCCATCCACGCTCTCCCTTGGCCTCTTGGTCTGCCGCTTTCTGTCTCAAATAAATAAATATGTTTAATGTTCATTGATTTTTTAATATGAGAACATTTGTTACTTATTCCTATACATATATTCCCTCCCCCCCCAAAAAAAATCCATAGCAAGGAATCAATGTGAACAGTGGTAGTGTTTCCACAAGGTCTTAATGCTTAATAGAAGGTAGATCTCAGATTATGCATTCAATTTATTGCGTTATCCTAGGTTGTCTGGCCTCTGGACCATGTCACCATACATTCATGAGAGAATGAGAGGGAATAACAAACATTGCAGTGTTATTATTGCAATTTATTCTCTTTCGTGGACCTTGGGAAGGGTATTCAGGGGGGCTCGTAGGAGTCTCCACAGCACATTTTAAAAACTATTTTATTTTTATTTACTTTTATATGTGAGAGAGAGAGAGGGAGGGCGGGAGGGAGGGAGAGAGAATGGGCACACCAGTCTCCACCCACTGCAAACAAACTCCAGACACACATGCCACCATGTGTATCTGTCTTACCTGGGTCCTGGGGAGTCAAACCTGGGTCCTTAGGCATGCTGGCAAGTACCTTAACCACTAAGCCATCTCTCAAGCCCTCCATATTACATTTTGAAGGCCATGATATACCTGCTTCTGCTTCTGTGGCACCAAGTTTGTGATCTAGATATGATGGGGAGGAGAAGGGGTGTTACCTATGAAGTCCAGAACCGGCATAGCTGCTAGCCAAATTTCACCTGCCGCCTTTGATTTAGGTTACATGATTGGCCTGAGGGCTTAACATGTTTTCATATCTATTTTATAGCTAAGAGCCACATTTTACCTTTTCTTGTTGTTTCTGTGGTGCTGGGGATTAAACCCAGGTACACACATACGTTAGACAAGTTCTCCAAAACTGAGTTATTCTTCCAGCCCTGAACCTTCAGACCTAAAACAGAGCCATGCATGAAGAGGCCTAGTAGACCTAGAATTTGAACTCACGCCATCTGAGTCCAAAGCAGCCTGTGCCTCCCACTGTTTACCCGGTGAGTCGTGACATGCTGAGTACTTACACAGACCACGATGAGTCGGCATCGAGGAACAAAGCAAGAGCTCGCATTTTCTCTCTCTGTTCCTTGAGCCTGACAACCCTTGTGTCTTCCTCATCTTTCTGCTACTGTACCAAAATACCCAAGGCTGGGAAATTTATAAAGAACAAAAATTTGTCTTTTTAAAGTTTTTTTTTTTTGAAATTTGTTTGCAAGCAGAGAGCAAGAGAGGTAGAAAGAGACAGAGAGCAAACGGGCACGCCAGGGCATCCTGCCACGCAAACAAACCCCAGATGCATGTGCCACTTTGTGCATCTGCCTTTACGTGGGAACTGGGGGACTGAACCTTGACCTTCAGACTTTGCAAGGAAGTGTTTCTAACTGCTGAGCCATTTCGCCAGCACCCAGAAATGTCTTTGTCATGGTTTAAGAAGGTGGAAATCCAAGGTCAAGGCACAGTCATGTTCAGCTGTCTTGTTAGAGCTGCTCTCTGTTTCAAGAGGGCGCCTTGTTGCTCTGAGCTCTGGAGAGGAGAAACGTCTGTGTGCACGTGCCGGGAGCAGAAGGGGACGGGAGCTACTTCGGCCGGGGACCCCCATGAGGGCCCCAATCCCACTCAGGAAGGAGGAACCCTTTTGCTCTTCTCACCTCTTGAAGAGTTCTGTGCCTTCATCTATCTATCATCTGTGTATCAATCTGTATATCTATTTAGGTATCTCACTATAATCTATCTACCTACCTATGTGTCACCTATCAATCAGCTATCTATTTGGAGCTAGGGATCATGCCTGGGGTCTTGCTCAGGCTAAGCATATGCTTTATCACTGAGCCACAGAGCCTCTAAGTTTAAACACCTAAATTTTGGAGGGGCCATATTCCAACCATAGCACCCTGCAGAAACGTAATGCATTGCTCCTAAAGTTTCCTTAGTAGTCCAGGAATGGCTCTCACTGGGACAAAGACAGACAGACAGACAGACAGAAGTCTACCTTTGAGCTAATTCCTGGACATGGGAGGTAGAGAGCTACTATTGGCCAATTTCAGGCCCTGTGCCAATCCTTGGGGTCTAAGAGGGCAGGAGAGTTGGACCCATCCACAGCCATGCTAGCCTCAGCTGCTTTGGGGATGGAAGACAGCTCTTTCCCAAATAACAGCTAGGGTGCTCATATCAAAACTTTAAGGTAAGGGATTCTGGGCAGGAAAACTCCACAGATGTCCAGAGCGAGCCTCCCTCTTCTCACCTATACCATTCAGTCCATACCATACTTGATTCTTTTTCCTTTTTCTTTTTTCACTTTTTTTTCTTTCCCGAGTTGGTATGTAGGGTGCTGTGGTCAAATCACAATACTGCATGGCTGCCCTGCCCTGCTTATGCAGAATTTACAGCACAGTTTTGGAGACATGTCAGACCCACAAAAGGCCCTAAAAACTCATTACCAAGTGATGAATTAGCATATGGAAATCAGATCATAGTACAGGTTCAATGTCTGAGCTAAGAGAGATTGAGGGGTGGGGGGGTCACAAAAAAGGAAAAGCTAGGGGCCAAATAGAGGAGCATCTTGGCTTGTGTGGATTGCCACAGAGCAGTGAACAAATGAGTGTCTCATTCTTCCTGGGGAACGAGGTGCGTGTCGGGGTGGACAGAGCACGTGCTGCCGTCCAAAGTCAACAGCCAGATTCCATCCCTCTTCCTGCCTCTCCTGCTGTCCTCTTCTGGCCAAAGTTTTCCTGTCCACACAGACACTTAGAAACATGCTGTCTCAAAAAAGAAAGAAAGAGAGAGAAGGAAGGAAGGAGGGAGAGAGAGAGAAAGATTAAGAAAGAAAGAACGAAACTAAGCATCATGCAAGCGAGGCTGGAGAGGTGGCTCAGTGGTTAAAGGCACTCGCTTGCAAAGCCTGCCAGCTCAGGTTTGATTCCCCACAGAAAGCCAGCCGCACAGAGTGGTGCATGTATCTGGAGTTACTTTGCAGTGGTAGGAGGCCATGGTGTGCATGCACACACTCTTGCCCTCTCTCAAGTAAATAAATAAAACTATACTTGAAAAAGAAAGAAAGAAAGAAACATGCTGTTCTCTGTGGTTTGGTCTCGCTGCCCTCGGACACCTAGTACATTTCTCATTAACTGCTGTCCAGGGAACTAATGGATGCTGAGCCCCAATGAGTGGTTGGCAGGAGCGCTGTGTCGTGATGTCTTCACTGGGAGCAAGGCTCATTCCTAGGGGCTTCTCATCTGATGGCCTTCAGCATCGAAGCACTCAGCAGTCGTTAAGACCCGCAAACCTCCGGCGGCTCCCATTGTGACTGTTGCATCTAAATTCCAAGAAAAGCAATATTTAAAACAACAAAACCCAACCCTGAGACTTAACCAAGATGTTATTAGCCACGTTGGATTTCTTTCTAAAGAGTATTGAAAAAAAAAAAAAAGAAAGAAAAGTCTTTCAAGCACTTCGGATGTTGTGACCCAGTATTGCTGTTAACTGCTGCGAGGCATTTGTTTAAAGAGAGGAAGGAAAATATAACTTGTACTTAGTGAGACCTGCTTAGCTGTGAGCCCAGCCTCGGGAATCCAGATATTGTTCCATTTATTTTGAGAGTCAAAAACAACTCACTCCGAATTAGTCTCCCCTGGCAGATTTCGCTTTGAAATGCTCAGGGTCTGTTTCTTCTGACATCTCCTTTTCCAACCCAAACATTCACAGATCAATTTCTTGGTCAGACCTCGTAATGCTCACTTGCTCCAGTTCACAATCCCAAGGGAACTGGCATTTCTACAACCAGTTGGAAGCTTTTATCTCCAGGTTTTTGCATTTGATGCTGAAAGCTGTGCTACGTGCACTGGCCTGCGTTCTGGTTTTACTCAGAGCCCTGGGAGGGTCCGCAAAAAGGATCAACGATTTGGACTTTTTATTATTCAAAATTTGCCTCTTTGGTTTTTCGAGGTAGGGTCTCGCTCTAGCCCAGGCTGACCTGGAATTCATTACGTAGTTTCAGGCTGGCCTCGAACTCTCAACAACCCTCCTACCTCAGCCTCCTGAGTGCTGGGATTAAAGGCGTGCATCATCGCACCTGGCCACAACTTGCCGCTTGATGACACATAGTAGGGCCTGTTTTGCGTGGTATGTGTGTCTGCGTGTTGACATATGTGTGTGGAAGCAGGTGGCCCTGTGTGCGTATGCATGTGGAAGCCAGAGGGTGACATCTAGGGCTCACCAATTCCTCTAGACTAGCCAGGGAGCTCCAGAGCTCCTCCTGTCTCTGTCTCCTTAGCATGGAGCCCATAGGAGAGTTACCACAGGGCCAGCAATACACTTTGGTTCTGGGGATATGAGCTCAGGACGTGAGGCTTAACGTGACAACCACTTTATCCACTTAGCCATCTCTCCAGCCATCCCCTACCCCCGACACCACCCCTTTTTGTTTAGCTTCTATATACCCTGTCCCCCCAGTTAAGAACAAAATCTCCACAGTGCAGTTTATAGAACTCCACTTGATAAAATGCAGACCCATTTTTCTTTATTATGCACAAGTCACATGTGGAATCATCGCTTTAGTCTGTGTGTATGCTGCCCTAGCAAAATGCTGCAGCCTGGGTCGGGGGTCGACAGTGGGGTTTTATTTTCTCACATTTTTTGTACAGAGATCAAGATCAAGGTGCCAGCAGCATTTGTTGGTGGCTGCAGCCTCTCATCCTGGCCTGATGACAGCCACTTTTTCTCTGGGTCCTCACCTGGCCACTTTTGCCCGGGCATATAAAAAAGAAATCTCTTCTTTTTTAAAAATAATTTATTGAGTTAGTTTATTAATTTATTTGAAAGCAGAGAGATATATACAGAGACACAGAGAGAGAGAAAGAGAGTATGGATGTGCCAGGGCCGCTAGGCACTGCAAATGAACACCAGATGCATGTGCCACGTTGTGCCTCTGGCTTACATGGCCCTCGGGATGCAGACCATGGTGGTAAGGCTTTGCAGGAAAGCTCCTTCGCCCCTGAGCCATCTCTCTAGCTCAGGAAATCACTTCTTAAAAAGACACCAGACTTTCTGGATGGAGACCCCATCCTTATAACCTCATTTGCCCTTATTACCTTCTGACACACACCATCTCCAAATATAGTCACAGGATCTGACATATGAGTTAGGTAACACAGTGCAGCCCATAATAATCACTGTAGTTCTTTCTCTGTGAAGGCTAAGATGGAGGTGCTTTTTGGGTTCCCTAGTCACACGGTGTTCTTGTCTACCACAGTTCCTGCAAGAGAACACAGCTTGCACACTGTGGGTGGAGAGGGGATGCAGTAAACTTATTTCAGCCGGTGAGAATGACATACACAGAAAAATTTAAACTCCTCTCTCCTTCTCATCCTCTCTCCCTGTGAATGCAGCCTGTCTTATTTGTAACTGCCTGTTTACCTCTCAGCCTTTTCTGATGGATGCCTGTTATTAAAGTGGACCAGGCCCTCAAGTCATAATAAGAGAGGCAATTTCCCAGGGTGCCGAGTGGAGATTAGCCTGTGTTCTGCAATCAAGTCTTTATCCAGTCCCAGAGGAAGAAAGACCAGGGCTGGTACTTCTAGCTTTCTTCCATCCTAATTTTACATTGAGTTTAAATGCATCCAAGTCTCTTCCCACGTGACTGCCTTCAGCATCTGAGTGTACACCTTTCTGCCCACTGGTCCGTGTGTTTGGAATGTAAGAGTGTTAGAGCCCTAGTCGGAGTCAGCCCCCGTGACTCCAGAATTTTCACTAAACCCCCCACAGTGGGGCAAAGGCCTCAAATGCCCTATATTTTAGTTTATTTTTTCATATTTTTAAATATTTTATTTACTTATTTATTTGAGAGAGGTACAGAGAGAAAGAGATAGGGGAGAGAGAGAATGGGTGTACCAGGGCCTCTTGCCATTGAAACAAAGTCCAGACACGTGTGGCACTTTGTGCATGTGGCTTTTAAAAAATATTTTATTTTATTTAAGAGAGAGAGAGAGAAAGAGGCAGCTAGAGAGAAAACAGGTGCACCGGGGTCTCGAGCCACTGCAAATGATCTCCAGACACATGCACCACCTTGTGCATCTGGCTTTACGTGGGTCCTGGGGAATCAAGCCTGGGTCCTTTGGTTTTGCAGGCAAGTGCTTTGACCACTAAGCCATCTCTCCAGCCTGCATGTGGCTTTTTTGGGGAATTGAACCTGGGCCATCAGCCTATGCAAGCGAGTACCTTCAACTGCTGGGCCATCTCTCCAACCCCTACATCCTAAATTCAGATGAGATGGACACTTAGGGTTGACCAAGCTCCACTGCAGGACAGTGGGCTGTGTCTGCATCAGCAAACCCTGAGCTGACAGGAGATGAAGTGAGAGCTACAAAGGGTCTTCTGCGGAGGGGAAAGACTGCTCTCCCCCCATTCCTCCTTTTGGAAAAGAACGGCCCTGGGTTGTGCGTAGGCCAGCGCCAGTGTCACCCCTCTTAGCTTCGTGTCGAAGCGGGCGATGAAGTGAGCTGGAGGGCGTCGGCTGTTCTTCCGTAACCTCACTCTTCCTTTAATGAAAGCGGGCCCCAGACCAAGTTCTCCCACACATGCAGACGTTTGCTGATGAATATGCATGCGCAGGGCAGGCTCAGAAACCCACTCTGGTGCCTGACGCAGCCCCAGCTTGTCTGACCGGGAGTGAAGCTCCTTTCTGGCTGTGGGCGACCATAGGGAGAGCTCAGAAGACTCCAGCCCCAGTCCCACTTCCAGACACTCCGCATGTTTACATCTGGATGAGGCCTGCGATTTCAAACTCCCCTTAAGCCAAGGTTGAGAAGCAGCTTGTGAGATGCTCCAACCAAGACCTTTTACGAAAAGGTTCATTTATGACCAACCCAGGAGCATCGCAGAGGCAGGATGGTGTAATCCCTGCTCAGCTCTCTTCCGTTTGGAAGCCTCTAGAAGCAGTGGCTGCACCTTCTGGTGAGGTCACGGAGGCCCGTGATGCTAATTAGCAACTTCTGGCTGTTGACTAAACTGTGCTGATAGACTTGTGCGTATATGAGCCGAGCCTGGATCACGGCCCTGTGCGGTGGGGTGCGGGCTGACCTCACCGAGTCGACGTATTGCTGCTAACGTGTTAGTACCTGACAACCCTGAACTGCTAATCTAGTTGGCACATGATATCATAATGATTATGCTGGTAGATTTTAAAGTGCATGGTAGCCATGGTAACGGTTCATCTTCCCAAAGCAGAGAGAGAAGGGGAGTTTGAGAAGAGAATGGGTTGCAAAGGCTGGCTACGCCATGTAGCCAAGGCAAGGCTTGCCAGTCCCTCCTGGTCCACAGAGCGTGAAACCCCTGTCCTTGCTCAGTACCTGGTGTAACCTCAGCAGTGGGGCAGAAGAAAGGGATGGATAAGGCAGCCAGGCACGTTTGGGGCCAGGGAACCTCTACTTCTGGACAACTAGGTGCTGCCTCCACCTTGTTCCTCCAGGCTGTGAGTTGGAGGGCAGGAGGGGCAGGAGTAAGGTGGTAATTTGTAAACTTGGAGGAAATGGAGCTAATCTCTCTCTCTCTCTCTCTCTCTCTCTTTCTTTCTCTGTCTCCCCCGGCCAAAGATGACCAGGGCACCCAGGTACCACCTGTGCGCACGACGCTTACAGAAAGGAACGTTATTAGCTACAGCTCTTGGGCATGGAACCCACCCTTGAGTCTTTTCTTTTCCCCTAGGAGGCTGCCAGGCAGTCCACCCTCAGTGCCCACAGTGCCCGTTCCTTCTTGTCACCTCAGCTGCTGTGGGTGTGTGTCCAGCTCAGGGACTTTGCTGTGAGCTGTCAGCTGAACTGTCCACCCCAGAGTGAGGGATCGGCCGCTGCTTGGAGACAGCGTCTCCACATAGCAGTGAATAAAGGACGGGAGAGAAAGTATTGTTCCGAGATTACTTACGTAAGGCCTGCAACCACCCTATTGGCAAGGGAAGTCACGTGACCACAACGCCACCAATGAAGTGGCAGGTCTTAAGGAGGCATGAGAGAAAGACTGGGATATTTTTGCACCATCATCTCAACTTCCTTAGAGGTGAGAAAGAAGCATTTTTTCATCTTATTCTCCTCATCCCGAATACCACAATAATGAGCTAGGGGTAACACGAAGGAAGGTCACTGAGCCACCTGTCATGGGGGATGCGGTGGAGAACAGACTTGGTAAAGACACTAAGTTGCAGTTTAGCATTGCCATGGAAAAAAACAAGGGCAAGACACTTGCTATAATTCAAGGTTACTGACAAATTTGTAGGGTTGGATTACGATGTTTGTGGAGGAAACTGTCCACCCAGCAGGGAAAGAGGGATTCACACATCCACGTCGAACCCTGAGACTGGTAAAAATTATGGCATTTCGTGTTTATACCTCAATGTCCCCAGGCTTCGTGGTAATCTGCCACGGACACTTACTGTGATGTCATGGAGGGTCATGCCTTCGTAGATGCTTGGTCTGGTGGTTAGCTGGGAGGGGACATTTCACATGAGCTGTACTGGGAAATTCACTTCGCGGAATGGTTGGAAAGGAACAGACCAGACCCTCGATACGGAGACTCCCCAACCCTGTGCTGTGAGAACTGCTTCCCTTCTTCGGGGTTCTAGTTTCCAGTCTGTTATGGATAAGGCTGCCTTTGCACAGAGGAATGTTTCCCAAAATAGGCTACATAGGCCCCCACTTTGGAAACTTGTTACAGCAAGGCTCTGAAAGCAGTGGGTTCTATAGTCAGATGTATATGGGAAACATACATAGGTTTTCTCCCTTCAGGTCTTTTCAGAGCCTTTAATATCTTAATGCTCACGGGACATATCTGAAAAGGAGGAATCATTTGTACTGATTTAAAAAAAAAAAACTCTTTTGACTACAAAGTTCTTTTTTCAGGAATTTGCAGACAGCACCAAATGCTACCCTGTGCTAAATTATGTTAAATTTAATTGTGTTAAATTGCTTTTGGTTTTGGAGAAAACGTGTTAGGTAAATACCTGGGGTATTTTCTTGTTTCTTTTTAATTAAAGACTTCTCTTTGATGTGCTGTTCCCATTCAAACATCACCTTTTGAGCATGACAAATGACATCCGTTTTCAATACGGATCCTGACCCGGGTAGGGTCTGGGGGGAGAAAGAGTTTGGGAAGAAAATGTTGAAAGAAATGAAATCAGTGAAACAATTAACACGTGTCCTCAGTGATTTTTCTCTGTCCTGGCTACAAAACTAGAGTTCTCTCCTTCCGGCTGTAAAGCTAAGATTTATTAGGGACAAAGCAGCTCTATTGAGTAGTGGAATGGGGATCGCTTCACCCCTGGCTCCCAGCAAAACGCACTTCCTCCTCCCTCAGCCGCGTCTCTTACCGCCAGCCCTTCAGTGATGGTTCTGAGCCTCTTCTTTTTTCTTTCTCTTAAAAAAAAATTTACTTATTTATTATTTATTTGAGAGAGAGAGAGAGAGAGAGAGAGAATGGGCATACCAGGGCCTCTTGCCTCTGCACATGACCTCCGGATGCATGCCCCATGCTGTGCCCCTGGCTTCACATGGGAACTGGTGAGTTGAACCCAGGCCCGCAGGCTTTGCATGCAAGCACCTTTACCAGCTGAGCCATCTGCCCAGCCCCGCTCATTTTTCTCTTTGCCCACAGCTCTGCCCTGTCACCAGCCCTGTCTTTTGTTCGTTGTCGGTGGTTGAGCTCTGCACTTCCTCGGGAAAGACTCGTAGCCGTGTGCCCAGCGTGTCTATGCATATGTCATTTCCTCCATTGGCTGGTCCGCTCATCACCCTTGCTTCCCACCTCGACCTTTCCCACAGGCCAAAGCGATGGAGAGACTCCTGATGTCACCTTAGGCTTCGTTCTCTCCCAGTTCCCACTCAGCACCCTCATCTGGTCAGACACTGGCCGAGCTCCTCCCCAAGTAACAGAAAGAGTTCATTTAATCTCATCAACTCCCTTGTTGTTTGTGTATTTGCTTTTATAAAATACTATTTTCTTTATTTATTTACAAGGGGAGAGAAGAGAGAGAGAGAATGGGCATGCCAGGACCTCCTGCCGCTGCCAACCAACTCCAGACGCATGCACCACTTTGTGCATCTGGCTTTACATGGGTTCTGGGCAACTGAACCCGGTTCGTTAGGCTTTGCAGGCAAATGCCTTAACCACTGAGCAACCTCTCCATCCCCCATTGTTTGCTTTTGGAGACAAGGTCTCACTCTGTGGCCACCGATCATGACAGTCCTTCAGCCTCATCTTCCTGAGTGTTTGGGCTACGCTCCTGCGCCTCCACGCCCAGCTTGAGGTGTCCACATGTGCATTTCATAGAGGAGAAAACAGACACAAAATGGTTAGGCAATTCACAAGCATCACACCGTGTTGCGGTCTGGGTATGAAGTGTCCTCAAAGGCTGATGTGTTGAGGGTTTGGTCTTCACTGCTGTGCTTAGCAGTGCCTGGAGGCATGGTGGGAAAGGAGAGCTCTGAGCTGATCAGTGAACTAGACCGTTGATGGACGCACCGTGGCAGGGGCCATGGGAAGATGGTGGAAGCTGCTGAGAACGGAGCCTGACTGGAGAGTCCGTCACCGGAGGCATGTCTTTGAAGTGTCTATCTTGTCGCCAGCCCCTCGCAGTCTCTCTTTGCTTCTCAGTGCCAGCTTTTCTCCCCCACACCCTTCAGCTAGGAGACCTTCGTCTCTGGTCCCCAACAATGGAGCCAGCTGCCCGCGGGTGGAAGGCCGGGAGTCCATGAGCCAGTGCAGGTCTCCTTCTTTTCGGGTCCTTCTCTGGTATTTTGTCACAGCGCTGGAAGGTGACTCACACGCGACTAATCAATTTCACAACTGGCTTCTCAACTCTGCAGTCTGGTCCCAGAATAAGGCAATTCCCCCCCCCCCCTACATTTCTATAAATGTCTTTAAAAAGTTGAGCTATGATTCACATATAATAAAATTTGCCCCTTTTACAATGTACAATTTAGTGGGTTTGAGTGTACTCACAGTTGTGCAACCAACACCAGTATCTGGTTTCAAAATATTTTTGTCTTTCACAAACAAACCTTGTGCCTGAGAAAGGTCTTTCCCCTATTGTTCCCCTGTCCCCAGCTAACCGCTAATCTACTATGTGCCTCTGCATTTGCCTGTTACGCACATTTCGTGTATATGGTGCCGTACAAACTGCAGGAGCTATTTTTGGTGGCTGGTTTCTGTCACTTGAGTTGTTATCAAAGTTCAGCCATGTCGTAGCATGTATCCATGTTGTATTTCTTTTTTCAATTTTGTTTTGTTTTGTTTTGTTTTTGTTTTCCGAGATAAGGTCTTGCCCTAGCCCAGGCTGACCTGGAATTCACTATGTAGTCTCAGGGTGGCCTTGAACTCATGGCGCTCCTCCTACCTCTGCCTCCCAAGTGCTGGGATTAAAAGCGTGTGCCACCACACCCAGCTTCTTTTTAAAATACTTTATTTTATTTATTTATTTATTTGAGAAAAAGAAAGAGGGGAGAGAGAGAGAGAGAATGGGCGTACCAGGGTTTCCAGGCACTGCAAAGGAACTCCAGATGCATGTGCCACGTTGTGCATCTGGCTAACATGGGTATTGAGAAATTGAACTGAGGTGCTTTGGCTTTGCAGGCAAGTACCTTAACTGCTAAGCCATCTCTCCAGCCCTCTTTTTTAATTTTTTAAAAAATAGCTTTACTTATTTTCTTGCAAGCAGAGAGAGACGGGGAATGGGTGCACTAGGACATGTAGCACTGCAAACTCCAGATGACGTACCACTTTGTTTATCTGATTTTACATGGGCACTGGGGAACTGAGCCCAGGACATTAGGCTTTGCAGGCACGCACCTTAACCACTGAGCCATCTCTCCAGCCCTGTGTGCACATGTTCTTGTTTCTCTTGGTGGCATGCTTATAAGCGGCACAGTTGGGTTGCATAAGAAGCCTACTTAACATTCTCAGGAACTGCCAAATAGTTTGCAAAGGTATTGTGCCACTTTTCAGTTTCACCCTGGACATATAAGGTCTGTCTTTTTCCACAACTTCGGCAATATTTGCCTTATTAATTATAAATACCATTGTGGTTATTTCCCTAATGATAAGTGATGTTCAGCATAATTTTCCCCAAGTGGGCTTCGTCATGAAATGTCCATGCACACAGCTCAGCGTCCCTTGCCCATGGTCCACCGCCCACGTCCACTGCACGTGCACGTCGTTGTATCTTCTCACACACTTGTTGGCCATTTGTGTCTCTTCTGTGCAGAAATATACGTCTAACTCTTTTGCCATTTTAAAAATATTTTATTTATTTTTTATTTATTTAGTTGAGAGAGAGACAGAGAGAGAGAGAGAATGGGTGTGCCAGGGCCTCCAGCCACTGCAAACAAACTCCAGATACATGTGCCACCTTGTGCATCTGGCTTATGTGGGCCCTGGGGAATTGAACCGCGGTCCTTTGGCTTTGCAGGCAAATGCCTTAACCGCTAAGCCATCTCTCCAGCCCTCTTTTGCCATTTTTAAATTGAATAGTTTTACTTTTTTTTGTAAGGGCTCTTTAGCTTCTGAATACAAATCTCTTGCCATGTAATATTATTTATAAATGTTTTCTCTCATTTTGTATGTTGCCTTCTCATTTTGACTGAGTCCTTTGAAGCCCAAGAGATTTTCTATGAAGTCCTATTCATTTTTCTCTTTTGTTGCCTCTGTTCAGTTCATCCTAACTTGAGTTCCTTTTTGGACATTGTGCAAGGAAGGATCCAGGCTTTCACATGTGGATAGCATCCTGGGGAATCCTTTATCCATGCCTTACACCATGGGTCTGGTAGCACCGAGGTCTCTCAGTATTGCCCTCTCTGGCCATGTGTTCATTTATTCTTCATGTGTAAGGATGGTTTTGCTATAGTCTTGGCAGGCAGTCTTTATTCTTTCAACTCTGGAAACATCATCCAACTGGCTTCTGGCCCCCATGACACCCGATGAGAGATGAGCTCTTCACGTCTCTGTCCACCCCTTGCCCATCCCTGACGGGTTGTTTATTTCTTGTTGCTTCCAGATTTCTTTCCTGGCACCTCTGACCATGTGCTCACCTTGTCCTGAGGTGTAGATGGGTTTGAACGGATCAAACTTGGATTTTATTGAACTTACTGATATGCAGGTGAATTAATGTTGTTTATCTAATTCGAAGAGTTTTCTGCCTCATGCAAACTCTCTCTCTGGGATTCCTATTATGAACACATCAGTATACTTGCTGCTGTCCTTCAGGTCTCTCAGGCTTTGTTCATTTAACCTCATTTTATTTATTTATTGTTAGTATTTTTTACTTGAGAGAGACAGAGAAAGAGAAAGAGTATGGGTGTGCCAGGGTCTCTTGCCATTGCAAACAAACTCTAGATGCACGCACCACTTTGTGCATCTGGGCTTTATGGGTACTGGGGAATCAAATTGGAGCCAACAGGCTTTATAAGCAAGTGCCTTTAACTGCTGAGCCATCTCTTCAGCCCCCTCATTTTATTTTTATTTGAATTCATCTGCCTAGATGGGAGTCCAAGAAGCGGGTTTATTCCCAGCTTTCAGATCGTTTCTTCTGCCAGCTCAAATTTCTTTGTCAGAGCTCTAATAAAACTTGTCTTCCTCTTGTGGTGCTTTGCAGTCCAAGAATTTCCATGTCTTTTGCCCTTTGTTTAATTATTGTTGAAGGGCCAGCAAGCACATTTTTATTGAAAGTGAAAAGAAAGCAAAGCTCTCTGTGGTGGAGAGGGTCCCGGGGAAATGGGTGGCCCACTTGAAACTGGTTTTACCCTTTCGTCTTCTTATTGGACTTCCCTGTGTAGTAAATATTGTCCTCAGACTTTCCTTAAATTGTTTAGTTCTTTGAGCATGTTTGTAGTGCTTATATAAAGTCTTTGTCTCATCCATTCAGCATTTGCCCCTCCTTGGGTACAGTTTGTGTTGAATTCTCTTGTCCCCATATATTGTCCATCACTGCCTGTTGCTTTCCATGTCTTGTGTGTTATATACTAAAGACTTCAGATGTTTGGAATGATATGATGTTAAAACTCTGGAGATCAGATCTACTCCACATCTAAGAGCTTTTCTTATATGTTTAGTGACTGTGGTGGTCTGATTCAGGCGTCCCCCTTAAACTCATGTGTGTTTGATCCCCAGCTCGTGGCAATTTAGGCATTGGATCCTTACTGACGAAGGTGTATATTGTTGAGGCCAGTGTTTGGCACACTCTCCGGCCATTGTTGTCCACCTGAAGTTGGCGAGGAGGTGATGCCCAGCCTCTGCTCATGCCATGCTTTCCCCTGCCATCATGGAGCATCCCTTCGAGTCTGTAAACAAAAATAAGCCCTTTCCTCCTATTGGGTGCTTTGGCCGGGTGGTTTATGCCAGCAAGGAGAAGGTGACTATGGTGGTGACTCTCTTGGCTATCCTCTTGTTCCTTTCCCATGCGTGTCCAGTGGAGACTCCTGTCCCGTTACCTTAGGGACACACGACACGGGGAGGCTCTGAAATCTGAGGACAGTTGTCTCCCCTTTGCCACAAGTCGGGGGGAGGGCACAGTCCTTTAGCAGTCGGACCGTTGATAACTGCATTAGCATTCACGGCCTCAAAATCAGCTGTCAGTGAGAAGTACGAATCTTTTTAGATCTTTTAAAAATTGTGTGTGCACACGTATGTGTGTGGTATGCCTACGTGTTCATATGTGTATGGGTGGGTGCACATACATGTGTGTGTGTGTGTGTGTGTGCCTGTAGAGGCCAGAGGCTGTTGATGAGTGCTTTCCTCGGTCCCTTTGCACCTTCTTGTTCGACACAGGATCTTGCACTAACCTCCCCAGTTCAGCTTCCTTGCCAGCAAGCTCTGGGGAATCCTCCTGTCTCTGCCTCCCAGAGCTGGGAACACAGACCCACACCACCACTCCTGGCTTTGGATGTGAGTGCTGGGAGCTTGAACTCCAGTCCTCATGTTTGGATGTCAAGCACTTTACCCACTGAGCCATCTCCCCAGCCCCAGCTCCTGTTGGTCTTTTTACAGATATGTGTACAGCTTTTCCCTCGTTTGTGAATTTCTAGGGCATCGGGAATCTGTTAGAGCTCTGCAAAGTTTTGTGTTTCTTTTCCTTTTTAAAATTTTACTTGTTTTCAAGGAGAGAGGGAGCGAAAGAGAGAGAGAATGGGTGCACCAGGGCCTCTAGCCACTGCAAACAAACTCCAGACACATGCACCACTTTGTGCATCTGGCTTTGCATGGGTACTGGGGAATGGAACCCAGGTCATTAGGTTTTTGCAGGCAAGTGCCTTAACCACTGAGCCATCTGTCCAGCCCCATTTTTTTTTCTTTTTTGTTTTTAACAGACTGTCTCCCTCCTTTCCCCTCAAATTATTGTTGCTTCAGGTACCCGAGGTTATTACTCTATGGTTTCTGACTGTTATCATAAGCACACAGGGGACAGCTCTCCCAGCAAGCAGCTCTCACATAAGGAAGCCAACAAGCCTTGTTAATAGTGAACCTCTAACCTAGTTCAACAGGGACAGATCTCTTGGGATAGAACATTCCTGGGTTCCAAGCCCATTCTGTCCCTTCCTAGGGATTGCTAAATTACTGTTTGTTTTTTACTTTAAAATTTTTTAAATAATTTTTATTAATATGGGCTTTACTGTATGAGCAAATTGCATGTTGATCTTATTCCCCTCAGGTTATCCTCTTATATCCCCTCTATCCCACCCCCATTCCACTGAGGGTCACCCTCTGGGGTTATTGGTATTCACCGTGGAGTCATGAATGCACCAGTCAGGCTCTGGAAGTGGAGATTTAAACACGAGTGCTGCCCTCACTGCTCGCCTGACAACCTGCTCCAGGGAGATGGTGATAGACCCTGAGGACACTCAAAACACATCAGAACAGAAATACAGAGGTTGCAGAGAGCTCAGCACTAAAGTAGAATTATAACACACCTGCCAAGGCTCAGGAAATATTGCAGAAAGGGTGGGGTGGAAAGACTGTAATAGCACAGGGTGGGAAGGTGTATCCTGAGACACTTCACCCTATCCTACAGAGCCGACTGGTTTTTGGCCCCTCCCAATTATCCTTCTTGCAAAACTGCTGGTTTTCAGGGATGTGCAGAACAGAGAAGAGAGAGGTGAGAAGAGTCCAGGTTAAAATGGCACAAGCCTAAAGTTACTGACCTTGAAGCTTGCCACTGTTCTTCTCCCATCCACGTAGTGACCAGGCCCGACCCTGCTTAGATTCCGAGATCAGACGAGATCGGGAGCGTTCAGGGTGGTGTAACTGTGGATGCTCTCCACTGATTTCTCTGAAATCAATAGTCCTGTGCTTGCTGCAAATCTTTGCTTAATTTTCTGAGTCCTACAGAAGTGAATTATGACATCTTTGCTAGTTTCCCTGTTACTTTCATAGGAATGGGTTTTTGGAGATATTTTCTCTGTCATTCTGATATTGCTCCTCCACGCAGGGTTCTTTGACAAACCTGTGTCTTGGGGAGTCTGTAATAAGCCCTCTGAAGAGTTATGAATAAAAGGAGGGGGTTACACAATTGTAAGTCATTTGGACAGGAGATTTCAAGTAGTGATTTAACTTATTTTTCCTGCAAGTTCAAGGCCATGGAGGATACTCATGGCCAATTTGTACAGATCACAAAACATTTTTCTGTGAATTAAAGTTTCAGGAAAATTGTTCCTTTTGCAGTGATACATTATAATTTATTGTTGGAGAAAGTTCAGTTTTTCTCTGTCTTTGTTACTAACAGTAGTCTAGAATGTATTACCAGACACATAAGTCAGTCAGATTAATATATTAAACAGACTTAGCAGCTAAAAAGGTATGGGAGGTGCAACAAATTCTTTTTTTAATTATTTATTTATTTATTTGACAGAGAAAGAGGGAGGGAGGGAGAGAGAGAGAGAGAGAGAATGGCATGCCAGGGCTTCCAGCCACTGCAAATGAACTCCAGATACATGCGCCCCCTTGTGCATCTGGCTAACATGGGTCCTGGGGAATCAAACCTGGATCCTGTGGCTTCGCAGGCAAATACCTTAACCACTAAGCCATCCCTCCAGCCCAACAAATTCTTTTAAAAATATTTATTTATTTATTTATTTATTTATTTATTTATTTGTTTGTTTGTTTATTTATTTAGTTAAGAGAAGAATATGGCACATCAGGGCCTCCAGCTGCTGCAAACACGAACTCCACTTGCATGCACCACTTTGTACATCTGGTTTTACATGGATACTGGAGAATCAAACCCAAGATGTCAGGCATTGCAAGCAAGCGCCTTTAACCTCTAAGTCATCTCTCCAGCCCAAGGGTAACAAATCCTTACAGTCAACATTTTCATCTTTTTTTTTTTTTTAAATTCTGGAGGAATTATATCGTCCATGCTAGTCTTGAGCTTGAACTCATGATCCCACTGCCTCAGCCTCACCATCCTAGCGTGGAAGGTGTGTACAACTCTACCCAGCCCTCTGTGACACGAGTATGTATGTGTGGTGTACGTGCTTGTATGTACACATGTTCATGTGTTTGTGGGCACAGACGTGTGTGCAGGTGCACATGCACATGTGTGTGTGGGGCAGAGGTTAAGGTTAGATGTTTTCATGCGTTGATTTCCACAGAGTTTCTTCCTCAACCTAGAGGTGACCAGCTCTGCTAGACTAGCCAGCGAGCTTTCCCCAAGCATTCTCCTCACTCTGCTTCTCCTGTTCTGGGTATACAGCTGTGCCTGGCTTTTCTTTTAATATTTTGTTTATTTTTATTTATTTGAAAGTGACAGACAGAGAGAGAAAGAGGCAGATAGAGAATGGGCACACCAGGGCTTCCAGCCACTGCAAACAAACTCCAGATATGTGCGCCCCCTTGTGCATCTGGCTAACGTGGGTCCTGGGGAATCGAGCCTCAAACCCAGGTCCTTAGGCTTCACAGGCAAGCGCTTAACCGCTAAGCCATCTCTCCAGACCTGTGCGTGGCTTTTATGTGGGTGCTAGGGACCTGAACTCATGCTTGCGTGGCAAACACTTTACCCCATCTTCCCAAGCCCTTATAGCACTTTTTGAAACTTGTTTTACTGAGCAAGAGTGAGACCGTACCTCGAAAAACCAAAAATGTAGTAACATTTTTTTAAAAAAAACTTGTTTTAGGGCGCTGGAGAGATGGCTTAGGGGTTAAGGCACTTGTCTGTGAAGCTTAAGGACCCAGGTTCAATTCTCCAGTACTTGCATAAGCCAGAAATACCAGGTGACTCCTGTGCCAATCCCCTCTGGCACTCGGGTTCCTCAAATAAAAGTGGCCCATTGCTGATTTTCAGTTAACTTACAGGACAACCCCCATTTAACAGATCGCACCACAAGAGAGTCTTTGTCTGACAACAGGCTTTTCAGATCTCAGCCAATGGCCCTGGTCAACACAGGCCGTGCAATCCCAGGTCTGTGTGGGTATTAGGGCTGTTTCAGATTGGAGTTTGACCTGTAGTCATGCTTCAAATAGAAGGCTGCTTTGGGGGTGATGCAGGAATCCACGGAGGAAAGGGCCTCTTGTGTGTTTGTCTGAAATATGCTCCCAGGGAGCCAGATTGGCCTCTGATAACATGATGGATCTGTGCACGTATCTGGGAGATTAGCCAGAGCCGTCCTCTGACACACGGTCACTGAGTCAAGCTCCTAGAACACGTGGTGGCTGCCAGTGTCCGCTGCCAGATCCAAGTTGCATTTGGGAAATGATCTGTTGAATGAAGGAGAAGAGACCAAATACGAGTGTGACTTGTATTTTCTTGTGCTGTGGGTGGAAAAGTCCACAGGGTGAACTGGGTTTGCCAGGGCAGTGGTTTTAATTAGCATTGCAAACAAGTCCAGTCTTTCCCAAGCCTGCTGGCCAGGGTTCTCGTGGCCCCTGGATGCCCTCCCCGCCACCAGAGGTGCTCAGGTGCTCAGGGGATGAAGGAAACAAGGCTGCTATCAATGAAGTCTGGAGGGGGTTCTGGGGGACCTGACCAAGGGGCCAGTTGTAAAGTTGATTTGTAATGAGGACCTTGGGAATTGCATGAGAGTCCGTAGAATGAAGAAGCGGTCCTCGCCCTTTCTCTTATCCTCTCTCTCTCTCTCTCTCTCTCTCTCTCATTGCAAATAAATCAATAAAAATTTAAAAATATTTTATTTATTTATTAGAGAGAGAATGTGTATACCAGGGCCTGCAACCACTGCAAATAAAGTCCAGAATCATGCCACCTTGTCCATCTGGCTTATGTGGGTACTGGGGAATCAAATCTGGGTTCTAAGGCTTCACAGGCAAGCGCCTTAACTGTTAAGCCATCTCTCTAGCCCAATAAAGTATTTTTTTAAACGAGAAGTTCATATTAAGAAATAGGGCTAGAGAGACTGGGTAGGGGTAGAGATGAGCTCAGCCTTTATATAGACATAGAAATACTATATTACTAAGAATAATGAAGATAGCAGGATTTTTTTATTTTAATATTTTTATTTATTTATTTATTTGCAAGAGAGAGACTATGGGCACTCCAGGGCCTCTTGCCACTGCAAACCATCTCCAGACACATTCACCATATTGTGCATCTGGCGTTACATGGGTTACTGGAGAGTCAAACCAAGGTCTGCAGGGTTTGCAAGCAAGTGCCTTTAACCACTGAGCCATATCCCCAGTCCATGAAATTCTTAAATAGCATTTTCTTTTACAGCTCAGGCACTGAATGAATTCATGTATGAAACCATCACTTATGAAGCATCATTCTTTTCTAAGCATCAATGTAGGTCAAATTCCATTATTCACAGCCATATCTAATAGGCAAATATACCCTGAGAGTAGATAGCCTTTTCCCTATGTTATAAGTAAGGAAACTGAGGTGAAGAGAAGCTCATCCAGAAGCTCCTAGCTGTCAAGTATCAGTTCAGGGGAATTTAAACAAGGGCACCTGAACTCTATCCTCTATGCCTGAAATTGTCTTCCTTCAAAGCATCTTATACATCCATAGAGCATGTGTGTTTTGAAGTCATCATTCTCCATTGAGTGACTGATTTTACAACTGCACCACAAGCATTCAGAGTCCCCTAGCATGAGACACACATCGGGGTTATAATGGTGAAGCAAGTGGACCAGATAGCTTGCCACATGTGTGATGAGTGACCATACTGGTGAAGCTCAGGGGAGAATAAAATGGATTCCTGTGGTGACCTTCATGAAGAAACGTGCTTCAAAGTCATGTATAGGCTGAGCTTCTCAAGGAGGACAGGAGAGGTGAGAGGCGTTGCATACGGATATAGAAGAGCATATGCCAAGGCCAGGGACAGGCGGGACCATCACCTTTCCAAGGACTGTAGGACTGGTAGTTGAGAGAGTGAGGCCACGGGCTTGGCTTGAGCAGACCATGGCCCTGTAGGTCACATCCAGAAGGCTCATCTTTCGAGCATCAGAAAGCCACTGTAGAGCCTTAAAGCAGAGAACAGAATGTATGACTTGGGATTTTGGAAAGAACTCTCTGGTGTCTTCAGTAAGGACAGACGAAAGGAACGCCAGGGAGGATACTAGGAAGCCAGTCTGGGGGCACCCGTGGGGTCCAGATGAAATCTGGAGATGGCATTAGAACAGTGATGGTGACACTGGGTAGGACACTCAGAGCTGAGGTCACTGGTGAAATCCAGAGGAGCTCAGTGTGCCCGGCTCGGTGCTAGACCATAGGAAATATAATATAGATGGAGCTCTTACCCTCAAGGGGTTTTGTCATGGTGATTCCAAACAGAGGCAATTTTGCCACCACTCTCTCTGCCCCTAGAAACAGCAAACATCGGGAGACCCTTTTGGTTGACACAAGTAACAGGTGGTGGGTGGTGCTGGGCGTCTGTGGCGGTTTGAACGTATGTCCCCCATAGACTGGGGTGCTTTGTTACTACTTGCCGTGGGTCTCCAGCAGCCTGGCTGGAGGAAGTGGGTCCTGGGGTCCAGCCCTAAGGTGTGTTTGGGGGCGGCTCTGAACTCCAGCCAAAGGTGTGCAGAGCAGGCTGAGCTCTCCCTGGGTCCCTGCCGCTTGCTGCAGGTTCGTGCTGCTGCTTTCGGGGTTTGCCGGCCGTCTGGTTGTGTCTCTCCGCGTGGATATCTGGAAGCCACTTCTTCTGCCATTAATGGAAATTCCCCCTGGATCTGTAAGCTTGAAATGAATCCCTTCCTCCCATAAACTGTGTCTGGTTTGGACGTTCATCCCAGCACCATGGAGCTGATGACGACAGAGTTCCACTTGAATTGAGTGAGCAGCGGCCAGGGGAGCTGCTGGACATCTTACAGTGCCCTGCGTGATCCCCAAATGCTCAGAACATAGAAGTTGAAACCTGCTGGGTTGTGCTTGGGGGGAGGGGGAACAGAGGGGCTCACTGTACAGTTTCTAATGCAGTCTGATGAGACCAAGGGCTCTAGAGAGGACCAGCCTTGGCAGAGGAGAGACAGTGGAGACTTCTATTCTCAGCATGGACTGAAAGAATTCCATAAACTCAAGAGGAAAATGGAAGTCTGTTTAATTCAACTGGTTACAGTCATAAGTCTCTGGTGTCCAAACGTTTAGTTTAAATCCACGTTCTATCTCTGCCTGCTGTCTGACTCTTGACTTGCCCTACCTTCATTGCTTTATCCCCATTTTGGTTCTCTCTTCAAAACCCTGTAATGAGGGCTAGAGAGATGGCTTGGCGGTTAAAGCACTTGCCTGCAAATCCTAAGGACTTGGGTTTGATTCCCCAGGACTCATGTAAAGCCAGATACACAAAGTGGTACATGTGTCTAGAGTTTGTTTGCAGTGGCTAGAGGCCCTGACATGCCTATTCTCTCTCTCTCTCTCTCTTTGTATATGTATGGTCTACTGTGTGTATATGTATAATGTGTGCTTGTGTGTGCACAGACACATGCACACCATGAGGCCAGTGGACACATGTCTTCCTCTACCACTCCCCCACATTGTTTTCTTGAGATGGACTCTCTGAGAACCCGGAGCTGCCATTTCCAGTCTAACTGGCGGACCAGTGAGCCCAGTGATTTTGCTGTCTCTCCCCACTGCAGGACCGGCATTACAGGCCCTCGTGGCCATGCCTGGCTTCTGTCCATGGGTGCTGGGGGGTTGAGCTCGGGCCCACATGCTGGCACCACAAACACTCTTACTCCACGACATCTCCCCAGCCTCGTGCGCAAGGTGTCTTACACAGCACAGTAATCTCTCAAGACCCCTGAGAGGCCCCTTGTCCCTAAGTTGCCGATTCCCTTCGCTCTTACCTGCCCTGTGTTCGCTTGAACTTCCCCTCTCCTGCACAGTCTAGAGCCAGTTCGTCAGCCTCCCCTATGTATTAGCTCACTGAGTGGGCAGCCTCCTTCCTACCTGCGGCAGGAAACGAGAAAGAGGGGGAAATAATGGAGTGACTGTTCGTTTTAACTGTAGTACTCAGCTTTGTGTGGGAACAGCTGATGGAAAAATTGGGATTTTGAAATCAACCTTTACTCACAATTGAGCAATCAGTGAAGTGCTCCCTAACGCAAGACTGGGCTCGTCTTGGGAGCAAAATGGTCCAGTTACAGAGCTGCTGCCCGGAGACTTAATCATCCTGTGGTAACTGGCAGAGAGGCTCTTCAAAATTCAAGACATCCTGGTGGTATTCCTGTGCTAAGCCTACATGTATTTATGCAATTGTGTTACTGGAAAATGGGGCCAATGTTTTAACTCCCTTGTGGTGAATTGAATGGGACATCGCTCATACATAGCCTCGTGTGTTTGGAATACTTGGTCCCCAGCTGGTGGCATTTGGGGAGGTGGAGCTCTGCTGGAGGAGATGTGTTGCCAGGGATAAGCTCAGGGGTATTAGAGCCCAGCTGCCCCTTGCCAGTAGCAGATCAACTCACTCTTGCTGCTTCTCAACAGCTGTTGGAGCAAGACATGATGCCCAGCCTGTGCTAACACTCTCCTGCAATGATGAAGAAATTGTGAGCTGAAATAAACCTTTTCCTCCCATCAGACTCTTCTAGTCGGGTGTTTTGCCCCAGTAATGTGAAAGTAACTACATTCCCCAAAGAACTTAATGTAATTATCCCTTTATGTTGATTGTTTTTGTTTAAAAAATGTTCTTTTATTCATTTATTTGAAAGAGAGAGAGAGAGAGGCAGATAGAGAGAGAATGGGCATGCTAGGGCCTCTAGCCACTGCAAATAATCTCCAGATACATGTGCCACTTTGTGCCTCTGACTTTACATGAGTACTGGGGGATCAAACCTAGGTCCTTAGGCTTTGCCAGCAAGCACTTTAACCACTGAGCCATCTCTCCAGCCCTTGATCTCTTTTTAAAAATATTTTTTCTTTGTAAATAGTCATTGTACACAATACCTGTGTTACATAAGTACATTTTCATACAAGCATATATGTTATGTTGAGCGTATCTCTCATGCCCTCCTTTGTAACCCTCCTCTCTCCTATTACATTGCTCCCTTAGGCAATTTCACTTCTATGTTGTTGTCATATACATATAGGATTTTGTGTATCTGTATGGAATCTAGGAGCCACACATGAGGTAAAACCTAAGTTTGTCTTTCTGTAACTGGCTTTATCCTCTGTTATGATTATCTTCAGTGGTGTCCACTTTCCTGCAGACAACACCTCTTTCTTCATTCTGGCTGATAGCAATTCCATCATGTGAACATAGCACGTGCCCTTTACCCAGTCCTCTTGCTCGTAGACGCCTAGGTTGGTTCCATAACTTAACTGCTGTGAATAGTACTACAGAAGACACTGATGTTCAAGGATCTCGGTGACTTGGAGTCCTTTGGGTATACACCCCGGAGTGGCATTGCTGTGGTATATGGAAGTTCTATTTTTACTTTTGTGAGACACCTCCATGCTGAATTCCATAGCAGTTGGACTAGCTTACATTCCCACCAGCAGTGTATAATGTCTTCCTGCAGTCCATACCCTTGTCCATATCTGTGCTTATTTGATTTCTTCATGGTTCCGTTCTGGTAAGGGTGAGGCGGGCTCTTGGTGGGGTTTTAACTTGCGTTCTTTAGGTGGCTACTCAGATTGGACATTTTTTTCATGTCTATTGGTCATTGGTGTTTCATCTTTTAAGAACTGTTCATTTTATTAGCCCAATTATTGGTTGAGTTTGATTTCTTGCTTAGTTTCTTGAGTTCTTTATGTATTCTAGAAATTAGTCCTCAAATATGTAGCAGAAAAGATTTTTCTACCACTTAGGGGCTGGAGAGATGGCTCAGAGCTGTTAAAGGCACTTGCTTGCAGAGCTTGACAGCCCAGGTTCCATTCTCCAGTACCCATATCAAGCCAGACACACAAAGTGGTGCATGCGTCTGCAGTTCATGTGCAGTGGTACCCATATGCTCTCTCTCAAATAAATAAATAATATTTTTTAAAGATTTACTCCCATATGTAGACTGTCTTTTCATTCAACCACCCCTTCCGTGTGCAGAAGCCTTTTAATTTCATGCAATCCCATTCGGATATTGCTGGTCTTATCTCCTGAGTAACTAAAGTTTAGAAAGTCCTCAGCCCTATGTGTGAAGTCTTCCCTCTGCTTTTTCCTCTGATAGTTTCAGACTTGCACACCTTTGACTGATTTGATTTTTATGCAAGAGGAAAATTAAAAAGGAAAGAGGAGAAAAAATAGAAAGAGAAAAGAGATAGCAAGACTGAGGTCAGGAAGAGAACATGCAGAATTTGCCTGCTAAGTTGACATTGGGTGTTAAATAACGATGAAAGGAACGTGAAGGAGAAAGAGTTGGGTGGGGTCACAGAGACTCAGTGTGGTCTTGTTGGATTGCCGGTTGAAGCCTTCCTCAAAGTTCCTTCCAGGCCCCCGGATGCCTGTCACAGCCCTGGGTGGCCCTTTGTGAGGTTGGAACACACAGGCTGGTCCTGTCTATGGATGGTCCTTTGCAGATCACATCATAGATGCTGGTCATACAGCCAGATGGTCCTTTAGGAGTTCAAGTGAGAAAGCTGACCCCATCCCTGGGCTGTCCTTCTCCATGGTGGGCACATCATTTGGAACCCGTGGACTCTGCCTCCAGCCAGGTTTGCACCTTGCTGAACATTAAGCAGTTCTGATGCAATGTTTCTTGCCCCACATTCTGGAGCCACTCCACTGGCCAGCAGTCAGCGTGTAGTCACATGACACTTGCTCTGAGGGTCCCAAGAAACAGTTCCAGGAGGATCTGGGGCTGCTGAGCTGCCAGCGCGGCAGAGGTCTTTGTGAAAATGGTCCCTCGGGGCTGGAGAGAGGGCTCGGCGGTTAAAGCACTTGCGCTTGAGAAGTGGCCTCTCACCGTTACTCTCGCTGTGTGCTGCTCTCCGTGTTGCTTTCGATGATGCGCTCCCAGTTGTTATGCTCACCGTTTGTTGCTCTCAATGTGTCCAAAGGACAGGATTCTCCTGCCAGTTTATCTCCTTCTGCTGTAACCACAAGCAACTTTTCTTCCTCTTCCCCCTTTCTTTCTCCCTCTCTCTCTCTCCCTCTCTCTCTCTGTCTCTATCTCCCATGCCTGTTGTTGAGAGTACAGTGCTGAATTCCCGAGGCTCTGTCTGTCTTAAACTTGGCTCCATTCTCTCCCTCTCATGGAGAGGGAAGATGTCCTTAGATCCACCAGTCCCTGCAGGAAGGACTCTGTATTTTGCCTATTCTGCTTTCTTGCTTTTTTTTTTTTTTTTTTTTTTTGGTTCTTTGAGGTAGGGTTTCACTCTAGCACAGGCATTCATTATGTAGTCTCAAGGTGGACTTGAACTCTCTGCGATCCTCCTACCTCTGCCTCCCAAATCCTGGGTTAAAGGTGTGCACCACCATGCCCAGCTCTTTTTTTTTTCCTATTTTTTGTTGCTTTTAGACTGGAGATTTTTTGGCTATCACCCACCTATTCTTATGGCTGTTCCTTGGTTTTCCCCAGTTGATTCTCTGGAGTTTCTAGCAGACTGTGCCTGCATGTCTCCATCTTGGATCTTACTCATGTGTTGTTAATCAGATGTCAATTCAGTACAAAATTTTTCTGAAACATAAAATATGTTCTGTCCTCGAAGAAGCTCCTATCATGGTTCCCAGGCAGACCACCAAATATGTTGCCAAGGAATCAGGTGTCTCCTTTGAGGCTCCTTAGTTTCTTTGATAAAAGAACTTTAAAATGAACCATAGGCTGGCGAGATTACTCAGTGGTTAAAGGCACTTGCTTGCAAGCCCAGTGGCCCAGGTTCAATTCCCCAATATCCATGTAAAGCCAAATGCACAAAGTGGTGCATGTGTCTGGAGTTTATTTACAGCAGCAAGAGACCCTAGAGTGCCCATACTTCCCGCCTCTCTCACTCATAAATAAAAACTAGAGTAAAAAACAGACCCCATTTGATTTCTTGAAACCAAGAGGAGAAAGCATTTGACTTGGGCACTTGAAGGGATAGTAGGTTTGAGCCACATCCATGTGACCTCAAGAAGAAAGTGCTGGACAAGGATGACCAGTGGCATGTGACTTCCAGGGACAAAGAGAGAATTCAGGCTGAGAAGGCAGAGTATGTATTCAGTGATCTTCCCGTCAGTCAAAGAATGGGTTCACCTTCGAATGTAACTTCCGGACAGGATGGACTGTGGCCCCGTAGACTCAGGTTTGAATTTTAGTCTCCAGTGGGCAGAGCCTACTGGGGAAGAGGTGTGTCACTGAAGGTGGATCTTGGAGCCCAGCCCTAAGGTGTGTTTGGGGGCAGATCTGAGTGCAGCCCTGCCAGGTGTGGTCAGAGCAGTTTGGGCTCTGGCAGTCCGTGTTTGCTGGAGTTGGTGTTGGCTTGCTTGGATCTAAGGAAGTAAGCAGATTCTTCCACCATTGATGGAGCTTCGCCTGGATTATGTAAGCCTGAAGCGAACCCCTTTTCTCCATAACCTATGCCTGGTTGGAAGTTTGTCCCAGCAACGTGGAGCTGACTGCAACAGAAATTAAAGCTGAGACCCACAGGCCAAATCTCACCCACAGCCTGTTTGTGTAAATAAAAATTTTTTTTGAGGAGGGGTTCACTGTCATTCGTGTTCGTTTGTGCATTATCTTGTCTTCATGGCCAAGTTGACTGATTACAAGAGCCACCACATGGCTCATAAAACCCAAACTGTTTTCTTTCTGGCCTTGGAAAACACAATATGTGTTTATCCGTGTGTTTATTTCTTTGTGTGTGGGGTGGGGGCGTGCTGCAGTCTCTTGCTTCTGGAAATGAATGCCCATCAGCTCTTTATCCACTGAGCCATCTCCCCCGTCCCTCCCTCTGGCCTTTTACAGAAGAAGGTTGCTTGTCCTCACCTTTGCATGAAAGAGTGATCAGCAAGTTCTAAGAAATTGTCTGGGAGTGAGGCCTGAGCTCACATCTCTTATTTGTGACTATTGTAATTATTACTGCGCATTGGATGTGCGTACCGGGGCCTTCACTGTCTCCACACGTGGAGATATGCTGTGATGGTACTGGGGCCTTCACTGTGCGGTCTCCACACGTGGAGATACCATGTTATGATGGTACCGGGGCCTTCTCCATATGTGGAGATATCATGCTGTGGTCACACCGGCCAAATGCAAGCAGCGCTGGTTCTGACACTCCCTGGACCATAGTTTTGGCAGCTTGGTTCTGAGAATCCACTGGCCTGATGGGGGAGGCAGGATGCTTGGTGGTTAAGAACACTGGCTCAACTTTCATTCCCAGTGTTTAACTGTCTTTTCATCTTGGCAAGATACCTAATGTCCCTAAACTTTGGACTGCTGCTCTGTGACGTGCTAAGCACAGGATCTGGTCTATATATGAACTCAGTACTAACTACTACTTTCTTATATATTGGGAACTCAGAAACATGTGACAGTACCACAAAGAAGTAGTCAATCCTTCCTGTAGCCTTCAAATCAGACCTTGGAGGCCACCTTAAAGACTGTGGACTCGGGCTGCAGAGATGGCTTAGTGGTTAAGGTGCTTGCCTGCAAAGCTAAAAGATCCAGGTTTGATTCCTCAGGACCCATGTAAGCCAGATGTACAAGGGGGTGTGTGCATCTGGAGTTCATTTGCAGTGGCTAAAGGCCCTGGCACACCCATTCTCTCTCTCTCTCTCTCTCTCTCTCTCTCTCTCTCTCTCTCTCTCTCCCTCTCTTCCTCTCTCCCTCCCTCTCTCTCCCAAATAAATAAAGAAAAATACAATATTTTTTTAAAAGACTATGGACTTTAAAGAGGGCTGGAGATTGCTCAGTGGTTAAAGACTATGGACTTTATATTAGATTTTGAAACCCTGGAGAGAAGATTTTAAAAATAGTTTTATTTTTATTTATTTGAAAGAGAGAGAGAGAAAGCAGAGACAGAGAGAGAATGGGCATACCAGGGCCTCCAGCCACTGCAAACGAACACTAGACACATATGCCATCTTGTGCATCTGGCTTACGTAGGTCCTGGGGAATCTAACCTAGGTCCTTTGGCTTTGCAGGCAAACGCCTTAACTGCTAAGCCATTTCCCCAGCCTGGAAGTTTTTATAAAGATGAAAGATTATTTATTTAGAGATTGCATTGGTTTCAAATTTTAATCTTCAATTAACTAGCCTATTTCTTCCTTAGGTTCAATATTCATCTTTTACTATCCTTTCATGTTTATAAATCTTTGGTCCCCATTTACCAATATAAATTACTAAACTATATTTTGAGATTAATTTATGAATGTAAAGTATTTTTAAAGCAGTCTGGTTTTCTCCTCTGTTCACAAGGAAAGCATATTTTTCTTCTTTATAATAATACTTCTATCTTTCATAAACCAAATGTATTAACTAAGGATTTTTGACTTAAAATACCCTAAGACTATGTAAATTTCATGAAATTTTAGTTTCAAATGATAAGTCTGTGCCAATTACTCAGTTCAGGGTGTTAAGCTAGAATTACAAGAACAATCTATTATTTGAACAGACTTGATCCTCTTAAACATTAAACAATTAAAGTACCAAATATTCATATATCCCAGGGCACAAACAATATAAGGATTTTTCTTGCGAGGTTTATTTCTTGCAAATATTTCTTTGCCTCATCACAGTCTCTCCAGGGTTGAAATATTCTTACCCTTCAAAGAAGCACATGCCATTTGAATGCCTTCAAAAGGTGCTCTGCTGGCTCGCTGAATTTGTGCGACAGCCCAAAGGCTCTAGGTGAGATGCAGACTGGGTTCCTTGTTGCCCTCACCCTGTTCATGGTTACAATGTCATTGTCCACCACTGAGATTCAGTATTGGAACAATCCTCGCAGCTATTTCGTGTTTACCTCGAAGAACTTGTATTTGTTCATTTCTTATGGTATCAAATGATTTGGGGGTTGTTATGAAATGGCATGTTCTCCCTTCAAAAGAGAGAGAGAGAGGGAGAAAAACAGAAGAAGAAAGGAAAAGAAAACATCATTCTCTTAGGGCTATACGTTTTCTAGATTTAGAATGAGAACCAGTTTCATTTTAGGTGTCTTGACTGGTATGCACCCCAGTGTAAAAGGCCTCTGTAGGCTGTGAGGTTGGCCCAGGCTCTCACGTGCTTTGTGGCTGACACTTGTGATGGTGGTTCAGTGTCACCTGTGTGGTGTCCTTGGCTAGCCTAATTTTACAGGAAGGATATATTATAGTTACAGTTGGTTAGGGACTGGCTGGGTCATGGAGTCCATCCATTTCGTGTGAAAGAACAGAAAAGATGGATGTGCACAGCTGAATTTTGTTCTAATGAGGGCAAGGTTAAGAGGGTCTCACTGTGGGGCTGACGTTTAGCTCCTTCTGGGGATGCCAGTGTAATTCAGAGTCCTCGTCTTTCCACACCCAGGTTGTTCATGGAGGTTTTCATAGTGGCTGTAAGTGACATGACGCCACAATGTTGCTTCCGTGTTATTTGAAAATGTGATCAGTGAGCCGGGCGTGGTGGCACATGCCTTTAATCCCAGCACTCGGGAGGCAGAGGTAGGAGGATCGCCATGAGTTCGAGGCCACCCTGAGACCACATAGTTAATTCCAGGCCAGCCTGAGCCAGAGCCAAACCCTACCTTGTAAAACCAAAAAATAATAATAAAAAAAAGAAAATGTAATCAGTGCCTGGGTTATGTTGCTATAATTCATTTAAACAGTTCTTGTAGTAATAGAATCACCCCAGTTTAGGCCAGTTGATAAATGAGTATCTGATTTAAATATTTCCACTTTAAAAAAATGCTTGTCTGGATTGAACTAAACTTCATGCACATACTGCAACTCTTGTTTTCTTGTAACAGAAATTTATATAATTTTATGAGTTCAATCTTTTCAAGAGGATAATCACTGGCTGTATCTCTGTAATCTATTCCCCTAGCAAGGGCCAATCTCATTGTGTGAAATTCACCATAACATCTCACACCAGCAAGGTCTTCTCCCCAAATAGACATTTATTTTGAAGTTTAGGCTAAAAAAAATGTTTTCAGCCATTTATACTTTGGCAATTCCAGAAATTAAGCCTGTCAGTGGTGTTAGGGATATAAAATATGATCCTAGTCCCTTGAAAGAAATTAAGAGATTAGGCTATTACCCTCTTTTCATGCTCAGGATTAAAATTGTTGTGGGTTCACTAATCTCTTCATCTCCCCTTGAAATACATTTATCCACATCTCACAGTTTGGAGCAATGAAAGATTCCCTCATGAGGCATATGCAGGATGGATAGCTAGTCTATTTTATTATACATATTGTAAATATTTGTAGCTTGTGAAGCCATTTGGGCCGCATGTTGTTGTTATTGAAATAATTGAGAAATTCACTCAATCTTTAATGTTTTCTTTAAGGGCTTAGATCCAGTCATTACTTCTCAGAATGTTTGAGTGCTCTACAGTTTGGGGAGGTTTGAAACACAATGGAACACAGGAGTGGATTAGTGAATTTTGAAAACATGTCAACCTGATTTTTTTTTTAACTTGAGTTCAACATTCAAGATTTTAAGTTAGCATGTGGTGCTTATGATGGTGATAATTGGGACCTAACACTTATGTCACAAACTAGGAATCTTCTCCTTGTGATCCAAGAGCTGCTTAAGCCCCCACCTCTTGTTCTTGCCCCTTAGATACTGAGCATCAAGATGCGATTCCAGTAGACATGGCCCTGCACCCTCCCAAGCAGAAAGTTAAGCTACTGTGTTTGTGTTCTCATTTCGAGTCAGCCTCTTCAAGGATCATATGCGGCCATTGGTCACAGTCTGAAATAAACTGACATGGCCAGTGACCGAGAGCAAAAGTTCCCAATTTATCCTGTGTCTGGAGGTAACATAAGGAAGACAAGTGAGTACTCAACTACTGAGTATTACAGAGCGCGTGGGATCTAGAAGCGTATAGACCCTCTGTGAAGGGAAGAGAGGAGGGGGTGCAGGCAACTTGGCAGGTAGTAAATGGTTTGGGGAGTGAACAGGCCTTCTGAGGACCGAGTGGCAGCAGGTGAGAGTCTGCGTGGACGTGTGGTACCTCTGTTCTGTCCAGTGGCACAAGTGAGTCCTCTGTGCTTAGGGAGACACCTGGCTGGGGCATCCACAACCGCTGAGAGCCTTTGGGAAGCTGTCTTCATGTGGCTACGGGGACGGCAGAGATGGTCTCTGCTTGGAACCCTGCTCCTCGACCAAGCAGCATGCCAACATGGCATGGTTGGGGGGTGGCTCCCTCAGCAAAAGACGTTTCTTACCTTAGTTCCATCCGCTCGCTTTATCTCTACTCATTCAATGAATCAATAGTTATTTGACAACCTACCATGTGCCAGGCACTGTGTTGTATCTAGGTCTATAGTAATACGTTAGCATGGGTCCTGCTATCGTGTGTGTGTGTGTGTGTGTGTGTATGGGCATATGTGTACGTGTGTGTGTGCATACATGTGTGTGCCTGTGTATGGGCTTGTGTGTGCATGTGTGTATGTATGTGTACGTGTGTGTGTGTGTTCTTGTGTAGGGGCTTGTGTGTGCATGTGTGTATGTATGTGTGCATGTGTGTGTGTGTTCTTGTGTAGGGGCTTGTGTGTGCATGTGTGTGTATGTATGTGTGCATATGTGTGTATGGGCATGCACGTGTGGGGTGACAGGACATCCTGGGGTGCCAGTCCTCACCTTCCACCTTGTTTGAGGCAGGGTTTCTCTTTGTCACCCCTGCATTCGCGCTGCCATGGGAACTTCCAGAAGGTTCCTGTGTCCACCTCTCATCCCGCTGCGGGCACACTGGGGTTACAAAGGCCTACGCTTCAGCGTGGGCTCCGGGGGTCCCAGCTTCAGGACTCGGCTGCCGTGGCGAGTGCTCTGTCCGCTGAGCCCCCGCCTCCCCAGCTCTGTGCGCTCCTGGACAATGGAAGGGACGCCACGTGGAGCCAGTGATCGGGACTCAGCCGGACACGGTTGGTTGGCACAAGGAAAGACCATATGGGGCTTGATTCTGTGACAGTCACTTGTACACTTGTATATATGACTTAGAATTCTTGGTGAAAATTGGAGAACAAAATCTGAGATACACTTGGTTCAGCTTCAAAGGGCCTCAGTCTTGTAGATGCTTATCTTATCCCAGGTCTAATCTCTGGAAAAGATTATCAAAATGGAAATTTAAATACTGTGAGTTAGAAACATAAAAATTGCAAGTCAGGCTGTAGAGATGGTTAAGGCACTTGCCTGCAAAGCTTAAGGATACAGGTTCAATTCCCCAGGACCCACATAAAGCCAGATGCATAAGATGTCGCAAGCATCTGGAGTTCATTTGCAGTGGCTGGAGGCCCTAGTGTGCCTATTCTCTCTCTCTCTCTCTCTCTCTCTATATATATATATATATATATATATATGTGTGTGTGTGTGTGTGTGTGTGTGTGTGTGTGTGTGTATCTGCCTCTTTCTCTTTCTCTCTCTCTCTCTCTCTATAATAATAATAAACAAATAAAATGTTTTTTTTAATTGCAAGTTATTCTAATGCTCCCCAACTTTACATCAGGGATTAGAAGTTTTCTTGGTTATTATTGGCACAAAGATTCACATAACTCTGGGTGACATAATCATATTATGCTGTTGATATGCATGGCATGAGCTTTCTTATCTTTTCCTGTTTGTCTTTAGCATTTTTCCTTGTCTCTCATTATTAGTTTTTGTTTTTAGTCTGTCACATACCACTGATTTTCTGAAAATGACAAGTTTTGGTCTCACAATTCAGCAGCAACAGGTAAACACCGATGTGCATTCCAGAAAGGCTCGTATGGATGGTTCTAGAAAGATAAGTAACATCGAACAAATTGCGTGGTGGGGGTCACAGAGGAGTCTTAGCAGATTTCTTTATCACGAGCCTCAATTCCACTCATCAAAGAGCAATAATAGACCCCCCCCCCCATTGTGGGAAATACACCAGGGATAAGTGGTTCCTGGTATATATTTTCATCCTGTGAGACGAAACGTCTTATCAGCCCATTTCACTGCGTGTTAGTGTGGGGGTGTCGGGGATGTCTCACGAGGGCTTTTTGGCACAATGGTGGCAGCCCGAGCCACGAAGCAGAGTGTTTCCACCTCATTCACACACAGCAGCATCATCCCAGTGTAAAAATAGCAGAGCCCCAGTGCGCAGACTAACGTCCCCTGGTGCCTGCTCATGCCTGCTCGCACAGTTACCCACAAACACATTCTGCCCAGGTGGAGCCCCTCCCCCACTTCTGGCCAAGACTCTCTGGCTGGAGAAGTGATTCCAGATGTTGACATCTGCAAGGGGCTCTCGGGGAGCCTCAGCCAGAGTTTCCTGGGCTGCACCCAGGCGGCATCAGATGCATCACGGGAGGGTGCATGTACCGCCCACTCACATCCTCTCACAAGTGCCCTGCTATCTCCTTAAGGGGGTACATGAAATGCCGCCTTCCTGCTGTTCTGAAATGCGCCAAGCCAGGTGAATTCGGCTGCAGAGACCCACGCTGTTTCTATGCAAGACTGCCTTTCTCAGTATTCAAGACTGCCCGTTTTTACTGTAAACAAGGGGCGCCGATTCCTGTCAGGTGAGCAAGTTCCCCCAGGAAGGATGCTGGATGGTGTGGTGGGCTCTTAACTCTTTCAAGAGGCTAGGACTTCAGTGTCAGGCACAAGCACCTGAAAGGAAGGTGTGTAAATGGAAGTGAATAGAAGAGCTGCTACGGTACTGAGGAGTTGAAAGAAAGCAAAAATCACAGGTCTCTATCTGCTTCTAACTGACTACACCTTCAAAAATGTAGGACTTTTAAAAAAATTCTGTTATTATTTGTTTTCAAGTGTGGGGGAGACAGACAGAGATTAGACAGATGATAGATAGATAGACAGATAGATAGATAGATAGATAGATAGATAGATAGATAGATAGGAAGGAAGGAAGGAAGAAAGAAAGACAGACAGACAAAGAAAGAAAGAACATACACCAGGGCCTCTTGCCATTGTAAACAAACCCCAGACACGTGCCACTTTGTGCATCTGGCTTTACCTGGGTGCTGAGGTATTGAACCCAGGCCATCAGGTTTTGAAGCAAATGCCTTTAACCACTGACCATCTGTCCAGCCCCCAGACCTGGTTTGTTTGATCTTAAATTTCTCAAAAGAAAAAGCCGTGTGTGTGTGTGTGTGTGTGTGTGTGTGTGTGTGTGTTTATGTGTGTTAATCTGGTTTATAAAAGTTGACAATTTATGGAGACTTCTGGGAAACACAAGCTGAACCAAACATACTACATCTGTTCACCAGCAAGCTCATGTGTGCTGGGCCCAGGCTGTTAAATGTCCCCAGATCCAGCAGTCACAGCTTCATCTGGGGTCTGTGTGGACAGGCAGGATCCCAAGCCCCGCCCCATCCCTGCTCAACCATTTTTCACAAGTGATCATTCTTTAATGCAAGAAGTTTTTGAATTAGTGGTAGAAATTTTGTTGTCGCCGCTGTTGTAATTGTTTGACAGAGTCCTGTTACGTGACCCAGGCTGACCATGAGCTCCTGATCCTCCTACCTTGGCCTCTCCTTGAGTGATGGGATTGCAGGAGTGGCCAGTCCACTGATAGGAATACCCATTATTTTGAGCACTAGTGCATACTTTTGTGTGTCTGTGTTCGTGTGTATGTGGGTGCATGTGTAGGGGTGTCTGTACGTCAAGGCCAAAGATAGCCGCAGGTGTCATCCTCAGGAGGGGGTTGTGTCATCCTCAGGAGCTGCACCCACTTCTTTTGAGACAGGGTTTCTCTTCTCACTGGCCTTGCGCTCGCCCTGGCTGCGCAGTGAGCCCCTGGGATCTTCCCTTTTCTGCCTCCCTAGCTCTGGGATGGCAGACACACACCACCACACCCAGCAGTTTCACACCAGCTCTGAGGATGGAACTGAGGTCCTCATGCTTCATAACAAGCACTTAATCTCCCCAGCTCCATTGGTTTAAAAAAAATTATAAAGCATTTCTGTTTTAGAGCTCAAAGAAAACCTTATCTTTGCAGTATTAATGTGGATATAGTAACTTCTTTGAAAAACTCCTGCCCTAAAACCAGACTGGGTATTCTTTGCCTGTGGCCCTATTCGACCCTGTTCTTACTCATGCTCTGTCTGTTGATTGGTGACCCCAGTTCCTCTGTTCTTCCAGCACTGTAACAGTAGCTGCCGCACGGGGTGCTTGATGGCTGAGCAAATCCAGTGCAGTCTCGTGATTTCAGTTATTAGTCGTTGCACTTGACAGAAGCAGGAGAACTGAGGCACTCTTCAGTGTTTTCGTAGTGTCTGCTCCCTCTGCGGCAGGTCTCGCCCACGTCACATTCCAGTGCCCTCTCCCCTTATCTGGCGCACCAGAAGTACTCAGTAAGGATGTACTGACTGGTTAAGCTAAAAAACCAAAGGGCTCCCTGGTGGCTTCTGTATTAATACTTGTATTATCAGCTTCCCTTAATTATTTACCCAAATAAGAGACTCGTTACTTACTTGCAACTTTAAGAAAAACTCCTATGTGTGTGTGATTTATATATGTATGTGTATGGTTATCGCATATGTACAAATGTAATTATGGGACTGGAGGGATGGCTTAGCGGTTAAGGTGTTTGCCTGCAAAGCCAAAGGACCCAGGTTTGGTTCCCCAGGACCCACGTTAGCCAGATGCACAAGGGGGTGCACGCATCTGAAGTTCATTTGCAGTGGCTGGAGGCCCTGGTGCGCCCATTTTCTCTCTTTCTCTCTGTCTCTCTCTCCCTTTCTCCTCTCTCCCTCTTTCTCTGTCAAATAAGTAAATAAATAATTTAAATGTAAATATGCTTTCACATACAGCTTACCAGCACCCCCTGGTTTTTTAAATATTGTTGATTGATGATTGACTGACTTGAGAGGAGAGAGCATGAGAGTGGGTGCAGGCACATCAGGGCCTCCTGTCACTACAGACAAACTCCAGATGCATGTGCCACTTTATGCATCTGGCTTTATGTGAGTACCGGAGAATAGAACCTGGGCAGCAGGCTTTGCAAACAAGTGCCTTTAATGGCTGAGCCATCTCCCCAGCCCCACCCTGGGTTTTGATGGGGCTGGTGCCCCTTCAAGATGTGGAGTATAGACAATAGTGGAGGGTTCGTGTCGCCTTATCTACCTGGAGTGGCCAGGAATCCCTCCCAGTCTCCGTGTCTCTTGGGAAATCCGAATTGCACCATAACTCTCCCCATTATTCACACCCCTTACACAGACCTTCTTCAAAATAGCATGTAGGCACCGGGAAGAAAATAGGGACAGCAGGAACAAAGATAGTGCTTCCTACATTAGCGCTCACCTTGGATCTTTTACATACAAAGGCCACATGTTGGGGGGAGGGCACAACTTTTTGATTTCAAATAAAAATTATTTAAGTTGAATTTTAAGCAAAATCACAATTGGAGGGCTGAGAGATGACTCAGCAGTTAAAGGCACTGACTTGCAAAACCTGGCGTCCCAGGGTTCAGTCCCCCAGTACCTACAAAAAGCCAGATGCACAAAGTGACGCATGAGTCTGGAGTTCATTTGCAGTGGCAGGAGGCCCTGGTGCACTCATTCGCTCTTATTCTCATTTTTTTCTCTCTCTGCTTACAAATAAATAATATGTGAAAATGTTTAGAAATCACAATTGGCAATTTTTTTTTTACTTTTTATGAAAGGCAAGTTGTTCTGCTATGATTCTGTCCTTTGGTTAGAAATGGGCATCGCACGTTCCTTATTTGGCAGGCAGTAGGTGTGCCACTACTCCTGCCCTCTGAGAGCTTGTTGCGTTCTCCTGCGCTGCTCTGTCCTGGGCAGAATGACATCCCATTTTGTACTTGTGAAGCCCTGGGCTTGTTGCTTTGCTTGCTTGAGATTTTTCAAAGCTTATTTTCTATCTGGCATGGCCGTTCTGAGCATTTGGGCTCTGCTTTGAAAAATGCCATAATACTTTTGCCATAAAAGAATTAGAGACGGGCTGAAGAGATTGCTCAGTGATTAAAGGCATTTGCTTGCAAAGCATGATGGGTCTGGGTTTGATTCCCCAGTACCCATGTAAGGCCAGATGCACAAAGTGGCATATGTCTCTGAAGTTCATTCATTTGCAGCAGTAAGAGACCCTAGCACATCCACGTGCTCTCTCTCTTTCTCTCTCAAATAATTTTTTAAATGTTTTATTTTTATTTATTTGAGAGAGTGAGAAAGAGGTAGAGAGAGAGAGAGAGAGAATGGGTGTTCCAGGGCCTCCAACCACTGTAAATGAACTCTAGACACATATGCCATCTTTTGTGTCTGGTTTACATGGATCCTGGGGCATTGAACTTGGGTCCTTTGGCTTTGCAGGCAAGTGCTTTAACTGCTAAGCCACCTCTCCAGCCCTAAATATTTTTTAAAAAAGAAATAATTAGACATCTTGGAGTAGAGAAGAATTTTTTATTAGGCTCTAGAGAATAATAAAACTGGCTTGCTTAAATGTATTATAGAAGTTACCCTTTCTTGTGATTGTATAAATTGAAGGAATAATTGTCATTTCTGAGAATCACAGTATCATTAATACAGAGACTTGATTATGCTGAACTAAAAGACTTTATACAATATTTTGAATGGCAAGGCTGTTGAAATATGCTCTTGAGTTTATAGTCAACATATTTTTTTTTCTTACATCCAATTTTCAAGAACAGAATGTTGGTAAGCCTTTAATGGCTGTGTTTGCATGATTGAAGGAACACGGTGAAAAGATGTACATTCAAACATTAATAGTTTGTTATGTTCAAAAGGTAAAGTTGAAGGAGCGGAGAGGGAGAGATTCTTTTTTTTTTTTATTTTACATGCTGTATCCTTAAATTTTAGAAGCTTTTTGTGGTCTAATTGGAATAAAGTATCTGATGAACTGAGGAATTACACGCTATAAATTTTTTTAATTAGTGAAGTCTAACTGAAGCTGATTTATTCAGGCAAGAGCCTTAACTGCTGAGCCCCCTCTCTGGCCCAAAGCCGAGTACCCATCGCGCGCTGTCAAGGTTCATTCTGCAAGGGATACGCATCAGTCAGAAGCTGAAGATGGAACTCGGTATGTGGCTGGCTGGTTGCAAGTATTTTGACGGGATCCTTTTGGAATGATATTCCTGGGAGCTTAGCTTTCCTTTGGGAAATAGTGTTTTGTGGTCTTGATCTCTGAAATAATTATTTAATTATATCAAGTAAGGTCTGCATAACTCACGGAAAGAAACACTTCTTTTTATGCATGGGTGCATGTTGCATGTTCATGCAGGCGGGGGCACATGCTCGTGGAGGCCACAGGACAACTTCCGGTGTCATCTGCAGGAGTGCCGTCCACTTTCTTTGAGACACTGTCTCCCACTGACCCTGAAGCTCATGAGACTATCTGACCACTGAGTCCCGGGGATTATCCTGTCTCCTCCTCTCTGGTGCTGAGATTATAGGCACGTGTGCTGCTCCCAGTGCTTTACATGGGTAAGGGGATCAAACTCAGGCCATCATATTTGCAGGGTAAGCTCTTTACTGACCAAGCTATTTCCCTAGCCCTGAAAATAAAGATTTCTTAGGTCAAAAAATAAACAGTCAGACTGGAGAGATGGCTTAGTGGTTAAGGCACTTGCCCACAAAGCCTAAGGACCCAGGTTCAATTTCCCAGTACCCACATAAAACTAGATGCACAAGGTGGCACATGCATCTGGAGTTCATTTGCACTAAGAGGCCCTGGTATGCCCATTCTCTCTGTCCCTCTCTCTGTCTCTTATCTGCTTCTTTCTTTCACTCTCTCAAATAAATTCATAAATTTAATTAAATAAAATTTAAAAATATAAACAGTGTTGTCTAATTTGGAAACAGATTGGAGCCAGACTGCCTGGGTTCAAATTCTGCCTGTGTCACATGGTAGCTGTGTAACCTCGGACAACCTGACCGCATCTTTCTGTGTCTTGATTTCCCCATCCATGAGCACATAATAGCATTGCTGTAGGGCGTGAGTGGGAGAACTTCTGTAAAGCTCTTTGAAGAATAGCCAATGCAACGTAAATACCGTATCAGTTAGCTTGGGCCGTGTAACAGAGTACTATGAAGGTTGGACAAGCATGGCTTTGGTTTTCTGAGAAGTTCCGGGCTGCTGGGAATCGGAAGTGGTTTTGCCAGCATGCGTTGTGTGAAGGCAGATAGAACGGTACTCACTGGGGGTGTTTACGTGGCGCTAGGCACAGCATTAGCGGTAGCAAGAGAGCAGAGCGCAACTGAACAATTCCAAGTCTTTGTGGTGGTCAAATACCACATTAATCAAAGCAGGTCGTGTAGCTGACTCCAGAGTCACCGTGAGAGGGGACTACTCAAGACTAGATGCAAGGAGGGGAGTCACACAGATCCTCTCTGCAGACCATATACTCCCAACGCGATGTGAGTATTAGCTGCTGTTATTATTGTCATTATGATGGTTATCATCTTCCCCAAACATAAAGCCACTGAAATTAACTGCTCTTCACTATGACTTTAGTTAGTCATTAGCATTTGCTGTTTCCAAATATTGTGGGAGCCTCCGAAATTAATGCTTGCAACAAGAGAGTTTTTAAGAGGAGCTTATTCTGCAGGGCTGAAATTATTATTTTTGTTACAAACTGTAGCTGTCCCTACTGGTCTCCCTGGGAGCATTCTGCAGGTTATAAAATACAACGATTACTATGGTAATCATATTGCAAGTATAAAATGGCTTTGACCTACTTGTTAAAATGCAGTGTGTATTAAAATAAAGGCTGTGATCTTAAAGCTAAATGAACTTAGAATAAAAACTGAGTAGCAAGCCCACAGTGGTAGGGAGCTCTTCAAAGGAAAGGAGGGTTATCGCAAATGAAGGGTATCTATCTCTTTACCTCTGTATTTTTCTTCTTGGAGCCGTGACCTCAGGGAAGTCACATCATTCTTAGTGTTTCTGTTCCCGGCCTGAGTGAAGAGCTACCATTTGCACAGGTGCTGTGAGGTTTTGCACACGACACTGTGTTGCACCTTTCAATAGATATATCCTTAGTCTAGTATGTTAAAAGTACCGTGAAGCAGGAGTCATCATTCTCTACCTTGTGTGTGGGATGTGGGTGTGGGTGTGGTATTAAATATGTGTGTGTGGTATTGAATGTGTGCGTGGTATGTGCATGTGTGTGTGGTATTAAATGTGTATGTGGTATGTGGATGTGTGTGTGTGTGGTATTGAATGTGTGTTGTATGTGGATGTATGTATTATATGTAGATGTGTGTGTGGCATGTGGATGTGTGCATGTGGTGTTGAATGTGTGTGGTATATGGATATGTGTGTGGTATTTAGATGTGTGTGTGTCGTATTGAATGCGTGCATGGTATGTGGATGTATGTGTGGTATTGAATATGAGTGTGGTATTGAATGTGTGTTGTATGTGGATGTGTGTATTGTATGTAGGTGTGTGTGGCATGTGGATGTGTGCATGTGGTGTTGAATGTGTGTGGTATATGGATATGTGTGTGTGGTATTGAATGTGTGTACGGTATGTGGATGCGTGTGCATGCATGTATAGGCCAGAGGTTGACATGGGGTGTCTTTCTCAGTTGCTTTCCTCTTTATTCTTTTTTTTTTTTTTTCTTTTTTTTTGAGAGGGAGAAGGAGAGAAAGAGGCAGACAGAATGGGTGTTCCCGGACCTTCAGCCTGCTGCGAACAAACTCCAGATGTGTGAGCCTCCTTGTGGCGCATGTGCGACATTGTGCACTTGCGGCACTGCCTCTGGTTACATGGGACCTGGAGATGTGAACATGAGTTCTTAGGCTTTGCAGGCAAGTGCTTAACCACTAAGCCATCTCTCCAGCCCTTGAGGCAGGGTCTCTCGCTGAGCCTGGCACTCACTGATTCAGCTAGACTGGCTGGCCAGCAAACCCGAGCCATCCTCCTGTCTCCACCTCTCCAGCTCTGGGACTTCAGACACTCGCCACCATGCCTGGCCTTCCACGTGGCTGCTAATGATCCACACTGAGGTTCTCTCGTGCGTGCACGGTGAGCGCGTGTCCCACTGAGTACCTCCCAGTCCAGGAATTACTATTCTCCTGTGTCAGTGAGGAACCCGGAGCTGGGAGAGAATAGATGGCCTGCACCGAGCCTGGGGATTCCTTCCTTCGAAGGCTTGGCTCACTGAGGAGACAAGAGTCAGAATTCTGGCACCTGAAGGAATCAGCTAGTTACATGAGTTGATTTGATCTCCAACAGTCTCTGTTCTTTGGACATTTTCTTGGCCTTCATTTAGTCAGGACATTTTATGGCGTGCTTCCTGTGTACCATACACCGTGATAGCTGTGGTGTCCGCCCATCTGCGGATCCCAGGAGGGTTCCCTGGAGTCAGGAAGACTGCCCACAGGCTCAGTGTGAACGGGCAGTACTTAGTGGCTGAATTTGTGCTTCAAACAGTGTAAACATAGTAAGAACCCAGTGAACCTGCGAAATGGGCTGTTTAGCTCACTGTGAAAACCAGGGACTGGGAGGAAATTCTACATTTTAATATTTTTTTTTATTCATTTATAAGCAGAAACAGATAGAAGAGAGATACACAGAAAGAATGGGCACACCAGGGCCTCCAGACACTACAATCAAATGCCAGATTCATGTGTCATCTTGTGCGTATGTGTGACCTTGCATGCTTGTGTCACCTTGTGCGTCTGGTTTACATGTTATCTGGAGAGTTGGACATGAGTCCTTAGGCTTCACAGGCCAGCACCTTAACCACTAAGCCATCTCTCCAACCCTAGAGTCTTCTCTTACAGGGCTTTGTGAGTCTGATTCTTTTATCTGAGGGCACTAGGGAGCCACAGAAGGTTCTGAGCAAGGAATGATATAGTCACATGATCACTTCAGCCATCATGTGTTCAATAGGATCAGGATGGCCTGGAGGAAAAGAGATGAGATTTCTGTAGGGAGTCCCATTATTTTTATTTATTTATTTAAGAGAGAGAGAAAGAGGCAGAGAGAGGGAGAAAGAGGAAGAGAGAGAATGGACTCGCCAGGGCATCCAGCCACTGCAAATGAACTCCAGACACATGTACCACCTTGTGCATCTGGCTTACATGGGTCCTGGGGAATCGAACCTGGGTCCTTTGGCTTTGCAGGCAAGTGCCTTAACCGCTGAGCCATCTCTCCAGCCTGAAAGTCCCATTATTAAAGCTGGTACAGATGACTGGACAGGAGCCAGTGGTGCTTAGACAAGGACTGAGCAGCAGGAATAGAGAAGTAAACAGTCAGGGTTCGGGGCATGGTGAAGCTGTTTGGATATGGGAGGCATAAAAAGAATTCAGAATGGCATCTGGTGTCTGGGTAAATTCCAGGAAGAAAGGGAACTTAAAAAGAGAGGGATGGGGTGCCAGCTGTGGGCAGGTTGACCCTGGGTCTGTGGGACTTTGAAGGTAAGTAAACACACCCAGAAGGCCGTTTGTGGACCTTGGGAGAGCTTTGGGGGCTGAAGTCTGCAGTGGCTTCCTCATCTTTCTCCTGTCCTCCTTCCACTTTATTTCCCTGTTTGTCTTTCTGCGACATGGTAGAAACTAAGCCCAATGCCGGCAAGGAAAGTGTGTCTTTGGTTCACAGAAAATCCCACTCCTAGAGCATCACCAAGCATGAAGCCACTTGGCAGAGGTGTGAGAGATGGTCTTAGAGAGGTGAAGGAGTCGGCTTGGCTTTGCAGAGTGGAGGCACTGAGAAGGGAGCAGGCCCCAGGCAGGCTTTTGAGGGTCTCCATCAACAGAAAGAACAGAGAAGGAAGATGGAGGAGCTGTCAGGAAAACAAAGGAGGGGCCTCCTCTCTCGGCTGGAATGATTTCCACAGGGAGCCACTGAGGTGCAGGGTAGAGCATTTCGGACTTAATGGAGCCCAGAGAAGCTCTGCAGACCTTGTCACTCCTGAAAACTAGGGGCAGAATCACTGACTGTGCATTTCTCCCCCTCCCCTCCTCTCTCCCTATCTCCATTCCTGTGTTCCGTTTTTCTTTTCTGCATTAAAACCATTTCCATCCAGGGGCTGAGGAGATGGCTCAGTTGATGTAACCTCACAAGCATGGGGAGCTAGGCATGATCCCCAGTACCCACGTAGAGTACTAGGAGTGGCAGCGTATACTAGTGAGGCAACAACAGACGTACTAGAGCTTGTTGGCTAGCCGGGTGTAGACATTTGAAGGTAAAGTGCCCCCATAGCTTCTGTGTTGTGATACAAGCTCAGTGCCCAGGTGGTAGCAGTTTGGGAATGGAGCCTTGCTTAGAGGAGACGTGTCCCTTGGGATACTGTCGCCCAGCTTCACTTTGCCAGAGCTCAGTTCACTACCCCCCGGCTGCTGTGGCAAGATGTGATGCCCAGCCTCTGCTCTGCCACGCTTTCACACCATGATGAAATTTCCCCTCAAAACTATAAGCCAAAGTGAACCACATCCTCTCACAGGCCACTTCGAGTCGGATGTTTTGTCCCAGCAACGAGAAGATAACTGAGGACCAGACTAGCCTAATTGGTGAGCTCCAGACCAATGAGAGAGCTGGTCTCAAAAGAAGTGAACAAGGGCTGGAGACACAGCTTAGTGGTTCAGGCGCTTGCCTGGGAAGCCTGAGGACCCACGTTTGACTCTCCAGGTCCCACGTAAGCCAGACGCACAAGGTGATGCAAAGTGGCGCATACACACAAGGTGGCGCACGGGTCTGGAGTCTGACTACAGTGGCAGGAGGCCCTGGTACACCAGCTCGCTCGCTCGCTCTCATAAAAAAGGCCAGTCTGTTGGGCTTGCCTCAAAAGAAAAGAAGTGAGCAACATTCCTGAGGATGATACCCAAAAACCACGTGCATGTGCACTTACATGCCTGCTAACCCGTAAACACATATGCACACATATGCAACCAAGACCTCATAAAGAGCCAGGTGATCCCAGCACTCGGGAGGCAGAGGTAGGTGGATCGCTGTGAGTTTGAGGCCAGTCTGGAACGACAGAGTGAGTTCCAGGTTAGCCTAGGCTGGAGTGAGACCTATCTCAAAAAAAAAGAAACAAACACATAAACTCATAAATAAAATTGCATGTAAATGAGAGCACGGCTGGCGAGCGTGGATGAGTGTGGGTGGGGGATGGCTGTCATTCCTTTGAACCGCACAGGAAGCAAAGAGATTTTCTTTTCCAGGTCATTGGATTAGTCAGGGCTTCCTCTCCGAGGCGTCTGTGTCCACGGGCTGCTTCTAGGCCCTGTTGATGAGCAGTGGGATCAGTTCATAAACTCTGCTGGGGACCTGCACCTGGGCCACGTCACAGCTGACATGGAGGTCAACACTCCAAGAGAAGCGATGAGTGTGCATAATAATTACCCAGAAACACATCCCCTCCCTCACAGTAGGTGTTCTCTAAATACGAATTCTGCTTCCCAAGCCCCTGGTCTTTTTGCTTGAACACATAGGTCCTCTCTACCATCTCAGTGGGATCTTCACCGAGGAGCTGAACCAAGCCAGAATGCAGGCTGCCATTCCTCTGCCCGATGCTTTTGGTGCTACCCATAGCTTATAAGTTCAGGCTGTCGCTGTTGCCTGTAATTATTTTTTTTTTTTTGCTTTAGCATAAATAATCTTGAGGCATAATCAACTCCAGGCACTATAATTATCAGAGTGCTATTAACTGACCTGCTGATAATTACAGAAGTCAAAGGGAACATCACATGGGCTGCTTAGTAAATTCGGGTCCCAGGAGCTCTAATTCTAGACTCCATCCTGGAAGGAAATATACAGGAGGAAGCTTCCTAGTAAGTAAGCTTTTAAAATGTTCAGTTATTACGAGTTTGCAATTCCATGGTAGAGCTTTATTGGGTCAATAACAATTGTTTTAGATCTAACTTGTTTTTTTTTTTTTAAATATTTATCTACTTATTTGTGTGAGACAGAGAGAATGGGCACTCCAGGGTCTCTTGCCACTGCAGATGAACTCCAGATACACACACCACTTTGTGCATCTGGCTTTACGTAGGTACTGAGAAATTGAACCCAGGCTGTCAGGCTTTGCAAGCAAGTGCTTTTAACCACTGAACCATCTCTCTATCCTCCCCCACCCACCCTTTTTTTTATAGTTTTATTTTAACTTTATTTATTTATTTGCAAGCAGAGAGAGAGAGAGAGAGGGAGAGAGAGAGAGGAGACAGACAAGAGAGAATGGGCGCTCCAGGGCCTCTAGCCACTGAAAATGACCTCCAGATGCATGTGCCCCTTGTGCATTTGGCTTACATGGGTCCTGGAGAATTGAACCTGGGCCCTTTGGCTTCATAGGCAAACACCTTAACCACTAAGCCATTTCTCCAGACCCCTTAACTTATTTTAAAAGAAGCCGAATGCTTGATGGGCCAGGTGAATGCAAGTTTTTACTTTGGGAAACTTTCCAAATTACAACGGAAACTAAGTTCTAAGGCCAGTTCCTGGAACTCTCAACTTCACGACCAGAAGGGACATTGACGCTTCTGAGCGGTGCCTTAGAGGATGGAACCAGCCACTTGTTGCGGGACGCGGCAGGTCTGCGGATAGCGAGCAGCACTGACTGACTGTCTGCAGTGGGTTTAGCAGTGAGATAGTAATGAGGAGGAGTTCTGAAGGTCCCAGAAGACATGGCCACTGTCTCCCCCAGGGCAGTATTCATTTTTGCAGGAAGAAAGTGGCAATATTTCCAAACCAAAGTACAATAAAGCCTTCCCAAACTGAAAACCAAGCTGCTGCCTAGGACGACCTCCCTGCCAGACAGAGGAGCTCAGGTCATTAGGAGAAGTCACGGAAGGAGAGTGTTTGTGACCAAAGGGCCGGTGGGAGAGACATCAGTGATTCTGGCTCACAGCGGGAAGGGGCTTTGTGGAGAAGGAAGGATTTAAACTGGAGGATTGGAGGATCAGTGTGTTTGTAACAAATTACCCCAGATGCATCCGCTTCAAGCAATCTCTGCTTTTGATCTCCTAGTCTTGTGGGCCAGAAACTCAAGCCTGGATATGGCTAGCGCGTCCGCAGGTCCAGTATGGCTAGCCTCTCTGCTCTGGTCCTCAGAGCGTTCAGAGCAAGGCACGGGCCATCTGTGTCCTCCTCTGGTCCTCTCTGAGGACACTCAGGCGATGGGCGGCAGTCATTTCTTTGTTGCGACGGGACCGAGGCCCCAGTTTTGCTGGCTGTCCACCAGGCTCCTGGGGGCAGAGGAGACGGCACAGTGAGTGAAGTGTGTGCGGCACGAGCATGGAGACCTGGTTTGGCTGGGCAGCACTCCTGTCAAAGCCGGCTGTGGTGGCCTGTCCCTGTCGTCCTAGCACACTGCAGGCGGAGACAGGAGGATCCCTAGGGCTTGGTCACTGGCTAGTATAGCTAAATTGGTGAGCTCCAGGTTCAACGTGGGACTCTGTCTCACAAAAATAAGTTAGGGAGCAACTGAGGGAGACACCGTACATCAACCTGTGGCCTTCACATACATGTGAACACACAGATTTACAAACAAATGTGGGCGCATGCATGCGCGTGCTCACACACACGCACACACAGAAAGATCTCATAGGTCAGACTTAGCTCCCCTGTCTTATGTTCAAAGCCAAGGATATAGGATCCTCATCTTGACAAACGCCCCTGGCATTTGGACTCGCCATTTTCAGAAAGAACACAGTCTCCTGTGAGAGACACTAGAACAATCCCAGGCTCTCTGAGGATAATATTAATGTCACATGACTGGCATTAGTTATAGCTACAAAGCCCCTTTCTATAGCAGCCCCTTGATTCACGTTTGATCAGAAATAACTGGGAAGGGCTGGGGAGATGGCTTGAGTGGCAAAGCACTCGCCACGCATGTGGGAGACCCTGAGCTCAGCTCCCAGCACCCATGTAAAAGCCGGACACACCTGCCGTGCACACCGGTCTGTAATCCCAGCCCTAGGGAGGCAGAAACGGTGGATCCCTAGGGCTTCTAGTCTGGCCAAATCAGTAAGCGAGCCTGTCTCGAAAAATAAAGTGGAGGGCTGGAGAGATGGCTTAGTGGTTAAGCGCTTGCCTATGAAGCCTAAGGACCCAAGTTCGAGGCTCGATTCCCCAGGACCCACGTTAGCCAGATGCACAAAGGGGTGCACGCGTCTGGAGTTCATTTGCAGTGGCTGGAGGCCCTGGTGTGCCCATCCTCTCTCTCTCTCTCTCTCTCTCTCTCTTTCTGCTTCTTTCTCTCCCTGTCACTCTCAAATAAATAATAAAAATAAACAAAAGAATTTTTTAAGAAAAATAAAGTGGAGAGACTGAAGAATGTGCCTACTATCAATCTGGCCTCCACACTCACGTCTCCACGCACGCACGCACGCATGCATGTATGCGCACAAAAATAAAACTAATGGAGAAGGTGTGTGTGCCCCCGGGGCTACAAGTCTTGAGGCTTATCTCAGAATTGTACATGGCATGTGGTTAGACGACAGTTGATGTCCGAGATGTAGCCAAATCAGTTATTAAAATAATGACTTCTCCCGTGTATCACACACATAGCCCGGAGCCAGGAGGACATCCGTTCAAAGGTAATGAGCTCCTGGGCGGCGGACGGGGAGTTCGTGGCAGGGCCCCGGCCGGCCGGCTTGCTTCAGGGCGCTGGCCGAGCCTCTCCGCTGCGCTCCTTCCCTCCTGACCTCCTCCACCTTCACCGCGTAACTCCCCAGCTGGAACTTGCGCAGTTTTTCACGGCGGTCCTTCTGCTCAGGGGCATCTGACGATACCTGCAGACATGCCGAATTGACAGGACTTGGGGGGGGCGGTGCCATTGGAATCTACTGGCCAGGGATGCTGATGTGCATCCTAAAAGCAAAAGAGAGCCTTGTCCTGGAAAAAAAAAAATATTACCTGGGCTCAAATATCAGCAGTGAGCAGAGTGACCACTCCAGCACAGTGTCTGGGCTCTGCCAAGTTTCTTTGTAGCCTCTATAATCCCCACCTCCCACTCCACCCCACCCCTCCACACACACACACGGCCTGTGGCATCTGCCTGACTCACTGTCACCTCTTTTCTGTCTCAAAGATCCCTGTGTGTTCTTTAGAACTTTGGCTGCCTCACCCGCGTGGCTGGAGCAGTCTCTCATTCTCAGGTCGCAGGCTATGTTACTCTGGGCTTTGTTTTGTATGTAACAGGTCCCCACCCGCGCGCTCGCTCTCTCTCTGTCTCCCCCACCCCCCTCCACACACATGACTGATTTGAATTCTCCTTTAAGTACAAATGGTATCTTATGTCTTCAGAACTTGTTACCAAAATGCCCTTTTCCCAGCAATAAGTGTGAGGTCAATGGAGGGGCGCATAATTCAGGAGCGCAGGAGAAGGACGGGGAAGTGGGCTTCGGTCCATCTTCAGCGCCTCTCTCCGCGTCCTCTGAGGGTCTTGGTGGAGCCTGGAATCCAGCAGTTGCTGTACACCTCAGGCAGAGGAATAAGAACTAGCCAAGTGCTTTTCAGAGATCTGGAAGCAGGGCCCGCGGGTTCTTACAAGGTGTGCTCCTATAGGCAACTTGCTTAAAGCCCTGAACGCCAGCTTCCTTCTCTCAAAAGTGGGGATCCCAATAATCCTTTCTTTGAAAGAGTGATTGAGTCGGTGTCAGAGTGGGCAGGATTAGCTTGTAGATGCATTCTGTTTTGGGGCGGGGGTTCGATGTAGGGTCTCAGTCTAACCTAGGCTGACCTGGAATTCACTCTGTAGTCCCAAGGTGGGGCCTCGAATTCATTCATGGCCAGCCTCCTACCTCAGCATCCAAGTGCTGGGGTAAAGGCATGCACCACCACACCCAGCCTTGCATTCTTGTCTTCCAAAAGCCTGACTAGGAATCTGCAAGAAAACCAGTGGGTGCAGGTCAGCATGGCCAGATGTGGCCTGCACCTCCTCCTGGATACGTGAGGTCAGGTTGTCCCCATAGCCACCAACAGCTCAGTGGTTAAAGGCACTTGCTTGTCAAGCCCAATGGCTCGGGTTCAAGTTCCCAGGTACCCACGTAAAGCTGGATGCACAATGTGGCACATGCATCTGGGATTTATCAATAGCAGCAAGAGGCCCTGGTGTGCCCATGCTCATTCATTCTCGCTCTCTCGTCTCTCTTAAATAAATGAAAATAAGCCCCCAAAAATGTTCAGCTCACACAGGTGACTTAATAGCTCAGTGTGAATTTAATTAACATGAGACGATCATAGTTACATTGCCATGCATAAGGAGGGCAGCAACCCACTCTACTTACCCTAGTCACATCATGCTAGAAAGTTCTGAGGTAGTAACATCCTCATTTTCATTTTACTTAAAAGTAAAACAACTGGTGCAGTGAAGCCCCTGTGTGGCAGATTTAACAGTGATCAAAATCCCATCATGTTGGACTCATCTGTATCCCTCATTCTGGGATGGAACCTTGCTCTCTCCTCTCCCTCTGTCCTCTTTCCTCCTAAGTGAGTTAAAGCACATCTAGGACATTGCCGTGTTAGTTTAGCTTTATGCATCGACCGACGCTGCTCTGGAATGCCTAGGAGTTTTCCAGCAGAGCCGCCAACAAGCGAGGGCCTGAGGCCGTGTTCTGAGAGCTGCTAATCAAACACTGCCTAGTGAGGAAGGGCTTGAGCGCTGGGGAAGAGTTGTCTGTCAGCCTCCAGGTCGAAGAATGAAACCGAGGACCCACCTGTCCTAGAATGAACTGCATAACCTTAATAGTTTTCTTAAGAGTGTGGACGTGCTATAGAGAGGTTCTACTCATTCATATTAAGAATACTGTTTGGGGGCTGGAGAGATAGCTTAACGGTTAAGGCCTGCAAAGCCAAAGGCTCCAGGATCAATTTCCCCAGGACCATATAAGCCAGATGCACAAGGTGGTACATGTGTCTAGAATTCATTTGCAGTGGCCAGAGGCCTGGCATTTGTCTCTCTCTCTCTCTTTCTCTCTCTCTCCCTTTCTTTCTCTCCCTCCCTCCCTCTCTCAAATAAATAAAAATTTTATAAAAGAATACTATTTGGACTGGAGAGATGGCTAAGTAGTTAAGGCACTTGTCTGCAAAGCCTAAGGACGATTGCCCAGGACCCACGTAGAGCCAGATGCACAAGCCACATGCACAAAATGGTGTGCGGGGTTTGTTTGCAACTGCTGGAAGCCCTGGTATGCCCGTTTTTTCTCACCTCTCTCTGCTTGCAAGTAAATAAATAAAATATTCTTAAAAAAATAAAGAAGGGGGTGGAGCGATGGCTTAGCAGTTAAAGCACTTGCCTGAGAAGCATAAGGACCCATGTTCGACTCTCCAGATCCCACATAAGCCAGATACACAAAGGTGAGGCAAGTGCAAGGTCGCACATGCCCAGTAGGTGGCGCAAGTGTCTGGAGTTTGATGCAGTGGCTGAGGCCCTGGCACATCAATTCTCTCTCTGTCTCTCTAAAATAAAAAAGTAAAAATAGCGAAGAGTACTATTTATAGAATGCCTGCTGTGATGGGTGCTGGGGAGGCTGTGAAGAATGAGAAGGACGCCTTCCCTTCCTTCCCAGCTTTTCCATTCAGAAGCACTGTTTCCCAGGGTGTGAGATGTATGGGGGAGTCAGGAGCAGTCCATTCGTTAGCTCACAGTGTTCAGTGTTCTAAGTCTCGTATCTGAAGAAGACAGCTTCATTGGAGGCTGAAGTTACTCCACTTTCCAAAACTTCATCACCCCCCTTTGAGGAGAGAACAACTGCGGGCTCACAGCCTATGGCAGTGTGAATGTGTCTCCATGGCCTGAGGTATGATTTTAATCTACAGATTTTTTATAAAAAGGTTGCGCACATAGATCCCCCTCCCCAGCCCAATTCTGCTGAGGGTCTTTGGTGGGGTTATAGGTATTCATTGTGGGGACCAAGAGGCCTCAGCCAGTCTCTGCAGGGTGGGGAAACATGGTGTCTCCGGCTGTTCCCACCCACCTGGAGGCTCTTTCAATCTTTCCACCTCTTCTTCTGTGATGTTCCCTTTCTCGGTAGACTCTGGATCTTGATTTGATGGGGTTTGAGTGACCACAGTGTCACCATTTCCTGTCTGTGTCAGGCTAGCTGTGAGAGCAGTACTCACGTCACTGCTTCCCCAGTAATGACTTCCAGGCCCGGGAGATAAGGTGGAGGTGACCCGTCTGGTAGACAGTCGGCTCTTTCTTCTTGATGTGTCCCTGTTGCCCCCCACGTTCTCCTCCATCGCTGAGTAGAATGAGACAGCTGGTGACTTAAGTTTCCAGCAGCCCTGCTGGACAGTGTGTCACCTGGGGACCGATTTTAAGTCCAGCCCTAAGGTGTGTGAAGAGCACATTGGAGCTCTGGCTGTCCGTGTTTGGTGGGCATCTGTCTGCCGTGGATCCATGGAAGTGAGCCAGTGTCTTCCGCCATTATGGAACTCCCCGTGGATTCTGTAAGCCTGAAATAAACCCTTTCCTCCCATAAGCTGCTTCTGCTTGCATGTTGTCCAGCAATACAAAGGTAACCATAGCATCAAAGCCTTTGTTAGGCTAAGTTCCTAATTGACTATGTTTGAGTCATTTCTTAACCATCTTAGTAAAATGACAGAGATAGCAGCAAAATGTTTAATACAGCTCTAAGCTTACAGGCTTTGTCCGCTTTTGTTTCACAATTTATATTTTGGCACAAGCAAATTCACTCGTAGGATTGCAGTTTCATGAGCTTTGGAAAAATGTCACCATTCTCATGATAGAGATTAAGTCAGTCAGTTCTGTCTCTTCCCCAAATGTTCTCATGCTACCTGATCCCACCTCCCATGCTCACCCCTTGACATCTGCCAGTCAGCTTGCTGATCCTGTACTTTTGCCTTTTCAGGAATGTCATATGATAGAATTATCTAGAACATCGACCTTTCATTCCATGTTCTTTCACTTCGTGTGATGCATTTGAAATTCTTTTTGTTGGGTCTAAATCGTTGAGTAGAAGTCTATTGTGTACCACAATTTATTATAAATAATTTAAGGCAGATTCAAGATGATTAATCATGAGCACAGAACTTAGTAATAACAGATTTCATAGATATCCTGGGAGTATTATGCAAATGAGGAGGACTAGTCTGAACCAATGCATGAAGAATTGTTTGCTTTAGGATCATTGTTAATTTCCTGTCTGTGTCATCAACAGCAGATTTGATCAAAATACAAATAGGTTCCATTCATGTTATTGTAAGTCAGAACGCAGCCTTTGTGTCTCAAAATAAACTCAGTTATTTCCAGAACACCTTTTCACATTCTGTTATTCATTTCTTTTCATTCATCTCCTCTCTGTTCCCTTCCTTCTTTCTCTTTCTCCTCATTCTTATCCTCTCTTGCTCTCTGGCCCTCTCTCTCTCTCTCTCTCTCTTTCTCTCTCTCCCTCCTAACACCAATATTTCATTAGCGCTTATGTAACTGAATTAATTAGGCTTACTGCTCATGGAACTGGTTTTCCAGAAAGTTCCTTTTGCAGTTGGCCTGACGGAAGAGCTGGCATATTAAATCAAATGCTACAGTTTGTGCTTTGTGTGTGAAGCAGGCTCTTGCTTATCTGCACCATTTGTACGGTCTGTCCCTTGCAGGAATGAGCCTGGTTTCTTTGTGACGGGATGGGTGATGGTGGGATGTGTCGCCTGGGTGTGGGGCGGCTGAGCAGGGACAGGCCCTATCTGCATAGTTAGTGTTACAGAGTCCCCAGGATATAAAGTGTCTGTATGAAAATAAATAAGGGCTTTTCTTTTCCTATGTTTGGTTGATGATATCTGTAGCATTTAATGGAGTAACAGGATTCAAATCTTTTGGCTTTTCTTAAATAGCGTGTTAATTGCTATTTTGTTCATTTTGTGTTTTTGAAATGTATTCACTTCCTAGAAATTCCTGCCACCAGATGCATTTTAGATCCTCCGATTGTATACATTTAATCTGACCTCACACATATGGACGAGGAGGGGGTATGCTTTGCAGCTCCTGGGGAGATTAGAATTGGTACTTTTCCCCCCATCCAGTCAGTTTGCTGGAGAATACAATAGCTGGTAGAGGATTTGAGTTCATATCTTAAGAGCTCATCAGAAAAACTCCAGGCTGTAGATTGTTTTTCTCTCTCTCAGCAACACGTTAGATATGGGGGTTCTCCTTGGTTGCCTCTGCCAGGATTGCTGAGTTGAAAATGCCGCAGGAAGAAAGAAAGAGCTCACTGTGCTCTTATCTGAGGAGTGAGGGGGATGGACTAGCTGGGAGAGGCCAATGGCGCTGTGACTGACTCTCGGGACTTTACAGACATCACTAATCAATGATTGTGAGCTTTCCTGAAGTCAGCACTCCAGAAAGCCACTACTAATCAATCACTGTTAGCCCAAGAAATGAAACTGGACTGCGTTTCTGAAACAAGAGGCATGTAAACCCTAGAATATAACTGGGATGATTGGCAAACATGAGCCTTTGGGTGGCACAGAAAGACTGTTTGAGGGCATGGACTGTTGCAAGTAAAATAAAAAAGATCTCAGGTTTCCAGAAGGCAGGCATTATCTGTGATTCATGTTTCTCCATGACGAGCAAATCTTTTCTCATACCACACATCATGGTCACTAGATGCTGCAGGAAGGGAAGGAGAGAGGAAGGAGGAAGGAAGGGAGGGAGGAAAAGAGGGAGGGAGGAAGAAGGAAGGAAGGAAGGAAGGGAGGGAGGGAGAGCCGTATCCTTGGCCTGTCCTGTCCTTCTCTGTAAAGTTTCAGCGTTGAGTGAATCTTCCGTGGGGCAGGCACGAGCCTCGCCATTATGGAAACCGCATCCACAATAAGTCAGGTCACTCCTGAAGACTGGCCCCATCACACATGTTCTTGCCTGTGAAACAACGGCCCAAGAGACTCCGCATCATTGGCTGGACTCCAGGGCTGTCCTTGCCAAGCGTCACCCCAGCCTATCAAGACCCTCCTGGTGCATACTGGGGAGGGCATGTTGGATCTTTTCCTGCCTTGAGTCTGGATCCTGTCCCCTTGATCTGTAGTTGGAAATCAGGAGATCTCATGACATGCAGAGAAACTCAATCATACTCAGCTTTTTTAAAATTATTTTTTATGAGAGAGAGAGAGAAAATTGGCATGCCAGGGCCTCTAGACTTTGCAGTAAAATTCCAGACACGTGCATCACCTTGGGCATGTGGCTTACATAGGTTCTGGGGAGCGGAAGCTGGTCTTTGCGCTCTGCAGGGAAGCGCCTTCACCGCCAAACCATCTCTCCAGCCTGATGCTTTCAGCTTTGAACAGTTCGGAGACTTACATCCCTGCCGTGAATCCTGTGTGTTATTGATGATCCTTTATTACTTGTTTTTGGAGGAGTGGGCTTTTGGCTCCTTCCTGGAAAGGACCAGGTCATGTAACCGTGCATGTTGATGGCCGGATAGTGTACCTCCTGCAGGGTTACTCAGTAAGCATTTTCTTCAAGTGGTTTCGTGAAAATAGGCTTAAACTTCTACCCTTTTTAACTTTTAGACGAAAATTTTGGTTTTTCAAGGTAGGGTCTTGCTCTAGCCCAGGCTGACCTGGAATTCACTATGTACTCTCAGGGTGGCCTCGAACTCACAGTGATTCTCCTACCTCTGCCTCCCGAATGCTGGGAATAAAGCTGTGTGCCACCACGCCCAGCTTTTATTTATTTATTTACACATGTGTATATGCACATGCCAATATCTCCTGCCACTGCAAATGAGCACCAGATACTTGTGCCACATTTTGTGCATGTGGTAGGGAATTGAATCAGGGCTGGTTCTGCAGGCCAGGCATGAACCTGTATCACCGAACCATCTCCCCAACCCATGGATTTTCTTTTCTACCCAAAGCTGGAGTTTTTGTATCAATATTAAATGCCCATCTAGTAGGCAGTTACAAGTAAGGCATTCTGCTAACTGCTTTGTATATATTCTCCTAAACGAAACATAGAGAAATTACAGGACCTGTCAGTACATCACAGTGAATGACGGGGGGGCGGGGGGGGAGCTCACCAAATAGGCCTAACCTTGAAGTCTTTCCCCAAATACTAGCTTGCTCAATCAAGGTGCCGCTTCCTCCTTCTGTTGTAGTCCACTCCACATCGCTGGGATGAACATCCAAACCAGACACAGTTTATAGGAGGAAGGGCTTGTTTGAGTCTGCAGATCGAGGGGACATTCCACTGAGAGTGTAAGAAGCTGCCTCCCAGTCATGACTCAAAGCAGAGATACACCACAAGCCAGCAGCACCACAAGGCAGCGCAGACAGCCGGCCAGCACCAGGGAGTGGAAAGCCAGCGGCAGGGTCCTGACCCGGCTCAAAACCTCTCTTCATGCCTTCGTGTTGGAAATCAGATCCACCCCCAAACACACCTTAGGGCTGGACCCCAGGGTCCGCCCCCAAGTGACACCTCTTCCAGCCAGATGACTAGAAATCCAAGTTACAAGCTTTAATAAAACACCTGAGTCTATGTCAGGGGGTCATACATTCAAACTACCACACCTTCCTGGAGCTGCCTGTTTCCCAAAGACATGTGCCAGTACCATGTCTTACAACATTCCCTAAGATAGGGTTGAGGTGTTTGCTTGCAAAGCCGAACAACCGAGGTTCCATTCCCCAGGACCCATGTAAAGTCAAATGCACAAAGTGGTGCACACATCTGGAGATCGTTTGCAGTGGCTGGAGGTCCTGGCACACCCATTCGCTCTGTCTGTCATCTCTCTCTCTCTCCCTCTCTCCTTGTAGATAAATAAATAAAATGGAAACATTCCACTTAAAGTATTCTTTTAAAAATAAAAAAATTAAAAATACAGTAAAGTCATTTGAAATTACCTTCTCATTTTTTAAGGGAATTTAGGACATCTGATCCTTGAGTCTCTGATTGTCAGTGTGTTGGCTTGCCAGACCCCACGATGGTGCAGTCTTGTCAGTTCAGAGCTTCACGGGGCTGCTTGTCGCCTAGGTTGAGGATTAGTTCTCCGGGAACTGCGTGTGCAGTGTGCATGTGTGTGGGTATGTGGGTATGTGTGTGTGTGTGTGGCGTACGTGTGAGCGTGTAGAGGGCAGAGATCAACATCAGGTGCCCTCCTTACTAGACCGCTGCCTTATTTTCTGAGACAGCGCCTCTTGCTGAAGCCACAGCTCACCAATTTGTCTAGACTAGCTGCTAACGAGTCCTGGGGACCCTCCTGTGTCCATGCCACCCCCATGCTGCCCTTACAGGTGTGCACCACTGTGCCCGGCCTTTGGGTAGGTGCAAGGGGTCTGACCTCAGGTCCTCTTGCTCCTTTGGCAAAGGCCCTACAGGGGCATTTCTTATTTTTATGTGAGGCACCCTGGCATTTCAGGAACAAGCCTAGCATTTATGTTACTTCTTCCTTCAGAACAACCTGTTCGGCCTCTTGGTTTTTCACACCCCAAACTCCTGAACACCAGTTGACCTCTAGGGTCTAATTCTCGGCTGAAATTTTCCCTTTCTCCAAGAACAAGGGTGGACTTTGAGGTGTGTCACTGGCCTGGCTGACAGTTTCCTATCTCTGGGTTGACTGCAGGTACATGCTTTAGTGAATCTTCCTGGCAGGACCCATGTGTCCCCTACTTGGCTATGAAACCCAAGTCTGTAAGAAGTCAGGACAAACTTGTTCCTTGTAGCTCAGCACACTTACTGCCCTTTTGTTATGAAATATTTTTTTTATTTATTTATTCGCACATGTGTGTATGTTTGTGTGGGGGGCTCCAGGGTCTCTCACCACTGTGGCTTCATGTGCCACTTTGTAAATATTCATTTATTTGAGAGAGAGAGAGAATGGACGCACCAGGGCTTCCTGCCACTGCAAATGAACTCCAGACGCATGCGCTCCTTTGTGTGTCTGGCTTGACACGGGTTCTGGAGAGTTGAATCCAAGCCATGAGACTTTGAAAGCAAGCACCTCTGACCACTTGGCCATCCCTCCAGCCCCATGCTTCCCGCTTTCATTCTCCATTGTTTCCTCATATTGCTACTAGCTTCTTGTCTTCATTATAAAATGAAGGAGTCAAGCATTCCAAGGAATGATTCAGGCATGCTTGGCCTTTGGACGCTGCAACATGACGTTGTCACTTGCAGAGTTCACACAAGAACTGTACAATCAAGTTACAAGACATAGAATATAAAAACCTCATGTTTTATCTTTCAACTTTATTTATTATTCATTTGCAAGCAGAAAGAGAGAAGGAGAGAATAAGTAGGTGCACTGGAGCCTCTTGCCACTGCAAACAAGCTCCAGATACATGTACCAGTTTATGCACTGGCTTTATGTACGTACTGGGGAACCTGGGCCACAGGCTTTGCAGGCAAGTGCCTTTAATTGCTGAGCTGTCTCCCCAGCCCTGTGGCTCTTTGTACTTTACATAGGTAGTGGGGAATGGAGCCCAGCTTATCAGGCTTTGCAAGTAAGTGCCCTTAACTACTGAGACATCTCTCCAGCCCCCCCCCCCCCGCCGCTTATCATGTTTTAATTAAGTGAATGGCTTTGTCTCGGACCACACTCACAGCTGTCCTGGGCCACGAGCAGTGGGCGGCTGTGCAGCGGGCACGCCTGCACGTCTAGGTGTTTGCAAAGTTCGCATATTCAAGTTGTCTCTGTCATTCTGCCAGAAAAAAAAGGAGCTTATTCCAGTTCCATGGGAAAATATTCAAAAAATACATAAGAATGTGAGCTAACACATGAGTTTTCTCATCTGAATGCTGGTCAGTCTTCAAACTGCTTTGTGAGGAATAATGCTTTCAAATTTTTGTTTATTTATTTATTTGTGTGTGTGTGTGTACACGTGTGCACACATGCCAGGACTTCTTACCATGGCAAACACATCCCCGATACTTTGAATCACTTTGCTGTGTCGAGCTTACAAGGGTGGCTTGGGACTTGAACTTGGGCCAATGGGCTCTGCAAGCAACTGCCTTTAGCAGCTGAACCGTGTCCCCATCCCCAGGAGTAACAACTTGCTCTTTTCTTCTTTCTGGAATCATTTTATGCACTGCAACATGTATGTCCATATAAAACATGATTTGTTTACACAGACAGATCTGCATTCTGCTCTCTGCACTGTACCTAACAATACATCTGGACTTCATTGCATATTGATGATTTTAGCTCTGTCCACGCCCCCCCCCCCTTTGGAGGGGTTTTGAAGTGGCGTCTCAGTCTAAACCAGGCTGACCTAGAATTCACTATGCAGTCTCAGGGTGGCCTTCAAACTCACAGCAGTCCTCCTACCTCTGCCTCCTGAGCGCTGGGATTAAAGGTGTGCAATAGAATAACTATGCTGTCAATTACTTTCCAGTTCTAGCCAACAGGCCCGTACGTGGAGGTTTAAATGGAACTCTCTTTGTCTTTGTGCCCTTCCCATTCCCCCCACGCCACTGTGGGGCCCTCGTAGTCAAGGACTTTATCTTTCGCTGGGGACCCCTGGGATTTGGCACAGGTGGTCTGGCAGCGAGGGAGCCTTACCTCAACTTTGCCTCAGGAGTGACTGTGCTCACTAGGGCATCAAGAGCGCACTCGGGCTCGTCTGTATTTGAACCCCAGCGCTAGTATTCGACTCCCAGGAGTAAGCCCAGTATTCGCCTTGTGGTGGTTGGAATCAGATGTCCCCCACGTACTATGTGTTTTGAATGTTTGGCCCGCAGCTGGTGACCGTTTGGGAAGTAGAGCCTTGCTAGAGGAGGTGTGTTGTTGGGGGCGGGTTTACGGGTGTATAGCCAGCTCCCCCCATCACAGCTCAGCTCACCCTCTTGCTTATGTTTTCCACCTGCTGTGGCAGAGGTGACGTCCAGCCTCTGCTTATGCCACACTTTCCCCTGCCATCATGGAGCTTCCCCTCAAGACCATAAGCCAAAATAAACCTTTCCTCCCGCCAGCTGCTTTTAGTCGGGTGTTTTGTCCCAGCAACGAGAAGGTGACGGCAACATGGCTCGTCAGTCATCTGTCTGTCTGTCTGTCCACTGGGCTCTTCCTGTCATCTTGACACTTGACCTGTTGACATCAGACCTCTACCCTCCCGACAACCCTGTGAAACTGTCAAGGCCGTGACCATATTCATAGCCCAGGAGCCCTGGAAACTGAGCCCCAGGCTATATACGTGTAAGAGACAGGGGTCAGACTTGAATGAGGTTTTGTGTGCTGGCCTCCTGAGCACCGCTTCTTAATTAATGGTTGTATCGGCACGCCAGCAGCAGACATGTCTCATTGTTCATCCCTTCATTTATGCATTCAATCCATCAACAAATAATTACTGGGAGCTCACAGTGTTCCAGGCAGGCAATGATACATCTTGATGAGAGGTGAAAACCTTCTACCCTGGTGGAAGGCCATTGACAGAGGAAGCAAAAATAAAATAATAATAAAAGTGGAAGTGGGCCAGCAGAGGTTTAGGGAGCACACAGCTTCCCCAGAGGGAGGCCTCCAGTGTTTGGGAGACACCCATGAGCCTGGGAGGACCAGACAGCTGCGGGGGGCGGTGGGGGGGTCCAGCATTTCTGTCCTCTTTCCTCCTTGGGGGTCTCCTCCGGTTTCCCCAGACACTTCCAGCTCTCAGGCCTAGAAAGAAGACTGAGCCCCTGATCAGCCCTTTCTAATTTTAAAACAGTAGCTCCCTAGATTGAAATCTCAATTTGGGAACAGGCCTACGATTGGCCCGGGCCTGGGAATTTGCACCAATGAGCTTGGCGGGAGGTGGGGCAGCCTTCCTTTAAGCAAGCCCGCAGGCTGCCCCCAGAGCTTGGGAGTCTTCTCTCCCAGGACTTGAGGGTTGCTTTTTTTTTTTTTTTTTTTTCCTGCTGCGCCTGGAAGCTGCCTCCCCCGCCCCATCCCATCCCCACCCCGGGAATGTCACCCTCCTCACCCGCAGTCCCTGCTGGGCCCCCTCGGGCTCGGCGCACTGGGAGACCATTGTCCCCACGCAGGGCTCCTTAGCCGCTGTCCCTGGCTCTCGGGTCCCCCTGTGCAGCGTCCCGGCCGGTGGAGGAGCGCCGCGGTGACCGAGCCATGCAAGGCTGAGCCGGGTAAGTGTCCCCGAGCCCGGACTTGGGGGTGGGCACACCCCGAGGGGGCGCAGGGGCGCTGGCTCCAGGCCTGGGCTCTCCCCTCTCCTGGAAGGACCAGCGGTGCTGCGCGCCCTGCCCTGGGAGGAAACTGGGTAGCCGCGGTCCGTCGTGGGTCAGCTTTCGCGGCATAGTCACCTTGTTAACCATGTCCTATCACGAGGTACGGATGGGGAATGCGTTAGGACTGGGGGCGGGGGGATTTTAACTTCTCAGAATTCGCCTCTTAAAACAGTTTCTCTCTCTTTTTTTTTTTTTTTTACTGCCTCATAAATCATTTCCCTTAAATATTTAATACGTATTTACTGCTAATGACCTACTTATTTCTGTGAAAGTATCAAGAATATTTGTGAGTGGCTCCCAAGGTCTCCTCTGGAATAATATTTACGCCTTTCCGCATACCTTTGCGCCTCGAGCTTACAGCCCCTAAAAATGGAAACACTGTTTATTTTCCTACTGCTTGAAAAATTCATGTCTTTGCTCCTTCGTGTGGACTTTTAGAATTAATAAACTGTGATTATTCATGTATTCTGTCTGAATTGGAGTAGAGGGCAGTTTTCCTCTCCTGCCCCTCACAGCTTTTTTTCCCTTGTTTGGGGGGGGGGTCTCTTGGAGAAGCTGGTGGAGGAGGGGAGCCCCGTTCTATTTCCCCTGGGCACCCATGCACCCACCCTCTCCGCTGGTACAGAGGCAAGACGTGTTCAAGACTGGGAAAGTGCCAATCTGGAATGCTTGGCCAACTGCACCCTGAGAGAATTTAAAAGCCAAATTAATTGCCAGAGAGATGGTGGGTGGCTGAGACCGGTAAGGTTCAAAACCTGCCATTTCAGGAAGCTCCCCCCCCCCCATCTGTTCATTCATTTGTTCCTAAGCAAAAAGTTGGGAGGTAAGGCAGAAGGTCAGGGTTTCTTTTATTTTTTTTATTATTTTTTTTGAAGATGAGGCAGCTGGGAGACATGCTTTCCAAAACTGGAGCAACGTCTGATTGCAGGGACAGCCAAATTCCATTTCCGCCCGTGTTAAATTATTTTGGCTTTTAACAGCCCTCCTTTCGCTGGCCGGCTTTTATTTGTGGCTGTTTAGGTGGGATGAGTCATTTGTGTATTTGGGTTCCCTGCGTTTTGCACACAGATGTTTTTATCTGTGCAACTGGTGGAGTAATCGGAGTGATGGACGTGGTTCGGTCCGCACAGACAGAGCAAGCATCGCTTGGGGAGGATTTGAGCCTTTCTTTTTTTTTTTTCAGGTCATCAATTGCTAAATCATCCCAGCCATTGGGCAATTCAGATAAAGGTGTCGAGTGAGTTGAGCGGTGAAGAATGCGTGTGTAGCTAATTCTGCTCGTCCTGCAATAAAACATCTTCCCATGAGCCCAAAAAAGCAAGGGGGGAGGAGATATAAAAACGATCCTGGGCTCATAGTCAGTGACGGCCCCCTTTTCCTAAGATTTCTGAGAACCTGCCAGGAGGAACTGTTGAGTGGATGGAAGTTTCGAGAAATGCAGAGCAGAAATCAGAACAACCTTTCTTGAGCCACTTTTATTTCTGTTTGAAGGGAAGGAACACTTTGTTAGAATAACAAATCGTGGCTGCTTTTCAAAAGAAAAGGAAAGAAATGGTGTTTCGAAGGCAGATTCATTTTAAGAGTGTGAATCATTTGGTTTAGTTTTTTTTTTTTCTTTTTTTTTTTTTCTTTTGCGGTGGAGGCTTGGAGATGATTAAACGTCCTGTCCGCAGGAAATTACCAGGAGATTTGAGCGTTTTCCTGAAGCCCAGCCTCAGATGGTGCACAGCTTTGGGAGTAAGACGAGAAAACTCTGGTACCGGCTAGGCTTTCTTGGGTCTTACTTACTAAGCTTCGCTTGGTCTCTCCAGCTTTTCAATAACAAACCTTTTATTTGCTTATTTAATTATTTTTAAATTTTTCAGGCTGTTTCAAGAAACTGAAATCTCTCTCATTCCTCTCCTAGGCTTTCTTTCCCAACCCCCTCCCACTCTACACACATTTTTTTTTTCTTTTTCTTGAGACAGGGATGTGGCCTAAGCTAGTTTTGAACTCGCAATCTTCCTTCTACTGCCTCAGCCTCTCAAATTGCAAGGATTACAGCCCTGGCCACCGCGACTGGCCCTTCCTAAACTTTACAAGATTGGATTTATTTCTGAGACAGTCTATCTAGCCTGCTTCCCCACTAGTCTCCTCCTACCAGCGTCAGCAGGAGAGACTCTTGGCTTCTTTTCCCAAGATTTAAGCTAGGACTGTTATCCTCAGAGACCCAGATGTCTGCAGGAATGAGAGCAATGCACAGGTCTGACCCAGGGCTCAGCAATTTGGTGGTGACATTTATGGTCTTTGTAGAGCTATTTGCAGAGCAAGCAGAGCGGTTCTGTGTTGGGTTTACCCAGAAGTACTCCACCCTGAGAAGAACGGGTAATTAAAGGACTCCAAGAGACACCTGAGGGGCACCATTTGTAGGCCTTTGGTTCTATGTGCAGAAAGCTGTGGATTTGAATCCCAGCACGGAGAAAGCAAGGGTAGGAGGATTGCCGTGAGTTCAAGGCCACCCTGACACTACATAGTGAATTCCAGGTCATCCTGGGCTAGAGCGAAAGCCTATCTTTAAAAACAATATATATATTTGGGAAAACAAATCTTTGAGATTCCGTGTTTCCCTAAAATATCTTTCTTAATCCTTCCTGAAAGATACCAATCACATCAAGTACTTCCTAGCTGTATAATAAAATTGAAGCACTCTGGGAGAACATAAACACAGTGTGATCTTCTGATGTCACTAGAGGAAGCAGAGGGAACAAACTGCTTTTTTTGTTTTGTTTTGTTTTGTTTTGTTTTGCTACCAAATCACAGGCTGGTAATCCAAGTTGAATATAATGGAACTTGATGGAAGACATATTGAGAATTTAAATGCAACATTCTAGAAAAGGTTTCTTATTTTTTTTATTATTATTATCTCAAAATGTCAATGGCAAGGGATTCTATTCTGGGATATTTAACATTTGATTACCAAGCAGGTCTTTTGTGTAACTTTTTTTTTCATATCCTGCCGTGCTGCTTGAGAGGCAAAGGAAGATATTATTCGTGTGTGAAGGTTGTCGTCATTGTCACCTGAATGGCTTCCACAGGAAGGGAAGTTTTAGGCCAAGGGAACAGTCACGGGTACTGTGAGACACTGTGTGGGAAAGTTCTTTCATGTATGATCTCAGCATGTGCCGCCTGTGTGTTCAAATCACTGTGCCTGCTAAAATACCTTTCCTGGCCAGAGACCAGTCCACAGAGAGGGCGTTATATGAAAGTATCTTTGAAAATTTGTCTCAGGGGCAAGGGAGATGGCTCAGCAGTTAAAAGTACCTGCTTTCAAAGCCTACTGGCCCAAGTTCAATTCCCCAGTACCTATGTAAAGCCAGACACACAAAGTTCGTTGGCAGCAGCAAGAGGTTCTGGTGCACTCATTCTCATTCTCTCTCTTTTCTCTCTCTCTTTCCTAAATAATTTTAAAAAGAAAGTTTGCTTCATAGTACCTTTTCCTTAAAATAAAAATGACAACCTGATTCTTTGGGAATCTTTGGTGAAGGCTGTTCCACATATGTCTAGACCACTGTCCTTAGCTACTGACTTTTTATTTTGTTATATTTTGAGATGACATCTTCCTGTGTAACTAAGGATGGTTTTGAACTTTTGATCCCTCTGCCTCTGCTTCCTGAGGGCTTCATTGTTGTTTTGTTGTTGTTGTTTTGTTTGTTATTTCAATGTAGGGCTTCACTGTAGCCCAGGCTGACCTAGAATTCACTCTGTAGTCTCAGGGTGGCCTTGAACTCCCTGCCTCTGTCTCCTGAGTGCTGGGATTAAAGGTGTGTGCCACCATGTCCAGTGTTTTCTAACTTTGCAGCCCCAGCTCCCGTTTTATTTCTTAGTGATTCAGACTCTGTTCAGACTTCCAGAGGTGAGCAAATACCCACTGTGTTGCATTTCAGATGAATTCTAATTCTGAGCACTCAGCAATCCACTCTGGAAAAGGGGGCTTCCTCTTGGCATGTTATGTATGCAACAATAACAGAATGATAGCTTAACCTACTGTAGTGACCTTTGCCAGGCACAGATGAAAAGCATGCTGTGACTCTCCCTGGCATGAGAATGCCCTTCGAGATTTCAGTTTCCGTAGGTCTCAGCAAGGCCTGGAAATCTGCCTTTTAATCAAGTCCCAGGTAGAACCTTGGAGCTTCAGAAGGGCTTCATTTCTTGTCATTTGATAACTGCTACAATGCCCTGTTGTTGTGTCACATGTGTGTTGCTGGGACAAACCACCACCCAACCAAAAGCAGCTCATGGGAGGAAAGGGTTTATTTTGGCTCCAAGTCTCAAGGGGAAGCTTCATGGTGGCAGGAGAAGCATGGCATGAGCAGAGGCTGGACGTCACATCTTGCCACAGCAGCAGGCAGAAAGCAGCAAAGCGAGAAGTGCTGCTTACTGGCAAGGTGGAGCTGTCCATAGCATCCCAAAGCCCACTCCAGCCACACACCTCCTCCAGCAAGGCTCTACCCCAGCAACACGCCTCCTCTAGCAAGGCTCTGCCTCCCAAATTGCCACCAGCTGTGGACCAAGCACTCAGAACGCTTGAGCCTGTGGCCGAACATCTGATTCAAGCCACCGTAAGCGCTCCGAGGTCTGTGCCATGCACAGATGAGAAGCATATGCTCAGAGGCCGCGCAGACTGCCTGAGCCTGTGACTGTCCATCTTCAGGGTCCATGGTCTCAAGGATGTGTCCTCGGAGGCTTTCTGTCTTCACAGTTTGGACCTAGTAACCCTTCTCTCATCACACAGGGAACCTTCTGTAAGATGCCCAACTTTAGCAGGCAGGAGTCCATGGGGTCCCTGTGTCTAAGTTAAAGACACTACACATGGTGAGATGGTGATGCCTCAGTGTCCATGGAGACAGCTCAAGATAGGATGGATGGCCAAGGGGGGTACTTCTGAGTCCTCTGGATCTTGGAGTCATTTAGGCAGCTGTCTTCCCTTCTACAGGTCTGCCCACAAATGCCACTTCCTCAAGTCCACGACACCTCTCACAGGCTCCCCACCAGCCAGCAGTGAACCCTCTGTTCCTGCCCATGACCAGAGGCCCATTTTGGCCCCTTCCTCTTCCTCTATCTGTGCATGCTTCTCTACTTCAAGAGAATCCTACAAGAAAACACATGGGCCTGGAGACACGGCCCAGCGGTTAACAGGCCGGGTTCGGTTCCCCAGCACCCATGTAAAAGCCAGATGCACAATGTGGCGCATTGCATCTGGAGTTGGTTTGCGGTGGCAGGATGCCCTGTCTCACCTATTCATTCTCTTTCTCTGTCTATGCAAATAAATAAATAAAATATATTAAAAAAAATAACATGTAGCAGGGTGTGGTGGTGCACACCTTTAATCCCAGCACTCGGGAGGCAGAGGTAGGAGGATCGCCATGAGTTTAAGGCCACCCTGAGACTGCATAGTGAATTCTAGGTCACCCTGGACCCCTACCTCGAAAAACAAAAACAACAGCTATGTAATGGGCTTCTGCAAAAGAAGATAGGCAGAGGTGAGGAGAAGCCTTGTTTGGGCCTATTGAATAATTCCTCTTTACTTAATTTCTCTTACCGTTTTGAGGAAAAAAAAAAAAACTGCTGCTGATTTTTTTTTTTTTTTGCATAATCACTTCAGGATTGTGATATTAAAAAAATCTTCACCTCATGAGTTTTGCTTTCATTGTCTATAAAATGGAAAGTCCATGTCAACTTTTTCTCCTGGGGGAATGAATGACAGAATGTCTATGACAATCCTTTGGACTGTGTTTAAACACCTTTGGAAGACGTGTTTGTGGCTGTGGCTCCCACACTGGGATCTACAGGAAGCCACTCCGTGACTTGTTCTACAACAGAAACAAAGAAGCTTCTGTGGGTTCTTAGGACATGTAGCCCCCCCACCCCCACACGCCCTGTCTCTCTCAAGGGGCCTTGGCTCCTACCAGCAGCTGATAGCTCCTTGGAGATCAGAAATCTCTCTGATGTGGCCCTGGAGCCCATTTTCGCCATGCTCCCGAGCGCACTGAGGGGTATGCCACCACACTGATTAGCGCCGACACAGGTCACGTGTCTGCACCTCAGCTTGCTTGCCTGTGAAGAGGAGATAGCAGGGGTGCTTGAAGCCCTGAGTTTGGGGGAAGTGGGAAGCGTTAGGGATGTAGAGATGGCCTCCTATCTAGAGCAGCGTTTACGCAGTGGGGTCACTCCCTCCAGCTTCTCTGTAGGCCCCCAGCCGCCTTGACTTGATGCCCTTTCCTGTCCTCGGGTCCTCCAGAATTTGGACAGCACCTGTCCCTTTCCTCCTCCTGGCTCACATCCTTTTATTTTATTTTATTTTATTTTTTTGGTTTTTCAAGGTAGGGTCTCACTCTAGCTCAGGCTGACCTGGAATTCACTATGGAGTCTCAGAGTGGCCTTGAACTCATGGCGATCCTCCTACCTCTGCCTCCCGAGTGCTGGGATTAAAGGCGTGCGCCACCACTCCCGGCTTCCGGCTCACATCTTTTTAACTTTTTTTTTTTTTTTTTGCCTCCTTAATAATGTCACTTCCTCGTGGCTTCATGTTGTCATATGGTGACGTCCAGCAGCTTCATAGCTTCCGCTGGACCTCTTTCTCAAGCTACAGACTCGTGCCACTGTCCCTTAGTATCTGCGGGGAACTGTCCCCAGGACTCCGTGGATGCCAGACTCCGAGATTCCTCGAGGCCCTTACATAAAGTGGCTCAGTGTTAGCGTATAACCTATGCACGTCCTGCCACACGCTTCCCATGTCTGAATGATTAATGCTGTCTCGTACAGTGTAAATACTAAGTAAATAGCTATAACTCTCGACTTGTTTAGAGAACGATGGCATGGGAAAAGAGGTGTGAACGTGTTCAGTGCAGACAGTTGTTTTAATTCTTTGCATCTGTGGCTGGTTGAAACTGAAGATCTGGAAGTCAAGAGTTGAGAAGACCCCCTCTGAGCACATCTCTCTTCTCAGCCTCTTCTCCAACCTCCCCCTGCATCCACTCCTCTCTCTCTCTTCATGACAGCCAGTGGCGCCTCCAGCTGCCAAGTGCTTCGTCTGAAAGCTTTTGACACATCTGATCCTTCTCTTTTCCTCATGTCCCCGTACCCAGTGAAATAGTAGTACATCCTTTCATTCGACCTTGAAAATATATTTCTAAATGGGGGCAGACTGTGGGCAGGGAGGACAGAGGAGGAAGCGCTACTTACCAGGGTGCTGAAAAATATACTCGATGTTGACAATGTTGACAGGTGGAGCCTTGCTGGAGGAGGAGTGTTGTTGGGGGGGCCTTTGAAGTTGTCGCAGCCAGCTCCCCTTTGCCAGAGCTCAGCTCGCTCTCCCGCTGCTGTTGTCCCCCTGCTGTGGCAGAGGTGACGTCCCGCCTCTGCTCAGGCCATCTTCCCCCGCCATCATGGAGCTTCCCCTCAAGACTGGAAGCCACAACAAAGCCTTTCCTCCCGTCAGCTGCTTTTGGTCAGGCGCTTTGTCCCTAGCAAGTAACTGACACACCCAGTACGAGGACACTCTGCTACCCCTCCTGGTCCTGTGGAGCCAGGGGCTGTGTCCTGTAAGTCCAGTCATCATCCAGAGTTCTTGTCACAGAGTAGCAGCTCCCTAAATAGATTTTAACTGTTACCTGGGCTAGTGTCTGACATAGCAACCGGTAAGAAAACTGTTACCTAATGAAAAATGTTCAAGTTCTCCTTATTATTTCCTTCCCTCATTTACTTTTTTTTTTTTTTTTTTTTTTTTTTTTTTTTTTTTTTTTTTTTTACTTCCTAGGGGATGGAAAAACTCATGGGCTCCTTGACCTTGCTAAAATCTTGTACTTAACATTGCCGAGCCCTGATTTTTTTTTTTTTTTAATTGCACAACGAGGTCAGCGATGGTCACTTTGCATGGAGGTCTGTGACTCTGTGGTCGAAGGTGTCATTGCAGTGTGAGTCTGTGTGTTTCATCACCTTTTAAAAATTACAGTCTGCCTAATGGCTTTCTTTGAAGGCTCAGCTTCTGGCCTGGGCCTAGGAAGTCTGATCACATGCAGCTGTTCTGGGAATTCACTTGAGATCCCAGAGTTTTTAAGATCAACTACAACTCCCTCAAATGCCTTTGGAACTTGGAGTTTAGTAAACATATATTCACGTTTGAGCCTGTGAGAGAAGGCTCTTCCCGAGAGCAGAGCTTGGACTGTAGGTCTGATGCGGCGAACTTCCTCCCTGCTCTGACCCGGCGGCTGCCCCCGCATCTCCCCCACTATGACTGGTGGAGGGAGTACTTAAAAATCACAGTGAGGCCTTGCACGCCTGAGAGCTGGGGTGGGGTGGGGTGGGGAGTCAGCAGATACTGGTGGGGATGAGAACGCTCTTCCCTGGGAAAGAGAAAAAGAATACAGATGTTGCTAAAAACCCACAAGCCATGGTTTATTTACTTGGACTATTCAGTGAGTTCCTGGGATGGGAATAGGCCAGAGGTTTTATTTGTCTGGAGCTACAAGAGAAAAGGGGGCGGGGCTCTTCAGCATTCTGTCATTGATTAGCAATGCCTGCCATGGCCAGGAACCACTGATCTACATGAAGAGTTAGAGAGTGTTAGAACTGGAAGGGCCCGGAAACTTCCGCACCGTAGGAAGGCTTTCGAAAAATGCCCCTAAGCTTGGTGACGTGCTCAGTCTTAACTCGGTGAGGAGGGGATGCTGGAGGCTGAACCCAACTCCTGAGGGACACCCCTACCCCCTGACCCGCTTATGTCTGTGACCATCTTGGCCTCGCCAGGGCTCCCAGCGTCCCTTCTTCAGAGTGTTCCCTGGGACCTTCGTGAGGCAGTTCTGAACCAGCTGACTGTGAAACATCCACATTATTGTAGTCCTTCCTCAGAGACATGAGAAACATGGCTCCCCAAGCCTCTCTGACCTCCAGGCCTCGCTTTCCAGGACAGTTTTCCGAGCAGTCCCTCCGGGGATGCTGGGTGAGGCTAGATAATGGGGAGTGTATTGGTTTCCCAGGACTGCTCTACCAAAGTACAGTTTGGTCCAGCAAAATAACAGGATCTGGTCTGGGGAGATGGCTCAGCAGTTAAACGTGCTTGCTTGCAAAGCCTATTGGCCCTGGTTCAATTCCCCAGTACCCTGTGGAAAGCCAGGTGCACAATGTGGCGCATGCGCCTGGAATTTGTTTGCAGCAGCAGGAGGCCCTTGAATGCACAAGTTCTTCCTCCCTCCCTCCCTGCCTCCATCTCTCTGTCTCCCTTCCTCTTTCCCTCCCTCCCTAGTTCCCTCCCTCCCCTCTTTCTCTCCCTCCCTCCTTCCCTATCTCTTCCTCTCTCTCTCTCTCTCTCTCTCTCTCTCTCTCTCTCCCTCTCATTGACAGGGTCTCACTCTGTAGGCCAGGCTGGCCTCAAACTTGCCCAATCCTGCTGCCTCAGCCTCCTAAGCACTGAGATAACAGACGTGAGTCACCGTGCCTAGCATTTGGAGAAGTCTCTTCTTATAAGAATACTAACTCCAATCATGGCGGACCTGACCTCCTAAAGCCTCCGCTTCTTCTCACTGTCACCCCAGGGGTTAACATTTTAACGTGTGAATTTGGATGAGGGAAGAGAAAGACATTGAGAGGTTTACAAAGGATTCTGAACAGTTCAATGAAGCTGTCCCTCCACCATCCCAAGCGGCTGGTCTTATGGCATTTGCTGTATGTGTGGGAACCTTGCGAACAAACTTCCTTCCCTAATACTTCCCCTTGGCTTTCCTCACAGTGGAACTGGGTCTGGAAGGGAGCTCCGCCTCTCAGCACCCCCTCCCGGTGCTGTTCATTTGCCCACACCCCCTCAGCAATTGCCAAAGCGGCCGTCCCTCCCTGGCCTGGGGGGACACAGCACCCCCGCCCTTCTCCATCTGTGGTCCTCTACCAAGGTGCACGGACTCTCCCGTTTCCTACCCCAAAGCCTGGTGTTTGGAACAGCCCAGACGGATTGATAGATGAGAGCTGACGGCTGGGGCAGGGAGTGGAGGCAGACGCTGGCTTCGGCTGCCAGGACGAGGTGGGTATGAGCCAGAACCTTGGTGCCATTGCCCAAATGGGTTGGGAGCTGCTGGTTGGGCCCAGCAATGTGATTTTCCTTTTGTTGAGGGTGGTGAGCCCCTTGTTTTCCTTGCTCGGGGTGTCTGGGCACGAGGCGCTCTTCCTAGAGTCTCAGGTTGACCTTGGCCATCGTGGCCTCGCTGTGATGTTCTGAATGAGGGTTGCTTCGTGCCAGGCTGGCAAGTTACATATGTCAGTCATGGAATTAGCTGGGGAAATAAATGGCACATGTTGGGCCCAGTTAGCCAGACACTCCAGAGAGATGTAAATAAGATGAGTCCTTGTGCCCAAAGCTCCTTGGCCATTTGTGTCCCTCTTTTATTAGGTGATAGAGGGGACCAGGAGGGAGGGGGGTAAAGGCGTATTTCCAGTGTCTTTGTTAAGCCCTTGCATCAGGGTTTTCTTGCCCGATGAACACGAAGAAGCAAGCAAAGGCAGCATGCTTGGGAAGGGTGAAGGCCAGTTCAGGAAAATTTTTATCTCTTCAAATTAACACGTACGTAAGCCATGTCCCGCCGCCCCGTGGATTATAACATTTCACAAAGTGAGTGGCGATGGGATAATTCCATGTCACGCTCTTTTGTGTTATGATTGTAATAGTAGCTGTCATTTACTGAGCAGTCTATAACCAAGGTATGCACAAGACTTTTCTAGATCAGCAGACATTTTTGTAAATGTCTAGCTATAAATATTGTAGGTTTCACAAGTCCAAAGGCAGAATCAAGGATATGCTTATATGATGAATGGGGAAACAAATTTCCACAGAATTTTGTTAATAAAAGATAGTGATTTATTGCAGTTATTTTGGTGACACATATTTACCAAAGAGCAGAGTGATATTCTGTTTCTGAGGGTGAGGGATGAGGTTTAGAGTTACTGTCTCCTGCCATCAAACCGATTACAAACATTCATCTATAAAAATCTTTCTCAGGACGGAGAGATGCCTTAGTGGTTAAGGTACTTGCCAACAAAGCCAAAAGACCCAGGTTTGATTCTCCAGTAACCACGTAAAGGCAGATGCACAAGGTGGCACATGCATCTGGAGTTTGTTTATAGTGGCCAGAGGCAATGGCACACCCATTTCTCTCTCTCTCTCTCTCCATATCTCTATATGTCTCTTTCTTTCTCTCAAATAAATAAGGAAAATACTTTTAAAAAATCTTTCTCAGCTCATGAAACATATAAAAGCAGGTGAGCTGGATTTATCCTGTAGACTGTAGCTTATTTACATTATTAATGTCATTCATACATATATGTGTCCATATACACACATATATATGCATATGTATACATACACACACGTATGCATATGTATAAACATACACACACGTGTGTTAGGCCCTACAAAACAGTGAAAAGTGAACATGAATTCATTACACAGTCATTTCTCTCTCTGCAGACAGAGCTTAAAGGCAGCTGCACAGATCTGATCTGCCTACTTCATAGAGTCCCAGGATCGTTTCTGAGTGCCCCGCCAACGGCTTCTTTCTTCATCACTCTACGATGGTCCCAGCTTATATCTGCAAGAAGGAAAATAGGGGAGGGGGAATAAATACACATCTACTCTTGTAAGGGGTCTTTTGAAAGTCCCATCTAGACCGGGTATGGTGGCGTACACCATTAATCCCAGCACTTGGGGAGGCTGAGGTAGAAGGATCAGTGAGCATTCAAGGCCAGCCTGGGCTACAGAGTGAATTCCAGGTCAGCCTAAGCTAGAGTGAGACCCTACCTGGAAAAACCAAAAAAAAAAAAAAAAAAAAAAAAAAAGCAAACCACAACCGCAAATGGAGTCTTGTACTGAGAGGAGAGGGGATGTTAAGGTGATCACAGTAGCACCCTCCATTCTGTGGTTTCGCTGTACCTGGCCTCAGTGACCTGCGGTCAATTATGGCTTAAAAATATGAATGGAAAAATTGAGAAGTAGACAATTCACACATCTTAAATTGCACACTGCTCTATGTAGCATGACTCATCGTGCACTGACCCACAACCTACTTTGTGTTGCCACAAAACAGAAACCTTCCCATTGTCCAGGCTCCACTCTGTATATGATATGATACCTGCCTGTTACTCAGCATCTTGATTATCTTGTTGCCATACTACAGTTCTGGTGTTCGAGACCAGCCACAGGTCCAGGCATCCAGGGGTGGTCCTGGAGCATACCCCTAGCAGATAGAGGGGACAACTTGATCTAGAATTCCCAGCCATGTGTAAGAGTCCGAACCTGAGCCTCTGAGACATTACCATCTTCCCCCAGGCCTCGTGGTCTGAGACTGGGATTTAATGAAGATCCTCTCACCTCTGTCTTCTCGCTCCCGCTCCTGCCCTCAAGCATTAGGGGCAGGTGCCCAGGCGTACTGTTAGGAAGGAGCTATTGACTTGTGCTGTGCCCCTGCCCCTTTCAAGCGCTCTCCCAAGGGTCCTGTGAGAGGAAACAAAAGCCATCGTCCTCCAGTAGAGGGCCCCGTGAAAGCTCAAGCAGGGTGCATGGCTGAGAGTAAGGCCTGACTGGGCATCCTGACTCCCCTCAACACAAGGGCAGCCCTTGAGGTCTGCCAGCTCGTTCCTCCACTCACAAGGAGCAGGAGACAAACAGTTAAGACGTACAAACAGAGAAAGCAGGCAGGCCATTGTCAGCCTAGCTGCCTACCAAGCCGAAAGGAAGGAAGGACATGGGAGTGTGGGGAAACGGTGACCAAGTGGACATGTGACCTTCTATCCAGTGACCCCGCTCACCACCGTGCCTTAGAATTTGGCCAAGAAAGTGCACATCTTTTCCAAGATGGGAAGCTGGGGAAGGCAGATAGCAACTCCCACATTTTCTCTGAGACATGCATACGTGCGCATATATTTCTGGCCCCTGGGGAGAAGCAGTAGCGTGCTTGCCAAATAGCACGAGGTTCCTTTCCCATCGCCTCACAACAGTCCTGCGGGGCACCGTCATCATTCCATTCAAAGATAACTAAGTACAGTGTTGAGAGTTTACGTAACTTGCCCAAGACCACACAGCTCACGGCTGGACTCAGAGTCAGGCGGTTGGATTCAAGTCTTCCCCTTTCACTGCATAATTCATGAGTGTAGTGCTTAGGTCATCCTGTGAGGTAAGAAGCTGTACTGGCACTATCAAGACACACGGGATTAGAATGGAAGGGATAATTAATTGTTGGCTTGAATGGGAGAAGGTTCCAAGAGGTGGCAATGTTTGAGCTGGGCCGAAGCATGATAAGGGCTGTGTGGAAGGGAAGTAAAGTTCACGGAGATAAACTGTGGCCAGTCTATAAATTGTGGCCACTGCCATCGGGAATAAGTTAGCCCTGGCCAGTTTAGGAGGTGAGGAATGGATTCAGCGGCCCTGTGGTTGTGCCCACCTTCCTGTGGCCATCGCCATGACAGCGGCTGGTCTGTGTTCTGTCGGCTCTTCTCACCCTGCCCTGCTGTGTCACGCCAGGCTGAGGAGCAATGTCACATGGCTTGCACTGAGTTTCGGTGGTCTGCCATTGAATTGCCAGCATCTCTTTCCACCGTATTCACGACTCCAAACCTGCCTGTCTTTTCTCTTCAACATTTTTGTTTACTTATTCACAAGTAGAAAGATACAGACAGGCAGAGAGCCAGAGTGTGGGCATGCCGAGGGCCTCCAGCCGCTCCAAACGAACTCCACATGCATATGCCACTTTGTGTGTGTGGCTTACGTGGGTGCTGGGGAATTGAACCCAGGATTTTAGGCTTTGACTGCTGAGCCATCTGTCCAGCCCACTGGCTGTGTCTTAGTGTCAAAGAGCACAGAAGAAGAGGTGAAGGTAGGCTTTAATCCCACGGAGAGACTTGGTTGAGGCGTCAGACACTGCGACTCCCCACTGGCGCTGATGGTGCCCCGGCACACCCCTCACCTTCCAGAAAGCTCCGGGGAGGTGGATCGACAGACCTCTACACATTCCAAGCTGCTCGTTGAGTTTTTTTTCAAGGTCCCCGTGTCTTCAGGGGTTTGTTTACGATTAGTTTAGCTGTGATAAACTGTGGTAAGATGAAGGTCTTGGAATTTTTTTTTTAAATCCTTTTTGGTTTAAAGAGTTCTCCAAACAGGGCTGTGTGTGCTGCATGAGAGGCTGCAGGCTGTAGCAGCAGGGCCAGCACTTGTCCCATGCTCACCTCCAAATAAGGTCTGCCGTAGGTGTCCCAGCTGCCGTGAGGTGCTTGAGCTGGTCAGGGAATCAATTATTATGCATTAAAAAGCGGTTCATCGTCTGGAGTCATGAACTCCTGTGTTATTTTTAGGACAGCCTTTTAATTTACGGGGCATGCAGACAAGGTTTCTCACGCTGACTTCTGGGGTTCACGAGAGAGTGACAGGGCAGGGTGGTGGGGTGATGAGACACAGATGTCTGCACAACTCTACTAGTCTCCTTAGCAATTGTGAACAAGAGGACTAGAGCCATCCATGTGACTCCATCCCCAGGGCTGCCAGTTCTAGAGTGTCGAGTGGGTTACTTATACCCCTGAAATCTTTGTCTGTAAGATGGAGTCATTAAGGTAGTATCTCAACTCATTTCTCTGGGGATGAAATAAGATCGAGAACACAAAGCCAGGCTGGAGGGATGGCTTCGCGGTGAAGGCGCTGGCCTGCAAAGCCTAAGGACCCATGTTCAACTCTCCAGATCCCACATAAGCCAGACCAGAAAGGTGAGGCAAGCTCAAGGTCACACATGCCCACTAGGTGGCGCAAGCGTCTGGAGTTCGATTTCAGTGGCTGAGGCCCTGGCACACCAATTCTCTCTCTCACTCTGTCTCTTTCTCGCTCACTCACTCTCACTCTCTTTAAAATAAATTTTTTTTAATGTAAAGCCCTTGATACAATACTTGATATGTAGTCATCATGTACTATTTGTTTCTGAACTTAACATTTTAACTTAGAACTTTGCAGCCTTTAAGACTTTATATAAGGCCTAATGTGAGGTGCATCTTAAATGATCAAGTTACAGAAATTCAGAAATAGGAGGTGCTAAAAGATATCTAATACAAAGGGCTGGAAACTTTGGCCCTCTGGCTGAATCCTGCCTACAGTCTATATTTGAACAATAAAGTTTTATTGTAACACATTCATTCCCCATTCAGCTATATACTGTTTATGGCTGTTGTTGCCTTGCAAAGGCAGAATTGAATACTCATGATGGAAACAACCTGGCCCACAAAGCTAAAATTTTTACTACTGCTTGACCCTTATAGAAACAGTTTACTGGCCCCTGGTCTAATCAACTGAGACAACCTTGACCAAATCCAAGACTGAAGAGAAGGAAAATAATTTGCCAAGAGATACAAGGAAGTCTTAGATGAATGTCCCCTGAATCCCATGACAGTGTCCAGCCACTGTGCCTGCTGCCTACTGTCTCCCAGCTCCTTGGGAAGGGTGGTGCAGTTACCTTCTCGTTGCTGGGACAAACACGAGACCAGAAGCAGCTTATGGGAGGAAAGGGTTTATTTCAGGCTCATAGATGCCAGAAGCTTTCCCGAGGCAGAGGCAGAGGCAGGCAGAGGGAGGTGGCTCACTTCATCACACATCCACGGTGGAGAGAGAACCAGGAGCCAGAGCTCAAGTTGCCTCTGAACTCACCTTAGAGCTGGGCTCAAGATTCGTCCCCAGTGACACACCTCCTTCAGCAAGGCTCTGCCTGCTGGGGACTTACTAGGAAGCCTAATCAGAATTAACTGAGGCTATGAGAGACATTTACAACGAAACCACCACAGAGGGTTATACCAAGCAAAGGGGAAACCTAAGCCACTTATGTGTAGACAACCCTGGGATGGTGTTCTCAAGCAAAACATAGACTGTGCACTTGGAGGTGCAGGGTCAGGTTTGGTGAGCACCATCACAGCCACGCTTGTTAACTCAGCTGAAGGGGCTCCCCACCCCCTTGCTCACTTCCCCTATCGGGTCCCCCACAAGATGGGGACTGGGGTATATAGTTTCTTTGGCTAAAAATATTTTTAATGGGCTGGAGAGATGGCTTAACAGTTAAGGGATTTGCTGCAAAGCCAAAGGACCCAGGTTCGATTCCCCAGGACTCACGCAAGCAAATTCACAAGGTGGTGCAAGTGTCTAGAGTTCGTTTACAGCAGCCGAAGGCCCTGAAACACCCATTCTCTCTCTCTCTCCCTCTCTCTCTCTCTCTCTCTCTCTCTCTCTCTCAAATAAATAAAATAAATATTTTAAAAAATTGTATTTATCTTTGAAAAGAGAGAGAGAGTGATAGAAAGAGAATAAACATGCCAGGGCTTCTTACCACTGCAAGCAAACCCCAGGCACATGCACCACTTTGTGCATCTGGTTTTATGTGGATAATGGGGAACTGAACCCAGGCCATCAGGATTTGCAAGCAAACACCTTTAACCACTGAGCCATTTCAACTGCAGCTTTTAGTGTGTGGTTGAATTGGGTGGACGTGTTTAATGGCTACCTGAAGCACAGAGATGTAAGCAAGTGATTGGCTCAAGCTTTTTTGCTCTCTTTTCTTTTCTTTTTTTTTTTTTTGTAATGCTTCAGAGTCTCTAATCAAGCTAATGGCCTCAACATTTTCATTTTGTTAAGCTTTCTATTTGAAACACTTCATTTAATGTTTCCTGCAACCTTATGCAAGGTAGAAACACTATGAGTGTAGGTTATTTTGACTCCTTAATTATTTTTTTTTTTTGGATCATCTTGGGTGGTTGATTGAAATGCATCCTTAATTATGTTGCTGTGTCTCCATTGTGTTTCATTAACTGGTGTATTCACCCATGGGAAGATGTGTGTGCAGAGCTTCTGCAGACCTCCGTCCTTAGACGGTGCGTCAGGGCAGAGGACTGAAGGTCTAACATGCACTGACTTCTCTGCCGTGCCTAGAATAGACTGTGCCACGCAGTAGCTTCCTGAATCTTGGAATGGATTTGGCTTATGTCACCAAATGTAACTGGATTGCTCTCCAACCAGGGAAGGCCAGTCTGGGTGAGAAAGCCCGAAGGCGGGCCAGACATAGTATAGCAGAGACATGCAGATGAGGGCGACTGTTAACGAGGCACAGTCCCCTGAGGTGAGCCAGCATCCACTCTTGGATGCCTTCCACTCCCCTACCTTGTCTATGGAACACACTCTGTGTTTCCCACTAAGCGTGTGATGGGGGAATCTCACATCAGCTTCCCTCCCAGCACACGGAAATCTTCCCTTTCCTGTGAGAATTTCATGCATGCTGACTCAGTATCATGAGGAGGCTGAGTGGGGACTTGATCTCTTCTTGCCCCCTGCTGATGAAGGACCAGGGAGGAGCGTCATGTGGTGGCAGGGGACGCACAGACATGGCGGCAGAGCTGGAGCTGAGAGCTCTTGGGATTGTTTTTGGCTTACTCGCTGCTCTCCTCATTCCCTCAAGGGACTCCTGAAACAGAGATGGTTCCCGTTTGTTTTGGGCGTTTGAAATAGGTACCACCTCCAAGCTTTGGAGTCAGGGAGATGAAGATGACCAGCCATCGTCAGAGTGGGCTCCACATCTTGGGCTGTTTGTGTTATTCCTTCGTCGGGGTCTTTGATTGGGTGTCTGTTGTATATGAACAACAGAGAAGAGCCCCTGGACCACAGGAAGTGACGTGTGCGATAGATGGCCGTAAGCAAGCACAGGGCGTGTCTGATGGTAACCTCTGGGTTTGCTCTCCAGACGAGGATGACCAGAGAAGACCAGACTGTGTTTGGCACCTTGCCAGGAAACCTGGCATGCTGACAGTGGGTGAGTGCACCAGGCCTATGGCGAGAGTATCTGGTGTTTCAAAGGACAGCAAGGAGGCCCCTGGGGTCTGGAGTGAGTGATGGACGGGGGAAAGGGATGCTGGAGTATGTGGGGCCTGGGCAGCCTCCCAGGGGATTGATCTCTCTCTGTGACGGGAGCCCGTGGGCCACAGACACCATGAAGCTACGGTGGGAAGATCACTAGGGCCTTTCTGGATTTCAAGTTTCAGAACTGAAGGCCAATCCGTGTCAATGTAAAGAGAATGTAGCGGTCCCGTGCAGGTGGGAAGTTTTTTAAAATAACTTTTATTTACTGCAAGCAGATGGAGGGGAGGGAGGAAAAGAAAGAATAGGTGCACCAGGACCTCTTGTTGCTGAAAAACAAACAAACAAAAGAAAACTCCAGAGGCATGCACTACTTTGTACATCTGGCTTTATGTGGGTAGTGGGGAACTGAACCCAGGCCGGCAGGTTGCAAGCAAGTGCCTTAGCCCACTGCTTAGCAAAGGTCGCTAGTTTTCTTCTTGGATTATTAGTGTGCTCTGTACCTTTTATGGAAAGGAAAAAGATTTTGAGGTTTCTGTGTATGATGCGAGGGTGTGGGCATGCCTGTTCCTATGTGTGCACCTCTGGAGGTCAGAAATTGGCATCAGAGGTCTTCATCAATCACTCCCCTCTTTACTTACTGAGACAGAGTCACTTACTTGAACCCAGAGCTCCCTATCTGGTTAGTCTAGCTTGTCCCACCGACCCGTGTCTCTACCTTCCTATCACTGGAATTCCGGGCCCACCCAGCATTTCTGCGGGTGCTGGGGCTCCTAACGCTACTCCTGAGACTTAATGCAGATGGCTTTATTCACTGAGAGTCTTTAAGGATACTAAACCATAGTGAAAAATAATAATAAATGAGCAAATCATAGAGGTCTACATCAAATCACAGTCTTAAATTACAGCTTTCCATGGGGAATCAGAAAAGAATTTCCCTTAAGAGAAATTCGACTCCATTTTCAGCTTCATTTAAGTCTTCTTGTTCGCCAAGGCGATATGTCACCCCGATTTCTATGGAGTCTGGTATTATTGTTTGATTTGGTTTCCTGAAAGAATTCATTTGTGTGAAAGATGGTGCTACATTCTGCAGGGTGGGATTCTAGGAAAGGAGTTATGCTTTCCAGGGCAAGGCAACCATAACACGTGAAGGGACCCGGTTTTCCCGCTGGGTTTGGTTGGCTGGTTTTATCTCTCAGACTTTTGATACGAATGGTGATTGATCTGTGGTTCAAGTCACCACTTTCGTGACAGCTGGCCAGGGTGGCCTTGTGCTGTGTTGGTGGTGGACTTGAATTATTAGCCTGAATCTTACTGAAAAGCGTCTGCATGCTGGTCGCATGTTAATTAACGCTGTGGTTCTCCCTGATTGGAAACTTATTAAGGAGGTGACCAGTAAGTTTTTTTTTTTTTCTGTTTTTGTTTTTGTTTCTTTTCTAATCAGTTGTCCTTGCCTAGTAAATGCTTCTTTGAAATACACAGGGAGAGTAAAGGACAAGCTAATGCTTAGTCTGGGAAAGCGGATCATTCTCAAGAAGTTAGTGGGGACCATTCCTAAAACTTACCTGACGTTAAGTGGATTATCTCTAAAGCATATTTAAATTTTCCTCTGCCTTTCTTTCTCTGTAGCAGTTGGTATTGCATGTGCAAACTTCTACTGTGAAGGTTTTCCGTATCATTTTCAGTTACATAAACTTGCTGAAGGATGACAGCTTTTAACGTCTCACTGGCTGGTGTGCGGAGCTTGGGAAGGAAAACTCACCCGTTGTCTTGACCCATCTAAGAAAAGAATGGAGAACTGCTTGGCTGGTGACAACCTGGTGAAAATGGGTCCAGTCCTGGTCACCTTGATCTCTAGTAGACTTTGCACAACCCTTAGCAGAAAATGAAAGTGCCTACTGCAACTCCTAAGTAAATTTATTTTCTTCATTAAGAACCAACGTAAGGGATAGGGAGATGGCTTAGCAGTTAAGGCATTTGCCTGCAGAGCCTAAGGACCCAGGTTTGATTCACCAGGACCCACATAAGCCAGATGCACAAGGTGGTATATATGACTGGAATTAGTTTGCAGTGGCTGGAGGTCCTGGCACACCCATTCTCTCTCTCTCTCTCTCTCCTTCTCTCTCAAATAAATAAAATACTTTTTAAAAAAGAATCAATTTAAAGGCTGGGGAATGGCTTAGGAGTTAAGGTGCTTGCCTGCAAAGCCTAAGGACCCAGGTTTGATTCCCCAATACCCACATAAGCCAGATGCACAAGGTGGCACAAGCATCTGGAGTTTGTTTGCAGTGGCTGGAGACCCTGGTGTGCCCATTCTCTCTCTCTCTCTCTCTCTATGTACCTGCCACTTTCTCTCTCTCTTTCTCTCTCCCCCCTCAAATAAATGAATAAATAAAATACTTTTAAAAAGAAAATTTAAGAATCAATATAAAGGCTGGGGAGATGGTTCAGGGGTTAAAGGTGCTTGTTTACAAAGCCTACGAGACTGGGTTTGATTCCCCAGTAACTCAGGTAAAGCAAGATGCACAAAATGGCGCATGCATCTAGAGTTTGTTTGCAGCAGCAAGAGACCCAGGGGCACCCATATGCACATAAAAATCTTTTATAAAGAACGTTTTGTCTTGCACCTAGTTGCTGCAAATTTTTGCATAGTTAAACAATAGGTTGAAAGGAATCCGCCTACAATTAAAACCTGATTCAGTATGATATGGGAGGTTATGTGTGATGTAAGACAAAAAGATTGAAAATCAGGTGTCTTTATCCTCTGAGAACAATAGTCACCTCGGAGTGTCACTCTTCTCAGATCGGACGCTTGAAGGTAATCTGCAGCCTGTAAATGCATGGGAAGGAAATAAAAATAGAACAGCACCCTTTAAAAGCTCTTCACTTGTGTCTTCTGTGTACATTAAAATGCATGCAGAGTTATAGCTGCAATTATCAAAGTATATTTTAGGAGCTTCCAGTCAAGTGAGGAAAAGTATGATATAGATAATTAAATTATGTCAGCTAGGGCTAGAGAGATGGCTTGGTGGTTAAGGCACTTGCTTGCAAGCCTGATGGCCCAGGTTCAAATCCCCAGTGCCCACAGAAAGACAGATGCACAAAGTGGTACCTGTATCTGGAGTTCATTTACAGTGGCAAGAGAACCTGACACACCCATTCTCATTCTCTTTCTCTCTCTCTCTCTCCCTTTCTCTCTCTCCTTGCAAATAATAAATAAATAAAATAAAAGATGTTTGCTGAGCATGGATCCTGCTAATCAGCCCCTGGAGAAGAGTCTGAGTTAGAAGCTGAATTGGCAGGAAGCCTGGCTCCTGACCACAGGCTCAGTAGATGGCTTCTGGTGGTATGGGTGTGCAGAGGGCACATGACCCAGTTTGGTTACGGGATGTGCATCTGCAAACAAGATGCACAAATATGCAACTTTCACAAAACCAATTATAGATTGCTTGGGCCTTTAGAATAGTCTCCCCCCTCTCTGGGAGAAACTCTTAACTGCCATAGCTCTGCACCCCCATTCAGCAGGAAGTAGTTCAACATCTGATGTCATCGTCCTGTAACAGCAGCTAAGAGTATTTTTCAGCAGAGGGGGAAAGTGAGAGGCTAGCTTAGCCACAGGTAGGCAGGCCTGCCCGTCTCACCCGTTCACATCTTTCTTGAGCGTGTACCCTGCCCAGGTGTGGATGGATTCCTCTTCTGAACCCAGGCCGATTGGCTGGGCACCTGGTGCAGGCAGGTGTGTCCAGGTGTGCTGAGTGTGGACTCTAACATATGTCTTCTCTGGGCCCATGGAGGCAGTTTTTCCCCTTTTTCTGTCCAGCCCTGGAAGTGCACAGGACACCACACCTGGGTCTTCATGCCTTGTGGAAAGGAACACTTTTTATTACTGATTTTTCCTTTTAATCTCTTTGGAAGCACACTTTTTTAAAAACCCTTCATACATACATACATACATACATACATATATATATATATATATATATATATATATGCATATACGTATATATATATATGCATATACGCATATAATATATATGCATATATATATTAATCTAAGTTCCATGTTCGTTTACATGGGCTTCTGGACCACATCGTGTATTCCCCTCTCCCTACTTTACCTTCCCTTCCTCAGCCCTTTCTTTCCCTCACATCCCTGAGATATCTGAATAAAATGTGGTGATTTAAAAGTCATTTCATTTCAAGCTGGGTGTGGTGGCACACACCTTTAATCCCAGTACTCAGGAGGCAGAGGTAGGAGGATTGCTGAGAGTTCAAGGCTACCCTGAAACTATATAGTTAATTCCAGGTCAGCCTGGACCAGAGTGAGGCCCTACCTCAAAAAACCAAAATAAATAAATAAAATAAAATAGAAGTCATTTTCTTGAGCTGGAGGGATGGCTTAGTGGTTAAGGCTTTTACCTGCAAAGCCAAAGGACCCAGGTTTCATTCCCCAGGACCCACATTAGCCAGACGCACAGGGGGGCGCACGCGTCTGGAGTTCGTTTGCAGTGGCTGGAGGCCCTGGTGCGCCCATTCTCTCTCTCTTTCTCTCTCTCTCCCTCCCTCCCTCTTTCTCTCTGTCAAATACATTAAAAAAAATATTTTTTAAGTCATTTTCTTTAGTCTGGATTGCCAATTCTTTGGTTAATTTGCAGATATGGATTTGGGGCTTGGGATTCCAGTAAGCACCCCATTTTAGGTCAGCTCCCCATTTCAGATTGAGCCGCAAGACCTGCGTTCTCAGTCTTCCTGTAAATTTACTGATATATTACACAATATTCACTGGAAGAACAGAACCAATAGACTGAATTAGAATTAAACAGGGACTGAATTGGGTTATCTTAGGGCAGACCAACAATAGCTGTCTACAGCCTGAGAGTCAAGGAATCCGGGTAGCTCTTCAGTCCGCGTGGCCAGATGCCTCAGCAGTTCCAACCCAGCCCTGAAGGCCTGGAGGCTTCCTGGAGAGCCGCTGGTCGTCAGTCCACGCTGGAAGGCTGAGGACACTTGTTTCCGGTGCCGACCAGCATAGTTGAACAGGACAGATGCACGTCCCAGTGAAGGCGCTCTCCAGCCAGCGGCACTGGCAGCCGGGTGGGAGGAAGGGACTGCTTGCTCTCAGAGCTTCCAGACATAAAGCCTACCACCAGGAAGGCCATTCTGGGGAGAGGACTTCCTCCTTCAGTCAGCCCTTCCTGGAAGCAACCTCAGAGAGCCAACCCAGAGGAAGGTCTGTGGATTCCTAATCTGATCAAGTTGACAACACAACTTAACCATCGCAATGGAGGAGTCCTGGATTGAATCACATGCTGTCCTCTTCTGGGAATACTTGCTATACAGGACACCTGGAGGTTCCTAGGGAGCCAGGGAATGAGATAATGACAGAAGGTGATGTAGAAAAGTGATCCTCTGGCAGTGAACAGTCCTCAAAGTGGACCAACCCCTGGGAGCTCCTTAGAAATGCAGCATCACAGGCTCCACCCCTCTCAGGCCACTGCGGAGCAGAAGCTGTCAGGCTGAGGCCGGTGGTCTGCTCTGCGTTTCCTGTTGGCCAGGTCCTCTACACGTCTATCACTAACGTTCTAGAACAGGTGATCTGACTGAGCCTGGACACAGACAGCATCCCGTGGAGAAACTAGAGGACCACAAAGGGAACAAAGAGAATTTGATTCTTATGTTTATGGTAGGATGAGAGGCTGAGAGGGCCTGGAGTGGGGGTCAGGGTTATCTGAGAGGTTCCCTGAAGTATTTTCAAATCACTAAGGTCCTTGGTACAGCTTTGTAATGACAGCTACACCAGTAGTGTTTGGAGCTGAAAAAGGGGTGTGTGCAGGAACAACTTGATTTTTTTCATTATTTTGGGGCTTTTTTGTTTTGTTTTTCTGAGGTGAGGTCTCACTCTAGCCCAGGCTGACCTGGGACTCACTCTGTAGTCCCAGACTGGCCTTAAACTTACAATGATTCTCATACCTCTGCCTCCTGAGTGCTGGATTTAAATGTGTGTGCTACCATGCCTGACAAGTTTTTAAAAAGTAGTTTTAGTTATTTACTTGAGAGAGAGAAAGGGAATGGCTTGCCAGGACCTCTACAGACTCCAGACACATGAGTCACTTTGTGCATCTGGCTTTACATAGGGTACTGGGGAATCGAACCCTGGCCAGCAGGCTTTGCAAGCAAGGACTAAACCAGAATCTCCCCAGCCCAAGAATTTGATTTTGCATGTGCACATGTGGGTGAGAGCATGTGGCAGCCAGAAATCGACACCAAGTGTCTTTTCTCTCTCTCTCTCTCTCTCTCTCTCTCTCTCTCTCTCTCTGTGTGTGTGTGTGTGTGTGTGTGTATCTTTTTGTTTTGTTTTTGAGGTAGGGTCTCACTCTAGCTCAGGCTGACCTGGAATCACTATGTAGTCTCAGGGTAGCCTCGAACTCATGGTGATCCTCCTGCTTCTGCCTCCCAAGTGCTAGGATTAAAGGTGTGCACCACCACACCTGGCTTAGTACTATCTTGATCAATCACTCCATATAGAGAGGCCTGGGTGACAGTCTCCTGTTGTAATTTTAATTTTAATTTTTTAATTTATTTGCAAGCAGAAAAAGAGAGAATGGGTGTGCCAGGGCCTTTTGCAAAGGAACTCCAGGTGTCTGTGGCACCTTGTGCATCTGGCTTTACGTGGGTACTGGGGAATCGAACCCAGGCTGGCAGGCTTTGCAAACAAGAACCTTTAACCGCTGAGCCATCTCCTCAGCTCCCAGTCTTCTTTTGGTATCCATGGATGATCCCTGATAAAGATTGAAATGCAGCGTAAGTGGTAGCTAAGCATTGTGTAGCTGACGTTCCTGACCTTGAAATCCATAGTGGGTCCAGAATCTTTGAGTTGATTTGAACGCAAGGATGAAAGGATGGGGCTCCCAGTTGGTCACAATCCAGTTATTCCTGCAAAGACGGGGTTCTTCCTTCTTAACTGAGAGGTCGCTGTTGGTTGGACTCTACTGAAAAGCATGAAAGAACAAAACTCCTCGTGGGGGGGGGGGCGCTGCTGGGGAGATGGCTCAGGTGGTACAGCTCTTGATACACAAGCAGGAGGACCTGTCCAACCCCCAGCACCCACGCTCAGGCTGGGCGTGGTGGCTCATGCTTGCAGTCCCCGTGCTGGGGAGGTGAAGGTAGGAGAACCCTCATGTACCATCCAACCCTCCTTTGGTTGTGGAACACAGTCGGACGCTGGAAGTTTTGGCAGGACGGTTTAAGGAATTAGCATTGAACTCTTCTATTTTCTTTAAAAGCAGGCTTTGGAAAATTGGAGAGAAAAATGTCTACCATTATCTATCCAGTGAACGATTTTTCCTCTTACAAAAATTGTCTTGAAATTAAACTGTGCTTCATGTCTCTTATTGCTAATAATCACCCCACTGGCATCAAGTGTCCAAATAACTTCATTCTACATTCTTTAGGGTACATATAAATGTGACAGTGTGTATTCTCTATTATAAAAATAAGTTAGGGCTGGAGAGATGGCTTAGTGGTTAAGGTGCTTGCCTGAGAAGCCTAAGGACCCATGTTCGATCTCTCTCCAGATCGCACATAAGCCAGACACACAACAGTGATGCAAATGCGAGGTTGTGCATGCCCACTAGGTGGCGCAAGAGTCTGGAGTTCGAATGCAGGGGCCCAGGCCCTGATATGCCAATTCTCCGATCTCTCTGTCTCTCTCTTTCACACACACACACACACACACACACACACACACACACACACACTTTCTCTCTCTCTTACTCTCACTCTCTCTAAAAAAATAATTTATGCACGTGGATCAAAGTTTGGTAGTCTTGTTTTAAGAGATTCACCATACATTCTTGTCTACTTTTTTAGTCATGGGCCCTCATACAACTGTAATATAACCATACCTGAGTACTAGATCCACACTTCTTTCCTCTTTAAACCATAAGCCACTTGATCCAAGAGCTGTCCCTTGCTTCTCTTGTACCACGGTGACCAGATAACACTTGGTTAGGTGAAAGTATAATTTGTTGAAGGTAGGAAGTCAGATGTGAAATTCTCATTTGTCCTCCCTCCCTCTTGCCCCCCTCCCACCCTTCCCCCCTCCAGGCTTGTCTCTGTTTTTCCCTTTATTGTCATCACCTAGCGACGGCCAACAATAGTGGACATTAGAATGTCCAGCACATGTCCACTCGATTCAGCATAATTAAATGCCAACCCTGATCAGGGAGAGTTCCCTTCTACGTATGACCTGGTAATTAACCCTGACATTTTCAAGTGAGAAACTAATTACTGCAGCAGTAACTACATGACTCCCTCTGCCAGCCTGTAGCTCTCGTCTGCTCCCAGAGGGGGGCAAAAAGGGCAAGACACAAATAAGTATAAACCGAGACATACTGGACTGGGGTTTCTCCATTGGAACTGAAATCCTTGGGTTCAAGTTTTGGTAGCCAGTGGCAGCACAAATATTTTCACTGATAAAATCAAACACGAGGTATTGAGAGCCGGGCGTGGTGGCGCATGCCTTTAATCCCAGCACTTGGGAGGCAGCGGTAGGAGGATCGCCATGAGTTCAAGGCCACCCTGAGACTACTTAGCAAATCTCAGGTCAGCCTGGGCTAGAGCAAGACTCTATCTCAGAAAACCAAACAAACAAACAAAAACCCCACGAGGTATTCCAGGACTGTGGTTGATGCAGCTTGCTGTGATGGCTTAAGGCAAATGTCCCCCATGCGCTCATGTGTTTGAATGCTCTGTTCTGAGCTAGCGGCAGTTTGGGAGGTGGAATCCTGCTGAAGGAGGTGTGCTGCTAAGGATGGACCCGGAGGGTTTTTGATCCCCAGCTTTCCAGTGCTAGCTCAACCCACTCTCTTGCTGCTGTTTTTCAGCTGCTCTGGCAAAATGTGATATCCAGCCTCTGCTCTGCCATCTGAAGCTTCTCCCCCTTGAAACTGTAAGCCAAAATGAACTCTGAGATAGGTGTTCAGTCCCAGCAATGCGAAAGTCACTACAACGGGTACCTGTCAAGACTTTAACTTCCAAAATGCCAGGTGCGCTGCTCAGGGCCGCTGCTGTGACAGGAGGCAAGTTAATGCTGCTGGGTTCTCTGCTTGTTTCCTCTGGTCTTTGATTAGATACCACACTAGGCGAGTGAGTGGTAGGCCTTCCCTGAAAGATGTAACTCTCCCTGTTCTGTCATGTGGCTGCAGAAATCAGAATACTCCAGCTATGAGAAGAAAGAACAGGGATAATATAGGAAGCGCACACCAGGAGACTCACAGATAATGCTATTTTTGTTTTCATTTATCTATAAGGAGAGAAAGAGAGGGCCTCCTACCACTGCAAGCAAACTCCAGGTGAATGTGCCACTTTGTGCATCTGGTTTTATGTGGGTACTAAGGAGTCCCAGGCCTCAGGCTTTGCAAGCAAGCACTTTAACTGCTGAACCATCTCTCCAGCTCACAAAGATAATTTTAAGTGGAAAATACTCAAGAAAATTTCAGAACAGTTGCTGGATTGATGTGTATTCTTAGAGAAGCCAAGTAGGTCAAGTTCCTTATCAATATCTCCAACATCTGAGCCTCACTTCATTCATCTATGAGATGAAGTGCTTAAATTCCGTACCTACTATCCTTGTCACAGTTATACTAGTAGTGTGCTAACTGTATGTCAGACTAATTTCCCAAAGCCACGTAACTAGTAAGGGGCAGAGATGAGTTTTTCATTCAGATGTGTTTCATATGAGGATCGAGGACCCCCCTCTATCCTGTGGGGCCCCCAAAGCGGCAGTGAAGACATGAAAAGAAACATAGGCCTCTTAGCCAGACGTGGTGGCGCACACCTCTCGTCCCAGCACTTTGAGGCAGAGGTAGGAGGATTGCTGTGAGTTCAAGGCCAGTCTGAGTCTACATAGTGAGTTCTGGGACATCCTGGGCTATCGTGAGACCCTAACTCAAAACAAACAAACAAACAAGAAAAAAAAAAAGAAAACAGAAAAGTAGGACTCTGAAGTAATTCTGGACAAGTGATTACCAGCGTGGGCAGTTTTGTCCCTGAAGGGACATTTGATAGTTTCTGAGGACACCTTTGGTTGTTGGGCCTGGGGAGAGATTTGCTAGTGGCAGCAGGTGTGTGGAAGCTAAGGCGCCGTTGAGCTCTGTCCAGTACAGGCATGCGCCATGGGGGTAACTCAGGCGTCGTTAGGTGACCCTGTCATAGTGCAAATGTCATGGAGGGCAATTCCTCAAGTTGCGATGCACGCAACACCACTAGGTAGCATATCTTATGAAAGCACTGTCATCTGTGTGGTCGGCCGTTGACCAGAACTTCACTGTGCCGTGTGTGACTGTCACACATCCCAGTAATAAAGAACCATCTGACCCATGTTGTCTGCAATGCCAAGGTCAAGAAACGGTGTTCCAGGCCCAGCCTAGCAATAGCTGACTAGGTGATACTCAATATTCATCCCTACCACAGGTGATAGGTAAGGTGAGGCATCCTCAGGGGATATCATCCTTGGCTTTTGAGTTTTACGTGAATGCACAGCGAGTCTGAGCCTCTCGCTGTACCATTACATTTAAGTACTATAGGTTTTGGTATATGACAGACCTAGGTTCATATTACTCCTCTATCGCCTTCAGTTTTCTTCTGGGACATCTCTTATACTCTTAAGTCCTGTGGGGCTTATTATTGCTATTATTTTGGGGGGTCTGGGGGGTTATATGTAGAGCCCCAGGTCTTGTGTTTTTTAAAATATATTTACTTGTTTATTTATCTGGTAGAGAGACAGAAAATATGGACAGGCCAGAGCCTCCTGCCACTGCAAATGAACTCCAGACGCCTGAGCCGCTTTGTGCGTCTGGCCTTATGTGGGTGCTGGGGAATTGAACCCCAGCTGACAGGCTTTGCAAAGCTAGTGCCTCTAGCCACAGAGCCAGCTCTCCAGCCTGAGTTCTTGTGGTTTTTATCCTGCAAATGGAGACAGTCATCCCCACTCGTGGGATGGCCAGGATATAGTAAATGCCCAGTGAACCATTGCAGCCTTCGCTCCTCGGTGCCTCTTTTTCCGGTGACCAACCCATCAGTCTAACCGCGTTCCCCTTGTACAAGGCCAGGTAAGCTCTGGGCTCTCCCGTCGGCGTGGCCAGGGCCACACGCTGTCTTTCACAGCCTTGTATGTAGGGTTTCAAACACACGGGATCTGGAGTAGGAAGAGCACACCTGAAGAGAAGGTGCTGTACAGTCACCCGGGCCCGAGCCTGGTGTGGGAGGAGGTGACAGAAGCCAGAGCCCAGGAATCTTGGCCTCTGGCCAAGGCATCGGCTGCAATGGGCTCTCAGGGTTGGCTAGTTTTATTGTAGAATAAATTGTTGCTGTGTAATGTAAATGGAAAATTAACTTGTGTAACCAATCAAAGACTCTTTGGGAGTGTGTGTGGAACATACCACCCAGATAAGCTGAAAATTTATAGGCTTCTCTTTGAAAGACCTTTTCTGGGGTGACACAGAGTAGAAAGAGGGTGTATGGTGAAGTCGGCGGGGGAGGGCCGGGCGTGGAGGACCGCGCACCATGGGAAGGGGCTCAAGAGCCGTGTGCAGCGGGGCATGCTGTACTCACTGCCGAAGCTTCAGATGAGAACACCGAAGAAAGCGCCCTGAAGTCTGCCCTTGCCTATCTTAAGGACAAGGTCATTACCTCTGTGTGCACATTACTTATTATCTGGGAAAAAGAGGCTAGTGAGTGGAGTCAAGGTAGAAAGCTCCAAATAGGAAAGACCTCCGATCCCGGCAGCTGCTTGTAGAGACGAGAAAAGATGATTGGAAGGCAAAACTGAGCCGGGCGTGGTGGCGCACGCCTTTAATCCCAGCACTCGGGAGGCAGAGGTAGGAGGATGGCCATGAGTTCGAGGCCACCCTGAGAATACAGAGTGAATTCCAGGGCAGCCTGGGCTAGAGCGAGACCCTACCTCAAAAAAGAAAAAATAAAGAAGGCAACCGAACGTCCCCAAGAGCCTTTAGCTCATCTGAGCCAAGGAACGAGCCTACAGCAATTTCTCTCCACGGCCCTTTACTGACAAACTTTCTCAGCCTCATACAGACCCAGTAAAATCCATGGGCTGCAGAGGTTGCCAAGTGGGTAAGGACAGTCGCTTGCAAAGTCTGATGGCCAGGGTTCGATTCCCCAGTACACAGGTAAGGCCAGATGCACAAAGTGGCACACGTGTCGAGTTGGTTTGCAGTGGCAAGAGGCTCTGATGTACCATACTCACTCTCTGTATCTCTGTCTGTCTCAAATAAATTGTCTTAATGGGCTGGGGAGATGGCTCAATGATAAAAGGCACTTTCTTACAATGCCTGGCAGCCTGGGTACAATTCCCCAGTACCCATGTAAAGCCAGATGCACAAAGTGGTGCGTGCGCCTGGAGTTCATTTGCCATGGAAGGATGTACCCATTCTCTCTCTCTCTCTCTCTCTCTCTCTCTCTCTCTCTCTCCTTCAATTTTTTTTTAATAAAAATTGAAACAGCCAGGCATGGTGGTGCACGCCTTTAATCCCAGCACTCGGGAGGCAGAGGTAGGAGGATCGCCATGAGTTTGAGGCTACCTTGAGACTCCATAGTGAATTCCACGTCAGCCTGGGCTAGAGTGACACCCTACCTCGAAAAACCAAAAAAAAAAATAAAACAAAATCCAAATATGGACCAGATTTCCCCTGTAAGACACCAGCTAGCCATCCTGGGGCCCCTGGGAGTTTCCTCCAGGATCCTTCCCTTACTCACTAATGGTAGTTGTTGGGGAGCCCTTAGACCACTGATTCTCACACTGATCATGTGTGCTGAGGCCTTGGCACCTGGAGGGCAGGTTCAGAAGGTCTGCAGGGGCTGGGGGAGGGTAAGATGAGACCGCTGTGAACCCGCGTTTGCAGTGAGTTCCCGGGTGACACCCCCACTGTTGCTGTCCGGGCAGGACCACAGCTGGACAGACACTGACGTGGACACTCCATGCTGCAGGGGAGAGCTCAGAGCACCTACACAATCAGACAGATGGCGGTGGCCAGAGAAGAGGCCTGAGTTCTGTCGCGGAGACGTCTCACAGCCCACACACGTGGACTCTGAGGAATCCCGTGGGCCCCCAGAATCCCGCCAGTCTCCTGTGTTCCCTCAGTTTCACCTGCATCCCGTGCACACTCAGCTCCGTGCACCACGCTGCAGGGCTGTCTGCTCAGTGCCTCCCGCCTTTGTCGCTGTGCACAAAGGCGACGGTAGCTGCCGCTGCTCCATTTGCTCTCGGGCGCGTTGGCCTTGACGGCCAGTTCTCTTCTTTAGGACTTATTCGCACGGCTGTTTGTTTGTTTTTTGTTTTGTTTTACCTTGCCAATCTCTTCATGCTGTGATGGTGGCCCACACCGAATCCCCTCGTGTCACAGTCAATGAAAAGATGGAAAATGAAGACCAGAGCCGGGCACATGGCTCAGCTGTTAAAGGCACTTTCTTGCAAAGCCTGTCAGCCTGGGTTTGATTCCCCAGTACCCACATGAGACCAGATGAACAAAGTGGAAAGGAAAAATAAGACCCAGTAGGCAAACTGAATATTTTAAGGAAAGGAGTAAATAGAAGTGAAAGGGAGGGCTGCAGAGATGGCTTAGCGGTTAAGCGCCTGCCTGAGAAGCCTAAGGACCCAGGTTCGAGGCTCGATTCCCCAGGACCCACGTTAGCCAGATGCACAAGGGGGCGCACGCGTCTGGAGTTCGTTTGCAGTGGCTGGAGGCCCTGGCGCGCCCATTCTCTCTCTCTCTCTCTCTCTCTCTCTGTCTGTCTGTCTGTCTCTTTCTCTCTCTGTCGCTCTCAAATAAATAAATAAAAATAAACAAACAAAAAACAAGTGAAAGGGAATAGATTCAGCCATTAAGGCACTTGACTATAAAACCTAATGACCTAAATTCGATTCCCCAGTGGCACATGTGTCTGGAGTTCATTTGCTGCCACTGGAGGCCCTGGTGTGTTCATTCTTTCTCTCTCTCTCTCTCTCTCTCTCTCTCTCTCCTTGCAAATAAATAAAATAAATGAAAATTTTCTTGAGCCGGGTGTGGTGGCACACGTCTTTAATCCCAGCACTCGGGAGGCAGAGGTAGGAGGATCACTGTGAGTTCAAGGCCAGCCTGAAACTACAGAGTGAATTCCAGGTCAGCCTGAGCTAGAGTGGGACCCTACCTCGAAACAACAACAACAACAAAAAAAAATTCTTAAAGAATTAGCCAGGCATGGTGGCACATGCCTTTAATCCCAGCACGAGAGGCAGAGGTAGGAGGACTGATGTGAGTTCAAGGCCACCCTGAGGTTACATAGTGAGTTCCAGGTCACCCTAGGTGAGAGCGAGACTCTACCTGGAAAAACAAAACAAACAACAAAAAGAATTAGATATCTGTTTATACCAGATAGTTCATTTGATTTCTCTGGTTTCCTTATATATAAGATAAATAAGAGGTAGGTGTAACCTTGAAGGGTTGTTTTTTATTCCATTTCATTTATGAAAGAGGGGAGAGAGGGAATTGGCATGCCAGGGCCTCTAGTCACTGCAGTCAAACTCCAGAAGCATACACTACATTGTGCACATATGTCACCTTGTGCCTTTGGCTTACATGGTTTCTGGGGAATCGAACCTGGGTCCTTGGGCTTCACAGGCAAGTGTCTTAACCGCTGAGCCATCTCTCCTGCCATTAAAGAGCTGTTTTGAAGGTTAAATTGGACATTATGTAGGTAGTCCATGTCACCCTACGAATCTGATTTCTAAATGTTCTCTCTTCCAATCTCCCTTTGGCCTGAACTCCTGACAGCAATCACCTCAGTTGTATTGGGAGGTTATGGGTGGCACCTGGTGACTCTGATTTGGCTCTGTCAGGGGAATCTATCGAGGAAGAGCCCCTGTTTCTCGTGGGCCAGCTTTCACTCCTAGTATTTCTCATGGCCAGTGTGTGTCTAGCTGAGCTCCCTTAGGGGAGCCTTTTGTCTTGGCCAGACTCCTGACGGCCCTTCCCTCTGCACCCGGCCAGCTGGGATGGGTTGAGTGGAGGAGAATCTGCCAGCGGCCCCCCTCCCCCCCCAGGCCCCTCAGCAGGGCTCTGCTGTTTGTGCCGTGTAAGGGAAGACCGCGGCCCTTGATGGATGAGTCACAGGCTGCTGCCTGAGAGGTGGGGACCTGCCCCCCCTAGAGGACGGGGTGCTAAATAATTCACCACAGCAGCCTGCTTTGACATCCGTCCTGGCCTGTACCCTGCTGACCCTGAGGGTGCCCTAGCGGGGTTCCTGTTTGCTGGGTTGTGGCATCTCAGTGGGGCAGGAAGACCGAACAGATGGCATAAAAACTACCTGTTTTAGCTTCCTTCTCTTTGCTGGGACAGAGCAGCCCCCCAAAAGCAGCTGGTGGGAGGAGAGTTTTCACTGGGCCTCCGGAGGAAGCTTCATGATGGCAGGAAAGATGGCAGAGTGGAGGCTGGACAGCACCTCTGCCCCAGCAGGTGGAAAACAACAGCAGGAGAGTGAGCAAACTCTGGAAAGGGGGAGCTGGCTGTAACACCCTAAGCCCACCCCCAACAACACATTTCCTTCAGCAAGCCTCCATTTCCCAAACTGTTACCAGCTGGGGACCTAGCGTTCAGAACACATGATTTGATGGGGACGCCTGAATCAAACCACCACACTGGGGTGTTGCAGCTCCCAGTTTAATTGGTGTGTGCATCAGCCCCTTGAATCTAAGGACTTCAGATGTCCTGTTGCAGAAACACGTGCTGAGCACCTGATGTGTGCATGGCAGTGTACCTGCGTCATCTCAGATAACCCGGAAGGTCCACGAGGCACAAGGTAGTGTGAGACGAGGCTCAGAGGAAAGGGACTCGTCCCAGCTCACACAGCTAACTGGGACTGCTTCCACCTGATACCGTGCCTGTGAACAGACATCTCTGCTACCAGGGGTCCCTACTGCCTCTTTTGAAGAAAAAATACACACACACACAAACACACACACATATATTTGCAAGCAGAGAGAATGGGCACACCAAGCCCTCTTGCCACTGCAAACGAACTCCAGATGCATCTGCCACTTTGTGCATCTGGCTTTTTACGTGAGTACCGGGAAAAAGAGCCCAGGATTTCAGGCTTTGGTAGCAAGTGACTTTAATCCCTGAGCCATCTCCCCAGCCCCCTTCTACCTCTTGTACTGTCTCTATGGGCAATTTGTATCCCTTTCCATTAGTCCTAATGAGGAACCATAGGAGCTGGGTAGGTAGACAGATAAAGAAAAAGAAACCTAGGGAAATAGCTCTCTATTCTTTACCTGGTGTCACTCAAGATGGCAGCCTAAGATGGCTGAGAGGGCAGCTCACTTCCTGGCTCTTCTGTGTGTGGGCTGGGCTTTCCTGAGACCTGGGCAGTACCATATTCAATGTGGACCAAACAACTCCGTCATGTGTCTGTGAGATGACCAACCAGGACAAAGGACAGGGAGGCTTCCCTCAGCCCATAAAGGTTGGGCTCTCCAAGAAGGTGGTGGTTGTGGTTTCCAGATCCCTTCCTCCCAGGAGGGGTCTGGGCTTCTCTACCCCTTACTCTCACTTTTTTTTTTTTCCTTTGAGGTAGAGTGTCACTCTAACCCAGGCTGACCTGGAATTTACTGTGTATTCCCAGGGTGGTCTCGAACTCATGGCAATCCTCCTACCTCTCCTCCTGAGTGCTGGGATTAAAGATGTGCACCACCACACCCGGCTCTTACTCTCACTTTAAATGAAGTTTTCTCTGCCTTACCAGTAAACTTTTTTCTTGCCTCTTAATTCTTTAATCGGCAGAGAAAACAAACGCAACCCCTAAACAATGCTACCCACCCTACTGCGTGCCTTCAAATGTTCCAGGCTCAGATGTGTTCTTGTCGTCAATATCATCTTGTTTCAGCCTGGGCATTTGCTGATCAAGGTGACTGGAAGGGCTTCTTCAAAATGATGCTCTTGGCCCAGCAGCTTCCTGCGTGGAGGGAAGAAGATGATGACTTTCAGGCAAAACGCCCAGCAGTCTCCTGCAGGGTTCAATTTAGCCTGGTGTGAGGAGCGCAGAGGAAGAGAGGGATGGACGGGGAGAGAGACGGGGGAGGAGGACTTTGCTTTAGTTCTCACAGGATAGCTTTCGCACAGAACATGACGAGCAGATCCACCTTCAGAGCTGATCTCATTAGATAGAGCACTCCAGCACGGTTGTGGGGGGTTTGCGTGAGAACTATTCCACAGGTAGCAGTAACCACAGGTAGCACTTAATACTGACTGAGCGCGTCTGATGTTTCTGGAATTGTGCGGGGTGTTTTGTCACAGTCACCTACCATGAGTCTCATCTTATCTGCTGAGCAGAGCAGGGCAAGTAAATTGCCTAGCGTCACATAGGTGGCAAAAACTAGCCCATTGTCAGAAACACACTTCCAACACCAGAGATAGTTCCATTATAGCATGGCTGTCCTTCAAACAAAGATAAATTAGGTACCTTTGAAAGAAAGCTATTTATAGGTGTTGAGGAATAGTTAAGATTAAAAAAAAAAAAAAAAGCTGGCGTGGTGGCGCACGCCTTTAATCCCAGCACTTGGGAGGCAGAGGTAGGAGGATCACCATGAGTTCAAGGCCACCCTGGGACTACAGAGTGAATTCCAGGTTGGCCTGAGCTAAAGTGAGACCCTACCTTGGAAAAAAAAAAAAAAACCAGAGGCAGAATCCAGGAGAGCTGGTTGAGAGACCGACCACCTGTGCCGTAGCTACGCTCACCATTGCGTCCTCTATTCGGGCGCCTGCCTAGTAACGTGCACAGGTGTATCTGTCTCACTGCGCTATAATCAGCTTCTGAGGAGATGGAAGAAAATGCTGCATGTGTATAACATGCATCTCATATGCAGAAAAGGTGCAGCTATTCACAATCATAATCGCAAGAACACCATCAGCTAAGGCAATTTATGGTCAGCCATAAACGAGGCTGTGAGTCAGGGGTGCCTTCTCTTTTATTCATTCATTCGCCCACTTTTTATCGAGGGATCACTGCCAATCAGGCATTTTGCTGGGCTCTGGGAATAGAAGCCTGAGTACATTCTAGTTCCACTGTAGAGTGTAAAGCAGCATAAATAAGTGAACTATATACTGGCTTCTAGAGTGTTGGGCATCAGAGTGGCAGTGTGAGGAATGTAGTAGACCCTTCAATTGGCCGCAAAGCATATTAATATATATTTAAAAAGCAATCATTTAGGGCTTCTGGAAGTTTTCCTAATGGCATTCAGCCAATAGTGAAACATCTAGTCAAGAAGGTCTCTTCAGTCTCAGCTAAGTGAGAGTCTGGCGTTTGAGCCATATCCCACTCCCTCCCTCTCCCCTCCCAGCACAGGTCACTGTGATGGGAGCAGTTTCCAGGAATGCACAGCCAAGATGTCCAGGACTATTGTTCTAACTTGGGAGGGGCGGCTTCTAAGGTTGACCACACCCCGTATAAAGAAACCCTACAGTTTATCAGATCAGAATTGTAAGCAGTTTATTTCAAAAGATAGCAAGATAGCCTGTAGAACAATAGAACAATCAGGCTGAAAGTTGGGTGTGATAAATAAATACAGAGCAGTTACTCAAGAAGGCTGTGCCCAAACCCTCTTAAGAACCAGTACTGTGGGGGAAATGTGGTGGTTTGAATCAGATGTCCCCCATAAACTCATTTATTTTCAGTGCTTGACCCCAGCCCCTGGCAGTTTGGGAGGTGGAGTGTTGTTGGAGCAGCTGTGTTACTGGGAGCCGGCTTTGGGGTACTCTAGCCAGCTCCCCCTTGCCAGAGTTTGTCTCATTCTCCTGCTGCTGTTTTCCACCTGCCATGGCAGAAGTGATGTCCAGTCTGTCCTCACGACATACTTCTCCCTACCTGCATGAAGCTCCCCCTTAAGAATGTAAGCCAGATAAATGCTTTGCTCCCATCAGGGGCTTTTGTGGGGTGTCTTGTGCCAGCAATGGGGAGACAACCGCAGCAGGAAGTGACACCACTCAGGCTGACTACTCAACCTCTGAACAAGCTCTGGTAGAGGTGTGACAGCCAGAATCACTGCAGCGAATTGCCTGAAATGTCTGTCTCCAGCAAGATATTTTTTAGAAATGCAAAGAAACAGAAAAATGTAACCTACATATGGGGGGAGGGAAGGCTTCAATGGAGCCTGAATATTGAAAGTGGCAATTAAAGTCTTCAAAGATGCTATTGTAAAAATGTCCAGAGAGCATGGGAAATGATGCCTGAAGAATTCAAGGTAGAGTGACAGTATCTCACTAGGAAGAGGAGATCAACAAAAAGAAACAAATGGGGCTGGAGAAATGGCTTAGTGGTTAAGGCGTTTGTCTGCAAAGCCAAAAGACCTTGGTTCGATTCCCCAGGACCCATGTAAGCCAGAGATACAAGGTGGTACTTGCATCTGGAGCTCGTTTGCAGTGGCTCAAGGCCCTAGTGTGCCCATTCTCTCCCTCTCTCTCTCTCTCTCTCTCTCTCTCTCTCTCCCTCCCTCCCTCCCTCTCCCTCTCTCTTCTTTCTCCCTCCCTCAAATAAATAAGTTAATAATTAAAAAAAGAAACACAAATGAAGGATATAGACATAAATTTTAAAATTGAAAAGTATAATAACTGAAATGAAAAATGCACTAAAGGAGTTCTATAGTAGATTAAATGTGGCAAAAGAAGTAATCAGCAAATTTAAAGGTAGGTTGAGGGGCTGAGATATGGCTCAGTGGTTAACAATGCTTATTTGCAATGCCTGACAGTCTGGGTTCAATTCCCCAGTACCCATATAAAGCCAGATGCACCAAGTGGCACATGTGTCTGGAGTTTGTTTGCAGTGCCAAGAGGCTTTGGCATGCCCAATACCCCACCCCTTCTCCTCTCTCTCTCTCTCTCTCTCTCTCTCTCTCTCTTTATTTCTTTCTTTTTTCCTCTCTCTCTCTCATACATAATTTTTTTTTGTTGTTTTTCTGAGGTAGGGTCTTGTTCTAGTCCAGGGTGACCTGGAATTCACTATGTAGTCTCAGGATGTCTTTGAACTCATGTGTGTCCCCCTACCTCTACCTCCCGAGTGCTGGGATTAAAGGTGTGTGCCACACGCCTGGCCACATAAATAATTTTTTTTTAATTTAAAGTAGGCTGAGGATCAGGGAGAGAGGTGACAAAAGAGGATTCATGAAGGGAAGACATGTTAAATTGACGTAGAGGACAGAAGAGGACAAAAGGAATTTAACAACTAACAGAGGAAAGGTTACCTTGAAAGAAGAGGGTCCCCAGTGGGCTGGGGGTGAACGGGTCCTCTGAGAATGTGAGCTATCACTAAGCAGACAGCAAATGCCTAATGAATCCAGCAGAAAAAGAGAGAAAGAGGCCATAAAAATACTTGAAGAAATAGTGGTGAGAAGGCACCCCAAATTTGACGGAAAATATTAGTCTTTGTGTCCCAACAAGTTGATTGACGCCAAGTAGTTACCAACCAAATAGTTCTCATTGAAAGAGATTCAGAATTAAAATGTTAGCCAATAAGAGAAAATCTTGAAAACAACCTGTCACATACAAGGGAACCCCAACAAGATCAACACCTGATTTTGCAATCCTAGCAAATGACAGTGAGAAACTGGGGAGAGTGCAAAGCTGTACCCTTGAAAGCTTCACCCCAGAGAGCTGCTCTCTCCCACCAGCCCCCCCCCCCACACACACACAATCCAGCAATAAATGCAGGCCATTCGGTTACGGCAGAGTCCATGTCCTCATAACACAGTCACCTCTCGGTAGCACCAGTTTGGGAACAGCGTCTCTTCTGGGAGACACTTCGTATCCATACCATAATACTACACCATACAATGTAGTGTTCTTTGGTGACACAGAGAAATCGAGTTCTGATACAGGCTGCCACATTGATGAAGAAAGAAATACATTATATTAATTAAGCCATCCACAAAAGCTCGTGTAGTATATGACTTTTGTACATTTGGAATGTTCAAAATAGGGGAATCTGTAGGGACAAAGCAGATTATCATCAGTCTAGGCCTGGGACAGTGACTCAAGTAGGAAGCAATTAGCACTACTAGAGAGAGAGCTCCCCTGTAGGTCTGTGCGAGTTCTGAAATTAGACTGTGGTGGTGGCTGTACAACCCTGCAGGTGCTCTACGCTGTTGACACACTTCCGCTGGGCAAAATGTGTGCTTCACAGAGTCCATCTAAGAAGAATCGTTTTTAAAGGAGTGCCAAAGAGAAAGAAGGCGGGAAAGCCTTGGTGCTATTAGAGAGGAGAAGGAAGGTCATATTCTCAACTGAGATACAAAGGCTTCCCAAGGAGACATTAGATTTGACAATGCAATGGAGCAAGCCCCGCTGCTGCCTGCAGAAGGGACATGTCAGAGTTGGAGCAAGTGCAAAGGCCCTGAAGCACGAGTCAGCCTGGCACATGCAAGGCCTGGGGTTTGAGTTACAGCAGGGCAGGAGTGGGGGGTGTGAGAGAAGAAAGTGGCCTGCGTCTTCGTGGCCTGCGTCTTTGTGGCCTGCATCTTCGTGGCCTGCGTCTTCGTGGCCTGCTGTGAGATGAGAAACATTGATGGGTTTCTTGTCGTGTGTCTGTGTGTAGGTACATATGGGGAGCATGAGTGTGTGTGTGTGTGTGTGTGTGCATGTGTCTGTGTGTAGGTACATATGGGGAGCATGTGCATGTTTGTGTGTATGGTGTGTGTGTGTGTGTGTGTGTGTGTGTGTGTAAGCCAGAGGTTGACGTCGACTGTCTTCCTCTGTGACTTTTTGAGACAGGGTTTTTCACTGAATCCAGAATTCATAAATTTAGGTAGCCAGAAAGCCCCTAGATAACCTCCTGTCTCCACTTCCTGGGAGCTGAGGTTACAGGTGTGCACTACCTGTAAAAAATTTGGTGCCGAGCTGGAGAGATGGCTCAGCAGTTAAGGCGCTTGCCTATAAAGCCAAAGGACCCAGGTTTGATTCCCCAGGACCCACGTTAGCCAGATGCAGAAGGGGGCACACACATCTGGAGTTCGTTTGCAGTGGTTGGAGGCCCTGGCGCACCCATTTTCTCTCTTTCTCTTCCCCACCCTTCTCTCTGTCAAATAAATAAATATGAAATAGAAAAATGTGGTGCCGAACTCTCCCTCCCTGCCCTCTACTACAAAGACTGACTGTTGCGTTCATAACCCCACAGTGAATACCAGTCTCACTGAGAAGGGCCCTCAGTGGACTGGGAAGAGGAGATATAAGAGTATAATTGGGTCTGCAGAGATAGCTTAGTGGTTAAGGCATTTGCCTACAAAGCCAAAGGACCTCAGTTCGATTCCCCAGGACCCACATAAGCCAAATGCATATGCATTTGGAGTTCATTTGCAGTGGCTGGAGGCCTTGGCACACCATTCCTTCTCTCTCCCTCTCTGTCTGTCTCTCAAATAAATAAATAAAAATTTAAAATAAATAAAAATTAAAATAAATAAAAATTTTAAAAGAGTATAATTCAATAGGAATATGACCAGTATGCAACATATTCATACTATATGGTTCATAATTTATATATGTATATTTAAAATGTGCCTAGTTTTTTATTATTTTATTATTTTTTTCTTTTCAAATTTTTTTTATTAACAACTTCCATGATTATAAAAAAATATCCCATGGTAATGCCCTCCCTCCCCCCACTTTCCCCTTTGAAACTCCATTCTCCATCATATCCCCCCCCCCAATCAGTCCCTCTTTTATTTTGATGTCATGATCTTTTCCTCCTGTTATGATGGTCTTGTGTAGGTGGTGTCAGGCACTGTGAGGTCATGGGTATCCAGGCCGTGTGCTTAGTTTTGAATGCAGGTGTCAGGGCTCTGAACTCAGGGCCTCGTGTTTGTACTGTACCCCGGAGCCGTCTCTCTGGCCCTCATTGGTTGACACAGTTTAGACGCTGAACAAGATCAACGTTTGCTTTCCCCCATCCACGTACTAACCAGGCCCGACCCTGCTTAGCTTCAAGATCAGACGAGACGTGTGTGTTCAGGGTGGTGTGACCGTAGACCCAGTGTTGGTTTTCTGAGATCACCGTGGTTGTAGTTTTGAAATGGAGGCAAAAATAGACCAAGTGGAAGGCAGGAGTTGATGATGGCTTGGGCCACGCTCCCAAGAGAAGTACAGTAGTGGCTTGGACTGGTATATTTATGACAAAGGTAGAGAAAAATGTTGGGTAAAGTCAACGTCGAGTTCAATAGCGCTAGGTAAAATGCTCAGTGTTCACAACCCAACAGCGAAGGTCTTAAACTTTACAGGCCACATGCCACTTGCCACAGCCACTCTAAGTTTGGGGTCGAAGCATGAGCGTAGCTACCGTGCAGACTCCTGGGGTTGTGCTCCCGCACCACTGTGTTCGTGACTACGTGAAGCAAACTAGATTTGGCTCGAGAGATGTAGATTGCCTCATCCTCATATAGATGTCAGGGATAAGAGAATGAAAGAAGAGTCTCAAAGATATTTATTCTTTTTTATTTGCAAGGAAAGAAGGAGAGAAAGGGCATGCCAGGGCCTCTTGCCCATGTAAACTAACTCAAGACCCATTTTCTACTTTGTGCGTCTGGCTTTATATTGGTACCGGGGAGTTGAACCTGGGCCACTTTGTCTATCTGGCTTCGTGTGGGTCCTGGGGAATGGAGCCCAGGCCATCAGGCTTTCGAGCAAGCATCTTTAACCACTGAGCTGTCTCCCCAGCCCTAGGATCCCTTTCATTCTGCCCAGTTTCTTTCAAGAGAAGTATGTCCACGTGCCTGCATTTGGAAAAGTCCTGGAAAACTGAAACAGGCTGCATTGTTCTGTCTTGCTGTCCAAGTCCTTTCGGGAGAGCTGTCTCAGGACAATCAGCCGCGATGTGGGCAGCTTTCTTTGTCTAAGAAAAAAACGCTCTTGTCAACACTGTGTGCGGGCCTAACGACACTCTCGCGGAGGTGAGCATGCAGGCGTGCAGGCCTGACGACTCTCGTGGAGGTGAGCATGCAGGCGTGCAGGCCTGACGACTCTCGTGGAGGTGAGCATGCAGGCGTGCAGGCCTGACGACTCTCGCGGAGGTGAGCATGCAGGCGTGCAGGCCTGACGACTCTCGTGGAGGTGAGCATGCAGGCGTGCAGGCCTAACAACACTCTCGCGGAGGTGAGCATGCAGGCGTGCAGGCCTAACGACACTCTCGCGGAGGTGAGCATGCAGGCGTGCAGGCCTGACGACTCTCGCGGAGGTGAGCATGCAGGCGTGCAGGCCTGACGACTCTCGCGGAGGTGAGCATGCAGGTGTGCAGCCCTACGGATGACATTTTCATGGAAATGTGCAGTGGTGAACCTGCTTAAGCTCCTGATGCGAGTTTTAACCTTTTGAAAGGAGAGAGCAGCGGGCCTCGGTAGTCTTTCATTTTCATATGCACACTGTAGCTGGTCCATAGTTCTCATTTTAATTAATGTAATTAAAAGAGGATAAAAGGCAATGTTAAAAATTTCATGCATTTCATTATTGGTATCAAGAATAATTAAAATGTATGAAATGTGGCTGATTCCTAAGACGATGATGAGAAAAAAAAAAAATAAAAGGTCTTTTTTTTCTGGATTTAAATGAGGCAGATGGTTTTTCACAAGATTTAGAAATGTCTGTGATCTGAGAAGGAGTCATAATATGGACAAGGATAAAGGCCTTTTTTTGGTGGGGTGCTTACCCTAAGGATTATCATAAAGCATTTGATTATATATGGTAGGAACAATCCTCCTGGCTGCATCCTTTAGAAACCCAGTCGAAGTGACATTGATTGAACACCTACTATAAACTAGACACTCCATAAAATACTTTATATACTTTCAGCTCATCTAATCATTGTCCAATCATTTTTTTTAATCTAGATATTTTCATTTTATTTATTTGCAAGCAGAGGAGAAGAAAAAGAGACAGGATGAGAGACAGAGAGAGAATGGGTACACCGGAACCTCTTGCCACTGTGAACGAACTCCAGTTGCATGCGCCACTCTATGTGTCTGGCTTAGTTTGGGTCCCAGAGAATCAAACCTGGGGATGTTGGACTCGGCAAGCAAGCGCTTTGAGCCACTGATCCATCTCCCCAGCCCCCACTGCCCAGTCTTGATGGAGGGATGTTTCCATTGGTGGACGGAGAGATGAAGCGTAGAGTGGGCGAGGGTGAAGTCACTGTCATCACCAAGGAGGTGCAGCTGGGGGCTGGTGGTGGCCTGCAGCTTATTGTGTTGGACTCTCTGAATGACAGTGCCCTGCCCAGTTCATGAAATACATTACATATCTGCATTGGATAAGTGGCCAGAGGCCCTTGAGTATCTCTTTTGAACACTTCTTTTCTGTGGGGTACCTTTGATGTGTTCGCCCCACTTGTAAAAATACCACACATTTTCGTTGGTATGGTGACTTTGTTGTTGTTGATACAATCTTTGTTCTCTCTCTGCTAGGGTGAAGTATTCACTTAAAGCTATCACTTTTTAAAAAGAATTATTTATTTATTTATTTATTTATTTGAGAGAGAGAGAGAGTAACAGGCAAATAGAGAGAGATAATGGGCACACCAGGGCCTCTCGCCACTGCAAACAAGCTCCAGATACGTGTACCACCCTGTGCATCTGGCTTATATGAGGTCCTGGGGAATCGAACCTGGGTGGTCCTTTAGCTTTGTAGGCAAACGCCTTAACCACTAAACCATGTCTCCAGCTCAGAACTGTTGCTTTCTTAGGATCATAAATATCTCTTTGTTTTAAGACATTCTGCACTTAAAAGATTGTGGGGTTTTTTTAATGTCTTCACATAGCAAGAAAAGAAATTGATATGTGTCGCAGGCATTACAGACTTCTCACATTATCTGCTTTTCTCTTGCTCCCATGCACAGACTTCTCATTCTCCTTGCGGCGGGATGAGGTCATAGAATGGTTTGCTCCATCCAAGTGATGCTGTTCTCAGAGCTGAATCACGTCAAAGCCAATTCATTTCTCTCTCTCTCTCTCTCTCTCTCTCTCTCTGTGTGTGTGTGTGTGTGTGTGTGTGTGTGTGTGTGTGTGGTTTCTGTCTTTTTTGTATTGCTGTAACTTGGAAATTGCAGCCTGAATCTGAACAGACACAGTAAGGAGGCAATGTAGACCCTAAGTCACTGCTTGGAATAAAGGGACCCACAAAACCCTTTGCCTGATGAGAAATGAACATTGCTTGTGTTACACCACTGAAGTTGTTTGTATCCCATTGTTGCCTAGTTTGTCCCTATTGAATCCTTGTCACTCTTTTTAATCTTATTTATTGTAGTAGACTTTGATGTCAGATTTAAGGAGACTATTAAAAACCATACATGCACAGAGAAATATATGTATATATGCCTTCATTAGATGAGAGGTTTGAAACCTTGTCATATTTCTTAATAGTGATAGGGTTTTCTATAAGGTCCTGATCTTAATAAGCTAGTACAGAATTCTCTTTATCTTTTTGAAGTTCTTCAAGAATGAAATATTATCATTTCTGTAAGAGACCCACGCCAGTTCTTATCATCCTGTATTCTAAAGACTTCCTTGGGTCTAAGTGAAATCCCTCTTTAGTTCATCTAAAGTTCATTCCTTCCTACTTATGTCTATAGAAATGGAGATTAAAAATTGTTCATTACACCCTTCTTCATAAAGCCCTTCCTCAAGGAGGTCACTGGTTCTTGTCACCACTCCCCCTCCTCTTCTGTCCGCTAACCAGTGAGATTCACTTAACCTTTCCCCATAATCCTCTAACAAGATTCTGACTAATACCAGCTGGAGTGCAAAGATGATTTGATTTTCCAGGGCACGCCTTTGTCCTGTGTCTTCACCTGCCGCCGTCAAACCGATGCTGTCCTGTGTCCTGTGTCCTGCGCCTGCGTGGACAGGCCTCATCTCTCCATCGTTGCTAGTGCTGTCCTGCGTACGTTTCCTCCTGCCCGGAATGCCCTCCCTGGCTTTGACCTTGGCAGTTCCTGCACACTTTTCTATTTGTGGCTTCTAAATATTGTGTCACGTTTAGGATGGCCTTCCCCATAGAAAATTGTTTTCACATTCCAAAAAAGTAAAAATTGGTTTGACCCAGGGCCTGACTCAGATCACATTTTTCCTGATCTTTTATCACCTTGGTCACAGTCTCCTCCTCTTTGTCCCTCCTCCATGGTCAATTATGTAGATGTCCATTTTCCAAGCTAAATACAAAGTTCTGAATGTCAGCAGTGGCATCCATTTCGCTTGTGTCTAATGAACGATTAATGAAGTTACATCCCCTATGTGCTTGGACTGCCTTTTCTCCCCTGCCTATGCCCCATGAAGTTTGACTTCACCACCGTGGATTTTCCTACTCCCTTTTCACTAACACAATGTGAATGTCAGCCCTGTATACCAGGTCCCTGAAATTTCCAAAATAATACCTTTTTTTTTCAAATAAGCCTTTTTTTTTTCTTGGGTGGGAGGTGGATTTTGCAGTAGGGTCTCACTGTAACTCAGGCTGATCTGGAATTCACTGTGTAGTCTCAGAGTAGCCTCAAACTCATGGTAATCCTCCTACCTTGGCCTCATCAGTGCTGGGATTAAAGGCGTGTGCCACCACACCAGGAAGATAAATAAATAAATAAAAATAATATTTGAGATGAAAGAGAGAGAGAAGGAAGAAGACAGAGAAAAAGAGAATGTGAGTACCAGGGCCTCCAGCCACTGCAAACAAAATCTAGCTAACAGTTGGGGCTGGGGCCGGGGGGTCGGGGGGGGGGGGGATGTTGTCAAAAGCCCAATGTGAGCCACCTTGTGGCTTATGTGGGTCCTGGGGAATCAAACCTGAGTCCTTGGGCTTTGTAGGCAAGCACCATAATCACTAAGCCATCCCTCTAGTCCCCAAAGTAATTCTTGCATGGCCTGGTTGAATACCTAAAAGAGTATTTTCCAAACCAAACTCACACTAGGATGGGTTGCAGAATAAAGGTCATGGTGACGAGGAATCATCAGCCTGTGGACTGCTGCATTAACAGACTGCAGAAGCCGGATGCGTGGGCCTCGCACAGCCTCGGCACGCTGGGCTTTTGACCCCGCCCCGCCCCACCCCGCCCCAGCTGTTAGCTACATCTCCTGCATAGGCACGGTTAACACGCCCCACAGTCTACTCTAATGATTTAATTGTCTTCTCTTTTCCTTGCCAAGCTCTTTTAAGGCTGGACCCACTATCTGTCTCTGTCACCGTAATGTCCCCAAGGCCTGACGTAGTGACCAAGACACAGAAGGAGCTCATGTCATGAGTGAATACATACATGATTACATAAGTGAAGCATCCTTGCGTCCCAGAAATATCCAGACGGTCCATAGAGGGACAGAGCTAATGAGTTTTCAACCTTCCCAGAGTGCGGAAGCCATATGCAATTCCGTAGAAACCCTACTTTGAATTTCGAATGTCGATCATTTCCCAAGACGGCAGTGGGTAATTTGATGCTCTCTCATGATGCTGGGCAGTGGCTCCCAGCCAGTCCTGTGAGGTGGATAGTTCAAAGGTTAGATGTGTCAAATGCATTCATGACTTACTTTCAGCTTTCAGGTCCTGGTCAGGATGTCATCCCATCAAATGCCCAAAGGTGTTAATAATCATTTTATCCCAGTGTCCACTTCCAGAGAAGAGACTCCTTGGTATCTCTTGATTGCTTTGTCTACTTTCTTACCTAGTTTCTTAGCAGTCAACAAGTGTTTCTGGGACTGAAGAGATGGCTTAGCGGTTAAGGCGCTTGCCTGCGAAGCCTAAGAACCTAGGTTCGATTCCCCAGTATCTGCATAAACCAGATGTACAAGGTGATGTATGTGTGTGGAGTTCATTTGCAGTGGGCTGTCTATTTGCTTCTTCCTTTCTCTCTCTGTCTCTCAAATAAATAAATAAATAAATAAATAAATAAATTTTTAAAGTGTTTCTGTTGCGTCATATAGAATAGCGCATGTCAATAGCTTACTCACATGAGGTGGCCTGTTGAGTTGTACCTGGGGATCACGGTAATTTCACAGTCTTCCTCCCCAACTTTTGAACTCAGTCAGTTAGCCATGGAAGCACTGTATCTTCTACCAGAAGCCAACAGAGGTTGAGTATGTACCGTGTACAGGGCTCAAGGCTAAATTTCCATTTATCTCATTCCCCCAACAGCCCTCCCAGGCTGAGGTACTATAGTAAGTATCTCCCATGTAACAGATGGGAGCCCCGGCGGTAGAATGCGAACCCAGCATGTGCAGGGCCTAAGGTTTGGTCCCCAGCAGTGAACTTAGAGCCTTGGGGTTCAAATCATAGAACTGGATGTTGCAGTGTTGATTCTTACGAAATCGGTAGCCGTGAGTCAGAGCATCCCGTCGAAGGTGAGGCTCTTCCCGCGCTGATACCCCAGCTTCCCTCCTCATCGTCAGGCACTTGCGAGTTGCCTGCTCCTCATTCTGTCCCCTGTGCTGGCCATAAGTAGGCCACAGTGTGTGTGCCCGTCTTCCCAGGAAAAAACTAGGCCATAAGAATGTGGAAGCAACGTGCCCATGGCCACTCTGGGGCGAGGTAGCATCGCTGGCCCTGGGCCCTTGGTGTCTCCACAGTGTTATGTTTGCTAACTGGCATCTTGAAGGACACTGCATGTTGGACAACGCACGCCTTCCCCACACACCCTCAGTCCTGGGCAATGGAGGGAGGCCGAAGGCCAACTGTTTTTGTTTTGTTTTGTTTTGTTTTTAGTTTTTTTGTTTATTTATTTATTTGAGAGAGACAGACAGAGAGAGAAAGAGGCAGAGAGAGATAGAGAGAGAATGGGCGCGCCAGGGCCTCCAGCCACTGCAACGAACTCCAGACGCATGCGCCCCCTTGTGCATCTGGCTAACGTGGGTCCTGGGGAATCGAGCCTCGAACCGGGGTCCTTAGGCTTCACAGGCGAGCACTTAACCGCTAAGCCATCTCTCCAGCCCTGAAAGCCGACTGTTACTCATCCTCTCCTGTCCCATCTCTCTGGGTGAAAAGTTACTCCAGGGTCCCATGATGTTCACCGCGAAAGGCCTTCTGTGAGCCAGAGAGCGTTCTGAAAGAAATTATTAAGCATTATTAATACAATTACCTGTAACAAAAGGCATAATTTCACTTCCCCACATCCAACAAAGAAATTCATTTGAGGCTTCAAGAGCTGCAGCTGAAAGGGCACAGCTCGGCACAGTGGGCCCTGCAGGAGGGAGTGTGGGCGAGAGGCTGCCTGGCGCTTTGTCCTCAGGGGCGAGCTGTGCGTCGGGACGGGCCGCTCCCACCCTCCACAGCCCCTCCGTCCCTTCCGCGCTGGTCCGTAGCACCTCCTTAGTCCTGGCTGCTGGGTTACCCCTGCCTCTCCCCTGGCCCGGGGGCCACGGGCCGTGAAAAGAAAATTGATTTGAGCAAGAGGAGATAATGATGGGGGGTGGGGAGAGAAACAATGGCTATCCTGGGAGACCCAAGACCTCTGTGAATTTTTCTCCCTTCATTCAAAAGGTCAGAAATAACTTATTTATTGAGTCAATGGCATTGTGCCCATCGTCACCATGATTGACCATTCAGGATTTGTATTTCCTGTTACCGCACTTGTGGTACATAAACTCAGGGGTGCGCAGATGATGGGAATATCCCCTAGACCCTGAGTAGCACTCGGTATGCGCTTAACAAGTCGCAAAGAATTATTAAATTATTGTTATTAAAAAATGTTAAATAATTGGCCAATATAAAAGACTCCTTTTATAAGAGAATGGTGCAGATAAGTTTATTGAAGGCCTCACAAGTTGAATGACTGGCCCAGAGTCACTTTGCCAGCAGGAAATAAAACCAGAACCTAACCCCTGTTAACTGGACCCCTGTTCAACTCCAGATTCCCCCCCACCACCTCCCTTCTGGATTCTTGGAGCATGCTTCCTGTGGCACAAGGAGATGGAGAGACCACACTAAAGGAGTTTAAGGAGGCTCCCATCCGGGGTCCAGCCCTGAGGTCCAGCAGATGGGGCTTCTGTCCCATCCTTGCTGAACTCCTCGGGAGACCTTGGAAAAACCTTGTTGTCTCACCTACCAAATGAGGACATGGCCGAAGTACTCTCTTTTAAGGGCTTGAGGGTCCTCAGACACCCCTGGCAGGCTTATGGTTTTCCATCTCCTGTGCTCCCCTGGACTTAGGGCGAGGAGCTGGGGGCTTATGTGTGACTCATTCACACCCCAAAGCAGCGAAGAAAGCAGTCTGTGTGTTTCATTCCAGGGGTACACACACGTACATGCATACACATAAGACCCTCACAGGTGACGGAGTCTCGGGCCAGCAAAGAGCTGACACCCTGAAATGAAAGTTGAAAAAGCAAAGAGAAAGAAAAACAAAGTACAGCTTTGGAAGGCTCAGCATAGCCTTCGATTTTAAAAGGGGGAGAGCGTGAGTTTCTGATGGCACTGCTGGGCTGGGGTGCTGTCTTAACCTGAAACGGACACTCGAGTTGATAACTGCCCAGCCACCACCCCTGCTGCATTTTTTAAAAAGAAAGAAAGGAAGGAAACGAAAAAGAAAACAACTGCATTTGTAAAGGAAAAAACAGCCCTGGGTCTTGAAAGCCTCTCTTCTGTGTGATTTTTGCCTCCTTAGGAGACTGCATAGCTGGGATTTAGGCTGACTAAAGCGTCATCCCCCTCCCACCCCTCTTCCTGGCTTGGGGATCATTGATTTGAAAGGCGAGGCTAATTTACATGTAAATAAATCTCCGCCTTGGGCAGCGGGACTGGGGACGTCCAGATGCCAAGAGTGACTTGCTGACATCACGAGCTCATTAGCATGCGGAGGATGCAGACACTGCCACAGCGACTTCTCAGTCACTGGCAGGCGCTCGGCGACAGTCTCGTTATTATTATTTTCTTCTTCTTGGCCGAGCTGCACGTTTCCTGGTTCGGTGGCCTAGGCTTTGCAAGCAGCTGACTGGTCTCCCCGGTCTGGCTGATGACGCGGAGATCAGGCTCTGTGACTTCCTTCAGCCTGGGAGTTCAGAGCAAGCTGGGGTTCTCGGGAAAGGCAACTGCAGGGTTCTGGCGGACCCAAAGGAAAGCACAAGTCACACTTTCCTCCTGGGCTTGGTAGATCTGCCAGCAGGGTCTGCTCTGAGGGAGGCTGCCCTCTCGAAGGAGAGGCGATTGCAGAGCCGCCTGCTCGCTCGGCCGCTCGCTGGGCTAGAAGCTGCTGTTGGCTTGGGGAAGGACTCAGGTTTGCAAAGACGTGGGAGAAGATGCCTGAGGTCCTGCTTCAGTCCTCAGACCCGCGGGAGGAGAAAGTGCGCCGGGCCAACTGACCCTCCGGAGGGTCTGGCCGGAGCTGTTTCTGAGAGCGGACCGCTGATCCTCTTAGGAGGTGGGTAAGAAATTTGCTTTAATCTCCAAACCAAGTAGCAGCTCATATGCCCAGGCAGGATGAGAAAGGTCTGGGCACTGGGGTGGACTGGGTATCTCACCGGGAAGCTGGGTTTTTCTTTTTTGTGGTCTCTGGCATCATGTGCCTTTTCTTTGCTTATTAGAAAGTTTATGTGCAAAGTGATATCACATGTACATAGTGATAGACATATATGGTATCCTGAAGAAAGATGCAAATCTTGGTGCTTGAAAAGTAGCCTTCCTCCTAAAGCCTTTCTTAATTATAGCAATGGCAAAAGGGGTTTAAAAACAAGAAAACCAATCACCCGGTCACGTTCCTACACCACTGACCATCATTTCATCGCAAACCAGGAACATCTGGGGTGCTGAGGCATGAATTTAGCTGAGACTTCCAGGTAAAGAAACGGCTCTCGAATTACTGAGGTTTAATTTTAGCCAGAGTCCTTTCAGCTTAAAAATGGTGACAGCGTCTGGAACGGGGCTGCGAAGACTGCTGGAACACACGATTATGTTAGCTCCCTACTGGGCTGCTTGAAGAAGCGTTCACAGTGAGTTCCCTGTTCATTTCCCAAAAACCAATCCTAGCACCTGCTAATCCGCCATGGAGCTCTTGCCAGGAAGTGCAGATTTTTAATCCCATTACTCTCTGTGGCGTGGTCTCAGACCAGGCTGGGACTTAGTGGGACCCTTATGAACTATTAATGACTCAGGCTGGGTTGAATCACGCCGGGCATCCGATGTGTACCAGATGTGATGCCATCCGCCAGTTCCCAGTGTGGCTAGGGCATGACTTAGGTGCATAAACTGTTTCCCCAGTGACAAAGTTGGGCTGGGGCTGTGAGGCTGTAAGCGTATGCTGGACCACAGGCGGGGGGGGGCGGGGCTCCAGTGTGGCGCAAATATACAGACGCCCAATTCGGGGTATACAGACCTGTAATGTACCAGGCTGCGCATCTCTTCCCGGGGGGGGGGGGGCTTTTTAAAAAAAACTCATTTCAAAGAAGCTTTAATACACAAAGCATCCTTGCTCCTATCCTGCTTCCCAGAGAGCAGCCTGCCTGCTGGCTGGTGGTTATCACAGATGAGTCACAATGACTGTCCCCAAGGACCCTAGAGTCCATCACAACTTTGACAGAGTCACCGTCTTCTGAAGACTGGGATGCTGAAGGAGGGTTCATCTTTCCATCAAAAGCTGTTCCCCTTGGGAGGTTTTTTTTGGGGGGGGAGGATTTCGAGGTACGGTCTCACTCTAGCCCAGGCTGACCTTGAATTCACTCTGTAGTCTCAGGGTGGCCTCGAACTCATGGCGATCCCCCTGCTGGGATTAAAGGCATGCACCACCACACCTGGCTCTCTCTCTCTCTCTCTCTCACTTTTTTTTTTAATGAGAAAATTTAAACATTGACTTCATCAGGAATTGCATTTTATAAAGCATTCTGAAGCAGCCAGCCGTGGTACAATAGCATGTTTGAATGACATGTTTGTTTTGTAAAGATTTGCCCGTGCAGTGCGGGGGTGGGGGTGGGGAACAACCAATGCAGGCAGGATGGTGTGTTGCAGAAGAGGAAGGAATGAGAAGGGAGCTGGGAGGTAGCTCAGTACGGCAGCGCTGAAAGCTGGAGGGACCTGAAGAGCCGTCCGTCAGGCATCCGTTCCTGTCTGTGAAATGGGGAGACTTGACAAGATGCACTGTGAGATGCTGTCCGCACAGCGCCTGCCTCACAGCAAATGCTCAAAGCCAGCTGCTAGCGTTGTGTTACTCCCTTCCTGACATTATAAACACTGTGACTGAAAACAAACCTATCCATTGAAAGGCAGCGCGTTCATTTTCCTTTGCCTGCCGGGAGGTTGTGCTAGGAGAAAAGATGCTGTCTCTCGGTCACAGCTGGAGCCGAACCATTCCTCTCAAAAGGACTCTCCACCCTCCGATGGGGCTGGCAGCAAGGCCATCTTACCCGGTCCTTCTGCCCTGTGCACACCTCAGAGTGACTGGATGGGACAGGGAGGATTAGCCCGTGCTCGCTGGGCTCAGCACCCTGAAAGGAAGCCTCCTGTCTTGGCAGCTGGCAGGTCGCATGGAGAAAGCTGCAGGATCCAAACTGGCACCGAGGCCCCTCTGTGTTGCTCTTCTGTTCCAGCTCCGCGTGCGAGAGGCAGGCTTGTCCCCCCCCCCCTCGTTCTGTCCAGCACAGTCTTGGCATCGTCCTCCGCGTCCAGGGAGGCCTTTGGATATATGCTTCACCTGCTGGGTGGCTCCTCGCGAGGTCCAAGGCTGAAGTTCTGCCACCATCTGGGTGGTTTGTGAGTCTGGATGGGCCGGAGAAGCCTAGGAAGATGAGGCCTGACCTGATTGCCTGACTGGGGTCCATCCTCCCCAGCTTTGATCCACGGCACCGCTGAAGGGTGCGTGAGCCCCGCTGTTGGCTGCCGTTTCTCCCTGCCCCTCCCTGCCGCCTCCTGGAAATGGAACTCCAGTGCAGAATATGCAAGACTAACTGAAATTAAATTAGGGCTGGAGGTGTGGTTAATGGTAGAGCACTTGTGTAGTATGTGTGAGGTCAGTCCCTAGTACCAAAAAAAAAAAAAAAAAAAAAAAAAAAAGTGTGGGGGTTAGGAATGAGAGCCAACGGCCTCTGGCATAAAACCATGTCTCCAGAAATTCGGAAACGAACTTGATCATTCCTGGTTGACACCATCTGTAGTGCAAGGGTGTTTTTCATGGAGCCTAACACTTGTGCTTTGATAATAGCCTACCTCCGTTGCCTCTTGATAGGCACACGGGACCCTGGGAGATCTGCAGAACCTCACAGAACTTTGATTTCTTCATAGGATGTTGGAAATAAATTTCCCCAAATGCAGTAACAATGGTGTCCACAAGGCTCTTGTCTAATTCCTGCCACATATGAGGACTGGCCTTCATTTCATTCTGGTTCCCATGTCTTCCCCATTTCCCATGCAATCTCAGCCTGTGGGCAGTAGGGGGCAGTAGATTTAGTATGTCTCCATTGGAAACACTGAATATCAAAAAGACAAGGAAATAGCCTCAGTGGCAGGGCCGTGTCCAGTACAGAGGAATTCCAAGTGACCGGGCTCCTCTCCTTTCATGGCTGTTATCAAAGACACGAGTCAAATGCGGTGTCCTTCGGGTAGGGATTCCTGATGGCATTTGAGCGAGGATTTTGTGTTTGGTGACCACTGAAGTCTTTCTTCTGTCCCCCCAGTGGGAATGCTGATATTCATTCTGGAAACCACTGGGGCTATGGGCTATTGCAAAGCAAGAAGCTGGTGGATAGAGGCTTTGGCAAAATCTGTCTTCCTTGTCATTGTTGATTGACGCTTGCCACTTGGTTTTGGTGCCAACTCTTAAGTATAACTTTCTGGTTTTTATATTGTGCCCCCCCTCTCTCTCTGTGTATGTGTGGGGGGGGGGTGGGGGTGTTTGAATCAAGCAGAGGAGATCATCTTTATTAGAGGCTTAGCCAGTTGAGATTAGAGACCTGGTTTTCTTTTCTCTTTGACCTATTGTCTGGGCCGATCATGATTTGGAGCCCGAAAAGCCAAGCATTTGCTGGTCCTGGTGTTATTTCCCTGGTGGTTACGGGGGGGGGGGGAAGGGGGTGACGAGCCTGCTGTGTTAGGGATACGACTCAGGTAGTAGCGTGCTTGCCTAATGTGGATGAGGACCTGGGTTCAATATCAGCACCATCAAAAGGGGTGGGGACAAGAGGAAGAGGGGAGGGAGGGAGGAAAAGAGAGAGAGATCCCCTCCACCTGTTCCCCCCAAATCAGCGTGCAGGCATTTGAAATCCTGCAACCTTCTTCTGACTAAGCACAGCACATGTCTTCCACTGAGTATTATGGACATTTAGAAGGCTTTAGTGAAGGGAAGTTCACTGTGAGCTCGCCTTTCCTTGATGATGCACAGGGTGAACTTCCAGCACATGTTTGCCTCTGATGTCTGTGAAAATGCAGTTGGCTGAACTGAAGACTCAAATACGAGAGCCGAGGCGGTAGATGAAACGTAGCTCTCTAGAGGCACGGAGTCCGGGGACATTTGTGGTTGGCACCGTGGGTCTGAAGGAAATAAAAGGTAGTCTCATTTGAGAAGGAAAGGGTCACACGAGAGTCACGCTCACTACCAGTCATGGAGTGAACCTATGAGAGTGAGGAATGCTTGGCAGTCCGGCCCCTCCCGAATTCCCTGGCCAGCACGTGAGCTGTCCTATGTAAGCCATCTGGAGCAGTGGGAGGCGCAGAGGAGCCCTTTCTGGTTAGGATGTGGTGAGAGTTGAACTCTCAGTTGGACCTTTGACAGCCCAGCACCCAGCCTGTCTCCGATGACAGATGGCTGGCTTCATCTGCCTCCCTCCTCTTGCACTGGGAGCCCCACTGGCCTGAAGTCCTCCTCCCTCTTTGGCTCCTTAAAAATCGAACCTTATAAATATTACCCAGCCCCATCCAGGATTAAGAGTAACTGGGACAAAAAAAATTCTTAGCATTTCATTTCTACTGGGCAGAGTGCCATTTTTCCAGTTCTTTTCTTGGCACGCCTTCATCGCTTATGAGTCCTTGGGGATATTGTTCACGAAAGTTCCAGGGCTCAGCTGAGAAACACTCTGCTTGCTGTGGTCACAAATCCAGCTATTGCTTCAGAGGAGTGCCTGCCTAGATGTGGAATAGGTTTTGTGTGTCTGTGGAAAGTCTGTGTGCTTGGTAGTTGGATATATAGAGAAATGAATGGCCATCAAGAATTGAGCACTTACCTTCTGTGCATCAAGAACTATACTTTGGGGCTGGAGATGTGGCTTAGCGGGTAAGGCGTTTGCCTGAGATGCGTAAGTACCCAGGTTCAGTTCCCCAGTACCCACATAAGCCAGATGCACAATGTGGAACATGCATCTGGAGTTCCTTTGCAGTGGCTAGAGGCACGCCCATTCTCTCTCTCTCTCTCTCTCTCTCTGTGTGTGTGTGTGTGTGTGTGTGTTTCATCCTCTCTTTCTCTGACTCTCTCACTCTCTCAAATAAATAAATAAAAATTAAGAATTAAGAGCCAGGCGTGGTGGTGCACGCCTTTAATCCCAGCACTCGGGAGGCAGAGGTAGGAGGATCGCTGTGAGTTTGAGGCCACCGTGAGACTACATAGTGAATCCAGGTCAGCCTGGGCTAGAGTGAGACTCTACCTTGAAAAACAAAACAAAACAAAAATCTGGGGCCGAAGAGATGGCTTAGCAGTTAAGTGCTTGCCTGTGAAACCTAAGGACCCCGATTCAAAGCTCAATTTCCCCAGTACCCATGTAAGCCAGATGCACAAGGTGGCGCATGCATCTGGAGTTCGTTTGCAGTGGCTGGAGGCCCTGATGTGCCCATTCTCCCTCCCTCCCTCTCTCTGTCGTCCTCAAAAAAATAAATAAAAATAAACAAAAAAAGTTAAAAAGAACTATGCTTCACAGAATCTGTCATATTCTCACAGCTGTCATTGCTGCTAATCATGTGAGATTACAACAAACACCTCTGTTGCTCGGCTGTCTTGGGCACCCCCCCCCCAGGAGGCAGAAGGTGTTCCACTTAGCTGAATTTCAGGTTATTTGGAATGAAATCTCCATTTTCAGCCTTGGGTTTACAAATTGGGTCTACATTTCAATTAAGTCTAGTATCTTACCAGAAGAACAGAGTCCTGTCTCATTGACTGTCTCTTGGGATTAGGACAATGGCCACCAAAGCAGTCATCAGTCTGAAAGCCAGTTCCATGAGAACAAGCCTGTAGGGGGCTGGAGAGATGGCTCGGTGTTAAAGCACTTGCCTGCAAAGGCTAACAAGCCGAGCTCGATTTCCCAGCACCCAGGTAAAGCCAGACGCACAAAGTGCAGCATTTGGAGTTTGTATCTGCTGGAAGCCTGGTGTGTCCACTCTCTCTGTTTGTCTCTCTTCTATCTATCTCTCTCTGCTTACAAATAATTTTTTAAAAATTAAAAAAAGAAAGCCTATAAGGTCTTGAGGTCATAAGAGGTGAGGTGAAGTTCGTCATTTGTTCAACAATTGAGAACCCCAAATTTCTGGAGGTTAAGTAACTTTCTTGAGGTTTCGTTGAGAGGAAAGAATAAAGGTGCCGTTCTAAGCCAGAGTCATTGATTAAAGTCCTAACCCAGAGTTACGTCCACCATTCTAGGCGTCCCTTTTGGTGACATACACCTAGTGGATGTTTCTTTCCTTCCCATCTGAATCTTTTCTCTGGGTGCCTCGACTGAAAACCATCTAGTTTTATTGGTTTTGGATGAAAACCCTTTTCATCTTTGGGGGAAACTGGAAGCATCCGCGAGAATCTGTCAGGCAGGAAAGAGACTGAAGTCACTTCTTCACCCATTGGGATGGAAAACTGATGGTGTGGGGGTCAGGAAGACACCGAGATGGGGTTTCTACCAGCCCAGGGGAAGAGGCCCACTGCTGAGTGACAGGGACCACGGGAAATTCCGTTGTGCCATGCTCTGCCAAAAGACCTGTCTCTCGGCGTCTGGAGGGAGGCATCCGGCTTGTGACTGTACAGGTTGTGCACACCAGGTGTAAACCGTGCTTCCTGCCTCGGAGCCTCCCTGCTTCCCTCACACTGGGGTTCTGTCTGAGTAGGCTGACCTGTCAGTGCACTTCCAGCCCTGGCCTTGGTAAGCACGAGCCTTCTGTGTGAAGCTGGAAAGCGGGACTTGTCAGCGATGGGCTGTCGTTTCCACCGCTGGCAGCCCTTGACAGCGATCTAAAAGGTCAGGTGTCATAGGATGACCTGACTGCTCTGTGTCTTGAGCACGTGTGGGAATATGAGAAGCAGGAGTTCTCCAGGGAAGAGTGAGGCGGTTTCTGGAAGAACATCTGACCTTTGGAAGTGTCACCCTTGCACAGGGGGTGGTCTGGTTGTGATCGGGGGAGCTCTGTGGTACTGTGCTAAGTGTGTACTAAGCATCCTTCAGCGTGCTGAACCAGGCTTTCAGATTTACCCCAAATGCGTCTGGACGTGTTGCTAAAAGGCACGTTCTGCATTTCGAGCAAGTTCCCTGATGCTGCTGCTCCCACTGCAAAGTCACCGTTGTAATAGGCATACAGGCCTCACAGAAAAGAAAACTTGGCTAAATTCAGAAGGCTTAGCATGTCATTTTTTTATTATTTTTATTTATTTGAGAGAGAGAGAGAGATTGGGAGAAAGAGACAGACAGCAAAAGAACGGAGGCACCAAGGCCTTCAGCCACTACAAACAAACTCTAGATTCATGCACCATCCTGTGCATCTGGCTTACTTGGGTCCTGGAGAATCGAGCCTGGGTCCTTTGGCTTTGTAGGCAAACGCCTTAACCACAAAGCCATCTCTCCAGCCCCTTAGCATGTCATTCTTTACTTGGATGAATCGCAGAGAAACCACTTAGCTGCTCTGTGACTTAGTTTATCCCTTTGCAGAGTAAAGAAAAACGACCAATAAGTCACATGTGTGCCAGACACTTACCTAATCTGTACCTTTTGAGGTAGGTTCAGTTACCATCTCTAAGCTACAATAATTAAGCAGGTTGACTAACTTGTCCGAAGTCACACAGTCACCGGCCACACTGGGATTTGAATTATTCACACCATCGTATTCTGGAATTTTCACAACTTAGAGAAACAAATAGGTATTAGGACTTTGTGTATGCATGCATATGTGTACACAAGAGTTAAATTACATGTATGTATGTATATATATATATATATATATGTTGGGTGCCTAAGTTTATAAGATGTGTCTTGAATGAGTAAGATTGTATTATTTTTTTGCGTGTTTGTGTGCATTTGTATGTGGGGGGGGGGGGCACAAGTGTGTGTATATGAATGCTTGTGCACGTGAGTACCTGTATGTGTGAAGGACAGTCATTGTCTACCTGATTTTCTTGGCACAGGATCTTGCACTGAACCCAGAGCTCCCCAGTTTGGCCAGGGTAACTAGCCAGTGAGCCCCAGTCTCCACCTGTCTCCAGCCCCCAAGCACCGGGGTTATGGGTCTGCACCACCACACCCGGCCATGTTTTTGGTGTGTATGTGTTTCATGCATAATGTGTGTGTGTGTGTGTGTGTGCATGTGGTATATACACATGAGTGTGCAGACGTGTGCAACAAGTGTGCATGTGTGCAGTGGCCAGAGGAAGATGCCAGGTGTCCTCCTCTATCCCTCTTCTGCCTTACTTCCTTGAAACAGAGACTCTCACTGAACCTGGAGCACCCCACTTTTGTGTGGGTGCTGGGGCATTAAGCGCAGGTCCTCAGGTCCTCATGCTTGCATCGCAGTGCTCCCGCCTGCTTGAGCCCTCTCCCAGCCCCGTGCGCCGCGTCTTTACCTGGGCTCTAACTCAAGTTCTCATGCTTGCGAAGCAGCACTCCACCCACTGAGCCATCGCCCCAGCCCTAGGTTGTATTGTTGGTACAGTGTTTTAACTTCTTTTCTGGCAATTTCATACATGTATAAAATGTGTTTTAATATACTTGCCCCACCCAACTACCCTCTCTTCTCTGCTTCCAACTCTCTCTGAACCCCTTCTTCCCAAGTAGACCCTCTCCTTCTCTCATGATTTTTTTCTTTTTAATTTGGGCTTTTTAAAATGTTTTCTACTTTTATTTATTTACTTGAGAGTGAGAGAGGGAGAAAGAGAGAGAGAATGGGCACGCCAGGCCCTCCAGCTGCTGCAAATGAACTCCAGATGCATGTGTCACCTTGCATATTTGGCTTGCATGGGTCCTGGGGAGTCGAACCTGGGTCCTTTGGCTTTGTAGGCAAGCACCTTAACCACTAAGCCATCTCTCCAGCCCCTATATTGTTCTTAAAAATAGTTTTATTTATTTATTTGCAAGCTGGAGAGAGAGAGAGAGAGAGAGAGAGAGAAGAGAGAATGGGTGTTCCAGGGCCTCCAGACACTGCAGACAAACTCCAGATGCATGCGCCACTTTTTGCATCTGGCTTAACATGGTTACTAGGGAAATGAACCAGTTTAAACTTAGGTTTTGCAGTGAAGCACCTTAACCGATGAACCATCTCTCCAGCCCTGTATTGCTTTTAAATTAAAAAAAATATATGTTGCTCCAGTTTATAACAAGTCAAACACTCTCTGCGGTTGTGAGGAGCACAGCGACTGGCTTTGCTGTGTCAGCTGCTCCCCTGGGAGAGCCAAGGATGTTCAGCTCAGCGAGGTTGCAGGTTGTCCGGCAGCCTACCTGTTCCCTCGTGTGCTAGAAAGAAACTTTGGAGGGCTGGGGAGATGGCTCAGTGGTTAAAGGCACTTGATTACAAAGCCTGATGGCTTCGGTTCAGTTCCCCAGTACTCATGTAGAGCCAGGTGCACAAAGTGGTGCATGCATCTCAAGTTTGCTGTAGCAGGAAGCCCTGGTGCACACAAACACTCTCTCTCTCTCGCTCACTCGCTCTCCCTCTTTCTCTTTCTCCCTTTCACAAATCAATGATAAAACATTTATAAAATAAATTCTGTTTTCTACTTACTTTATATTTTGTTCTTTCTCTCAAATGTGGGTACCCTGTAAACTTAGTGAAAGTTAAAGTTAGTTGAATTTTTGGTCAACTGTGATTTTAACACTAGTTTTTCTGGCTCTGACTTGGGCATCCTATTGTCCCAGGTAATAGGTTCTTCCTATGTCATTTTTGGCAGTGCTGGGGGTCAAGTCAAGGGTCCTGCCCAGGCGAGGCCTGAGCTATGTGTCCAGCCCTCCTCCCACCATTCTTGAGGCTCCTGTCGCCATTCATTACCTGTGATGCCAGGTCTTCCAGCTTTCCTGGGTGAGGCTCCCACAGGAGTCTTCCTCATGGGGAGCTGCGTTCCATGGGCACCCGCTGGGGGAGGGGTACAGCCTTCCAAGATGGCGGATGGATTATCCACCAGGACTCAGCTCTGCATGGTTATCACTGCCCAAGTCTGTCACCTGTGTACCAGTTCACAATCTCAGAAGGTGCTAGAAGCTTGCTATTCATTGGAATGATGGATCCCCTGCTTCCCAGGCCCTGTGTCACCATCTGGGAGGTGACAGGGTGGAAGCAGTTCAGTCAATGGGCAGCATTGGTTTGCCTTCCCAGCATGCCTTGCCTTTGCCAGCACCTTAAAACCATTTTAAATCTTGCCCTGCTGAGTTGCTACTGTGCGGTGTCCTAAACGGTAGCTCACCATGTGATGTTGTGTGCTATTTTGAGTTTTTCAAGGAACGTTGTCAAGAGTGAGAAGTGGCATTTCAGCACCCGCACGGTGCCAGGCGCAGCCGTGGGCCCTGCAGGAAGTTGAAGACGTTAGAGAAGGGCTGGGAAACGGCTCGGTCCTTGAAGCACTTGCCACACAAGCACAAGGGCCTCAGGATCCTTGGTACCTGTGTAAAAGCCAGCACAGTGGTTCTTGCTTATAACCCCAGCATTGGGAAAGAGGACACAGGAGGATTCCTGGGACTTGCTGGCTAGCTAGTCTAGCCAAATTAGTGAGCTCCAGATTCAATGGAGACCTTGTCTCAAAACATAAAGTGGGGCTGGAGAGATGGCTTAGTGGTTAAGGCACATGCCTACACAGCCTAAGGACTCATGTTCGACTCTCCAGGTCCTACGGAAGCCAGACACACAGTGATACAAGCACACAGTGTCGCACATGCCGCAAGGGGGCGCACGCATCTGGAGTTCTATTGCAGTGGCAGGAGGCCCTGGTGTGCCAGTTCTCTCTCTCTCTCTCTCTCTCTCTCACACACACACATACACACACAACCAGTCTTCTTGGTTTGCCTCAAAGAAAAAAAACCCACAAAGTGGAGACTGATGAGAGAGACGCTTCATGTGGTCCTGTGACCATCACAAGAACGTGAACACACTCATAGACACATATGAACATGTTTACACACATATACACAAGCACACATATGCACATAATTTAATTTTTATTTACAAATAGAGAAGAGAGAGGTGGGGGGAAGTATGGGTGCACCAGGGCCTCTTGCCACTGCAAACAAACTGCAGACACATGCACCATTTTGTGCACCTGGCTTTACGTGAGTACTGGGGAATCAAACCAGGGCCAGCAGGCCTTGCAAGCAAGCACCTTTAACTGATGGTCTATCTCCTCAGCCCACACATAGTTTATTAAGTATATTACAGAAGGTCTTTTAGACATAAGCAGCTCTACAAACCAAATACCTTTGGCTTGGCAACTATTGCAGTTAGGTTTGCATTGCTGACAGAAATCACCTAACCAAGAGCAGCTTATGGGAAAAAGGCTTATTCTGGCTTACAGACTCAAGGGGAAGCTCCAAGATGGCAGGGGAAAATAACGATATGAGCAGAGGGTGGACTTCACCTCCTCACCAACATCAGGTGGACAACAGCAACAGGAGACTGTGCCAAACACTGGCAAGTGGACACTGGCCATATTACCCGTAAGCCCACTGCCAACAACACTCTGCCTCCAGGAGGCGCCAATTCCCAAATCTCCATCACCTGGGGAGACTAGCATTGAGAACACCTAAATTTATGGGGGACACCTGAATCAAACCACTGCAGCAACCGTGCATGTCACAGATTGAGAAGTTACAGAAAAAAAAAATTCTGTAAACGTGTGTATGTGTTTTAGTGGAAAGGGTCCCAGCTTTCATCTGATTTCTGAAGGTATCAGGTCACGCAAAGGGTTGCGAACCGCTAGGTTGGGCGAGATAGTGTGACAGTCTCACCCAGTCATATTGTACTCTCTGTAGGTGACCATAGGACCAGAGTCAAGTACCATTTTGTCCTGTGAGGTGCATGTCTTGGACTGTTGGGAAGAAGGAGTTCTGTGGAAGGAGGACAGTGGGGGGCCAAGGGCAGGTAATGGGAGGGGATTATGATCAAAATACATTGTGTACCTGTATAAAAATTGTCAAACAAATAGGTAAATAAGGCTGAAGAGGTGACTCAGTGATTAAAGGCACTTGCTTGCAAAGCCTGATAGCCTGGGTTTGATTCCCTGGTAGTCATGTAACGCCAGATGCACAAAGTGGCGCATGCACCTGGAATTCATTTGCAGTCACAAGGCCCTGGTGTGCCCATTCTCTCTCTCTCTCTCTGTTTGTCCAAATAAATGAATAACAATATTTTTAAAATATTTATTTATTTATTGAAGCACAAGAGAGAAAGAAGCAGAGAGAGAATAGGCTTGCCAGGGCCTCCAGCCACTGCAAACAAACTCCAGACGCATGCACCACCTTATGCATCTGGCTTACTTGGGTCCTGGGGAATCGAACCGAGGTCCTTTGGCTTTGCAGACAAATGCCTTAATTGCTAAGCCATCTCTCCAGCCCAACAATATATATTTTTTAATTAGGTAAATAAGTAAATAAGCCCATGCTTGTTACTAAAAAGAAAAAGAATTTTCACCTCTTTCTCACATGACTGCCCAGGATCTAATGCTAAGCCCTGGGTGGCTGGAAGGAGGGAGGCTGACTTTCTTCCACTTTATAGACAAGTAACTTGAGAACTCTAGTCTCAAATGCCAAGGCCATTAGAGGTCTCACTTCTTTTTTCTCTCAAATACTTTTATTAAAATTATTTTTTATTTATTTACTTGAGAGAAAGAAAGAGGCAGACAGAGAGAGAGAGAGAGAATGGGCACACCGGGGCCTCCAGCCACTGCATGTGCCCCCTTGTGCATCTGGCTTATGTGGGTCCTGGAGAGTTGAACTGGGATCCTTTGGCTTTGCAGACAAATGCCTTAACTGCTAAGCCATCTCTCTAGCCCTCTCAGATAGTTTTTAATAGCCATTTAACAGCTTAACCATTGTTTTGAACATTTACTTGGGGCTAGGCCAGGACATTTTGGTCTTTCTGTTCCCCAGTCTTTTTGTTTTTTTTTTTTTTAACAAGTTCTTTATTATTTATTTATTTGCAAGCAGAGAGAGAAAGAGAGAGAAAAGAGAGAGAAAGAGAATGGGCACTCCAGGACCCCCAACCATCGCAAATGAACTCCAGATGCACACACTGCTACATCTGGCTTACATGGGCACTGGGGAATCGAACCTGGTACATTAGGCTTTGCAGACAAGTGCCTTAACCGCTAAGCCATCTTTTAAATATGGGACCTTCTGTAGCACATATGCCAGGGTTGGATGACACTGAACTCGTGGTCCCGTCTCAGCAGTAGCACGCTCCCCTGTCCTCTCTCACTCCTCGTAGTCATGAGTCAGGGCTGGAGTCAGCTTTCATTGGTAGGATCCTCAGGGTCTCTTTACCATCTACTTGCATCACACTCTGCCATTTTGGCCTCATTTTAACCATCTGTATCCTCGGTTATTATAAAATACCAATGTGAGGTCAGAGAGATGGCTTAGCGGTTAAGGTGCTTGCCTGCAAAGCCAAAGGACCCAGGTTTGATTCACCAGGACCACCACGTAAGCCAGACGCACAAAGTGGCACATGCATCTGGAGTTTATTTGCAGTGGTTGGAGGCCCTGGTGTGCCCATTCTTTCCCTCCCCCCCCTCTCTCTCAAATAAATAAGTAAATAAATATAAAATATTTGACATCCCAACATGTAATCATACTTAGACATCAGTCCTATCTTGTTTGCATGCTGTAACGGGTGTGTGTGTGGCTCAGTGCTTGGGAACTGCCAGCCTCAATCTGGACCAGGTACTAGAGACGCAAATGTTCATGAGCCACTTACTGTTCTGGATGCAAGATAAGATCCTTGACTCTGTGAAAGTTACATTCCGGCCAGGAAAAAAAAAAATATATATATATATATATATATATATATATATATATATATATATATATATGATTCCAGCACAGAAAATCATTTCAAATACTGACAACTGTTAATGAAAAAGCCATTTGAAAGTAACAGACTGGAGAGTGAGTGAGAAGAGGAGGTGAGCAATTGTATTTTGTAGCGTCCGTGCCTCTGAGTGATAACAAGTGAGGCGGCTCGCGAGGGAAGGAGACCTCAGGCAGGACAGCGGCTGCAGAGAGGCGGACTTGGCAAGTCCAAGGCGCAGGTAAAGGCCGAGGTAACTGCAGCATTAAGCAGAAAGGGGAGCGAATGCAGCAAAGTTGGAAGGGGAGGAAGGAGCCGGATCCAGAGTCTTACGGGCCATGGGTAAGAAATTTCCCTCCATTTTTGGGCTGGAGAGATGGCTTAGCAGTTAAGATGTTCGCCTGCAAAGCCAAAGGACCTTGGTTCGATTCCCCAGGACCCACCTTAGCCAGATGCACAAGGTGGTGCATGCATCTGGAGTTTGTTTGCAGTGGCGGGAAGCCCTGGCATATCCATTCTCTCTCTCCCTCTCTCAAATAAATAAAAAATAAAATATATATTTTTTTTAAAAAAAGAAAGAAATTTTGCTCCATTTTCATGACCACCCCATCCCCACCCCCACCCCCAGGGGGCGTCGCAAGCGGGAGAGGGGAGCGCCAGCACCGTGGTTGGAAGAACGGGTAGTGGTGGAATCCGTTCCTGGAAGGGCGAGAGCGCCAGCAGGAAGTAGGACAGGCTGCCGGAAGTGATGACAGCCGTCGAGGCGGAGAAGGGAGGATGATGAGGGTGGCCATGGGGGTGCACCGCCCCGCGCGCCCGGGAATGGGCGTCATCAGTGCATCCTCCACTGTGGAGGAGGACGGGGAGGGCATTCGTCCTTCCGCTAGCGCCTTGTCACATCTGAACATAAGCCACTTCTAAATGCTTTCGAAACCTGAACTGCTGTGGACCATGTGCATCCAATCCATGAAGGGCTTCTTTCCAATAAAGCATGAAACCTGGAAATGTTATTCTGTCTCTCTCTCCCCCTCCCTCCCTCCCTCTCTCTCTCTCTCTCTCTATCTCTGTAGTCCCCTCTTTAATCTCCTTGCTGCAGAATGAGGAAACTAGTTCTGGCTGAAAACAAAACCACACATACATACAAAAAACATAAAAAACAAACCCTTCCTTAGCGCCTTCTTTTTTTTTTAATTTTTTTTTGTTCATTTTTTATTTATTTATTTGAGAGTGACAGAGAGAGAGAGAGGCAGATAGAGAGAGAGGGAGAGAGAATGGGCGCGCCAGGGCTTCCAGCCACTGCAAACGAACTCCAGATGCGTGTGCCCCCTTGTGCATCTGGCTAACATGGGTCCTGGGGAATCGAGCCTTGAACCGGGGTCCTTAGGCTTCACAGGCAAGCGCTTAACCGCTAAGCCATCTCTCCAGCCCTTAGCTCCTTCTTGAAGCAGGGAACCCAGCTTCTTGCCTTCTTTTTGCCTGTCCCAGCGCAAGAAACCCTGAGAGTTTTGTTTTCTTGTGTTGTTTTTCCTCGGACTTGACTAAAACCAGGCCTTCCCTGAAAATCATCCTTGCCTGTTGTGTCTAACTCGATCTGAATGGAAGACTTTCCATCCAGCATCGGCATTTGGTAAACACCCAATTTCCCGATGCTCTTGTTTCGCAAGTCCACTGGGGTCGTCCTTAGTCTTTGGCCTCAGTCACTGAAGAACATGGGTTTCTGGGAAGTTTTTGCCTTGAGTCTTTCAGGGCGGATATTAGAGGGCCCCTGTCAAGTTTCGAAGGGTGTGACCCATTGCCAGAATCCCCACAAGCCAAGCCCCCGAGGGAGGCCGCTGCCAGCTGGCCTCTGTCCACACCAGAGATGGCTGTGTTCTACGTTCCTCTGTGCACGGAGCTGGCCCAGTTCCCCTGCATGAAAGGCGGCCTAATATAAACTGAAAATGTTATTAATAAGCAGCCACTTAAGAATTTCCTATGACTTGCCAGTGATTTGGGGGCCCCCGATGTGAACAGGAAGAAAAACACAACTTATTTCACATGGGCTCAGGGACCCATGCAATGTGTCTGGAGGGGCCCTTTACAAAGCCCTTCGGATCCTGGTGGAAGGACTTGACTCCGTTCCAGAAACCCTGTCAGTCTTGCTTGCCCCATCTCTAAAATGAAAATATTAACTCCCATCTAGAAGCACAGATGCAGAGCCCAACATACCCTGAGGAAATGACTTCTTAAAAGGGAAAGTTAGGGGCGTCTGGGGAGATGCCTCGGCACTTGCTTGCAAACCTGATGGCTCCAGGTTTGATTCCCCAGTACCCACATAAAGCTAGATGCACAAAGTCACGTGTGCATCTGGAGTTCCTTTGCAGTGGAAAGAGGCCCTAACCCACCCTGACCCAGTGGAAAGAGTACTCACTCTTTCCTCCCCCTCCTCCTCCTTCCCTCTCTCCCCCACCCTGGCACATAAGTAAATTAAAACATTTTTGAAATAGGAAAATTGGAGAGATGATACTGCTGACAGAACTAAAGTGACTTTATTCCCCTCGGCTCAGAGGAAAGGAGATGAGGAGTTCTAGATACTTCCATCAGTGAGGACAAGTGACCATAGCGTTTGGCTTCTCTGAGCCTTACTCAACTGAAAACATCAGCTCCCCTGAAGGACCTAGGATAGGCTGTGACCTGGGAGAGGATGTGACGTGGGAGATGGTGTGATCTGGGAGATGGTGTGACCTAGGACCTGGTGTGACCTGGGAGATGGTGTGACCTAGCAGATGGTGTGACTTGGGAGAGGGTGTGACCTAGGTATGATATGAGCAATTTACAAGTTACCAAAATTAAAAGCACTTGCTGAATTGTAAAGTATCTGACCATCTCAAGAGATTATTAATAACCAAACTATCTTCTTCACTGTATGTAGTACACAGAGAAAGTTGTGTGTATGACTGTAAAAAAATCAAAGTCATGGTATAAAAAAAAATGCAATCCCTCAACAAGGTGATCAAATACCCTGTTCCATCTGGACACGTAGGTCTACATCAAGTGTCATACAAACAAGAATTTCTCATCAGCCTAACTGTGATATATTAGTAGATGCAGATTAGCTTTGGAAAGCAAGAACCTTGAGTATTCATTATTTGTTTTTTCTTTCCTTTCCCCAGATTCCTAGATATCCCACAGGGCCCAGCCCTTGGCACACACTCAAGTTGTGCTATACTATAAGCCTGTTGTTGATACAAATGGCTACTCAGCAAAGTGGCAGAGTTAGGACCCCAAAGCACTGTGACTCCAGCATGGACTAGTTTAAAGCCCGCTGCCCTGTAAGGACCTTAAGTACTTGGGGGAGATTGAGTGACTCAGGTTTTGACTATGGGTGTTTAGCCAATGTCTTCCCCAGAGGCTAATCAGCACTCCTGAAGGCCTCATGGGAAGAGAAAGCCATTAGAGGTGTTCTGCAGATTGTCTTTCATTAGCCTTGATGTGGAAGGTACTAGAATTCGACTCGCAGTCATTCTCTCAGACACTATCTCCTGAATGCCTAATCCAGAAAGGTTCCAGAAAGCTACCCTGTTAAACATCCAGTGAAGAAAAACTTACATGCTATAAACCCCCAATCAGCACACGAACTAAGTAAAATAGAGACATTCGTCCAGGGGGACTAACCTGGGCTACCAACCTCGGTCTATTCTTAAGAGAGCAGAGAGTCTGACAGCGGAGATCAGAGCTTCTCTGAATACCCACAGCCCTACGTCTGGATGCAGTGATGCAGGTAGCCGTGTTGCCATGGAGACCCCATCCATGGCCAAGCTCTTCTCCTCGGAGAGCTCGCTCTGTCTGCTCATCACGATGCTGAATTAGCTCTCTGTGTGCTGGGTAGGCAGATTCCTCGCTGGCTTGTGGATGTTTCTAGAATCAAGCCAGAACTCCTAATGGATGGCATGTGTCACTCACCACCTGCCATCCTGTCTTCAGCTGCCATCAAGTCCTCTCAGTGTCTCGGTGGCACCATATTCTCTCCCATGTCCATACCTTTATTCAACTGAAAGGAATGTTCCTTCCTTGTCCTTTGGCCTAGAACCCTTCTACCCAGAGGCCTACTAGTCCAGCTTACTCAAGGGAGCCCGTTGGGGTGTCTCGCTGTCATGGAACACGTGGAGACGCGTGGCAGCCACATGAAGAGCCATCACTGACGATCACAGAGTCCCCAGCTCTCCACTGTGCTTCAGAAACATTGTGTTTTGAAGTCGCCATGTTATTTTGAAATTACGAGAATAGGAAAATGAACTCCCATATAACCTGCCAAATTTTTCTGAAAGCGTTCTGCTATATGGCTGCTGCATACGCTGCAGTACTCTCTTCTTCCTGATCTCCTTCCCCTTCTCTCTCTCTCTCCCTTCCTTCCACAGCTTCTCCTCCTCTTTCCATTTCTTCCCCTTTCCCTCCTTTCTTTCTCTTCTTCCTCCATCCCTCCTTTCTTTGCTTCCTGCCATCCATTTACTTTCCTCTCTCTTCACTCCTTCTTCTCCTACTTCCCCCGTCCCCCCTGCTGTTTCCGCAGAGCCATCTGAGATTAGGTTATGCTGATCATCATTTATCTGCAGACAGTTTAGCATCCGTCTCTTCACAAAGAACCTTCTCGTGACTAACCACGGCCTTCTTAGAAATTATGCCGTGGCTCCTTGTGGTCCTGTTTTTGCTTCTCCCCCCGCCCCACAACAGTGGCTCCTTACTGTTTGCCTTAACACCCTACAGCACCCACCATAGCCCACAGGACAAAGGGGTCACCCAGTGAAGGAGTGTTCACGAGTGGACCTGGGCTCCCGTGAGCTTCTGTCGCTGCCCTGCCCGTAGCACCCTTCCCATTCCAGTGACCCCCGCTGTGGCGAGGGCCACCGTGTTCTGCTGTAGACTACTTATCCGTTCCTGCAGTCGGGGAGGACCATGGGCCCAGATGACGTCTTCTACTAGTGCCTGCTGGGAGCTTTACAGAGGGTCTTGTCTGAAGAGTTTTCAGGACAGGCTCTTATACCGAGGGATGGCCCTGCTCGCCCGAGTAGCAACCTGGGTGCACATAACCCTACCCACTGCTCCACACAGCTCTTTCCCTGTCCTCCTCTCATTCTTTGGACCTCCCTGGGATAATTTTCTTTGTATTTTAAATGCTTTTACTTTCATTTGAGACAGAGACAAAAAGAGGCAGACAGAGAAAGAGTGTGTGTGAGTATGGACACACCAGGGCCTCTGGCCACTGCAGAGGAACTCGAGACACATAGGTCACTTAATGAATCTGGTTTTACTGAGTACTTTACTGAGTAGTGGGGAATCGAACCGGGGCCATCAGGCCTTGCAAGCAAGCACCCTTAACCGCTGAGTGGCGGATCATTTTCTAAGGGTTTGGGTGTGGAGAAGCCCAGTGCAAGTTACAGCTGTCCTTTACTGGGACAGCATTATTGCCAAGCTAGAGGGGGAGGGGGTGCTTAAGAGCGTGTTCTGAGCAGAGTCATCTAGGATGTTGGGTCTTTTTAAAGGGAATACTTTAAAACACTTTAAAAGGGGATCCACTGCTCCAAATTTCCACATCAGTCTGCGGTGGGGCTGGGCACTTCTTTCCTGCAATGTGAATTGGCACAGTAAGCAGAGACACCTGGAACTCCCCCGTGCCACCATCGACCACCCTGGCAGAGAGGAGCACCTCTGTGCAGATGGTGAGAGCTGCCAGCCAGGCAGGGGAGAGAAGCAGGGCAGGACCAGGCAGCCGTGTGCTGGCACAAGGCAGGCACCGGCCGAGTACCCAGCTGGTCCCGTCACGGTCTCCGCCCTTCACCGCTGTGTTTATTAGGAAACATTTTTTTTTTTTTTCCTTTCTCACAGAGATAGAAATCTTGCTTCCAGACATGGCAAGTGTCAAGGTTCATGCCTGGGTCCTTCATTCACTCTGAACATTTGCCCAAAAAAAAGGGGGGGAATAAACAAACTATTGTGACTTGGGGGCCCAGACTGAGGGGGTGGGAGCGAGGGGCCAGGAAGGCGGCACACAGCAGGATGTGCTGACGTCTGGCTATCAGGACAGAGATAGAGGAGTTCCATGGAGAAGTGCATCAGAGGAAAGAACTTTCTAACGCCCACTAAGATGGCACCGTCCCCTGAATTTCACATCTGGGCTTGGGCTGTGGGACAGGCGGCGGCTCAGCCAGTTTGGCCACTGCCATCGTTGCAATGGCTGCTGGGGGAGGACGGGAGGCTAGCACACGACCTCTTAAGAACAAGCTGGGGAGTCGCCTCCCCACCTCACCTCGGGGACTTCAGGCCCATTTTCCCTTTTGCTGGGAAAACTCCACCCCAGAGTTTCTCGTAGCTGCCTGGCCCTCCTCCTCCCAGATTCAAAGTGCAACTTAGATGCCAGTTCAGTAGGGAGGGCCAGCCTGGCTCTCCTCGCTCCTTCTCTCCTTATCACAGTCTACAAAGAGCACGCTTATCTCTGTTTACTTGACTGTTATCTGTCCTCTGGCTTGTCTGGAAGCTCTCTGAGGGTATGGATCTGGTCTGTCTTAGTTGCTGTCCTGTGTCCAGCATCTTCATTCAGTGCCTAGAACACCATAGATGGTCAGTCAGTGTTGCTTCTGTGGCCGTGGGTGGGAGGGTGTATGGAGAGGTGTGGACTGATGGGGGGGCTGTGGGGAAATTGGGCCACTTTACCCAGAACAAAGTAGTGGGGCGTATCGGTCCCAGGATGTCCAACACAGGTTCCAGTCTGTGAGATTTCAGCCAGGTTATTTATGAGTTTATGCCTAAACTTTGGAGTGTGTAGAGTGGATAAAAAACATCAGCCTTGGGGCTGGAAAGATGGCTTAGCAGTTAAGGCACATGCCTGTGAAGCCTAAGGACCCAGGTTCAATTCTCCAGGTCCCACATAAGCCAGGTGCACATCGTGGTGCATGCATCTGGAGTTTGTTTGCAATGGCTAGAGGACCTGGCGTGCCCATTCTCAGTCTCTCTCTCTCTCTCTCTCTCTCTCTCTCTCTCTAATAAATAAATAAATGAAGATAAAATCTTTAAAAAAAAAAAAAACATCAGCCTTGAGCTACAAAGATGGCTTAGTGGATAAGGCACTTGTCTGCAAAGCCTAAGGACCCAGGTTCAATTCCCCAGGATCCACATAAGCCAGATGCAGAAGGTGGCACATGCATCTGGAGTTTACTTACAGTAGCTACAGGCCCTGAGATGCCCATTCTCTGTCTCTCTTTCTGTCTCTCTCTCTCTCTTCTCTCTCACAAATAAATAAATAAAATACTTTTAAAAATGTCAGCCTTGCTGGGCATGATGGCACACGCCTTTAATCTCAGCACTCGGGAGGCAGAGATAGGAGGATTACCATGAGTTCGAGGCCACCCTGAGACTACATAGTGAATTCCAGGTCAGCCTGAGCTAGAGTGAGACCCTACCTCGAAAAACCAATAAAAATAAAAAAAGTCAGCCTTACAGGATTGTTGAGAATGACTAAGTTGGAAAGACTATATGGAAATAAAGAATCGTACATTACTTTAGGCAGTTGTATCAATGGGAGAACATAGCGCTACACTCCCCCCTGACCTGCCACTTCTCTGGCCTTGAAGGTCAGGCCTGTCCTAAGGCATCCTTCATCCTGGGGAAACCTCCAGAGATCCACCCTTCCCTTCACTTGCTATGGGGACACTCTGCTTACATATCATGACCTGAAGCAGAAGCTGAGGCCCTGGGCAGGGTCATAGGATGTGGCCTGAGCATTTTCTGAAGAGTTATGGTTAGGGATAGCCCCACATTCTGACTTCTTGTTCCAGGGTGGTTATAGTTAGGGTTAGCCCCACATTCTGACTTCTTATTCCAGAGTGGTTATAGTTAGGGTTAGCCCCACATTCTGACTTCTTATTCCAGGATGATCCAGCAGTGCCTTAGGCCAGTAGCCTTTGCTTCAATCCCTACAGACTCAGTGAGGGGATGTCTTTATGTCCAACAACCATTGACACACACACACACACACATATGCGCATGTATATATTATTTTATTTAGATATATTATACATGCATATATATTATTTTATTTATTTGAGAGAGAGTGTGTGGGTATGCCAGGGCCTCTTGTCTCTGTACACAAACTCCAGACACATGTTCCACATTGTGCATCTGGCTTTACGTGGGCACTAGGGAATTGAGCCTGGATGGCTTGCCTTTGCGAGCAAGTGCCTTTAACCACTGAGCCATCTCCCCAGTTCTCCCACTGTCTTTCTCTCTTTTTTTTTTTTTACACACTTTATATCCTCAGTGCATCCTTCAGTCTAGTAAAATTTTTCTCCACTGGACACAGTCACCTCCCAGAACCTGAGGACGGTTTTGCCAAAAGTCTGTGAGCTGTGACCGCACCTTTGGCTCTTTGTAGGAAGGAGCACTGGGCGGAGGGAACGTCCATGCTCCTGGTGGGCATGCGGGGAAGCTGGGCAGCACAGTAGATAAAAGAAGGCAGTCATCCTGCCTCCCACAGGCAAGTCCGTTCGATGCTTTGAAGTAGCCTAAGTGACCAGAGCGTCGGTGAGCATGTGACTGATGGACAAAGATGCTGTTCAGAGCCAAGTCTTAGCGGTCCTCAGTTATCCACGCCCATCTCTCTCTACTTCCACAGAAAAATTGAAAGTCGGCCGATAATTTAATCTGGTTCTCAGCTGTGTTTTATCTGAGAGACCTAACTTTCCTGAAGTCCGTGGTCCCCATAGGTACGGGCAGAATTCCACATTGGTGGTCAACTTCCACACTAAGTAAGTAAATTCTTGACCCGGCCTCAGGGCGCTAGATCAGAGCCCACCCACTTATGCCGACTGAAGAACTCGATTCTATTTGCTGAGAGTGTCCTATGTGCCTGTGTGGGTGGCTCTGGCTCATGTCTTGTCATTCCAGGCCAGACACAGCCTTGTCCCCCGGCTCTTGCTAATGGGGAACACGTAGAACCATGTCTGGTCTCCAGTTTCTTAGCACTAAGGGGAAAATAGACCAGCAGCTGTTTCTGTTTAACGGTGATTATCTCTGGAATTGTGAGTGTTTTGAAATTTTTTTCCTTCTTCTGCTTATCTATAATTTGTGACCTCTTTCTATGTGAATTGTACATGGCTTCTAGTTTTTTTTTTTTAAGGAGAAGGGAGCAGTGATTTTAAACCATGATGAGTCTAATAAGTAGAAAATAAGTAGACAAAAAGCCAGGCGTGGTGGCGCCTTTAGTCCCAGCACTTGGGAAACAGAGGTAGGAGGATGGATCACTGTGTGTTCAAGGCCACCCGAGACTACATAGTGAATTCCAGGTCAGCCTGGTCTAGAGTGAGGCCCTACCTCAGGAAAAAAAGAAAGAAAGAAAATGTTTTCCTTTACTTAAAAAAGTATTTATTTATTAGAGAGAGGAGGAGAGACAGAGAATGGGCACACTAGGGCCTCCAGCCACTGCAAACAAACTCCAGACACATGTGCCACCTTGTGCATCTGGCCTTATGTGGGTACTGGGGAATGCAACTTGGATCTTTGGCTTAGCAGGCAGGAGCCTCAACTGCTAAGCTATCTCTCCAGCACCTACCCCCTTTACTTTTTTTAACTTTATTTTTATTTATTTATTTGAGAGAGAGAAAGAAAGAAAGAGGCAGAGAGAGAGGAGAAAAATGGGCGCCCCAGGGCCTCCAGCCACTGCAAATGAACTCCAGATACATGCACCACCTTGTGCATATGGCTTATGTGGGTCCTAGGGACTCAAACCTGGGTCCTTTTGCTTTGCAGGCAAGCACCTTAACTACTAAGCCATCTCCCCAAACCCCTTTACTTTTTAATATTATAAATAAGAAGAATTTTTCTTTTGCCTTTGGTAAGCTGAAGGGATCGGAGAACTTAAAAACCTAGAAATACATTTGTTATTTAGGAGAAAGCTCGTGGGATCTTTGTGTTGTCTTAGCCTTTTGTCCTGGACAGAACCTTCTTTTCCACATCTTACCTTGGCCCAAGACAATGCCATGTTGGGTCCTGCTCAGTCACTTGGCTTGTGCTGAGGGCGGGGCTGCTGTTCTTCCTCCATCCTGTGTATGAAAGTGGACTCGCTTGATCTAACCATGTGCGCACTTGGCACAGAAGAGCCCCTGCCCAGGGGAGGTGGGAGGCAGGTGGACAGGAGGCAGGGCTACGAGGAGACCTGCCCTTTGTGCAGCTAATGTCATCTTGCCTCTCGCCAGCACCTCTCTGCACATAAGGGACCCAGCTGAGTGGCAGGCAGGCTGGGTAATGTAACAGCTTCCAACAGGGCAGTTAAGTGGAGTTGACATAAATGCCCTTGAACAGGTTGAAAATGGGCATAGTCTAGAGTTGCTTGGAAGGTCAGGTCTGTCAGTAGACCCTACAGTGGTTTGCAGACCAGGGTCTGAGAGGTTCCTGTCTAACCTGGAGGCTGACTAGAGAAGCATCTCCTCCAAGTGTTCAGAGAAGTCCACTCACGTGATGCTCGGCTGACATCCTCATGAAAGTGCCCAGCTCTGTGCGCTGGTTCAGATCATATCTGGCATATGACCTCCACTCCCCAAACATCTCTCCATGCAGTGTCTCAAAAACCAGATTTACCATTTCCTAAGGCCAGAATCATCATTGATGTGCTAGTTTCCTGGTTAGGAGTTAACTCTTAAAAGCTTTTGTTTTTTAATTCTTTCCATCCACCAAAAGATCAAGAGCATAGTTCATGTTTCGACATGTCTTAAGAGTGACTTAAGAACAGTCCAGGGAGTATGCTGGTGTTCAAACTTGTGTGCTTGGAACGTTGAGGCTGGGGCAACCATAAACCTGCCAGTGTATGGAGAGGAGGTTGTGCATCAGAGGGGCTGGGCTGGCATGCTCTCTCTGTGTGCTATTAATTTGGACAGCTCTATTGTATATATTGAGTTTCCACATATAAGTTCTTTCACAAAAAGTTGTTTCTCATTAAAAAGTGAAGAGGGGCAGAGAGGGAGGCTGGAGAGATGGCTTAGCAGTTAAGGCACTTGCCTGCAAAGCCTAAGGACCCAGTTTCAATTCCTCAGAACCCCCTGTAAGCCAGATGCATAAGGTGGTGCATGCATCAGGAGTTCATTTGCAGTGGCTAGAGGCCCTGGCACACCCATTCTCTCTTTCCTCTCTTTCTCTCTCTCTCGTAAATAAGTAAATGGAAATTTAAAAAAAAATTTTAAGGGGGGCTGGAGAGATGGCTTAGTGGTTAAGGCATTTACCTGCAAAGCCTAAGATCCAGGTTTGATTCCCCAGTACCCACGTAAGCCGGATGCACAGGGTGGCACATGCATCTGGAGTTCATTTGCAGCAGCTAGAGGTCCTGGTGTACCCATTCTCTCTCGCGCTCTCTCTCTCTCTCTCTCTCTCTCTTCCTCCCTCCTTCCCTCCCTCCCTCTTTCTCTCTCAAATAAATAAATAAAATAAAATTTTCAAAAGGGAAGTAGGTCAAAGAGAGAGGAAAAAGAAAAAGACTCCATGAAGCTTAGACGCCTGTCGAAGTCTAAACTCCTGGAACTTATGATGAGCACCTGTGAGAAATCACATCGTCAAGCAAGACCGAGCTCTGGCCATCCTCAGCTCTCCGCATCCCACCTCATGCATCTGTTTATAATGAATCCTTCCACATCGTACAAGTCAGTTAACGAATTGTTCGTCCTCCTCCAAGTGGTGTGGCACTGGGAGGTGGCTGAGCTATACTGAGATTGTTCCAGAAAAGGCCTCCATTTGCCAATATCATATAGCCCGAGGAAGAAGAGTGCATTGTGGTTTCGGGATTATGGAACCAAATGAATTAATAGCTACCACTTTGGGTGGGGCATTGGAAGACATTGTTTGGGAGTAGACTCTGGGAAGGAAGGAGAATGCAGTCTTTCCACACTCTGAATCATAGCTTATTCCTGGGAAACCTGTCATTCACAACCCCAATTATGTGTTGGTTCAATGTCAACATTGACAGAATGAAACCAATGCATTCTCTCTTTCTCTTTCTCTCTCTCTCTCTTTGTGTGCTTAATGAAATCTTGCTTTACTAGCAGGTTCTATTTTCATAAATGTCTATTTTTAAAAAAAGCCAAGTCATATATTTCCACATGCACGCTCTTGATGATGTTTCATTCAGGCGAAACTTGTTCATCACTGTGTTGAAAGAGAGAGCAGCTGGGTGTCACTGCGTGTATTATGCCAACGGGGAAGAGAGAGGTGAAGGCACCAGAGACATCCTCCTGCCTTTATCTCCCTCTCTCTCCTTTCCAAACACCCCTGGCATAGGGTCCTAATATGTAAATGGAGATTATTAACTCAGCCTTTCCAGCGGCTGTCATGGACTCACTCAGAGGTCGCAAATAATTCTTTGCAAATAAAAATGCCTTGCCGTGGGATCCTCCGTTAATTATAAATGAGGAGCGCAAGGCAGTCAGCTGGCGGGGAAGATAGATAAGGCTCTTGTGATTCTGACTCGCGGGTTTGGTTTTCTTTTCTTTTTGAATCCTTGATTCTGTTTTCTCTAGGTGAGTGTGTTTTTTCAGGAGCACAAGGCTATTTCATGTTCGGAATCGTGTGTCTTCTAAGAATGATGTCTGTGTGCAGGGCTCAGCCAAGTCCCACACTGACCCCTTATTCTGCCCACCATTTAGGGTTTCCTTCAGGCAAGTCACTTAGCCACTCTGAGCATTTGTTTCCATCTCTGGAAGGTGGGGCTGATGTTTTCTTTGTTGGAAGACTGATGGGCGAGTCTGAAGTGTGTGTACCCCACCATGTATCCCCTCAGACCACCTTTATCCTGGGTCACCTGTCTTACTTCCCATAGTGCTTATCGTCTTCTTATTTATTTATTTATTTATTTAAGAGAGAAGCAGAGGGGATGGGGAGAGAATTGGGTGCACCAGGGCCTCCAGCCATTGCAAATGAACTCCAGATGCATGCACCCCCTTGTGCACCTGACTTACATGGGTCCTGGGGAATCGAACGTGGGTCCTTTGGCTTTGCAGGCAAATGCCTTTACCACGAAGCCATCTCTCTAGCTCTTTATTGCTCTTAACATATGGACAATGGACTGGCTTGTTATATTTGCTGCTGTTGTTTATTTCTCACCTCTGAGCCCCTGGGTGCCACAAAGCAGGGATCTTTGCTTTGGTTACACATCCAGGATGCCTAGAGTTGTCCCGGCTTGGGTATGGATTTGTTAATTATTCGTTGAGGGATCGGGGGTCCTTATCCTCTCCCCATCTTCTCAGTGGGACTCATTCTGATCTGGTGGGGGTCTATCCGCAGTGGGCTTTCTTCTTGTGCCTTTCCCATCTCCCAGATGTCCTGTTCATTCGATCATGTCCATCCCGGATTTAATATTGTGATGTCCCCTGCATCGCTGAATGAATAAATTCCCCTGATGGGTGTGCCAGGGGCCAAGTTGCTTAAAGACCTTCTGCTCTGTTGTGTTTTTTATTTTATTTTATTTTTTAAAATTTTTTTTGTTTATTTTTATTTATTTATTTGAGAGCGACAGACAGAGAGAAAGAGGGAGAGAGAGAGGAGAGTGGGCACACCAGGGCTTCCAGCCACTGTAAACGAACTCCAGACGCGTGCGCCCCCTTGTGCATCTGGCTAACGTGGGTCCTGGGGAATCAAGCCTTGAACCAGGGTCCTTAGGCTTCACAGGCAAGCGCTTAACCGCTAAGCCATCTCTCCAGCCCCTGTTTTGTTTTTTAAATTCTGGATTTCTAGTAAAAAAAAAAAAAAAAAAAAAATTAGTAACCAATGGTCTTCCTTAAACACACCAAAACATTTGTCCTCCTAAAGTCATAGAGTGCCATAAAAAGTCCAGTGTCAGAGGAAATGCTCTTCCCCAGCAACCTTGACCTCTTTACAGCAGCTGATTCATTAGAGTCGGTGCTAAAGTGTGCTCCATGTATTTTTAAAGTAACATTCAGGGTTGGGATGTGTTAGAGTTCAGAGGGGCAAGCAAGTGCCAAGGTGTGTGGTGGGCGGGGAGGGGGGCGGGAAGTGGGAGGATTTGGTGAGCCTGACTTGGCTGAACTGATTTCATTTCTTCCAGTACATTTTAAAAAATATTTTTATTTTATCTATTTGAGAGAGAGAGAGAGGCAGATAGACACAGAGAGAGAATGGGCGTGCCAGGGTCTGCAGCTACTGCAAATGAACTCCAGACCATATGCCACCTTGTGCATCGGGCTCATGTGGATCCTGGGGAATCGAACCTGGGTCCTTTGGCTTCGCAGGCAAGCACCATAACTGATATATCGTGTCTCCAGCCCCTGGTACATTTTTTTTTTTTTGAGTCAGAATTCAGGCATAAACACAAGCACACACAGAGAACAAGGATGGAAAAAACAAACCCTGATTATGTTAATACTTGGCAAAATACAACACCCTATCCTGATAAAATTATTCGATTAAGTAGCATAGAAGGGAACTTCTTCACCCTGATGCAAGACACCTACAAAAAAAATTTCCTGGGGCTGGAGAGATGGCTTAGTGTTTAAGGCAAAGCCTAACAACCCAGGTTCGATTCCCCAGTACCCATGTAAAGCCAGATTCACTTTGTGGTGCATGCATCTGTAGTTTGTTTGCAGTGGCTAGAGGTGCACCCACCCCCCCCCCCGTTCTCTCTCTCTCTCTCTCTCTCTCTCTCTCTCTCTCTCTCTCTCTCTCTCTCGCCTGTCTCTCTTTGCTTGCAGGTAAATAAATAAATCAACAAACAAAATTTTTTTTTTTTAAATCGCACAGCAAACTAATGGTAAGGGTGAAAGGCTAGATATTTTCTCTTAAGGGTCGGAACAAAGCAAGGGTGTCCACTTTCTCTTTCTATTCAGCATGGAGTTACAGGTTCTAGGCAGCCCAGTACATAAAAGGGATGAGGGGCAGGGATGGTGGCTGAGTGCACAGAGCACTTGCTGCACGAGCATGGGGAACAGAGTTTGAGACCAGCCCCTGCTGCCTGCAGTACCCTCACTCACTTGGAGGCAGAAGCATGGAATCTCCAGGGCCTGCTGGACTATCTCATTCAGCCAGCTTTGTGCTCAAGCGAGACCCTGCCTCAGTATGAGGCAACATTAATATTAAAAAAAATAAGATTCTGTATTGCATCCATCTATAAGTGGAACGAAGGGAACAGTTCCAATTGTAATAGCATCAAAAATAAAAATAAAACTCTCCGGAAAAAAGAAGTGCAGTGCTTGTGCCTAAACACTACAAAATATCACAGAAAGAAATTGAAGCAGATGGAAATAAGTGGGAAGAAATCCTGTGTTCATGGATTAGAAGGCTAAATATTGCTCAGAAGAAGTAACCCCCAAATTGATCTACAGATTCGATATAGTCCCCATCAAATTCCCAGCTGGTATTTCTTTAGAAATTGACAAACTAATCCTAAAGTTCATATTTTATGAGTGCAAATCCAAGGGACTCAGAAAAGACAAAACAGCTTTTTAACAAAATAAGGCTGTAGAGATTGCTCAATGGCTAAAGCTACTTGCTTGTAAAGCCTTCTGGCCTGAGTTCAAATCCCCAGTACCCATGAAAAACCAGATGCACAAAGTGGCACAAGCATCTGGAGTTCATTAGCAGTGGCAGGAAGCCCTGGCATACTCATTCCCTGTCTCTCTCCCTCTATCTTCCTATCTCTCTGCTTGCAAATAAATATTCCTCAGTGGTTAAGGTGCTTGCCTGCAAAGCCTAACAACCCGGGTTCTACTCCACGTAAAGCCAGATGCACAGAGTGACACATGCATCTGGAGTTTATTTGCAGCAGCTAGAGACCCTGGCATGCCCATTCTCTCTGTTTATCTGTTCTTTTCTCTTTTCTCTCTCTCTCTCTCTCTCTCTCTCTCTCTCTCTCTCTCCTTGCAAACAAATAACTAAAAACAAATAAAAAGAATTAAGAATTCAAGACTGGAGAGATGGCCTAGAAGTCAAAGGTGCTGGTTTACAAAGCCTGATGGCTCTGGTTTGATTCCCCAGTGCCCACGTAAGCCAGATGCACCAGTTGATAATACATCTGAAGTTCGTTTGCAGTGACAGGATGCCCTGACATGCCCATTTCCTCTCTCATTCTCATTCTCTCACTCTCTCCAGACCTCTCTGTGCTTATAAACAAGTAGTTAATTAATTATTTTTAAAAGAATTCAGAGGGCTGGAGAGATGGCTTAGCAGTTAAGATGCTCATGTCTCCTAGGCCTAAGGACCCAGGTTTCAATCGCCAGAACCCACGTAAGCCAGATGCACAAGGTGGTACATGTGTCTGGAATTCACTTGCAGTAACTAGAGGCCCTGGCACATCTTCTCTCTCTCTCTCTCTCTCTCTCTCTCTCTCTCTGACACAAATAAATAATAAATAAATAAATATTTTTAAAAATAATCTAGAAGTAACTCACACTTAAGGCCAATGATTTTTGTTGCTTTTTACTATTTATTTGTTGGGTTTTTTTGAGATAGGGTCTTGCTCTAGCCCAGGCTAACCTGGATTTATATGTAGTCTCAGGCAGGCCTCAAACTTACAGTAATTCTCCTCCCTTTGCCTTCCAAGTGCTAGGATTAAAGGCATGTGCCACCATGCCTGGCAAGGCCAATGATTTTTGACAAAGATACTAAGATACTGTGGCAAAAATTAGCTCAACATGGATCTTGACAAAAATAAGAGCTAAAAGTATGGGTCTTGCATGAATTTTTTTAAATTATTTATTTATTTATTTGAGAGCGACAGAGAGAGAAAGAGGAAGATATAGAGAGAGAGACAGAGATTGGGGGCGCCAGGGCCTCCAGCCACTGCAAGCAAACTCCAGACGCATGTGCCCCCTTGTGCATCTGGCTAACGTGGGTCCTGGGGAATCGAGCCTAGAACCAGGGTCCTTAGTCTTCACAGGCAAGCGCTTAACCGCTAAGCCACCTCTCCAGCCCCTTGCATGAAATTTTAAGTAGCAAATCTGCCAACCATGGGTTAGAGGCTTGTCTCTTAGAGATATAACAAAGGTACAAACAGTAACAAGAAAACAAACTAGATTTCATGAAAATTGGAAACTTTTTCCACTTCAGTGAACACCATCTAGTGAGAGAGAGAGCACGAACGAGCTTGGGAAAAAAGGCTTACAAGTCATATATCTGATAGAGGACTTTCATTCAGAAAATATATAAAGAATACTTACAGGGGCTGGAGAGATTGCTTAGTGGTTAAGGCATTCACCTGCAAAGCCAGAGGATCCTGGTTCGATTCTGCAGGACCCACATAAGCCAGATGCACAAGGGGGCTCATGCATCTGGAGTTTGTTTGCAGTGGCTGGAGGCCCTGGCACTCCCATTCTCTCCCAATCTCTCTGCCTCTTTCCCTCTCGCTCTCTCGAATAAATAAATAAAACATTTTTTTAAAAAAAGAATACTTACAATTTGAAACCAAATCACAAACAACCCCATGGAAAAAAATAGACTTAGAGATTTGAGTTAATATCTTTCCACAGATGGCATACAATGCACACCCTCCAGGAAACACAAAACCACACTGAGATACCACATCACATCTACTGGGATGGTCACAATCAAAAACAGCCTGGAGAGATGGCTCAGCCATTAAGTCCACTTTTTTGCACAAGCATGAGGGCCTTAGGGGGCCTGAGACCACCAGAGTTCAAATCTCCAGATCCCATGTAAACACCTGGGTGTGTCCACACGAACACCTGTAACCCCCATCTCTCAAGGGAGCAGAGACCCCGAAAGTTCTTGAATCCGTAGAGCAACCGTGGCTCAAAAGACAAAGACAGAGCCGGGCGTGGTGGCGCATGCCTTTAATCCCAGCACTTGGAAGGCAGAGGTAGGAGGATCGCCATGAGTTCAAGGCCACCCTGAGACTCCATAGTGAATTCCAGGTCAGCGTGGGCTAGAGTAAAACCCTACCTCGAAAAAAAAAAAAAAAAAGAAAGACAAAGACAGGTAGAAGAGTAATGGAGTGGGACATCCAATGTTCCGCTCCCGTCACTGTCAGGCAAATACCTCCCACTTACAAGTGAGCGTATACGGCACAACACACACACACACACACACACACACACACACAAGAAAAAAGCAAATACAGACAATAAAAAGTGTGGTAAGGGCTTTGAGAATATGTAACCTTCATTTACTGAAGGTGGGAACGTACCGTGCGGGTATTTTGGAGGACAGTTGGATAGTCTCTCAAATGTTGAATGTGACATTGCAACATGACCCAGACATTCCATTCTTAGGTATAATATATCCAGGAGAAAGAGAAACATAGCTCTCCCCAAACACTTGGATCTAAATATTGGGAACAAAGTTCTTAACAAAAATGGAATGAGGGGCTGGAGAGATGGCTTAGTGGTTAAGCGCTTGCCTGTGAAGCCTAAGGACCCCGGTTCAAGGCTCAACTCCCCAGGACCCACGTTAGCCAGATGCACAAGGGGGTGCATGCATCTGGAGTTCGTTTGCAGTGGCTGGAGGCCCTGGCGTGCCCATTCTCTCTCTCTATCTGCTGCTTTCTCTCTGTCATTCTCAAATAAATAAATTAAAAAAAAATGGAATGAATCCAAATGTCCCCAAGCTGAAGAATGCAAAAATGTCATCTATCTGGACAATGACGTAGTAACAATAAAAGGGAGCAAAAGATATACACAAGCTACAATGTGGACAACCCTTCACGTCATTTTATGTCAAAGAAACTGGTTTCCAAAGACTACACTTTACATGGTTCATGTCTGTGAAACATGCAAAATGGGCAAAACAATAACACTGAAGGCTCAGTGGTTGTCAGGGAGAGGGGGTTGGGGACACGAGAAGTCACGCTAATGCTCCTGAGGTCTGGGGAAGGGTGTCTAAAAGTGGATAGTGATGGTGACTGCAACTCCGACTATATTAAGATATATATATATACTTTCAAAGGATGGAGTTTATGCCATGTGAATTCTCTTAACAACAACAAAATATTCAGGCACACGTGGAATTTAGAATTCTCGGTTCTTTCATCGCCTTTAGAAGGTATTGCCAAAAGACCAGAGTGTACACAGGATACCTTACTTCCCTGAAGTTTTCCTCCTCCGTTCTGTTCTTTTAATTCTTTTGATGGGAGCTGGGAACACCCTCGTGTTGCTAACCTCGCCGTTTCTGTTGCTTCATCGTTTCTGTAGTCAAGGGTAACAAGAGAACAGATGGAAGCTTTAAGAGATGTTCAGTTTGGAGGATTTAGATCTTTGCCTGTTGCCTTATGAAATAACTCAGATGCATAATCTTGTTTATAAAAAAAAAAAAACCACCATTACAGGGGCTTGGGAGATGGCTCTGTGGGTAAAGTCCTTCCTGGGCAAGCATGAGTTCAGATCCCCAGCAGCTGTGTGAAGGATGAGCATGATGACACACTCCTATCACCCCAGCACTGGGGAGGCAGAGGCAAGAGACTCCTTGGGACTCTCTGGCTAGTCAGTCTAGCTGCGTTGGTGAGTTCCAAGATCAACGAGAGACCCTGTCTCAAAGAATAAGGTGGAGGTGCTGCAGAGATGGCTCAGTGGTTAAAGGTACTTCACAGCCTGGTATCGGGGTTTGGCTCCCCAGTACCCCTGTAAAGCCAGATACACAAAGTGGCACATGTGTCTGGCGTTCTTTTGCAGCAGCAGGAGGCCTTGGCATGCCCATCCACTCTCTTCCTCCCCACCCCCTAAACAAAATTTTGTGTTTGTTCCATCTGGTCATATTTCTGGCCATTGTATGTATCCTATATGATTGCTCTTGCAGCAAAGAGAGCAGTGGTTCCGGTCCACATCCAGTGGTCGACACTGTAAAAGGTTGACTATATTATGATACCTCTTGAGATGACGATGCTGGGTCCTTATATGGACATCTTCAGCCTGCCTGCCTGGTGGTCCCTCAGCTCTGACATTGCTCTTGTGGGCCACAACTTCTTACAGACAGGTACCCTATAGATCAGAACTGGAAAATGTGTTTATGGTTTAGGGTATGAGGGCTAGCAATCGGCAGGCTCTTTGAAAAATGTCTTCTTTGGGGATTGGAGAGATGGCTTTGCAGTTAAGGCTCTTGCCTGCAAAGCCTGAGGACCCAGGTTCAGTACTCCAGTACCCGTGTAAAGGCAGATGCACAGGGTGGCGCATGTATCTGGAGTTAGTTTACAAAGGCTAGAGGCCCTGGCGCATCCATTCTCTCTCTCTCTCTCTCTCTCTCTCTCTTGCCTCTTTCTCCCTCTCTCTAATATAAATGAATAAAATATTTTTTAATAAATAGCTTCTAAGCCAGGTGTGGTGGCATACATCTTTAGTCCCAGCACTCGGGAGGCAGAGGTAGGGGAATCTCTGTGAGTTCAAGGCCACCCTGAGACTACTTAGTGAATTCCAGGTCAGCCTGGGCTAGAGCGAGACCCAACCTCAAAAAATAATAAATAAATAAATAAATAAAAACTGGCGCTTCCTGCTTCCTTCTCACCTGTCATGTTTGCCACCCGCAGGAAGATCTGTCTGCACTGCAAGTGTCCCCAGGAGGAGCACATGGTGACGGTGATGCCTCTGGAAATGGAGAAGGCCGTCAGCAAACTCATGTTCGACTTCCAGAGGAACTCCATCTCGGACGACGACTCGGGCTGCGCCCTGGAAGAGTACGCGTGGGTGCCCCCGGGGCTGAAGCCTGAGCAGGTACCGTGATGGGAGCCGTCCGGGGCGAGGAAGTTTGTCTTTCCGGGGCTTCCTCATTCCAGCCCAGAAGGTGGAGGGAACTCCGCTGACTCAGACAAGAGGCGAGGGGTAAACGACTTGCAGATGATGTCCAGGCCTCAGGAGGGAATCAGGAAGGGAAAGGAGCGGTGAATGGGCCATCGCTCATGCGTTCTGTGTCGTCATCGGCAGTTGTTTGTAGGCTGTTTAGAAACATCCTGGGAAATGTTGGCTTTGAAACATTAGATGGCGGAACTTCCTTGGGGTGGGAAGAAGAGCAGATATGGTGTTGGTATGCATGTTTTCTTTTATACACGTGTATGTATATGTGGTGTGTGTGAATGTGTGGACGGTGCTTGTGTTTGTACACATGTATGTGGAGCCAGAGAGTGACAGTGGGTGTCATTTCAGCTGTTGTCCATGTTATTGTTTGAGACAGGGTCTCTCTCTCTCTCTTTTTAATCTTTTTTAAAAAGATTTATTTTTATTTATTTATTACAGAGAGAGGGGGTGGGAGAGAGAGAGAATGGGCACGCCAGGGCCTCTAGCCACGGCAAAGGAACTCCAGACGCACGCACCACCATGTGCATCTGGCTTACGTGGGACCTGGAGAATCGAACCTGGGTCCTTAGGCCTCACAGGCATGCGCCTTAACCACTAAGCCATTTCTCCAGCCCAGAGACAAGGTCTCTTACCTGGAGCTCACCAATGCAGCTAGCCATCGAGTCCCAATGATCCTCCCGTCCCCACCTCTCCAGCTCTGGGATCTGGAGACGCACACCACCATGCCTGGCTTTTGCGTGGCTGCTGGGGCTCAGAACTCAATGTGGAGCCGTCTCCCCAACACTGCCAGAAATCTTAACATTCAATTTTTTTTTGTAAAGTCGTGTGAGGACGTGTGAGGATTTACCTTTTTCCACCCAGCGATATATATGCCGTGTTTAACTATTAAGTTTGACCTTGCATTACAAAGAAAGACGCTGACACTTCCTGAAGTTTTTGGCCCTGCCCACAGGCTGTAAATACGGCTGGCTTGATGAGAACAGCTCGGTTTCTGTCCGCTCTGCTGTGCTTTTCTCACTGAGACACGCCATTGCCTTGCACGTCTTGCTACTCGGTGTTTTCTCTCCCAGCAATCCCAGGTCAGCTTAGCAGCACGTCTGTAAACCGGCTGCTCTCATGTCTTCAGATGTGAGCTTTCAGCGACAGCTAGAATCTTCAAAGTGTTGAACCACGATTGTCTTCCCCTGAACCATTCAATTTCTTTCTCTAGAGATCTCTGTCTCACAGAACATTTTGAAGCTTAAAGAGCTTGAGGTATGTCAGGAACATTTTAGGTTGCTTTCTTTCAGCAAAATATACATATATATATATTATATATATTATATATACATATAATACATACATTAATACATATATTATATATATATATAATTTATTTATCTGAGAGAGAAAAATGGGGACACCAGGGCCTCCACCCACTGCAAACAAACTCCAGAAGCATGCGCCCCCTTGAGCATCTGGCTTACGTGGGTCCTGGGGAATCAAACTGGGGTCCTTTGGCTTTGCAGGCAAACACCTTAACCAGCTAAGCCATCCTTCCAGCCCCAGCAAAGTTCTTTATTAAACAGGAAGACTCACAAATTCACTGAGAGTTTTAATTATTCTTCTGACATCTCTCAAATCAGCCAGTTTTTTTCATTTTCTTCATCTTTGTTGAGGTAGCAAATTGTCAGATGAAGTCAGCTTTATTGGTATAGTTTATTTAGCCAAAAAAATTTTATGTTTTATTTATTTATTGACTTGAGAGAGAAAAAGAAGTACAGAGAGAATGGGCACACTAGGGCCCCATCCACTGCAAACAAACTCCAGACACATGCCCCACCTTGTGCATCTAGCTTATGTTGCGTATTGGGGAATCAAACCTGGGTCCTTAAGCTTTGCAGGCAAGTTTCTTAACCACGAAGCCATTTCTCCAGCACCCCCAGAAAAAATTTAATGGAATTAATTACTAGTACTCAGAATGTAGGAATTTAAAAAATGCATATTTTTATGGAGCCAGGCGTGGTAGCACACGTCTTTAATCCCAGCACTCAGGAGGCAGAGGTAGGAGGATCGCCATGAGTTCAAGGCCAACCTGAGACTACATAGTGAATTCCAGATCATCCTTGTCTAGAGCAAGGCCCTACCTCAAGAAACTAAAACAAACAAAAAAAATATTTTTATGGACTGGAGAGATAGCTTAGCAGTTAAGGCACTTGCCTATGAAGCCTAAGACCCAGGTTCAATTCCCCAGTACCCACATAAGCCAGATGCACAAGGTGGTACATGTGTCTGGAGTTTGTTTGCAGTGGCAAGAGGTTCTTGTGTGTCCGTTCTCTCTCTCTCTCTCTCTCCTTGCTTTTCTCTCTCTCTCTCAAATAAATAAGTAAATAAAATAAAATTAAATTTTTTAAAAAAGATTATTTATTTTCAAAGAGAGAGAGAATATGACAGTGCCAGGCCCTCGTGCCACTTCAGATGAACTCCAGATACATGTGCCACTTTATGCATCTGCCTTTATGTGGGTACTGGGGATTCAAACTCGGGCTGCCAGGCTTCCAAACAAGCACCTTTAACTCTGAGCCATCTCTCCAGCCCAGAAGTTTTTTCATATTCAAGTTTGTATTTCTTTTTGCAATGCTAAGTATTAGACTCAGGACCTTATATATGCTAGGCAAGCGCTGACCACTAAGCTACAACTCCTGTCCAACAATCTTAATCTTCCATCTTGAATATTTGAAGTTCTGGAGTCTCATTCCTGCAAAAGTAAAAAGGCATGGAGCTGAATGCCAGCCATTCTTTTGGGCAAAATCTGATCTTGCCAAGTCATCTGGGTTTCCATTCAGTCTGCGTTTTTTTTGTTGTTGTTGTTTGTTTTTTTGGTTTGTTTTGTTTGTGTGTGTGTGTGTGTGTGTGTGTGTGTGTGTGTGTGTGTGTGTTGTTTTCCTGAACCCCCATGGGTACGTCCACTTAGTGACGGCTGTTCTCTTACTTCAGAGAAGAGCACATACTCGGAATACTCAGTGTCAATGAGCATTGAAGACAGTTGTGTGTTGAGATATTGGTGTGAGAAAAAAATTAGTGCTTTCTCACAGCTTGCCGGTTAAGGTTATTTCTTTCCATTGGTTTGTCTAAAGATTGTATGACTGAGGATTTGTGTGAGAAGAAGGAGAGTGTCTGGTTGGGTATGGGAACGTGGAGTTTGCTGTGGACTAACCATCTTTGATATCATAGTTCTGCCATTCTGTCAACAGTGACTTCGCGTACCTATGGATCTGTGAGCTTGCTTTGTTTTCCTGCTGACCTCATTTCCAACAACTTCTATGTGACTCGTTATTTTGTTGTTGTTGTTATTGCTCACCTGAATGACATTGCTTTCTGCTAAATTTGGCCCTGAATTTTCCAGCATGAAGCTCTTTTCAGTTCTCTAGGTCGATTCCTCTTTAAGACCACTGCCCATCACTCACTGATTGCTCAGGTTCAAGGAGAACGTTTTGCTCACGGTGACCCAAGGAAACAGACATGTCATACCTAGGATCTTGGTGAAATCCAGCCATTCTAAATATGAATGCCTATGTATTTCTGGAGACCAGTTGACTCATCCAACTGTCTTTGGGAAGTACAAAACTGAAATTTCTTTGATTTGTTTTGAAAGAAAATGATTAACACTGTTAAACAAATGGTTAGAATTATGCTAAATGAGAGGGTATTCCCTTCTCATAATTCCATTATTCCTTGGGACGTTATCTCTATTCCCTATGCTTACTCAAACCTATGTGATGTACATGATTAAAAAGGGAATTGGGGCTGGAGAGATGGCTTGGCGGTTAAGCGCTTGCCTGTGAAGCCTAAGGACCCCAGTTCAAGGCTTGATTCCCCAGGACCCACATTAGCCAGATGCACAAGGGGGCGCACGCATCTGGAGTTCGTTTGCAGTGGCTGGAAGCCCTGGCACGCCCATTCCCTCTCTCTCTCTATCTGCCTCTTTCTCTGTGCCTGTCGCTCTCAAATAAATAAATAAATAATGAAGAAAAAAATTTAAAAAAAAATAAAAAGGGAATTGCTCTCAAGAGAAATATCTTTTTTATTTTTATTTATTTATTAGAGACAGAGAGAGAGATAGAGGGAGAGAATGAGAATGGGCACATCAGGGCCTCTAGCCTCTGCAAACGAACTCCAGACGCATGTGCCACCATGTGTATCTGGCTTATGTGGGACCTGGAGAATTGAACCTGGGTCCTTAGGCTTCATAGACATGCATCTTAACTGCTAAGCCATCTCTCCAGCCCAAGAGAAAGAATATATTTTCAAGATCTTTGAAGACTTTTGTATTTGCCCAATAAAATGTGAGTCAAGGGGCTGGAGAGATGGCTCAGCGGTTAAGGTACTTGCCTATAAAGCCTAACAACCCAGGTTTCAGTTCCCTAGTATCCACGTAAAGCCAGATGCACAGAGGCCCATGCGTTTGGAGTTCATTTGCAGTGGGCAGAGGCCCTGGCATGCCCATATTCATTCATCCATTCTCTCTCTCTCCTAGCAAATAAATAAATGAAATATTTTTTAGATGTGAGTCAATATTGAAGCTGTTTGCAGGGGTCATGTTGGGTGAAAGAGGCAAACTTCAGATTCTAAATTATGAGATTTTTCTCATGTCTATTATTTATGAAGGTATTTGCAGGTTCAAAATTTTTGAAGCTATTTGGTATGTGCTAAGATTAGGAAAATGTGAATCCTATAATATGCTTTTCCTTAATAAATATTCTGATGCCTAATATCATATTAGTTGTCTACAACTGGAGAAAAACCAGTTTTCTATGAAGAGAAATTATGGTAAATGTAAAAATTCTCCATGCTTGAGGCAGAATATTAAAGACTAGTTAGGGTTGGGAATACTGTGCTTCATTTTGGTGTGAGACTGTTCCTCTCACTCTAGACCATGGGGTTGCTAATATGCCTCCAGGTGATACTGTTTATTATCCTATTTCCCCTGGGAAATTCCTTCCATTTAATAAAGTGCAAGTGAAAGTCATCTCCCATGTAGAGAACTGTTCTTAAATATAGGCATTTAGTTTCATAACTGCGAAACCCAAGCCTTCTTAAAATAGTGTGAAAATGGTAACTAGAATAGATGGTGTTAGAAAGGCAATTTATCGAGTGATTTCAAATGCCAAGACTGAAAATTCATTGGAGACACCATGCACATTTTCTGTTTCTCCTCACTCCGAAGGAGTTTAATGTGGTCTAAGGATCCCTGTGGTAACCAACCAGAAAGCTAGAATCTGCCCCTGCATTTCAAGTAGGTTTGAAGTAGGTTTCAAGGCTGCAGTGTCCATTCGGACTCACCCAGAGACACCGTGGTGGCAAGGGTACGGTAGACAATACTGCAGAAGGAATTTGGAAAATCATTAAGTTCAGGGAAAGCCAGTTGTAAGCATCGTTTCTCAATGTCACTGACATTCCTAGCTGTTTCTTGTTATTGGAGCAGTTCTGTGCATTCTGGGATGTTTAGTAGCAGCCCGGTGGCATCTCCAAATGGCGACAAGCAGATGCATCCCCAGACATGGGCGGATGACCCTGAGGAACGGGAGGGCCTGTGAGAAAAAGACATGTTACAATCTCAGCACGATTCTGTCCCCAAAATGAAGACGCTGTCCTCAGCAGCCACGTGCTATGGGTTCCTGCTTGTGACATGTCCACGGGCCTCCAGCGTGTAAGGACTGAGACCCACCGTGCTTGAGTGGGGACCACTGCTTGCTGAGGCAGACCTGCCTTCTTCATTAAGTCAAAGCAAAAACTGGAATGGAAAGAGGAACCCTTGGTGGGAGGTTTGCATATTGACCCTTTAAAACAGAAATAGCACCCCCCCCCCATTGATAAGGAGAATGTTTTCTAATAAAAATGAAAGAGATTAGGAGGTATCCTAGAAAAGCAAATGAAAATCATTACCACCAACTAAAGGAAGTTGTTTTCCTTCCTCCTGGTGTGTGTGTGCAAGGGTGGCCCTTCTGTGTTGACTAGGATAAGAGGTGTGCTGACGTGGTCTGCTTTCCTGGACTTGACTTTTCCGGTTCCTGTACTGTAAGCACTTTTCCGTATCAGAATTCAGCAAGGCAGTCTCCTCTGTAAAGGGGGGCAGGTTTTCCATTGGCAGTGTCTAACCCGAAGTGTCAGTTACCACCCAGCACTCGGAGGCATGTGTATGTTTGGGAGGGAAAATGATTGTCGAAAGTAGGATGTCCAACCTTTTGGCTTCTCAGGGCCACAATGGGTGAAGAATTCTCTCAGGCTGTTCATTAAATGATTGGTAGACCCCACTCGCATACGAGCGGAACTCTGAGGTGTTAAAAAGAAAGGAGAATGGTGCACACCTCTAGTCCCAGCTCTTGTGGGGGCCAAAGTAGGAGGATCGTTGTGAGTTCAAGGCCAGCCTGAGACTACATAGTGAACTCCAGGTCAGCCTGGGCTAGAGTAATACCCTACCTCGAAAAAACCTAATAATGATAATGATGATAACAATGACAATAATAGGCTGGAGAGGTGACTTAGCTGTTAAAAAGTGCTTGCCTTGGGTGTGCTGGAGAGATGGCTTAGCGTTTAAGCGCTTGCCTGTGAAGCCTAAGGACCACGGTTCGAGGCTCGGTTCCCCAGGACCCACATTAGCCAGATGCACAAGGGGGCGCATGCATCTGGAGTTCGTTTGCAGTGGCTGGTAGCCCTGGCGCACCCAATCTCTCTCTCTCTCTCTCTCTCTTTCTGCCTCTTTCTCTGTCTGTCACTCTCAAATAAATAAATAAAAATAAACCAAAAATAATTTTTTTTAAAAAAAAGTGCTTGCCTGCAAAGCCTAAGGACCCAAGTTCAATTCCCCAGTATCCACATAAGCCAGCTGCACAAGGTGGTGCATGCATCTGAAGTTCGTTTGCAATGGCTGGAGGCCCTGGCGCCCATTCCCTCTCTCTGTCTCTTTCTCTATCTGGGCCCCCCCTCCAATATATACATATATATATATATATATATATATATATATATATATATATTTTTTTTTTTTTTTTAAAGGAGAATGGACCATTCCAAATAATGTCATGAGTGACACCACTGAGCACCATGGAGCTCAGGGTCTGTTTTGACCACTGCATTGCTGGTAGTTCACCTCTGAATGGCATGCAACGGCAATAGCTGGCCTTATGCATCTTGTACACATGCCTGCTTCTCCCCATGAGCACAGTCCTAGAATTGGAGTGACATGTATATACATCTGTATGTGTTCCTCCGAAGCTTGCGTTTATCATGCCAAACTGCCCTCCCTCCAGCCAGATTCTGAATGCACGTTCTCAGAGTGGAGTGTCTGCCTCGGGTACATGTGGGGATGGTTTGTGCATTACTTCTCCCCTTGGCTGTCCTTTGAAAATCTGAAGAGACCCCCAGCGTACTTCCTCCTGCCTGGATGTCCTTTGCATTGGCATTTTGAATACCCCAGGTGCCCATGGAGAGTTCTGAAATATGAACATGCCAAATCCTAGAGGTTGGCCCTCTCCCTCTGAGCTTAATTGCATGTTAGCACACGATAAGTGGCCATGAGGTTATTTCTCCAGCCCACTCCACTTTTTCTTCAAACTCTCACAGGAAGGGCAAAGACCGGCTGCCAGGAAGAATTGCCCAACTTTTGGCTTCTAACACATCTTTCCACATGTTGTATAATAAAATACCCAATACTTCCAAGAGATGGGGTGAGTTAGTTGGTTCTGAACCCTCTGGAACTAAATTATGTCCACTGAGAGTATATAAACCTCTCCCTCCCTCCCTCCCTCCCACTCCTTTCCCTTCATTTGGGTGACTAAAGGCACTCGTTTGCAAAGCCTGACAGCCTGGGTTTGATTGCCCACTACCCATGTAAAGCAAGATGCATAAAGTGGTGCGTGCGTCTGGAGTTCATTTGCAGAGGCAGGAAGTCTTCATGTTTTCTCTCTCTCCTTGTAAATAAATAAAACCTCTCTCTCCCTGCCCCTCCCTCCTGCCTTTCTTCATTTTAAGGCCTATTACATGCATATCAAGCATCAAATTAAATTTATCTTCTCAAAGACTTTCTTGGCCAGCCCACAATTGAAGATTGGGTCCCCAATTGCATGCTGTGTAGCAGAACCTTGCGATTTTCCCATCTTAATGTGTATCAAACTCACAATTAGGTGTTTATTGATAATGATCGTTTAATATTTGATTCCTTCAGGTTGACTTTCAGACTTAGGAGACCATAATTCTTGCCTGTTGTGTTCTTTTGGAATCCCCCCCAGCCCACATCATAATGCCTGCATACATCATAGGCACCTCATAGCACCCCACAAGGATTTGAAGTAGTACAACTCATCAAAGTGCTGAGAAGTGACAGCGAGGTGTTCAGCACTAAGTGAGACATCTCTGTCACACCCTCTAAGACCCAGGGACTGTTGTGGAAGAGGTGGCAGAAAGAACGTAAGAGCCAAAGGGAAGGGAGGAGTGCTTTGGAATGCTGTCTTGCAGACACGATGTGGCTGTTGTATTCATGACCTCACGGTGGCTATAGCTACCTACCCAAGACCTGCAGAATAGGAGGGAAAATGATGACATCAAATTAGAAGTGGGGCCAGTTGGAAAGAAGGGGTTCATTGGAGGGGTGCAGGGAAGGAACAAAGGAGGGAGGAGGGAAAGGATCATATGGATGGAGGTTATCAATGAAAAGTGAGAAGAAGGGGCTGGAGAGATGGTTTAGTGGTGAAGGTATTTGCCTGCAAAGCCAAAGGACCCCGGTTCAACCCCCCCCAGGGCCCATGTAAGCCAGATGCACAAGGGGCCACATGCATCTGGAGTTCGTTTGCAGTGGCTGGAGGCCCTGTCGTGCCCATTCTCTCTCTCTCTCTCCCTCAAATAAATAAATAAATTAAATTAAAAAAAAAAAAGACAAGCCGGGCATGGCGGTGCACGCCTTTAATCCCAGCACTCATAAGACATAGGTAGGAGGATCGCCATGAGTTCAAGGCCACCCTGAGACTACATAGTCAATTCCAGGTCAGCCTGAGTGAGAGTGAGACCCTACCTTTAAAAAACCAAAATAATAATAATTAAAATAAAATAAAATTAAAAAGATAATTTTTTCTGCAGAAGGAAAAATATTCAGAGTTGTATCACGCCAAAAAACATCCCAACAACATTAGAGGTTTCTTAGGGTGCAGAAAGACAGGAGAGGGTGGCATGCTGGGCAAGCCTGTGCCCCGCGCACACCTGAATCTGTACCACTAGCTCCAAGGCTCAGGGATGGCGTAGTGTGGGAGGGAGGAGCGCCAGGGCTGACCTCAGTTTCTTCTGGAGAAAGATGATGAGAATGCTGAGAGAGACTCGACATTCATCCCAAATGTGCTATGTACTCACCACCATTTCTTGCATGTTTTTACGTGTGTGGTGTGTATAGGTGTGCATGTGTATGCTGATGTGAATACACAAGTGTGTTTACATGCATATTGCTCTCAGGTATCTTCCTGAGTCACTTTCCACCTTATTTTTATTTATTTATTTGAGAGAAAGGGGACAGAGAGAGAGAGAATGGGCACACCCGAGCCTCCAGCCACTGCAAATGAACTCCAGGTGCATGCGCCACTGAATCGAACCCAGGTCCTTTGGTTTTGCAGTCAGATGCCTTAACCACTACGCCATCTTTCCGGACCCCATCTTATTTTCTGAGGCAGGGTCTTTCTCCTGAACCCAGAGCTTGCCAATTCAGCTAGTCTAGTTCCCCAGCTTGCCCTGGGGCTCCCTGTCTCTGCCTCTTGTGTGCTGGGATGACAGGTGTGAGCCACCAGTGCCCACTAGGCATTGAAGTGGGTGCTGGGGATCTAAACTCAGGTCCTCATGCTCACACAGCAAGCACTGTGCTGACCAAGCCATCTCCCCAGCGCTCACCACCACTGCCAACACTTGCCGTGCGTGATCACAGCTACTTTTTCTAACAACCTTGCTGCGGAATTATTATTCCTGACTCTGTTAGGAGGGAGTAAAGCAAGGCTCACAGTGGGGAACAGACTTGCACAGGATCACGTGGCTCCCGAGCAGCAGGGACCTCTTCGGCCTGAGACAGCTGGACCCTGGAACCAACATTCTTAGGCTGGCAGAGCTGAGGGCTGCCCTGGCCCTGAGTAGACAAGCACAGAGGACTTTTTCAATCAAACAGTTGGTTCTTCCCCACCTTTCTTTGAAAACAGTCATGACTACTGCTTCCCTGAGTGGACAGAGAGGCAAAAGCAATGTTTTCCCAGGAAATAGGAAGGTTAGATGCAGAGGGGGCTTAGGCATGGTGTTTATAGGAATCCTAGACGCCAACTCTTCTCCTCTTTCTCAAAGGCTTGGAGCTCAGGCTGACCACAAACTCCCCATTGTCCTGCCTCAACCTTCCTCCTGGATATACCACCATGCTTGCCCTTCTAAGACGTGTGTGTGTGTGTATGGTGGGCATCTATGTGTGTGTGTGTGTGTGTGTGTGTGTGTGTGTGTATGGTGGGCATCTCTGTGTGTATATATGTGTTGACAACTGGCACCTTCCTCAATGGTACTCCATTTACGGAGACACTTGAACCCAGAAATCTCTGATTCAGCTACTCAAAGTAGCTCGCTTACCTCTGGGTCCCTGTCTCTACCCCACCCCACCCCACCCCCCGCCTGCCCAAGCACTGGAATGACAGGGGGGCTGCCGCGCCCGCCCGTTGAGGTTCACGTGGGTGCTGGGAAGCTGAACTCCAGTCCTCACATGCACACAGCAGTCGCTCTATCCACTGAGCCATCTCCCAGCCCCATATCAAAGGTGTTTCTTTTCAAATTTTATTTGTTTATTTATTTGAGAGAGAGAGAGAGAAATGTAGAAAGAGAGAGAGAGAATAAGTACACTAGAACATCCAGCCACTGCAAATGAATTCCAGATGCATGCACCACCTTGTGCATCTGGCTTACGTGGGTCCTGGGGAATCAAACCTGGGTCCTTTGGCTTTGCAGGCAAGTACCTTAACTGCTAAGCCATCCCTCCAGCCCTCTCAAAGAGATCTCAAAGGTTTTTAATAAAAATAACTTCAGGTCCTGCCAATATGAGAGGCTTCCTGTTCCCGTCTTCTCAGCTGTGCACTGTTCTAAGAGCGTCGCTTCACGTTAATGCTAATGACGTGCTCCAACTCCACCAAGCGCGAGCTGCTTAGACCCACGTTCACGCAGAGCCACCTGATTCTGAGCTCTCTGGGGCCCTAGGCAGTCTTGGGGTCTATCTGCTTAGAACTGAGCGCTGCCCCTGCCTTTCTTGGCTTCCCACCCTCAGTGTTCTGCTCAGCCCACATCCACTGAGAGACCCAGCCTCAAAAAAATAAAAATAAGGCGGAAGCGCAACCTTAACCTCTGACCTCCACACGCATGAGTGCATATACGCACATGCTCCCTCCCACATACGTATGAACACACATGCACACACAAAAGAGAAATGGAGAATCGAGAGTCCTCACTCAGGGAGGACGAGGGGGATTGGCCTCACTTGCTGGATTGACAACACACCACACATATTTAGCTTATGTATAGTTAATTGTCCGTCCTGCCTCCTGAAATCTAAGCGTTGTAGAAGAAGACATATATTGTCTTGTTCACCACTGTGTTCTAAAATAATACCAAGTGCGTGTTAGCCAGTCAGGGGACAGATGTTGCATGAATAAACAATCACATGAATCCATTGTACAAATCCCCGGTTTTCTTGTAAGTGCACTGAGGCTCAGAGACAATGAGAAACTAAACCCAGAGGACACAGCTGGCGAGTGGCAGAGCGAGGATCCACACCAGCTATCCGTCTGAGGCCACCAGGCTCTTCCTCCACCCGCCTCTTTCACTGTGCGCCACCCTGAAGTTCAGACCCCAGGGAGCTGCGTTGGTCTCCAGAGGAACAGAAGAGCAGCACGTGTGACTCAAAGCTCTTTGCTTCTTAGGAGATGGAAACTCCCCCCAATCTCAGGTTGACCTGGGTGACTAAGGGATTCGCCTTTTCCCTGCCTCGGGTTTCCCCATCGTTCCAGGAAGTGCCGTTGTCCCGTCTCTGAGGCACGTCTCCATTAGCAATCTCCTCGTTTCTCTCTGGCTCTCTGGCCTCTCTCCTCCCACCCCCACTCTGCTTCCCTGATACCTGTCACTCACCTGGGCATCAACAGTGACACTCATTCATCCAGGACACACTTACTGAGAGCCAGCTGTCTTCCAAGCACTAGAAGGAAGACAGGCATGGTCAAAGACAGGTGTCCCTGCCCTTGTGTAAGTGACAGAATACAGAGGGAATGAGGGCTGGAGAGATGGCTCAGCAGTGAAGACACTTGCTTGCAAAGCCTGACTGCCCTGGTTCAGCTCCCCAGTATCCATGTAGAGCTAGATGCACAAGGTGGCTAGATTCACAAGGTGGCATGTGCATCTGGAGTTCATTCGCAGCAGCAAGAGACCCTGGTACACCCATTCTCTCTATCTGTCTCTATCTATCTATCTATCTCTGTCTCTATCTCTCTTTGCTTGCAAATGAATACATTTAGAAAAAAAAGGGTGAATGAGCAGGACATTTGGTGATGTGGTGGCAAGGCAGTTTTTTTTTTTTCCAAAATTTTTTTGTTTATTTTTATTTATTTATTTGAGAGCGACAGACAGAGAGAGAAGGAGGCAGAGAGAGAGAGAGAGAATGGGCGCGCCAGGGCTTCCAGCCACTGTAAACGAACTCCAGACACGTGCGCCCCCTTATGCATCTGGCTAACGTGGGTCCTGGGGAATCAAGCCTCGAACCGGGGTCCTTAGGCTTCACAGGCAAGCGCTTAACCGCTAAGCCATCTCTCCAGCCCGCAAGGCAGTTTTTTAAAGGAGCAGTGTGATTTAGAATAAGTAGTTGAATCACTTCTCAGTTAAACTTCTTATCTGTAAAGAGCAGATAGTAAATATTTTCAGTTCCATAGACTATACAGTCTCTGTGATAAGTGTCTGACTCGGATGTTGGGATACAAAAGCAGTCAGGGAGCTGGGGAGCTGGTTCACTGAATGAAGTGCTTGCTCGCAAGCATGAGGACGTGAGTTCTGGCCCAGCACCGTGTAAACATGCTGCGCCTGGTAGCACCGAGGCGGTGGAGACTGCAGGATGCCTGGGGCTCACTGGACAGCTAGTCTAGCTTCGTTGGTGAGATCCAGGCCAGTGAGAGACTCTGTCCCACAAAAACATGGGGGACATTCCTGAGGATACTATCAGAGGTTGTATACACATACAAACACACACATGCTTCCACATACAAACATGCATGTAAACATATGCAAAAACCAACACTCACAGACAACAGATAAAAGAACAGATTTAGCATGCCTGAACCTATTTGTAATCCCCACACTTGGGAGGTTAAGGCAGGAGGGTGGCAAATTGGGTTAGGCTATATAGTAAGATCCTGTCTTAAAAAAAAAAAAAAAAAAAAAAGAGCACATGCAACAATAAAACTTCATTTATTCTGGAAGTGATGGCCTACTCCTATGATCCCAGCACTTGAGGAGGCTGAGATAGGAGGATCTCTGTGAGTTCTAGGCCAGCCTAAACTAAAGAGTGAATTCCAGGTCAGCCTGGGCTAGAGTGAAACCCTGCCTCCAAAAAAAAAAAAAAAAAAAAATAAGAGAGGGCTGGAGAGATGGCTTAGTGGTTAAGCGCTTGCCTGTGAAGCCTAAGGACCCCAGTTCAAGGCTCGATTCCCCAGGACCCACGTTAGCCAGATGCACAAGGGGACGCAGGTATCTGGAGTTCATTTGAAATGGCTAGAGGCCCTGGCATGCCCATTCTCTCTCTATCTGCCTCTTTCTTTTTTTTTTTTTTTCTTTTGGTTTTTCGAGGTATGGTCTCACTCTAACCCAGGGTGACCTGGACTTCACCATGGAGTCTCAGGATGGCCTCGAACTCACAGCAGTCCTCCTACCTCTGCCTCCCAAGTGCTGGCATTAAAGGCGTGCGCCACCACGCCTGGCATATCTGCCTCTTTCTCTCTCTGTCTGTCACTCTCAAATAAATAAATAATCCCCCCCCAAAAAAAAGAGAAAAAAAAGGAAGGAAGGAAAAGAAGAAGAAAGGAAGGAAGGAAGGAAGAAAAGAAGAAAACTTCATTTCTAGAAGCAAGCCATGAGACTGCCCTGGCCCCCAGGCTGTGGCTGGCTCACCCGTAGGTTAGAGGTGCGCTGTGGCCTGGACGTCAGGAGAAGCCTGTCTGACTGGTGACCTGTTTGCAGCTGAGTTGCTCTGTGGGAAGGTGATGTCATTGTGAGGTACAGTCACCTTGTCCAGCAGTTTTCAAGCTGTGAGTCCCACACCAGGCCCATTGCTCTCACCTGGGAATGGGTTATAAAAGACAAGTTCTCCGGCCTTGTTCCAGACCCAAGAGCCGGAACACTGGAGTCGGGAAGGAGGGGGTAGCTAGCTGTGTGTTTCAACAGAGCCTTCGGGGATTCGGATGGGTGCAGCATTGGAAATCCAGCGTAGCTAGAAAGCCACAGGGCTGCGAAGAAACTGAACGGCGTCTCGGCGGAGCTCAGGGACTAGTTGTGCACCCTCGGACACCCTGAGCTTCAGTCATCTTTGCTGAAAATAAGGAGGCTTTTGTACAAGTCTCAAGAACCTGTAAAGAATGAATGGATCGAGCTGGGAGGGGGCAGGGGACTCATACATGCAATGCCAGCACTCGAGAGGCTGAGGCAGGTAGACTTCCATGAGTTCAAGGCCAGCCTGGGCTACATAGTAAGTTCAGGATAGCCTGGGCTACAGAATGACATCTTGTTCCAAACGGGGGTTCTTTACCCCTCCTGCCTTCTCATGGGCGTGGGCTCTCATACTATCTCCTGTTTCTTTCTCTTGATCTAATCAAGACTCTCTGAGCTTAAAAAAAGAAAAAAGAAGCAGCAGCCAGGTATGATGGTGCACACCTTTAATTGTAGCACTCGGGAGGCTAGGGTAGGAGGATCACTGTGAGTTCGAGGCCAGCCTGGACTAGTGTGAAATCCTACCTCTAAAAAAATTTTTTTAAAAAGCTCAAAAAAGCAGAAGAGAGTGCCTAGAAGATTAAGACACATAGTGGATCTCATCAAACGGCAGGTAGTCGCCACCGCCATCGTCGTTTGGGTCTTCAAAGCACTCAAGTAGATTTGTATTCAAGTGGTACCAGACTGAAGCGCTCATTCTGCCCCTGGCTCCTTGGCCGCCCCCACGTGCCCCAGTTGAATACAGGCTGGTGGCTAACCGAGAACTCGAGAAGTCCTGTCACGGGCCTGCTTCTCCAGTTCCCTCCTCGACCTGTTGTCCCCAGACATGCTCTGGCCTCTGTTTCTCTTGCACAGCTGTGACTCACCACCCCTTTGCCAGAGCCACACGGTGCCAGGCGTCTCACTTTGCCAGTCATGTGTGGACTGTCCACAGTTTGCTGTTTTCATATGAAAAGCTCTTTGTACCCGGAGGGACCGAGGCCGGCAGATGTTGGGGGCAGGGAGGGAAGGGTGGCAAAGTGGTTCACCTCTCGCGGCCTGCTGGGCGGTTTGGGCTCATCGGGGAGGGAATGCACCGTCTGATGGCCCCACTGAAATGCCATAAAATCCATCATTAGGCTCGCCAGCCATTTGTGGAACGCCATCTCCATTTTATTCCTCCATCAACTCACGCTGAGCTCCAAATGGAATTTCACGGTTGCGGTGAGATGCGTACCTCAGCCACTGAACTGGATTCCTGTGTCCCTAAGCCACAGCTCCTGGTGAGCCCTCTCTGTCACCCACCCCGATGTTCTCAGTGCAGGACGAGAGATGCGTGGGGAAAGAAGGCAAGAAAAGGACCGGAGGAAGCTGCCAAGCCATCTCTCTCCTTCCAGGTCTCGGGAGCAATGCGTGTTTATCTTGGCTCTAGAAACGCCCTGATGTCACTGGGTGGCAATGAGAAATATGCCTGTGTTCTCAGCATTTAACACAACAGCCTGTTAATAAGCTTGTTTGCAACAGAGCTGTCCGAGATGGGGCTAGAACCCAAGTTCCAGGCTCGAGAGGCCTTTGCCAGATGAAATCAGCAACGTGGCCAGTTTCCCCCCAGCAGGGACTTGTCAAGGCGTGCAGAATGGGAGTCCCGGAGAAGCCAGGGTGCACTTGCAAGCGCCGGAAGGACCCTGTGATGGGAGTTCCCAGCTCACAAGACAGATGGCTCCAACCTTGGCAGTAAATGTGTTCTGGGACCCTGAGGAGGGGAGTGGGCCCCTGGACATGGACTTCCTATGTGAACTCACAGCTGCACACCCTCTCTGCTGACTGAGCAGACCGGACCATGGCTGGGGTGAGATCTCACTGAATTTCAAGGTGACCTGCTCTGCCTTCAGACCCCGACATATGTTGAGTCACTTCATGGGATGGTTGACTGATTTGAATGACATCATCAAATAACGAGCTTCCTTCCTCCGCCTCTCTCTCCACCCATCCATCCATTCATCTGTTTGAGCACTCGGCCATTTCCTTCTTCAGTAATTGCTTATTAAGTGCCCATTCTGTGTGAGCCAGCACCCCAGGGGGGTGCTTTCCACTCCTGTGTAACCCTGGGGCTCCCTCCCCCGGTCTTCTATTCCGTGCTGTGTGGCAAGGTCAGTTGTACCTCACAGGAAGAATTAGCAAGTCTCTGCTCATGAGAACCCACAGAGGCGTCAGCCTCTGCGCCTGTCTCTGTGGCTTCCGTCTCTGAGCGAGGCTGTGATTCCTCTGGGTTCAGAATTTGACACAAACTAGCTCTGTGTTCAAATCCAGGGTGTACTTCTCTGTCTCTCTCATTGGGAAAGGGAATTCACCTCCACGAACTTTTTCTTTCTAAAGTAACAGTGTCATTACCTAAGTATAGCATGGCATAACAATTCAAGGAGACAATATCTTGAGAATAGAGGCTTTTAAAATGACTGTCGGGGGGCCGGGCGTGGTGGCACACGCCTTTAATCCCAGCACTCAGGAGGGAGGCAGAGGTAAAAAGGTGGCCTAGACTTCAAGGCCACCCTGGGACTACATAGTGACTTCCAGGTCAGCCTGGGTTAGAGTGAGACCCTACCTCAAAAAAAGCCAATAAATAAATAAATAAATAACTGTTGGGGGACTGGAGAGATGGCTCCGCAATTAAAGGCGCTTACGAGCTAAGACTGAAGGCTTAGGTTCATTTTCCCAGTATCCATGTAAAGGCAGATGCACAAACTGGTGCACACATCTGGAATTTGATTGCAGTGGCAAGAGGCTCTGGTGTGCCCATTCTCTCTCTCTCTCTCCTTACCAAAAAAAATGGCTGTTGGATGAGCTGGGGAGATGACTCAGTGGAGAAGAGCTCACCAATCAAGCTGGAGTACCCAGGTTCAATCCCCGGACCCCACATAAAAAGCCAGACGCCATAGCGCACTTCCGTAATGCCAGCACGCTGGTGCGAGAGGCGGAGGCAGGTGAATTGCTGGAAGCTCATGGTGAGGACAGCAAAGACCATTAGAGCCAGAAACCCTGCTTCCAACAAGGTAGGCAGGTGGCAAGGACCAACCCAAAGCTGTCCTCATGCATGCGTGCTATGGCACCTGAGTGCCACACTCACATGAACACACACACACACTCGCAAATAAAAAAATCTTTTTCTAAACCAAAGACTGCTGGGATGGGGAGATGGCTCAGTCAGGGAAGTGCTTCTCATGAAAGCATGAGGACCTGAGTCTGATCCCAAGCACCTTTGTGAAAATATGAGGCATGGGCTGGAGAGATTGCTTAGTGGTTAAGGCACTTGCCTGCAAAGCCAAAAAGATGCCGGTTCTGTTCCCCCAAAACCACATAAGCCAGATGCACAAGGGGTGCACGCATCTGGAGTTGGTTTGCAGTGTCTGGAGGCCCTGGTGCACCCATTCTCTCTCTCTCTCTCTCTCTCTCTCTCTCCCTTTTTCTCTATTTCTTAAATAAATAAATAAATAAATAAATAAATAAATAAATAATTTAAATGAGGCATGGGGGTGCACTTGTAATCCTGGTGCTGGACAGACAGAGACAGGAGGATCCTTGGGGTCCATTGGGCAGCTAATCAGCCCACTTGGTAAGGTTCAGGCCAACCAGAGACCCTGTCTCAAATAATGGTGCATGAAAGGAACAATACCAAAGGCTGTCCACTGGCTTACACACACACACACACACACACTCCATGCAGACACATACATGCACAAAAAAATTTTCAATAAAAAATGACTGCCTGTTTGCAGGCTCTTTATTTATTTATACACAGAGAGAGAAGAGAGACAGACAGAGAGAAAGAATGGATGCACCTGGTCTGTAGCCACTGCAAACGAACTACAGATGCATGCACCACTTTATGTGTCTGGCTTTATATGGGTACTGGGGAATAGAACCCTCAGTCTTTAGACTTTGCAGACGAGTGCCTTAACTACTGAGCCATTTCTCCAGCCCTTCCGGGTTTTTTCTTTCTTTTTGTAACCTTTTTTATTAACAACTCCCATAATTATAGACAATAAACCCATACTTCCCTCCGCTCCCCCACTTCCCCTTCACAAATCCACTCTCTATCATATCCCCCCCCTTTCTTTTTCTTTCCTTTTTTTTTTCTTCGAGGCAGGCTTTCACACTAGCCCAGGCTGACCTGGAACTCACTATGTAGTCTCAGGATGGCCTCGAACTCACAGCGATCCTCCTACCTCTGCCTCCCGAGTGCTGGGATTAAAGGCATGCGCCACCACACCCGGCTCTCTTTTCCTTTTTTATAAAAGAAAAGCTGGGCTGGAGAGATGGCTTAGCGGTTCAGGCGTTTGCCTGATTCGACTCCCCAGGACCCATGTAAGCCAGATGCACAACAGGGTGCATGCATCTGTAGTTCGTATGCAGTGGCTGGAGGCCCTGGTGCACCCATTCTCTCTCTCTCTCTCTCTCTCTCTCTCTCTCTCTCTCTCTCTCTCTCTCCCTTTTTCTCAAATAAATAAAATATATTTTAAAAAAGAAAAGAAAAACCACCCAAACATCTGCCAACAAGGGAACAAATAAGCAAGTGTATTATATCCGTAGAGTGGACTGCTCCCCCTAACAAAAGGGACTGAACCATTTATATGCACAGCAATATGAATGAATGTCCGCTCAGTACGTGAAATGAAAAAGTGAAGCAGCCCGGCGTGGTGGCGCACGCCTTTAATCCCAGCACTCGGGAGGCAGAGGTAGGAGGATCGCTGCGAGTTGGTCAGCCTGAGACTACATAGTGAATTCCAGGTCAGCCTGGGCTACTGCGAGACCCTACCTCGGGGCGGGGGGGAAGTGAAGCAAAAAAGATACATTTTGCTTGACTTCATTCATCTGAAACTTTGGAAAATAACAAACTAATCTATAGTGCCAAAAAGTAGATCGGTGGTTACTTGAGGATGAGGATGTTGGGATGGGAGGGAGGGGAAAAAAAGGGTCAAAAAGACCAAGAAAACTTCCGGGGGTGGCACGTAGATTCCCTGTCTTGGTGTACCGACAAGTTCAAGGGTTTGTACGTAGATCAATGACATGCGTATATCCTTTGACTATGGGTGACTCATTGAGTGTCAAATCTCCCAGTGACGTGAGAGAATGACTGACATTGCTCTTCTCTGCCCTTGCCAGAGGAGTCGTCTAGGGCTTTGTACGTTGCCTTGAGAAGTAACTGAACCTTCTGGCCAATTACTGTCGGAAGTGCGCCATATTAATTATGCACAATAAAATGGGAGATCTGAAGCAGAGACTCAACAACCTCCAGATGGGTGGCATGAAAAATCAGTTCCGCAAACTGGCTCATTTCATCACCTCTGTCAATTCCCCAGGACGGCGCGTAGTACGTGGCTGCCGTGCAGTGGCTGACGGTGCTAGGTGTTATTGGAATGGCAATTAGAAAGGCCAGTTAAGATTCAGCAGGCATGTCTTGCTAAGGGAAGCTAATTATTCCACAAGTCTCTGAACCCATACATTCTGATACAAAAGAAGAAATTCATAGGCTGTTAGCTTGAAAGCGATCAGGTCCTCCACACGAAGCCGTATAGTACATTGAACAGAGGTACCCTCACCTATGCGTTGGTGGCTCTCACAAGGAGTACACTTGATTTAACATACAATATCTTGTAGCTTCCTTGGCTGTGAGACGTACGGGTCTCCGTCTTCCTTTATTGGGACAGAGTTTTGCATATTTGTACTTGGGGTACTCTGTTTCTGTAGCTTAAATAAAAGTAGCAAGAGCCGGGCATGGTGGCGCATGCCTTTAATCCCATCACTCGGGAGGCTGACATAGGAGGATCGCTGTGAGTTGAAGGCCACCCTGAAACTATGTAGTGAATTCCAGGTCAGCCTGGGCTAGAGTGAGACCCTACCTCAAAAAATAAAGAGAGAGAGAGAGAAGTAGCAAAAAAAAACACACAATAGCATGAAACATTAACTTTCTAACAATCCTAGGATTCAGAGAAATCTGATTTCTGGAGAGTTAGGAAAAAGAGACAATGTCTCCATCCTTACTGTTATCCAATATCTAATGAAGGGGTTCAGATGGACGGCCAGGAATGAATGCATTGGGCCAGCTTTGCTGTTTCTTTCTTCCATCATGTTACATGCACCACAGCCTTGGACAGAGAGGCAGCAAGACCACGAGCTGAAATGCCAACCAGACAACTTTGCCAAGCGCTCAGCATCCCCATTCTTGGGGAGAGCTCAAATAGCATGGGAAAATTGAAGGCTGGGGTACGCAGGGCTTGGAAGCACCCGCCTTCTGCGGGGCGTCATTGCTGTACGAGTAGTCAGGGGTGCATCTCGATGGTAATGAGTCTGGGAGAAACAATTCCGCTGAGATAGGGTCCTCGGCAAAGCGGAGCCGTTGAAAAACGTGGCTTTGAGTCAGCCACACCAGGGACACGACCCAGCACCGCCACTCTCTGGCTATCCAGTATTGTTATTCGAGGAAGTTATCTTTTTTTTCCTTCCTTATCTATTGAACAAGAGGAGTAAGGGCACCTGCCTTATGAAGTACCTAGCCAGAATATGGAATTTCAAGACTCACTACAGGAGATGGGGAGTCGGGTCAGTAGTTAGAGCGCTTATACAAGTGTGAAGACCTGGGTTCAGATCCCCGGCACCCACTTCACTGCAAGGTGGGCATGGGGCTTCCTTAAAAAAAACCCAGTGACTAGGGGGCAGGGACGGGGAATCTCAGGGGGAAATCAGGCTAGCTAGACTAGCTGAACTGATGAGCCCTGGGCTCCTGTGAGAGACCTTGCCTCAGTAAATAAGGCACACGGTGATCAAGGAAAAAATACCCGACTACAACCTCTGGCCTCCATCTGCACACATGTGAGTCCACATGCATACAAACATGCATGCACCCCACATACACTCGTAATGTATACAAACATGCATGCACGGTGCCTGCACATGTATGCAAACACACATGCACAGCACAAACATATGTATGCAGACACACATATATACACCACAAACACATGTATACTAAAACAAATGCATACCACTTACATACTATGGTAGTTTGAATGTGAATGCATGTCTCCCATGCCTAAGGTTTTTTTTTTTTTTTTTCGAGGTAGGGTCTCACTCTAGCCCAGGCTGACATGGAATTCACTCTGTATTCTCAGGGTGGCCTCGAACTCACGGCGATCCTCCTACCTCTGCCTCCTGAGTGCCAGGATTAAAGGCGTGCGCCACCACGCCCGGCTTACCTAAGGTATTTTTGATTAAGCTTGCAACTTGAGTGTCCAGCAGGCTGCTGGAGGAGGCGTCGCTGGGGTGGATCTTGTAGTTCAGCCCCAAGGTGTGCTCAGGGTGGTCTGAGCTCTGGCTGTCTGAGCTTGCTGGCCGCTGGCTTTTCTTCCTTTGCCATGCTGACATATGATGGAGCAAGCCAGCCTCTTCGATCATGGCTGGTGTTTCCCCTGCAGTCTGTAAGCCTGAGTAAACCCTTTGCTCCTAGGAGCTGCTACAGCCATACGGTGTTTGTCCAGTCACCACAGGAAGCTAACTGCAACACACATGTACAACCATGCACACCACAGCACAGGTCTACAAACGTGTCTGCACACCACGTACACACGGGGAAACAAAACAATCCACGTCTGCAGTTCTTTTCTAGAGGTAGTGGATCAAGAGAGAATTCTGCCTGTTGGAGAGATGGCTTAGCAATTAAGGCATTTGCCTACAAAGCCAAAGGCTCCTGGTTTGATTCTCCAGGACCCACGTTAGCCAGATGCACAAGGGGCGCTGGAGTTCATTTGCAGTGGCTGGAGGCCCTGGCACACCCATTCTCTCTCTCTCTCTCTCAAATGAATAAATAACTAAAATATTTTTAAAAAAAAAAAAGAGAGGCAGAGTTCTGGGATATAAATGACTGGGAACCAGCTTTGCACTGGACAGTTAGGCAGTCTTCAAGGGCATATACCTCACTTGCCAGATGGAACAACTCAAAACTTAGTGGTCAGGTACTGCTCTGCCGCTTTTCTCTCTGTGACATCAAGGGAAAGACTTTCAGCAATGTGACAATGTAAACTCATTTATTCCCATTACAAAACAAGAATAAACAAGGTAGTGTTTCTAATTCATTGCAGAAAAGTGGTAGTGTTCATAAAAAGTAATGACTACCGTGGTGACATGCTCTATAGCTTTCATAACTTTTATCTGGTTTTAAAAATATTATCTGTTGGTTGATTTGAGACAAAGGCAGAACATGGGTGCATAAGGCCTCTTTCCACTGCAAACACCACAAATGCATGCACCACTCTGTGCAGCTGGCTTTACATGAGTATGGGGGAATTGAACCTGGGTCAGCAGGCTTTACGAGCAAATGCCTTTAACCACTGAGCCATCTCCCGGACCAACTTTTGTCTTTTAGCTACCAATGCCCCATAGAGATGTCTGAAGATTTTCCATATTGGTTGCAAATTGTTTTTCTCCTTGTCTTTCTGTTTTTGTTTTATGAGACTATTTTGGGGTACTTGCAAGTTGATGATTACACTAGGGATTTACCAAGTAATTACTTTTATTTGGGAATAATGGGCTCTTTTTATTTTACTTATTTTAACAAGAACATAGCTTTTGCCAGGCGTGGTGGCACACGCCTTTATTCCCAGCACTTGGGAGGCAGAGGTAGGAGGATCACCGTGAGTTCAAGGCCACCCTGAGACTCCATAGTGAATTCCAGGTCAGCCTGAGCTAGAGTGAGACCCTACCTCAAAACAAAACAAAAAAAAAAAAAAAAGAACATAGCTTTTATAATTCTTAAAATATTTATGAAGAGATATATTATTAGAACTTTCCAGAATTACTGGTGGCTATAATAAACATGGCCAACAAATGGCATTACTTATTATTTTTAAATGACCAAGGATGTCTTAATCAGTATTAGCATCCCTTTTTGCCCTTTCCAGTTACATTTGCTTAAATTCTGCTTTGTACAGTGTTGCCATGTCATACTATTATTCCTTTGGTGAAAAATCATAAGACTGTACTTTTTAAAAAATATCTTTATATCTATTTATTTTCACATGTGTTTGCATATATGTATGGGCACACCAGAATCTCTTGCCACTGAAGGCACACTCTAGATACATGTGCCACTTTTTGTGTCTGGCTTTATATGGGTACTCAAGAATTGAACCCCACCTTTAGCCACTGAGCCAGCTCTCCTGCCCAACACTATACTTTTCTCTTCTCTCATTTTCAATCTTTTCATGAGTTTATATGGCACATGATAGACTATTTATTCTTTTAAATACAAACTATTTATTTTATTAAATTTATTAAAATTTATTAAATACTGACTATTATTTGCTAGATAGATATTAAAATGTGTTATGATAATGTATAGTCATCTTTCGACTTTCTTTTCTTTTTTGTCATTCTATTTTCTCATTTCTTCATGAATTCTTTCCATTCCTTTCATTTCCCTCTGCCTAATGCCAAGTGGTAGAATATATTCGTATTCTCAGAGTAATTAACCACTAGTCCTTGACATCCAACCACGATAGAATTTTTGCTACCTGTCTAGGCTGTGTGGACCACTGTTACAGAGTCCCGGCCTGTGTGGTTTATACAGAAGTTCGTTCTCTCACGCTTGAGTGTGTCACTGTCCGCGTGGTGGAGTGTCCTGAACTTGGTAGTCGAGTTAGCGACCCTGATGAGGTTCGCGTGCTCAGGAAACCTCGGTTCTGTGGGAGTCATGGCGCCCGCACTTGTGAGAACGTGTTTGTTTTGTGCCCTCACACTGCAGATGGCGGACGCGTAAGAGACAGAAAAAGCACTGTGTCCCCAAGTGGCAGAAGAGACGAGGGTGATCTTTCTTCCCCCAACCCCTTTTTATAGCAGCATTAATTCATTCATGAGCACCTCCCACCAGGCCCTGCCGCCCACACTGCTGCATCCATATTATGTTTCTTAGGGCATCAGTTTGGGGAGGGGGACACACTGAGACCATCGTGTCACTTTTCAGGGTCTCTTCTACTCTCAGCATCATGCAGTCCTCAATTCCTTCCTTCCTCGCTTCTTTTATTTTTAACAATTATCCTGTTACTCAGAATATTTATTTCTAAAGATAACAGCGATTTTATGTGACACACATTTGAATATGACTTTTCAAGATGGTCTCTTCATCTTAAAGAGCCTGTCTCCCAATATGTTCCGAGCCTCCTCACTAGATTTTGAATTTATATTTGCTTGGGCCTACATCACATATAGTTTTTGGAAAGTTTCTTTCCACCCTTCCCCCACTGTCTTTTGGAGCCATAATTTATTTATTTGTTTTTTATTTATTTATTTGAGAGAGAGAATGGGCACACCAGGGCCTCTAGCCACTGCAAACAAACTCCAGGTGCATGCGTGGCCTTGTGCATCCAGCTTATGTGGGTGCTGGAGAATTGAACCTGGGTCCTTGGGCTTTGCAGGCAAGTGCCTTAGCCAGTGAGCTATCACACCAGGCCTGGAGCCATGATTTCATGTTGTATCCCAGGCTGGCCTCAATCTCACAGTCCTCCTGCCTCAGCTTCCCTGAAGCTGTGGTTACAGGTGTGTATCACCGTGCCCAGTGATAGTTTCTCTTTAGAGCAAAGCTGGTTCTTTTTTCCTTTTTTTCCTGTTCTCATCTTTACTCCTTTTTTCTGGCACAAAAAAAAAAAAAAAGAAAAAACTGATTCTCAAGCTTGTCATTTTCATGGGTCTGCTTCCTAAAAAAAGAAAATGTATGATTGAAGATGCTTTTCGTGTTTTTTTTTTTTAAATCCATTTCCTAACAATTTCCAAAAAGGGCTCAGGCAAGCTTTCACGGAGTAACTCTACATGCCAACACCTCTGTGGGGCAAGGCAAGTAAGGCACCCATACAGCAAGACGAGAGGGCACTGCTGTGCGTGGTGGGGGCCCCCTCACGGGCTCGGGTGCTGACGGGGGCAGCAGGAGGGTGAGCTTTGCCTTAGATAAGGCCTGCTGGGATGCCAACAAGCAGCCACCCCTCTGAGAACTCGCCTCCTTGGTCCAGCGCTCGTTTCTTTCGCGAGTGTCGGCTTGTCCGTTGGATGGCTTCTCAGGCCCTCCTCGGGCAATTGGAAGACACTCACGAACTGGTGAAAGTGCTCTGTCATGGGAATCCAATGGTCTGTAAAAAATGTAGAGTTAATGGCCTGAGACTGAGAATTCGGAAGAGCTAACTGGCCCAATACCAGGATGATTTATCTCGTGGCCTTCACCACGGAAACATACCGGGAACAACTGGGTCCTCGGATCATTTTATTTGGTACAGACTTTCATGGCTACAGTCCTCCTTGGTCTTATTAAAAACAGAAGTGCATAGAAGGATTTAAATGTCAGTTTGGAGATATTGTCTGACTCATTTTTTTTTCCCCACTGATTTTTCGCCATAATTCCAGAGAAGTGTTACCAAAGAAGAACATTTGGTCCCAACATGTAATAAAAATCAAGTTGTCAAATTCACAGAGACACAGTGGAGAAGGGCGATTGCCAGGCGCTGGAGGAGGAGGAGGGCGGGCTCGTGCTGGGGGGAGGGCAGCTTGAGTGTGGGAAGATGAACAACTCTAGAGACGGGCGGTGGGGATGGCTGGACAACAGTGTGCGTGTCCTCCGTGCCACTGAACTAACTGTACCCCTAAATGTGATCAAAGTGGTAAATTTCGTGATGTGCATTCGACCACACAATAAATAAACACATAAAATTAAGCAATGCAATAGCTAAAACCACCATAAAGGGCTGAATCAGTTTCCGCAGTCACCCAAGCCCTCTGTTGTGGATGAACCCCGGGGCCCCAAGCTTCCTCCCACGGACTCAGGGGAAACAACTTCACATGACCCTCACGGTGAAACACGTGTAGAGAACTCCCAGAGCACACGCATAACCAAGCAATGGCTTCATTTCCATCCTCTTTGAAGTCCCAGCTGCTCCGTGACTTTTCACGATCAGGAATCCAAGCCACTGTGCTTATTATCCTCGGTCTTATGGGAATCACCAGCTCAAAGAATGAACTGGGACCACATTGTTCATCTACTGATCAAATACAGGGCTTAGGGCTGGAGAGATGGCTTAGCAGTTAAGGCGCTTGCCTGCAAAGCCTAAGAACCCAAGTTCAATTCCCCAGAACCTATACAAACCAGGTGCACATTGTGGCACATGTGTCTGGGGTTCGTTTGCAGTGGCTAGAGGCCCTGGCACACCCATTCTCAATCTCTCTCTCTCTCTCTCTCTCCTCTTTCGCTGAAATAATAAATAAATAAAAATATTTGGGTTGGAGAGATGGCTTAGCAGCTAAGGCACCTGCCTGCAAAACCTAACGACCCATGTTCTACTCTCCACATCCCACATAAGCCAGATGCACAAAGGTGAGGCAAGCCCAAGCTCGCACATGCCCACCAGATGGTGAAAGGGTCTGACATTCATTGCAGTGGCTGAGGCCCTGGCAGGACAATTCTCCTCCCCCCCCATCTCTAGCTCTCTAAAATAAAAAATAATAAGATAAAATAAAACATTTTTTAAAATGTAGGGGGCAGAATGTAATCCTGACTCATCTATGGAGACAATGGGAAGATATGCATTTTTTATTTTAATTTTTATTTATTTATTTGCCACCAGACAGAGGTAGCAAGGAGAGAAGAGAGAGAGAATGGGTGCTCCAGCCACTACAAACAAACTCCAGATGCATGCACCGCTATATGCATTTGGCTTTACATGGATGCTGAGGAGTCAAACCCTGATCATTAGACTCTTCAGGCAATTCCTTAACCTCTGAGCCATCTCTGTAGCCACACAAGATATGAATTTTGTTTGTTTGTTTGTTTGTTTTTCGAGGTAGAGACTCACTCTAGCTCAGGCTGACCTGGAATTCCCTGTGTAGTCCCAGGGTGGCCTCAAACTCAGGGCAATCCGCCTACCTGTGCCTCCTGAGTTCTGGGATTAAAGATGTGTGCCACCAAACCTGGCTCCAAGATGTGAAATTTTTAAGCCAGGTATAACTATAAACCTGGTTTGGCCTTTGCTTCTGAGCACGGCAGATAGCTGATGATGTGTTTGATCCTCGTTATTTACGATCTTGAATATTCTGCAATCTTGCTTCCTCACCAACATCATCACAAGTCAGTGCACACGGTGTTTCCATGGCTGTTATTAGCACACATACACAGAGGGGCCAAATACTTTCAGTTGTACAACACGGGTGTGACCAGCTGAGGTACAGAAGATGGCGCCCTGCCATTAGCTCTCAGAAGCAAGACTGAAACCCTGAACTTGGATGTAGTTTTCCTCGCCTGAATTCTAGATGTTGCAGTCAGGTTCACATTGCTGGCAGAAATCGCCCAACCAAGAGCAGCTTGTGGGGAAAAAAGATTTATTTTGGTTTACAGACTCAAGGGGAAGCTCCATGATGGCAGGGGAAATGATGGCATGATCCGAGGGTGGACATCAACCCCTGGCCAACATCAGGTGGACAATAGCAACAAGAGAGTGTGCCAAACACTGGCATGGGGAAACTGGCTATGATTCCCACAAGCCCGCCCCCAACAACACACTGCTTCCAGGAGGCATTAACTCCCAAATCTCCATCAGCTGGGAACCTGGCATCCAGAACACCTGAGTTTACGGGGCACACCTGAATCAGACCACCACACTGGCTAAGTGTAGCAGTTATACCAGAGGAGCTTATGGAAGGAACGGGCTAATTTCAGCTTACGGTTTCAAGGGCTTCCCTTTCGTCATGGCTGGGGACAGCAAGGCAGGAGCAGAGAGCAGGGCATCACGTCTTCACCTCAGCAGGGGCAGAGCAGCAAAAGCCAGCAGAGTGTGACACTTGGGGCTGGTCCAAGGCCTGTCCTCCAGTGACTTACTTTCTCCAGCAAGGCTCCACTTCCCAGAGGCTCAATAGCTTTCCCAAATAGTGCATCCAACTGAGAGACTAACTATTCAAACACATGCGGCTGGGGGGCACTACAGTAAGCCCCAACCTGTTTAGCTATACAGTGGAAAGTTTTATTCCTTTTAAGTAAGAGCTGCTGACCTCCTCTGACTGTCATGCTTAAAAACACAACTTGTGGGGCTGGAAATATGGCTTGGTAGTTAAGGCACTTGCATGCAGAGCCTAAAAAGACCCAGGTTCGATTCCCAGTACCCACATAAAGCCTGATGCACAAAGTGGCGTATGCATCTGGAGTTTGTTTGAAGTGGCTATTAAAAAATAAACAGACCTTGGACTTCCGGTCAACATGGCATCCGCCTAACCATGCCTCACCTCCCGGGGAAGGAAAGATGGATGCAGATCTTGAGGAGAGATTCAGCCCATCGCACGTCACCAGGGCCCCAGCTGAAACCATAGAGTAATTAGGGAACTGAGCAAGAGTGCTGCTTTCTTGGTGAACCTGGTACCAGCACAAGGGTGAAGGAGATAGACACAGAGAACACTCAACTCCTACCAAACCAGAGATCCAGAGACACAGAGGCTCCCAAGACCTCATTACTGAAGTAGACCTAAAACGAACCCAACATGGCTCAGGGAAATTCGTGGAAGAGGGGGCGGAAAGATTGTTAGAGCCACAGTTGGGACATTATGCACAGAGACATTGCCTCTTCCCCATAATGGATGGCTAATCCCACAATGCATGACCCACATTCCCCAATGAGGAGGGTCCCTGCGGAGGGGGGAGGACAGGGAGGAGGCTAAGGATGGTACCAACACGGCTGTATACACACTGTGTACAGAACTAATAAAATAAATAAATGCTGAGCCATCTCTCTAGCCCACTTAGGACTTTTGTAAGCCACCTAATGGATATATTGACTATAAAATTTAGCCATATTAATTTATAGTTAAATATGTTATATTCAAAGCAAAGATGACAGTCAAAACCCACCTCTCTTGTCGCTTTGCCTTCAAGGGGTTTGCACTGCACGGCGGGCAGACGTGCTCAGCACCACACGCTCCGTGCGTCTCTCCCCAGCTCTCCAGCCAGGTGGCCGCACTGGTGGTTTAACACTGGGGACAGTGGATCCCATGAAAACAGAGAAGGTGTCATCAAGCCACACTTGAGTTCTGGGCTCACTGAGCCTTTTGTAGTATTTCAGCATCTCTGGGTGGTTTTTTTTTTAATTTATTTTTTAATTCAGGAACATTTTTGTTTGTTTGTTTGTTTGAGGGCGAGAGAAAGAGGCAGATAAACAGAGAGAATGGGCACCCCAGGGCCTCCAGCCGCTGCAAACGAACTCAAATGCACGCGCTACCTTATGTATGTGGCTTTACACGGGTACTGGGGCATTGAACTGTAGGCTTTGCAGACAAGCACCGTAACTGCTCAGCCGTCTCTCCAGCCCTCTGAGCATTTGCATTGTCCTGTTTTTGTCTTTTGCTCATTCGTCTACCGGATTGTTGCTTCCCACAGCCTGATGGGTCGGCGTTCCCCGCCCTACGCTGCAGTCAGTTTCCTGCATGAAGCAGATTAGGTTTGCCTGCCTGGCGTCCCTCACACGTGACTGCAGACGGGGTGGCTTTCACACCTCACATGGCATCTCGGTTCTGGACGCCAGCAGGTCAAGGTCAAGTTGCTGGTGCTGGGAGAGTTGGTCCTGATGAAGCCTGTTAGCCTACCTTGCAGATGGGAACACCTCCTCATGGCGTCCCTGCATGTGTCCCTAATGTCTCTCTTCCTGAAGGACTCCAGTTCTGTTAGCAAGACCCACAGTTGTGACCTCGGTTAACCTCAGTGACCTCATTAAAGATCCCATCTCTAAATACAAGCCCATAGGGGTTAAGCGATGCCACAAATGAATAGTGGAGGGGAAATGATTCTGCCCATAACGTAGCAGTTCTGAATTATGCACTAGGCTGAGCACTTGGTCACCGTGCTGGTCACATTTTTCATCTGAGCCTCATCCTGCTTTATTTTTTCCAGTTTTTCGAGGTAGGGTCTCACTCTAGCCCAGGCTGACCTGGAATTCACTCTGTAGTCTCAGGCTGGCCTTGAATTCACGGCGATCCTCCTACCTCTGCCTCCCGAGTGCTGGGATTAAAGGCGTGCACCACCACGCCTGGCTTTACTTTTTTTTTTTAAGACAGGGTGTCACTAAGTTGTCCAGGCTGGCCTCGAACTTGGCACCTTCCTGCCTGAGCCTCTTGAGTAGCTGGGATGACAGGCCTTTGACAGCAGCCCTAGCTCTGGGGCCTTTTGTTGTTGTTGTTCTTTTTTGTGTGAGAGAGAGAGAGAGAGAGAGAATAGGTGCACCAGGGCCTTAGCCACTGCAAACAAACTCCAGATGCATGTGCCACCTTGTGCATCTGGCTTGCGTGTGCACTGGGGAATCAAACCTGGGTCCTTAGGCTTCACAGGCAACTGCCTTAATTGCTAAGCAGCCCTCTGAGGCCTTTTCTTGCAGACAGGATAAAATAAATAACTGACAGATAATGCTTCAAACGGGACGGAAAGTATTTTCTAACTAAACACTGAAGTAGAATGTTATAAACTTCCTCCATGGGAAGCGCTGGAGCCAGGGCCAGCAGAGAAGGAACAGAACAGCCGTGTGATTTTGAGTTGCAGCACCTGCTTAGGACAGAACAGCATTCTTTTCCTAAATTTGTCCAAATGCTAACTTCAAAAAAAAAAGACTTCTCTGCCTTCAAACGTAGAAGCTTTTGTCCCTTCCTCGTAAGGAAGCTGTGGACTGTGACTCTGCGCTCCTCCATTTAACATCTTTCCCACATAGCCCAGCCATCGTCTCTGGAGGAAACACAAGGGTGTGGATGGGATGAGGGGCGCGCGCTGCTTGGCAATCTCCTGGCTTCTCCTAGAACCTTCTTGGCATTTGCTCTTGCCACGTATATCCGTCTAAAGCCTTTGATGAACCTGACAGCAAAGCAGACGAGGTCTGAGCACAACGTTCATTCATTCACTCAACGAACACGTATTGAGCACCTACGACAGCCAGGCTCCTGTCTGGCATCTGGCGTGCATGGAGGCCCCATGCCCACACTCCGGAGGAAGGAGAGATCGTGGGCAAGGAGACCAGAGCTGTGAAGGTCTTTGAAGGGAAGCAGGCCTGAGGCCGTCTCAGTTCTGAACTCAGGTCCTCTGGTTCACACAGCAGTCACTCCCCACTGAGCCATCACCCCAGCCCATTTCAGGGGTCTCTACCTGTGTCTTAAGGAATCCTTTCTCCTTCCCCTCCAAGCTGTGTTTCTCCCCAGTGCGTTGTGGGGTATTTGTTCCGAATGCAGGCTTCCCAGGGGAATGAAAATGGCCGTGCTGCTCAGTGATGACCTTGGTGTGTGCTCACGTGCAAGAACCGCAGCCGTATCCATGGGGAATGACACTTGCTGCCTAGTAATCAACGCTGAGAGAAATCAGTTCTCGAGCTAGAGAGACAGCTCAGCAGCTAAGGCTCTGCCTGCAAAGCTTAATAACCCAGGTTCGATTCCCCAGTACCCACATAAAGCCAGATGCACAAAGTGGCACATGCATCTGGAGTTTGTTTGCAGTGGCTGGAGGCCCTAGTGTGACCATTTTGTCACTGACTTTCTCCTCTCTCTCTCTCTCTCATCTTTGCATGGAAATAAATAAATAAATAATTTTTTAAAGATATCATTTCTCTCACTGGCAAAGGAAGTTCAGACATAGGCAATCCAGGGTAGGTATTATCATTACAAGGCATAATTTTTAAATTGTTTTATTTATTGCCTGTGCACATAGGCACACTAAGATCTCTTGCTGGTGTGAATGAATGCCCATCTGGCTTTATGTGGGTGGCTGGGGGATTGAATCTGAGCTGGGAGGCTTTGCAAGCAAGCACTTTGAACTGCTAAGCCATCTCCCCAGTCTAAGGCATTATTTTGTTTTGTTTTTTGTTTTTGGTTTTTGTTTTTGTTTTTTGAGGTATGGTCTCACTCTAGCCCAGGCTGACCTGGAATTCACTCTGTAGTCTCAGGGTGGCCTCGAACTCATGGTGATCCTCCCACCTCTGCCTCCCGAGTGCTGGGATTAAAGGCGTGCGCCACCACGCCCGGCTTTATAATTTTTTTAATAATATTTTATTTATTTATTTGAGAAAAAGGCAGCAAGAGAGAATGGGTATGCCAGGGCCTCCAGCCACTGCAAACAAACTCCAGACACATGCACTACCTTGTGCATCTGGGTCCTTAGGCTTTGCAGGCTAACACCTTAGCTGCCGAGCCATCTCTCCAGCTCCCTCGAGGCGTAATTTTTAAGCAATGCAGGCTCCTGACTTTCTGCTGTAGCATTCTCGGTCCACAAATTCCATTCTTAGGCTTGCTTCATTATACATAGTGGGGAGCTCCGGCCCTTCTGTTTACCCCTCAGGCAGAAAGCGAGAACAGAATGGGCGAAAGGGACCTTGGCCAGCTGCTTAGCCTCATGAAAAAGCGCTCACACAAGTCGCTTCCTTATATGTCGTTGACTAGAGCAAAATCACCTGGGCGTGTGTAAGCATCGGGGGGAACACCAAAGACAAACGCATTCATCCTTTCTGTGGTCAGCCATGCGGACGTATTGAGAATATACTATATCTAGGCTCTTCTCTTTTTGTGTCCATCTGGCAGCCTTTTGTGCTTGATAAAGACTAAGAGTTCCCCAAGGAACAGAATGGGAGAAGGAAGCCAAGTTCCCAGGTGACTCTTTTTATTTTCAATGCTTTTATTTATTCATTTATTTGAGAAATAGAGAGGCAGGTAGAGAGAAAATGGTTGCAGTGGCTTACATGAGTACTGAGGAATTGAACCTGGGTCCTCAGGCTTTGCAGGCAAGTGCCTTAACCGCTAAGCCATCTCTCCAGCCCTGGCTCTTTTTTTTTTTTTTTTTTTTGCAATGAGAGAGAACGAGAATTGGTGCACCAGGGCCTCCAGTCACTGCAACCAAATTCCAGATATGTACGCTATCCTGTGTGCATGTGCAACCTTGCACACTTGCGTCACCTTGTGCATCTGGCTTACGTGGAATCTGGAGATTTGAACCTGGGTCCTTAGGCTTCACAGACAAGCACCTTAACCACTAAGCCATCTTTCCAGCTCTGACTCTTCTTTTAACTGTAGGATTTTCAGCCTAGTGAATATGAAATGCTCTCAGTGCCGGTGGGACTCGTGACATACTGCACATAAAAGCATGTCAGGGGCTGGAGAGATGGCACAATGGTTAAGAGCACTTGCTTCTTAAGCCTGAGGGTCTCTTGGGGCAGAGACCACCAAGTTGGACTCCCTAGAACACACATTGAAAAAGCTGAGCATGAGCCAAGTGTGGTGGTGCAGGTCTTTCATCCCAGCACTGGAGAGGCAGAGGTAGAGAGATCACTGCGAGTCTGAGGCTAGCCTGGTACTGTCGAGTGAGTTCAGGTCAGCCTGGGCTAGAGTGAGACCCTACCTCAAAAAAAAAAAAAAAAAGAATAAAGAATAAAGCTGGGCCTGGGGCTGGGAAGGTGGCTCACTGGCTAAGAACGCTTGCTGCTTGAACATGAGAGCCTCCTGAAGAATTCTACTCCCTAGAGCCCACCTTAGAAAAGCTGGGCCTGGGCTGGGGAGAGGGCTCAGCAGTTAAGGGCACTTTCTTGCATCTGCCGGCCCAGGTTCAATTCCTCAGGACCCACATAAAGACAGATGCACAAAGTGGCACATGTGTCTGGAGTTTGTTGCAGTAGCGAGAGGCCCTGATGTGCCTGTTCTCTCTCTTTCTCATGCCCACTGTCTCTTATATTAATAAATAAATAAATATTAATATTATTAGAAAAGTTGAAAATAAATTAAACTACTTCATACCTAAGAGTTGCTCAGTCAATGAGTAGTTTGGGAGTCTCTGCTTAGGAACAGTGAGGGACAGTGTCTTCTGGGACCAGACAAGAGTGTGTGGCTTGCTCTTGTTGGGTTCCTGCTCTAAGATGCCAAACAATGTGCCCACCCCAAACATGTGCCCTTTGCCCTTATGGTTCATTGTTCTCCCCAGAGCAGTAGAATCTCCCTGTTGTGTCATCTCCTGAGCTGTAGGAGGAGACTTCAGCAAATGGGATGGAGGTCCAACAAGTTCTTCCTTCTTGTGAAATTCCTGGATTCGGTAGTTCTCAGGACTCTCAAGGTATGGTCTGAGGACCTGAGAAATGGTGATAAATACAAATTACAGAGGCCCACTCCAGCCTACTGGATTAGAAATAAATGTCTTAACACACCTCCTGGTAATCGTGACACAGGCTAAGGTGGGACACTCATTGCACTGAATAAAGTCATGTGCTCACTTTTTTTAAAAAAAAAATTATTTTAGCTATTTGAGTGAGACGGAGAAAATGGGCCACCAGGGCCTCGTGCCACTGCAGATGAACTTCAGATTCATGTGCCACTTTGTGCATCTGGCTTTACGTTGGTACTGGAGAATTGAACCCAGGCCATCAAGCTTTGCAAACAAGTGCCTTTAAACGCTGAGTCATCTCTCCAGTCCTCACTTTTTTTTTCAGCACACTTTTTGCATCAAGTGAGTGCTCTTCTCCCAAATGCAGTCACAGACACCGACTTCCATCGCCACCCATCAGAAATGCTACCCCATGTCAGTTCCTGCAAAGAGCCCAGGCTCCACAACCAGGCGAGGCCTCGCCTTGTAAAGTGTTTGCACACTGGCTGAAGTTCTTGCCCACGTGTCTGACACAAACAGAAGCCTCTGCCAAGATGCCCTGTCTGGGCGGAACACCTTAAATAAAAAGCCTTCAGCTCACTGCCTTTTCCTCTGTCAGGCTGTTGTGTCCCCAGTGCTTTCGTCCTGGGCGTGTGTGCCTAGTGTGACCGCACACACCCAGGGCAGCATTACAGGGCACCCTTACCCCACTTCTTGCCCACGCGGTAGATCTGCATTTGAATGGCTCATGGTGAACCGCGCACACAGAGTTCCCGGCATGCCAGGTAACAGCTCAGTCATGGACACCCGGTGACGGACAGAACTCCACTGTGTTTGCTTATTGAACAAGTGGATATGTTTGGGCAAAAATGAGCCACCTGCAGGGTTACCGTCGGCAGAGGTAGTGCCAAACTGCATTGTTACAGTTCAGTAAAGTGCACTATTATTATTATTTTCCTGTTTCCACTGGTCTGGTTGGAGCTGGGGGGCGGCTAGGCTATGGTCATATGGAGACGATGCCAGAGGAGAAGCCACGCGGCACTTCTGTGTCTCCACGTAGACTGACTAGGGACTCGTGGGAGCTGACTGGCCCTCTCCTGCTGCCGTCTCCTAACGCCTTTGCTCCAGGTCCCCTGGGGACATCTGGTACCTAAACCCCAGCAGGCTCTGGAACAATGTGACCGGCCTGAACATGCGTGGCAGAGGACTGAAAGTCATGAAGGACGAACTCTCCTTTCCCCGGAACACAGCGGGTCACCTGTCGTCAGATAGGAAGTGACTTGGTCGATTGTTAACAAACATGAGCTGATTTGTTCGGGAACCTACAGCTCACTAAGGATGTGCTTAAGTCACCCATCAAATTATTAGTGGCCTTGGGAGAAACAATTTTTTTAATACTTTTAAATATTTATTTATTTATTTGAGAGGGAGAGAGAGAGAAAGAAAGAGGCACAGAGAGAGAGCAAGAGATTGGGCGCACCAGGGCCTTCAACCGCTGCAAACGATCTCCACATGCATGCGCCACCTTATGCATCTGGCTTATGTGGGTCCTGGGGAATCGAACCGGGGTCCTTTGGCTTTGCAAGCAAGCGCCTTAACCACTAAGCCATCTCTCCAAACTGGTACAGTGAATGACTTTTGCATGGGAACCTATGGATTGAAAATGGTGGAGCCACAACTAGAGGTTTGGATCAGCCTGCCGTGCTGGGAAAGTATAGAGAAGGTGCCAGCCACTGTGGCACCTTCTCTGCTGTGACTGCATAACGACAGGCTTGGCTCACAGGGCCAGTGCGGATGGGCTCCGGGATGACTGCTGTGAGACGAGAAGGGAGTGCGGTGAGGGTCACGGGCAGGACTGACAGGGTCAGGCTCAAGCACTTGAACCGCCTCATCAGCGTCGCAGGGCCTCGTGTCCTGTCAGCAGTTGTCACCGGTACCGCGGGATGAGCATGAGAACTGTAAGAATGAGAAGGAAAAGGCCGTCCTCCTTCCTCCTTTTTACTTTGCGTTCTCAGCCTCCTTCATCCCCTCCCCCTTCCCTTCCTTCATTCCTTCACTCTTTTTTTTTTCTTCCTGTTGTGGAGGCGGGGTTTCACCATATAGTCCAGGCTAAACTCAAATTTGTGATCCTCCTGCCTCAGCCTCCCAAGTACTGGCAAGTGTGTGCCACCATACCCAGCTTAGAACAAGGCCTTTCTGTAAGCAGTGTTTTGGCTTGGGAGGTGCCGCAGTGACCTCCTCGTTGCTGGCACAAAGCACCTGACCAAAAGCAGCTGATGGGGGGAAAGTTGTTCATTTTGGCTCGCAGTCTTCAGGGGAAGCTCCCTGATGGCAGGGGAAAGGATGGCATGAGCAGAGGCTGGGCATCACCTCTGCCACAGCAGCAGGAGAGGGAGCCGAACTGTGGCAAGAGGGAGCTGGCTACAACACCCCTAGGCCTTCCCCCAACAACACACCTCCTCCAGCAAGGCTCCACCTCCCAAATTGCCATCAGCTGGGAGCCAAGCATTCAGAACACAGGAGCCTATGGGGGACATGCGATTCAAGCCACCCCATGAAGGAAAGCTCAGTCCCCAAACTACACAGACCACACTCTCCTCCTCACACGTGGCTGATGTCCCCGGGGGGGCACGTGCTGCAGGGACTCTCCTAAGGACATTCCTGGAACAGTGCACCAGTCTGATGGCCACATAGTCAGCTCTTAATCCCAAACTAATTTAGGATGTGAACAGCTGCTCCTCAGGAGTGCTGGCAGTGTGTGAGCGGCCTACAGGGCCCAGAGCCATTCCGCCCCTCCAGGATGTGGCTCCCAGCCAGGTGGAGCGCCAGCCAGCCGGTGACAAGAAGCCCGTCTGCGGTTGTCTATGGGATTTGGTTCGGTGGGTGATAAGCACACAGTGGTGAATGGTTGCAGCCATTGGGTTTGAAAATAAAGACGGCTTTCACGTCACTTAAGGCCCTGTCATCAGAGGCCACGACCTGCTCGCCCTTCCAACACTCGTCATGCTTGGTTTCTGGAGATCACAGGACATAGAACTTTCGCTCTTCCGTGCCCCTGTCATTCCCAAAACATGTGCCCACATCCACTGCTCCCTGATGCAAAGGAATTAGACAGAGTGTGTAGGGTATAAGGGACACAGTGCCATCAGGGCTGCATCTCCATCTTTTCCAGCTTGTTGAACAAGTTACTTATTTCATAAGACCTGCTCATGCCACTCATAGAAGTGCATCTTCCAGTTGTCGGAATCGGTGCGGGGGGTGGGGGGGGAGGGGGTGCCTCTCCTGTGTGCTAACACACCTTCATACCTGTCTGTTTTCACTTCCCTGGTTTTGCCTGCGGTCTGGTGGCAGAATGTCTGTTTTCTTTCCTTGGGCACAATGACATGCTTGGCACTTTCCCCCAGTTGTTAGATGTGGTTGGGTTCCAGGAAATGCAGGAACATATCGGAGCGGCGAGCGGCAGGGGTGTTGTAGCACGTGGAAAAGTCCTTGGCTAAGGGTGATGTGGAAGGCCGGGTCTGCCCCCCAGCTTTCGCTTCCTCCCGGTGAACGTCAGCTGCTGCCTGACTTGCAAAGGCCTCAAGACCTAGAGGGCTTTTAACGTAGGTGGAGGCTGAGATCCCCAGGAATCCACAGACGAGCTGTGACAAGACAGGCGCCCACAAATCCCTCGGCTGGGGCGGCGTCTCCCATGCGCCGGGCGGACGGAAAATGGTCAAGGCAGCTTTGTCTCGGGCGTCCGCGGAGAAGGTCCTGACCCCCAGCCTCCTCTGCGCGCCTGTCGAATGCTCCTTTGCTAACAATGGTCTTTGACTTTCTCTTCGCCTTCCGGAGAGGGAAGGCCCCCGCGGGGAAGGTGGGGGGGGGGCATCACTGACTTGGCACTGCCCGCGGGGACTCCTGACGCACACGGTGGGAAAGGCAGCTGAGTGCCCTCAAGGGAGGTGGGAGACAGACGCGAACTTCCGTGGCATCCTGCTGGGAGCCCTCTTCCTGGTGATGCTGGGAGGTGGCAGGCGTTGAGTAACGGGCAAATGTTCTCCGGGTTCTGCCCCTCAGGTACATCAGTACTATAACTGCCTCCCAGAAGAGAAAGTCCCCTATGTCAACAGTCCTGGAGAGAAACTGCGAATCAAGCAGCTCCTGCATCAGCTGCCGCCTCACGACAACGAGGTAAGGGGCTGGGGAGGGCCTTCAAGGACAGCGCCCAGGACCCTCTATAAATTGTCCCCTCCCTCCCCATGACATTGCCAAAGAAAACCTCTGGCGATTGATTTTACATCTTAGCTTCTGTAGTTCGAGCCGGAAGAAGCTAACCAACCCTTCTGGAAAGTTCTGGCCAGAAACCAGAGTCTCACTCTGGACTGCATTAGACGCAGAGCCTGGCATGACTGGCTGTTCGCAGTAACCAGGCAGCGTTCAAACTTCAAAGCTCCAGCCCGGGTTTTCTGTCTGGAAGAATGTGTCCTGCCAGTTGTCTGTGGGCACGGGGAAACGACCGAGACGCCCTGGGCCATTTCAAGCCTGGTAGAGACGTTGTGAGTGTCTCGGATTTTCAGCACCATTGAGTGGGAAATGAGTGTGCAAGTTGTCCATGTCATGGTGTAGGAGAAGTTACTTGTCCAGATTGGCAGTTCTCAATAGCTGTAATTTTTGCATAGTGACATCCGGCTTGGCAGGGTGGCTGTCTGCACTGTTGCAAGCATGCTAGTGTTTCCTGTCCTTTTCTGAACACAGAAACAGAGCTCTGTGAGTGTTTCTTATTCCTGAAATCACACTGATCATATGTATGCTTAGAAAACTGTGCTAGAGGGAATTGGGTTTCTAAGCTGGAAAGGAATTTTTAGATTATTTCTTTAAAAAAAAAAAAAACTAGGATCCTATGAAAGTGTACTATGTGGTCCTATATTTAAAATGAAAGTATAGAGGCTGGAGAGATTGCTCAGTGGTTGAAGACACTTACATGCAAAGCTTGACAGGCCCAGGTTCAATTCCCCAATACCCACGCAAAGCCAGATGCACAAAGTGGTGCATGTGTCTGGAGTTTGTTTGCAGTGGCAGGAGGCCCTAGCATGTCCATATTCACTCTCCGTCCACCTCTTTCTCTCTGACTTTCTCCAACCCTCTCAAACAAAGAAATAAAAATATTTTAGGGCTGGAGAGGTGGCTTAGCGGTTAAGCGCTTGCCTGTGAAGCCTAAGGACCCCTGGTTCGAGGCTGTATTCCCCAGGACCCACTTTAGCCAGATGCACAAGGGGGCACACGCGTCTGGAGTTGATTTGCAGTGGCTAGAGGCCCTGGCACACCCATTCTCTATCTCTCTATCTGCCTCTTCTTCTCTGTCTGTCACTCTCAAATAAATAAATAAATAATAAACAAAAAAGTTTTTACAAATTTTTAATGAAATTATAGTTCTTAATTGAAATGAAAAACTTACCCTTGTGGACAGCTGGACATTAATTTCTACCAGCTCATTCTATACACAGGCTGGGTCCCAGGGGACCTGAGCGATTACCTTTTTTTTTTTTTAGTGTTGTTTTCCCATGTTTGAATAAAAGGGGATCATTTGAGAGGCTAAATCGGAGAGACTGGGGTTGCAGTTCACAGTAGGGCACTTGCCCAGCATGTATAGGACTTGGATTTGAGTGTCGGCATTGCAGAGAAGAACAGTTAATGATGGAGCGTGGTAGTGAGTCAAAAGCTTAAACAACCGAAAGAACTCTCTAGGAGGAAAGACGCGATTCTCTTTCCTATTACTTATTTCAGAGTGCATAAAGCAATTACAAATAATCCTGTCTCCTTTAAAGTTCAGAGCAGGCATTGTAACCTGATGCCCAGCTAGCTAATTTGGAAGCGAACACATGGGGTTTTTACCAGCAGAATGGGTGTGCCTTTCTTCAAAAGCATGCCCATAAAATGTCATTTGTTGGGCGTTCAGATGCCTGCAGTTCTCTTTCTGGGACATTCACTTGAAGACTTTAAATAAAAAGCCTCTTTTTGCTTGAGGGAGGTATGTGAGCTGCCCGCCTATGCTTCTTATTGGCTTGTTCTGTTTATGGTTAACTATGCTTTCATGGAAAGGGACACCATTCAAATTACTATTTCCCGTTGGTAGGAAGGTGATGCATGGAACCCAGTGGGCAGAATTAGCTCATTTGACACGGTGACATGACCCCTCCGGAAGACAAAGGCTGGCTGTAAAGCGAATATGTCATCACTGTCTTTTCATCCTGATAAGACAGTTTGGATAGACACAGCTGTCGTAGTTCAACGGTCTTAGTGGAGATTTTTCCCTTGAACCATCTTTGTAACAAATGACCTGAGCCATGCAGTCAGCATCTCGAATATCCAAATTACTCCAAAGTAAAACACGGGGTGGTTTCAGGACCACATTTCATAAGGGAAGGTATAAACATGGCCTAGAGTGGGATATGATGAGCATGGCTGTAAGTAAAACTGAACCCGTCCTAACAGGTTACCCTCTTTTATCTTCATCTTCATCCTCGTGGTGGAGTGATTGAATAATGAGGAAATGTCAGAGTGTTCCTGGCAGGCCCCGCACAACTCTAGCCTATTGTAGTCTCCAGTTTGAACTGGGAACATCAGAGAACCTCAGTATTAGGATGTCCTGAAAGTGGAGTGGTCAGCTGGAATCTAACAGTGTGGTCTTGTTCTCTAGTTTCAGGGTCACTCTCTGGTTTTTGCAGATGGCTATTTTTATTATTATTACTATTATTGTTGTTATTGTTATTATTATTTATTATTATTATTAATGGGATTGTTGTTATTTCATGATCTCCAGTTGACCTGGAACTCACTCTGTAGTCTCAGGCTGGCATCAAATTCATGGTGATCCTCCTACCTCTGCCTCTAGAGTGCTGAGATTAAAGGCGTGCACCACCACACCCGGCCTGCTTTTATTATTTTTATTGACCATTTTTATACATGTATGTTATTTATTTTCATCACAATCCTCTCCCTTTACCTCTTTTTTGTTTGTTTGTTTGTTTGTTTGTTTGTTTGTTTGTTTGTTTGGATTTTCGAGGTAGGGTCTCACTCTAGCCCAGGCTGACCTGGAATTCACTGTATAGTCTCAGGGTGGCTTTGAACTCATGGCGATCCTCCTGCCTCTGCCTCCCAAGTGCTGGGGTTAAAGGTGTGCACCACCTTTAATTACGTTCTCATAGCCCCCCCTCCCTGACCAACTTCCACTGGACCCCTTCTTCTTCCCAACCAGCCCTTCCTCTACTTTGATGTCTTATTTTTCTTGTGTGTGCATGAGACCCACTGAGTTTAACTAGGTTTGTCTGCAAGGGCTTGGATGGGGAAGTATTAACCAGAATATATGTAACTTACTGGTGGCCACTGCAGAAAATGTGTCCCACTCCCCTGGCCACCGTTAACTTTCAGTAACAACTCAGAGAGGGCCGGGGCCTCATGCCCTCCTCCATCATCCCCGACAGAATATGGGTGGATCAGCATTGCACGGGTCTTGATGGATGTTTCTGCTTATACTGTTTTCGTCTTAATAAGCACATTCACCTTTCTAAATATGACTTTTACTGGGAACTTTAATATATGAATATATATACAGTGTTGAGAGGCTGCCAAGGACTCAACACTGAAGGAGACTTCTGTCACACTCTCCAAGGCTCAGGGAACATTTCAGAAGAGCGGCAGAAAGAATGTAAAAGCCACAGGGTGGGAAGGACTAGTGTGAGGCACTGTACCCCTGACATGAGCAGGGGTGGTGCACTCATGACCCCATAGTGATGACTGACACCCCTCCAGAAGAGGGCTGTCAGTGGAATGGGGGTGGGATGAGGAAGAAAAGAGGACAACCTGATGGGAATGTGACCAGTTTACAATATATTTCATGAGTTTTGAGTCTCCCCAGTGTCTACCAACGTGTCCGTTGATTAGGTTCCATATGGCAAGACCTTATAGCTGCAGACGCCCTAGACTACAATCACAGGACATTAAGAAATCAAGCTGGCCAGGCGTGGGGGCACACGCCATTAATCCCAGCTCTTGGGAGGCAGAGGTAGGAGGATCACTGTGAGTTCAAGGCCACCCTGAGACTACATAGTGAATTCCAGGTCAGCCTGGACTGCAGTGAGACCCTACCTCGAAAAAAAAAAAGAGAGAGAGAGAGAGAGAGAAATCAAGGTGGGTGGGGGATAGACAGATGGCTTAACAGTTAAGGTGTTTGCCTGAAAAACCTAAGGGCCCAGGTTCAATTCCCCAGGTCCCACATAAGCCAGATACACATGGTGGCCCATGTGTCTAGAATTTGTTTGCAATGGCTGGAGGCCCTGGCATGCCCATTCTCACTCTCACTCTCCTCTCCTCTTCTCTTCTCTCTCTCTCTCTCTCTCTCTCCACCTCCTTCCTGTCTCTAATAAATAAATAAATAAATAAAATCTTTTAAAAAAGAAAAAGCAATCAAGCTGGGTCTGGAGAGATAGCCCAGCAGTTAAGGCACTTGCCTGCAAAGCCTAGTGACCCAGGTTCGATTCCCCAATACCCATGTAAAGCCAGATGCACAAGGGGCCACATGAATCTGGAATTCCTTTGCAGTGGCTAGACGTCCTAGCACACCCATCCCCCCGCTTCTCTCCATCTCTCTCTGCTTACAAATAAATAAGCAAATAAAGTATTAAAGAATAAAGAAATCAAGCTGGCTGGCGCTGACATGGAAGCTGTCCTGGCCATCACAGTGCTGGAGACACCATGTGAGCTGCTGGGGTCGAAAGTCACCAGCAGTGTGAACAAACAGTGGATCCTACAAGCTACAAAAAGCAACCAGCCAGGCAAGAGGCACCCGCAGGTGCAGTGGCACGGAAGTGTCAGGGTAATTAACTGCCCTCTGATTGGATGTGAGGCCTGCTCAGTGGGAGGTCATTCACCTTTTGTTTTTCCCTTGAGGCAACTCCCACACACTGGCCTTTTTTTATGCTAGAGAGAGAATTGGCGTGCCAGGGCCTCCAACCACTGTAATCGAACTCCAGACACGTGTGCCACCTTGTGCGCATGTGTGACCTTACGCACTTGCGTCACCTTGTGCATCTGGCTTACATGGGACGTGGAGAATCAAACATGGGTCCTCGGGCTTTGCAGGCAAGCACCTTAACCGCTAAGCCATCTCTCCAGCTCACACTCACCTTTTTGTTAAGTGAGCCATTTTTTAATATCTTTATATGTTTATTTGAGAGAGGGGGGCAGAAAGAAAGGCTGAGTGTGAGCACACCAGGGCCTGCTGTTGCCTCAAACAAACTCCAGATATATGCACCACTTTGCAGCCACTGGCCTGACATGGGTGCTGGGGAATTGAACCGGGTCCTGAAGACTTTGCAAGGCAAGCGCCTTTAACTGCCAAGCCATCTCCCCAGTTTCATAAGGGAACCATTTTAACACCAGTGTTAACTAACAGTCATTCAGGACCATGGCACGGTTGACGATGTGCAGAAACAGGAGGACAAGATGGAAGGTTCTGGGATGCCTCTACTGTCCCTCCCTTAGTTGGTGGGATGTTTGTATTTTGATCAAAGCATGAAATATCTTCTGTACATTGTCACAATTAGCAGAAGCCCGGAAGGCAGCCGGCCTCTCCCTCCTACACCCAGATGACCTGCCCTGCCTTCCCCACGGTGTCCCAGCTCCCCGCAGACTTGGCTCTGAAGTGTGGCCCACTCCCATTCCCCAGAGCAGTATAGTGGACAGAAACCAGGAGCACCAGTTAACAGCTGACTCCGAGCCCTTCTCATTCGCATGGAGTCGCACCCGGGGAGGTTTCAGATCCCTACGGTTTGGAAGGAGAGAATTAGCAGGACATGACCCGCTCTCTTCAGACGCCTGGGGTCTGAGTGCGGGAGCAGAGTTCGGGATGAGGGGCAGACGGAAGCATCGAGCCTGACCGTGTGTTCGGAGTTCACAGCCTGTGGTTGCGACCAGTCTTGGTGCAGACCCAGCTGGGGTTGGGAACATTCCTCAGGGGTTGTAAAAGCCAGTGACGGCGTAGTCAGTGGGAGTGCTCTGGGTGTGGGCTGCGGTGCTCCGGGAGGAGGGCTCCTCCTGCACGCTGTCTCCGTGTGTGCTCAGGTCCGGTACTGCAGCTCTCTGGATGAGGAGGAGAGGAGGGAACTGAAGCTGTTCAGCAACCAGAGAAAACGCGAGAACTTGGGCCGAGGGAACGTCAGGCCCTTCCCAGTCACCATGACAGGAGCGATTTGTGAACAGGTAAGCTAGACCAAGACAGGGAAGGAGCGTCGTTCTAGATCCTTCCACTCATCCTTATGTTCGACAGCTATTTCTTTAAATACCTGCAGTGTGCCCAGCCTCTTTCTCTTTTTTTGAAATATTTTTATTTATTGACAGAGGGAGAGAGAGAGAATGGGTGCACCAGAGCCTGCTGCCACTATAAGCAAACTCCAGGTGCATCTGGCTTACATGAGTACTAGGGAATCGAACCCAGGATGGTTGTTAGGCTTTGCAGCCAATGCCTTAACCATTGAGCCATCTCCCCAGCCCTGCCCAGCTTCCTTTTAATCCTTGGAGATACAACAGCAAACAAAGATGTGACCGCCTTAGTCTTGCCCTTGCAAGGAGTTGTGCTGTAGGGGAGGAGTCTCACACTAAACTGAGTCAGTAAAATGGAAGGACCCCAGCAGGAGGGTCCTGGGAGCACTGTGGGGTGGCACAGCTGTGGTCTTCACCAGTGTGGCAGGTGAAGACCCCACTTAGAAGGTGATGTCTCAGCAAAGATGAGCAAAACTTGGCACGAGGGTGTGAGTTGTGCAGCTTCTAGGGCACAGAAAGGAGCCAGCTTAGAGGCCTTGAGGAAGGAGGATGGCTCTCTGGCCAGAGAACCGTGCATTGGCCAAGGTGACCGAGGCAGAACAGGTGAACAGTTGGTTCACATTGCTGGGACAAGACACCTGACCAAATGCAGCTGATGGGGGAGAGGGTTTATTTTGGCTTTTGTCTTGAGGGGAAGCTTCGTGATGTCAGGGGAACGATGGTAGCACAGAGGCTGGCATCCTCTGACACAACAGCTGGCAGTAAGCAGCGAGGGTGAGCCGAGGTCTGGCAAGGATGAGCTGCCTAGAACATTCCGAAGCCCTCCCCCAACAACACACTTCCTCCAGCAGCGCTCCACCTCCCAAGTTGCCAGCAGCTGGAGACCAAGCATTCAAAACACACGAGTCTGTAGGGGACAGTTCATTCCAACCACAGCATTAGGCAGAGTGTGTCAGAGTCCATGGAGAGCTGTTGAGAGACAGGGCAGAGGAGTGATGGATTCATGTCTTGTAATGAGGCCCTTTGAATAGAGAACTGGCTAGGGCCACCCATCAGCCTGTCATCCACGACTATCCCGGAGCCAACACCCTCTGAAGGGGCGCGACAAGGACTTGTTCTGGGTTTGAAAATTCTTTGAAACATGCCAAGACAGCCCTACATTCTCCCCACGGTCTCACTGAGTCGAAGGATGGGAACCCATGGCATGGGAGAGGGGGCATTAAGCAGGGCAGAAAGCTGACGTCCCTGGCTCACCTCAGCCCACTTCTCCTTTCCATGGAAGATCATCAGTTTGGGCTCCAAAAGTCCTCCTGGGTTTTATGCCACTACCGCTAACCCAGGCGCTAGATGGACCCATGCAGGTACTGCAGACAGGTCAGCTGGGTCACTAAAGAGGAAGCCAGAGGCCGTTTAGGGGAGCGGGTACCTTTTGGAGCCCCATTTTGAGATCTCCCGGAAGCAAATGACAAACTGGGAGTAGATGGAATGAAGAAGCCACTGGCCAGAGAGCGGATGATGGAGTGCTCGTCCTCAGAGAGCATCCTTCAAACCAGCCCGGAGATGCAGCCGGGTGCTAGCTACGACGTAAGATCAGCCACTCTCAGTTCAGCACCTCCTCCACTCTCAGGTCAGACGCTTCGTGAACGAGGCTTACCTGAAGGGCAAGGAAAGTCACACACGCTGTGGACAGATGCCCAGGATCCACGCAGGACAATGCCAGGAGACAGGAAGGTCTTTCATAACAAGCCTTGTAGAATCGCAGGAAGAGTGAGGTAGAGCTGTGTGTGAACATTTTACCTGTGCTCGTAGGCCACTGGAAGGTAAGGGGTGACGTCGTGTCACACACACACGGGGAACTATTTCCCAACTTCCTGCCCTCGCTCTATGGCGCATCTCAGTTCACACCATGGCAGTGTAGAGAGGACAGCTTGAGGGCACTCAGCCCCCCGGTGGGCCGCACAACGAGGCTCAGGCTGTGAGCTTAAGTCCAATGTCATGCTGGACACAGAGCGCGCCTCTAAACCCACTGCTATACATCTCCCTCCTCCCTCCAAGATCCTCGCCACGTAACTTTTTATTTCACCCTCAAATATAAGCGTGGGTCCTCTGATTTCTGCCTTCTTTGTTTCTGGATAAAGGAGGGAACTTTGGAAAATGAGAAACCAGGTAGGGAAGAGGCTCCCAAAACCTTTCCATAAGCTAGGCTTTAAAGAGCTGTTTTGGGAATGGAGAGCTTAGTGGTTAAGGCGCTTGCCTGCGAAGCCTGACAACCTGGGTTCGATTCCCCAGGACCCATGTAAAGCCAGATGCACAAAGTAGTGCATGTATCTGGAGTTCCTTTGCAGTGGCTGGAGGCCCTGGCACACCCATACTCACTCTCTTTTCTCTCTCTCTTTCTGCTTACAAATAAAAAAACTATTGAAGTGTTGTTTTGTAATCATACAAGATGATAGTCGAATGCTAAAAGCATGCCCAGAGGGCACCGGGAGAAGCTATGTGGGTACAGGCAGGTCGTGATAGGCCTGTGCACGTTCCTTCCACTGGGGCAGCCTTTGCCTAAGCCAAGCCCCTCTCCCCACCTGTCCTGCCGGGGTGAAGCTGGCTATGCTCTGAGGTGATGAGACCTCGCTGTGTTTGTTGGCCTCGTGTCTGCAGAGTCCCTGGATGCTAAGAATTCATCTCTCTCTTTGTCTCATGCTCTATGACTTTGTGTCACAGACCCTGGGGTAGAGGCATCTGTGTAAAGCAGGAAGCACGGCGGGTAGTGGGTAGTGGGCATATAAATGCCCGGTAGCCAGCTGTGGGCAGTGGGTGGGTGTCACTTCTGCCCAGCTCTTCGAGACAGCACTGCTGTGATGTTTCCGTTTCCCTCGCAGTGCGGAGGCCAGATTAACGGAGGGGACATCGCCGTGTTCGCGTCGCGCGCTGGCCACGGCGTTTGCTGGCACCCGCCCTGCTTCATCTGCACGGTCTGCAACGAGCTCCTGGTGGATCTGATCTACTTTTACCAAGACGGGAAGATCTACTGTGGCAGGCACCATGCCGAGTGCCTGAAGCCACGCTGTGCGGCCTGTGATGAGGTAGGTGAGAGCCGCTCCCATGGGCCCCGCAGCCAAAGGATTCCAGTTCGATTCCCCAGAACCTACGTGGCTAGGAAAATATACATCAAAATACCAATGTGGCTATATTAAAAAAGATAATTACAAGTGTTTATTAGCATGTGTAGACTCTGGGCATCTCTTTTATCAGTAGCCAGAATGGTATCTTTTTTAACATAGCCCTCCTAATAGATATAAAATATTATTACATTGCTATTTTGTTGTATATTTTCCTAGCCACTAATGATGTTGAACATCCTTTTTTAAAAACGTATTTATTTGTTTATGTACTTACTTACTTGAGAGAGAGAGAGAAATTGAGAGAATGGGCACACCAGGGCCCCTAAGCACTGCAAACAAACTCCAGATGCATGTGCTGCTAAGAGCATCTGGCTTGACGTGGGTCCTGGAGAATTGAAGCCAGGTCTTTAGGCTTTTCATGTTACCACCTTTAACCTCTAAGTCACCTCTCCAACCCAAGGAGGGTATTCGTTGTTGTTGTTGTTGTTGTTGTCTTGGTTTTTCCAAGGTAGGGTCTCCCTCTAGCCGCGGATGACCCAGAACTCACTCTGTAGTCTCAGGCTTGCCTCAAACTCACAGCAATCCTCCTTCCTCAGCCTTCCAAGTGCTGGGATTAAAGGTGTGCACCACCACACCTGGCTAGGTTTCTTTGTCATGTATTTCGTAGACTCTCAATTCAGCTCTCGTAATCTATATGTCAATCCTCATTGCAGTACCAAACTAAATGATTATTATAGCTTCATAAGAAGTTTGGAAACATACTCTTTGAAATTTAAAACAACTATATGAGGCCAAAACATGAACGCTTTCGATAGCTAAAACAGGTGTTGGGAATTAAGATGACTCATCATCTGGGAGCCACAGGCCCTCACCATGCCCCAGTGTTCCAAGCATCACCCAATATTATATTTTCCAGAAGAGAAACCAGCGTTCAAGGGATCTGTGTGTCGTTCCCTATTTTAGAAAACACCTTGTGTAGACTGTACGAAACTTCCGTGTGTGAGAGCTGTTCTGTATCTTGCTTCATATTCCTACTATCATGGGGAACAATTAATCACTGGCCAACCCCCGTGCCATATTCAAGTGTGCCTCAGGCAGCTGCAGCTGTGGGACTGGTGTGGAGAAGTGTACATGCATGGTCTTGTTAGGTGGTTCCTGGGTTAGACCTGCTTTCTGAACCTCCTGGTCTGGGGTCCCATAGTGTGTGCTCTCGCTGGATGTGACACTAACCCGTGGCTTATCGGCTCCAGATCATCTTTGCGGACGAATGCACAGAAGCCGAGGGGCGGCACTGGCACATGAGACACTTCTGCTGCTTCGAGTGTGAGACGGTGCTGGGCGGTCAGCGCTACATCATGAAGGAGGGAAGGCCCTACTGCTGCCACTGCTTCGAGTCCTTGTATGCAGAGTATTGTGACACTTGTGCCCAGCATATAGGTGAGACAGTGCTTGGCACTCAGCTTGATTCTTCTGGAATGGGATCTTCTCTGTGTCTGGTATAGTTACAATCCCATTGGTTGCAAGAAATAGAAAGCCAACTCCTATTGGTTACAAGTAATAGAGAACCAAATCCCATTGTTACAAGTAGTAGAGAGCCAACTCCCATTGTTACAAGTAATAGAAAGCCAACTCCCATTGTTACAAGTAATAGAAAGCCAACTCCCGTTGTTACAAGAAACAGAAAGCCAACTCCCATTGGTTACAAGTAACAGAAAGCCAACTCCCATTGTTACAAGTAACAGAAAGCCAACTCCCATTGTTACAAGTAACAGAAAGCCAACTCCCATTGTTACAAGTAACAGAAAGCCAACTCCCATTGGTTACAAGTAACAGAAAGCCTATTCCCATTGGTTACAAGTAACAGAAAGCCAACTCCCATTGTTATAAGTAACAGAAACCCAACTCCCATTGCTTACAAGTAACAGAAAGCCAACTCCCATTGGTTACAAGTAATACAAAGCCAATTCCATTGTTATAAGTAAGAGAAGGTCAACTAACTCCCAGGGGTTACAAGTAACAGAGCCAACTCCCATTGGTTGCAGATAATAGAAAGACAGCTCCCATTGCAAGAAATAGAAAACCCAGTCACATCAGCTTTGGGGAAGGGGACTTCCTGGGCATTTTCCCTCCCCTCCATGTCTCAGATCAGTTTGCATCTGTTGATATCACTGGGGATCAAGCTATCCTTGCATGATGACCAAGATGACACGCTAGTTACACATGGTCTTAACACTTGCTTTCTTCAAGGGAAAGGGACTGTGTCAATTTTCATGTCATTGCTTCCAGATGGAATCTTACCAGTCTTGACTTGGTCATGGTGGGACCATGTGGTACACGTTACCACTGTCAGAGGACAGCGTGACATCATAGAAGGAAAATAGGGCAGGAGAGATGAGCAGATGTCTTTCAGAATCTCTTTAGACAAAAATCAGGGATGGGGCTCCTGGAGAGATGGCTCAGCAGTTGAGGCACTTGCCTACTAAGCCTAACTACCCTGGTTCAGTTTCCCTGGTACCCACATAAAGCCCAGAAAGTGTGTCTAACAAATACAGAGTGAAAGAAATCATTCCTAAACTACATGCTCCCCAGGCAATGGCAGACCCGACAGGAGGAGAATTCTTCTCCCTTGTACGTAACTGATTTGTTCAGCCCTTCAGCACTGTTCCAGGCAGCCAGCATCAAGCTTCTTTGACCTCAATTTTTCTAACACCTTGGGAATGAGCCAACCTGTTTTTAAAAAAATATTGGTAGTGGACAAATGTCATGAGGACACAGCCTGGCCTTCCTTGGCTCACACAATTCCAAGAAATCTGTTGAAAACTGCCAGTGAGTACCTGCAGTGAGGAGGTATGACCACGATCCGCTCAGGAGTACCTTTTGTCTCACTTAAAAGCTTTTAACAGGGGCTGGAGGGATTGTTTAGCAGTTAAGGTGTTTGCCTACAAAGCCAAAGGACCCAGGTTCGATTCCCCAGGACCCACGTTAGCCAAATGCACAAGGGGGCGCACGCGTCGAGTTTGTTTGCAGTGGCTAGAGGCCTTGGCGCACCCATTCTCTCTCTCTCCCTCTCTTTCTCTGTCAAATAAATAAATAATAATTTTAAAAAAAAAAAAGCTTTTAACAGGACCAAAAGGAAGTGGCTTTATCTTGGTGGCTCATCAGAAATGTTGGAATTTGAATCCAGGTAAAAGAGCACATACCTGTAGTCGTAGAACGTTCTGCTTTAACTTCTGAGCTTAGGTGATGCTGAGACCCTTACCCTAAGCTTCCACCCACTTCCTCACAGCCTGATCCCTCCACCAGCTTCCCAGGACCCTTCGGACTTACTGAATCAAAGCCATCAGACATGAGGTCTTTCTTTGGTTATGTGAGTTAGAAAATGGGAAGCCAGGTGGCTGGACGTGCGAGCAGGGGCGTGGGTGGGACTGAGTGTGCAGTGTATCAACCAGTGCTGCTCACAGGTGAATTCTCGCCCACTCCTTGGTGCTTGCCCCGAGGGGAGGCAATGGGTGTTAGAAACCTCACCTATGGTGGCAACGCCACCTCCCCTCAGCATTTCTACGTCCCCGCCCCTCCCTTGAGGACCACCAGTCCTGCCCGAAGCTTCCATGTGGAGTTTTAGACCAGCCGCTTGAGAAAAAGAAAATTTTTAACAGCCCCTCTATTTTCTTCTCTCCCCGCACCCCCTTTCGGCTGTGCAGAGCTTTTATTAACATTCTCTTTTCCTTCCCCCTTACCATAAAAGGCATCTGTGTTTTACCAGAAGGGGGACCACTGTGGCCTTCAGTTTGCTTGCTGCTGTCATTAAATTGCTGTCCCTGATGTTTCTTTTTAATCTGCTTCGCTGAAAAATATAATTTCCCTGTGGCAGCGAGAGTCTCCGCCGTGTGTATCATGCATCCCTCGGTCTCTGGGCGCTTTACCTCTGACCATACTGTACAAATATGCCGTATTTATCCAACCGCTCGGAGCAGTCCCTGCACCAGGCAGCCGTTGCCAGGGCAACAGGACTCTCAGCAGAGTAAACAGCCCTATAAACAGAGGAGCTCCGGGAGCAGCGCACACATGGTCCCTCGGAGAAGTGCTTAAAGGGCTTAGAGAGGGAATTCAAAAAGGAACGCTTAGATGTTGAAGGCAAAGCCCTCTTCCAGATGTTTCGAGTTCAGGAGCAGTTCAGAGGGCCGTCGACATCCCTGATGCTTATCAGGGACCACGTTCCATTGCCTGCTGGGCTGCTTTGTGACATGCCTCCTCTCTCCTCCCCCAGCCCCATCCTAACCTGTCCCCCTGTGAGGCCCTGTCCCAGTAACCAGGCCATCCCTGCCTCCTCCGAACACGTTTCTCTGCAGAAGCTCAGAGACAGACCAGAGGACCTGCCTTTCACAGTGCCCCTAGCAAGGAATGGGCAAGGTTGCGGCTGTGAGAAGCCATGCTGAGTACCGCCCATCATCAAGGACCCGGGGCAGCCAGGGATTCCGGCAAGACCTCTCAGGATTCTCGACGTGTGGGAGAGGGAGGGGAGAGAAGACTGTGTAGCCTCGGGGTTGGCTCCTGGGTAGCATCCAGGCAGTAACCCTCTGCAAACAGGGAGAAACCCAACCAAGGGCACTTCTTAATTGGCCGTCAGGCTGGAGCTAACCCTCTGCATACTCAGCCAGTTAATCCCTACCACCTGGCGGGGTGCACTTTTTTGTCCCATGGCTCTGCTTGGGAGAGCTAGGCACAGAGACGCAGCCACATGCCGAGGGTCACATAGCTAGGAAGTGGCAGACCAAAGACTTGGACCCAACAGATGGCCTCCAGCACTTTGGAACCCACTGGAAAGGGGAGAGTTGGGATTAGCCCTCCTCTACCTGGTGTAGGGTTCTTTACCCCATGTAATGCACAGCCTCTCAGCCCGCTCTGCTCTCTTGTCTCCCAGGGATCGACCAAGGTCAGATGACCTATGACGGCCAGCACTGGCACGCCACGGAGACCTGCTTCTGCTGTGCTCAATGCAAGAAGTCCCTTCTGGGGCGGCCGTTCCTCCCAAAGCAGGGCCAGATATTCTGCTCACGGGCCTGCAGTGCGGGCGAGGATCCCAATGGCTCGGACTCGTCCGATTCGGCCTTCCAGAATGCCCGAGCCAAGGAGTCCCGGCGCAGCGCCAAAATCGGCAAAAATAAGGGCAAGACAGAGGAGGCCATGCTCAACCAGCACAGCCAGCTGCAGGTGAGTTCCAACCGACTGTCAGCCGACGTGGACCCCCTGTCCATGCAGATGGACCTGCTCAGCCTGTCCAGCCAGACACCCAGCCTCAACCGGGACCCCATCTGGAGGAGCCGGGATGAGCCTTACCATTATGGGAACAAGATGGAGCAGAACCAGTCCCAGAGTCCTTTGCAGCTCCTCAGCCAGTGTAACATCAGAACGTCCTACAGTCCGGGGGGGCAGGGGGCAGGGGCCCCGCCTGACATGTGGGCCAAGCGCTTCAGCACCCCCAAGAGAAGTTCGTCGCTGGCCATGAAGGGCCATAGCAACAGCTTTGTCAAGGAGTGCCGGGAGGACTACTACCCAGGGAGGACGAGGTCCCAGGAGAGCTACAGCGACATGTCCAATCAAAGCTTCAGCGAAACCCGGGGCAGCATCCCAGTCCCCAAGTACGAAGAGGAGGAGGAGGAGGAGGGGGGCATGCCCACACAGCAGTGCCGGACCCGCCGTCCACTCAGTGCCCTGAAGTACACAGAGGATATGACGCCCACGGAGCAGACCCCTCGCGGCTCCATGGAATCGCTGGCCCTGTCTAATGCAACAGGTAGGTCACCTGGCAAACAGGTCAGGGGTCACCTTTGGGTGTCCTGAGGCTGCTCCCCAGGAAGGTGCTATTTTTATGTGCTATACCCTCCACTAGCCAGCTGCTGAAGAAAGTTAAGCTGAGCTTCAGTTGGCTTCTGTCCTGGATTGAATTCCCTATAGGGAGATCCTGGGCCCAGGGTCTGGCTGCCTGTGATGTATGGGGGAAGTGGGCGGTCCTCCCAGGGGAAGGAAAAGACCCAGTGAGGAATGCTGTCGCCTCTGAGATCTAGCTGCAGTTTGTCCCCTGGGGCCGCATTGCCCCATAGAGTCAGTTCCTTCTTGTGACAGCGGGACCAGCGTCCTCCCACTCTGGCCGTCCTTCATTGGCTTTGGGCTGCTAGGCAGTGGCTGGGGGACAAGGACATAGGTGTGACCATGGACGAGGCAGAATGCTGGCTAAAGATGTCACTCTTGAGGAGCAGCTGTGAGATGGTTGCCACAACTGAGGTGCAGGTCCCCCAGGCTGGTGCGGCTTGGGTACACAAAGCATCCCCAGGGTATCTTCCAAGGGTTTTCTGATCCCGGATATCTCACAGATGGGCATGTGAAGATGTAAGGAATCCGTGGAAAGATGAGGAAGGAGGAAGCAGGCTGGCTGAGATGGATGACAGAGGGGGATGGACCCAGCGTGCTATCTCCAACAAAGGTGTGCAGTTGGTTATGAAGGCTAGATAGTTGCCCAAGATGGCCAATGCCTTGACACCCAAGAGCATGCCTGGTGCGCTCGTCTTATCAGTCGGGGTGCTGTTGTAGGACTTATCTGGCTAATCATTTGTAACTGTATGTCTCAGTCTCACTCAGCGGGGCCACATCTTGGGAACTGTTTGAATACACATTCAGTCACTTGAAGAGGCGTTGCTGCCCGGGGACCAAGGCCAGGCAGATAAGCAGGACCTGCAGTTCTCATTACCAGGGAACCCGGATGCTGCTTGAGTTACAGCCTGGGGTCCTGTCCAGTGCCTGCCTGGCTCCCTGTGCCTCTGTGGCTCTTAGCATTCAGGCTAGGTCATGTGACATGAAATGGTGCCCCCTTCCTCAAAAAAAAAAACAACTCTATAAAAGCAACAAGCTCCCTTTGTTCTCTGGGGAAACTGAAGCCCCCTCTCTCTCTGTCTTCAGTGACCCCATCTTTCTCTTCCATGGTGTGCCAACCCCCTGCTTGGGAACCGAAGCCTGCTCTCCTTGGCTTTGGGACCACATAATGCTTTCTGTAACATGATGCTAATAACTTTCCTAGTAAAGCTCCAATTTCTTTACTATTTTAACTGTTTATTGACAACCTCCATCCGTATAGAGAATATATCATGATCATAATCCCCTTCTACCACCCTCCCTTTTCCCCCTGCAAAATCCCCCCTCCGGGCTGGGCGTGGTGGTGCACGCCTTTAATCCCAGCACTCGGGAGGCAGAGGTAGGAGGATCGCTGTGAGTTCGAGGCCACCCTGAGACTACAAAGTGAATTCCAGGTCAGTCTGAGCTAGAGTGAGACCCTACCTTGAAAATCTCCACCAAATCCCTTCTTCTTTCCAACTCATCTCTCTTCTGTTTTGATGCCATCATTTTCCCCTCCTATTACACAGGTCTTACATGGGTGGCACCAGCCACTGTGAGGTCATAAATACCATGTCCACTTTGTGTCTGGAAGACAGTATTGCAAGCACTCCTCCCCTTCCTTTGGCTCTTACATTCTTTCTACCACATCTTCCACAGTGGTCACTGAGCCTTGGCAGGTGTGACAGAGATGTCTTACTTGGTTAAAGCTCCAGTTCTAGAAGGCCAGTTTATCTCAGTGTCTCTCTCACACTGGCCTGTTCTCCCCTCTGAGATGGACTCATTGTTTCTGTCCCTCTGGTCACAAGGAGCGGAGACACACCTGCCTTCAGAGTACGTTCCATAAAAAGTGTGTCAGGAGAGTCCAGCCTGCTTGGCAACATGACATTGTCACCTACAAACATGTTGGGCTACGTCCATAGCTATCCTGGACGGGCCACAGGTTAAACGTGTCTGGACAGTAGGTAGAGATAGGTGGTAAAACCCCTGGGTCAGCCCCACCTGCCAAGCTTCATATTGCCATGAACGTGAATTTTTCAACTAACACTTATGCAGTTCATACCACGTGTGAGCCGTTGTTCTGGGCCCTTCATGAATGTTAGCTTGCTGAATTATGTTGTCACAACACTGTAAGGGAGGGATGTCATTATTCTCATTTCAGAATTGAGGAAACAGAAGGGTGGGGGGACTCACCGAGAGTGACCCAGCTTTTAAGGGATTGAATAAGGATGTGGTAGTTGACTCCTTAACCACCTTAATATAAGCCCCACTTGCTTAAACATTCCAGAATAGTTAAAAACATAGACTTTTCCAGAATACTCTTAAACTCTCTCCTAAGCAAACACTAGGTGTGTCTGAGTCACAGGATGTCTATATAGTTTCATTTTTTTTAACTTTAAAGACAATCTTTTTTTTTTTTAATTTGCAAGCAGAGAGAGAGAGAGACAAAGAGAGGGAGGGAGGGAGAGAGAATGGGTGCACCAGGGCTTCTAGCCGCTGCAAACAAGCTCCAGACGCATGCACCACTTTGTGCATCTGGCTTTACGTGGGTACTGGGGAATCAAACTCCAGTCGTTAGACTTTGAAGACAAGCGCCTTAACCACTTAGCTACCGCTTTAGCCCCATTGTGTTTCTTTTATCTTTTCTCAAACGTATTTTCCACGTACCTTCCCACTTGTCCATCAGGACAAAGCGCAGCCGCCCTTACCCCGTGTTTCACATGAGGGAAAGATGATGAGGCCTTGGTGACCGAGCACCTCCCTGACGTGGCAGAAGTGAGCGATCAGTGCTGGGCAAGGACTGCCTGGCTCGCAGCCCCAGCTGTTACTCTAGAGAGATTTGTGTGCTTAAGTGTTTCAGAGGCCAGCAGATAAATACATACCTCACCTCTGAAGCCTGGTTCCTCAAGGCAACATCACCTGAATTAGAACCATTGGAATGCTTGATTAAAACACGAGCTCTCAGGCTGGAGAGAGGGCTTAGCGGTTAAGGCATTTGCCTGAGAAGCATAAGGACCCAGGTTTGATTCCCACGTAAGCCAGACATGCATGGTGGCTCCTGTGTCTGGAGTTCATTTTCAGCGGCTAGAGGCCCTGACACTCCCATTCTCTCTGTCTGTATCTCTCTGATAAATAAATAAAAATACTCTTTTAAAATAATTTTTTAAAAACCATGCGCTCTTGGCCTCCCCACTCATGCAACAGAGCTCCTCAGAAGAGGGACCCACGAATCTGCACTCCTACCAGCTCCCTGCTGGGACTGTCTGAGCCCAGACAGTGGTCTGTTTGTTGTGACCATAATTGCCTACATGAAAGGGCCTAATGGGGAAATCAGGAGTCTCAGGTAGGAATGGGGGAGCAGCCAAGAGAGAAGGAGACCACACAGTCTCTACTTCTAAGGAAGAGACCATGGGTCTCTGGGTCCTTGGGCAAAGCAACTAACGCCCCTCTGCCTTCAGGTTCTGAAAAGCAACGCTGAGCTGTGTGTGATAAGACTGCGGAAAGGGCATTAAGATCAGTACCATCCAATTCGGTAGCTACCAGCTACATGCAGCTTGAAATTAGATCAATTAATGTGAAATGAAATAGATGTCGCAGGCCATTCATTGGAGTACTAGCAAGAGATAAGTGCTCAACAGCAATGGGCTGAAATTTAAACTTGATTCCATTTTCATTAATTTCAATTCCATTAGCGGCATGAGACTCAAGGACGCCCTGCTGGGCAGAAGGATGGTGAGATGTGTGCACTGCTGAGCCCAATGTCGATCTCTGCAAGTTCTCACACGTCTCATCTACTGATTAGAAATAGTGGATCAGGGGCTGGAGAGATGGCTCAATGGTTGAAGCACTTTCCTGCAAAGCCTACGGACCCAGGTTCAGCTCCCCAGAACCCACATAAGCCGGATGCACAAGGTGGCACATGCATCTGGAGTTCATTTACAGTGGCTAGAGGCCCTGGTGTGACCATTCTCTCTCTCTCTCTCTCTCTCTCTCTCTCTCTCTCTCTCTCTCTCATAAATAAATAAATACAATATTTAAAAAAGAAAGAGAGAGAGAGAGAACGAAAGAGAGAAGAAAGAAAACAAAATAGTGGGTCAGGAGTCATGGTCCCTAGGCTAAGATCTCCCTTCATTTGTCTTTTTCATATATATTGCTAGGGATTGAACCCAGGACCTTATGCATGCAAAACAAATGCTCTGCCACTGGGCTGTCTCAGACAGACCTTTTGGTTTTATTTTGTTTTTCTTTTGTTTGTTTGCTTTTCTCAAGGTAGGGTCTCACACTAACCCTGGCCCACATGGAACTCACTCTGTAGTCCCAGGCTGGCCTCAAACTCACAGTGATCCTCCTACCACTGCCTCCCAAGTGCTGGGATTAAAGGCGTGCACCGCCGGGCCTAGCTTACTATTCTTTTGAGACAGGGTCTCATGTAGCTATGTAGACAAGGTAGGCTTTGAACTTTTGATCCTCCTGCCTCTACTTTTGCTGTGATCATAGGCATGCACCACCATGCCAATTTATTGAGGTGCTGGGAATCAAACCCAGGGTTTCATACATGGTAGGCGGGCTGGAGAGATGGCTTAGCAGTTAAGCGCTTGCCTGTGAAGCCTAAGGACCCCAGTTTGAGGCTCGATTCCCCAGGACCCATGTTAGCCAGATGCACAAGGGGGCGCACGCGTCTGGAGTTCGTTGGCAGTGGCTGGAAGCCCTGGTACGCCCATTCTCTCTCTCTCTCTCTCTCTCTCTCTCTCTCTCTCTCTCTCTCTCTCTCTGCCTCCTTCTCTCTGTCTGTCACTCTCAAATAAATAAATAAAAATAAACAAACATACATACATGGTAGGCAAGCACTCTACCAACTGAGCTACATTCCCAGCTCTTTTCTTATGTTTTATTTTGAGGAAGGGTCTCAATCTTGATTCTTCTACCTCAGCCTCCCAAGTATCTGGGATTATAGGTGTGCACCACCAGGTCCATCCAGCTCCATCTTACCATGTAGAAGTCTTGTGATCTTAGCCACTTAAGCTCTGTAGGACTTAATATCCTGGAAATTGGAATTTGGTGATAATTAAGGCTTCCTTTGTGGGGACTTTGTAAAAATTAATGATAGGTGCATTTAACTTCGTGAACATAGTTCTTGACACATGTCACCCTCTGTGATGATTACCTGGTATGTCTTTATGTCATTCTTTCTCCTTCCAGAACATCCAACAATAATTCTTAGCTACTCCCTTCTGCTGGTAACCACCAGTGTGCAGTTTAGCAGTGTGTAGCAGTGGCCCTGTGGCCCCCCCTTTCCCCAAGCAGCACGAGAAGAATGTGAAAAACAGGGAATTCAAGAAAATTGTCTTGTCCTGTGTTCCCGTGGGCCTGTCAGGCATGACACTGTAAAGAAAGAGGGGCCCGACATTCCATACTCTGCTTCTTCCTTCCTCCTCGGAGCGCAGGCCGAGTGGCTTTGCACATCCGATACTCCATAGTCCTGCACCAAAGACGTAGGGTCGAGAGACCTGCAAAGCCCATCTTCTTGCTACTGATCCTCATGGTTGCAGTTGAATATTTTTCTGGAACATTCTTTTGAGAAGGCATTGGTCTGAACCTGCTATGCATTTATCAGCTCTAACATGAGACCCTGAGTTACAAGTATGAAGTCTGAAGAGCTTAGCTCAAATCCCTTAGTCCTGCCTCCAAAGCTTGGTTTCAGCATAATGGTTTTTCTTTTCCCCTTCTGAGATTGGTAACTTATGCTAGGGAGTAAGTCTATTGTGTTTATTCTGCCAGGAGGCACGATCTTTGTGTGGGCAGCCTTGTTCCTTAGAACAGTCCTGGGGAAAGAGAGAGCTCAGCAGCTTGCCAGCCTCTGATCTGGGCCCTGGCACTGCCCAGTTTGTTTAGAACTGGGAGGGTACAGGCCCTTCTCCATGGCAAACAGAGCCTGTGCCTTCTGCTCGTGCTGGGTGACTCAGGCAGCCACAGTCATCGTGTGCACAGCACACTGTGGGAAGCCTTTTAACCCTGCTCTGCCCGGATGCCATCTGAAGCATCCCACGTGATCTTAGTGTTGGAGAGAGTAACTAGAATGGCATCAGGAGTGCCAAGGTGTCATCTCTGAGCACTTTCTGTGGCCCGGCTCACTTCATCCTCGCCTTACCCCTAGGAGATGGCCACAGCCTTCCATTGCGTAGACGGGCGAGGCCCAGAAAGGCCAGTGAGCCCTGGGCCACACTGCGGAGGGGTAAAGGAGTAAGACTCAACCCGGAGCAGCGTAGCTCCAAGCTGGTGTCTGTAACTAGTGTGGCAGCTGTGAGGGGTGGGGATGAAGACACTGTTGCTAAGCTGGAGGGATGGCTTAGGGGTTAAGGTGCTGGCCTGCCAAGCCAAAGGACCGAGGTTCTGCTCCCCAGGACCCACATAAAGCCGGATGCACAAGGTGGCACCTGCATCTGGAGTTCGTTTATAGGGGCCTCAGGCCTTGGCGTGCCCAATATCTATCTCTATCCCTCTGTCTCATAAATAATAAATAAATAAAATATTCTTTAAAAAAGATGATGTTGCCGGGCATGGTGGCGCATGCCTTTAATCTCAACACTTGGGAGGCAGAGGTAGGAGGATCTCCATGAGTTCAAGGCCACCCTGAGTCTCCATAGTGAATTCCAGGTTAGCCTGAGCTAGAGTGAGACCCTACCTCGAAAAACCAAAAAAGAAAAAAAAAGATGTTATTGCTGCTGCTAATGCTAAAGAACGATGGAGGTAAAGATGCTATTGCTGCTAACAGACCACTGACCATGGTGGGGCATGCTGGTGCCTTCACCGCACTTTCAGAGATAAGCCTGGCTATCACACCATTTCACGACGAGACCACTGAGATTCATAGGAGGTGGGACTTCTCACGCCTGGGTCACAGATGAGTACAAGCTCCCAGATTCTTTCACTGAAGCTGTGGCCACTCCTTGGTTGCCCAGGCTGACCAGGCCTTGAACTCAGGTACGATGGGCTGCAAAGCCCACATTCTTAACTGCTCAAGACAGAACGGGCCTTAATGAGAAGGGCCATGTGGGTTCAGAGGAGGCCCTAGAAGGTCGTCCACGAACAAGCAAACCCAGACATGAAGATTCACAATGTCGCAGCATAGACAGGGTAAGATTTGCAACAGGAGATGGGGCTAGAGAGATGGCTCAGTGGTTAAAGGCGCTTGCTTGCAAAGCCTGATGGCCTAGGTTCAATTCCCCAGTGTCCATGCAAAGCAGGATGCACAAAGTGGAGCATGCATCTGGAGCTCATTTGCAGAGGCAGGAGACTCTGGCACACCTATTCTCTCTCTTATAAATAAATATTAAAAAAAAAAAAAAACTACAAGGACAGCCAGGACATTGTTGAGAAAAGGAAAGGGGCAGAGATTCGTGATGACGCTGAGGGAAGGGTCCTGGAAGCCAGAGGAAGACAGATAAGGTTTGCCTGCTGTATGCTGGTCGAGTCAAGCCAGCATCAGTAGAGAGTGTCTGTGTCTCAGCCCGGCTCTGAGGAGAGGTTGGGAAGGCTTCACCTACATTGCGTTGTTACAGGATCACAGTTGCACGGGCCTCACGTCCATACCTGGACCAGGGAAGCACAGATTTGCCACAGTAAGCAGACGAAGGCTGGCGGGGGGGTGGGGGGACGCAGAGGGTAAGTTTTCAGCATCGCTGGCAAACTGGAGAGAATTTGCAAACAGCTGCGTGAGATTCTGAAGCAATGCCTGGCACAACCAGAAATGTCTGAAATGCCTTTTAATCCTCATAATGCAAAACAGCTCGGGACCATTCCGTGCAGCTTGGGTATCCATCCTGAAACCCATTTTCTTCATTTAAATAGTCGTGTTAAACCGCCTAACTAGCTGGTGCCCACGTTTTGAGGGGCCACACCTCAGACAGGCTTGGGGTTGTCTAGCGCTGCATTTTTCTATCCATTCTCTTCCTCCATGAAGATGTGCAGCCCAGCTTGCAGTTAATGGATTTGAAACCCTGGAACTCACCTTAAATTCTATCCACTGGCCCCTGGCATGGATTCTGGGGAAATGCTTAGTGACAGTCTGCTGGTACTATGGAACTCTTGTTTGCACGTGTGTGAATCTCAAGTCCAACTGCTGAAAATGAACAACAACAAAAAATTAGTGGGAGGCTGGGAAGACGAAAGGCACTTACTTGCAAAGCCTGTCAGCCTGGGTTCAATTCCAGCCACCCCCGATAAGCTGGACACAGAAAAGCGGTGTCTGGTTTTGGTTTACATTTGTAAGAGGCCCTAGGGCACCTCCTCACCCCCGCTCCCCCCCACCACACACGTCTAAATGAATTTGTTTGTTTTCCGATGTAGGGTTAGTGTCGCTGTAGCCCAGGTTGATCTGGAATTCACTATGTAGTCTCAGGGTGGCCTCGAACTCACAGCAATCCTCCTACTTCTGCCTCCCGAGTGCTGGGATTAAAGGCGTGCGCCACCACACCTGGCATAAATGAATTTTTTAATCTCCTGACTATGTCCCCAGCTTCTCATAGCTCTTGGTTTGTCCAGAGCGCCTCGGGGAGTGATGCGCACACTTATCATGTGAAGGATGTGATGGCTTCTTAAGCGCAGGGTGTGGCTTCTGTGGAATGAAGGGGTACGTGCCAGGAGCGTGGTGATTCCAGTGTCCTCCGCAAACACAACAGGGAGCGTGGACGGCAGGCCCTAGTCTTGTGACAAGGTCCACTTCGGCAATAGAATCAGCATGAAAACCAGAAGTGTGTGAGGCCAGAGGTTGGCAGGAACTGAAGGGAGGTTGGCTTGTAGTGTTTGTTCAACTTGGAGTGATTCTCAGCAGCCCTTCCTGCCTTTCTACCAGTATCACCTGGAGCCGTCAGGCGGGGTGGGGGTGTACGCACAGATATCCCTTGTCCCAGGTTTCTTCTGCCAGATGTTACCTACATTCTACCCTCTGCAAATCAAAGCCAGGGAATGACACATTTCTCATCTGTTTGGGATTTTTTTTGCATGTGTATATGTCAGTGGTATGTGTGTGTTTGTGTGAGGGCGCACACGTGTTTGTGGGTGGATGTGTGTGTGTGTGTGTGTGTGTGTGATGACCAGACGTGGACACCAGCTGTCTTTCTCAATCACTCTCCACCGTTTTGTCTGTTCATTTTTAATTCACGAGAGAGACAGAGTATGGGTGTGCCAGGGCCTCTTGCTACTGCAAACAAACTCCAGATACATACCCACCCTGTATCTGACTTGACATGGGTACTGGGGAATTGAATCTGGGCCATCAGACTTTGTAAGCAAGTGCCTTAACGGCTGAGGTATCTCCCCGGCCCTCCACTTTTTGTTGGGACAATGTCTCTCACTGAACCTGGGGTTTGCCAGTTCACCTTGACAAGCCAGCCAGCGAGCCCAGGGGTTCCCTCCGCCAGCCCCCCGCTGGGATCACAACCACACACTGCCGTGCTTAGCCTCTAAGCAGGCGCTGGGGATCTGAACTTGGTCCTCTTGTTTGTGCCGCAAGCACTTCACATGTGCACTGAGCCATCTCCCCAGCTCATGTGACATGTTTTTTTCCAGAAGGCAGGTGTCACGAACCAGGCTGAGCAAACAGGGCACCTACCTCGAACATCAAGTCAGTGTCCTCCACTGAAGAGAAGCCTACCGTGGCAGCCTAAAAATGTCAGGCTGGCCGGGCGTGGTGGCGCCCGCCTTTAATCCCAGCACTCGGGAGGCAGAGGTAGGAGGATTGCCGTGAGTTCGAGACCACCCTGAGACTGCATAGTGAATTCCAGGTCATCCCGGGCTAGAGTGAGACCCTACCTACCTCAAAAAACAAAAACCAAAAGAGGCAGGCTGAATTTCCATGTGCTTAGCTGAAGAGGCACATCCCCCTTCATTCTTTCTCATCTCTTCACTGCCCTAGGCTTCTTTGTACCAATTTTCAGATTATCCATCCCAGGAAAGTCTCCTTGTCTTGCTCTTATTTTGCCCGTGTACAAGAAAAAGAGGTAAAAATTCAGTCATTTTGCTGCTTGCCCAGTGGAGCAGAGACAGTGCTCATGTGCAATTCTGTTTTCCAGTTTTCTTTGGAGCAAACCGTTGCCTCTCAGCTATGCTCCATCCGAGGGATTCTCACGTCCCAGAGCCAGTTGTCTGGTCGTCCAGACTGAGCCCTGAGGGTGTTATCAGTACAAGGACACCTGTGAGGATTTGCTTCTGATTCTGACCTTGTGCTGTTGGTGAGAACGTCCTTGACAATACCCGGTGTTATAGTCATGGACTCGTTGCTGGGGAAAAGCACCCGACCCAGATCAGCTGATGGTAGGAAGGGGTTTATTCCGGCTCACGGTCTCCAGGGGAACCTCCGCGATGGCAAGGGACAGCATGGCATGAGCAGCGGCTGGGCACCACCTCTGCCACAGAAGGTAGAAAACAGCAGGAGGGTGAACTGAACTCTGGCAGTGGGGTGCTGGCTCTACACCCCTAAGCTCGTCCCCAACAAAATACCTCCTCCAGCAAAGTTCCACCTCCCAAATTGCCATCAGCTGGGTGGGACCAAGCATTCAAAACATATAAGTTTGCACTGGAGAGATGGCTTAATGGTTAAGGCAAAGCCTAAAGACCCAGGTTCGACTCCCCAGTACACATGTAAGCCAGATGCACGTGGTGGCAAATGTCTGGAGTTTGTTTGCAGTGGCTAGAGGCCCTGGTGCACCTATTCTCTCTCTTTCTCTATCTGCCTCTCTCTCTCTCTCTCATAAATAAAATATTTTTAAATATTAAGAAAATACATATGAGTTTATGGGGAACATCTGATTCAAACCACCATGCCTAGCTAATACCTAGCAGTGAGCAGACCAGACCATGCCAGGGTATCTCATCCTGACAGTGGCAGACTGCCCTATAGCTGCCTTTAAGCCACAGTGCCAAGTTTAAAAGGCAGAAGAGTCAAGGTCATGCTTGACCTGTGGCCTTTCCTTGAGAGCAGCATGAACTCGTGGCTGGAAGCAAGAGGAGAGGATGGACTAGACTAACCCATCCTTTTTATTTCTTTCTTTATGTTTGAATACTGACTCCCAGAGAAACAAACAAGGGGTGACTTCCCTTTATAAGGGCATACCCTCTGACACAAACACTGGCATGTGAGAACAGGGAGGTCTAGTGGGGTGCAGCTCAAGGGCTCTCAGTGAGGATGGTATAGGGTGGAAAGTTTGGCAACATTTTGGGAGTCACAACTGGCTTCTAGTGTATAAAGGCTGCCGAGGCTGCTGGCCATCCTACCGTGCACAGGGCAACCGCCTTCTCCCCACGAGCCAGGAGTACGAAGGCAGACAGGCTGGAGTAGCCACAAGGAATTCCACTGTAAATTGCCAGTCACTGTCTAAGTCATTCTAGACCAACTCAGAGGAGGGTGTGATGTGTAATGAGGAGCCTCGAAGCTGGCATCCTGGAAGCCCCGTCTGCATCTTCAAGAGCTCCACCAGTGGGCTGGGGGGATGGCTCAGTGGGTATACACAGCTAGATGCCGTCGTGCGTGTCTATAATCCCAGCGCTCCACGGCAGGATGGGAGGCGGACACAGGAGCATCCCCTAGACGCTGGCACGCAGGCTGGGTAGTCTGATGAACACAATGGTGAATGGCGGACCCTGCGTCAAATAAGGCGGAAGGCTAAGACACACACAAGGCTGTTCTCTGGTCTCAATATGCACACTGTGTAACGAACACACCACACACACACACACACACACACACACACGCTCAGCTGGCTTCTCAGTCTGCCCACGCAGCAGCGTGCACTTGAGCTGACCCTTTAAAGGGTCAAACTGACCCGGATGAAAACCCCTGCACTCCTGATCTGAGCCTAGGGTTTCCTCCAAGTCCTTCGGCTGCTGGTCAAGTAATCTCTGCCTCCCCAGGGCTGCTTGGAGGTGTGAGGCACTACGCGTCAAGCCTGTCATTGCCTGGCCTGTGGCAACCTTGGGATTGGAGAGTTGTCATTACTTTTATTACTAAGCGTCCCTGGGTGCTGACCTCCTGTCGCCTTCCTTTAATTTTGCCTCAGCCCACTGCTCACTTAGCAGGAGAAGGAAGAAGGAATGGGGGCGCAGGGATTGCTCGTAACAGAAAAGGCTGGAAGGCCAGTGCTGGGATGGGCGAGTGAACGCGAGTTTGGCCATCACGAGATGTTAACCACCTAGACCTGTATGTACCCCCCCCACACACACACACCTGGGAAGTCTGTTGCTTGGGGATTTTTTCAGAACTACCTGAAGCCCAAAGGATGAGCCCCTGGATCTCTTTTCCCACCTTGTCTGAGCTAAAAGAGGATACTAGAACCCGTGGCCTAGTTATGCCCCTGTCACACCTATTAAGGAAATGGAGCCCAGCTTCCTGGAGTGAGAAAGTCACTGTCAACTTACAGCTCTGATTTTCTTTGTCACCCCCACCCCATCTCCCATACCCCCCAGTACACCCCCAGTATCAATTAACTTCTCAGAGAATTCCCATTTGGCACAGCTTAAAGGAGTTAATTTGTTCTTTGAGTCTGTGAATGAGAAACAGGCCCAGTTTGGGGCCGGGAGCAAGGAAGACAATAGGGAGATCACAAGGATGGAAGTTTTCCATTGAGATCATTATCAACTCCAAAAATGAGCCCAGTCTGGCCCTTGGCAAAGGATATGGTTCAAGCTCTGCGCCCTCTGCAGGTAGAGAGAGGTATTACATCCCGACCCAAGCAGCCCACTAGCTCCGCCTCCCTCCACACAGCCCTAGTTTCACTGCCCCTTAGTTATGGGGGGCGGGGGTGGGATGACGACGGTCGGACATGCCTTCTAGCAACCTGAGCATCACCGTCACAGGTGTTCTTTCTACTCAGGAGTAAGGACTTACCACGAAGGAAATGTCTTCCATGGTCTTCTCTGACCCCTGAAGCTGGGAGTAATTCGGTCGCTAGGCATCTGGGGGCACACCTCTTTATGGTAATATTGGATGGAATATATGAGATCAGAGGCCATGTTTTATTGTACCTGTCTTCTGAGACCCAAGACTGCTTGCAAAAGAGAGGTGTTTGACTCCCTTTGTGGATTCAAAGAAGGCCATGCCCACCCAACCCCCTGTTGTCTCTAAACTCAGAGCCCTGTCTCCCCCCCCCCAACACACACACACCCCAGCATCCATTTGCAAATATCATTTGCACTCAACCCAGTTTCTAACACTGCATGTATCTCATTTGCAGAAACTGCCTAAGATACCACATCCTCCCACACCGCGTCCCCCCCAAAATATGTCTATAGGGCTGCCTCTCTAGAGTTGCCATTTAAGAGAGGACTGTACTAGTGGGTCTGTCCACCCACTTGCAATCCCTTTCATCCTGTTTTATCTACCTGTTTTCGATACCAGAGTTTGATCCAAAATGCTTTTGAAAACAGGAGAAGAAAAAGACATCTTAAAAATTTTTTTTCAATGTGCCTGTGTGGGTGCACATATGTGTGCATGGGTGGGTGCTTGTGTCCGTTACTTTCTCATTGCTGGAACAAAATGTGCAAAAGTAGCTTAGGGAAAGAAAGTATATTTTGAGGGGAAGTTTTGTCAGGGCAGGAACAGGAGGCTGGCTTACATCATCCCATCAACAGGGAGGAAGTAGAGAAAACAGGAAATGAGGCCAGTTTATAAAGCCATTAAGCCTTCCTCTCCCCGCCCCCCATGAAACACTTCCTCCAGCCAAGGTCTATTACCCTAAGGTTCGATAACCTTCCCATACAGCACCACCAACTAGAGATTAAGTATTCAAACACAGGAGTCTGTGGGGGACATTTGACATTCAAACCTCCACAGAAAAGAAAAAGGTAAGACTTTTTTTAACATGAGTATGGTGGGTGGGTGGGTGTCCAGAGGTCAGGGTCAGGTTTCTTACTCTATTGTTCGTCTTCTTTTTGTTTTTAAATATGTTTTATTTATGTACTTATTTGAGAGAGAGAAAGAGGCAGAGAGAGAGAAAGCAAGAGGGAGAAAATGGGCCTGCCAGGGCCTCCAGCCACTGCAAACAAACTCCAGATGCATGCGCCCCCTTGTGCATCTGGCTTATGTGGGTCCTGGAGAATGAACCTGGATCCTTTGGCTTTGCAGGCAAATGCCTTAACCGCTAAGCTATCTCTCCAGCCCTTCTTTTTGTTTTTGGAGACCAAGTCTCTCACTGAACCCAGAGCTCACAGAATCACCGAGACTAGCTAATCAGCATATCCCAGGCTTTCTCCTGTCTCGGCCTCCCCAGCTCTGGCCGGTGTGCATGGCCGTGCCCACCTCTTACCTAGATGCTGTCCTCGTGCGTGTGTGGCCAGCGTGTGATCCACTGAGCCACCTCCCCCACCCCATCTTAAGCATTGTCGTGATGTTGAGTTGTTTTATATTCATTTATTCAGCAAATATTTATTGAGTCCCTACCATGTGCCAGGTCCTCTGCTAGTTGCCAAGGGTACGTTGATGAATAAATCAGTTACAGTTCCCCGTATGGGTCAGGGCCCAGCAGGAAACAGATGGTGTGTGCAAAGGGTAATTAATGACAGCGTGATGCAGGAGTGAGGGCCCAGGGTGGCAGCTTCAGCCTTGGGTAGAGAGCCACAGCCTGCAGGAGGAATCCAGCCAGTAAAGCCTTGACCTTGACCTTGACCTCTGGCGTCTTCCGCCTCTCATCTACTCCCATTGGTCAGGCTCAGCTAGAAGCCCGAGGGCAAGGGAGCCTAGGATACAGCTTTCCAGGCAGCAGGACACAGAGAGATGCCTTAGAGTTCAGCAAGAGGTGCATAGACACCCAGGGCAGTGCAGAGAGAGAGAGATGAGCCAGGAAAAGAGTGGCGCGCAGTAAGGGACAACTTCGCAGAAAGGGTGCTCATGAAGCTCTGTGACATCGCCCGGCAAAGGAGGGGAGAGGGAGGAGAAGGTGGTCCCGGCCTTAAGGAGAACATGTTCAAAGAACCCTGGGGCAGAAAAGCACTTGTCTGGTTCCTGAAACTTAAAGCGAGCCAGTGTGATAAAGAGAGCATTTGAAAAGAAAGCTGTATTCGGGGGCTGGAGAGATGGCTTAGCGGTTAAGTGCTTGCCTGTGAAGCCTAAGGACCCCGGTTCGAGGCTCAACTCCCTAGGGCCCACGATGCACAAGGGGGCACACGCGTCTGGAGTTTGTTTACAGTGGCTGGAGGCCCTAGTGCGCCCATTCTCTCTCTCTCTCTCTCTCTCTCTCTCTCTCTCTCTCTCTCTCAAATAAATAAATAAAAATGAATAAAAAATATTTTTAAAAAAGAGAGAGCTGTATTCGGAAGTGTGAAGCATTCCCATGTCATTGAGAAAACTGCCCTGCCCACCCTCCCCCCCCATTTTAGTGGGGTCCCTTAAAGGTGAAAAGGTCAGGTGACTTGCAGGAAAGCGAGTGCATGGCTTCAGAGAAGCAGAATCTCACGTCCGCCGGGCCGGGAGCTTGCCTCTGAGAAGAGAAACTGTCTGCAAACTTGTCTCTGATCTCTACGTTGACAAAGCTGGTTTGGGGTTCCAGGATATGCTTTCTGTCCGGTTAGATCTTGCGTTTCATACACACAGTACATCTGAATTTTACCCCAGGTGTCCTCTCTTAGCCAAGCAACTAATAAATAAATCTGATTAGTGCAAAAGTTTTTTCCTTAAGTAAACAGTAACCTTGAAAACTCTGGCTAAACAGAAGTGGGATTCCCAAATCCTCTTATTTTTCTTCCTTTCTTACACACACACACACACACACACACAGAGAGAGAGAAGCCAGTATTGGCTGTGGCCAGCCAGGTCCCAGGCTCTGTGAACATATCTGTTCATCTTTAAGGAGAAAGATTAAACAGAGCTGTCATTTTCCCCACGTGGATGTTGCCATAGTTACAACCATCGTGTTTTGAGCCACAGCCTCTTACCGATTCCAGAGCTTGCTATTTATTCCCCCAGCACCGCCCAGCTCTGCCGATTCCAGGCTCTCTGCTCCCTGGGGAACTGCGGCTACAGGTGTGTGTGGCCACACCCAGCTGTTTATGTGGGATCTAGGGATTCAAAGGCAGGTCGCCTTGGCCCTCATGCTTGCTCAGGAAGCACACTTGACCACTGAGCCATTCCTCCAGCCCCATACTTTTTGTTTTTTTTCAAAATCCAAAATGATTGAAAAATCTTCATCTGACATTGCCATCCTAAAAGTTTCATCATCTATGAGGAAAGAGGCCATAAGGCCAAGCAAGCTCTCAGTTGAGGACAAATGGTCTAGGGACCAAGACTTGGCCTGACAGACCTCAAGAGTCTTCCTGTGTTTGAAGCCCATGGGCTGTGCTCTCCCTGAGGTGGAAAGGGGCCAGTGTTTCACAGGAATTAGCTGTCTCAAGAGAGCATTTCACAGACATCTACTGGAAAGACAACATAGAGGCTAAAATACCCAGGCCCTGGTTATCAACCTTGGACACGTGGAATAATCTAGAGATTTTGCATAGATTTTTGTTGTTGTTGTTGTTTAGTTTTTTTCAAGGTATGGTCTTGCTCTAATCCAGGCTGACCTGGAATTCACTATTCACCAGTCTCAGGCTGGCCTCAACTCTTGGCAGTCTTCCTACCTCTGCCTCCCGAGTGCTGGGATTAAAGGCGTGTGCCACCACGCCCAGGTAACCTAGAGATTTAAAATAAAATCCCAGCCAGGCGTGGTGGCGCATGCCTTTAATCCCAGCACTCGAGAGGCAGAGGTAGGAGGATCACTGTGAGTTCGAGGCCAACCTGAGACTACATAGTGAACTCTAGATCAGCCTGGTCTAGAGTGAGACCCTACCTCAAAAAAAAATAAATAAATAAATAAAATAAAATAAAATCCCAGTGCCTGGACCCCTCTCTGAAAATTTCAGGCCTAGCCAGTCTGGTGTTTGACTTGGGCAGGAAGCCACATCAAAGCCCCCCAGTAATGATCCCAGGCAGGCAAGATTGAGAACCACTGTGTTGAAGCACAGCCCGAATCCTCAGCAGAGACCCAGGCGTGTAGCTTGTGGCACCATGTGTGGTTGTTCTGCTTCTAGCCTTGGTGGGGTGCTCTACCACCCCCCACCTCAGTGCCTCCAATCCTTCCTCCGTGTTGGTGCGTAACCCAGGAGCATCCGAAATGCTCTGCAAACACTTCGCTCTGCGAGACCCTACCCAGAGCTTCCAGACGTTGCAGAGCCTGTGACACGACATCAGGATGCTCTTGGGAGGCAGCTGAGACAGACTGAATTTCCTCAGGTATAAAGCTCTTGGCTTGGCTTGGTTTAGATGAGAAAACTCGTAGTACAATGCCTACTCCACAATGTGTGTTCTTATCATGAACAGATAATCTCGGGACCCCCAGATTTTGGTATGGTTCTGTCTGAAGTGGAGAAGTCAGGGGAACACCCCCTATAATCGTGAGACGACCCTCGTGTTGGAGAAGCGGGGACACCGATCAGTAGTGAGCTCAGGGTCTCGTGGCTAACAAATGCATGGGTAACAAGTAGAGCTGCAAGGAGATTGACCAGCCGATACTTTGAATCATTTCTCTGTATTTCTCTGTAGAAGATGAAAGCTCTTGACCAGCTAGGAGGCATTTGGTGACACCAGCCCATCACCTTGGCTGATGGGAGCTGGGGAGACAGCTCAGTTGGTAAAGTGCTTGCCGGCAAGTATGAGGACCAGTTATGATCCCTTGGCACCCATGTAAAATACCAGGTGTTGGCAGTGCACGCCTGTAGTCTCAGTGCTGGGGAGGCAGGGACAGGTGGGCCCCTGGAGTGTGCTGGCCAGCCGGTCTAGCCTAACGGGGAAGCCCCAGGCCAATGGAGGATCCTGTCTCAAACAGCAATGCATGGTGTACCTATGGAACAGTACCTGAGCTTGTTCTCTGGCCTCCACGCCCATGCACGCGTGCACACGTGTGTGCCCAAACACACATGAGCATGCATACTTATGCACACGCCAACTGAGGGGATGGTTCAGTGGACAAAGCACTTGCTGTGCAGATGTGAGCCCCTCCCCCACCTCCGTGTAAAGCCAGGTGGGCGCGACATCCCTCCTGAAATCCTCGTGCACCCCGCGGGGCAGAGACGGGGCTCCCAGGGCAAGCTGGCTCGCAGGAGTAGCCGAATCTGTGCACACCAGAGTCGGCAGGAGACCCTCCCTCAGTGAATAAAGAGGATGGTGATTGAAGAAGACACCTGATATCAACGTATGGCCTCCACACACATGCAAAGACGACACACACATGCAAAGACACACACATGCAAAGACGCACACATGCAAAACACATATCTGATGCGAAGGGTTCCCTGGAGAGACATCAGCAGATGCGGTGAAAATGGACTGAGTCTGCAAACTGCCACAGGTGCCTTGAAAAAAATCCCCTTCCACTTCTCTTCTTTCTGGCTGTCCGCTCTGGTGATGCCCTCAGAAACTGGGCACCCCCCCCACCCAGTTAGACACCCTGACCCGCTGCCATCGCAAGCGCCCCCTTGGATGTGTCTCCCGACCTCCTCCTCCTGCAAGACTTCCCGCAGCGCAGCTTCCACAAGTCAAGCCAGCATTTCTCAAGCCTTTTAAAGACAATTAGGCGTGCCCTCCTCTTCACAAACTAAACCTGAGATCCTCACCCTCCCGTGCTGCCGGCGTTTCGGGTGCTTTGTACTCCCGTCCCCATGTCCACAGACACTCCTCTGCACAGGCTCCGGACAACCAAGATCTACTGCCATAAACAGGGCTCGCAGCTGGCAAGCCACGTAAGTGGGACACTGTGTAAGCTCCTGGTGTATAATTATCCTGGTTACTCTTTGCAATGCAGTCCAAGTAGTACATCATCTCTGTGTTCCACATAAGGCAACCTGGAGATGGGGACTGTCACGGTCACGTTCACACACAGGCACGTGTGCTCAAAGCACACAGCCCAGTGCTCGAGTCCTGTATTTTCTTTTTGTTGTTGTTTCATTGTAACCCTTACCTTTCTCGGCTGGGTTGATGCATTGTCGGGTGTCACAGGAGCTAATAGGATGCTAATGGTATCTGGTGGGTGTAGGCAGGAGATTTGAACCCGCTTGCCCTGGCTTCTCTTACCTTCCCATTAGTCCATGTTACACATTAGTCCATTGTTACAACAATCCTAAATAACTTTCACCCAAGAACGGGAGTGGGGGAGAGCGTAATTCCGTTTGTCGTGCCTCACGGTGTCTTAGAAGTGACAGACCTTGGCCTAAGTATCCTTGCCCTATACTCGGCGTGAGTCCCGAGGAAGCTTCAGGTCCTGTTGGAGGTAGCAGAAGGTGAAAGGGAGGGGCCGCTAACATTTTTTCATTCTTTTCTTGGGTAACAAAAATTATTAATTAACTTTACAAGGCAGGTGGAAGAGACGGCTTAATGGTTAAGGGATTTGCCTATAAAGCCTAAGGACCCAAGTTTGATTCCCCAGAACCCATGTAAGCCAGATGTACAAAGTGGCACAAACACCTGGAGTTCGTTTGCAGTGGCTGGAGGCCCTGGCATGCCCATTCATTCTCTCTCTCTCTCTCTCTCTCTCTCTCTAAGCAAATAAAATTTACAAGGCTGTAGGACTATCCACTATACCCATTGAAATTGCCCCATAATCTCCCTTCCCCATTGGGTATGTCTTTGATATTTGTTTCCTGACATTCACTGAGAGTTATATAATTAGAAACAAAGAAAAGATTCTTTAATATGTTACAATTTGTTTTTCTTAATATATTTATTTGAGAGAGAGACTAGGTATGCCGGGGCCTCTTACCACACGCAAATGAACTCTAGAAGCATGTGCCACTTTGTGAGTCTGGGTTTACATGGGTACTGGGCAATCAAACCTGGGTTGGCAGGCTTTGCAAGCAAGCTCCTTTAACTGTGGAGCCATCTCCCCAGCTCCAAGTAGTTTTCTTTATAGTTCAAGAAACCCCACTGTAGGCTTTTTTTATGAAAGAGAGAGAGAGAGTTGGCATGCCGGGGCCTCCAGTCACTGCAATCAAACTCCAGACGTGTGTGCCACCTTGTGCACATGTGGGACCTGTTGCATCACCTTGCGCATCTGGCTTACGTGGGATCTGGAGAGTCGAACACGAGTCCTTAGGCTTTGCAGGCAAGCGCCTTAGCCACTGAGCCATCTCTCCAGCCCTAAATTAGGGTTTTTCGCCCCATAATAATCTAGCTAGCTCATTCTTCTCTGTGCACGCACCAGCTCTAAGTCAGCTGGCGTTGGGCAGTACTTCATTGCCCCTAACTCTCTGAATCCATCCCTTATTGCTGGACATTTGGGTTTTCCCCCCAATTTTCATTTGCATTGTGATTTATTTTTTACTTGTGTTTTGCATGTTCACCCAAACCAGTCTAAGCTCCTAGAAGCGAGGCGCTATGAAGGGGTCTGTGCATTTTAAATGTGTATGGGTGCATACACCTGCCATGCTTCCATTGAAAGACTAGGAGCTAAGCCTTGCTCCGGGATTGGGGCTGCACCGCAAGCCCAGAGTGCACTCTGATGGTTTCCAACTCCCCACACTGACAGCACAGAACAGTTCTGACGGCCCAGGCTGGAGGCAGACCAAGGCAGCTCCCTCTTCTCTGCCGGGTCTCCAGCATCCTGCCGGGCTTCTCCGGTCCCAGCCATCTGAATGGTTTCCAGGGAGCTGGGCTGCCATCCACGCTCGCTGAGCGAGTTCTCGCCTCTCCTGGTAGGTTGGCTCGGGGACCACATTTAGTGGCGGGAGCTGGGGAATTGAGTCATCAGTCTTTGTTGGCCAAGATCTGGCGGGAAAGGTGGCACAAACTGTCTTGGAAATCCGGCATCTGACAGCGGCCCAAGGGTTGGCCGGTCACAGGATACTCACACTTTGCTTGGCGCCAGCAAGGCAGAGTGACGTAACGGGCTGCTTTTCCCAGCTCTGGATTCCAAGATTGCCCAGAGGTGGAGGTGCTAGGGGACCTGGTGGTTTATTCATGCTGCGTGGCTTCGGAACAGTAGTTTGAACCCTTTACAGAATCAAAACCAACTGGAGGAGTGGTAGACCGTATGGACGCCTGAGGTGCTATACCAGAAATACTGACTCACCGTGACTGTGACCCGTGCACCCCTCTGTGCACCCCTCCCAGAGACCGACACACAGGAAGTCCCAAGACTATGCCCTGCCCTGAGCTGTTAGGGCACCTCCTTCTTTTACCAATCTTGTGTGCCAGCTCGCTTGTTGCTGGGGGGTTATGCCCGGCCAACAGCCTTCCAGGGTAATCCCCATGAGCCTGCAGGTAGGTGGGCTCTGGCTTTGAAGAGCATGGGATGGAAACTCCTGGGTCTCCACTGGGAAGAAGCCCATGGGTAACTATGGCGAAAGCTCAGAAGAGCGAGCCAAGCTCAGAGAGGGAGGAATTGATTTGGGGTCTCACGGGTGTTTTACAGCAGAGTGACCTGTTTTCCAAGCCAGGCACTTCTCCACTCACTTAGTAAGCACAGCGTACAACAAACAGACACGTGGAATTTCACGCCTGGAACTCAAAGGTTTACCAAGGGGAACAGGGCATAGTCCATCTGGCTGGTGGGACCAGGGAAGGCCAGCCAAGCACCCCATAGCTACATAATGTAGAAACCTCAGGAATCAAGTGAAGGCTATTTTAAAAGGGATCTTTTTTTTTTTTTTTTTTTTTTTTTTTTTGGTTTTTCGAGGTAGGGTCTCACTCTAGCTCAGGCTGACCTGGAATTCACTCTGTAGTCTCAGGGTGGCCTCGAACTCTCAGTGATCCTCCTACCTCTGCCTCCCGAGTGCTGGGATTAAAGGCGTGCGCCACCACGCCCGGCTCAAAAGGGATCATTTTGCTGAGCATGGTGGCACACACCTTTAGTCTCAGCTCTTGGGAGGCAGAGGTAGGAGGATCACCATGAGTTCAATGCCACCCTGAGACTACATAGTGAATTCCAGGTCAGCCTGGGCTAGAGCGAGACCCTATCTCAAAAAAAAGGGGGGGGGGTCATTTTAAAAATCAAAAGCTAGGGCCTGGAGAGATTGCTCAGGGGTTAAGGTGCTGGCCTGCAAAACCTAATGGCCCTGGTTTGATTCCCCAGTGCCCACATAGAGCCAGATGCACAAAGTAGTGCATATATCTGGAGTTCGTTTGCAGAGACTTGAAGCCCTGGAGCACCCATTCTCTCTATCTGTCACTCTTCTCTCCACCTCTCTTTGCTTGCAAATCAATTAAAAAAATTAAGCTGGGGAGGTGGTACACACCTATAATAGCAGCACTTGGGAGACTGAGATAGGAGGAGTACCATGAGTTCAAGGCCACCCAAGGCCACAGATTTAACCAAGGCAAGAGTGACACCCTGCCACAAAAAGAAAAAAGAAAAACAACTAAAAATCTATGACCCCTAAAATCTATTACTTAACAAAATAATATAGTTCATTAAAAAAAACAGAGCCCTTATATTAATTTTTCCTTTTGCCTTAGGTGCCAATAGGGCCCTACACAGTGTTGTTACAGTACTGGGAGAGAAAACGGATTAACAGGGATCAGAATTGGGAAACCAGTGTTTTCCCAAACTGTCTTTAGGGTTTAGATGGACAAGAGCTCCTATTTTCTTTTTCAAAAGAATATTTTTATATTTGCACATATGTGGTTGGGGAGGTGCCAGGCTCTCTTGGCATTGCAAATGATTGCCTGATGCAAGTGCCACTTTTTGTATCTGGCTTTATGTGGGTCCTGGGGAATCAAACCCTAGTTGACAGGCTTTGAATGCAAGTGATTTAAGCAATAAGCCATGGCCCCAGCCCCGGGATCCTATTTGCAAAGGATAGAAAACTGTGTTTTCTCTTTTCTTCCAGCAAATCTCTACTGCAATTGGGGCCTCTTATTTATTTATTTATTTATTTATTTATTTATTTATTTATTTATTTTTGCCCCTGCTTTGGTGCTAGGGATCCAACTGGGGCCTCACCTGTGCTAGGCAAGCCCTCTGCCATTGAGCTACACCACCAACGCTTAAGCTAGCATTTAACGGGACCCTGTCAACACTCCCAAACTTACTTGCTTTCACAAAAATCCTTCTCAGCCTAATCCAAGCTATATCCATGGGAAGGTTTACGAGGAGGGAGGGGAGAGAGCGAAGGGCTCTGGGGGCCCCTGTAGGTTCACAGCCCCTGCCAGGTGAACAGCTGCTGAACCCCATCTGTGCAGAGGCTGAGCCTAGCCAAGCCCAGGTTGCCTCGGGAAGCCGGGCGAAGGGCACGGCAGCTGTGGCAGGAACTGGAGGATGAGAGCAGGAGAGAAAGCTTCCTTGGCCCAGCTGGACAGCCTCGTACTTTCTTGTGCTTATAGCTTGCTTGTTTCTCAGCAGATTGGGGGGGGGGGGGTTCCTGGGGTGGTGACAGTAAGGAAACAGCATCAGATAGGGCATGTCCTCTTTCCTTGTTTCTGAGATACCCTGGCCAGAAGCCTGGAACTCTTACAGATTCAGATACAGCCCTCTGGTTGGTGCCAAAGATGTATGTCTTCTTTGAGGTGATACCAGACTTACAGTCCACACTCAGGAGATAAAGGAACATAACGCAGGGCTGGAGAGACGGCTTAGTAGTTAAGGCACTTGTGTGTGAAGCCTGAGGATCCAGGTCAGATTCCCCAGAACCCATGTAAGCCAAATGCACAAGGTGGTACGTGTATCTGGAGTTCATTTGCAGTGGCTAGAGGCCCTAGTGCACCCATTCTCTCCCTCCCTCTCTCTCTCTCTCTCTCTCTCTCTCCCAAGCAAATAATTAAAAAAAGAAAAAAAAAAAGAAAAGAATGCATCTCAGACTCACAGTTCCAAATGTGGCCTGTGACACTCTATGAGCATCTTCACCTTGTAAGACTGTGTTAGCAGTTCAGAATCTTGGGGCTGGAGAGATGGCTGAGCCGTCGAGGTGCTATCCTACGAAACCTAATGACCCAGGTCCGATTCCTTAGTACTTACAGAAAGCTAGATGCACAAAGAGGCACATACATGCATCTGGAGTTTGTATCCAGTGGCTAGAGGCACTGGTGCACCCGTTCTCTCTGTCTGTCTTTCTTCTCTCTGCATGCAAATAAATAAATACAATATTAAAAAAAAGAAATTCAGAATCTTGTTTTAGGAAGATTTCTAGGGGCTGGAGAGATGGCTTAGTGGTTAAAGCGCTTGCCTGCAAAACCTAACAATCCAAGTTCAGTTCCCCAATACCCTCATAAAACCAAATGCACAAAGTGGTGCATGCATCTGAAGTTCATTTGCAAGAGCTGAAGACCCTGGCATTCCCATTTGTTCTATTTCTCTCCTTGCAAGTAAATAAAAAGTAAATAAATATTTTTAAAATAAATATATAAATGATTTCTAGGTGGTTTACATGACTGTAAAAGCTGCCTGGAAAGTCTGGAGAGAGACCAGTTCAGCCCCAGCCTCCATCCCTGACTCTTTTCCTCACCCATGACCTTAGGTGACGGGCTCATGTTTTTCTGTTTTCAGTCTCTCAAATGGGAGAACCTCTGCTGCCTGTGTCCAGATTTCTAGACACATTGATGCATTTTATGCCCTCAGAAAACATGACCTTGGGGGATGGAGGGATGGCTCACTGGTTAAAAGGCTCTTGCTAGCAAAGTTTCATGGCCTGGTTTCAATTCCCCAGGACCCACACAAAGCCAGATGCACAAAGCGGTGCATGCATCTGGATTCACTTGCAGTGTCTAGAGGCCCCGGTGTGCCTATTTCCTTTCCTTTCTTTCATTCTCTCTCCCTCCCCCCTCCTTCTTTCTCCTTGCAAATAAATAAATATTTTTTTAAAAGGGGGGCTGGGGAGATGGCTTGGTCAGTAAAGGGCCTGCCATGCAAGCATAAGGACCCGAGTTCTTACCACCATCCACGTAAAAGCCTAGTGCGGCACCGTGCCTCTGTGACCCAGCGCTGAGGATGTGGAGACGCGAGAGTCCTGGAGTCCACTGGCAAGCTAGTCTAGCCAAATGAGTGAGCTCTGATTCAGTGAGAGAGCCCGGCTTGATTGAGGCTGGGGTGTGGACGGCTCCGCTCCTCTCTCTGCCGCCTGCCCGGCCATTGCCGAGGGCTGTCTCGCAGGCCACATTCTGTACCATGCTCCAGGAGCGAAAGACAAGAGGCAGATCTGAGGTAGCTTCCTGTGACCTTGGGAAGACACTGCCAGCTCTCTCCATCACTCGCTGGAAAATGTGCCGCTCTGACCACTCACACACAAATGGCCCAGCTGCGCTGGGAGATGGTGTAGTCAGTAAGATGTTTGTTTCACCATTGTGAGATCCTGAGTTTGATTCCCAGTATCCATGTGAAACGCTGGGCAGGGTACCATGTTCCTGTAATCCCAGCTCCGGGGAGGTAGAGACAGGGGGATCCCTGGGGCTCACTGGCCAGCCAGTCTGGCCTTATTGATGAGGTCCAGGCCAATGGGAGACCTTGTGTCAAAGGTGGTAGGCATCGTTGGTAAGGATGAGACCCAAGGTTGCCCTCTGACCCCCACACATGTGCACCCAGCATGTGTATCCATACATACATGAACTTTCAGCCACTCATGCAAAAAAAAAAAAGCCTTAAAATAACAAGTAAAGGCTGGAGAGATGGCTTAGCAGTTAAGGTACTTGCCTGCAAAGCCTAAGGACCCAGGTTTGATTCCCCAGTACCCACATAAGCCAGATACACATGGTGGCGCATAAGTCTGGGGTTTGTTTGCAGTGGCTGAAGGCCCTGGCATGCCCATTCTCTCCTCTCTATCTGCCTCTTTCCCTCTCTTGCTCTCTCTCCCTCTCTCACATAAATAAAAAAGTAATTAAAAAATTAAAAAACAAATAAGAGATATATAAGATGATTGGACATTGAATCTGATTTTAATGTGGTGGCAAGAGGCCCTGGCACCTCCCCTCAGACACACACACACCAGCATTGTTTGTTGTTTGGTTGGTTGGTTGGGTTTTCTAAAATTTATTTATTTTATTTTATTATTATTATTATTATTATTTGTTTGTTTGTTTTTCAAGGTAGGGTCTCACTCTAGCCCAGGCTGACCTGGAATTCACTATGGAGTCTCAGGGTGGCCTCGAACTCACAGCGATCCTCCTGCCTCTGCCTCCCGAGTGCTGGGATTAAAGGCGTGCGCCCCCACACCCAGCTGCCAGCACAGTTTTGAATACTCTGCATTAACCCAGTTAATAACTTTACCCTTCGACTGTGTAAGCTGTTCCCATTTTACAGAGATGAGAACTGAGGCACAAAGCCATCGGCTCTTGACGCAGGCTGGAAGGTGAAGCCCAAAGCCAGCGTCCGTTAACTCTCCCCTTGCCGCCCTCACGTGTCTCAACCCCACGCTCCCCAAACTCAAAGGGATTCAAGAGCCTACATCAGCATCATCCTTGCCCATCTCCTTTTTTATTAAAATTATTTATTTATTTGAGAGAGAGAGTAAAAGAGGCAGATAGGGAGGGGGAGAGAGAGAGAGAATGGGCATTCCAGGGCCTCCAGCCTCTGCAAATGACCTCCAGATGCATGGGCCACCTTGTGCATCTGGCTTTACATGGGTCCTGGGGAATCGAACCTGGGTCCTTTGGCTTTGCTGGCAATTGCCTTAACTGCTAAGCCATCTGTCCAGCCCCACCGTTCCTTCTGGCTCAGAGTCCTCCAGGCATGCTGCCCTTTCGCTGCTCCTGAGAACACGTGCAGCTTTCTCTGGTACACCGTGTTCCGGTTCCACCCGCCTGCAGCACGTTCCGCACCCTTGGCCGGGCTGCTTCTCATCCCGTGGGTCTCACCCTAATTATCACCACGACAGAGCTCTTGGCCAGCACGCGGTCTAGGTGCGTCCCGCCTGCGATCCTCTGCCCTGGCTGCTCTTTCATACCCTTCCCACCGATGAGTTCTCTGGACTGGTCTGTATTGCTGTTACCTTGGTTATGTCTTTTCCCAGACAATACAAGTCTCTGGTAAGGTGTTACCCACAGTGCCTGTCAGAGTCAGGGCTTCCTCAGCAGTTCTTTTTGTTTGTTTTTTATTTATTTATTTATTTATTTGAGAGCAACAGACAGAGAGAGAAAGAAGCAGAGAGAGAGAGAATGGGCACACCAGGGCTTTAAGCCATAGCAAATGAACTTCAGACACGTGCACCCCCTTGTACATCTGGCTAACATGGGTCCTGGGGAATCGAGCCTCGAACCAAGGTCCTTAGACTTCACAGGCAAGCACTTAACCGCTAAGCCATCTCTCCAGCCCTCCTCAGCAGTTCTTGAAGAAACTACTTACATCTTCCATTGGCTCCCCACTCTCTACTTCTAGGGGGCCCTTGAACACCTGTCTCCTATAGCTAGAGGTTACCTGAGCAGAGGCTCCAGTGTGGCCTGTTTGTCGACCGGCTGATAGATTCTAGAAAGCAACATGGAGTCAGGGTCAGCCCACAGCAAACTCTCAGACAATCTTCAGCTGGGTGGAATTTTTGTACAGCCCTTCAATTAGCGATGGGCTTTGTGACAACACAATAGGACCCCCACCACCAAAAAGCCAAGTGGCCCTAGTTAAAATTGGCCCCCTGAGGGATTGGGGAGATGACTCAGTGGTTAAGGCACTTGCTTGCAAAGTCTGAGGACCTGGGTTTAATTCCCTAGTACCCATGTAAAGCCAGATACACAAGTGGCACATGCATCTTGGAGTTCGTTTGTAGTGGCCCTGGAGTGCCCAATCTCTCTCTCTCCTCTCTCTCTCTCTCTCTCTCTCTCTCTCTCTCTCTGCTGAATACATAAATAAATAATTTTTTAAAATGACTCTCTGAGGCAAAAGATTGACAACCACATGTTTATAAAACCTTTCCAATTTCCTCCTTTTATCAGACCATCCTCATTGAAACAGCTGGTTTGTCACAACGTTAAAGGGATGAACAAATCAAGGGATAGAAAGTGGGAGAGTTCCAATCCAAACACAGGTTGTGACCAAGGATATATGTATAATCGTACTGGGTCTATAATAGACATGATTCGGATTTCGTTGAAACACTGGTCCTTCCCTGACAGGCAGGCTCAAGTCTGCTTGGGTTGAGTGTCGATGCTTTTTTTCCCTGGTTCACTTAAAGAGCAAAGAATCAGATATGTGTATATCCCAGGCGCCCTCCCTCTCCACCCCCAGTTTCTCCTGTCACACTCAGTTTGAACCATTCCACCCCCTGTCACCAAGAAGCATGGGGTGGCATTTTAAACTCCACTGCCCAGGTGACAGTCCTTTCTAGTGGTTGGCAATTTGAAGTTCAAAGTGTTGATGAAATCAATTGACTCAGATGGAAAGAGGACCCCAAGGGGCCTGATCAAGCTGCACGCACACTTCAAACTTGAACCTGAAGACCTTTCTTCATGGTCTGAGACACACTGTGTAAGTCCTTACGGACGCTCATGCTTAGTGTAGCGTGACAAATCAGAGATCGACAGTCATTCCTATGAAGGGCCAGGAAGTTAAGTATTTCAAACTTTGCAGGACATACAGTCTGTGTCAGCTGCACAAAAATAACTCCGCTCTGGAAAACTGTCATGGGTAATATGTAAATGAGCAGGTGTTCAAATAAAGCTTTATTTGCAAAACAGGCAGTGAGCTGAGTTTGGCCCTTGGACAACAGTCTGCTAACCCCTGTTCTAAACAGCTCTAGTTTCTCATGTCTCTGGCTCTCACACATTGTTTGTGGGCTTTTATTTAAAAATGATCCCTGTTTCTTCATGTCTGCATGAGTAGAGAGAAAAGGATGGTGTGGGGAAGCCTTGCTGAAAGGGTTGTAAATGTCTATAGAGGTCAGAGGGAAGCAGACACAGTTTCTTCTACTGCCCAGAAATGTGAAATGTGAGCGCAACTTTTGAGCTGCTACAAACATAGCCCTCTATCTTCTCATGACTTCTTTTTCAAGGAGTGGGACGAGGCAGGACGATAAATAAGGAACAGAGCACTGTGCCCACGGGGCTGTCTTTACATTTCAGTCTGCTCTCTTCTATCTGGCCCAGAGGGTGCATCTTCTGCTCCTAGAATCCCTGGGGGCAGGGAGCCCAGCCAAGACTCTGTTTCCTTTACCATCAGAACCTGAACGTTTCTTTGAAGGGTATTAATCTGTCTGACCAACACCACTTTCTGTGCAAACCTAACTTTAGGTTTCAGCAGTTAAAGGCACTTGCTTGCAAATGCCTAGTGGCCCAGGTTCGATTCCCCGGTATCCTTGTAATGCCAGATGTGCAAAGTGGCGCATGTGTCTGGAGTTCATTTACAGTGGCAAGAGGTGATGGTGTGTCTATTCACTATCTTCTCTCTCTCTCTCTCTCTCTTTCCTTTTTTCTCTCTGTCTCTCAAATAATTAAAAGCAAATATAATAAAATTCCAGCACTCAGGAAGCAGAGTAGGAAGATCACTGTCAGTTCAAGGCTAGCATGGGTCTACAGAGTGAATCAGTTCCAGGTCATCATGAGCTAGAGTGAGACCCTACCTCAAAAAAAAAATCAAAAGATGGGCTGGAGAAGTGGCTTTGTGGTTAAGTGCTTGCCTGAGAAGCCTAAGGACCCCACTTCAAGGCTCAATTCCCCAGGACCCATGTAAGCCAGATGCACAAGGTGGTGCATACATCTGGAGTTCATTTGCAGTGGCTGGAAGCCCTGGCACACCTATTCTCTATGTGCCTCTTTCTCTCTCTTTCTGTTGCTCTCAAATAAATAAATAAAAATTGGGCTGGAGAGATGGCTTAGCGGTTAAGCACTTGCCTGTGAAGCCTAAGGACCCCGGTTCGAGGCTCGACTCCCCAGGACCCACGTTAGCCAGATGCACAAGGGGGCGCACGCGTCTGGAGTTCGTTTGCAGTGGCTGGAGGCCCTGGCGTGCCCATTCTCTCTCCCTCTCTCTATCTGCCTCTTTCTCTCTCTGTCTGTCACTCTCAAATAAATAAATAACAACAAACAAATTTAAAAATAAATAAATAAATAAATAAATAAAAATTAACAAAAAAAAATCAAAAGAGAGCTGGAGGGATAGATGGCTTAGCAGTTACGGTACTTATCTGCAAAGCCAAAGGATCCAAGTTCAGTTGCCCAGGACCCAAGAAATCCAGATGCACAAGGTGGTGCACGCATCTGGAATTCATTTGCAGTGGCTGGAGGCCCTGGTGCACCCATTCTCTCTCTCTCTCTCTCTCTCTCTCTCTCTCTCTCTCTCTCTCTCTCTCAGAATGAAAGAAAGAATGAAAGGAAAGGAAAGGAAAGGAAAGGAAAGGAAAGGAAAAAGGAAGGAAGGACAGAAACCTGTCTTGAGAAAAGAGCGTGTGGCTCAGACAGAAATGCTGGTATCCCTTAAAACATCCTATCTGTACAATTGGGTTGACAGTTGAAGCACAAGCTAAACTCAAACTGATTTCTTTTGCTGGAGCAAGACTGAGGGGCCTCACGTTTCCCACACGTGCCTCTGGTGCATGGGCATTTGTGCCACTCCGAGCCCTGGGCCCCTGGACTAAAGATAAACCAGTGCCTTCTACCCCAGTCCCCTCTGAGCACCTCTCACAGAGTCTGAATGACTCGGACAGAAATAATCCTCTCTGGCTCCCTATCACAAACAGCTTTGGCTGAGTGGAAAAGGCCTGGCATCTTTGTCTCCTTGCTGTTAGGTGGCATGCTCCTGCCAGGTCCTTCAGGGTTGGGACAACCCATAATGCCAGCTTTTTTAATTAAATATTTGTATTTATTTGAGAGAGAAAGAAAGAAAGAGAGAGTGGACGTGTCAGATCCTCCAGTCACTACAGACAAACTCCAGATGCATGTGCCACCTTGTACATCTGGCTTATGTGGGTCCTGGGGAATCGAACCTGGGTGCTTTGGCCTTGCAAGCAAGCACTTTAACTGCTAAACCATCTCTCCAGCCCTAATTCTAGTTTTCAATGCAGGGTCAGACCATGCTGCATCCACAACACTCTGAAAAATGTACCTCGTCTGCCACACTTGTGTTTCTGCAAGAGTGCAAATCCTACATACACCTTCGCTCCGCTGGCAAGGACTGCGTATGTGGCAGGACAGCTAAGGGACATTTTGGGGCTCTGTGTGATCTGACTAGATCGACAAACAGTATTTTGACATTGAATCTCTTCCTGAAAAAGAGTAAAGAATTGAACATCAGCAATATGCAGAAGAAATCTCAGGCGCTTTTGTTTTAATGGCATGCTGTGTTAGACAGCAATAGTATCATATACTTTTTTTTAATTTTTTGTTCATTTTTTACTTATTTATTTGAGAGTGACAGACACAGAGAGAAAGGCAGATAGAGAGAAAGAGAGAATGGGCGCACCAGGGCCTCCAGCCTCTGCAAACGAACTCCAGACGTGTGTGCCCCCTTGTGCATCTGGCTAACGTGGGTCCTGGGGAATCGAGCTTCTAACCAGGGTCCTTAGGCTTCACAGGCAAGCGCTTAACCGCTAAGCCATCTCTCCAGCCCTCATAATTTTTTCTTATTTATTTGAAAGAACAAGGCAGAAAGTGAGAGAGAGAGAGAGAGAATGGGCCTCCAGACACTGCAAACAAACTCCAGACACATGCGCCACCCCCCCCCAATTAATTAATAAATAAACAAGTTTTAAAGAGGAAAGATAGAATGGTTGACTACCCTAGAGGCAGCTAGTGGCTGGCTACCACTGAGGAGGTGACGTTTCTGTGCAGACTGATGACCAGAAGAAGACAGCCACACAGAGGAGAGCATTTTCCCAGGAAGACATGCGCGTGCCTGTGTGTGGAGGAGGAGGAGGAGGCACAGCTGAGGCTGAGTAAGCGAGAGGTTGAGGATGTTGGCCATAGAGGTGGTGGGAGTCCATTGACGTAGGGCTTTGAGGTGTGCGTGAACACCCCGGATTTGCCAATAAAGAAATGAACCACAGAACCACCCTTTTAAGAAACAAGCACACACTTACAGCTCACCTTGGGGCCGGGTGAGTCTCTGTTCATGTCCTTGCATGCGAGAAGACCCTAGAGGAAAATGTGAGCCGATGAATCACAAAGTGACGCTTCTCTCCAGATCCGCAGGTAGTTGGAGCAGTGTCATCGCATCCCCCAGGGAGTTTAGGTGGGACGGCCGCGGACACCGGGCTTCAGCGTGCACATGGGGTGCTGTCTTCCCGTGGGAATGGGGCAGGGAAATAGACGATGTCCTGGACAGGGGAGGGTGCAGAAGCAGTCCAAGAGGTGCCATTCCCCTCCACCCCGGCAGAATGGAAGTGGGCTTTTTTTATATATTTACCTCTTTATGTAGAACTAGGAATCTGTTAGTACACAGGGTGTTCTCGTTACCAGCCTTGTTTAGGAAAACACACACGTAAGAATTTATATGATCACTAGTTGTTGCATCTCACCCAGAGCCTGCAAATCATGATGCCCAGCTATAGCTTCTGTTTCTTATTTAGAATTTTTTTCCTTTCAAGAGTTCATCCATTCTGTGTATTTCTTCATCACCTAGTGTGTCCTCCACATGGAGAAGGCTCTGGTATGATTCATATGTCACAATTAGCCATGAGGACCGAGGGACTTGGAGGACCCAACTCCTCTTGCTCTGACAATTATCCCGGTAGTGAAATAATCATTTAAAAAGGGCTGGAGAGATGGTTCAGCCATTAAGACACTTGCCTGCAAAACCTAAGGACCTGGGTTCGATTCCCCACTACCCACATAAAGCCAGATGCACAAGGTGGCATATGAGTCTGGAGTTTGTTTGTCGCAGTGACTAAAAGCCCTGGTGCGCCCATTCTATCTGCCTCTTTCTCTCAGATAAATAAATAAATATGTTTTGAGAAAGTTACTGGAGAGGCTAGAGAGATGGCTTAGCTGTTAAGGCACTTGCTTGCAAAGCCAAAGGATGGAAGTTCGATTCCCCAGGACCCACATAAGCCAGATGAACAAGGTGGCGCATGTGTCTGGAGTTTGTTTGCAGTGGCTGGAGGCCCTGGCATGCCCATTCCCTCTCTCTTTCTGTTTATCTGCCTCTCTCTCTCTGTCTCAAATGAATAAGTAATTTTTTTTAAAAAGTTACTGGAGCCAGGCGTGGTGGTGCACGCCTTTAATCCCAGCACTCGGGAGGTAGAGGTAGGAGGATCACCATGAGTTCGAGGCCACCCTGAGACTACTTAGCGAATCTCAGGTCAGCCTGGGCTAGAGCGAGACCCTACCTCGAAAAAAAAAAACCAAACAAGAAAAAAAGTTACTGGAGAATATGATTCTTGGCAGAATGCAGTCGGGCCTCCATACCAGTTCCCCATGTGTGGGTCTAACCAGCCCCTCCCTACGCTGGCATTCTTCTGGAGTCTTGCATTGGGTATCTCCAGTGGTGGCAAAATGATTTTCCAGATCTGACCCTGCCTCCCTTCACCAACCACCATGCTCTCTCACTGCTGACAGCGGGCAGAGTGAATGCCACACACCAGTCTCATTCCCCTGGTTAGTTACATACTGGTTTTGTTTATCAGTTATCAGTGTAGAATCATGAATTCCCTTTCAAGGGTTCATAAATTACTACTTCCCCGAAATAGCGTAATGGTCAAACTGTCCGCACTGGGCCGCAGGGAACCCCTTTCATGTGGGGCTCTGTGGGCTGCCAGCAAGCCTTCACCCCTGACTCTGACATTTCTTTTGCTGTGTGCTAAGAAGTCCTGGGGTTAGCTTTTCCTTTCCTCTATCCTGAAATGTAGTTCTCTGAAAAGCTCAGACTCCTTCCAGGTCAGTCTTGGCTGGAGCAAGACCCTACCTCAGAAAAAATAAAATCACATTTGGGTGTTGATTGGCATTTGAATTATTCCCGATTCCAGGCTGTTTTAAGAAAGCTGCTCAGAATATCCTGTGTATTTCTGGAAGCTGTTGGAAGTTAGCTGTGCACTAACTTCTGTCGGGTCTGTAGCAGGGATCACAGTGGAAAATGAAGGCCTCTCCACTTGGCGGACTTATATGTGCAGCAGAAAAGAGAACGTGAGCCCACACGAATGATTTCCTTTATGATTGATGTGTGTTTATAAGTGTGTACTTAACCTTAGATATTCCCAAGCAGTGTTCCAAAGTGCTTTTGCAGTGTTGCTTTAGATCTGGGGTGGGCGGGGGGGGGGGGAGTAAAAGTCCTGGGAGGAGGCCAGGAAAGCCAGTGGCCAGGGTGGTAATGGCTTGTTGCAGTGCAAAGGCACATTGTCAGTGACCTGAAATGGCCAGAGCACTGATCGTTGCTCTCATACTGAGCTGGACATGCTGTTGCTCTGATCAAGCCCCGCTCCTCAGCGTCTCTGTAGCGCACTGCTTTAAAACGCACAAACAAAAAGCAGGTTACCGAAGCCAGCATCTCCCATTGTCTTCGGAATGGTTCCCGTCTTAGCCCTGCCAGGAGCTCATCAGACAGCTTCTTGGAAATGGGGACCCGTGGCTGGGGTACCTGCTCTTAAAAGAGTGATTACGGACAGCACTTTATTTTTTCAAAGGGCATGGAAGATGTCCCAGGGTGCTACTCACGTCTTCTGGCTGTGAGAGACCCATGTATAATTCTGCAGCAATCATTCACTGAACATGCCAAGAGAATATCTCCTTCTTTCCACTGAGGAAGTCACTTAGTGTCCAAGCCACTTGAGATGGGGCACCTTCCACTTAAGGGACCCAGGTGGCACAAGAAACTGCTTCTGGGTAGCAAAGAAATGAACCAGTCTTCTATGCAGAATTAGATTCTAGGCTTAGTGTGGTCAGAAACAGCTTGAACTTGGCCTGGTCACTATAGCTGGAAGCTGTCTACCCAAGATACCTATTCTGGGATGGAGAGATGGTTCAGTGGTTAAAGGGATTTGTTGCAAAGCCTGATGACCCAGGTTCAAGTCCCCAGTGCCTATGTAAAGCCAGATGCAGTGGTAGGAGACTCTGGGATCTCTCTCTCTCTCTCTCTCTCTCTCTCTCTCTGTCCAAATAAATACAATAAAAATAAAAAATCAAAATACCCATCCTAATGACCCTACAGTACGTGGTTAGAATCAAAGATCTAATAGAAGTTTCTAGGGAAGTGAAATTCCAAACAAACAAAACCTTGTGCCTAGGATACACAGTGGGCCCTTAATAACAATGGACAAAATATGGATAACTTAGCCGTTAGTAAAATGCACATCTGTCAATGCATTTTAAGCATGCGCTGGCTCTGGGTACTTACCGTCTGACTGTAGGTAAAGAGAATGCCTGGCTGGGGACGTGGCTCAGGGGTGACAGGTACTTGCTTGCAAACCCTGATGACCTGGGTTCGATCCCACAGTACCTGTGTAAAGCGAGATGCACGGAGTGGCAAAGTGAATGTTGCCTCAGCCATGTCCGAGAGCCTTATGCAGTGGGCATCCACGTTGTACGCCACACCCGAAGAGATGCCAACCTGTGACAGTGCCAGGCCCTCCCCGTTTCTGTACTTTTGTGTCCACTAACTCCAGCCGTCCTCCTCTCTCTCTTTCTCTCCCCCCCCCCACCAGGCCTGTCTGCCGAAGGTGGTGCCAAGCGCCAGGAGCACCTCTCCAGGTTTTCCATGCCTGACCTCAGCAAAGACTCCGGCATGAATGTCTCCGAGAAGCTGAGCAACATGGGCACCCTGAACTCCTCCATGCAGTTCCGCAGCGCCGAGTCGGTGCGCAGCCTGCTGTCTGCCCAGCAGTACCAGGAGATGGAGGGGAGCCTGCACCAGCTGGGCGCCCCCCTTGGGTACAGGGACCTGCAGGCCCATGGGAGGATGCACCGAAGCTTCGACTTTGACGGGGGCATGGCGGGCAGCAAGCTGCCAGGGCAGGATGGAGCGTGCATCCAGCCCCTGAGCGAACGCACCAGGAGGAGAGCCACCTGCCGAGGAGATGACGCTCGTCGCTTTCGTCCCCACCGGTCCAGGCGGTCCAGGCGGTCCCGCTCCGACAACGCCCTGCATCTGGCCAGTGAGCGCGAGGCCATCGCTCGCCTAAAGGAAAGGCCCCCTCTGAGAGCCAGGGAGGACTATGACCAGTTCATGCGACAGCGGAGCTTCCAAGAGAGCCTGGGGCAGGGGTCCCGGAGGGACCTGTATGGCCAGTGTCCCAGGACTGTGTCAGACCTGGCTTTGCAGAATGCCTTTGGGGAGCGGTGGGGACCCTACTTCACCGAGTATGACTGGTGCTCCACCTGCTCCTCCTCCTCCGAGTCTGACAACGAAGGGTACTTCCTAGGGGAGCCCATCCCCCAGCCGGCCCGCCTGCGCTATGTCACAAGTGACGAGCTACTGCACAAGTACAGCGCGCACGGTGGCCCCAAGTCGTCCACGTTGGGGGGCAGAGGACAGCTGCACAGCAGGAAAAGACAGAAAAGCAAAAACTGTATCATTTCGTAATGGGCCTGGGGTCAGGGAAGGGGGAAGACGGGAGCTAGGAGTGTAAATTCAGCAACCTGCACTGTTTTCAATTTTCCAGCGCTTTGTGGGGGGGTGGGGACTTGTGGGAGAGAAACGGGGCGGGGGGGGGACATGCTTTCAGTTGATGGGGACAAGACTGGCTCCACTCAGTACGTAGTCACAGTTTTTTGGCATGTTGAATATTATATTGCACATTTCACTTTGGTGACCCAGTAGACTCTGTGGAGGTCAGGGTTGGTCACGTCCTGCCCACCGTGGGGTTGGCCACTCACGGGACGGCACACGTGACCCGCTCACGTACCGATCCTCTGGTTCTCTTACTTGTAGGACCTTCTTTTTTCCAGTTGAGTCATTTGTTTATTACCCAGGACCCCAGACTAAGTTATTGACACATCCATTGTAAATGACATGTAAATGAGAGTTCTGATAAAATATTTTTGTATTTTGTACTATCAGAGGAATTTCTATATCTTAGGACTCAGTGGGTACTTTACATGCATGTCCAAGCATTGTCTTTGAGTAGTAGGAACTGGTGGGCCAGGACCACCGTTTGTTTGTTTGTTTTTCTCCTGAACAAATTTGTTACATGTCAGTGAGACCTTTTTCAAAGCAGTATATTCAGTTTGGGTTTTTTTTTGTGGCTGAAAACAAAAAAAAATTGTTCTACCCAAAGCATCTTCCGCCTCATTCCATTTGAAGGAGCAACGGTCCTCGGGCTGCTCCGCCCTCAGTGCAAGTCCTTCTCTACAAAGCGAGTGGTCGTTTTCTTTTTTAATTGCAGATGTAACTTTTTGCTGATTACAGAAACCAGCCCGTGTCAGTACAGTTCTGTGAGACATGCCGTCCCTGCTGGGATCTTTGAAGTTGCTTAATGTTGATCTGTTCTCTTGGGGGACATCCAAGTGACCGTGAGTGGTGCTGTTGTGTGCTGTCAGCATGACGTGTTTTGAGTATGGCAGTATTTTCTGGTGCTCGTGTTTCTTGGATTATATTTCCTGCTCTCTCTCTTCTCCCGAGGCAGACGGAAGCTGCCGCCTCAGCCTGACAACCGTGTGTCCTCAAAGCAAACGAGCCTCAGTGTTTGAGGGGCGTGGAAGGTTCTGGGCCGGGGGGGGGGCGGTGCTCTGGGAGCCATGGTGTGTGGGGCGTGTTACCCAACAAAAAGCAGCAAGAGACTGTGACAACAGAGAGCAGATAGAAAAGTCTGCAGGGAATAACTTGTAGAGAGGAAGAGAGGTGACAGCCGCCCTGAATCGCCCCCAGTGCTTGTAGAGAGAATCCTTTGTAACAAGCCGGGCCACCATAGTAGGCTGGCCTCCCCAGGAGGGTCAAGCTACTGAAACGGAAGGGTGACAGCCTGGAAAAACAGCCTGCGAGGTTTCCATTTTGAAACTTGAGGACTGTTGGTCAGACAGAAGATGGGCTCCGAAGTGGGTTTGCTTTGAGAAGACATTTCACGGTTGGGCTATTTATAGTGAAATAAAATGTCCTGCCTTGCTTCAGTTATAAAATGAAGCGCTTGCTTTTTTGTTTGTTTGTTTGTTTTTTGTTTGGTCCATTCTCCTCCTCCCCTCAGTGGATTGTGGCCGTTCACAATAATCCATCAGAGGACCCACCTTTCGTGAGAGGTGCCGTCCCTGTAGTACACACAGTGTGTCTCAGTGGCCATCGGCCATGGTCAGGTGAGCGTGGTCTCTTTTCAGCATAGTACTTAACATTTCCTAGTATTTTTTATGGAGAGAATGTGAAAAGTTGATTATTTTTTCAGACACCATCCCAAGTGGGTCTGGGGAAAGAAAGACTATAAATGACATTATAATTGACACTCCATTCAGGATGTATTAAAATAATTTGCTTTTCAGGTATTAATATGACATTCTTCATTGTCACAGATTTAAGAAGAAAAAAACAAAGCAATGCAAATGTGGGTCGTGGTTGTTTTCCGCATGCTTTTCTTCATATCTAAATGCTTCATTAATTATCCAAGCCTCTGGAGAATTAACTCTATTACGTTTGTATAGTAAGTTTCCAAGCTGCTTGGTAGACCGATTATGATAACGTGTGGCACCATGCTACTACGGTGGCAGGTTTCTGGTAGACATTGGGTGAGTCAGTTCAGAGTTTTGAGTTACTTGATTGATCAGAATTCAAAGGCACTGTGGGGGGGGGCAAAAAAATAAAGAGAGAGGAATGGCAGATGACTTCACAAATGGTTGGAACTGTGTCTGCCCTCTGTGGTTCCCAAATCCAAGAAAAGACATTCTCTCAGGAAAAGCTTTCTAGCTCTATCCTTGTCAGAGTACCCCAAGTAATACTTGAACCACCATCAGCAGAAAGAAGACTATAGCTTAGAAAGTGCTTAAGTATAAAGTCAGGTCCAGCTGTCCCGAGAGCCTTCAGGATCATCCTGACCACAGTGTAACCTATAAAGTGAGGTCCAGGCTTCAGGGTCCAACTGTCCACGAGCCAGGTCACTTCCTTCTAACCCACCACAGCAGATTTATTCCCACCCCAAGCCTTAAAGTCAGTGAAGAAGGCTAGTTCCTGGTCTATTGCTCACAGTGCAGCACAGGGTGACATTGTCCTCAGACTTCTACCTACAAGTGATAACTTACACGTAACATGCCAGAGTCTCACTCTCAAAGCTCCAGTGCATTCTTTCCCGAGGTAGGAACTTAAGTCCTCTCCTGAGTCCTCCAGTCTACTCATTACCTCCTAATGGTCAAGTTTCCCTGGTGACTGAGGCCCGTGCTTACCTCCTCGACCATCATTTCATCTTCTATACACTGGTTTTTAGAAGAGCTGTCTCCTCTGGTGCCTTTGGGTTTGTTTTTTGTTTTGTTTTGTTTTGGTTTTGGTTTTGTTTTTGGTTTTTTCCTTCAGTCTTCTGATATTGGGCTTATCTTTCACAACTCTAGAGTTCAGTCCATCAGCACCTGCTGGCATATTCAGTGAGACCTAAGGCTGCCTCTTTCCCACACCAAGAAGTGTAAGTCATTGAGGGTTTCTTGAATAATCCTGCCCATGCCTACCATCCTTGGTTCTGCAAAGAAGTTTTGTACCAACCTGGTGGCACTGAATGGGGCGCTTAGAGGCCCTTTCTTTTGTCAAAGAGCTCTGGCATCTGTACCAAGTGTGGCAAAATCAGACCATGTTTCCTGGGTTTTGACATGCCCAATGGAAAATTCCTCAGTATTGGTTGTTTGTTGTTTTGTTGAGTTTTTTGTTTTGTTTTTTTTTTTGTTTTGTTTTGTTTTGTTTTGTTTCGTTTTTCAAGGTAGGGTCTCACTCTAGCCCAAGGTGACCTTGAATTCACTATGTAGTCTCAGGCTGGCTTTGAACTCTCGGTGATCCTCCTACCTCTGCCTCCCGAGTGCTGGGGTGAAAGACGTGCACCACCACACCCAGTTGTATTGGTTATTTGATGCCCTTCTCCCATATTTCTCCCATATTCTGCAGTCCTTCCTGTCTTCATCTAATGAGCTGAGTGAATGAGAAATTTGGTTTTTCTAATATGAGACTTGAGAGAACTTTCTCAGCTTCTTTTCTAGGATAATGATCTCTCTCTCTCTCTCTCTCTCTCTCTCTCTCTCTCTCTCTCTCTCTCTCTCTCTTTGAGGTAGGGTCTCACTCTAGCCCAGGCTGACCTGAAATTCACTATGTAGTCTCAGGGTGGCCTCAAACTTACAGTGATCCTCCCACCTCTGCCTCCTGAGTCCTGGGATTAAAGGTATAAGCCACCATGTCTGGCTTCTCTATCTATCTATCTGTATATCTATCTGTCTATCTATCTATCTCTCTTTGAGACAGGATCTCATGTATCCCAAGCTGACCTCAAACTCACTATGTATGTGAGGATATCCTTGAACTTCTAATCCTCCTGCCTCTGTCTCCTGAGTTGCTGGGATCACCGGTGTGCCCCACCATGCCTGGTTTATGTGGTACTGGGCATCAAACCCAGGGCTGGGCACTCGAGGCAAGTGCTTTCCCAGCGGAGCTACATCCCCACGCCTCCCCCACGCTTGTGGCAATGTCCTGCTCCTTGGGTCCTAGTCACCGTTTTTGAGCTCACATAGAGCCTGTGGTGGCACGAACGACACATTTATTGTAAGCATCTCTGCCGCCTGAGCAGATAACCATGGGTTACTGTAGACTTCCGCAGCAAATATGAGTGCAGCACCCCCCCCCCCCGACGTCTTTGTCACGCTCCAACTAGCCAGGACCAGTCGATTCACGCTGACCTCCTTTGTCAGGTAACGAATCTTATTTCTGAGCTGATTTTATTGGTCCTTCTGCCCTGGGCTCTTTTCCACGGAACGAAAACGATACGGCCGACAGGTAGGAGGTATCCATTGTGAATAAGCAGGACCCTCCATGTCGTCTCTCCCCCGGATGGTGGAAGTTAAGGGAAGCCGACCTCTTGAACCCAACCACGAGAGATGTCTGTGGCCTCCTGTTCTAGGCTCGGGTGTTTACCAATTAGTGTAGGAAGGCTCCTGCAGGCTTCTCAGAGCTCAGATAGAACTCCATAAGATTCCCCTTCGAACCCCACCTGCTAATAAGAACCAAGAGCAAATATTGGAATCCCAGGGGAGAGTGTCCCTTGTGTATTTCTAGCAGAAAGCAGACACCGTGCTTGGCAAGGCAGCTCCATCTGTGGCCAAAGGAAGTGAAAGTTTTAACCAGCTATCCCAATATGTCACCCAAGAGCAGTTGCCATGAACAACTGTCTAGCAACTTCTGAGCTTTAAAATGGGCTCTGTAGGGCTGGAGAGATGGCTTAGCGGTTAAGGCATCTGCCTGCAAAGCCAAAGGACCCTAGGTTCGATTCCCCAGGACCCACGTAAGCCAGATGTACACAGTGGCGCATGTGTCTGGAGTTTGTTTGCAGCAGCTGGAGGCCCTGGTGTGCCCATTCTCTCTATATATACCTCTCTTTCTCTCTCTCAAATAAATAAATAAAATATTTTAAAAGGAGTTCTGTAGACACTGCTCCACAAGTCAGTCTCCACTACAGCGTGTGTGGGCGCTGGCAGATCCCACCTTTGACGGGGATTTCTTTAAGCACAAGAGGCACAGAATTGGAGAGACCATTTCGCCCCGTGTCTAGTGGTTTTTCTCTCCGGGGCCTCTGCAGACACTGAACAACCATTTGGAAGTGATCGTGAAGGTCGCATTCAAGAAAGGCCGGGATTCATTTTCCATGGTCTCGTATTAGTAGCCCAATCAACACAAGACTCCCATAAAACATGACTCACCTTTGAGAGCAAAGCTCTTTTATGAGCTTACCCCTTGCTGCCAGAACTAACTTTCCTCAAGGGAGTTAGAAAAAATTACATGATGTTATGAGACATTTCTATGATTCAGGTGTGATGACTCTGACAGGATAGAAAATGTCTAGTTCTGTCTTGAGAATTTTCTAAGAAAATCCTACCTTCATAGCCTGGCCATTTGGCCATTGATGTTCAGTGGGTCACTGATCCAACATTTCTAACGTTTTTCAGAGTTACCTCCCCTTAAGATTTGCTCTCGAGCCTATCTAAGTGATTTTCATATTTTCCTATTAAGTGTTCTGATGAATTTGTGGACCCTCAATTAATGCCCGATCCTAAACCTGTGCCGCCTCCATTCTCCCCAGCAAACTTAGGACCATGTTCATTCTCCTAAGTCCATTCCTTCCTGCACGGGCTGCCCTGCCCACCTCCGGCTTTAATTGCACATGCATAAACAAAACCTCGAGGGCCTGAGAAGCTGAAGCAGACGGGAGTCCGTGTTGCGTGTCAAGTGTCAAGGTGATTGTTAGGAAGGCCTTGTCACGGGCCTTTAGCGTGGGCTCTGCCAGAGACTTCTGAACGCACTGCTTGAGATCTGTGCCCTGTGAAGTGGATATGATGTTTTACTGATTCTGTAATACATTTGTAAACTTCCAATAAAATTTGAATCAAAGAAACGTGGTCACTCTTCTTGGTCCTCTCTCACTTTCCAGACTTTGGGAGGGGCCTTGGCCTACGAGCATCTCAACAAAGAAGAGAAAGATATGTAGCAGGGGACGAGGTTTACTGCAAAAGTTGAAGTCGATGGCTTGAACTCGAACTTCTTCAGCCTTACTACCATCTATTTTTAAAATACTTTCATTTATTTATTTGCCAACAGAGAGAGAAGAGAAACACAGAGAGAACGGGTATGTCCGGGCTTCCGGCCACTGCAAACGAACTCCAGATGCATGTGCCATTTTGTGCATCTGGCTTTATGTGGGCACAAAGGAATCAAACTCGGGTCATTGGGTTCTGCAGGAAGGTGCCTTAACCACTAAGCCATCTCTGCAGCCCCCATCTATGTTTGAAGGCAGTGAGCGCTGCAGAGGAGTGTGCTGTGTGCTGGAGGGCTGAGGGATAATGAATAGAATCACTGCGCTCCCCCACTTTGCTGCCCCCCCCAAACTGTGATAAAAATGACTGCACACTTCATACCCACTGGGATGCTACCATTTAAAAAAGTCAGACTAGGGCTGGGACACTAAGCCAGACTGCCAACAGGCCTGCCGTGGCTCAGGGAACATCGCGGAAGCGGGAGTGGAAAGATTGTAGGAGCCACAGAATAGGTAGACATACCGTGAGGCACGGTCCCCTGCCACCTCACAGGGACTGACTGACGCCTTCGTGACCCCACGGTGAATCCCATAGCCCCCCTGAGGAGGGCCTCCAGGGAAACAGCAGCAGTAGTAAGGGGATAAAAGAGTATAATCTGGTACATATAGAATAAAATTTTTTTAAATAGGAGTGGGGAGATGGCTCAGTGGTTAAAGGTGCTTGCTTGTAAAGCCTGCTGGCCCAGGTTTGATTCCTGAGTACCCACATAAAGCTAGATGCACAAAATGGCTCATGTATCTGGAGTTTGTTTGCAGTGGCAAGAGGCATTGGTATGGCCATTCTCTCAATATCTCTCTCTCCTCTCAAATAAATAAAAATACTTTTTTTAATTAAAAGGACAGAGGGCTGGAGAGATACCTAAATGGCTAAGGTGCTTGCTTACAATGGGACTGAGATTCGATTACCCAGTACCTAGTTAAAGCCAGGGGCATAAAGTGGCACAGGCATCTGGAGTTCATTTATAGTAGCTAGTGGCCCTGGCACACTCATTCTCTCTCTATCTGCTCTCTATCTCTCTCTCTCTCTCAAATTAATAAATAAAATATTTTTTAATTAAAATAACAAATACTTGGGAGATGTGGAGAGAGTACAGCACTTGTACACTATGAATGGAAATGTAAAATGAGGGCTAGAGAGATGGTTCAGTGGTTAAAGTGCTAGCCTACAAATCCAGAGAACCCAGGTTTGACTATATATATAACTATATAAAATAGTCAAAAGAAGGAAGCAGGCTGAAGAGATTGCTAAGTGGTTAAGGAACGTTCCTGCAAAGCCAAAGGACCCAGGTTCGATTCCCTAGGACCCACATAAACCAGATACACAAGGTGGTGCATACATCTGGAGTTGGCTTGTAGCAGCTGAAGGCCCTGGCATGCCCATTCTCTCTCTATTTGCCTCTCTCTCTCTCTCTCTCTCTCTCTCTCTCTCTCTCTCTCATTCTACCTCTAGCAAAAATTTTTAAAAAGAAATGTAATATGGTGTGTTATTATAGGAAACAATATAGTCCTCAAAATACTAAAAAAGAATTCTTAAAATCTGTTCCAGCAATTTTATAATTGATCTATGCCCCAAAGAATTGAAAGAGTATCATATAGATAATGAAGTAGATGTTTGTACACCCATGTTCATAGCAGTGTGTGTGTGTGTATTACATTATATATGAGTCAAAAGAAGGAAGCAGGCTGGAGAGATGGCTAAGTGGTTAAGGAACCTTCCTGCAAAGTCGAAGGACCCAGGTTTAATTCCCCAGGACCCACATAAACCAGATGCACAAGGTGGTGCATGCATCTGGAGCTCTGTTGTGGCGTGCCCATATTCTTCATTCTCTCTCTCTCTCTCTCTCTCTCTCTCTCTCTCTCTCTCTCCCTTTCTCTCTCAAATGAATAAAAATAAAATATTACAAAAATGGAAGGAAGCAACCCAAATGTAACGGTGGATGAGTGGACAGCCAAGATGCAGTGTGAACTGTCCAGTCCCAAGAAGAAAATTGTGGGACTGAGGAAGAGGCTAAGCAAGTAAGAGTTCTTGGTGCACAAGCATGAGGCCGTGAGAGGGCCTGATTCACCCTCAGTTCAAGTCCCCAGCACCCACAAAGACAGCTTGACATGGCCATGTACACCTGAACCCCAGTCCTGTGAGGAGCAGAGACCAGAGAATCACTGGGGCCTGCTGGTCAGCCAAGCTGACCACAGATGGCAACTATAGGTTCAGAGAGGGACTCCATCTCAAAGAACCAAGTGGAGAGCCGGGCGTGGTGGCGCACGCCTTTAATCCCAGCACTCGGGAGGCAGAGGTAGGAGGATTGCTGGGAGTTCGAGGCCACCCTCAGACTACATAGTGAATTCCAGGTCAGCCTGAGCTAGAGTGAGACCCTACCTCGGAAAAACAAAAAAAAAGAGAACCAAGTGGAGGAGAGGGAGGAGAATAACACCCATGGCCTCCACACACTGTGCACATGGTGCACGCACTGCAAACACACATGCATGCACCACACACACCACAGCCTGCACATACCACGTGCACACAAAGAAAATGATAACATGCTGCAACTCTGTGAACTGTGGAGAGATGGCTTAGCAGTTAAGGTGCTTGCCTGTGAAGCCTAAGAACCCAGGTTCAATTCCCTAGTACCCACTTAAGCCAGATGTACATGGTGGTGCATGCATATGGAGTTCATTTGCAGTGGCTAGAAGCCCTGGCTCACCCATTTCTCTCTCTCTCTCTCTCTCTCTCTCTGTCTCTCTCTGTCTCTCTCTGTCTCAAATAAATACAAACAAAAGATTTTTTAAAAATGGTTAAGGTATAGGGCTAGAGATATGGCTCAGTAGTTGAAGGCACTTGTTTGCAAAGTCTCATGGCCCAGGTTTGATTCCCCAGTACTCATGTAAAGCCAGACAAACAGAGTATTCCATGTTTCTGGAATGTGTTAGCAGTAGCAAGAGGCCCTGGTGCTCCCATTCTCTCTCTGTGTCTCTCTCCTCGCTGTCTCTCCTTGCAAATTAATAATAAACAAAATATTTTTTTTTTTTGGATTTTTGAGGTAGGGTCTCACTCCAGCTCAGGCTGACCTGGAAATCACTATATCATCTCAAGCTAGCCTCATACTGACAGCAATCCTCCTGCCTCTGGTGCTAGGATAAAAGGTGTGCACCACCACACCCAGCTAAATAAAATACTTGTAAACAAATGATTAGGATAGTAAATCTTGCCTGGCGTGGTGGCGCATGCCTTTAATCCCAGCACTCGGGAGGCAGAGGTAGGAGGATCGCTGTGAGTTCGAGGCCATCCTGAGACTACATAGTGAATTCCAGGTCAGCCTGGGCTAGAGGGAGACCCTACCTCGAAAAACTAAAAAAAAAAAAAAAAGATAGCAAATCTGAATATTATGTTTACTTTACCACAAGTAGGGAAGCAATGTCGCCATGCATTGCCCAGTGTCCTGTGAGGGTAGAAGTGCCCTGAATGAAGAGCCACAAGTTCAAATGCGCCATCTTCAAGGATCTCTTGAGGCTGATTCCTGCCCCGGCCACCCAGTAAATTCCATTATTGGCAAGAATTGAAACCAGCGGATACCTCAAAAAAAAAAAAAAATGTCATGGCAGTGACATCATCTGGGAGCCAGGACAGGGCAGCACATGTCACTTCTGCCACGTCTGGTCCAGGCAGTGCTGCCCACTCCAGGATCGTTTATCCATTCACCCAACAAATACTCGTTCGGGACTTACTCCCTGCCTGACCCTGTTGTGCTATAGGAAAGCCAGCGGTACTCCCTGCCTTCAAGGAACTTCCCAAGTTGGCTTTCACCCGGGCGAGAAGCCTGGAACAAGAGATGGTCTTCCCTACCCCAACCGTGAGAATTTGGGGGCTGCAGACAAGAGCTCTTTCATTCCAAGGCTTTCCCAGAGTCTGGAAGAAAGACTTAGGGTGGGGAAGACCTTTCTCGGAGCCCGCTGGGAAATACAGCCTTCAGGCAGCCCACAAGTTTTACTGAATTACCCCCTCTTTGGCCAAAATGCTTGAAGTCAAGAAAAGGGCTGGAGAGACTGCTGAGTGGTTAAAGAGCTCACTTGCAAAGCCTGGTGGCCCAGGTTTGAATCCCCAGTACCTACATAAAGCCAGATGCGCCAATTGACTCATGCATCTGGAATTCATCTGCAGTGTGACAGGAGGCCCTGGAGAACCCATTCCCCCGTTCTCCCTCCTCTCCATCTTTCTGTCACTCTCCATCAATCTCTTGCTCCTTGCCGATAAATAAAACATTTAAAAGAATAGCTGGGGACTTCCAGTTAAGATGGCGGCATAGGTACCACGCCAAGGCAGCCTGGGGGGAAGGGGGGGAAGCCAAAAGAAAAACCAGCAAAATACACACTTTTACTAAAAAGTGAGGTATATAGGAAATTGAAACGGCAGTGGAGAAGTAGGAGAGATCCAGAGCATCCAGAGCGCTCACGGGCCGGCAGAAGCGGCTCCAGCAGGTCCGCGGGACCACAGCCGCCAAGCTTGGCTTGAGCCGCAGGAAAAGCCAGGTAAGGGGATTTTCCACTCACACCAGAGCTCTCTGCAAACTCAAGAAACGTGAAGGGAGAACGGCAGTGAACAACGGAGGAGCAGATCACAAGGTAGAAGAACACGTGGACCAGCAAGAGAACTAGAGCAGCATCAGCAGCCTCCCCTCCCCCACCACCAATGCCCGGCTCCAGCGAACAGAGCAGCGGTCCAGGGACCCGGCCACGCCAACTTGAACTGACAGCAGGACCCAAGCAGGAGCAGCATAACTGAGACCAAAATCATCACCAAAGGTAACTGGGATTACACCAGGTCAGTACCCGCCTAATAAACCTGGTATGTAGGCCTGAACTGGAAGTGCTAATTGAACCTTCCATATCAGGATAAATTATAGGTTAAATCTGATGGATGGTCAGATTTGCCATTCTTAAATAAGCTGTATTTTGGGCTTGTTATTTATTGCTTCTTGATTTATAGTGGCTTTGTTTCCTCTTCTTTTATCCATTAGGGAAGGGTCTCACCTGGTCACAAGCTGGCTTGGAACCCTCTACAGACCAGAAATCTTAACCTCCTTGTTGTCAGGATTAAGGGAGTGGGTGAGGCACCACACAGCCTAAGGGACAGACAGAGGATCTGCTTGTCATAATACCTACTCTTGGATAAATACTCAGTGCTGTTTTTCATTGAAAGTGTACATTATTTAGTTAAATTTTAGAAACTATCTGTATTTGGTTCCACTCAGCCTACTTGAATACTCTCATAGCAGGCAAACCCAACACCTAGGGTCACTTTTGTAGATACTCTGAGAGCCTTGTGAGCCATACCTAGCTCCTTAAGCTCCTACCCTGAAGATATATAACATCAGATTGATTGATACATCTAATAATACCCAGCTAACTAGAAATCCAATCATTAAATAATAATTAAATAAATCTCCAGGATGCAAAAATATATACATTATAACACAAGAAACACCAAAAAACAAGACAATATAAATCCACCAAAAAGTATTAATGCATCAGAAATGACCTCCAGTGAGAATGAGTTAGAGGAAATGCCTGAGAAAGATTTCAAAAGAATGATTATAAAGATGTTCAAAGAAAAAATCAAAGGAATGAAAGAGGAAATCAAAAGAATCAAAGAAAACACAGGACACCAATTTAATGAAATAAAGAGGTCAATACTAGACATAAATAAGGAAATAGAAATAATGAAGAAAAACCAGTCAGAGTTACTAGCAATGAAGAACACAGTTAATGAAATAAAAAAAAAACTCTGTAGAAAACTCACAAGTAGAATGGATGGAGAGGACAGAACATCTAAGCTAGAAGACCAGGTGGCAGATCTAATACAGTCCAACAAAGAGAAAGACAAACTAATAGAAAAGTATGAGTGGGAATTTCAAGATATTCGGGACACTATGAAAAGATCAAACATAAGAATTCAGGGCATAGTAGGAGAAGAATTTCACTCCAAAGGCATAGTAGGCATCTTCAACAAAATCACAGAAGAAAACATCCCCCAAATTGGGAAAGAGGTGCCAATGCAGGCAAAGGAATCCTTTAGAACACCAGCCAGACAAAACCTGGAAAGAACCTCTCCTCGCCATATTATAATCAAACTACCAAACACACAAACCAAAGAAAAAATATTGAAAGCAGTCAGAGATAAAAATCAAGTTACCTACAAAGGCAAGCCCATCAGGATTACAGCAGATTATTCAACACAAACTTTAAAAGCCAGAAGGGTGTGGAGTGATGTATTCCAAGTTCTGAAAGATAACAACTGTCAACCAAGGCTACTTTATCCTGCAAAGCTATCCATTCAAATAGATGGAGAAATAAGGACATTCCATGACAAAAGCAGGCTAAAGGAGTATTTGAAGACAAAACCAGTTCTACAGAAAATACTTGAAAGAATCCTCCATGCCGAAAAGAAGGAAAAGCACACATATAAGGAACCGGGAAAAAACAAACAATACTCAAGTGCTAATTAACACAAGAGAGCAAAGGTGAAACCGGAAGAACTATAAAAAATGGCAAAAATGAATACACACCTTTCAATAATATCTCTTAATATCAATGGCCTCAATGCCCCAACCAAAAGACATAGGTTTGCAGACTGGGGTAAAAAGCAGGATCCTTCAATTTGTTGCCTCCAAGAAACCCACCTTTCTACAAAGGATGGACACTATCTTAAGGTGAAAGGTTGGAAAACGGTGTTTCAAGCAAATGGACCTAGAAAACAAGCAGAGATTGCTATTCTAATATCTGACAAGGTAGACTTCAGTCCAACATTAGTCAAGAAAGATAAGGAAGGCCACTTTATATTGATTAAAGGCACCCTCCAACAGGAGGACATTACAACCCTAAACATACATGCACCTAACACGGGGGCCCCCAAATTCATCAAACAAATGCTATTAGAACTAAGATCACAGATAACACCAAACACAGTGGTAGTGGGTGACTTCAACACCCCACTCTCATCAATTGACAGGTCATCCCAGGAAAAAATAAACAGAGAGGCATCTGGACTAAATGAGGTCATAGAGGGAATGGAACTAAGAGATACATAGAGGACATTTCATCCAAATGCTGCAGAATATACATTCTTTTCAGCAGCACATGGAACATTCTCTAAAATAGACCATATATTAGGACACAAAGCAAATCTTAACAAATACAGGAAAATTGAAATAATTCCTTGCATTCTATCTGACCACAATGGAATCAAACTACAAATCAATAGCAAGAAAGGCTATAGAGCATACGCAAAATCATGGAAATTAAACAACACACTACTAAATGAAGAATGTGTCAATGAAGAAATCAAGAAGGAAATCAAAAAATTTATAGAGTCAAACGATAATGAGAACACAACATACCAAAATCTCTGGGACACAATGAAGGCAGTCCTAAGAGGTAAATTTATAGCTTTAAGTGCCTATATTAAGAAATTAGAAAGGTCGCAAGTAAACGACCTAATGCTTCACCTTAAAGCCTTGGGAAAAGAAGAACAAGGCAAACCAAAAATTAGTAGATGGGAAGAAATAATAAAGATTAGGGCAGAAATTAATGAAATAGAAGCAAAAAAAAAAAACCACAATCCAAAGAATCAATGAAACAGAGTTGGTTCTTTGAAAGGATAAACAAGATTGATAAACCCTTAGCAAATCTGACCAAAAGAAAGAGAGAAGAGACACAAATTAATAAAATTAGAGATGAAAAAGGCAACATCACAACAGATGCCAGAGAAATTCAAACAATCATAGGGACATACTATAAAAGCATATACTCCACAAAGTATGAAAATCTGAAAGAAATGTATGATTTCCTTGATTTATATGACCTACCTAAATTAAACCAAGATGAGATTGATCACTTAAATAGACCTATAACAAGCATGGAGATCCAAGCAGTTATCAAAAATCTCCCAACTAAACAAAAAAAGAATAGCTGGGTGTGGTGGTGCACACCTTTAATCCTAGCACTCACTCAGGAGGCAGAGGCAGGAGGATCACATGAGTTTGACTAGCTTGGGACTTCATAGTGAATTCCAGATCAATCTGGGCTGGAGTGAGACCCTATCTTGTAAAAAACAAAAGCAACAAAACTTACCTAAGTACATTATTTAAACTACGGTGCCTCTGATCCCATCCTGAGAGAGTAGTGATGCAGCAGGGCCCGAGAAAATACATTTTTCATGAACACAGTGATGTAAGACCACTTTTCAAAAACCAAAATGGCCTAACTGTATCAACATGGAAACCCTTGCTCTCCTGTGAGCCCATTTGTATCTACTTTGAGTTAAAGAGCTTCAGGTCAAAGGGTCTTCTATTTATTTGTTTGTTTGCTTGCTTGCTTGCTTGCTTGTTTGTTTGTTTTGAGAGAGAGAATGGGCACTCCAGGGCCGCTAGCCATTGCAAAGGAACTCCAGATGCACAGGCCATCTTGTGACTCTGGCTTTATATGGGTACTAGGGAATCAAACCTGGGTCCTTTAGCTTTTTCAGCAAGCACCTTAACCACTAAGCCATCTCTCCAGCCCAAAGGGTCTTCTTTTCATGTGCTCTCTACTTTTTGTGTAAGGTAGACACTTGCCACATAATACTTTCAACTCAATGGGAATATATGAGATCATTTACTCTGAGCCAAATACGAATGACCATGGCCCTGGAACATGGATTCAGGTTGCCCCAAATAACATGTTCCAGTGTGGAAACGAAGATGCACCCTGTGGTTAGAGTCCACAAGATGTTTTTATTTATTTATTTTTTTTTTTTTTTGGTTTTTCGAGGTAGGGTCTCACTCTAGCCCAGGCTGACCTGGAATTCACTATGGAGTCTCAGGGTGGCCTCGAACTCACGGCGATCCTCCTACCTCTGCCTCCCGAGTGCTGGGATTAAAGGCGTGCGCCACCACGCCCGGCTTGTTTTTATTATTTTTTAATACTTATTTATTTATTTATTTGTGAGAGAGAGACAGAGAAATAAGCAAATAGAAAGAGAGAGAACGAGCATGCCAGGGCCTCTAGCCACTGCAAACAAACCCCAGACACATGTACCACCTTGTGCATCTGGCTTACATGGGTACTGGGGAATCAAACCTGGGTCCTTAGGCTTCACAGGCAACTGCCTTAACTGCTAAGCCATCTCTCTAGCCCTAGTGTAGAAACTTTTATAGTCACAAAACAAAGTCATAAATCAAAACATTTTACAAAAAAACATTGGTGGGAATACCAGGTAGGTGGGGAAAGCTCGACTATAGGTTTCAGATGCTACCTGGTGAGATTCTTGGCTTTTGGGTTGGTGGATGCTAACGGTCTATGAAGACAATACATTCCAAATACATTGAAATCCAATACATTGTGCGATGGTTTGATTCAGGTGTCCCCCATAAACTGAGGTGTTCTGAATGCTAGGTTCCCAGTTGATGGAGATTTGGGAATTAATGCCTCTTGGAGGGGGTTTATTCTTGGAGTTGGCTTATGGGTGTTATAGCCAGTTTCCCCATGCCAGTGTTTGGTACACTCTCCTATTGATGTTGTTCACCTGATGTTGGCTAGGGGGTGATGTCCACCCTCTGCTCATGCCATCATTTTCTCCTGCCATTGTAGAGCTTCCCCTTGAGTCTGTAAGCGAAAAGAAACCCTTTTTTCCCAAAAGCTACTCTTGGTCGGGTGATTTATGCCAGCAATGAGAACTTGATTACAACACATTGAAAGGATGCTAGGTGTGTGTGGCATATGCACATATGAGTGCAGATGCACGTGGCCCATGTATGTGTGTGCAAAGGCCAGTGGACACTGTCAGGTATCCTTCTCCTATTGCTCATCTGAGGATTTTTTGTTTGTTTGTTTGTTTTCTTGGTGTTTCGAGGTAGGGTCTCACTCTAGCTCAGGCAGACCTGGAATTCACTATGTAGTCTCAGGGTGGCCTCAAACTCATGGCGATCCTCCTACCTCTGCCTCCCGAGTGCTGGGATTAAAGGTGTGCACCACCACACCTGGCTCACCCAAGTATTTTCTTGAGACAAGTTTCTCCCTCATCCCAGAGCAGCTGTCTGTCAGTAAGCCCCAGAAATTTTCAGCCTTTGCCTCACCCCCACAGATTGGGGGTACAGGTGTGCATTGCTACACCCAACTTATTTGTGGGATAAAAGGGTTTATTTTTGGCTTACAGACTCGAGGGGGAGCTCCATGATGGCAGGGAAATGCCAGAGGCATGAGAGCAGAGTGAGGACATCACCTCCTGGCCATACAAGATGGACAACGGCAGAGGAGAGTGTGCCCCACCCCCACTTTTATGTGGGTTCTGGGGACTCAAACTTGGTAATCTCTGGTATGAGAGGCCATCATGCTTAAGAGACAAGAGAAGTGCTCTTAACTGCTGAGCCATTTAACCAGTGCTACCATATGCTTTTGGCTAGGTTTTCAGTACCAGGCATGAATTCCCTCCTGTGGAGCTGGCCTCAAATCCACTCAGAGAGCAGTTGGTTTCCTCTATAACAGACCTAACGACGTTGCACTAGTTGGCACAGTTGGCCATCCTGGCCAGCGGTATAGCTTGCAAGGGTCACCGAGGTTAAAACCACTGAAGACTTTTCCCCCCAACAGGATGCGTAGCTCTTTCCAACATCATGACAACCAACAGGGAGAAGGCTTCCAGCTGAGCTCCAGTTTGATTTGTCAGTGACCTGCAGCCGAAGCATGCGGCTTCTTCAGCAATAGGGTCTTACCATCTAGTTCTGGTGGGCAGCCAAGAGCTTTGGCAATTGCCAGTTGAGGTCCTCCATGATCAACGATGCACTAGGCAGTACCCTGCCCCTGGCATTAGGATATTCTCTGTAACACCTCGTGGCTTCAGAGAGGTTTTCTGTACAATCAACTGAGGTACAGACAAGTAGATCTGTCAGTGTCATTGAAGATGAATGTGACCTAATTTTTCCAAAGTCCTCAGAAGTTGGTCAAAGTGTACGATTGCAGAAGAGGTGGCAGACAAAATGTAAGAGACAAAGGAAAAGAGAGGAGGGCTTTGCAATACTGTCTTCCAGACACAAAGTGAGCGTGACATTACTGACCTCAAAGTGGCCACCACTACCTACACAAGACCTGCACTGTAGAAGGGAAATATTGATAGCATCAAAATAGAAGACAGAGGAGTTAAAAAGAAGAAGATGGCCAGGCATGGTGGCGCACACCTTTAGTCCCAGCACTCGGGAGGCAGAGGTAGGAGGATCACCATGAGTTCGAGACCACCCTGAGACTACATAGTGAGTTCCAGATCAGCCTGGGCTAGAGTGAGACCCTACCTCGAAAAAATAAGTAAATAAGATTCAGTGGAGGTGGGGTGGGGTGGGTCAAAGGAAAGCGGAGGGTGGTCGGAGGGGATCATGATCATGGTACACTGTCTAGATACATGGAGGTTGTCAATAAAAGAGTTTCAAAAGAAGTTGGCCCAAGTTTGAGGTGAGAAGTACGAACCCAAGAGTTTATTTCTTGAAACTTCGTAGCACAAGAGGTCGTTAGACATCCCTGTCAGGGTTCTTTCCATTTAGGCAGAGGAAGTCTTTGAGGTGGTGTCTACAGTTACAGACAGGGGTTTTTTGCATTATTTTGCTGTTGGAAAAGCCAGTGTAGCTTCCGAACTTCTAACTCCGTCTCCCGTCGCCATCAGTGCGTTAGGATTGCAGACACGTGTCGCTTTGCATCTGGCTTTACGTAGGTGCTGGGCACTGAGCTCAGGCACGCAGACTTGCAAAGCGAAAGCCTTCGCCAGCTGAACCATGTCCCCAGCCTTCCCGCTCCTTGCTACATAAGCCAGCTTTTTTGGTAAATTGGAAGTATTATTGTTCCAAGGTTCCAGCACTGGCTTGCAACTATTCATATATCCTTGACGTAAGAATGGCCCTCCTCTGGCAGGGAAGTTCACCCCCTTTGAAAGCTCATGGAGTTGGGTGGTGAGAGAGGAAGGGGACTCCCACCTAGCCAGCCAGATCAGCTGATTCAAGCTTGGTGATCAATAGGGTGACAGGTGTTACAGCCAGATCATCCTCATATCCACATATTATTGTTGTCTAAGTTTTATATAAGTGCATGTAACTTTGACTAAGAAAAAAAATCTTTTAGATAAATTTACATCTTGAAATAATATGCCAAAATTTTTTTAAGTTAGACAAAATTATTTCTTAATAAAGTAAAATACTTGTGCTCTTTACATTTTTCTCATCAAAATAGCTTAAATTCTTTCATATTTTCTGCATATAGAATTGTCCCTGTTGCTTAAATTTTTAAATATTTTATTTGCATTTATTTATTACAGAGAGAGAATGGGTGCACCAGGGCCTCCAGCCACTGCAAACGAACTCCAGACGCAGGTGCCATTATGAGCATCTGGCTTATGTGGGACCTGGAGAATCGAACCTGGGTCCTTAGACTTCACAGGCATGCACCTTAACTTCTAAGCCATCTCTCCAGCCTGTTACTTAGAATTTAAATCTAAGCATACTCTTAGGAATCTTGAACATAAGATAGCTTAAAGTATTGAAAACTGTTTCTCTGCCCATTGGCAGTTTGTGAAAACATATTTATTACAGTCCCAAATATATTGCAAAAGACTGCTGTATCCAAATTGTACTTATGACAGAATGAAATATATAAAGATCACCTGTCCAAGCGGCTAAGCTTTTTAGTATGTATGTATGCGAGAATGGGCACACCAGAGCCACTTGCTACTGCAAATGAACTACAGACACATGTGCCACTTGAGCATCTGGCTTTGCGTGGGTACTTGGGAATACTACCTGAGCTGCCAAACACCTTTAGCCGCTGAGCCATCTTCCCAGCTAAACTTCAAGATGCCTTCTGCAATCCCCTAAGCCAGCAACAAAGATTGGTTTCTTTCTTTTTTCTTTTCTTCTTTTTTTTTTCCTCCTCCTTCTGCTCTTCCTCTTCTGTCCTAAATTGACCTTTAAATGCGTGCATTCAGCTAGCACTGAGCTAGGTCTGGAATAACTGTTTCCCCGCCCCCAAAGAAGAAACAACAGGAAAATAAATAGCAGACATGGAATAGACCCTGTGCATGAGTGTTCTAAGTTCAAAATCATCCTGAAAAGGTTCATTGTAACATACATATGTGCCGGGCGTGGTGGTGCACACCTTTAATCCCAGCACTCGGGAAGCAGAGGTGGGAGGATCGCCATGAGTTCAAGGCCACCCTTAGACTATATAGTGAAATCCAGGTCGGCCTGAGCTGGAGTGAGACCCTACCTTGAAAAAACAAAATAAATAATAGACGTATGTGTATATATGCATATATGTGTATGTGTGTATGTATGTATGTACTTGTTGTTGCTGTTCTTTTGAGGCAGTATCTCACTCAAGCCCAGGCTGACCTGGAACTCACTCTATAGTTTCAGGCTGACCTTGAACTCAGGGCGATCCTCCTACCTCAGCCTCTCAAGTACTGGGATTAAAAGCATGTGCCACCACTTCCAGCTACACATACATTTTAATTAGGCATGCCAAGAATAGTAATTCTATTTTGCAACACATTCAGCCAAAAGCAAATATAAGTGGCTACAAATTTGTCACTTTGTCTGTTATTTTTAGGAGTTCTACAGATAGATATCATTTTGCTCAGATGCATTTGGACACAAAATGATACACAAAAACCGCTACATTACTTTAGAGTTACCCTTCATACAACAAGGTAAAAAATTTACGTCTCTTGGACCATCTTTTAAATGAAAGTAAAAGGTCAGAAAGTCAAGCTGTTGTGTATACTTAAGGTATATTATCTTTTCCTACTTTAGGCATCTAAGCAGTACCCATGAAAAGCCAGGTGCACAAAGTGGATTTTGTTGCAGTGGCAGGAGGTCCTGGCACACCCATTCTCTGTCTGTCTGTCTGTCTGTCTGTCTGTCTGTCTGTCTCTCTCTCTCTCTCTCTCTCCCTCTTCCTGAATAAACATTTTTTTTAAATCTAATGAGAGGCCTGGAGAGATGGCTCAGGGGTTAGGCACTTGCTTGCAAAGCCAACAGACAGCCTGGGTTCGATTCCCCAGTACCCATGTAAAGCCAGATGCACAAAGTGGTGCATGCATCTGGAGTTTGTAATGCAGTGGGAGGAGACCCTGGCACACCCATATTTCCTCTCTCTCTCTCTCTCCCTCCCCCTTTCTCTCTCTCCTTGCAAATAAATTTTAAAAAAAAACTGTAAATCTAATCAGATAAGAGGGAGATATACATCCAGATGAAATGTCAAATTAATAACAGAAAACTCTGGTTTTGAAGTCTGGTTTAAAGATCACCTTATTGGGTGATCTGAAATTCTTTGGTAAATTCCAGAGAGTTCTATGACTCAAGAAGCTCATGAGGTTTTAAGCACAGTTTTGGTACAGTGAGTGTATAAATAATATCAAGATCTTTTCTCCCTCTGGTATACTAACGTCGAATTTTGTTCAGCTTAGGGGATGATCAGAGTAGGGACTAGAGGCAGAGGATGAATGATGAAGATGGAGGAAGAGGCAAGGTCATAGGAGGAAAGATGAGTGTGGGGGGCTGAGAATTCGTCTTTAGTTCTGACACAACCAAGTTTTATTTATTTCTCCGTTTATTTATGCACGTGCGTGCATGCGTGCGGGGGCGCACATGTGCCGCAGCATGAGTGTGGACAGAGGACAACCGCAAGGCGTCAATCCTTTCTTCCACATTCTTCTCTGCTGTAGGGTCTCTTACCACTGCAAAGCGCCTGCAGTTCTGCCAGATCACCTCCCATTGTTACAGGAGCTCCGGGATCACAGCCGCATGAGTTGCTTTGCATGGGTACTGGGGAGAACTGAACTCATGAGAGGCTTTGCAAGCAAGCATCTTTAACCACTGAGCAATCTCCCCAGCCCTTTATTTCCCATTTTACTTTATTTTATTAATATATTTTAAAATATTTATTGATTTATTTTATTTATTTGAGGAGGGAGGCAGATAGAGGATGGGTGCACCAGGGCCTTTAGCCACTGCAAACGTCCTCCAGATGCATATGCCACCTTGTGCATCCAGTTTACGTGGGTCCTGGAGAATCAAACAAGGCTTCTTTGGCTTTGCAAGCAAGTACACTAACTGCTAAGCCATCTCTCCAGCCCTATTTCCTATATTAAATGTCTCTCCCTCTCTTAAAAGTTTTGATAGTTTTTTAAATGCTTACTAATTTCTCATAAGTGGGTGACTTTATTGTTCCTTCTATTCCATGCTTTTAAATGTCATCTAAAGTATGGGTAAATTGGTCAACTTCAGTTCTAGTGCCTATGGCTTCTAGTTCAGTACACTAAGAAAAAATTAGGAATTATCAAACATTCCTTATTTTTCCAAATACTTGCAGGTTGAATTATCATTATTATCCAACATTAAACCAGCTGGAACACCAAATGTAGTTTTTCTCTAAACACTGACTTCTTCCTTGAATTTATTTTTTTTTTTTTCATTTTGATGTCCTTTTTGGTTGTGAAAGATGCAGCCTTCTATGCAACGTTCTATACTAGCTGGAGAGATAGGTGGTTTTTGTTTCCTTTGGTTTTATTTTTTCTGTATGTGTGTGTATGTGGGTGTGGGTGGCATGTGCATATCGTATTAGCACATGCATGTGCCCCATGTGCATGACTGTAGGGATTAGAACAGCACACCTAGGCGGGCTGTGATGGCACACACTTTTAATCCCAGCTGAGGTAGGGGGATCCCTGTGAGTTCAAGGCCAGCCTGAGACGACGTTGTGAATTCCAGATTGGTCTGGGCTAGAGTGAGACCCTTCCTCAAAAGAGAGAGAGAGGATACCTGGTGACAGCTGTGTCACTCTTCCACCTCGGTTCCTTGAGACATGGTCCCTCCCTGAACCCGGAGCTCACCACTGTTCAGTCAGACTGGGCTGCTGAATAAGCCCCCGTGATCCTCCTGCCTCCACCCTCCTCCATGCTGAGGATACAGACATGCAAAGCTTTTCACCTGGGTGCTGGGGGGGGGGGGAACTCAGGTCCTCATGCTTGTATAGCGAGCTCCAGTGATCTACCTCCACACTCCTGGCTCTTGTGTTTGGGGTCAGAGTTATGTGATGTTGATGTCTCCCCAAAGTCATTCCTCCCATTGCATCTTAGGTTTGTCCTCCTTACAGGGGACTTGAATGGGGTCGACACCCATGAATTCCTTGTGTGTGAACTCATGGCTGAACCAGCAAGGTGGCACATCCTGGGAGCCCTCTGCCACCTCCAACCTGCTGCACTAGAGGGACTAAGCACTCATGGAATTCCTAAACTGGAAAGTCCAGGTTGCAGCAGGCGTCACAGGATGAGGACCAGCACACGTGGATAGCAGAGGGACGCCAGGAGATGGAGCACTGAATGGTAATGAACACACGCTCTGAAAGCGAGCATAAAGGTGAACGCATGCTCAGAAGCAATAGCATCTGGTGAGGAGCTCAGACGCAATCAATGCACCATCACCAAAACAAAGGCCTGGGCCCCAGAGAGAACTTGCCAATGTCTCCCCAAGGAGGCAATACAGACAGTGGGCACAAGATGCCCATGCTGGTACCTGGCACTGATCAAAGGGACTCTTCTCATGAAAGTGGGTCATCTTTGCAGCACCCAGCTTTCTCCTCAGAAAGAACCAGAGAGAATGTATTCTGAGCTAAATTGGAGTGACCATGGCTAGGGGACATGGATTCAAGTTGCCTTAAGTAGCATGTTCTGGCATGGAAGCAGTGACAACGCTTTTATAGTCATGGGACAAAAGAAAGTCCTATGTAAAGACAGTGGTCAGTGCATTCAGCGGGAACGTCAGGAAGGTAGGCTAGAGCAGAATTGGGGACAGTCGGGTATGTTTTAGATGTGACCTGATGACAGAAGTCTGTGCACACATTCCAGAGGTCTTGCCTGAGTGTAGAAAGGATGTTGAGTCACACAGGTGGGCAATGATGCTCTTCAAGGGAGTGAAGAAAGTCTAAAGTAATTTTCACTCTGGGTCTTCACAATTCCAACTCCTTCCAGTGGCCAAGTACTAACCGGTCACTCACCATACAGAATCGTTGACATAGGTATGGAGGTCACTCAACATGCAGAATGTTTAACATAGGTATGGAGATCACTCACCATACAGAATCTTTAACATAGGTATGGAGGTCACTCACCATACAGAATGTTTAACATAGGTATGGAGATCACTCACCATACAGAATCTTTAACATAGGTATGGAGGTCACTCACCATACAGAATCTTTAACATAGGTATGGAGGTCACTCACCATGCAGAATCTTTAACATAGGTATGGAGGTCACTCACCATGCAGAATGCTTAACTTAGGTATGGAGGTCACTCACCATACAGAATGTTTAACATAGGTATGGAGGTCACTCACCATACAGAATGTTTAACATAGGTATGGAGGTCACTCACCATACAGAATGTTTAACATAGGTATGGAGGTCACTCACCATACAGAATGTTTAACATAGGTATGGAGGTCACTCACCATACAGAATGTTTAACATAGGTATGGAGGTCACTCACCATACAGAATGTTTAACATAGGTATGGAGGTCACTCACCATACAGAATCTTTAACATAGGTATGGAGGTCACTCACCATACAGAATGTTTAACATAGGTATGGAGGTCACTCACCATACAGAATGTTTAACATAGGTATGGAGGTCACTCACCATACAGAATCTTTAACATAGGTATGGAGGTCACTCACCATACAGAATCTTTAACATAGGTATGGAGGTCACTCACCATACAGAATCTTTAACATAGGTATGGAGGTCACTCACCATACAGAATCTTTAACATAGGTATGGAGGTCACTCACCATACAGAATCTTTAACATAGGTATGGAGGTCACTCACCATACAGAATCTTTAACATAGGTATGGAGGTCACTCACCATACAGAATGTTTAAACATAGGTATGGAGGTCACTCACCATACAGAATCTTAACATAGGTATGGAGGTCACTCACCATACAGAATTTTAACATAGGTATGGAGGTCACTCACCATACAGAATCTTTAACATAGGTATGGAGGTCACTCACCATACAGGAATGTTTAACATAGGTATGGAGGTCACTCACCATACAGAATCTTTAACTTAGGTACGGAGGTCACTCACCATACAGAATCTTTAACATAGGTATGGAGGTCACTCACCATACAGAATCTTTAACTTAGGTATGGAGGTCACTCACCATACAGAATGTTTAACATAGGTACGGAGGTCACTCACCATACAGAATGTTTAACATAGGTATGGAGGTCACTCACCATTACAGAATCTTTAACTTAGGTATGGAGGGTCACTCACCATACAGAATCTTTAACATAGGTACGGAGGTCACTCACCATACAGAATGTTTAACATAGGTATGGAGGTCACTCACCATACAGAATCTTTAACTTAGGTATGGAGGTCACTCACCATACAGAATGTTTTAACATAGGTACGGAGGTCACTCACCATACAGAATGTTTCTTTAACTTAGGTATGGATGTCACTCACCATACAGAATGTTTAACATAGGGTACGGAGGGTCACTCACCATGCAGAATGTTTAACATAGGGTATGGAGGTCACTCACCATACAGAATCTTTAACTTAGGTATGGAGGTCACTCACCATACAGAATCTTTATACATAGGTACGGAGTCACTCACCATTCAGAATGTTTTAACATAGGTACGGAGGTCACTCACCATACAGAAATCTTAACTTAGGTATGGAGGTCTACTCACACATACAGATATGTTAACATAGGTATGGAGGTCACTCACCATACAGAATGTTTAACATAGGTATGGAGGGTCACTCACTACCAGATCTTATACTTAGGTATGGAGGTCACTCACCATACAGAATGTTTACATAGGTATGGAGGTCACTCACCATACAGAATGTTTACATAGATATGGAGGTCACATCACCATACAGAGAATGGTTAACCTTAGGTTATGGAGGTCACATCACCATACAGAGCTTTAACATAGGTATGGAGGTCACTCACCATACAAAATCTTTAACTTAGGTATGGAGGTCACCATGCAGAATCTTTAACATAGGTGTGGAGGTCACTCACCATACAGAATCTTTAACATAGGTAAGGATTTTTTCTGAGAACTTCAGTCTACCCACACACTGGTTTTCTCTTGCCCTCAAATGGGAAAACGTTGGCCCCTTTGAAAGCTCGTCCTGTCGTAACCACTAAATACAGCTAATTTTGCCCATCAGAGGGGCCATACGTGATGCACAAAAGAAAGCTTATCGGAAGATTCCGCAGATAAATAACGGAGACCAACACGTGAAAGTTTAAGGTCATAAAAACACAATGAAACCCAGTAGGAGATGACTTAACAGCTTTCTCAGCGACACACCAGCAGATACTGCTTGACCTGTGCAGTGGCAGATTCTGCCAGTAAAGCAGATATTCAGGGTCAATGGACGGCTTTGTGCTCCTAACACACAGGTTAGCAAACAAACGGACCCAGAAGGACATGAGCACGGTCCCCGGAGAAACCTGAGCTACAAAGGGAAGACCAGGCTCTTTGGATTTTAAGTATTTGAAATTTACTTCAAACTGTCTTAAACAAAAAAAACAAGTATAATGGTCAAGTGCATGGGGGGTACGTTCATGTGAAAGACTGTGTATCTTACATAGACTCAAAGGCAGCAGTTTTCTAAAGGCCTGGCAATGCACCAAGAACTTTAGACGGTTTCTACCCCAGGTTTTAAAGCTCAGCTTGCCTTGCTCTGTCGACTTAATCATTAATGTTTATCTGCCTGCATCCTTGGGGTGCTGGGGGAACCTATTCAGGTCTCCTCGGTTGCCATCTCCTCATTTAACTTCTTATTCTCATAAGATCTTCTGTTTGGATCTGACACTGCTAACCACCGGAGTGCCAGAAGAGCATGCTGGCAAGGGACTGGCTCTTGTGGTAAGGGAACAATTTGTGGAGGAAGTTTTGGCTGTATAGACACTTCAACATATAGTTCCCATGAGAACCTTTCTAGAAACAACCCCAGGTGTTATATTACCTGCTCAGTGCTGGGACAAAATGCCTGACCGAAAGCAGCTGATATGAGGAAAGGGTTTATTTTGGCTCACAGTCTCGAGGGGAAGCTCCATGATGGCATTGGGAACATGGCCTGAGCAGAGGCTGGACATCACCTCTGCCACAGCAGGTGGAAGACAGCAGCCAAAGAGTGAACTGAGAGCCAGGCATGGTGGCACACGCCTTTAATCCCAGCACTTGGGGAGCAGAGGTAGGCAGATCACAAAGAGTTCGAGGTCACCCTGAGATTACACAGTGAATTCCAAGTCAACCTAGGCTAGAGCAAAACCCTAAACTCGAAACATTAAAAAAAAAAAAAAGCATGACCTGAGATCTGCTAAAGGTTGCTGGCTATGACACCCCAACAACACACCTCCTCCAGCAAGGCTCCACCTCCCAAATTGCCACCAGCTGGAGACCAGACATTCAGAACCCATGAGTTCATGGGGAACACCTGACTCAAACCCCCACGCCACGGAAAGAGTAGGGTTATCTATTAGGTCTATTAGGTCTATTTCTAAACACTGCACTCGGGGAATTGGAGCTTTAATCCCATGAGAAAATTTCTACAATCTCCCAACCCCTGGGGCTTCACTAGGTCTAGTCATGGCTAAATATTGCATTTGAAGTGTTAATGGAGGAAAATAAAAGGAAGAAGGAAATAGGACAGCTCTCACTTCAAAGAAAATAAAAGATAATTTATTCTGGAACCAAGTATGAGTGGCCATGGCCCAAGAACACAGATTTAGGTTACCCCAAATTCCATGTTCCAACATGATAGAGTTTCGTGAACTAACAATAACTGTGGCGGTTTGAATGTGAACACACGGCCCCCATAGCCTGAGGTGTTTTTGAGTAAGCTTGCAACGTAAGTCTCCAGCAGCCTGTGGAGGGGTGTCACTGGGAGGGTCTTTCAGCCCAGCCCTGAGGTATGTGAGGAGCCAGCTGGAGCTCCGGCTGGTCGATCTGCTGCCTGTCCCTCTGCTGTGGTCTATGGAAGTGAGCAGCTTCCTCCACCAGGATGGCGCGTCCCCTGGAATTTCTAAGCCCGAAATATACACTGTCCTCCCATAAACTGCTTCCAGTCGGGTGTTTGTGCAAGCAACAAAAAAGGTAACTGCAGGTTGGTGAAGTGGCTTAGCAGTTAAGGTGTTTGCCTGCGAAGCCTAAGGACCCCAGTTCGATTCCCCAAGACCCACGTAAGCCAGATGCACAAGAGGGCACATGCATTTGGAGTTCATTTACAGCAGCTACAGGCCCTGGCACACCCATTCTTTCTCTGTGTCTCTGTATGTGTGTGTGTGTCCTTGCAAATAAATAAATTATATATATACATTTATATATATATATATGTGTGTGTGTGTATATATATATATATACACACACACACACACACATATACGTATACATATTTAGGGGGCTGGAGAGGTGGCTTAGAAGTTAAGGCACTTGCCTGCAAAGCCAAAGGACACAGATTCAATTCCTAAGGACCCACATAAGCCAGATGCACAAGGAGGGCGCACGTGTCTGGAGTTCCTTTGCAGTGGCTGGAGGCCCTGGTGCACCCATCCTCTCTCTCTCTCTCTCTATCTATCTATCTATCTCCATCTCTTTCTCACTCTCAAATAAATAAATGAATAAAATTAAAATATATATATATACATACATATATATATTAAAGGCAGTATTGTTAGCATTCCTCCCCTTCCTTTGACTCTTATATTATTTTAGCCATATGTTCAACAATGGTCCCTGATTCACAGAGGAGAAAGAAGATTATTCAAACCCCTGGGCCAACAAAGTTAGATGAGGGAGAAGGAGTATGGGAGGGAGAACCAGTGAGCGTTGGGTCTCTGTGGTGGTTTGGGTGGCTGTGATCAAGCTTCCTCTTAGTCCCCTGCAGGTGAGCCTCGCGGAGGAGGTGAGTTTCTGGGGAAGGGGCCTTGAGGTTGATGAGTCTAGCCACTGGATATAGCCAATTAGCTCCACCTCGCGATCCTCCCCCTGCTGTGGAGGTGAGATGCAGTGAGCCTGCTTCCTCCACCATGGGGAAACTTCCCCTGGATCTGTCAGCCTGAAATAAGCCCTTTCCTCCCGTCAGCTGCTTCTGGTCAGGTGTGGGTCCAGCACCGAGAAGGAAATTGCTCCAGTCTCCCACCTGACCACTCACAGGAACCACACTCCAGTGTCCACAGCATAGGTGAATAAATGCTTTGGTCTGAGTAACACGGGAATTTCGCTCAGAATTCCTTACAAGTGGCTGTGTCTGAGGATGGGGTTTTGCACATCTGAACTCCCCCAGTCGCCTTCCTTCTAATTGACTCTAGCTAGGCAACAGTGTCTTCCGATTTAAAGGTGTAACACGGCCCTTCGGCTCCTTAATGAAGCCACCAGCATGTCAAGTATGATCAACACAAACGCAGAGAGCAGAGTCGAGAGTTCATGCCCCCGAATCATAATCAGGTGATTTATGATATAACGAAAGAGCCATCATGAAGGAAGTGAGGACTTAAGAAAAATCAGATCCATATGGATTGGGAAAATGCTACTGAGGAACGAATTTATATTAGCAAATGGAATAAATTATCATATTTCAACATGCTTCTTTCATGGGTCTTGCACTAATTACAATGCCATTGTTTATTGGAAAATGTGCCTAAGCAAGCAAGGAGAAGATCAGGACACACTTAGTGGGTAACAGGAATCTGTACTGAATTAGAAATAAGTTGAATACTATAAGACTTCATTTAATGAAAGCCTCGACAGTAGACCCACACACGCATGCATGCACGCACGCACGCACGCATGCACACACACACACAGTGATGTTTTCTATCCAGTAACAAAAAAGAATGCTAGCAAAAACAAATGTTATTCCAACATTTCAGACACAATCAGCTAAATATTAACTCTCAATAAGAATCCATTAGATGAAAGCTTCCAAAAACAAACATTCAAAAATTAGCAAAGTGCTTAGAGGTAGGAAGACCAATTTATTGGTCCTCTAATCTAGAGTGTTCTTTCTTTTACCAAGTTAAAAAAAAATAGATCTTGTCACCTGAGAATGGGCAACCTAAGACAGACCGATGGAAAAATGTTGTTGGGAGATTTTGAGAGCGAAGGGGCCTCTTGACACAGATGGCCAAGGCTCTCGAGTTCAAGTATGTTTCTCAAAACAAAGAATTAAGGAATGTGGACAAGGAGGTGAGGGAGGGTTGAGAGTAGACTTTATTAAGGAAAATATAGAAAAAGTCTCTCGAGAGTGGGTGTTTCCCAAAAGAAAGAGGGGGCACTCCCTGATCAGGGGCTTGGAGCTGGAAAAAAACCCAAAATGTCAGGACCAACATACTTAGGGAAAAAGAGAGAAAAAAAAGAAAAGTTACACTTTTTAAAAACATATTTATTGGGGCTTAGCAATTAAGGTGCTTGCCTGAGAAGCCTAAGGACCCAGGTTCAATTCCCCAGGACCCACATAAGCCAGATGCACAAGGTGGCACAGGCATCTGGAGTTTGTTTGCAGTGGCTGGCGGCCCTGGTGTGCCCATTCTCTTCCTCTCCTCTCTCTCTCTCTCTCTCTCTCTCTTTTGATGTCCTTTTTGGTTAGTGAAATTTGCAGCCTTCTATGCAACGTTCGATACTAGGCTGGAGAGATAGGTGGTTTTTGTTTCCTTTGGTTTTATTTTTTCTGTATGTGTGTGTATGTGGCGTCGTGGGTGGCATGTGCATATCGTAATTAGCACATGCATGTCCCCATGTGCCATGACTGTGGATTAGAACAGCACACCTAGGCGGGCTTGATGGCACACACTTTTAATCCCAGCTGAGGTAGGGGATCCCTGTGAGTTCAAGGCCAGCCTGAGACTACGTTGTGAATTCCAGATTGGTCTGGGCTAGAGTGAGACCCTTCCTCAAAAGAGAGAGAGAGGATACCTGGTGACAGCTGTGTCACTCTTCCACCCTCTGTTCCTTGACCACATGGTCCCTCCCTGAACCCCGGAGCTCACCCACTTTTCAGTCAGACTGGGCTGCTGAATAAGCCCCCGTGATCCTCCTGCCTCCACCCTCCTCCATGCTGAGGATACAGACATGCAAAGCTTTTCACCTGGGTGCTGGGGGGGGGGGAACTCAGGTCCTCATGCTTGTATAGCGAGCTCCAGTGATCTACCTCCACACTCCTGGCTCTTGTGTTTGGGGTCAGAGTTATGTGATGTTGATGTCTCCCCAAAGTCATTCCTCCCATTGCATCTTAGGTTTGTCCTCCTTACAGGGGACTTGAATGGGGTCGACACCCATGAATTCCTTGTGTGTGAATTCATGGCTGAACCAGCAAGGTGGCACATCCTGGGATCCCTCTGCCACCTCCAACCTGCTGCACTAGAGGGACTAAGCACTCATGGAATTGCTAAACTGGAAAGTCCAGGTTGCAGCAAGCGTCACAGGATGAGGACCAGCACACGTGGATAGCAGAGGGACGGCAGGAGATGGAGCACTGAATGGTAATGAACACACGCTCTGAAAGCGAGCATAAAGGTGAACGCATGCTCAGAAGCAATAGCATCTGGTGAGGAGCTCAGACGCAATCAATGCACCATCACCAAAACAAAGGCCTGGGCCCCAGAGAGAACTCGCCAATGTCTCCCCAAGGAGGCAATACAGACAGTGGGCACAAGATGCCCATGCTGGTACCTGGCACTGATCAAAGGGACTCTTCTCGTGAAAGTGGGTCATCTTTGCAGCACCCAGCTTTCTCCTCAGAAAGAACCAGAGAGAATGTATTCTGAGCTAAATTGGAGTGACCATGGCTAGGGGACATGGATTCAAGTTGCCTTAAGTAGCATGTTCTGGCATGGAAGCAGTGACAACGCTTTTATAGTCATGGGACAAAAGAAAGTCCTATGTAAAGACAGTGGTCAGCGCATTCAGCGGGAACGTCAGGAAGGTAGGCTAGAGCAGAATTGGGGACAGTCGGGTATGTTTTAGATGTGACCTGATGACAGAAGTCTGTGCACACATTCCAGAGGTCTTGCCTGAGTGTAGAAAGGATGTTGAGTCACACAGGTGGGCAATGATGCTCTTCAAGGGAGTGAAGAAAGTCTAAAGTATATTTTCACTCTGGGTCTTCACAATTCCCAACTCCTTCCCAGTGGCCAAGTACTAACCGGTACTCACCATACAGAATCGTTGACATAGGTATGGAGGTCACTACCATGCAGAATGTAGAACATAGGTATGGAGATCACTCACCCATACAGAATGTTTAACATAGGTATGGAGGTCACTCACCATAAGAATGTATAACATGGTATGGAGGTCACTCACCATACAGAATGTTTAACATAGGTATGGAGGTCACTCACCATACAGAATCTTTAACAAGGTATGGAGGTCACTCACCATACAGAATCTTTAACATAGGTATGGAGGTCACTACCATACAGAATGTTTACAATAGGTATGGAGGTCACTCACCATCCAGAATGTTTAACTTAGGTATGGAGATCATCACCATACAGAATGTTTAACATAGGTATGGAGGTCACTCACCATACAGAATCTTTAACATAGGTATGGAGATCACTCACATACAGAATGTTTACATAGGTATGGAGGCTCACTCACCATACAGAATCTTTACATAGGTATGGAGGTCACTCACATACAGAATGTATAACATAGGTTGAGGTCACCCCTCACCATACAGAATGTTTAACATAGGTATGGAGGTCACTCACCATACAGAATGTTTAACATAGGTATGGAGATCACTCACCATACAGAATGTTTAACATAGGTATGGAGGTCACTCACCATACAGAATGTTTAACATAGGTATGGAGGTCACTCACCATACAGAATCTTTAACATAGGTATGGAGGTCACTCACCATACAGAATCTTTAACATAGGTATGGAGGTCACTCACCATACAGAATCTTTAACATAGGTATGGAGGTCACTCACCATACAGAATATTTAACATAGGTATGGAGGTCACTCACCATACAGAATGTTTAACATAGGTATGGAGGTCACTCACCATACAGAATCTTTAACATAGGTATGGAGGTCACTCACCATACAGAATGTTTAACATAGGTATGGAGGTCACTCACCATACAGAATATTTAACATAGGTATGGAGGTCACTCACCATACAGAATGTTTAACATAGGTATGGAGGTCACTCACCATACAGAATCTTTAACATAGGTATGGAGGTCACTCACCATACAGAATGTTTAACATAGGTATGGAGGTCACTCACCATACAGAATCGTTTAACATAGGTATGGCGGTCACTCACCATACAGAATGTTTAACATAGGTATGGAGGTCACTCACCATACAGAATCTTTAACATAGGTACGGAGGTCACTCACCATACAGAATGTTTAACATAGGTATGGAGGTCACTCACCATGCAGAATCTTTAACTTAGGTACGGAGGTCACTCACCATACAGAATGTTTAACATAGGTATGGAGGTCACTCACCATACAGAATCTTTAACTTAGGTATGGAGGTCACTCACCATACAGAATGTTTAACATAGGTACGGAGGTCACTCACCATGCAGAATGTTTAACATAGGTATGGAGGTCACTCACCATACAGAATCTTTAACTTAGGTATGGAGGTCACTCACCATACAGAATCTTTAACATAGGTACGGAGGTCACTCACCATACAGAATGTTTAACATAGGTACGGAGGTCACTCACCATACAGAATCTTTAACTTAGGTATGGAGGTCACTCACCATACAGAATGTTTAACATAGGTATGGAGGTCACTCACCATACAGAATGTTTAACATAGGTATGGAGGTCACTCACCATACAGAATCTTTAACTTAGGTATGGAGGTCACTCACCATACAGAATGTTTAACATAGGTATGGAGGTCACTCACCATACAGAATGTTTAACATAGATATGGAGGTCACTCACCATACAGAATGTTTAACTTAGGTATGGAGGTCACTCACCATACAGAATCTTTAACATAGGTATGGAGGTCACTCACCATACAAAATCTTTAACTTAGGTATGGAGGTCACCATGCAGAATCTTTAACATAGGTGTGGAGGTCACTCACCATACAGAATCTTTAACATAGGTAAGGATTTTTTCTGAGAACTTCAGTCTACCCACACACTGGTTTTCTCTTGCCCTCAAATGGGAAAACGTTGGCCCCTTTGAAAGCTCGTCCTGTCGTAACCACTAAATACAGCTAATTTTGCCCATCAGAGGGGCCATACGTGATGCACAAAAGAAAGCTTATCGGAAGATTCCGCAGATAAATAACGGAGACCAACACGTGAAAGTTTCAACGGGAGACAGTTAAGGTCATAAAAACACAATGAAACCCAGTAGGAGATGACTTAACAGCTTTCTCAGCGACACACCAGCAGATACTGCTTGACCTGTGCAGTGGCAGATTCTGCCAGTAAAGCAGATATTCAGGGTCAATGGACGGCTTTGTGCTCCTAACACACAGGTTAGCAAACAAACGGACCCAGAAGGACATGAGCACGGTCCCCGGAGAAACCTGAGCTACAAAGGGAAGACCAGGCTCTTTGGATTTTAAGTATTTGAAATTTACTTCAAACTGTCTTAAACAAAAAAACAAGTATAATGGTCAAGTGCATGGGGGGTACGTTCATGTGAAAGACTGTGTATCTTACATAGACTCAAAGGCAGCAGTTTTCTAAAGGCCTGGCAATGCACCAAGAACTTTAGACGGTTTCTACCCCAGGTTTTAAAGCTCAGCTTGCCTTGCTCTGTCGACTTAATCATTAATGTTTATCTGCCTGCATCCTTGGGGTGCTGGGGGAACCTATTCAGGTCTCCTCGGTTGCCATCTCCTCATTTAACTTCTTATTCTCATAAGATCTTCTGTTTGGATCTGACACTGCTAACCACCGGAGTGCCAGAAGAGCATGCTGGCAAGGGACTGGCTCTTGTGGTAAGGGAACAATTTGTGGAGGAAGTTTTGGCTGTATAGACACTTCAACATATAGTTCCCATGAGAACCTTTCTAGAAACAACCCCAGGTGTTATATTACCTGCTCAGTGCTGGGACAAAATGCCTGACCGAAAGCAGCTGATATGAGGAAAGGGTTTATTTTGGCTCACAGTCTCAAGGGGAAGCTCCATGATGGCATTGGGAACATGGCCTGAGCAGAGGCTGGACATCACCTCTGCCACAGCAGGTGGAAGACAGCAGCCAAAGAGTGAACTGAGAGCCAGGCATGGTGGCACACGCCTTTAATCCCAGCACTTGGGGAGCAGAGGTAGGCAGATCACAAAGAGTTCGAGGTCACCCTGAGATTACACAGTGAATTCCAAGTCAACCTAGGCTAGAGCAAAACCCTAAACTCGAAACATTAAAAAAAAAAAAAGCATGACCTGAGATCTGCTAAAGGTTGCTGGCTATGACACCCCAACAACACACCTCCTCCAGCAAGGCTCCACCTCCCAAATTGCCACCAGCTGGAGACCAGACATTCAGAACCCATGAGTTCATGGGGAACACCAACTCAAACCCCCACGCCAGGGAAAGAGTAGGGTTATCTATTTCTAAACACTGCACTCACAGAATTGGAGCTTTAATCCCATGAGAAAATTTCTACAACCTCCCAACCCCTGGGGCTTCACTAGGTCTAGTCATGGCTAAATATTGCATTTGAAGTGTTAATGGAGGAAAATAAAAGGAAGAAAGAAATAGGACAGCTCTCACTTCAAAGAGAATAAAAGATAACTTATTCTGGAACCAAGTATGAGTGGCCATGGCCCAAGAACACAGATTTAGGTTACCCCAAATTCCATGTTCCAACATGATAGAGTTTCGTGAACTAACAATAACTGTGGCGGTTTGAATGTGAACGCACGGCCCCCGTAGCCTGAGGTGTTTTTGAGTAAGCTTGCAACGTAAGTCTCCAGCAGCCTGTGGAGGGGTGTCACTGGGAGGGTCTTTCAGCCCAGCCCTGAGGTATGTGAGGAGCCAGCTGGAGCTCCGGCTGGTCGATCTGCTGCCTGTTAGCTGTCCCTCTGCTGTGGTCTATGGAAGTGAGCAGCTTCCTCCACCAGGATGGCGCGTCCCCTGGAATTTCTAAGCCCGAAATATACACTGTCCTCCCATAAACTGCTTCCAGTCGGGTGTTTGTGCAAGCAACAAAAAAGGTAACTGCAGGTTGGTGAAGTGGCTTAGCAGTTAAGGTGTTTGCCTGCGAAGCCTAAGGACCCCAGTTCGATTCCCCAAGACCCACGTAAGCCAGATGCACAAGAGGGCACATGCATTTGGAGTTCATTTACAGCAGCTACAGGCCCTGGCACACCCATTCTTTCTCTGTGTCTCTGTATGTGTGTGTGTGTCCTTGCAAATAAATAAATTATATATATACATTTATATATATATATATGTGTGTGTGTGTATATATATATATATATACACACACACACACACACATATACGTATACATATTTAGGGGCTGGAGAGGTGGCTTAGAAGTTAAGGCACTTGCCTGCAAAGCCAAAGGACACAGATTCAATTCCTAAGGACCCACATAAGCCAGATGCACAAGGAGGCGCACGTGTCTGGAGTTCCTTTGCAGTGGCTGGAGGCCCTGGTGCACCCATCCTCTCTCTCTCTCTCTCTATCTATCTATCTATCTCCATCTCTTTCTCACTCTCAAATAAATAAATGAATAAAATTAAAATATATATATATACATACATATATATATTAAAGGCAGTATTGTTAGCATTCCTCCCCTTCCTTTGACTCTTATATTATTTTAGCCATATGTTCAACAATGGTCCCTGATTCACAGAGGAGAAAGAAGATTATTCAAACCCCTGGGCCAACAAAGTTAGATGAGGGAGAAGGAGTATGGGAGGGAGAACCAGTGAGCGTTGGGTCTCTGTGGTGGTTTGGGTGGCTGTGATCAAGCTTCCTCTTAGTCCCCTGCAGGTGAGCCTCGCGGAGGAGGTGAGTTTCTGGGGAAGGGCCTTGAGGTTGATGAGTCTAGCCACTGGATATAGCCAATTAGCTCCACCTCGCGATCCTCCCCCTGCTGTGGAGGTGAGATGCAGTGAGCCTGCTTCCTCCACCATGGGGAAACTTCCCCTGGATCTGTCAGCCTGAAATAAGCCCTTTCCTCCCGTCAGCTGCTTCTGGTCAGGTGTGGGTCCAGCACCGAGAAGGAAATTGCTCCAGTCTCCCACCTGACCACTCACAGGAACCACACTCCAGTGTCCACAGCATAGGTGAATAAATGCTTTGGTCTGAGTAACACGGGAATTTCGCTCAGAATTCCTTACAAGTGGCTGTGTCTGAGGATGGGGTTTGCACATCTGAACTCCCCCAGTCGCCTTCCTTCTAATTGACTCTAGCTAGGCAACAGTGTCTTCCGATTTAAAGGTGTAACACGGCCCTTCGGCTCCTTAATGAAGCCACCAGCATGTCAAGTATGATCAACACAAACGCAGAGAGCAGAGTCGAGAGTTCATGCCCCCGAATCATAATCAGGTGATTTATGATATAACGAAAGAGCCATCATGAAGGAAGTGAGGACTTAAGAAAAATCAGATCCATATGGATTGGGAAAATGCTACTGAGGAACGAATTTATATTAGCAAATGGAATAAATTATCATATTTCAACATGCTTCTTTCATGGGTCTTGCACTAATTACAATGCCATTGTTTATTGGAAAATGTGCCTAAGCAAGCAAGGAGAAGATCAGGACACACTTAGTGGGTAACAGGAATCTGTACTGAATTAGAAATAAGTTGAATACTATAAGACTTCATTTAATGAAAGCCTCGACAGTAGACCCACACACGCATGCATGCACGCACGCACGCACGCATGCACACACACACACAGTGATGTTTTCTATCCAGTAACAAAAAAGAATGCTAGCAAAAACAAATGTTATTCCAACATTTCAGACACAATCAGCTAAATATTAACTCTCAATAAGAATCCATTAGATGAAAGCTTCCAAAAACAAACATTCAAAAATTAGCAAAGTGCTTAGAGGTAGGAAGACCAATTTATTGGTCCTCTAATCTAGAGTGTTCTTTCTTTTACCAAGTTAAAAAAAAATAGATCTTGTCACCTGAGAATGGGCAACCTAAGACAGACCGATGGAAAAATGTTGTTGGGAGATTCTGAGAGCGAAGGGGCCTCTTGACACAGATGGGCCAAGGCTCTCGAGTTCAAGTATGTTTCTCAAAACAAAGAATTAAGGAATGTGGACAAGGAGGTGAGGAGGTTGAGAGTAGACTTTATTAAGGAAAATATAGAAAAAGTCTCTCGAGAGTGGGTGTTTCCCAAAAGAAAGAGGGGGCACTCCCTGATCAGGGGCTTGGAGCTGGAAAAAAGCCCAAAATGTCAGGACCAACATACTTAGGGAAAAAGAGAGAAAAAAAAAAGAAAAGTTACACTTTTTAAAAACATATTTATTGGGGCTTAGCAATTAAGGTGCTTGCCTGAGAAGCCTAAGGACCCAGGTTCAATTCCCCAGGACCCACATAAGCCAGATGCACAAGGTGGCACAGGCATCTGGAGTTTGTTTGCAGTGGCTGGCGGCCCTGGTGTGCCCATTCTCTTCCTCTCCTCTCTCTCTCTCTCTCTCTCTCTCTCTCTCTCTCTCTCTCTCTCTCTCACAGATAAATAAATATAATATAAATCACAGATGAAGAGCCCAGGGAAAAAAATCAGCCACTGACTTGAGCAATCTCTCCTGCAAATATCACCGATCTCCTGTTTCAGGTTTCTCGGTTCTGCAGAATCGTGTTCTGGGGGATTTTATGTAAAGAACAGCTGTGGCTGACGTGCTTAGTGCTCCCCGAATACCAGCGTGTGTCCCCTTCCATAGCTCCCCCCCCCCCGGCAGAGACACTAGTTGGCCGGGCATGGTGGCGCACACCTTTAATCCCAGCACTCGGGAGGCAGAGGTAGGAGGATCGCTGTGAGTTCAAGGCCACCCTGAGACTGCATAGTGAATCCAGATCAGCCTGGGCTAGAGTGAGACCCTACCTCGAAAAATAAATAAATAAACAAATAAAGTAGAAGAGAGGGGCTGGGGAAGTGGCACAGCAGTTAAGGCACTTGTCTGCAAAGCCTAAGGACCAGAGTTCAATTCCCCAGTACCCACGAAAGCCAGATGAACAAGGTGGCACTTGCTTCTGGAGTTCATTTTCAGAAGCCAGAGGCCCTGGTGTGTCCATTCTCTCCCCCACCCCCCTCTGCATTTTCTCTCTCATACTCTCTCTTTCTCAAATAAATAAATTAAATATTTTTTAAATAGAAGAGAGACTAGTTAGAAAGAAGAGATTCAGTGGAGGGGGGATTGCAAAGCAGAAGAAGGAAGGGTGGTGGTGAGAGAGTATTGTGATCATAGTATATTGTCTGTAGGTGTGGAGGTTGCCAACAAATTTAAGCACACACACATACACACACACACACACACACACACACACACACACACACACAGTCAGCCAGATCTGCTTTGCTTTTCTCATATCTTTTTCCAAAGCCAGAGCTTGGTGCACGACAAGAAAAATGCCCAGTTATCTAATTATCTAAGTCATCTGATACAGAAAATGGCTCATGGCAGAAGGTCCAAATTTGCCAGCAATATGTCTGCTTAACAAGCCACTTAGAGCCCTTGACTCCTCACCTGGCTGCCTCGCTTTCCTGCTGTGGGGCACCCCCACCTCCTTAGGCCCCCGCCCCTCCCTGACCTCATTCTAAAGAAAGGATGTTTCCTTCCCTTCTGAACTATTCCTGGGTCTAGTTCCTCCTGCTCTGTTATCATGCCCAGCCAGGAGTTCAGAAACGGTGAGTGTTTTCAAGGTCACCCTGCACCCAAAATACCAATGCTCCCAGTCCCATAACTGGCTTCGTCCCTGACTCAGCCAAAGGACTGAAAAGACGTTGCTTTCTCCCTGGCCAGCTCCTCAGAGAGGAACCCAGACCACACAGAGCCACCGAGCGGCGGGGGCAGCCAGCCAGATGTGCAGCCGCTCCTGCCCCACCCCCTCCAGGGTCACCGAGCAGCTGTGAACACAGGCTGACCACCCCTGAGGAGGGGGGCGACTTCCCAGCAACAGCGAGCCTCCCCCGGACACACACCCCCCCCAGGACCACGTGTTCTCCAGACAGCAGACAGCATCATCAAGGGGGACCTCCTTCTCCGCCTCTGCCCAGCTCTTTGTTCTGAAAACCCTGCAACTGAATCTTTTCTTTTTCTTTCAAAGACTGAGCCCAAGGGCCGGGCAAGGGCTGGGCATAATAACCGCAGAGCAGGGATGGGCTCCAACCTCGCCCGTTAACAACCAGACATAGTTTTCCAGGGAGGGGAGGTGGTGAAGTGACCTGCAGAAGACAAGCCACACGGGACCCTGCCAAGAAGCAACAGGACCCCTGGAGAAGGGACGCTGGGGACAGCCAGGCCCTCCTGTGCCCCTTTCAGGGGCCTTTCCTTTCACTCCCGTGGTCTTCACCCCTCCTTAAACTTATGCCTATGACCCATGACAGCCACTCAAGGTGTCTTGCTATTGGCTGTGCCCTTCAGGTAAATAACAGAATAACAGTTATCATTGTTACATCACATTGGTGCTCAAAAAGTTTCTGGTTTTGGAACGTCTTGGATTTCAGATGCTCACTCAAACTGCAGAAGTTTTTGTTTGCTCATTATCTGTTTGCCTTGCTCCCATTTCTTTTTTTTTTTTTAACTTCTTTTTTATCAATAACTTCCACAACTATAGCCAATAAACCATGGTAATTCCTTCCCTCCCCCACTTTCCCCTTCACAAATCCGCTCGCCATCATATTCCCTCTCCATTAGTCTCTCTTTTATTTTGATGTCATCATCTTTTCTTGTGTAGGTAGTGCCAGGCACTGCGAGGTCATGGATACTGAGACCATTCTGCGTCTGGAAGAGTGCACTGTAAGCCGTCCTACCCTTCCCTGGGCTCTTACACTCTTTGTTGTTTTTTTTTTTTTTGGTTTTTCGAGGTAGGGTCTCACTCTAGCCCAGGCTGACCTGGAATTCACTATGGAGTCTCAGGGTGGCCTCGAACTCACGGCAGTCCTCCTACCTCTGCCTCCCGAGTGCTGGGATTAAAGGTGTGCGCCACCACTCCCGGCTTTTTTGTTTGTTTGTTTGGTTGGTTGGTTGGTTCTTACATTCTTTCTGATACCTCTTCTGCAGTGGACCCTGAGCCTTGGAGGGAGAGATAGACATGTCCCAGTGCTGAACACTCCACTGTCACTTCTCAGCACTGTGGTGAATTTTCAGTCTCCCCAGTGGTCACTGCCATCTGAAAAGACAAGCTTCTCTAACAAAAAATGAGAGCATCATTAACATGTGCCATAAACCTAAGTATTTAGAGGGCAGTTTGGTGGACATAATATATCCATTTATCAGGCTTTGCCTATAGCCACTGGACTCCTTGCCCATAGTTTAGAGATTAATAGGAACCCAAAAAGTCATGTGGGTATGAGGCAGGTCGGCTGCAGAGAGGAAAGGGGCACCTTACTGGCTTCCACTGGGAAGCTTTTACACTAAGAAATGAATGGCTTTTTCCACCAGGGCTGAAATATCCCCATTTCCTACTCTCCTGGCAGAAAGACATTGGATTTTCTTGACAAGTTTCATCAAAGGGAGAATCTTTATTGACTCAAGCAGATTTCAAAAGGCTAAGAGATATTGTCCATGCTCAGTGGCTCTATTCCCAAGTTACCTGACAGTTTCTTGCACATTAAGAGGACAATATTCCTACTACAACTTGGGGGGCTTCCTGGGTGACAGTGATGCCAATATCACCTTCCCCTGGCTTTGCTCTGCACAGGTGATGCCAGGCCAACACTGTTCTGTTGTTGCCTTTTTGTTTTTCAAGATAGAATCTCACTCTAGCGCAGGCTGACCTGGAACTCACTCTGTAGCCCCAGACTGGCCTTGAACTCAATGATCCTCCTACCTCAGCCTCCCAAGTACTGCGATTAAAAGCATGTGCCAGGCTTAGTGGTTAAGGCTTTGCCTGCAAAGCCAAAGGACTCAGGTTCAACTCCCCAGGACCCACGTAAGCCAGATGTACAAGGGGCCACATGCGTCTGGAGTTCGTTTGCAGTGGCTGGAGGCTCTGCTGTGCCCATTCTCTCTGTCTCTCTTCTTGCTATCTCTCTCTGCTTGGAAATAAATAAATAATTTTTTTAAAATTGGAGACCCTGTCTCTTTGAGGTGAAAAGTGAGGAACAACCCTCAAAAGTTGTCCTCTGACCCCCCACATGGGCACTGTGGCATGTGTGCGCCCATACACACATGAACATGCACGCATACCAAAAAATGAAAACTCAGCCAGCCGTGGCAACGCACACCTTCAATCTCAGCACTCAGGAAACAGAGCTAGGAGGATTGCCTTGAGTTCAAAGCCAGTCTGAGAATACATAGTGAATTTCAGGTCAGCCAGGGCTAGAGCGAGACCCTACCTCGAAACACCAAAAAGAAAAATACAAAATAAAAATGTTTTTCAAGCGTGCACAGTTTTCTCAGCAGGTGATGGGCTGAGAGCAAGGGGCCACCTGAGAGGCAGCCTAATTCCTCTCTTCCTCCTCGCCTCTCGAGCAAACAGACTTCTTACAAGCACACACAGTATTTGTTCAACCTGCGCTTTTTGTTTGCTAAGGAAAAATAAAACACCTAGGGTCTATTTAAACCACCACACAGTCATATCTTCACGTGTGCATTTTACCTACAGCATCGGAAAAAATGTGCTTTTGTCCCAATTGGGGCAGGGCTTTTCAACTGCTGACGCATGCTCATAGCACATCTGGATATAATCTGATCAGCATCTGGTGTAAGGCTACAAGATGCTCCTCCCCACCGTCCCATGGAGAAGGAAGGGCGCGCGGTTGTGCATGCGTGGACCATCTCTGGCTGACATCTGGTACCGGGCTTTGGTATCTGGGCTTCCCAACCTCCAGCACTTTCCCAAAATTCATCTGGAGGGACAATGTCACCCTAAACGCTAGGGTCCCAGTCTAATTAGGAGCAGAAAATCAATGTCGGCACTCCAGCCAGTGAGCGCGTCCCACAGTCGTCTCCTGCTCTCTGCACACATCCGGGCCAATGTGAAGGGCTCCACACACATCTGGGGGACAGAGATGAGCAACTGATATGCCTCCCCCGTCCCGGTCCTGATCATCTTCGGTTTGTACCTTCAGCTTGTATGATAGCATCCCCGCAGGGTGTCTGTCCTGTCTGGGATTTTTTTTCCCCCAGTTTGGAGGCAGAGGTTTAAAGCAAAATATTTCAAGAAATTATATGTTTATGTTTCATTTTCTTGTTTGTATTATTTAGTTATTTGAGAGAGAGAGAGTAAGAGGTAGATGAGAGAGAACGAGAGAGAGAATGGGTGCACCAGGGCCTCCAGCTGCTGCAAATGAACTCCAGACGTATGTGCCACCTTTGTGTCTCGCTTACGTGGGTCCTGGGGAATCGAACCTGGGCCCTTTGCTTTTGCAGGCAAGCACCTTAACCACTAAGCCATCTCCCCAGCCCTGTTTTTGTTTTATTTTCTTGGTATTTTTACTTATTTATTTGCAAGCAGAGAGAGAGAGAGATAGAAGGAATGGGCACAGCAGGGCTTCTTACAACTTCAAATGAATCCAGGCACATATGGGCACTTTGTGCACCTGGCTTTACGTGGATACCAGGGAATCGAACCTGGACCATCGGCCCTTGCAAGCAAGTGCCTTTAACCACTGAGCAATCTCTCCAACCCTTGTTTTTGTTTTAGAGCCCAAGAAGCAGGTTCCCAAAATTGGCATTCTGTTCTCCTCTGCGAGTAAATGTTTAAGTATTCAGGTTTGATTGATGTCAAGTGGGAACATTCAACTTGGCATTTTTATCTCAGCATAAAACAGCTCAGCTGGGAAGACTGGAAAAGACCATTGTATACCGGAACTAAGGAAGGAAGAAAGGACATAGCATCGAGGATTGGTGAGTGGCTAGCTGGGCACACTTTATTATAATTGTAGGTTCATAACTTTGTGCTGGGCTTAGAGAGAGCTGTGTACACTGGCTGGGTCACACATACCCTTTACCTGTTTAAGTCCTGTGGGGCTAAGCAAATGCATTCACTTTAGAGATTTCAGCCAATGAATACTGAAAGTGCCTTCCCGTTCTTTGGGACTGAGGTCACTGCCCGGCATAGAGAAGGGAATGTGTGGCCTGACCTTAAGTGGATGTGGGAAGAGTGGCCATCAGGAAAGACCACGCACATCACCTCAGTGTGCTGATGTGTGCAGAGGCCAGCAGTGAGCATAGAAAGCGGTCCTTGGGAAGAGAAGAGAGAGGAGTCTGGGTGAGATGCCAGGTGCTGCTTCTCCAAGGGCACGATCTTTCAGCTGGCCTGTGGGGAATCAATCAGTTGGGGACAGAGAGTTTGAGGCAGAGGGGACAGTTATGCCAAGGAGGGAGAGCCCAGAGGATCCAGTGAAGGGAAGCCATGTCAGTGTGGACAGAGCTGAGGAGAGAGCCAGGGTGAGAGAGTGAAGAGGAGCGTGCCAGGGTGGGAGCCAAGGAAAGCGCTGATGTGGGTACAGCACCTTGGGGAGCACCAGTGTGGTTAGAGCAAGGAGGGCACCGGTGTAGAGCAAGCTCAGGAGGGCATGGGGGGGTGGGTGGTCAAGGAGGAGAGCCCAGGTTGGGTAAATGCAAGGACAGCAGAGGTGAAGAAGATGGGCTGGCAGAGACATCTTGGGTTGGGCTGTAATCACCATGTGAAGATGGCTGAGACAAAGCGAAAGCACTGGGGACGGAGCGAGAGGGTAGAGAACATGCCTGGCAAAGCTCCCCCTAAGGGGTGAAGCTGAATGGATTTTGAAGTGACAGAATTATTTGAAGTAGGGGCTGGAGAGATGGCTTAGTGGTTAAGGTGCTTGCCTGCGAAGCCTAAGGATCCAGGTTCGATTCTCCAGGTCCCACGTAAGCCAGATGCACATGGTGGCACATGCGTCTGGAGTTTGTTTGCAGTGGTTAGAGATCCTGGGGCACCCATTCTCTCTCTCTCTCTCTTCTCTCTCTCTCTTTCTTCTTCTTCACTCTGTCTCTAATAAATAAATCAGAAAAAAAAAAGAATTGTTTGAAGTAAAGATGCATTAGGGGGTCTGGGGAGATAGCTCAACAGTTAAAGGCACTTGCGTGCAATGCCTGTAGGCCTGGGTTCAATTCCCCAGTACCCATGTAAAGCCAGGTACACAAAAATGGTGCATGCATCTAGAGCTCGTTTGTAGCAGCAAGAGGCCCTAACATACCCATTACCTATTTATCCCTTCCTCTCTCTTCTCTCTCTCCCCTCCCAAATAAGTAAATAGATGTGTTATTAAAAACTCATTAAAAAGCCAGGCATGGTGGCTCATGCCTTTAATCCCAGCACCTGGGAGACACAGGTAGGAGGATCACCGTGAGTTCAAGGCCACCCTGAGACTACATAGTGAATTCCAGGTCAGCCTGGACTAGAGGGAAACCCTACCTCGAAAAAAACAAAAACAAAAAAATTATTAAAAAAGTAATTTAATTTATTTTTTTTAAAAGCCAGGCATGATGGCATACACCTTTAATCTAGTATAGAAAGGGGAATAGCTATTAGGTGTGTGCAATGAGCTTCTCTAGCCTAATTGGTGAGTTCTGGGTTCAACGAGAGACCCTGTCTCAAAAACAAGGGAAAGTGACTGAGTAAGACACATGACATTGACCTCTGGCATCCACACGTAGCCATCCATAGTTTAAGCATACTTTTCTCTCTTGTTGTTCCCTTAAATTGAAATAGCTTCACAATCATGTTTTTTGTTGCATGTTCATGTATGTGTGGGGGCACATGTGTGTATGGGGAAGCATATGGGGTCAGCATGCAACCTCAGATGTCACTCCTCAGGATCCCTTTTAGAGACACGGTCTCTCATTGGCCTGGAGCTCACCCATTAGGCTAGATTGGCTGGAAAGCAAACTTTGTCTCTGCCTCCCCCAGCACTGGGGTTACAGGCGCACATTACCGTGCCCAGTCTCTGCATGGGTACTGAGGATTGAACTCAGGTCCTCGTGCTTGCCGCCATCTTGATGGCGTCTCTCTCGGGAGACCCTCCCTTCGCTTTGCTCCCTGCCCGCTCTGCCGCTCCCTCTTTGTCTCCTGTTCCTCTGTGAGTGTGAATACTTACAAGTGTCCCTTGTACCCATGTGTGGTAATTTGAATATGGAACTTCCCCTGGATCTGTAAGCCTGAGATAAATGCCATTGCTCCCATAAACTGTCTGTTCAGAAGTTCATCCCAGCGACCTAGAGCTGTCTACAACATCTTGGAAGTCACCCCAGGCCTGGCAGCTCGGGGTTACTTGGCACATGTCTCACCCTCCACTCGTCCCCACAGCCCACACAGCTCAGTGACGTGGTACATGTCTTGAGAGGCCACCAGGATGCCCGGGCTGGCTGAGTCAGGCAAGATAGCCCGAACCACCCGGGTCGCTGTGGCCTCCAGGGAGAGCCTTGGCAGCTGCCCCAGGCGTCCTGCTCCGAGATCTGTCCACACCAGGAGGCAGGAAGTTGTCTTAAGAGCTCACCTCAGTCATGCCCCACATATTTGGCAAGGACAGTAGCCATTCAAGCCGGCCTCTCCCATCCGTCTCCTTGGCCCTTCCCCATCCCCACACACGCTCACATCTCTCCCTCCAGGGAGTAAGAAATTTGGCTCAGAAAGGGACCCTGAGGGCTTCCAGCACCAGCGGGCCATCTGGCGTGGGCTTCTGCCTCCAAATGATGTGCCCGTCTGCAGATGAGCAAGCAGATCACCTCCGAGCACCGTCTGTGTGAGCAGACAGGAGCCAGGAAGGGAAGCCGGTTCCTTTCTTGCCTGCAGAAAACTGCTGGCCTCAGCGTTCTGCCCCGGCCCGGTGGTAGTCAGTTGCAGCTTGGAAACACAAAGTCCAAATCAGGCTTATTGGTGGCAAATTAGAAGGCCCAGAAGGGAGAGGCAGGGTTTGCAAGCATTGCTGTTCACTGTAGACCCGCCCCGATGCAGGGCTGCCCGGCGCCGGCTTGAGCGGGGTCAGCCGGAGCCCAGAGGACCCCAGATGCATCTGTGGCACATCAACCATTGCAGGGAGGAGTAGAGCGCCCTGGCTTGGTTTCTGGACATGACCCCTGGCCGCAGTCATCCGGGTAACGAAAGCCAATAAAGAATTTTCCCAGACCAGACACTGTCGGGGTGGCAGATGTGGAAGACACAGAGACTCGCTGGCTTCTCAGAGCGCAGCGAATAAAATGAACGTCCGTGCGCAGCGTCCACTGGGAATCTTGCACGATCCCCACCAGCATGGCAATGCTGCTCTTTTCAGGAAGAGAAAACAATGCCAAGGTCGATACGGAAGCGCAAAGACCACAAAACGAACAATGCTGCAGTTACCACAGTGCTGGGGGTGTCACAGTACCTGGTTTCAGCAGAAACATAGTAATAAAAATAACATGAGCCGGGCGTGGCGGCGCACGCCTTTAGTCCCAGCACTCTGGAGGCAGACCTAAGAGGATCACGGTGAGTTCGAGGCCACCCTGAGACTGCATGGTGAATTCCAGGTCATATTGGGCTAGGGTGAGACCCTACCTCAAAAAAAAAAAAAAAAACAAGCTGGAGAGATTGCTTAGCGCGTAAGGCACTTGCCTGTAAAGCCTGACTCAGGTTCAATTCCCCAGTACCCATGAAAAACCAGATGCTCAAGGTGGTGCAGGCATCTGGAGTTCTTTTCCAGTGGCTAGAGGCCCTGGCATGCCCATTCTCTCTCTCTTACTCTCTCTCTCTCTTTGCTTGCAAAATTTTTGTTGTTATTGTTTGTTTTGTTTTTTGAGGTGGGGTCTCACTCTAGCTCAGGCTGACCTGGAATTCACTGTGTAGACTCAGGCTGGCTTCACACTCAAGGCAATCCTCCTACCTCTGCCTCCCGAGTGCTGGGATTAAAAGTGTGCGCCACAACGCCCAGACTACATAAATAAATATTTTTTTTAGAAAGCTTCTGCATAGGATAGGAAACAATTGAATAAAGAGAATGGATATCAAATGGAAGAAAAGTTTTGCTAGTTATCCATCTGACAGAGGATTAGTATATAGAATTTGTAAAGAACTCAAAAAGCTATCCTAGTCAGTCAGTAAGTGTAGTGATGAATAGACAGTTCCCAAATGAAAAACTATAAATGGCCAATAAGCAAATGAAAATATGTTCAACACCCTTAGCCATCAGGGAAATGCAAATTAAAACTACATTAGGACTAATAAACATACAAACTATCAAAAAAAAAAAGATTCCATCTCACTCAAGTCAAAATGACTATCATTAAGAACAAACAAGCCGGGCGTGGTGGCGCACGCCTTTAATCCCAGCACTCTGGAGGCAGAGCTAGGAGGATCGCCATGAGTTCGAGGCCACCCTGAGATTACATAGTGAATTCCAGGTTAGCCTGGGCTAGAGTAAAACCCTACCTCCAAAAACCAAAAGAAAAAAAAAGCAACAACTAAGGGCTAGGAAGATGGCTCAGCGGTTAAAGGTGCCTGCTTGTAAAGCCTGAATGGCCAGGTTCAATGCACAAAGTGGCACATGCATCTAGAGTTCATTTAGTGGCAGGAAGCCCAGTATGCCCATTCTCACTCCCTCTTTTCTCTCTCCCTCCCTCCCCCCTTCCTCCTTCTCTTTCTCTCTCTTCGCTTGCAAATAAATATTTTTAATATATTTTCTATTTATTTGAGAGAGAGAAAGAGGCAGAGAGAGAGAGAGAATGGGCACATCAGGGCTTCCAGCCACTGCCAATGAACTCCAGACGCATGCACCCCCTTGTGCATCTGGCCTGTGTGGGTCCTGAAGAGTCAAACTGGGATCCTTTGGCTTTGCAGGCAAATGCCTTCACCACTAAGCCATCTCTCGAGCCTCACAAATAAATATTAAAAAAAAAAAACAACTAAAACTAGAACCACCACATGGGACGCAGCTATAACCACGCTGGGGTGGCCAAAAGACGACGTCGGTATCCCCACCACCACCACTCTTAAACCTTTTGTCCTTAAGACATGGCCTCTCACTGAACCTGAAGCTAAATTGGCTGACCAGTGAGCCCCAGTGATCTTACTGTCTCCAGCCCCTGCCCCTCTCAGCACTGGGATTATAGAGGCATGCACAGCCACGCGTGCCCAGCTTTTTATATGGATGTGGGAATCGAACTCATGGCTTCATGCTTGCAAGGCAAGCACTTTGCTGACTGAGCTATGTCCCAGACCCTTCTCTTTTTTTTTTTAAATCAGTGGACCTCCATCACGTGCACTTTTGCCCTCTAGGGGTTAACAGGAAATTTCTGGAGACATGTTTATTGTCACAGCTGGGTACAAGCAGAAGCCTGGGATGCCACCAAACCACCTGCAAGGCCCAGAACAGCCCACCTCAGAAAGAATTACCTAGCTCAAAACAGACAATGTGCCATGTTTAAGAAAGCTTGCCTTATATTTGGCCAGCCAGACCAAATGAGCCAACAGGTGCAATAGTGGCACGTCTATCAGGGTGGAAACCAACTGCCCTCTAATTGGACTGGAGGCCCGCTCCATGGGAGGGAATAGATCCCTGATACTGAAAACTTAAAACAGGGGTAGTCATGAGCCCTAGGGGTGTAACATCTGCTGCTGTCTGGATAAATGTATATACTATGCTTATCAAACTGCCCAGTAAGCACTTCTCTTAATGTTCATACCCTTATATTAATACTACTCTTACTTTTGGTAGAGAATCTTCTCTTTTCAGATGGCAGTGACCTTGGGATGACTCAGAAGGTATCATGGTGCTGGAAAGAAGTGACCACAGTGCTCAGTACTGCAATATCTCTATCACACCTTCCAAGGCTCAGGGTCTAATGAGGAAGAGGAGGCAGAAAGAATGTAAGAGCCAAAGGAAGGGTAGAACTCCTTACAACGTGCTCCCTCCAGATATAAAATGGCCTGGATATCCATGACCTCACAGTGTCTGACACTACCTGCATAAGACCATCATAAGAGGAGGAAAAGATCATGACATCAAAATAAAAGAGAGAATGATTGAGATGGGGAGGGGATATGATGGAGAATGGAATTTCAAAGGGGAAAGTGGGGAGAGGGAGGGCATTACCACGGGATATTTTTTATGATCATGGAAGTTGTTAATAAAAATTTGAAAGAAAGAAAGAAAGGAAGAAAAAAGAAAGCAAGCTTGCCTTAAACCAGCATGTCTATCTCAAGCCTTCATTCTGCTGGAAAGATGATTAGTGGGACTTATCATTAGGGTTCTGACCCAAAGCTTACTTCAGTTCAAGGGTCTCAGAATGTACTAAGACTGGGTGGGGAGTGCTATGCTTGGAATGCGGACTCTTTAGGGAACAACCAAAGGCCTGTCTGCCTGTATCCTCCCCTCTCTATCAGAGAGAGCTGCGTGGGTCCCAGACCTACAGCCCTGCCTCCTCTACGCGTGGGACCTTCTTTCATCTGCCCTGAGTGTGGCAGACACCCCTGCGCTGTCTCTGCCCTGCTCTGTCCACCACTCCATCTCTTCATGCAAGCCTCCTTCTTCTTAGCCCTTGTGACATCTCTCAAGTTCCCCAGTGGGCTAAGAAACCTCTTAAGCCATGTCTGCTTTCTTTTCCTGGCATACATCTTCTCTAAGCCCCCTGCTTAAATTAAAAAGAGAGAGAGAGAGAGAGGAAGATCACGCCTTTAATCCCAGCACTCAGGAGGCAGAGGTAGGAGGATCACTGTTAGTTCAAGTCCACCCTGAGACTACATAGTGAATTTCAGGTCAGCCTGGGCTAGAGTGAGACCCTACCTCGAAAAACAAAACAAGCAAACAAACAAAAATTATCAGCCAGGCATGGTGGCACATGCTTTTAATCCCAGCACTTGAATGGGAGAGGTAGAAGGATCACCATAAGTTCAAGGCCACCCTGAGACTATGTAAGGAATTCCAGATCAGCCTGAGCTAAAGTGAGACCCTACCTCCAAAGACCAAAAGTGTGTGTGTGTGTGTGTGTGTGTGTGTGTGTGTGTGTGTTCAGATGGGACTGGTAGTTTATGCCTTTAATCCCAGAACTCGGGAGACAGAGGTAGGAGAATCACTGTGAATTTGAGGCCAGCCTAAGACCACGTAGTGAATTTCAGTTCAGCCTGGGCTACAGTGAGACCCTACTTTGAAAACAAAAGCATTATCCATGGTAGGGATGTAGCTCTGTTGGTAGAGAGCTTGCCCAGCGTCCATAAAGCTCTGTGGAAGAATTTGAAACCTTGGATTAAGAAACAACTTGCAGGTGGGAGAGATGGCTTAGTGGTTAAGGCGCTTGCCTTCAAAGCCTAAGGACCCAGGTTCTATTCCCCAGAACCCACGTAAGCCATATGCACATGGTGGTGCATGCATCTGTAGTTTGTTTGCAGTGGCTACAGGCCCTGGTACATGCCCATTCTCTCTCTCTCTCTCTCTCTCTCTCTCTCTCTCTCTCTCTCTGTCTCATAAATAAAAGAATTAAAATAAATAACAACAATAAAAAAGAAACTCCACGCAGTGCTCTAAGTAGAGCCTGCATGGACCATTCTGGTCAGAGCTGAAAGACCTGAATGCAGAAAGAGCTGTGTACTATGAGGTTTGGCTTATGAAGGGAAGAAAGAACTTTGCTGGGACTGGTCTAAAAGCAGTTTGTGTGAGAGGCTTGCTGCGTCCTGCCTGCCTGTGTTTGGCAAACTTGGGCACAGAAATGGACTGGTATGAGCAGATGGATATGGCACAGAAAGAAATGGAAGCTTCAGGCTAAAGACACCAGCTCAGTTCAGCTGCGATTATCTGAGAGGTTACAGCCACTGAGATTGGGGTAGCTGTTCTGCACTGCGGCGGCTGGAGCCCGAGTGTGTGCCCAGGTGCACCGAGAGGTGGTGACGTGCTAGAACATGCCACCCTGCCCACCTTTGCCAAGTCAGAGTGCCTCTTTTTCTTTCTCCTGTTTTACCCTCCTTGGCTACATCATTTTTCTTTTATTTATTTATTCATTTATTTGAGAAAGAGAGACAGATGAAAGAGAGAGAACAGGTGCACCAGGGCCTCCAGCCACTGCAAGCGAACTCCAGGCACCACCTTGTTCAACTGGATTACATGGGTCCTGGGAAACCGAACCTGGGTCCTTAGGCTTCACAGACAAGCACGCTAACACTAAGCCGTCTCTCCATCCCTCATCATTTCTGTTTTTTCATCCTATCTACCTCCTTCCAAAGCCTCAACATAATTAGACAAGAATACACAGTCACAGTTGGAATGAAACCATTTCATGTTCTTTTCTTTTTTTAATTAATTAATTTATTTTTGTTTTTTTTATTGACAACTTCCATAATTATATACAATAAACCATGGTAATTCCCTCCCCTCCCCACATCCCACTACACAACTCCACTCTCCATCATATCCCCTCTCCCTCTCCATCAGTCTCTCTTTTATTTTGATGTCATGATCTTTTCCTCCTATTATGATGGTCTTGTGTAGGTAGTGTCAGGCACTGTGAGGTCATGGATATCCAGGTCATTTTGTGTGTGGAGGAGCACATTGTAAGGAGTTCTACCCTTCCTTTGGCTCTTACATTCTTTCCGCCACCTCTTCCGCAATGACCCTGAGCCTTGGAAGGTGTGATAGAGATGTTGCAGTGCTGAGCACTCCTGTCACTTCTTCATGTTATTTTCTTGCTCCAAGCCCTGCTAAGGTCTCAGAAAACCTGAATGCCATTAACATCGCCTTCATCAATATGCAGCGGGCCCCAACTCCAGCCTGCTGCTAACCCGATAATTACTGTTTCCAGTCAGGACACACTTGATTACCCCTGAAGACAATTAGGAAGGAGGTCTCCAGATGAGCAGGGGGATTTCCAGGGCCTCATAAGAACCGTAGCCCTGCTCCAGGCAGCTCTCTCTGCACCCTACAGGGGAGGTTGGAGGAACTAGACTCAGAGCAGAGAGACCAGGGAAGGGAGGGAAGGAGAAGGGAGACTGGTGCGGACCATTTCTCCACCTCTCGCTTTTGCATTACCTCTTTCCCAGATGCAGACATTCACAGAGCATCTTATCGCAATTTCACATTAGCATCTCTCACTGGTCCCACAGCTATTTGGTGCATCTCTTTTGTGTTTGCAGATGGTGCGAGTGAGTCTTCAAAGTTGGATTAATGATCTTCTGACACACAACTAGTTCATAGTAGAAGAAACAGTATTAGAGGACTGGAGAGATGGCTTAGTGGTTAAGGTACTTGCCTGCAAAGCCTAAGGACCCAGGTTCGATATCCCAGTACCCACATAAGCCAGATGCACAAGGTGGTGCATTAGTCTGGAGTTCAAGTGCATTTGCAGTGGCTGGAGACTCTGGTGCACCCATTCTATCTGCCTCTCACTCTTTCAAATAAATAAAATGTAAAAAAAAAAATTTTTTTTTTTAATGGTACTGGAAGCCAGGCATAGTGATGCACACCTTTAATCCCGGCCCTCAGGAGGCAGAGGTAGGCATGAGTTCGAGGCCAGCCTGAGACTACATAGTGAATTCCAGGTCAGCCTGGGATAGAGCGAGACACTACCTTGAAAAAACACAAACAAAAAATGGTACTGGGCCGGGCGTGGTGGTGTACGCCTTTAATTCCAGCACTCGGGAGGCAGAGGTAGAAGGATCGCCATGAGTTCGAGGCCACCCTGAGACTACATAGTGAATTCCAGGTCAGCCTGGGCCAGAGTGAGACCCTACCTCGAAAAACCAAAAACAAACAAATAAAAAAAAATGGTACTGGAACCCTGAGTCAGACACCAAATGTCACTTTCTCTCATATTTACCTACCACACTACCTCCCCACATTATTTAAATAGCAAGAGGGGTGCTTTTTCCCCTTCCTCAAACAGCCAACCTTTAACTTTAGAAAGTTAGATATAGAAAACATTCTTGTGACTGATGGGGAACTCGGGCATCCTGCTTTATTTTGGCGTCAGCTTTCAAGGTGACCCGCCTTCAGTCGCTCAGCGTGGGGGTTTCGCCCAGCGCTATGTGCCGCATGGATCGTTCCGAGCAGAGGGCTTCATAAGCATGTTTGGAACAATGCAGCCGAACCGGGAATGATGTATTTTGTCTCCTTAAGCGGAAACAATTGTTCAGGTGACAGGATGGTTTGTCTTCCTCATGCCGGGGACATTTGGACAATGGCTCTGAAGTTGCTTGTGAGGAGGCAAAACAAACAATGTCACCGCTGCAAATTAAAGCACAGAAGTGTCTTGGAAATCTGTGATAAGATGCCTTTTATGCAGAACTTTCCTGGTTTAAAGCAAAAAAAAGTGAGGAGCTGAGCCAGGCTCCGGGCTGCAAAACATATCGTAGCTGCGCACGGAGGGCTCCCTGCCCTGGAATCTTCCTCCTGAAGCACAGGAAGGTCTGCGTTCACTCAGAGACATTGTCCCACTGGAAAGGGCAAGCACGCTTTCAAACTTCTTGCTGGGTGTCAGCCACTGATAGGAAATCAAATACAATAATCAGGGCTAGACAGATGGTTTAGGGGTTAAGGCACTTACCTGAGAAGGTTAAAGACCCAGGTTCAATTCCCTAGGACCCACATAAACCAGATGCACATGGTGGTGCATGCTTCTGGGGTTCACTTGCAATGGGTAGAGGCCCTGGCATACCCATTCTCGTGTGTGTGTGTGTGTGTGTGTGTGTGTCTAATATATAAATAAATTAAGTTAAAAATAAATATTAAAAACAATGATCATCAACAGTGAAGGCTTTCATATGGGATGGTCAGTGGGTAATTTTCATGAGCCATGACATTTTAATGAGGAGCTAATGAATTATGCTATATAAGATTTATTTTCCAGTATAGAATCAAAGATGTTAAAACATTCCTTGAGCTGAAGAGATGGCTTAGTGGTTAAATTGCTTGCCTGTGAAGCCTAAGGACCCAATTTCAATTCCCCAGGACCAACGTAAGCCAGATCCATAACGTGGCACATGCATCTGGAGGTTTTTTGCAGCAGCAGTAGCAGCTGGAGGCCCTGGTGCGCTCGCTCTCTCTCTCTCTCTCTCTCTCTCTCTCTCAAATTAATTAATTAATTTAATTAAACAATTTTTAAAAAGCAGTTGGGCATGGTGGTGCACACCTTTTAAAAAACATCCCTTAAGGAACTATGCCCAGTGAACTGTGCACAGCACTTTCTCTGATAGCCAAAGTCTTGCTCATTTGAGGGGCTGGGGAGATGGCTCAGTGGTTAAAGGTGCTTGTTTTCAAAGCCTGCTGGCCCAGGTTCAATTCCCCAGAACCCATGTAAATAGAGATGCACAAAGTGGTACAGACATCTTGAGTTTGTTTGCTGTGTCAAGAGACTGTATGCTCTCTTTCTATCTCCCTACCTTTCTCCTTGCAAATAAATAAATAGAAAGGAAGGAAGAAGGGGAGGAAGGGAGATAGGGAAGGAAGGAGGAGGGAGAGATGGAAGGAAGGAAAAAGGAACGAAAGGAAAAGTACCCTGGAGCGTGGCCTTGGGCTTGCTTGTATTTAAGGTTCCTGGAGGGGGTCGTGGTGACTGTGACACTTTCTTCTCAATCAGTGTCTTGACTCAGCCTCAGTCTTGTGACACTGGGACTTGACCAGGCTGATAAGACATCTCTTGTGACCAATATGGGAAACCAGAGGCGCCCCGTTTCATTTCCTCCTTGATCTGGTGTCCTGATCCTCTTTTTTTTTTTTTTTCTTCTTCATTATTTATTTATTTATTTAAGAGCGACAGACACAGAGAAAGAGACAGAGAGAGAGAGGGAATGGGCGTGCCAGGGCTTCCAGCCACTGCAAACGGAACTCCAGATGCGTGCGCCCCCTTGTGCATCTGGCTAACGTGGGACCTGGGGAATCAAGACTCGAACCAGGGCTCCTTAGGCTTCACAGGCAAGCGCTTAACCGCTAAGCCATCTCTCCAGCCCTGATCCTCTTTTTGTAATACTTTTATTTATTGATTTGCAAGCAGAGAAAGAGAGAGAGAGAATGGGCACACCAGAGCCTCTGGCAGCTACAAATGAACTCCAGATGCATGCGCCACCTTGTTTATCTGGCTTTACATGTGTACTGGGGAATCGAACCCTAGTCATTAGGCTTTGCAGGCAAGCGCCTTAACCACTGAGCCATTTGTCCAGTGCCCCTGTTCTGTTTTACGTCATATCCAAGTACAAAGTCGAACACAAGCACTGCACCGGCAGGCTCATGTCGTGGACGAGGCTGCAGTCAGTCCGTGGGGGGCAAAGTCAACCGGCCCAGCAGTGCACACGGTGGACTGGCCTTGTCACAGGGAGAAGCGGGTCTGAGGAGATGGCTCCATAGCTCAGGGGGTAACGTGCTTGTCAGGCAAGCATGAGGGCCTGAGTTTGGATCCCCATAATTCATTTAAAATGCCAGGCATAGAGCTGGAGGGATGGCTTAGTGGCTAAGGCATTTGCCTGCAAAGCCAAAGGACCCAGGTTCAATTCCCCAGGATCCACATTAGCCAGATGCACAAGGGGGCGCAAGCATCTGGAGTTCGTTTGCAGTGGCTGGAGGCCCTGGTGCGCCCATTCTCTCTCTCTCTCTCTGTCTCTTTGTCTTAAAGGCGCATACCTTTAATCCAGCACTGGGGAAGTAGAGACAGGCAGATCTCCAAAGGTCATGGCACAGCTCGTCTAGATTAATCAGTGAACTCTAATTTATATGAGAGACCCTGTCTCAAAATATAAGGTGGAGGACTGGGGAAATGGATCAGCAGTTAAAGACACTTGCTTGCAAAGCTTGAAGGTCTGGGTTTGATTGCCTAGTGCCAAAGTAAAACCAGATGCACAAAGTCTGGAGGTCATTTTACATTGTCCAGAAGCCCTGGTGTGCCCATTCCCCCGCCCTCTGTTTGCAAATAAATAAAAATATTTTTAAAAAAAATAAGACAGCAAGGCAGAGGTAGGTGGATTGCCATGAGTTCAAGGCCACCCTGAGACTACATAGTGAGTTCCAGGTCAGTCTGGACTAGAGTGAGACCCTAGCTTAAAAAACCAAAAAAAAAAAAAATAAAGACAGCAACTGAGGAGGACACTGGATTGCATATACACACACACACATACACATATACACATATGCATGAGCACCTACTCACACATGTGTACACCCACACACATGAGCTTACATATACACACAACATGCATATACACATGATGCACACCGCACACACCAAAAAAATAAACAAGAGAAGAATACAGTGCTGGGAGAAGGAAGGGAAGAAGAGAAGGAAAAGAGAAAGAAAAAGGAAAGGAAGGAGAAAGAATCAAATATGAGAGAAAGAGAGAAGGACTAGAGAGATGGCCCATCAATAAAGGCACTTACCTGCAAATCCTAACAACTTGGGTTTGATTCCCCAGTACCCACGTAAAGCCAGATGCACAAAATGGTACATGCATTTGGAATTCATTTGCAGGGGGCTGGAGGCCTTGGCATGTCCTCTCTCTCCCTCTCTCTCATTCTATCTCATTTATCCTTGTAAATAAATAAATAAATAAATAAATAAATAGACTATTTTTAAGAAAGAGAGATGATAGCCGGGTGTGGTGGCGCACGCCTTTAATCCCAGCACTTGGGAGGCAGAAGTAGGAGGATCGCCATGAGTTCGAGGCCACCCTGAGACTACATAGTGAATTCCAGGTCAGCCTGAGCTAGAGTGAGAGCCTACCTTAAAAAAAACACAAAAAAAAGAAAGAAAGAAAGAAAGAGAGAGAGAGAGAGAGAGAGATGAAAGAGAAAGAGGACAGATGAGAGAGAAGAGAGGAGTGAGCAGGGAATGAGAGGAAGAGAGCAGGAGTGGGCGTGCGTGCACATGGGCTTGTTAACGTGAGCCGTGGGGACTCTTCCTGCAGTCTTATCTTTGCACATGTCACTGGTATTAGCCGCTGATTAAGCAATCCAGGCCCACAGCCCATCCTCCCCTCCCGAGGGCGCTGAGAGAGACCCCAGCTTCACTGCTGTTTTATCTTCCTCAGGCAGACTGGAAGATAGCTTCTGAGAATTTCCTTCTGATTAAAGGACAGCCCTGGGGATTCTGTGGTCTCCATCTAAATAGACAATAGCCTCCCCTGAGAAACAGGATGACGAATGTCTTTGGGGTTGTAGCAATATTACGTTGAGGGAGACAGCTCTAGTCTCTCGTGCTGTTAGAAACTTTCTATGACTGAATTTCCTAGAACATTTGCACTTAGTATTAACATTTGAACAACTCAGGCACACCCATGTTAGCCACGCTCTCCCGACCAACACTATCTGCTCTGAATAGAAGGCGTCACGCCTTACCGTGCAGCTTGTAGAGTACTTTGACAGAAGTAGGTCACAATAACTCCGTGGTGATTGTCTGTTTTCCCCTCTCTCTTTCTCTTTCTTTTCCCCCCCCCTTCCTTTCTTTCTATTTTGTTTTGTTTTATTTGAGGCCACGTCTCACTATGTAACTCAGGCTGGCCTTGAACTCATGAGCCTTCTGCCCAGGCCTTCCTCCCAAGTGATGGGATCACAGGTCTGTGCCGCCACCCCTGGCGAAGGGTGCCCATCATACAGATAAAGTCTCTCAGGGACTCAAGGTCTTTGTTAGCAGTGAAGAGCTGGCCTTTGAGCCTGTTCCTCTTTTCAGACCGGCCGGTGACATTGTGGCTCATCAATCTGAAGAGAAATGGTCACATCTGCTCAGAGAGGAAGAAGGTATGCCAGGGTATACCAGCCCATAGGGAAATTATCCTAACACTGAGCAGACACTGGGGAAACGGAAGTGTATCTATTTATGTACACGCAACCAACAGCGCATGTGCGCATGCCTGGAGAGATGGGTCCTAAATAGGAGGCTGGAGCCCCTCACTGTCTAAAACATATCACATACTTATTATGCATTGTTTGACTTTTCAGTCGCAGGATCATGTTACATCTGTGACCCAGCTTTCTTTTACTAAAGACGGACAGTCAAAACATCGATCCTAGCTCAAGTCCTTGCCTGGGCTTCTAAGATCGCTCTAGACAACGTTTAAATAAGCCTATGACAACCAACGCTGATGCCCATAACCAGGGCTCCACGGTCAGCCACCCTCACTGCCAGGAAAGGCGTTCTATGAACTAACAACCTCCTGGACTGGTACCGAGCCCCTGGCATGCACGAGACACATTCCCATTGCCAGCTGCCTTGAGAGACAGCATCGTTAGCGTCCATTTTACAGGTGGTAAACCCGGATCCCAGGAAGACAGAGCAGCCTGTCCACGATCACATGCAGCTAGTGGACCGAGCTGCACTTATGATGTTCCATGCCACAGTGGTCCTGAAGATTATCTTAATAAAACTGCATTTCATGCCTTTAATCCCAGCACTTGAGAGGCAGAGGTAGGAGGATCTCTGTGAGTTCAAGGCCACCTGGAGACTTCATAGTGAATTCCAGGCTGGCCTGGGCTAGAATGAGACCCTACCTCGAAAATAAATAAATAAATAGAACTGTATTGCAGAGATACTGGAAGATGGCTCAGTGAATAAAGTGTTTGCCTTGTGTGGTAGTTAGAATCTATGTCCTCCCAATAGGCTCTGGTGTTATGAAAATTGAGTTTGGGGCTGGAGAGATGACTTAGTGGTTAAGGGACTTGTCTGTGAAGCCTAAATACCCAAGTTCGATTCTCCAGTACCCATGTAAGCCAGATGCACAAGGTGGCACATGCATCTGGAGTTCATTTGCAGTCACTAGGGGCCCTGGTGTACCCATTCCCTCTCTCTCTCCTTCTCTCTCTGTCTCAAATAAAAATAAAGTTGAGTTTGCAGCTTCTGCCCCTAGCAGGCAGACCCCTGCTATAGGGAAGGGAGTCACCGGGGCAGGCCTGAATTCCAGCCTAAGGCCTGCAGAGTGAGTTGTGCCTGGGTCCCTGTTCCTGCTAAGGTCCCGCTTCTGGCTGTGTGGCGGCGCCTCTCGGCTTGGATCTGTAAGGAGGCGGCTTCTTCCACCATCAGTGCAACTTCCCCTGGATCTGTAAGCTTCAAATAAATCCCTTCCTCCCGTAAACGGGGTCTGGTTTGGAGGTTCCCCCTAGCCGAGTGTGTTGCAGTCAGCTTCTCGTTGCTGGTAGAAAGCACCCAACCCAAAGCAGCTGACGGGAGGAAAGGGTTTATTTTGGTTTGCAATCTCAAGGGCAACCCTCATGAGCGCAGGGGAAAATGTGGCACGAGCCGAGGCTGGACATCACCTTCTGGCCAACGTAGGTGGACAACGGGAGCAAGTGAGTGTGCCAAACACTGGCAAGGGGGGAGCTGGCTATAATACCCACAAGCCCGCCCCCAACAGCACACCACAGCCAATAAAGTTCCAATTCCGAAAGTGCCAACCGCTGGGGATCAAGCACTCAGAACACATGAGTTTATGGGGAACACCTAGTTCAAACCAGCACACCGTGCAAGTTGAATGCTAAGTAATCCAAGAGTAGGGAGGCAGTTCCCCAGGGATCCCCAGAGCAAGCCGGCTTCCTAGACTAACAGAATCAGCAAGCTCTGGACACAACTGAGAGACCTTGTCTCGGTAAGAAAGTGGAGAATGATCAAGAAAGACACATCAGGGCTGGGGAGATGGCTCAGAGATTAAGGCACTTGCCTGCAATTCCTAACAACTTGGGTTCAATTCCTCAGTACCCACATAAAGCCAGATGCACAAGGTCCTGGGGAATGGAACCTAGCTCCTTTGACTTTGCAGGTGAGCTCCTTAACCACTAAGCCAACTCCCAGCCCATTAAATTTTTTTTAATTTTTTATTTTTATTTATTTGTCTGAGAGAGAGAGAGAGAATGGGTGCACCAGGGCCTCCAGCTGCTGCAAACGAACTCCAGACGCATGTGCCACCTTGTATATCTGGCTTATGTGGGTCCTGGGGACTAGAACCTGGGTCCTTTAGCTTTGCAGGCAAATGCCTTAACCACTAAGCCATCTTTCCAGCCCGCAAGGTGTTTCTTAATCCAAGGTTTCAAATTCTTCCACAGAGCTTTATGAATGCTAGGCAAGCTCTCTACCAACAGAGCTACAGCCCCGTGTTTTTTAAATTTTATGAAATAAAAAGAAAGACACCTGACACCAACCTCCGGCCTCCACATGTGGCCCCACACACACAAAGGTGCATACATACCACCCACCCACACACATGCAAAAATGAAACTAAACTGTATTTCAGTGAGACACGGGCTTCAAGATAATGATTGTGCAAGTTCTGTTTCTGTTTTCATGAGTCCGTTGAGTTGAAACCCTCTTGGCCATAGTGTATGTGACCCTAACTGATCACAGTGTGCACGTGTGTGGGTGTGTGCGCATGCACACGCAGACATACCTGCAGAAGATGGAAGTCACCAAAACCCTCATGGTGCTTGTGGCGACTTTTATATTTGTTGCTTCCTACTTTATTATTTTTTTCCTCAAATTTTTTGCAATGTCCGTGTCCTCATTTCTTTTCTTCACCCAAACATGGTGTCATTGTTTTAAACCTCGGAAAACAGGATGCAGAGGTTTGTGCATAAGGTTATTCCACCCCGTAACAGTGGGCTTCCAGAACCATCCGGCAGAAAGGAGCCAGTTCCAAGGTGAAGGCATGGTGGTTGGTTTATTATGTATATTCCCACGAGTATTGCAAATGTTCTATGAAGAGCTGTGGAGGATTCATCATTTTAAACAATGAGCATACTTGTGATGGCTTGGAATTTCACGAGGAATGTGAGGAGGAGCAAGTCCATTAAACTCCAAGATGCTGTCATTATTCCTATAGGAATGACATATCCTCCTAATTCCTGAGATAATTCAGATTTCTCCCAAGTTACATAATTGATACTTGGGGAATAATGTATCAGCTTTCAGGACCAGAGGTCCAAAATGCCCTAATTCCTCCAAAACTGATTTAAGTCATTTCACTCACAAGCGTCTAGTGAACCGCTATAGCGTGCCACATGTCACGTGTGGTGCCATTTGGAGCCTGCTGCCCAGAACAGCGGGTCACCTTCATTACCCTCACACCCCCTGGGGACCTGATGCTCTGGAGGGGCACAGTAGACAAATTCCATGGTCTGTTGTGCTTTGTTCTCTGAACACGCTCCTGCCTGGAGTTATTCTTCCAGGGTTAGCCCCTGTTACCATAAATGAGATTTCTCATCTGGAATTGCACGATGCTCTTAGTGCTAAAATAATTTTATTTATCCATTTGCAAGCAGAAAGACAGAGAGAATGGGTGTGCCAGGGCCTCTAGCCCCTGCAAACGAACTCCACAAGCATGCACCACCCTACGCATCTGGCTTTACATGGGTATTTGGGAACACAAGCAGCGTCATTAGGCTTGGAGGCAAGGCTCTAACTACTGAACCGTCTCTCCAGCCCCGCGGTGATTCCGTATCTAAGTCGTCTTCTGGAAGGTGTGACGCGCAGAAGCTGAGGTAAGAAAAGAAACCTGGTGGATTATCTCCCTGATGCTGTGAGTCGTCACTTTATTAATCATTGAAATGGCGAACAAATCGAATGCAGCAGTCCTCGCTTGAAAAGAGCATGCCTCTGGCCAGCTGCATCTAATCTGAGACCTTGTCTTAAACACCTTCCAGGTCTTCAGGAAACCTATGGATTAATCTCCGATGCTGGATTGGAATTTAGACGTATAAAGAATTCTGAATACTGTAGCGCTTTACATAAATTTGGAATCACGTGTTTTAAATGAAAACTTCGGTTTAAGAAAGGGTTGTTTTTCCTAAGAGGAGGGTGCACGGGTGGGGTCTGCAGATGTGACTCAGAGCCGCTGAGCTGTGTGAAGAGAGATCTGCGTGCGGAGCTAAAGGAACATTCTTTTCTCGACAAGATGCAGTAAGTGCAATATGGTGAGACAAACCATTTAAGTAAACACAGCTCTAATTATAGCTGAACATCAATTGGGAGGTATTTTTATCATGTGTGTGTGTGCGCGCATGCTAGTCCCCCGGCCGTAGCTTTTTAAAGCAGAGAAAAACGGGTGACCATTCTCTCCCTGTTCCCAAGAAAGAAATGATTGATTGCTTGGTCTCTGGAAACATCGATGCTGCTTAATGGGTCCTCAACAGTAAGAAAGAATGGAGAGAAACACTGTGTGTGTCGTCTGATAACACTCGTGACTGAGGAGAGGAGCTGGGGAGAGAAAGGTATAGAACAAGAAAAGAGGAACTTAATTCACCAATTAATCTCCGTCTGCTCCTCACATAATTGGGGATGGCACAGGATATTAAAAACTGGCATGCCCCCTGCTCCCACGCTCCCTTTCCATCCTGTCTCTATCCATCTCTGCCAGAGTTTCTCTGTAGAGTCGGGTCAGGGGCGTGGGGACAGAACAGTGGGAACGTGCCTCTCAGTCCAGGAGATTTTATTCAGTTCTCCTTGGCCTCAAACTCATGATAATCCTTCTACCTCTGCCTCCCAAGAGCTGGGACTAAAGGCATGCTACACCATACCAGCTGACAAGGACATTTTGACAAAAGCAGTGAGCAACCTGCTTTAAGAAGGTCTTTCTGGTGGCCGTGTGGGTGGCAGTCTAGGAAATGGCAAGACTAGAGAAGGTAGTTACTTCAGGCTGGGTGAGGTGGCGCACGTCTTTAGTCCCAGCACTCAGGAGGCAGAGGTAGGAGGATCGCCATGAGTTCAAGACCAGGAAGACCGTACCTCACAAGAAAGAAAAAGAAGTTACTTCAGGGCTGAAGAGATAGCTCAGCAGTTAAGGCACTTGCCTGCAAAGCCTAACGACCTGGGTTCAATTCCCCAGTACCCACGTGTGGTGGTTTGATTCAGGTGTCCCCCATAAACTTAGGTGTTCTGGATGTTAGGTTCCCCAGCTGTTGGCAATTGGAAATTAAAGCCTCCTGGAGGCAGGGTATTGTTGGGAGCAGGGCTGTTATAGCCAATGTCCCCTTGCCAGTGTTTGGCACACTCTCCTGTTCCTATTGTCCACCTTATGTTGGTCAGGGGGTGATGTCCACCCTCTGCTCATGCCATTGTTTTCCCTGCCATTATGGAGCTTCCCCTTGAGTCTGTAAGCCAAAATAAACTCTTTTTTCCCAAAAGCTGCTCTTGGTCAGGTGATTTCTACCAGCAATGCGAACCTGACTGCAACACCACGTAAACCCAGATGCATAAAATGGTATATGCATCTAGAGTTCATTTGCAGTGACTAGACACCCTGGTACAGCCATTCTCTCTCTCTCTCTCTCTCTCTCTCTCTCTCTCTCTCTCTCCTTGCTAATTAATTAATTAATTTTTAAGGAAAGAAATTACAGGCTGGAGAGATGGCTTAGCAGGTAAGGCACTTGCCTGCGAAGCATGAGGACGCACATTCAACTCTCCAGGTCCCACATGAGCCAGATGCACAAGGTGATATAAGCGCGTAAGGTGGCGCACACATATGGTTCAATTACAGTGGCTGGAGGCCCTAGCACACCAATTCTCTCTCTCTCTCTCTCTCTCTCTCTGTGTCTCTCTTCTTTCTCACATGTGCATGCACACTCTCTGCTCTCTCTCACCCCTTCTCATTAAAAAAGAGGGGCAAAGCCAGGCGTGGTGGCACACACCTTTAATCCCAGCACTCAGGAGGCAGAAGTAGGAGGATTGCCGTGAGTTTGAAGCCACCCTGAGAATACAGAGTTAATTCCAGGTCAGCCAGAGCTACAGTGAGACCCTACCTTGAAAAAAAAGGGGGAGGGGAAGTCTATTGGGTTTGCCTCAAAAGAAAAGAAATTACTTCAAAGCCAGGCATGGTGGTCCACACCTTTAATCCCAGCACTCAGGAGGCAGAGGTAGGAGGATGGCCATGAGTTCGAGGCCAGCCTGAGACTACATAGTGAATTCCAGGTCAGCCTCGGCTAGAGCAAGACCCTACCTCGAAAAACCAAAAATAAATAAATAAATAAATAAATAAGTTACTTCAATGTCTTAGTAGGCCTGGCTCTGGGGATAGAGAGATGTTAGATTTTACCTGTTGGGATGGTGTGCTCTGGTAGGAAATTGCTGAGTAGGTGGAGGCAGGAGGATCCAGAGAGATGTTAGATTTAAGAGGTTTAAAGAAGGAAATGCACTGAGCTTAAAGACTAGCTGAATGGCGGGGGCAAGAAAAAGGGCAAAGACGGGGGCAGCGAGGACTTCAACTTGGGCCACCAGGTGATGGCACTAGCCAAGACAGAAAATGCGGAGTAGGGGTGTAGCTCTGATGATAGGGTGCTTGCTTAGCATGCATGAGGCCCTGGATTCAACCCCAGCACCGCGTAAAGCTGGCCTGGTGGCTCGGTCACCCTCAACTACACAGTAAATGTTGCCCTGGCCTCCCTACAAAAGTTCTGATGGTTTTGTTTATTTCCAAAAATCCTCAAGGCAGAGTTGGAGAGATGGCTTAGTGGTTAAGGCTTTTTCCTGCAAAGCCAAAAGATCCTGGTTCGATTCTCCAGGACCCACGTAAGCCAGATGCACGAGGGGGCACATGCGTCTGGAGTTAATTTGCAGTGGCTGGAGGCCCTGGTACACCCATTCTCTCTCTCTCTCTCTCTCTCTCTCTCTCTCTCTCTCTCTCTCCCCCTACCTGCCCTCTATCTCAAGTTGGGTCTTGAAAAACTTGAGGGAAGCCCATAGTGACCATGAATATTTCTGTAACAGGACATGCTATATCCAGCTGATGACCCACTTAGGATGGGTAAGACTTCAAATAAGTAAATATAAACATTAGACTCCTAGCCCAGGGGCTGGGGAGATGGCTCAGCCATTAAAAGCACTTGCTTGCAAGCCTGCTCACTCCAACGCCAGCAACCACATAAAGCCTGACTCCAGGTGGCCCTCATCTGTGATCCCACCCTGCCCATAGCGATGGAAGGATGGAGCCCGTAGAATCCAGAAGTTCATTCGCCAGCTAGTCTGATACACACAGTGGCAAAACAAGACAGACTCTGGCTCAAGGCAGGTGGAAAGAGAGGACGAATACCTTGAGGTTATCCTCTGACCTCCATGTGCCCTAGCACTGACGTGTACACACATTCATAAACACACACACACACACACACACACACACACACACACACACACAAAGATTCCTAGCCAGGTGTGGTGGTGCATGCCTTTAATCCCAGTACTCAGGAGGCAGAGGTAAGAGGATTGCTATGAGTTCGAGGCCCCCTAAGACTACATAGTTTATTCCAGGTCAACCTGGGCTAAAGCTAGACCCAGCTTCAAAAAGAAAGAAAGGAAGGAAGGAAAGAAGGAAGGATGGGAGGAAGGAAGGAGAGAAAGAACAGAGCTGAGCATGGGGGTGCACTCCTTTAGTCCAAGCACTCAGGAGGCCAAGGTCGGAGGATCACCAAGAGTTTGAGGCCACCCTGAGACTACAGAGTGAATTCCAGGTCAGACTGGGCTAGAGCAAGACCCTACTTTAAAAAACCAAAATAAATAAATAAAAGATCCCCAGACCACCAGCCGGGCATGGTGGCACACGCCTTTAATCCCAGCACTTGGGAGGCAGAAGTAGGAGGATCACTGTGAGTTTGAGGCCACCCTGAGACTATGTAGTAAATTCCAGGTCAGCCTGAGCTAGAGCAAGACTCTACCACACACACACAAAAAAAAAAAAAAGATTCCCAGACCAATAAGAAGGTAGGCAGGTTTGACTTACACATATGTGCATGTGGGCGTGTGCAGTACCCCTGACACACACACACACACACACACACACACAGGAACACGAAGTACAGAGCCACACGCCTTCAGAGGATCTTTTAACTGGTGTTGCTGTCACCATGGCAACACGAACAGAAGCAGTTCTCATCACATAGAGAAAACCTGCAGCACTGCAATCTGCACACGGCCCTGGGGAGAATTTTCACCGTGTCCACCGCTATAGCCTGGGATGCACTTGGCATGATCCCCTACGTTCGGTTTCTCCGTAATTGTTTCTCTTCTCCTATTGGCTACTTCCCTCCACCTCCAGGTTCAAATGCTTCTTGTAGGCCCTTCCTTCCACCACTGAGATACCTACGTTTCGCCCTTAGACAACATGGATTCTGTAGGAAAAAAAAAAAAAAAAAAAAACCTTCATTCTCCTGAGCCATAAAGCTACTTGAAATTATGCATCCCAAAACTATTAAGAATAGACAGCACCTCCAATGCCAGCAGCACCCGTTTCTCGGGTTGCCTGTGTAAGCGTGCATGGAGGTGACCTTATCTGTGGCCTACAGACTGGAACTGTCATGTCAGAGGTCAGCTACCATGGGTGAGCGCTCAGAAACGCCGGCTCAGTCACCGCAAAAGAAAATCGATGTGGCCTTTATTACTTTTCTTGGGAGAGTTGGAAATAGCATTCATTAGAGAAATCCACTTCCCTCCAACTCCAGGGGGATTTTCAATTTTCCAGTCGTACTTAAGTATTGTATCTCTCGTAATAGTTGTCCTGTGAGGATCCTTGCTCTCCAGATAACGTTAAACAGTCGTCCGAGGCTCCTCTGCTAAAATCGCTATGAAAACACGTCTACCTAAGAATTCCTAGTGTGCGCTTATCACCGTCTCCATGTTGGCTGTGTGCAATGTCGCCCACAAGATCCTTCAGATCCTTTGAACAACTTAATGGACTCCTTATATTTTTAAATACTTTTACTTATTTGTTGAGGGAGGGAGAGAGAGTATGGAAGTGCCAGGACCTCTTGCCCCTGCAAACGAACTCTAGATGCATGCACCATGTTGTGTACCTGGCTTTATGTGGGTACTAGGGAATTGAACTGGGCCCATCAGGGCTCTGCAAGCAAGTGCCTTTAACCACTGAGCCATCTCTCCAATCCACGTTAATGATTTCATTGAGTTTCAATTGAAGTGAAGCTTGATGTTATGATGAAATGAACTGCTTTAGAACGTCACGAAAAAGATGTGTACAAATTTGTACACAAACACAAGTCCACATACACAGTCAGGATACACGTGTACTGCACGGTGCCGAGGCTGAGCGCGTGGCTCCTGGAGTCAAGTCTCCTTCCTGTGTGACTCTGTGTTAGTCACTGAACTCTCTACCTCTCAGTTTCCTCATCTGTAAAATGGGAACGATAGAGGCTAGAGGTACGGTTCAAATGGGTAACAGCACTTGCTGTGCAAGCGTGAAGATCTGAGTTCAATCCCCAGCACCTACAAAAAATTCTGGGCGTGGCCACATGCCTTTAACCCCAGTCCTGAGAAGGGTGGAGACAGGAGAATTGCTAGAGCTCTCTGGTCAACTAGCATGAGCAAGAACTTCAGCTCCGATTCAGTGAGAGACTCCATTCCAAGGACACAAAGCAGATGAGTGACGGAAGAGGAAACCCAGTGCTCTCCTCTGGCCTCTGCATGCATGTGCACAGGGCATGTGCATCTGCACACCCACACACGTACACAGCATGCACCACACACAAATAATTAAAACATAAGATGAGGGGAGATTGAGAGATGTCTCAGCAGTTAAGGCACTTGTCTGCAAAGCGAAATGACCTGGGTCTGATTCCTCAGTACCCATGTAAAGCCAGATGCACAAAGTGGCGCATGCATCTGGAGTTCCTCTGCAGTGGTTAGAGACCCTGGCATGCCTATTCTATTTCTTGCTCTCTCTGTCTCTCTCTCTCTCTCTCCACCTGTCTCTCTCTGCTTGCAAATAAATAAAAATATTTAAACTATAGAAGGCAATCTCAAATTTAAAGTATTTTTTAATTGGGCTGGAGAGATGGCTTAGTGGTTAAGGCACTTGCCTGCGAAGCCTAAGGACCCAGATTCAATTCCCCAGTACCCACATAAGACAGATGTGCAAGGTGGCATATGCCTCTAGAGTTTGTTTGCAGTGGCTAGAGTCCCTAGTGTGCTCATTATTTCTCTCTCTCTCTCTCTCTCTCTCTCTCTCAAATAAACAGAAATAAAATGTTTTTGGTTTTTTTTTTTTTAAGAAAGAAGAATCTGGGCATGGTGGCCCACATCTTTAATCCCAGCACTCAGGTGGCAGAGGTAGGAGGATCACAGGAGTTTGAGGCCACCCTGAGACTACATAGTGAATTCCAGGTCAGCCTGAGCTAGAGTGAGACCCTACCTGAAAAAAATCAAATATATATATATATATTTGATATATATATATATTCCATTTGTTACGGTTCAGGAACCAGCATCAACACATGATCACTGACTCACATCGGTACTTTATGCAGACTGCCACATGCCATAGCTTTGAACCTAGTGTTCCATCCAGAATATCACTTTGCGGCGACGTGAGGCTCTCAGACTTTCCTTGTTTCTGAACTATTGAGAGGTGCTCACAGCAAGCCTCGGGTCCAAACGATCACTTGACGCTATCCTCATGGTAAGATCACGCCTAATTGTCATTGTTTCTTTATCACGCCAGCACACTGTATATGTCCCCAGACAAGACAGCGCGCTGTTTTGCCACCTCTCACCGCGGGTGTTGACGCTGACCTGCCTGGCCTGTCACCCCAGTGTTGGGCTGCTCTCACTTGTTTCTCGTTATGCAAACCCCACATTTAAGGAGAAGGGATCTCTGTCCTCCTCCTGGAAGGTAGAGCACCAACATAAATTATCCGGAATTCTTTGTCATGGAAGATTTGTAGAGTCATTTTTCAAGTGAGACACTGTAAAAGGAAATTAGCTAGAGAAAATTATGACCAGCAGATGTGTAGAGAGAAAGAGGTAACATCGAAAACAGCAAAGAAAAAAAAAAAAAAAACTCCGAGAAGCAATATTTTTCATCTGTTTTGATGATTACCAGAATAATTACCCAAGTGCTCAGAAATGTATCCTGAAATGTTCACAACTGCACTGTGTATTCATGTTTAAAAAGTAAATATATTCTCTGCAAATCATGAGGCATTAATATGACTGTTAGACCAAAAATATTTTATATGTATATACAACAAATAAAATTATTAGCATAGAAACAGTAACAATATGCTGATAAATGAGTTGAGATTAGTTATACAACATGCATAATTATAATTGTTTCTTTTATAAAACTAACAAGTTATAAATGCCTACATATGTGCATAAAATATACACAATGGCTGGCAGGATCATTTAGCTGTTGAGGCGCTTGCCTGCAAAACCAAAGGACCCAGGTTCCATCCCCCAGGGTCCACGTAAGCTAGACGCACAAGGGGGCGCACACATCTGGACTTTGTCTACAGTGGCTGAAGGCCCTGGCATGCCAGTTCTCTCTCTCTCTCTCTCTCTCTCTCTCTCTCTCTCTCTCTCTCTCCTCTCTCCTCTCTCTCTTATAAGAATTAAAAAAAAAATAGGGCTGGAGAGATGACTTAGCTGTTAAGGTGTTTGCCTGCAAAGCCAAAGGACCTTGGTTCAATTCCCAAAGACTCACATAAGCCAGATGCACAAGGGGATGCATGCGTCTGGAGTTCGTTTGCAGTGACTGGAGGCCCTAGTGCGCCCATTCTCTCTCTGCCTCTTTCTCTTTCTCTCTCTCTTTCAAATAAATAAATAAAAATAAAAAGGAATAAATAAGAAAGATCCCTTGTGTGATAGTTTGTCCTGTTACTAAAGAAGCCAATGAACAGACAATTGAACCTTTATTTTTTTTATATTTATTTATTTAAGAGACAGAGAGAATGGGTACAGTGGGGTCTTCTGCCACTGCAAATGAACTCCAGACACAAGCTCCATTTTAAGTATCCACCTTTACTCAGATACTGGGGAATCGAACCCAGGCCACTAAGCTTTGCAGGTGAGTGCCCTGAACTGCTGAGCCGCCTTCCCATGCAGCAGCATTATAGGGAACTGGAACCCAGACAATCAATCACTCTGAAGTCTGAGATTCACGGTGTGGGTGCATCAGCACCTCTCGTGCCTTCTCTCAAATAGACTCTAGATAATCAGGAGTTTGTGTCGCCCAAGGCCACTGAGTCCCACGTTCCTCCCAGGTCTCTGTTGGGTTCCATCTAGGCTAACTGGTCAAGCGAGACAGAGAGACTGTTAGCAGTACGCCCTGGGCTGCTTGCAGCTTTCCTTCTTACACCATAGAATATAAAGTGCCCCTTGGTTACCGGCCAGCGCTAACAAGGTAAGAGCGTATTGCTGAAGACTCCACAGGCTGTGGTAACGGGACATCGAGTCACCACACTGGAATTGAGAGGGGAGCCAGTCCCCTCCTGGCTTGGCCTCGTGGCACTGGAGAGTCCTATGAGAGCTGCCGAGAGACGATGGTCACCGACAGTGCGAACGAGCAGAGGACCCTTCAAGCTACAAATCCCGCCACCCAGGCAAGAAATACACACCTGCGCCATAGTGGCACACAGCCTTGGCAGGTAACCAGCCGCCCTCTGACCGGACACGAGGCCTGCTCAGTGCAAGAGGACTCGTGCCTGGTGCTGAGGATCAGGTCAGTGTCCCATGGACAGGAAAACCCCAGGCCCAGGGGAAAGCCCCGCTGCTGCCTCGGGGCAGGCAAACACACCAGATTCTCTCAGCAACTACGCATATTCCCTTCAATCCAAGCTGCTCGCGCTCTTGGTTGGAGAACCTGTTTAATTTTATAGATGGAAGAGAATACTAGGAGATCCAAGATCCACCACCGCAAGAAGAGATGGCCGGCTGCCACCGCGAGACGGGCCACTGCTACCACGACGTCTGGGGCCCTGGAGACACTGCAGAGGAAACACTGGCGCGTTTGCCAACATCGATGCTAGCCCAGCAGCTCTGGGAGAGTGACAGTGACGACGGACAACGGGGCTAATCAAAGCTCATCAACGCGGGGGGCTGGTGAGATGGCTCAGCAGTTGAAGGCACTTGATTGCAAAGCCTGATGGCGGGGTTCAGTTCCGCAGTTCCCACATAAAGCCAGGTGCACAAAATGGTGCATGCATCTAGCAAGTGCTTTTGTAGTGACAAGAGACCCAATCACATGTCTCTCTCCTCTTTTTTTTTTTTTTTTCCGGTTTTCCAAGGTAGGGTCTCGCTCTAACCCAGGCTGACCTGGAATTCACTATGTAGTCTCAGGGTGGCCTCTAACTCTTGGCAGTCCTCCTACCTCTGCCTCCCCAGTCTCCCTAGTGCTGAGATTAAAGGCATGCAACCCACGCCTGGCCTCTCTCTCTCTCTCTCTCTCTCTCTCTCTCTCTCTCTGTTTGCAAATAAATAAATAAATAAATAAAATTTTTTTGAAAAACTCATCAGGGCTGGAGAGATGTCTCAGCAGTTGAGACACTTGCCTACAAAGCCTAAGGACCAGAGTTCCATTCTCCAGTACCCATGTAAGCCAGGTGCACATGGTCATGAACTCTTCTGGAGTTCGTTTGCAGTTAGCTAGAGGCCCTGGAGCACCCATATCTCTCCCCCCCCCCATAATTTTTTTAAAAAGCAAATAAAAATTAAAAAATAAAATAAAACTCATCAAAGCAGAAACCCACAGGCCACGGAGAACTCAACACTCAGACAGCTAACAGGCCTACCATGGCTCAGGGAGCATTGCTGAGCAGGGGACAGAGCACTCTGGGGCAAGAGCCACAGAGTGGGTGGGCATACCCTGAGGCTGAGGCCGTCATAACCCCACAGTGAATATCAACAATCCCATGGGAGGTGGGTCCTCAGGGGAAGGGGATGGAGGGGAATAGGATATAGTTTAACCTATAAAAATAAAAATACAACCTGGGCATGGTGGTGCAGGCCTTTAATTCCAGCACACAGGAAGCAGAGGCAGGATCGCCGTGAGTTCGAGGCCACTCTGAGACTACATAGTGAATTCCAGGTCAGCCTGGGCTAGAGCAAGATGACTCTACCTCGAAAAACCAAAATAAAATAAAATAATAAATAAAAGTACAAAAAGTGTCCCCTACCTGTCCCTTCAATTGGTTTAAAAAAAGGGAGCTGGAGGGATGGCTTAGTGGTTAAGGGGTTTGCCTGCGAAGCCAAAGGACCCAGGTTTAATTCCCCAGAACCCACGTTAACCAGATGCACAAGGGGACACTCGTGTCTGGAGTTTCTTTGCAGTGGTTGGAAGACTTAGCGACCCCATTCTCTATCTCTCTATCTCTCTTTCTCTCTCTCTACCCCCTTTCTCTGTCAAATAAATAAATAAATAAAAATAAAATATTAAAGGCATGTGCCACCACACCCAGCTTTAAAAAAAAAAAAGTTTAAAAAATCTATTTCATTCACTTCCTTCCTCTTCTCTGTCCCACTCCATTGCTTTTCCATCTGCTTTTATTTTGAGCCTGGGGCTCCTATTGATAGTGGGGCTTGCTGTTTTCCACAAGCCTGGACCATTCATTCCCTGGCTTCTGCTCCTCTTTGCAGGACAGAAGTCCCAGGCACATGTGGGCCTGCCCTGCTATTTATATGGGATCTGGGGATTTGAACTTGAGTGGTTTCTGTCCCCCCACCCACCTCAGGTCCTCATGCCTGCACAGGAAGCACACTGAACCAGTGAGTCCTTCTTTCCTCTGTCCTTGAGCTGGCTGTGGTTTGTATTAGGTCACATGACTGGCTTGCAGTTCATTAGACTCTGCTCTTTCCACCCAGAGGAGATAACTCCACCTCATTACTAACCTCGTGGAGCATGGACTGGCAGCATCTTGGGAAACTTCTTCCCACTACGAAGTGTGAATATAAAACACAGATCTTATGTAAGAAAAGATCACATAGGGCTGGAGAGATGGCTTAGCAGTTAAGGCACTTGCCTGTGAAGTCTAAGGACCCATGTTCAACTCTCCAGGTCCCACATAAGCCAAACACACAGTGATGCAAGTGTGCAAGGTCGCACATGCACACAAGGGGGCGCACGCCTCTGGAATTCGATTGCAGTAGCCGAAGGCCCTGGCTCGCCAGTTCTTTTTCTCCTTTAAAAAAAAAAAAAAAAGAGGGCTGGAGAGATGGCTTAATGGTTAAGCGCTTGCCTGTGAAGCCTAAGGAACCCGGATCGAGGCTCAACTCCCCAGGACCCACGTTAGCCAGATGCACAAGGGGGCGCACACATCTGGAGTTCGTTTGCAGTGGCTGGATGCCCTGGCGCGCCCATTCTCTCTGTGTCTCTCTCTCTGCCTCTTTCTCACTCTGTCACTCTTACATAAATAAATAAATAAACAAATAAACAAAAAAAATTTAAAAAAAAAGCCGGGCGTGGTGGCGCACGCCTTTAATCCCAGCACTCAGGAGGCAGAGGTAGGAGGATCGCTGTGAGTTCGAGGCCACCCGGAGACTACATAGTGAATTCCAGGTCAGCCTGAGCTAGAGTGAGACCCTGCCTCAAAAAAATAAAATAATAGATCAATGGAACAGAATAGAGGACCCAAATGTAACCCCATGTAGTTATAGCCACCTGATATTTGATAAAAATGCCAAAAATATTCATTGGAGAAAAGACAGCCTCTTCAGCAAATGGTGTTGGGAAAACTGGATATATATCTGTAGAAGGATGAAAATAGATTCTTCTCTTTCTCCGTGCACAAGAATTAAGTCCAAATGGATTAAGGACCTTAACATCAGACCTGAAACTCTGAAACTGCTAGAGGAAAAAGTAGGGGAAACCCTTCAACATATTGGTCTTGGCAAAGACTTTCTGAATACAACCCCAATTGCTCAGGCAATAAAACCACAGATTAACCACTGGGACCTCATGAAAATACAAAGATTTTGCACTGCAAAGGACACGGTGAAGAAAGCAAAGAGGCAACCTACAGAATGGGAAAAAATCTTCACCAGCTATATATCTGATAAAGGATTAATATCTAAGATATACAAAGAACTCAAGAAGTTAAATAATAAGGAATCAAACAAACCAATCAAAAAATGGGAAATGGAGCTAAATAGAGAATTCTCAAAGGAAGAAATACGAATGGCATATACGCATCTAAAAAAATGTTCTACATCCCTAGTCATCAGGGAAATGCAGATTAAGACTACATTGAGATTCCATCTCACTCCTGTCAGATTGGCTACCATCATGAAAACAAATGATCATAAATGTTGGCGGGGATGTGGAAAAAGAGGAACCCTTCTACATTGTTGGTGGGAATGCAATCTGGTCCAGCCATTGTGGAAATCAGTGTGGAGGTTCCTAAAACAGCTAAAGATTGATCTACCATATGACCCAGCTATAGCTCTCCTAGGCATATATCCTAAGGACTCATCTCATTACCTTAGAGATACTTGCTCAACCATGTTTATTGCTGCTCAATTTATAATAGCTGGGAAATGGAACCAGCCTAGATGTCCCTCAACTGATGAGTGGATAATGAAGATATGGCACATTTATACAATGGAGTTTTACTCAGCAGTAAAGAGAAATGAAGTTATGAAATTTGCAGAAAAGTGGATGGATCTGGAAAGAATTATACTAAGTGAGGTAACCCAGGCCCAGAAAGCCAAGCGCCACATGTTCTCCCTCATATGTGGATCTTAGCTAGAGATGATTGGGCTTCTGTGTGAGAAGGAAAAAACTCAGTAGCAGAGGCCAGTAAGTTAAAAAAGGAGATAGAAAGGGAAGAGAAAGAAAGGGAGGAGGGCTTTTATTAGGTTGGTATTGTATATATGTAAGTAGAAAGATTGAGATGGGGAGGGGATATGATGGAGAATGGAATTTCAAAGGGGAAAGGGGGGAGGGTAATACCATGGGATTTTTTTTGTTATCATGGAAAATATTAATAAAAATGGAGAAAAAATAAAATAAAATAAAATAAATATGAAAAAAATAAAATAAAAAATAAAAAATAAAAAATAAAAAAAAATAAAAAAAAATAAATCTTTTTAAAAAAAATTCAAAAAAAGAGCAGGGTGTGGTGGTGCACTCCTCTAATCCCAGCACTTAGGAGGCAGAGGTAGGATGATCACCATGAGTTCCAGGTCACCCTGAGATTACATAGTGAATGCCAGGTCAGCCTGAGCTAGAATGAAACTCTACCTCAAAAAAACAAAAATAATCAAGGCCACCCTGAGACTACAGAGTGAATTCCAGGTCAGCCTGAACTAGAGTGAGACCCTACCTCGAAAAACCAAAAAGAAAGACTAAATAAATAAAAAATTAAAAGTAAATAAATAAAGAGAGAAAGAAAAATTAAAAGGCCAGTCTGTTGGGCTTGCCTCAAAAAAAAAAAAAGAAAAAGAAAAAGAAAAGATAACTTACTCTAAGCCAATAATGAATGAACGTGGCCGGGGAGCATGGATTCAGACTGCTGCTAATGACATGCTCCACGGTGGAAGTGGTTAGGATTCGATTTCAAGAAAGCTGTCAGGGGCGGGAGAGATGGCTCAGCAGCTAAGGCACTTGCCTACAAAGCCTAAGGCTCGGGGTTCTACTTCCTAGTACCTGTGTAAAACCAGATACACAAGGTAGAACATGCATCTGGAGTTCCTTTGCAGTGGCTAGTGACCCTGACATACCCATTCTCTCTATCTGTCTCTCTTTCTCCCTCTCTCTCTCTCTCTCTCTCAAATAAATTAATATAATATAATAAAAATTAAGAAAAAAACATATAATTATTAAAAAGCCAGCCTGGGCTAGAGTGAGACCCTACCTCGAAAAACAAAAAATAAATAAAATAAGTAAATAAAAGAGGGGCTGGAGAGATGGCTGAGTTGCTAAGGCACTTGCCTGCAAAGCCTAAAGACCCAGGTTCAATTCCCCAGAAACCATGTAAGCCAAATGCTCAAATTGGCACATGCTTCTGGAGTTCGTTTGCAGTGGCTAGAGGCCCTGGCATGGCCATTCTCTCTCTCTCTCTCTCTCTCTCTCTCTCTCTCTCTCTCTCTCTCTCTCTTTCTCTCTCTCTTTCTCTGTCAAATAAATAAATAAGTAAAACTTTTTTAAAAATTAAGAAAGAAAGAAAGAAAATTGAGCCAGGTGTGGCAGTGCACCCCTCTAGTCCCAGCATTTGGAAGGCAGAGGTAGGAGGCTGACCATGAGTTTGAAGCCACCCTAAGACTACATAGTGAATTCCAGGTCAGCCTGGGCCAAAGCAAGAAGACCCTACCTCAAAAAAAAAAAAAAAAAAAAAAAGAAAAGAAAGAAAGAAAGAGGGCTGGAGAGATGGCTTAGCAGTTAAGGCAAAGCCAAAGGTCCCAGGTTCAATTCCCCAGGACCCATGTAAGCCAGATGCACAAGGGGAGGGCACGAGTCTGGAGTTCGTTTGCAGTGGTCCAAGGCCCTGGGGTGCCCATTCTCTCTCTCTCTCTCTCTCTCTCTCTCTCTCTCTCTCAAATAAACAAATAAGTAAATATTTTTTAAACTTTTTGTGAAACTGTTAACACACTGGAACATGGAACTTGGGTTAACCTGATTCTGTGTTTCCAGAATAAACCATCTCTTATTCCCTGTGTGATGAGAGCTGTGTGTTTTGTGTGTACGCTTCAGACCCCATCAGTCTCTCCTGGCGTTAAATAAAACCTTGGTCCCGGGAAATGGTCTCCGTCCCCGATTGCAGACCTCTGAACCTGACAAGTACAGTCCACCTCTACAGTCACAGAACAAAAGACAGCCATAAATCAAGGCATTTGCCAAATACATTGGTGGAGACAGTATGCAGGTAGGTTACAAATAAGGCAGGGAAGTAGGGCAGGGTTCAGATGCATCCAGCAGCATCCTAGCCTTTGGATTGGTGGAAACTAAGTTACTATATTTCAGAGGTTTTACCCCATAGTTGAAAGGATATAAGGCATAACACAGAGGTGGAAAATGTATGGTTCTTTTTTTTTTTTTTTAGAAAAAATAGTTTCTTTAAATATTTTATTTATTTGAGAGAGAGAAAGAGGCAGATAGAAAAAGACAATGGGTGGGCTGGAGGGATGGCTTAGCAGTTAAGGTGTTTGCCTGCAAAGCCAAAGGACCCAGGTTCGATTCCCCAGGACCCACGTTAGCCAGATGCACAAGGGGGCGCATGCATCTGGAGTTTGTTTGCAATGCCTGGAAGCCCTGACGTGCCCATTCTCTCTCCCTCTCTCTCTCTCTCTCCCTCTTTCTCTGTCAAATAAATAAATATATATATAAATAAAAATAAAATATTTTTTAAAAAAAGAAAAAGACAATGGATGCACCAGGGCCTCTAGCCTCTGCAAACAAACTCCAAACACATGCACCCCTTGTGCATCTGGCTTACATGGGTCCTGGGGAGTTGAACCTGGGTCCTTAGGCTTCTCAGGCAAGCGCCTTAACCACTAAGCCGTTTCTCCAGGCCCGAACCTTTTTTATTAGGTAAGAAACTCATTTGTAAGTATGACCCCTCTGCTTTAACCTCTGCTACCTCTCGGGAGTGCTCTCACCTGCTCCACCTTTCATGAAGGTGACGGAGGGGAGGGGTCTCCTGCAGAGTTGCACAAGGACATCTTGATTTAAGTAGACGGGTCCCCAACATGTAAATCATCTTTAACGTTTTATTGACAACCTCCACACATGGGTACATGTCCCTCCTTTGCCCCTCCCCCTCCCTCCTGCTGCTTAACCGCTGCTTATTCTTTCCAACTAGTCTCTCTTCTACTGTTTTTCTTTGGTTTTTGTTGTTGTTGTTGTTGTTGTTTGTTTGTTTTTGTTTTATTTTCAAGGTAAAGTTTCACTCCAGCCCAGGCTGACCTGGAATGGAATTCACTATGTAATCTCAGGCTGGCCTCGAACTCACAGTGATCCTCCTACGTCAGCCTCCCAAGTGCTGGGATTAAAGATGTGTGCCACCACACCCAGATCTCTCTCTTCTATTTTAATGTCACCATCTATTCCCTCCCATTATGCAGGTCTCGTGTAGGCAGTATCAGCCACTGTGCGGTCATGAATATGGAGGCCACTCTGTGAGTAGAAGACAGTATTACAAACACTCCTCCCCATCCTTTGGCTCTCACATTCTTTCTGCAACGGCCCCAGAGCCGTGCCAGGTATGATAGAGATGTCTCTCAGTGCTGAACACTCCACCGTCACTTATGCTCGGTACTTTGGTGAGGTTTTGAGTCTCCCCAGCATCTGAAAAGAGAGCTTCTCTAACCAAAAGTGAGAGTGGCATTAATATTGTGAGGGCTCCGTGATAGGCAGTTAAGTTAGTTTAACTAGGCAGGGTCAGGACGACCCTTAAAAGGGGAGATCTTAGGACGTCACACCTTCGCCACACCTATCTCAGCTCGCCCCACCTGCATCAGTCACAGGATTTAGGGTTTGCCCATTCCATCCAATTAAATCTCTCCTGATGGAGCTGGGCATGGTGGCACACGCCTTTAATCCCAGCACTCTGGAGGCTGAGGTAGGAGGATCACCATGAGTTCGAGGCCACCCTGAGACTACATAGAGAATTCCAGGTTAGTCTGGGTTAGAGTGAGACCCTACCTTGGAAAAAGAAAAAAAAAAATCTCTCTTGAGAGAGCACTCTGCCTAGGTGTGGGTGGATTTCTCCTCTAACCCAGGCCAATTGGCTGGGACAGCTGGTGTAGATGTGCCCAGGTGTGGTGGCACAAAAGTGTATCCTCCCAGGCCCATGGAGAGAGCGCGCCCATTTTCTTTTTCTCTGTCCTTGGAACTGGACTAAATACTTTTGGGTTTTCAGATGAGTAAGTTCTCTCTCCCCACCCACCCGCCCCCCACAGCCATGCCGGTTAATCTTCTTGGAAGCCCACATTTTTAAAAACCCCGCTTCATATGCCGGGCGTGGTGGTGCACGCCTTTAATTCCAGCACTGGAGAGGCAGAGGCAAGAGGGACCGCCAGGAGTTCGAGGCCACCCAGAGACTACATAGTGAATCTAGCTCAGCCTGGCCTAGAGTGAGACCCTGCCTTAAAAAGCCAAAAAAAAAAAGTTTTCATGTTTTTTGTTGTTGTTCTTATCTAAGACCCACGTGGCACCCGTGGGCTCTTGGGTTTCACCATCTCCCTTATCCCTTCCTTACACACCCCGCCCACCCCAGTTTTCTCCCTTCCCACTCCTTTGTAAGATCTGAATAAAATGTGACATTTTAAAAATCATTTTCTTGCCTTGCATAGTGGTGCACACCTTTAATCCCAGCACTCGGGAGGCAGAGGTAGGAGGATCGTTGTGAGTACCAGGCCACCCTGAGACTACATAGCGACTTCCAGGTCAGCCCGGGCTGGAGTGAAACCCTACCTCAAAAAAAAAAAATCGTTTTCTTAAATCTGGAATTGCCAATTCCTTAGTTTGTTTACAGATATGAACTCTGGGCTTGGAGTTGCAGGAAGTACCCCAGAATTCCAAACCCCACCCCCATTACAATATATGAGCACGACCAAGTATTTAGAGGGCAGTTGGTGACCATAATATATCCATTTAGCCAGACAACAAGAGTAGTTTCTCCCCTCGGGCTTATGACCTCCCATCCACAGGCTTTTTGATTAGGTTCTCAGTGCCAGGCATACATTCCCTACCATGCAGCCTCAAGTCCAATCAGAGAGCAACTGGTTTCCTTCATAACAGACGTGCCATTAGAAAGGCAGAGACACACAGAGAGAGATTGTGTGTGGTGGGTGCACCAGAGCCTCCCGCCACTGCAAACGAACTCCAGGTGCATGCACCACTTTGTGCATCTGGCTTTACTTGGATACTGGAGAACTGAACCCAGGCCATTAGGCTTTGTAAGCAAGCACCTTTAACCGCCGAGCCATCTCTCCAGCCTGTTTTATTCCCTTTCTGAGCACACCTGACCTTTGTATTTTAAGCCTATATTAAAAGATCTTGATCTGGAGAGATGACTTAGAGGTTAAGACGCTTGCCTGAGAAGCCTAAGAACCCAGGCGCAATTCCCCAGGACCCACATAAGCCAGATGCGCAAGATGGCACATGCGTCTGGAATTCATTTACAGTGGCTGGGGGCCCTGGTGTGCCCATCCTCCCTCTGTCTCTCTCTCTCTAATAAATAAATCTTTAAAAAAAGATCTTTAATAAAACTTCCAACTCTGCTTTATACTGGCTCTTTCCTGAAATTCTTTTCAGTGTTGAAGCCATAATCCTGAGGGGGTTTGCTGGAGTTGAGGTCGCTAAAAGTCTAGGGGAACTCCTCGGGCCATTGAGGGTGATAATGTGAAGACAATGGTCCCCTCACCGCTGACAGGACTATGGTGGACTACGTCATGGTCCCCTCACCGCTCACAGGGCGGTGCACTATCTGCGTGACCGTTTGCAGAGCAGGCTGTCTTTCTAGACACAGCATTCATGGGACTCACGGGGCTTCGAGGGCAGAGCAGGTCAGAGGAGGAGGGGAAAGTAAGCGGCATGTGACAAGTCTGGCCTTTCAGGCTGGAGGGCTGTCAGCTCAGGGTCTTGGCCCTGGCGCTCACGATGGGGACATTTACCTACGTTCGTGGAACCAGAGTGTCCCCACACTCCTGCTTCTCACATAGACAGCTGGTGCCTCCTCTGTGAATCCAATCAAGCATACTTCTGGCTGCCAACACTTGGAATTCTATTTTTAAGATTTTGAATGTTTTCTCCCAAATATATCTCACGGAAGAATGGCTTCAGACATTTTATCCCCATCCACCATTTCGCAGTGTGGACGAAATCACATAGAAACAGAGCTTTGCCGGGTCAATAATATTGACTGAGGGACCAAGGATGTCAACCGTCTGCATACAAGGCTTCAGACCAGACCCCTTGCTCTTTAGCCTTGTCATGTCGGTGGCTTCTGCCCCATTCTCTGCCAGCTCCTCACTAAAATGATAAATGTCACAGAGAATATGGAAAGCGCTTGCGTTTCCTCCAGCCCAACAGAGAGACGCAGTTGCCGTCTGGCCCTGACTCTGCCCCTGAGACCTAGGCGGGCTCGGTTTGTAGTTCTGAGCTACACTTTGCAAGTGCTGCTAATATTGTCCTGTCCTGTCTTGCTGTTTGTTTGGTTTGGTTTGGTTTTTTGTTCTTCTTCTTTTTTTTTTTTTTTTTTTTTTTTGGAAGTAGGGTCTCACTGTAGCCCAGGCTGACCTTTAACTCACGCTGTTGCCCCATGCATGGTGGCTTCAAACTCACGGTGATCCTCCTACCTCAGCCTCCACAGTGCTGGGGTTAAAGGCATGTGCCACCATACCCAGTTATCCTGTCCTTTTCTTAAATATTCTATTTATTTATTTATTTATTTATTTAAGAGAGAGAGGAAGAGAAAGAGAGAGAAAAAGGAAGAAGCAGAGAGAGAGAGAAAAAAACGGATCCACCCACTGCAAACAAAGTCCAGAGTCATGAGCCACTTTGTGCATATGATTTTACATGGGCACTGGGCAATTGAACCCAGGTTGTCAGGCTGTCAGGCTTTGCAAGCAATTGCCTTGAACTGCTGAGCCTTCTCTCCAGCCCTTAAATGCGTTTTTGACTTGTGGTATTTGCAACCCACAGCAGGTTTATCGAAACACAGCCCATCACTAGTTCAAGGTCATTGTGTATTTATGAGAATAGCCTTGTTCCCAGGTAGCCCAAGAATTCAAGTCAGCCGGTGTGGTGGCACACGCCTTTAATCCCCCACTCAGGAAGCAGAGGTAGGAGGATCACCATGAGTTCGAGGCCACCCTGAGACTACACAGTGAATTCCAGGTCAGCCTGGGCTAGAGTGAGACCGTACCTCAAAAAAAAAACAAAAGAATTCACATCACAGTAATTGTTTTCTTTCACTCCCATTTTTACTTTCCAAAATGGACATCCTACTACATCTTCATGTCTGTACCTCTTGAAAAGGTATGATTTTGGACCTATCAAAAAGAACAGGACAGGGGCTGGAGAGATGGTTCAGTGGGTAAGGCACTTGCCTGCAATTAAGGACCTACGTTTAATTCCCCAGTACCATGTAAGCCAGCTGCACAAGGTGGCACATGCATCCGGAGTTTGTTTGCAATGGCTGGAGGCCATGGCACACCCATTCACTCTATCTGCTTCTCTCCCTAATAAATAAATAAGTAAATAAATAAATAAATAGGGCTGGAGCGATGGCTTAGCAGTTAAGGCGCTTGCCTGGGAAGCCTAAGGACCCAAGTTCTCTCCCTCTCTCTCTCTCTCTTTCTCTCTTGTGCACTCTCTAAAAAGTATAAATAAATAAATAAAATATTTTTAAAAAAGAACAGGACAGGGCTGGAGAAATGGCTCAGCAGTTAAGGCACTTACCTGTGAAGCCTAAGGACCCAAATTCTCTCTCTCTCTCTCAAATAAATTAATATAAATAAATAAATACCAGCGAGCATGAGTGAAAGTCTGTAAGAGGGAGTCATAATTAAGTGTCTTGGCATCAGCCATATATATATAGCTTGTTAGTTACTGACTCTCAAGTTACAGTCTCAAAGATTGCTAAGAAACGTTTCTTTTCCTCCTTTTACTCTCTTTTTGATAAGTGAGATTACAGGGTGGCTCTGACAGAGACTTGGATGGAATTAAAACCCGATGAACTGAACCCAGAAGCCACTGAGGTCGCAGCGGGGTCTGTAACACGCCCTGTCCCTGTACCCCGGGGTCTAAAAAAGTGCTGATTTCCAGTTGGAAAAGGGAGAAAAGCCTGAAGCAGTTGTTAATTGGGCGGGAAGTCTTGCTTCTCTGCTGGAGAGAGGCTTCACCGGGCTCTGGGGGGAGGGCGTTTCCTCCTTTCTCAGGACTCCATTCTTCTCCCTTTCCATTCGGCCTCAGCCTTCCTGCCCCCACCCATGCCTCTCTCCAGCACATCCCTACAGGGAAATCCTGCCTTTGCCAGACTAATTTCTAGACTGAATGACAGAGTTGAAAGGAAGGAAAGAAACAAACACAAATGAAGGAAACTACAAAGCAGGTGGGAAGGTAAAACACTGTTCTAACCAGGCGTGGTGGCGCACGCCTTTAATCCCAGCACTCAGGAGGCAGAGGTAGCAGGATTGCCGTGAGTTCGAGGCCTGCCTGAGACTACATAGTGAACTCCAGGTCAGCCTGGTCTAGAGCAAGACCCTACCTCAAATAAAACAAAGGAGCTGGAGAGATGGCTTAGCGGTTAAGCACTTACCTGTGAAGCCTAAGGACCCTGGTTCGAGGCTCGATTCCCCAGGACCCACGTTAGCCAGTTGCACAAGGGGGTGCATGCTTTTGGAGTTCGTTTGCAGTGGCTGGAGGCCCTGGCGCGCCAATTCTCTCTCTCTCTCTCTCTCTCTCTCTCTCTCTCTGCCTCTTTCTCTCTCTGTCTGTTGCTCTCAAATAAATAAAATAACAAAAAATTTTTTTAATTTAAAAAATAAAAATGAAAAAAGAAAGAAAGAAAGAAATCTTTTCTAGATAACCTAGATTTAGGAAAGAGCAGAGTATGGAGCTAGAAGGATGGCTCAATGGTTAAAGGAACTTGCTTGCAAAGCCTGACAGGCCAATTTCAATTCCATCGTACCCACATGGAGCCAGATGTACAAAGTGGTGCATGGGTCTGGAGTTCGTTTGCAGTGGCCAAAGGCCCTGGCGTGCCCATTCTCCATTCTCTCTCTCTCTTTCTCCCTCTCTCTCTCTCTCTCTCTCTATCTCTATCTCTCTCTTCCCCTTACCTATATATATACCAAATAAATAATTTTAAAAAGAGCAGGAAGCTCTAGGCTAGAGTGAGACCCTACCTCAAAAAAAAAGAAGAGGGGCTGGAGAGATGGCTTAATGGTTAAGCGCTTGCCTGTGAAGCCTAAGGACCCTGGTTGGAGGCTCAATTCCCCAGGACCCATGTTAGCCAGATGCACAAGGGGGCGCACGTGTCTGGAGTTCGTTTGCAGTGGCTGGAAGCCCTGGGAAGCCCATTCTCTCTCTCTATCTCTGCCTCTTTCTCTCTCTGTCTGTCACTATCAAATAAATAAAATAACAAAAAAAAAAGAAGAAGAAGAAGAATGATGGGGGAGGGAAGGTATTACCATGGTATATTTTTTATAATCATGGAAAATGTTAATAAAAATTGAGAAAAAAAAAAAAAAAAAGAAGGAGGAGGAGGAGGCTGGAGAGATGCTTCCATGGTCAAAGGCATTTTGCTTGCAAAACCTGATGGCCCAGGTTCAATTCCCCAGCACCCACATGGAGCCACATGCACAAAGTGGTACATGGGTCTGAAGTTTGTTTGCAGTAGCAGGAGGCTCTGATGTGCCCTACTTTCTCTTTCTCTCTCTTGCTCTCTCTCTCTCTCTCTCTTTCTCTTTGTAAATAAATAAATATATACATTTTTAGCCAGGCATTAGCACGCCTTTAATCCCAGCACTCAGGAGGCAGAGGTAGGAGGATCGCCATGAGTTCGAGGCCATCCTGAGACTACATAGTGAATTCCAGGTCAGCCTGGACCAGAGTGAGACCCTACCTCAAAAAACCAAAAAAAAAAAAAAAAAAAATTTTTTTTTTTAAAAGAAAGAGGTGAAGGAAGGAAGGGAACCAGGAAGGGAGGGAGGGGAAAAAGGAGATTAAAAGTATTTATCCATACCCATAGCTCAGTGGTAGACCATTTGCTTAGCATGTATGAAGCTCTGAGTTCAATCCTTAGCACTGAAAGGAGGAAGGAAAAGAAAAGGGCATTATAAAAGTGGTGCATCTCATCATAAGTGACGTATCTCAGCCCCGTTCAATGCAGGGAGCTTTTACGGGACTCCCCAGGGAACAACCTCCTGGCTTTTGTGAACAAACTTTCAGCGACCGCAGTATGAGAGTCTGGGGTGTCTTTGAGATCCCCAAAGCCATTCTCGGCTGTTGATTAGGCTTTAACCCAGGATTTAGGGTGATGGATTCAATGCTCATGGTCACACACAAAAGGATGTTGTTGAACAGTTTAGAGAGATACAGAAGCTGAGAGACAGAGCAAAAGGCTTCAAAGAGCAGAACGAACTTCTGTTGTGTCTTCTGAGCAAGAAGTCAGGTGCAAAGACAGTTGGCTTGCCGGGTGCGGTGGTGCACCTCTTCAATCTCAGCACTTGGGAAGCAGAGGTGGGAGGATCTCCATGAGTTTGAGGCCACCCTGGCTTCATAGTGAATTCCAGGTCAGCTTGTGCTAGAGGGAAACCCTACCTCCAAAAAAAAAAAAAAAAAAAAGTCAATTCTTATAGTATCACAAAGTGGTCAATGGAAGATTTCTTGGACTCTTACATGTCGATTTTCTTACATGTCAATTCCTTGTTAACGTATCGCCATGTCCTGGATAGAATTGTTAATGGAGACCACAAGTGCAATTGAGAGGCTGGAGAGAGGGCTCAGCAGTTAGGGCATTCACCTGAGATGCCTAACTTCCGAGGTTCAATTCTCCAGCATCCACTTAAAGCCAAATGCACAAAGTGGCACGTGCATCCGGAGCTCATGTGCAGTGGCAGGAGGTCCTGCATACCCATACTGTCTCTTTCTCTTTTTCTGTCTGTCTCTCTCTCTCTGTATTTCTCTGCTTACAAACAAATAACATAATTTTTAAGAAAAGAAGTGGAGCCGGGGGTGGTGGCGCACGCCATTAATCACAGCACTGGGGAGGCAGAGGTGGAAGATCGCCGTGAGTTGAAGATCAGCCTGAGACTCCATAGTGAATTCCAGGTCAGCCTGGGCAGGAGGGAGACCCTACCTTGAAAAACCAAAAAAAGAAAGAAAGAAAGGAAGGAAGGAAAGAAGGAAGAAAGAAGGGAGGGAAGGAGGGAGGGAGGGAGGAAGGAAGGAAGGAAGGAAGGGAGGGAGGGAGGGAGGGAGGGAGGGAGGGAGGAAGGAAGGAAGGAAGGAAAGAAGGAAGGAAGGAAGGAAGGAAGGAAGGAAAGAAAGAAAGGAAAAGAAGAGCACAAAGGACTGGGGAAAAGGGAGCCTTGCGCACCGTCGCTGGGGCTTTAACTGAGGGCAGCCGTCACAGAAACGGGAGCGGAGGTTCCTCTGAGGACCACAGGGGACTACCATATGCCCTAGCTGTACCGCATCCGAAGGAGAAATGCGCATGTCAACGAGACATCTTTGCCACATGGACATTGCAGCGATACTCACAAGAGCGAGGACATGGAAACAAGCCCTCGACTTTGAGGCTGGTAAAAGGTTTTGTACAGGAACTTGCTCTGTGCTGAAAATGCTGTGAGGCTATATAAATATTTAAGGGACTTTTGATGTTCATTGCCTGTCAAACTGCTGTTTCCTTGACTATGACAGAGCTCAGAGCCCCGCAGTTCCCCCACACAGATGCACTGGACAGCACTGTCAGCCACAAAAAAACCACTTTAATACTGCCATTTACAACAGGGCCTGGACTGGAAACCAGCATGTAAAGTGAAATAAGGCACAAAGACAAGTGCTACGTGATCAGAGCCATACATATATGGAATCGAAAAAAATGTTGATCTCTTAGAAGTAGAAAAATAGGGGGCTGGAGAGATGACTCAGCAGTTAAGGCACTTAATCCCAGCACTCGGGAAGCAGAGGTAGGAGGATCACCATGAGTTTAAGGCCACCCTGAGATCACATAGGGAATTCCAGGCCAGCCTGGGCTAGAGTGAGACCCTGCCTCAAAAAACTAAAAAAAGAAATACATTTTAGGGATAGAGAGATGGCTTAGCGGTTAAGGCACTTGCCTGCAAGGCTTAATGAGCCAGGATCAATTTTCTAGTACCCACATGAAGCCCGATTCACAAAGTGGAAATGCATATAGAGTTCATTTGCAGTGGCTACGGGTCCTGGCAAATCCCTTCTCTCTCTCTCCTTTCTCTCCAAATTTTTTTTTTGTTTGTTTGTTTTTGTTTTTGTTTTTTGAGGTAGGGTTTCACACTAGCTCAGGCTGACCTGGAACTCACTATGTAGTCTCAGAATGGCCTTGAGCCTTGAACTCCTAGCAATCCTCCCACCTCTGCCTCCCCAGTGCTTGGAAAAGAAAAAGAAAAAAGAAAAGTGGCACAAGGGTCTGGTGTTCGTTTGTAGTAGTAAGAGGTCCTGACGTGCCCATACAATACACATACACACGCGCGCACACACATGCAAATAAATAAAACAAAGCATTTAAGTAGATTAGAAAATGAAGGTAGGCGTGGAGCCATGAAACATTACCGCCTGAGTAGCAGTGACGCTCAAGAACATGACAGGGCTTAAACGCAGCGTCTTCCAGGAAGGTTTTGTAAGGGAAATTTGCTTTGTACTAAACATGATCTCATTTGATGCTTTCTTGTGTCAAGACTTAAATGGCTCTGGGTGTTTGCTTCCCGTCAACTGCTGTTCCCTTGACTATGACAGCGCCTCCAGCCCCAGCCGCAGAGAGCCCAGTGCGTAGAGCTGCTGCTGTTCTGCGTGGAGTGGCTGGCGTGGTACAAAACCCCGGCTGCTCCTGCCCTGTGAGGGAGCTCACGCGGCCCTAATGAAGGGATTGCGGCGACACACAGGCACCCACGTTTGTGACTGTATGTGCGTGGAAAGATCTAGCAGGGATGCTATTCTAGGAAACCCACGGCCGCCAGCCTGCATGTTTCCTGAGTGTGTAAACATGGGCTCCTCCTGCTAGCAGACCCGCTCTTTGTCACCTAGATAATGGCCAAATGAGCAAATTATTTTGAAGTTAAGACCAGAGGTACCCTCTTCCTTATCTATATTTTCTTTCCATAAACCAATGTGAAAGTGTTATTTATCTTTTAAAAAAATTTTTTTTGAGTATTTATTTGCAAGCAGAGAGACAGAGAGAGCACGGGTGTGCCAGAGCCTCCTGCCACTGCAAACAAACTCCAACACTTGCACCTCTTTGTATATCTGGTTTTACATAGGTACTGGAGAATTGAACTCAGGCTGTCAGGATTTGCAAACAATTATTTTTATTTATTTATTTATTTATTTATTTGAGAACAAGAGAGGGAGGAGGGAGAATGGGCACACCAGGGCCTCCAGCCACTGCAAATGGACTCCAGACACTTGCGCCCCCTTGTGCATCTGGCTAACGTGGGTCCTGGGGAATCGAGCATCGAACCAGGGTCCTTAGGCTTCACAGGCAAGTGCTTAACCGCTAAACCATCTCTTTAGCCCCCCCACCAAACAATTAGTTTTAACCACTGAGACATCTCTGCAGCCCAGGAAATGTTATTTAGACTATAAAATAATGTAAATATCAGCATTCTTCAGGCTGGCTTACCAAGTCCTATCACAAAAACACTCGGTCAAAGTCTTTCATGAGTGTACATCTACCACCCCTGTCTTTGGAAAAGCCCCTGGCTTAAGGGAATATTGTCCATTCTCTGGCTCCATGGACGGGAGAGATGGCTCAGTGGTTAAGGCACTTGCCTGCAAAGCCAAAGGACCCAGGTTCAATTCCCCAGGACCCATGTAAGCCAGATGCACAAGGTGATACACACATCTGGAGTTCATTTGCAGTGGCTGGAGGCCCTACCATGCCCATTCTCTCTCTCTCTCTCTCATAAATAAATAAAAGTTTTTTTTTAAAAAAAAAAAAGCAAAAACATTAGGCATTCCTATCAGCTTCTGCCATATGCTCATGTTTTTAAGTGCCATACTAATTGTGTAAAGAAAGGGAAGTTGACATATCTAGTTGTTGAAAGGAAGGTTATGTATATAAAGCCCGCCCAAGCATTGTAATTGCTTTTAAGGATAGAATTCAGCCAAAAATAGAAAAGAAACTGCTTTGTGGTAATGCACAGATAGAGGGGTCCTTTAGAATAATTCCCCGGTGGTTCTCCTTCTGATAAACAAATCCAGTCTCCTTGCAAGACTCTCAACTAGTTGGCCTTCTGAGGTCCAGCTCTTTCGTGCTCACCGGAGAACACTTAACAGAAATAGCGTAATTAGGGGGTTGTGTGTTTTGGGTAATCTTAGATAATTCCATCAGAACTGGCCTCAGCTTTTCAACAATAAGTTCATTTTGAGTTAATTTATTATTTAGCTATTTTGAACTCTTTCAGCTGGCCAGCAAATCTTGACTCCATTTCACCATTAAATTTGATTTAGAAATTTTAAAGAAAGCAGGGCTGGGGAGGCAACCCAGTGGGTAATGTCTTTGCAGAACCTGACTTCAAGCTGGGTGTGGTGACGCATGCCTTTACTCCCAGCACAGGGAGGTGAGCTGGGAGGATCGCCAGGAGTTCAAGGCCAGCCTGAGTGACATAGTGAGTTCCAGATCAGCCAGGGCTACAGTGAGATCCTGTTCCAAGAAAGAAAGAAAGAAAGAAAGAAAGAAAGAGAGAGAGAGAGAGAGAGAGAGAGAGAGAAGGAAAGAAAGAGAAAGGAAAAAAAAAAAAGAAAAAAGAGGACTTGTGTTGGACTCTCCTGCACCCACATAAAAGCCAGGTGCAATGCCTCCTGAAATCCTAGCCATTTAGTGAGCTCTAGGTTCAGTGCGAGCCCCTGTCTCAAAAAAAGGGGGGCGGGGGCTGGGGAGATGGCTTAACGGTTAAGAAGCTTGCCTGGGTCCAGGCGTGGTGGCGCATGCCTTTAATCCCAGCACTCAGGAGGCAGAGGTAGGAGGATCGCCATGAGTTCAAGACCACCCTGAGACTCCATAGTGAATTCCAGGTCAGCTTGGGCTAGAGTGAGACCCTACCTCGAAAAACCAAAAAAAATAAATAAATAAATAAATAAATAAAGCTTGCCTGGGAAGCCTAACGACCCAAGTTTGATTCCCTAGTACCCACATAAGCCAGATACACAAGGTGATGCATGTGCCTGGAGTTGGCTTCCAGTGGCTGGAGGCCCTGGTGTGCCCATTCTCTCTCTCTCTCTCTCCCTCTCTCTCTCTTATAAATATATAAAATATTTTTAAAAGATGAAAACTTGGCACAGGCATGGTGGCACGTGCCTGTAAGCCCAGCACTTGGGAAGCTGAGGGTAGGAGCATCAGTTGGTGTGAGGTGGAGGTCAGCCTGGGCTGTAGAGTACGTTCCAGGTCATTTGGGGCTAAATTAAGACCCTTCCTCAAAAATAAAATAAAAGGCCCCAGCCATTAAAGTGGCTTGCTTGCAATGCCTGCTGGCCTGGTTTACTTCACCAGTTCCCACATAAAATCCAGATGCACAAGCGGTTCACCCATTTGGAGTTCATTTCAAGTGGCAAAATGCCCTGGTACCCTCATTCTCTCAATGACTCTCCCTCACCTTTCTCTCAGAAATAAGTAAAAATATTTAATTTAAAAAAAGTCACATTTGGGCAGGGCATGATGGCACATGCCTTTAATCCCATCACTCAGGAGGCACAGGTAGAAGGATCACCATGAGTTTGAGGCCACCCTGAGACTACATAGTAAATTCCAGATCAGTCTGGGCTACAGTGAGACCCTACCTCGAAAAACCAAAAAAATAGCTGGGAGTGGTGGCGCAGGCCTTTAATCCCAGCACACGGGAGGCAGTGGTAGGAGGATCGCCATGAGTTGGAGGCCACCCTGAGATTACCTAGTAAATTCCAGGTCAGCCTGGGCTAGAGTGAGACCCTACCTTGAAAAACCAAAATAAATAAATAAATAAACCAAAAATAAATAAATAATAATAATAATAATAAAGTCACATTTAGCTGGCCATGGTGGCACATACCTTTAACCCCAGCACTCAGGAGGCAGAGGTAAGTAGGTCACTGTGAGTTTGAGGCCACCCTGAGACTATATAGTGAATTCCAGGTCAGCCGGGGTTAGAGTGAGACCCTACCTCAAAAACAAAAACAAAACAAAAAAGTCACATTTTAAAAAAAGAAAACAAGGGCTGGAGAGATGGCTTAGCGGTTAAGCGCTTGCCTGTGAAGCCAAAGGACCTCGATTCAAGGCTCGATTCCCCAGGACCCACGTTAGCCAGATGCATAGGCGGTGCACGCGTCTGGAGTTCCTTTGTAGTGGCTGGAGGACCTGGCGCCCCCATTCTCTCTCTCTATCTATCTGCCTCTTTCTCTCTCTGTCTGTCTGTCACTCTCAAATAAATTTTAAAAAATTAAATAAATAATAAATAATAATGAGGTGGAGAGTAACTGAGAAAGACACCTAACACCAACTTCTGGCCTCCACCTGCACACACATGAACACACACCTGTACACACATGTGAACACACATCTTTACATACACATGAGCAACATGAACACACATGAATGCACATTCACACACCTGCACACACATGCAAGCAGACCACATACACAATCCTTTTGTTGTTCTTGTTTGTTTGTTTGTTTGTTTTTGAAGTAAGGTCTCACTCGAGCCCAGGCTGACCTGGAATTCACTATGTATTCTCAAGGTGGCCTTGAATTCACGGTGATCCTCCTACCTCTGCCTCCCGAGTGCTGGGATTAAAGGCGTGCACCACCACGGGCAGCTTCACAATCTTTTTTTAACCTGTAGAAAAGATTCACAACATCCTCAGTTTACCAGAGAATAGGTGACCATCCTGTGTATGACACCAATGCTCTCTGAGGGGAACAATTATAGACAATTTTAATTTCTTCTCTTGGATAGCTGCAAGAAATCTAACAGAGGGAAACATTATTTTTTAAATATCTCTATAATAAAGAATTAGAGAAGTCAATTTTATTTGTGCGCCCAGGCTTTAAGTGGAAGCAGATTTTTTTTTCTGGCATCAATTACATGTATTCTAGAATGTTTATGGAGCAATAAGAGAAGAAAATCTGATACAAAGAGAAGGCAAGGGTAAAAAACAGCAGAGAAAGCTGGGCGTGATGGCGCACGCCTTTAATCCCAGCACTCGGGAGGCAGAGGTAGGAGGATCGCCGTGAGTGCAAGGCCACCCTGAGACTCCATGGTGAATTCCAGTTCAGCCTGGGCTAGAGTGAGACCCTACCTCAAAAAAGAAAGAAAGAGGGCTGGATAGATGGCTTAGTGGTTAAGGCATTTGCCTGAAAAGCCAAAGGATCCCGATTCAATTCTCCAGGACCCACATAAGCCAGATGCACAAGGGGGCACATGCATCTGGAGTTCGTTTGCAGTGACTGGATGCCCTGGCGCACCCATTCTCTCCCTCTTTCTCTCTCTCTCTCTCTCTCTGCCTCTTTCTCTTTCTCAAATAAATAAATAAATAAAATATATTTTTTAAAGAGAAAGAAGGAGAGAAAGAAAGAGAGAGAGGAAAGAAGGAAGGAAGGAAAGAGGGAGGAAGGGAGGGAGGAAGGGAGGGAGGAAGGGAGGGAGAAAGAGGAAGAGCAGAGAGACAAAGAGTGGTTATGAAAGAGTCTGGGAGCGTGTTAAACTGCATCTGAACAACTATTTGAACAATTTAGGGCAAATTACCACTTACCAAAAGAAAACCTGACAATTCAAAGAAAAAGTATTTTATTGGCATCATTTTCTATTCCATATTAATAGATGATTGGTCCAAAGTGTTAGAATGAAGAAGAGAAATGCTCATATCCTGTCTCTTGGTTAAATAAGAGCACATCAAATACTAAAGTAAAGCAGTTAAGAACGGTGGCATTTCAACAGGCATTATCTTGAGAAATGAAGGGAAGGCTGAGAGCGGGTGATGGGCAAACAGATATTAAGAAAAACTCTCCTCTTTTTGCTTACCGAGATTGAGTGTGGACTCGCTGCCGACCTCTGCCTAGCTTAGGGAAGTGGTGTCCCCACTTGGCTCAGTGACATTCTATGACCCACACCTCAAAGCTGGGAGAGAGCAGGGGAAAATGTCACTGTGTAAGGGCAGTCTGTCACAAGGCAGTGTACCACGGCCATCTGAGGCGCTGGCTGGCGGTTGACTGATTCATCAAAACATAAACACTGAGCTCTATTGATCTGAGTCAGGGCAGACATCAAGGAAAGACGGGGCCGGGACAGGGAGCTACATGACCACCAACAAAGGAAAATTGGGGCCAGGGGTGCGGGGGTGCTGGCCACGTGTGGATCGCATCAGCTTGCTAATGGGCAGCAGTTGTTAATAAAGGGAGAAAGGTGCACGAAGGAAAAAATATATAAAATTTAAAAAAAAGAAAGAGTGCTCTTTCAAACAACCAGAATGAGTGCATGCCTAATGAAAGCCACTAATAATCTTACTAGAAGGTTTTTGAGCTAAGTGGCAAATTGCTTCTGAGCAGGCAAAAGGCTCCATTTAAGGTTCGTAATTGGAAAATACTTTACCACCCTAATGATCAGGAGGCTGCTGATAATTAGAAATGCCTTCATTAAAGACACAGCCCATTTACATTCGGTTCAGACGTGGTGGAGGGACACTCGTAAGGCTTCCGTGAAGAAAAGTTCTTGGTCACATTCGTGTGAATGGCCATCCTGGAGTTTCTCCTCAAAGGAGGTGGAGAAGGGCTGGAGAGATTTCTCAGTGGTTAGGGCACGTGCCTGCAAAGCCTAAGGACCCAGGGCTCAATTTCCCAGCACCCGTGTAAAGCCAGATGCACAATGTGGCGTATGTGTCTGGAGTTTGTTGGCAACGGCTAGAGACCCTGGAGCACCATTCTCTCTATCTTTCATCCATCTATCTGCCTCTCTCTCATAAATAAATAAATAAAATATTTTAAAAAATAATAAGGCAGGCATAGTGGTATACGCCTTTAATCCCAGCACTTGGGAGGCAGAGGTAGGAGGATTGCCATAAGTTTGAGGACACTCTAAGACTACATAGTGAAGTCCAGGTCAGCCTGGGCTACAGTGAGACCCTACCTCAAAAAAACAAAAAATAAAAATAAAATTAAAAATTAGGGCTGGTTGCCGGGCGTGGTGGCGCACGCCTTTAATCCCAGCACTCGGGAGGCAGAGGTAGTCGGATCACCATTAGTTCAAGGCTACCCTGAGACTCCATAGTGAATTCCAGGTCAGCCTGAGCCAGAGTGAGACCCTACCTCGAAAAACAAAAAAAAAAAAAAAAAAAAAAAAAAAAAAAAAAAAAAAATTAGGGCTGGAGGGATGACTTAGCAGTTAGTATGCTTGCCAGGAAAGCCAAAGGATCCAGGTTTGATTCCCCAGAACACACATAAAGCCAGATGCACAAGGTGGTGCATGTGTCTGGTGTTCTTTTGCAATGGCTAGAGGTCCTGGTACACCCATTCTCTCTCTCAAATAAATAAATTAATTAAGTTTTTAAAAAGGCCTGGTGGCACATACCTTTAATCCAAGCACTCAGGAGGCAGAGGTAGGAGGATCACCATGAGTTCAAGGCCACCCTGAGACTACATAGTGTATTCCAGGTCAACCCTGAGCTACAGTGAGACTCAACCTCAGAAAACCAAAAAAAAAAAAAAAAAAAAAAAAAAAAAAAGCCGCAGGTGGAGAGTAACAATTGAGACGGGAATGTGGACACTGCACCCTGTCCGTGGAGAGCTCAGGGGCTCCCAGGGTTGAAGATGGTCACGGGAAGCTTTCTATGACCAGCACACGCGCCCCGCACCAAGCGCAGCCTGGCTTTACGGTCCCAGTGGCCCTGGAGGATTCGCAAACTGGAACAGGGGAAGGAAACAAGACAGCCCCTGGAGAGATTAAACAGGCGTCAAAAAAGCAAGACCCAGCACCGGGGAGGTGGCTGAGTGGTTAAAAGCAGTTGGCAGCGTGGTAGTTTGAATGTGTGTCCCCACAGACAGAGTACTAAAGCTTGCGACGTGGATCTCCAGCCGTCTGGCTGGAGTAGGTGTTACTGGGCTGGATCCTGGGGACCAGCGATGCTTGGGCCACATCTGACCTCCAGCACACCGGTGTGGAGAGGTCGGAGCTCCGCCTGGGTTCTGGGTTCCCGCTGCTTTCTGCCCGTCCGTGCTGCTGAGTTTGGTTTTTCTGGGCTGTTTGGCTGTTTCTCTCTGCTCAGACATATGGAAGCGACTTCTTCTGCCATAGAGGGAGCCTCCCCCTGGATCTATAAGCTTGAAACAAACTTCTTCCTCCCCTAAACCGCTTTGATTGCTCATCCCAGCAGCCTGACACTGTCTACAACAAGCCTGCCGGCCATGGTTCGGATCCCTGGCACCCACGTACATTCATAGTCTCAGCACCCTCTGGCGATGCAAGGTAGAGCGAAGGGAACCCCAAAACTGGTAGGCCAGCTGGTCTGGCCTTCCCAGAAACAGAAACAACAAGAGACCCTATCTCAAGCGAGATGGGGGAGGAGGGCCGACTTCGCGAGGCTGTCCTCTGTCTCCACACTCACACCACGGCACACCTGAGCCTGTACTTCCTTACACACGTCACACGCAAAGCAAAACCCAAACCTAGAAGAACATGAACGGTTTCTCAGGCTCACGGTGGTGCAGGAACAGAATCAAGTGAGATGTAGAAATGCAAAAGGGAGGGCTAGAGAGATAGCTTAGTGCTTAAGGCACTTGCCTGTAAAGCCAAAGGACCCTAGTTCGATTCCCCAGGACCCACATAAGCCAGATACAAGGTGCTGCATGTGTCTGGGGCTTGTTTGAGGTGAGTAGAGGCCTTGATGCACCCATTCTCTCTATATATCTGTCTCTCTAGCTATCTATCTTCTCTCTACCTCTTTCTCTCGAAGGAAGGAAGGGAGGGAAGGAAAGGGAAGGGGAAGGAAGTGAAAGAAAAAGAGAGGAAGGAAGGAAGGAAGATCGATAAAGAAATGAAGAGTCAGACATGGTGGCGCACACTTTTAATCCCAGCACTCTGGAGGTAGGTGAATCGCTGTGAGTTCAAGGCTACCCTGAGACTACATAGTGAATTCCAGGTCAGCCTAGGCTACAATGAGACCCTACCTCGAAAAACCAAAAAGAAAGGAAAGGAAAGGAAAGGGAAGGGAAGGGAAGGGAAGGGAAGGGAAGGGAAGGGAAGGGAAGGGAAGGGAAGGGAAGGGAAGGGAAGGGAAGGAAAGGAAAGGAAAGGAAAGGAAAGGAAAGGAAAGGAAAGGAAAGGAAAGGAAAAATCATGATCAAGTATTGGGGCTGGGGAGATAGCTCAGTGGTTAAAGGCTTTTGCTTGAAAAGCAACACACACATGCAAACAGATAGATAGCACTGCTTTAAAGAGTGCTGCTTGATGGGAGGTGAGACGCTGAACCATCCCCACCACCTCAGGGCTTCCCTCATTGTCATCAGCTCAGCTGAAGGACAGCAAACTGAGGAAGAAGCAGAGTGACATTTGGGGTCCTTGAGGTTATCGGTCCACCTTCTGTAGCCCATGCCACACACGGGCCCATAGATACAGAACTTACACAGAGTAGACACATTGTGTCTTATTTTCTAAAACAACCCCAAATTCCCCAACACCCACGCTCACCTACTTTTTTATACTTTTTGTGTATGTGTGTGTGGTATGCATGCATGTGTGTATGTGTATTTATATGTGTAGACACACACATGTGTGCAAGTATGTGTGCATAAGGATGTGGAGGCCTAAGGACAGGCTCAGGTGCTGTGATCCGTGGGCTCACTGTCTGTTTCTTTCCTTTGTGTTTTATTCTGTTTTTCTTTTTTAAGATTTATTTATTTATTTATTAGAGACAGAGAGAGAGAGAAAGATAGAGAGTAAGTGAGAATGGGTGTGCCAGGGCCTCAAGCCACTGCAAACAAACTCCAGATATATGTGCCAACATGTGTATCTGGCTTATGTGGGACCTGAAGAATCTAACCTGGGTCCTTAGGCTCTGCAGGCTTGCGCCTTAACCACTAAGCCATCTCTCCAGCCCTTGTTCTGTTTTTCCAGGTAAGGTCTCACTCTAGCCCAAGCTGACCTGGAATTCACTATGTAGTCTTAGGGTGGCCTCGAACTCACAGCAAACCCACTACCTCTGCTTCCCAAGTGCTGGGGTTAAAGGCATGTGCCACCACATCTGGCTTACAGTATCCATTTCTTTTCTTTTAATATTTATTTGGCTGAGCATGGTGGTGCACACCTTTAATCCCAGTACTTGGGAGGCAGAGGTAGGAGCATTGCCAAGAGTTCAAGGCCACCCTGAGACTACATAGTGAATTCCAGGTCAGCCTGAGCTAGGGTGAGACCCTAGCTCAAAAAACAAAACCAAAAAATGATATAGATATATTGTGGGGAACCATTGGGCACTAGGAAACCAAAAGTGCCTCCATCTTAAATAATGACTCCATTTTGTAATAAGTTGTCTGTTCTGGAAAGTCACAAGGTCTGCAGTTGTTAACCCATGCACGGAAAAAGAATAATGTAACCCATAAAGAATGAGAAAGTCGTTATCTCATGGCTTTGGGGATGGGGCCTTATCCTGTGAAACATCTTGTGCCTTTGGGGCCGGAACCTTATCCTATTGAAACGGAACTGTAGCAATACCTAAACTGTTGACAAACTTCCCTGTTCTGCTGTATAAGAGGCACCCTGAGAAAAATTAAAATTGGCAGCTTGATCAGACTCCTGTCTTGCTGTCGGTTCCTTGTGTCTCTTGTCCCTTTCATTTCAGGTTTTCTGGGGTCCGTGCTCCCATTGAAGCCCCACTGGCCGGGGCAATATATGAGTGAGACAAAGAGAAAGAGGCAGATATATATATATAGAGAGAGAGAGAATGGTATGGTATTCCAGGGCCTCTATCCACTACAAATGAACTCTGGACACATGTGCCACCTTGTACATCTGGCTTTACGTGGGTTCTGGGGAATCAAACCTGGGTCCTTAGGCTTTGCAGGCAAGTGCCTTAACTACTAAGCCATCTCCCCAGCCCCCATTTCTTTTTTCTTTAATTTTTATTTATTTATTTGTACATGTGCATGTGTGTGTGCACTCAGATCTCTTGCCACTGCACATGAATGCATTCTGGCTTTATGTGGGTGTCTGGGGAATTAAATCAGGACCAGCAGGCTTTGCAAGCAAGCACCTTTAACTGCTGAGCCGTCTCCTCAACCCTTCTCCACCTCTTTTTGACATGGAGTTTCTCATTGGCCTGGAATTCACTGATTAAACTAGACTAGGTAGCCAGCCAGCCTCGGGGGTCCTCCTGTCCCCACCTCCCCATTGCCTGGATCATAGGCGTGCACCACCACGCCCAGCACGTTCTACATGGCTTCTGGGGCTCACACTGAGGTTCTCTTGCTTGCAAAGTGAGCAGTCTCCCAACTGAGCTACCCACCCAGTCCCAGTTTGCATACTTGTTAAAACCAACTTCTGTAATGACACCAACAGGTGCCATTTTTTATTTAACAAGAATAATGATGGGAGCCGGGTGTGGTGGGGCACGCCTTTAATCCCAGCACTCGGGAAGCAGAGGTAGGAGGATGGCCATGAGTTCGAGGCCACCCTGAGAACTACATAGTGAATTCCAGGTCAGCGTGGGATAGATTGAGACCCTACCTCAAAAGAACTAAAAAGAAAAAGTAAGAATAATGATGGGGCTGGAAAGATGGCTAAATGGTTGTTGAAGGCACTTTCCTGCAAAGCCTAACAGCCTGGGTTTGATCCCCCAATACCCACATAAAGCCTCTCAAGTGGTAGTGAATGTTTCTGGAGTTCATTTGCAGTAGCAAGATTTCTCTTTCTAAGGAAAGAAGGGAGGGACAGGAGAGAGAGAGGGAGGGAGAGAGGGAGGGAGGGAGGGAAGGAGGAAGGAAGGAAGGAAGGAAGGAAGGAAGGAAGGAAGGAAGGAAAGAAGGAAGGAAGGAAGGAAGGAAGGAAGGACCTGGGCGTGGTGGCACACATCTTAATCCCAGCACTTGGGAGGCTGAGGTAGGAGGATGCTGTGAGTTCAAGGCCACCATGAGACTACATAGTGAATTCCAGGTCAGCCTGGGCTAGAGTGAGACCCTGCCTAGAAAAAAAAAAAAAGAAAGAAAGAAAAGAGGGAGGGAGGGAGGAAAAGAAGAGAAGAGAAGAGAAGAGAAGAGAAGAGAAGAGAAGAGAAGAAAAGAAAAGAAAAGAAAAGAAAAGAAAAGAAAAGAAAAGAAAAGAAAAGAAAAAGAAAAAAAGAAAGATGATCTCATGTTGTTCAACCACCGCAGATGCCCGGCAACCCTGACGATTGTCTGTAGCATGGAGACCAGGTAGAAATCCCTTGGACAACTATCCACCAATCAACAGAGAGGGTCAGAAACCGAGTTAAGACTTTAGGAAATCCTCCAGAGCACAGCCCACAGACACACATCCTAGGAAATTTTGGGGACTTGGGGACCAATGTCACGCAAGAGGAAACAGGAGCCGAGGAGGTGGCTGACTTTCTTGGGGACCACTCCCAGTGGGGAGTGGGTCGCTGGGTCACCTTCACCAGCATCAATCGTTGTGCTGGGCAGGGAAGCCTTTGGGGGTTATCAGGCCACGGGGAGCTGCTTTTTAATTTGCTTTCTTCTTGCACAGCGGACGAGCTTTCAGCCGGGCGTCTTGGTGCTGTCAGGGGGCCTGCCTCTGAGTGAACCCTTCTCCGTCACTCTCTGGTCTGCCGGGCTGCAGAATCGGGGTGACAGGAGCAGAGGGAAGCAGGCCGGTGAGGACCCCCGTCCGGCCCAGGGAAGCTGCTTCTTGTCCAGCCCAGGGCTTCACCGGCCGTCTGCCCCGAGTGGACCAGAGCCTCTGGCGCGGGACGCTCCGCTGGCCGTAGTGGGTCTTTGTCCCTATTTGAAATCGCAGCTTGGAAACCAGAATGTTTCCTCGGCTCATCCAGTTATTCTGAAATAGTTGGTTCTCTTTCTAACTTTTTTAAAATTTTACTCATTTGTATGTGAGAAAGAGAAAGATTAAATTTGTGCAAGAGAAGGAGAGAGAGAATGTATGCACCAGGGCCTCTTGCCACTGCACACTCCAGAAGCATGAGCCACTTAGTGCTTCTGGCCTTATGTGGGTACTGGGGATCAAATCCAGCCCGTCACACTTTACAAGCAAGTGCCTTTAACCACTGAACCATCTCTCCAGCCCATATTCTAAAAATTTTTGTTTGTTTGTTTGTTCTTTTTTTATTTTTTCCTCAATTTTTATTAACATTTTCCATGATTATAAAAAATATCCCATGGTAATACCCTCCCTCCCCCCACTTTCCCCTTTGAAACTCCATTCTCCATCATATCCCCTCCCCAACTCAATCAGTCTCTCTTTCATTTTGATGTCATGATCTTTTCCTCCTCTTATGATGGTCTTGTGTAGGTAGTGTCAGGCACTATGAGGTCATGGATATCCAGGCCATTTTATGTCTGGAGGGAGCACGTTGTAAGGAGTCCTACCCTTCCTTTGGCTCTTACATTCTTTCCGCCACCTCTTCTGCATTAGACCCTGAGCCTTGGAAGGTGTGATCGCGATGTTACTCAGTACTCCAGTCACTTCTTTCCAGCACTATGATACCTTCTGAGTCTTCCCTTGGTCACTGCCATCTGAAAAGAGAAGATTCTCTACCCAAAGTGAGAATAGCGTTAATATAAGGGTATAAATATTAAGAGAAGTGCTTACTGGGCAGTTCAATAAGCATAGTATATACATTTATCCAGACAGCAGCAGCTGTTACACCCCTAGGGCTCATGACTACCCCTGTTTTAAGTTTTCAGTATCAGGGATGTATTCCCTCCCATGGAGCAGGCCTCCAGTCTAATTGGAGGGCAGTTGGTTTCCCCTATGACAGACGTGCCACTATTGCACCCATTGGCTCATTTGGCCTGGCTGGCCAATTATAAGGCTTGCAGTGTCCATTGTTGAGTATCTTCACTGGTGGTATCTTTCTCCCATTGAACTACATGTAGAATGGCTTCTTCCAGCTTTCTGTCAGCTGTTTGTTTGTTTTTTCAAGGTAGGGTCTCACTCTAGCCCAGGCTGACCTGGAATTCACTATGTAGTCTCAGGGTGGCCTCGAACTCACGGTGATCCTCTTACCTCTGTCTCCCAAGTGCTGGGATTAAAGGCGAGCGCCACCACGCCCGGCTCCCATATTCTAAAATTTTAAGATAGGACTTTGGCTGGGAAAGCAACTCAGTCATAGAGTATTGACCCTCAATTCAATTCCCAGTACCATACCAAAAAAAGAAAAAAAAAAAAAAAGGAAAAAAAAATAGACTTACATTTTTGGTGGCAATGTGACTAAATGATGACTAATATTTATTGGGCACTTAATATGTTCCTTTTTAAAAATATTTTATTTTATTTATTTATTGACAGAAAGAGGGAGAGAGAGAGAGAATGGACATGCCAGGGCCTCCAGCCACTGCAAACGAACTCCAGATACATGTGCCCCCTGTTCATCTGGCTAACGTGGGTCCTGGGGAATCAAACCTGGGTTTTTTGGCTTTGCAGGCAAATGTCTTAACTACTAAGCCATCCCTCCAGCCCTTAACATGTTCTTTTTAGTTTTCATGGTTTTTTTGTTTTTGTTTTTGTTTTTGTTTTTTTTTAGAGGTAGGGTCTCACTCTAGCCCAGGCTGACCTGGTATTCACTATGTAGTCTCAGGGTGGCCTCGAACTCACGGTGATCCTCCTACCTCTGCCTCCCAAGTGCTGGGATTAAAGGTGTGCACCACCACACCCAGCTTTGTTTTTGTTTTTTGAAATAGGGTTTCACTCTAGCCCAGGCTGACCTAGAATTCACTGTAGTCTCAGGATGGCCTCGAACTCAGCAATTCTCCTACCTCTGCCTCCTGAGTGGTGGGCTTTATGGCATGCGCCACCATGCCCGGATCCTTTTGTCTTTTATAGTCTTTGTTTATTTGTGTGTGTGCGTGGGTGCACTTGCCAACAGCTTTCATGTAGAGGTCAGAGGACAACTTCAAGGCGTCTGTGCCTCACCTGTGAGACAGGGTCTCTTGCCACTGCAAACGACCTCCCAGACTGCAAAGGACAGCCAGACTGGCCGGCCGGTGCGCTCCTGTTGTCCTGTCTTCATCTCCCGTTGCCGTGGCGTGTTGGGATCACAGATGCAGGCACCCTTTTGCATCTGGCTGGACATGAGTGCTGAAGAATCGAACCTGGGCCAGCAGGCTTTGTAAGCAAGTGCCTTTAACCATGGAGCTATCATCCCCCAGCTCCCTGGACACTTAGAATTTGTCAGGTCCTGTTCTTCTTTTATTTTAAAGAGAGAATTGGCACACCAGGGCCCCAGCCATCGCAATCGAACTCCAGATGCTTGCGCCACCTACTGGGCATATGAAACCTTGTTCTTGCCTCACCTTTGTGCGTCTGGCTTATGTGGGATCTGGAGAGTCAAACATGGGTCCTTATGCTTCGCAGGAAAGTGCCTTAACCACTAAGCAATCTCTTTAGCCCTTTTTTTAGTTTATTGAGATAGAGTTTCACTCTAGCCCAGGCTAATCTGGAATTCACTATGTAGTCTCAGGGTGGCCTTGAACTCACAGTGATCCTCCTACCTCTGCCTCACATGTATTGGGATTAAAGGCATGCGCCACCACATCCAGCAATATTTGCATTTATTTGAGAGCGAAAGTGGCAGATAGATAGAGAATAGGCACACTAGGGCCTTCAGCCATCACAAATGAACTCCAGGTGCATGCACCACCTGTGCATCTGGCTTACGTGGGTTCTGGGGATTGGAACTGGGTCCTTAGGCTTCGCAGTCAAGCACCTTGACCACTAAGCCAGATTTTCAGCCCTACTCTGTGGTTTTTATAGCATGTAAGTGTAGTGTGATAGGAGGTGGAGATACTGGCTTACTCTTTTAAAAAAAATATATCTTATTTGAGCTGGAGAGATGGCTTAGTGGTTAATGCACTTGCCTGCAGAGCCAAAGGACCGAGGTTTGATTCCCCAGTACCCACATAAGCCACCTGTGAGCATGTATCACATTGTGCATCTGGCTTACATCAGTTCTGGGGAGTGGAACCTGGGTCCTTAAGCTTCACAGGCAGGTGCCTTAACCACTAAGCCATCACTCCAGTCCTATAACTGATATTTTTAATAATTATTTTTATTACAAACTCACAGCATGAGCTAATTGTATATTGGCAGTAATTGAATTTTGAGGATTACTAATAACTCTCTTTGCTATGACAAGCGAAGCATGACAAAGCCCTTGTTCTTCAAACTTTCAGAACAAAGTATTTAGAAATGAAATAGGATGCCTACAACATCACACACCCACATGCTCACCCTCTACGCGTCATTTCCATTATAAAATGCGGTAATCAAAATATCATGGTACTGGCATAAAGACAGACTAAGTTCTTAATACAACAGACTGGAGAGCCCAGACTTAACACAGCCCCCCTCCCCCACATAACTGCTATTTGACAAAGGCAGTGCAAGAGTGGTGAGTCACTTCTCAACAAACGATGACAGGGCAACAGGATGCGCACCCGCAGAAGAGGAAGCCTAGGGCTGGAGAGATGGCGCAGTGGTTAAAGGTGCTTGCTTGTATCATGGTGCTGAGAAGACGTGACAGAGGAGTGCTCAGCACTGAGACATCTCTATCACACCTTCCAGGGCTCTGGATCAATTGGGGAAGAGGTGGCGGGAAGAATGTAAGAGGCATTCAGGCGTGGTGGCGCACACCTTTAATCCCAGCACTCGGGAGGCAGAGGTAGAAGGATCGCCATGAGTTTGAGGTCACCCTGAGAATACATAGTGAATTCCAGGACAGCCTGGGCTAGAGTGAGACCCTACCTCAAAAAAAAAAAAAAAAAAAAAAGAGCCAAAGGAAGGGTAGGACTGCTGACACAAAATGGCCTGGATGTCCATGACCTCTCAGTGCCTGGTGCTACCTACCTAAGACCCACATAATAGGAGGAAAAGATGATGACATCAAAATAAAAGAGAGAGCTGGAGAGATAGCTTAGCAGTTAAGCGCTTGCCTGTGAAGACTAAGGACCCCAGTTCAAGGCTCAATTCCCCAGGACTCACGTTAGCCAGATGCACAAGGTGGCGCATGCATCTGGAGTTCGTTCTCAGTGGCTGGAGGCCCTGGTGTGCCCATTCTCTCTATCTCTCTCTGTCTCTCTCTCTCCCTTTTCTCTCTCTATCTGTCACTCTCAAATAAATAAATAATAAAAATAAAAGAGAGACTGATGGAGAGGTGGGAGGGGATATGATGGAGAGTGGATTTGTGAGGGAAAATGGGGAAAGGGAGGGAGTTATCATGGTTTATTGTTTATAATTACAGAAGTTGCCAATAAAAAAAAGAAGTGCTTCTAAGGGCTGGAGAGATGGCTTAGCCGTTAAAGCGCTTGCCTGCAAAGTCAAAGGACCTCAGTTCAATTCCCCAGGACCCACATAAGCCAGATGCACAAGGTGGTGCATGCATCTGGGGTTCGTTTGCAGTGGCTGGAAGCCCTGGTGCGCCCATTCTCTCTCTCTCTCTCTCTCTCTCTCTCTCTCTCTCTCTCTCTCTCTCCCCCTCTCTCTCTTTTCCTCTCTCAAATAAATAAATAAATAAAATATTTTTAAGTGCTTCTGGCCAGAGCATGGTGGCACATGCCTTTAATCCCAGCACTCAGGAGGCAGAGGTAGGAGGATCACCATGAGTTTGAGGCCACCCTGAGATTACATAGCAAATTCCAGGTCAGCTGGACTAGAATGAGACCCTACCTTGAAAAAATAAACAAAATAAAAATAAATAAATAACAATTTGCTTCTGACCACTTGGAAACTTCCAGCCATGGCTAAGGGTGAGTTTTTCCCTCGCTGGACCTGGGCTAACTTGGCCCCGGCCCCAATGGGTTGAGCCCAGGGGACAGCCCACTGGCCCTTATTGTCCACATGGGTTCTTTACCCCTCCAGCTCCCCACATGGCAGGAACTCCTTGAACTTTCTTTTATTTCCACTGTTTTTCCAGGCCCTCCATATGGGATTTCTAGCCACGTGGGTGCCTTTCCATGGGCTGGAGAGATGGTTCAGCTGTTAAGGTGCTTGCCCATAAAACCTAATGGCTGGAGTTCGATTCCCAAGTACCCACATAAAGCCAGGTGGTGCATGTGTCTGGAGTTCGTTTGTAGTGGCTGGAGGTTCTGGAGCACATGCTTTTAATCCCAGCACTCGGGAGACTGAGGTCAGCCTAGGCTACAGCAAGACCCTACTTCAGAAAACAGAAAACAAAAAAAGCCATATCCTCTAAAATCGAGGGGTCTGGCTGTTTCTGTGCTTTCAGAAGCCTCAGGCTTACAGAAAAGAAAGAAGAATGCTCCTACAAACTTGTGGCAGGAAGGCGATCAAAGCCACTAGAGAGAGACAGTAGAAGAATTTCATCCTAATATTTCACTGATCAGGAGGAAGCAGGAAGCCTTACAAGGTTGCAGAAATAATTGCCAACAATATGGGGAAACCATTTTTTTCTGCCTTGTATAAAGCTAAAAAAAGAAAAGATTAATGAAAGGAAATGGGAGTTGGAGAGAAAGGACCAATTTGTACACTTGGGCTAGGAGGAACTACACTGCTTCGAAATTTTTTGTGACAAAATACATATAACAAAATGTGGCATGTAAGCCTTTCTGTCATGAGTGCGGGGGTGCATGTATGTATGTATACATGTTGTTATGTGTGGAAGTACATATACATGTGCACATTTGTGTGCAGAATCCAGAGGTCAACATCCAGAGTCTCCCTCAACCAGGCACGGTAGCACATGCCTTTAATTCCAGCATTCAGAAGGCTGAGATAGAAGGATCAAGATGGGTTCAAGGCCAGTGTGGTGGTTGGATTCAGGTGTCCCCCATAAACTTAGGTGTTCTGAATGCTAGGTTGCCAGCTGATGGAGATTTGGGAATTAATGCCTCTTGGAGGGAGTGTATTGTTGGGGGTGGGCTTATGGGTGTTATAGCCAGTTTACCCATGCCAGTGTTTATCACACTCTCTTGTTCCTGTTGTCCACCTTATGTGGGCCAGGGGGTGATGTCCACACTCTGCTCATGCCATCATTTTCCCTGCCATCATGGAGCTTCCCCCTCAAGCCTGTAAGCCAAAATAAATCTCTTTTCTCCCACAAGCTGCTCTTGGTTGGGTGATTTCTACCAGCAACGTGAACCTGACTGCAACAGCCAGCCTAAGCTACAGAGTGAGTTCCAGGTCAGCCTGGACTAGAGTGAGATCCTGCCTCAAAAAAAGGGGGGCGGAGAGATTTCTTAGTAGTTAAGACACTTGCCTGTGAAGCCTAAGAACCCAAGTTCAATTCCCCAGCACCCACATAAGCCAAATGCACAAGATGGCACATGTGTCTAGAGTTCATTTGCAGTGGCTAGAGGCCCTGGTGCACCTGTTCTCTATCTATCTACCTCTTTCTCTCTCCCCCTTCCCTCTCAAATAAATAAATAACATATTTTTAAAAGGGGGGACTAGGGGTTGGAGAGATTGCTTGCCTGGTGGTTAAGGCGCTTGCCTGCAAAGCCTGAGGACCCATGTTCTACTCCGCAAATCCCACATTAAACAGACGCACAAAGGTGAGGCAAGTGCAAGGTCGCACATGCCCACTAGGTGGCACAAGTATGTAGAGTTTGATTTCAGTGGCTGAGGGCCTGGCACGCCAATTCTCTCTCTCTCTCTAAATTTTTTGTTGTTGGTTTTTTTTTGTTTGTTTGTTTGCTTTGTTTTGTTTTTGTTTGTTTGTTTGTTTTGTGGTTTTGTTTTTTTTTTTTTTTTTTTTTTTTTGGTTTTTCAAGGTAGGGTCCCGCTGTAGCTCAGGCTGACCTGGAATTCATTATGAAGTCTCAGGGTGGCCTCAAACTCATGGCAATCCTCCTACCTCTGCCTCCCAAGTGCTGGGATTAAAGGCATACGCCACCACACCAGGCCTCTAAAAAAATTTTTAAAGGGGCAGGACTGCAGAGATGACTCAGCAGTTAAGGCACTTGCCTGCAAAACCTAGTGACCCAAGTTTGATTCCCCAGAACCCACATAAAGCCAGATGCACAAAATGGAAGTGGTACATGCATCTGGAGTTTGTTTGCAGTGGCTGGAGGCCCTGGCATGCCATTTCTCTCTCTCTCTCTCCTCTCTCTCTCTCTCTCCTCTCTCTCTCTCTCCTCTCTCTCTCTCTCTCTCGTTTTTTAAGGTAGGGTCTCACTCTAGCCCAGGCTGACCTGGAACTCACTATGTAGTCTCAGGGTGGCCTCGAACTCGCGATCCTCCTACCTCTGCTGGGATTGAAGGTGCGCGCCGCCACGCCCGGCTCCTCCTCCTCCTTCACTCGATTTTCTTGACCGCTGAGTAGAAAACTCCATTGTGTAAATGAGCCACATCTTCATTATCCACTCATCAGCTGAGGGACATCTAGGCTGGTTCCATTTCCCAGCTATTGTGAATAGAGTGGCAGTAAACATGGTTGAGCATGTATCTTGAAGGTAGTGAGACGAGTCCTTAGAATATATGCCTGCACCCCCACCCCCACCCCACCCCACCCCCATGCATCTGGCTTTTTGTGGGTACTGGGGAATTGAACTGGGGTCATTGGGCTTTGTAGGCAAGCACCTTAATCACTGAGCCATCTCTCCAGACCAAAAGCTGAAAACCTTCTAAAAAAGCAAGCCGTGACATGTTGTAAGAAAACGTGAAAGACAAGTGAAGTCGTGGCTTGTCCTCAAAGGTCATTGCTACAAGCTTGGTCCCCAGCGGGCTTGTGCTGAGCTGGTGGTTTGAGATGAACGGGCAGAAGGTGAGTGGGTTACGGGGTGACCACACCCGGAAGGGATTATTCCTTCATCCAAGGGGTGCAGTCTCTCCTGGGGTACCTCAGGGGACCAGCTGTCGCGAGGTGACCTGGGTCCTTCCCTGAACCTCCTATGTCTCCACGCAGGCCTCTTCTACAGCCAGTGCCTCCCTTCCACTTCTCAGCCGCATGGCGATGCAGCCACCAAAGGCCCCTCACTCGTGTTTTGTTTTTTTAACATTTTAAATTTAATTTCCAGAGAGAGAGAGAGAATGAGAGAAAGCTGTGCATGGTGGCGCACGCCTTTAATCCCAGGACTCGGGAGGCAGAAGTAGGAGGATCACCATGATTTCAAGGCCACCCTGAGACTACATAGACATAGTGAATTCCAGATCAGCCTGGGCCAGAGCGGGACCCTACCTAGAAAAACAACAAAAAGAAGAAGGAGGAGGAGGAGAAGAAGAAGAGGAAGAAGAAGAAGGAGAAGAGGAAGAAGGAGAAGAGGAACAAGGAGAAGGAGAAGAGGAAGAAGAAGGGACGGAGGAGGAGGAGGAAGGAAGAAGGAGAAGGAGGGAAAGAAGAAAGGAAGGAAGGAAGGAAAAAATTTAAACTTTCATCAGCCATCTATTTGTCTTCATTTGTACTTTATGATTTTTCTTATGAGTGTTTTTTGGGGGAATGTTTTGTGTTTGGTTTTTTTGTTTGTTTGTCTGTTTGTTTTGTTTTGGGGTCTTTCTATGTCGTCCAGGCTAGCCTCAAACTCAAATTCACGATCCTCCTGCCTCTGCCTCAGCCTCCCCAGTGCTGGGGTTACGGAATGCACCATCATACCCAGCTCCTTCTCGTTCCCTCTCTTTTTGCTTCTCCTTGTCTGCTGGAGAGGCACTGCAGGGCCTCTTGTCACTGCGAACAAACTCCAGACATGCTTCCCACTGTGCGTCCGGCTTTATGTGGGTGCTGGGGAGTCTACCCGGGTCACTGGGCTTTGCCGGCAAGTGCCTTTAATGTTGGGCCACCTCTCGGCCCTTCTTTTCTTTCTTTTTAGTGAGAGCTGATTTCTTTGGGCATTTAGCCATTTTTCCAGAACTATTTAGTTTATACATGGCATACACGTAAGATGCATTGAACTACTCAAAGTCTCTGAAATTAAGATGCAGTTTGGGGCTGAAAACTGTTTCATGGTCTGTGGACGTAGCTCAGTGGTGGGGCACTCACTTAACATGTGCAAAACCCTGGATTCCGTCCCTGGAATTGAAAAAATAGTAAAACTCATAGTCAAGAATACATGTCTGGGCTAGAGAGATGGCTTAGCATTTAAGGCACTTGCTGGCAAAGCCAAAGGACCCAGGTTCGATTCCCCAGCACCCAGGTAAGGCCAGATGCATTAGTTGGAGTGTGTGTCTGAAGTTCATTTGCAGTGGTTAGAGGCCCTGGCACACCCATTCTCCCTCTCTCTCCTTCTTTCAAATAAACAAAATATTTTTAAAGTGCCTTCCTGGGCTAGAGAGATGGCTTAGCAATTAAGGCACTTGCCTGATAAGCCTAAGGATCCATGTTTGACTCTCCAGGTCCCACATAAGCCAGATGCACAGTGACACAAGCATGCAATGTCACGCCTGTGCACAAGGGGGCGCACATGTCTGGAGTTTGATTGCAGTGGCTGGAGGCCCTGGTACACCAATTCTCTCTCTCATTAAAAAAAAGGGGGGGTGATGGAGATGGCTTAGCAGTTAAGCACTTGCCTGTGAAGCCTAAGGACCCCAGTTCAAGGCTCGATTCCCCAGGACCCACGTTAGCCAGATGCACAAGGAGGCGCACACGTCTGGAGTTTGTTTACAGTGGCTGGAGGCCCTGGTGCTCCCTTCCCCCCCCCTCTCTCTCTCTCTCTCTCTCTCTGCCTCTTTCTCTCTCTGTCTGTTGCTCTCAAATAAATAAATAAAAATGAACAAAAAAATTTTTTTTAAAAAGTGCCTTCCTGCCCCTGCTATTATCATGGCATCCTCCCTCCAACCACGAGTTCAAGGCTTTGGCTCTCCCCCAGCAGGGAGGGACCAGGCACTGCAACACCGCAGGACCCCTGCCAGGCTGGCAGGCCCCGTCTCTGCAGGAACCTGAAGTTCCACTTCAGCCTGCAGCGCAGGGTTCACAGTGGCCTTCGTGAGGTTCCAGCCTCACCCAGATCTGCCCGTGACGCGGGGTGCCACCCTCAGACCCTGCAAGCCGAAGTCCCCCCGTGCCTGCCTCCCAGCAGTTGTCAGGTGGGACCCCAATGTCTGAGCTGATGCTGAAATGTTCCACACGCTGGCGTACATGTGTCGTAGGCAAGGCGGGAAGGGGTCACTGCACTGTTTGCGGCAGCGTGAGCGTGGTCTGTCCCCCACAGACTCATGGGCTCTGAATGCTTGCACCCCAGCTGGTGGCGATTTGGGAGGTGGAGGAGGTGTGTTGTTGGGGCTGGGCTTTGGGGAGTCGTAGCCAGCTCCCCCTTGCCAGATCTAAGCTCACTGTCTTTGCTGCTTCCTGCCAGATGCTGTGGGAAGAGGTGACGTCCAGCTTCTGCCCTACCATCTTTCCTCTGCCACCAAGGAGCTTCCCCTCGAGACTGTAAGCCAAAATAAACCCTTTCCACCATCAGCTGTTTTTGCCCGGGTGTTCTGTCCCAGCAACTAGAAGGTAACTGCGATGCTGATGCTGCAGGGAAAGGACACTTCCTGACAGGACGCCTCCTTGCCTTGGCTTGACAGCGTTGGCTGAGACCAGCAGAATCGCGGAGAAGAGCAAGGTGAGAGGAAACTTGGGACCTTCCCAAGGGCCTGGTTTTGTCTGGGACCTGAGCCTGCAGTCGCTTCTGCTGCTTGAACACTAGGTGGCGATATAATCCAGGTTTGCCTCAATCCCTCTGAGCACTTCAAGGCGTATGAAATAGGAGCTTGGCAGGTGGTGGAGGGTGGTGTCACCTTCCATCCACGCAGCCCTAAGTCATCCACTGCTCTGCCAGGAGCCCATAATAAGAGCCCCTGCTGGTCACAGTGGACTTGAGTCTGTTGGCAACCTCTCTCTCTCTCTCTTTTTTTTGAGGTAGGGTCTCACTCTAGCCCAGGCTGACCTGGAATTCACTATGTAGTCTCAGAGTGGCCTTGAACTCATGGCACTCTCCCTACCTCTGCCTCCTGAGTGATGGGATTAAAGTTGTGCATCAAAACCCCAGGCGTGGTGGTGCACGCCTTTAATCCTAGCACTCAGAAGGCTGAGATAGGAAGACAGTTCATGAATTTGAGGACAGTCTGGGGCTACATAGTGAGCTTCAGGTCAGCCTGGGCTAGAGTCAGACCCTTTCTCAAACACACACACACACACACACACACACACACATTAATTATTTAATTAATTGATTTAAACTTTGAGCCACAAATTTTAAAAACACATCTGTGTGCTTGGTTCACCATAACCTGTTTCACTGAATGCTCATTTCCATGAGGCAGGGTTTGGGAAGGATACACTTTTTTTTCATACTTTTTAAATTTTTATTTATTTGAGAGAGAGAGAGAGGAAAAGAGTCAGAGAGAGAGAGAATGAGCATGCCAGGGCCTCCAGCCACTGCAAACGAACTCCAGTTGCATGCACCACCTTGTGCATCTGGCTTACAGGGGTCCTGGAGAATCAAACCTGGGTCCTTTGGCTTTGTAGGCAAGTGACTTAACCACTAAGCCATCTCTCCAGCCCCATGGATACATTTTCTGTGAATAATATTATTTTTGCTCCATGTGACTACAAAGACCCCACACTTCTTGATTAAAAAAAGGGCATTACACTGGGCATGGTGATGGAAGCCTTTAATCCCAGCACTCAGGAGGCCAAGGTAGGAGAATCGCTGTGTGTTCAAGGCCAGTATGGGACTATAGTGTGTTCCAAATCAGCCTGAGCTTGAGTGAGACCCTACCTCGAAAAATAAAACAAAATAAAAGGGGGTATTAGTTCAGTCAAAGTGTGTTAATGGCTGCAATGCGATGGACTTAGAATGAGTGACTTACCATGCAATGATGAGTCGTCAATAGCACAAAGAGCCACTTGGATCATCCTGGCCACACTACATGAGGGGTCAATTAATTTCCCAGCAATTAACAACAATAATGCTAAAAAGCAAGGGAAGAGATAGGTGGGGAAACAGAAAAAGAGATGAAGAGGCAGGTGAGGGGCACCTTTATCTCAGCACTCAGGAGGCAGAGGTAGGAAAACTACCATGAGTTTGAGGCCAGCCTGGGACTACAGAGTGAGTTCCAGGTCAGCCTGGGCTACAATGAGACCCTACCTTGAAAACAGTAACAAAAAAAAATGTACACAGGGGGTTGGAGAGATGGCTTAGCGGTTAAGCGCTTGCCTGTGAAGCCTAAGGACCCTGGTTCGAGGCTCGATTCCCCAGGACCCACGTTAGCCAGATGCACAAGGGGGCGCACGTGTCTGGAGTTCGTTTGCAGTGGCTAGAGGTCCTGGCGTGCCCATTCTCTCTCTCTCTCTCTCTCTCTCTCTGTCTCTGTCTCTTTCTCTGTCGCTCTCAAATAAATAAATAAAAATGAACAAAAAAAATTTTTTTAATGTATGCAGGGATGGAGAGATGGAGAAATGGCTCATTGGTTAAAGGTGCTTGTTGGCAAAGCCTGAGGGCCCAGGGTTCAATTCTCTACTCCCCATATGAAGTCAGATGCAAAAAGTGGTGCATGCATCTGGAGTTCATTTGTAGTAGCAAGAGGCCCTGGCACACCCATTCCCTTTCTCTCATACTCTCAGAATTGGCTCACCGGGCTGGAGAGATGGCTTGGTGGTTAAGGCGCATGCCTGAGAAACCTAAGGACTCAGGTTCAATTCACCTAGTACACATGTAAACCACCACGCTCAGCTTCGGAGTTCCTTTGTAGCAGCTGGAAGCTCTGGTGCGCCCATACTCTCTATATATACATCTGCGTCTTTCTCTGTCTCTCTCAAATAATACATACATACATACATACATACATACATACATACATACATACATACATAACAAATATAGCCGGAACTGGAAAATGTGTCCTTTATGAATCCAGGGGCAGATGCATACACCCTCAGGTCTGAGACGTCCTGATGGAGTGAGATGCCAGGACGGCGGTTCCTGCACCTGCCTCTAGAGGGCGCGCAGGTGCCATGGACGCTCTGCCTTGGCCACAGGACCAGGACCAGCTCCGCCTTCCGGTCTTTGTGCGGGGACGGGGGTTAGGGTTGGGGGAGGATTTCCTCCCTCCCGACCTGTGGAGCCCGCAAGGATGGGAACAATTGGAAAATCCGGGCCAGCCTGGGACTCGTTCTTCCCATCCCCCAGCCCCGCTTCTTCCCTTTGACCCACACCAGAGGGACAGCCCAGGCACCTCCCTGAAGAAAACATCATCCTAGATGGAAAGGATGGATTTTTGTTTTGTTTTGTTTTGTTTTTTCTAGATAGGGTTTCTGTAGCCCAGGCCGACCTGGAATTCACTGTGTAGTCTCAGGGTGGCCTCGAACTCCCGGAGATCCTCCTGAGGGCCACCATGCCCGGCTGTGCACCTGCGGGGGCGTTTGCACACCCACAGGCTGCTGTCACTTCCTACCCAGACCCCAGCCCTGACAGGCTGGACACACAGAAAGCAGGACACACGGACAGACACTTAATCCCGGCCACCCTCGGGAGCCTCAGCCTTGGACAAGTCATGCTCCCACCCACACAGTGCGCGAGCACAGTGGCGGCCTGCCCAGGGCCAGTTTCCTTCTTCGCCCCCTTTCTCAGCCGTGTAAGGGTGTGAGGAGAATTGGAATGCATGCTCCTCCAGGAAGCCCTCCCTCACGCGGCTCAGCGCACTGCTACAGGCCTCTCGTCCCAGCACTTGGGAAGTGCAGACAGAAGGGTGAGGATCCGAAGGTGATCCTTGGCTACACAGCAAGTTCGAGGCAAGCCTGGGCTACATGAGACTCTGTCTCAAAAAAAAGAAAGACGGAGAGCCGGGCACGCCTTTAATCCCAGCACTTGGGAGGCACAATAGGAGGATCGCCATGAGTTCGAGGCCACCCTGAGACTACAGAGTGATTTCCAGGTCAGCCTGGGATAGAGTGAGACCCTACCTCAAAACAGCAAAAAAAAAAAAAAAAAAAAAAAAAAAAAAAGGAAGGGAAAGAGAGGGTGGCCCTAGCTGTTGGGTGTGAGTCAGCATCAACTCAGAGTGGAGCTGGAGCTGGGAGGTTGGAGGACCGAGAGAGGAGGGTGCCGACCGGCAGTCTCCCAGCGTGGGACACCAAGCCCCTTTCACCTTTTCCCTGCTCCTGACCCCTGCTCCACTCCCTGGGGCTCAGACCAGCCAGATAAAGACCAGGGAGTGTCTCTCTCACTTCCAGCCAGCTATTCCTCCCCCACCCCCACCCCCCAGGAGGGTTTGAGCTGGTTTCCTCAGTAAGTAGTACTGGAGAGATGCCTAGTGATGGGCACAGAGCTTGACCACAGGACATCAAGAGGAGGGCAGAGGCTGTGCTGCAGCGGGCCGGGACAGGGGAGAGTCCTTCAACAGCTACTCCGGGCTGACTCAGAGCCTCCGGCACTCCTTATCAGGCCCCAGCAGAGATAAGAGGCCAGATCCTGGGCCAGGGTTCCAGGCCTTTGTTGAGAGCTGACAGGAAGTGACTCGTGGGTTTTACTGCAGCTTAAGGAATGGGGCTGACTCATGGGGAGTAGGGTGGGTGCTTGAAACAGGCCGGCAGAGGGAGGGCCCCAGAGGTGTGTCCGGACCCCACACCCGCCTCCTGACAGACAGCCCCAGCGATTTTGCCCCCTCTAGCCCAAGATGGGAGAGGTGGCCATTTACATTTCAAACAGAACGTGTTTTCAGGGGAGAGATGGCTCAGCAGTTAAAGGCACTTGTTTGCAAAGCCTGATGGCCTGAGTTCGTTCCCCAGTACCCACGTAAAACCAGATGTACAATGTGGTACATGTGTGTGGAGTTCATTTTCAGTGGCAAGAGGCCCTGGTGTGCCCACGCGCTCTCTCTCTCCTCCTTGCAAATAAAGAAATATATATGGCTGGAGAGATGGCTTAGCGTTTGAAATGCTTGCCTGCAAAGCCGAAGGACCTTGGTTCAATTCCCCAGGACCCACGTAAGCCAGATGCACAAGGTGGCATATGCATCTGAAGTTCATTTACAGCAGCTGGAGGCCCTGGAGTGCCCATTCTTTCTCTCCTTCTATCTGCCGCTTTCTCCCCCTCCCTTTCAAATAAATAAATAAATTTCTAAAAGCTTTAGAAAGATATATTTTTTTTAAAGAAAGAAAATAAGAATAGTATTATTATCCCCCCCCCAAAGTATGGGCTGCATGACAAGTGCCAGACACATTGAGGATGTCACTTCAGCCATCTCCTTTAATCTTTTTTTTTTTTTTTTTTTTTTTTTGGTTTCCAAGGTAGGGTCTCACTCTAGCTCAGGCTGACCTGGAATTCACTCTGTACTCTCAGGGTGGCCTTGAACTCACAGCAATCCTCCTACCTCTGGCCCCCCTAGTTCTGGGATTAAAGACGTGTGCCACCACGCCTGGCTCCTTTTTAAAGAATATTTTATTTGTGGAGGGAGGGAGGGAATTACCATGGTTTATTGTTTAATTATGGCAATAAAAAAAATATTTTGGCTGGGCCCAATAGAGACCAGGCATACTGCTCAGTATTCTACAATGCAGGAGACAGCTCCCCAATAAAGAATTATCCAGGGCTGGAGAGATGGCTTAGCAGTTACAGTGCTTGGCTGCAAAGCCTAAGGACCCAGGTTTGATTCCCCAGGACCCATGTAAGCCAGATGCACAAGGTGGCGCATGTGTCTAGAATTCATTTGTAGTGGCTTGGTGTGCCCATTCTTTTTCTCTCTCTGTCTCCAATCAATCAATAAAAAATATTTAAAATAAAAGGAATTATCCAGCCAGGCATGGTGACATACACCTCAGTTTGGGCTACAGCAAGCCCCTACCTCAGAAAACAAAAAAACAAATTATCCAGTCCCAGTAGTACTGGGATCAAATAAGCGTCTAGCAATTGGATGGCCCAGTAGAGGTCGGCTGTGGAAAAGCGGCCTAGGTGGGGAACAGAGGCCCCACGGGGCAGGCTTTTTATTTTATTTGTTTGAGAGAGAGAGAAAGGCACATAGAGAGTGGGCTAGAGCTTTCAACTGCTGCACACGAACTCCAGACGCATGCTCCACTTTGTGCAGCTGGCTTACTGGGGAATCGAACCTGGGTCCCTAGGCTTCGCAGGCAAGCGCCTTAACCGCTCTCCCGTTGCTTTTGCCTGCCTCATTCCTCCTTCTTGTCCTCTCACTTAGTCCAGGTGCTTCACCGGCCACCTTGACCTCACCATGAGATCCCGTACAGGGACGGTCAAGCAAGAGGGGCTTGATCAATCAGAAAAGCCCCTTCCCCTGACCATCGTGATCCGGCCAGGGTTATCACGTGAGTCAAGCCAATCAGTTTTTGTGCTCTTTTTTTTTTTCCTGGTACTTCTCTGCTAGAGAGATCCCGGGGCGTCCAATGGGCTGCTTGGTTGCCTTGTAAGGAACAGTGATGCGATGGGGGGGGGGGGGGAGCTTGGGGCCAAATTCTGATGACAATAGACGCCTTAAGGAGATGTGCCAGAACCTTTCCTTTTTTGGATTTGCTTTCCACTCTTGACTAATAGGGCCTGGTCTCTCCACCGGACTGGGAATTTCCTAGTCTTTTATCTCATCTTTAGGGGCCACACCCGCCTCCCTCCGCAGCCTGGTGGAGGAGCCAGGCAGAAGCGGCTCGTTCACACGTGCGGGGGTCCTCCCGCCCACGCGGGCACCTGGGCCAGCCGGGCTCACCTGGCCGGAGCCCCTGGGGTGGGTCAGCGGTGTGGTCGGCTCCGCTCCCCGGGGATTCCGAAGCCCACCCCGCCCTGCCTGCCCCGCCCTCTTGACTTTCAGTGTTTCTACGGAGTTGCCCGTGAATTTTTAACTGGGCTTGAATTCCTGAATCCGCTGCGTGAATCATTTCCTTTTGTTCCCTGTGCCTCAGTTTCCTCTTGTGCCAAGTGTAGACAGTGACCCCAGCCTCCCAAGGGGTATTGTCCTTGAGAAGATTAAAGGAGATAAAAAAAATTGGGCCTGGTGGCTCAGGCCTTTAATCCCAGCACTCAGTGGTGTAGGACCACCGTGAATTCGAGGTCACCCTGAGACTATATAGTGAGTTCCAGGTCAGCTTGGCTAGAGTGAGACCCTACCTCGCAAAAAAAAAGAAAAGAAAAGAAGAAGAAGAAGAAGAAGAAGAAGAAGAAGAAGAAGAAGAAGAAGAAGAAGAAAGAAAGCAAGCAAGCAAGCAAACAAAACAACAAAAATCTTTTGTATTGGGCTGGAGAGATGGCTTAGCAGTTAAGGCACTTGCCTGCAAAGCCAAAGGACCCAGGTTCAATTCCCCAGGCTGGAGGACCTGGTGTGCCCATTCTCTGGCTGCTTCTCTCTCAAATAAATAAATACTTAAAAAAAATATTTTGTGTTGGTGCTGGAGAGATGGTTCAGTGGTTAAAGGCGTTTGCCTGCAAACCTGACCACTGGGTTCAATTCCTCAATACCCACATAAAACCAAATGCACAGTGCCACTCGTGTAGGGGGGGAATGGCAGCTGCTAGAGGCCCTGGTGCTTCCATTCTCTCACTCTCTCTAGAATCTCTTCTCTCTCTCTCTCTCTCTCTCTCAGTATCTCTTCTCTCTCTCTCTGCTGGCAAATAAGTAAAATTAAAAAAAAAAAAGTGTTTTGTGACAGGCATGGTGTTACATACATGTAATCCGTGTTTCAGAAGTAGAGGCAATGGGTCAGAAATTGAAGGTCGGCTGGAGAGATGGCTTAGTGGTTAAGGCCCTTCCTTCAAAGCCAAAAGACCCAGGCTTGACTCCCCAGAACCCACGTAAGCCAGATGCACAAGGGGGCACATGCATCTGGAGGTCGTTTGCAGTGGCTGGAGGCCCTGACACACTCATTCTCTCTCTCTCTCTCTCTCTCTCTCTAATAAATAAGTAAAAATAAAATATTTTTAAAAATTGAAGGTCATCCTTAGCTGCACAGCAGTTCTAAGCTAGCCTTGGCTACACGAGACCTTGTCTCCAAAAAAAAAAAAAAAAAAAAAAAGATAGCCGGGTGTGGCGGCACACGCCTTTAATCCCAGCACTTGGGAGGCAGAGGTAGGAGGATCGCCATGAGTTCAAGGCCACCCTGAGACTACGTAATGAATTCCAGGTCAGCCTGGGCTAGAGTGAAACCCTACGTTGACAAACCAAAAAAAAAAAAAAAAAAAAAAGAAAGGGGGGGAGGAGAGGAGAGAGAGAGAGGGAAGGAGGGAAGGAGAGAGGGAGGGAGCGAGGGAGGAAGGAAGAAAGGAAGGAAGGAAGGAAGGAAGGAAGGAAGAGAGGAGAGAGGGAGGGTAAAAATAGGGGCTTGGGTGGAGAGTTAGGCAGAGAAAAAAGCTTTGATATTAGCATAAGAAAGAAACCAATGTCAGAAACGGAGAAAGCCGATCTTCGCCTGGGGTGAGGGGAACCCCTTTGATATACAAATACAAAGGGTTTCTATTCTCCCGGGGGCCCTTCACCAGAACTCCCAGGTCGCCCGCCAATCTCTTTTGCCCCTCCTTCCCCTTTCACTTTCCCGGAGCCCTTGGACCTGGCAGACCAGTTCCAAAGGAGCCTTGATGGCAGCCTGGGAGCACTTCACACTGGCGGAACCCGCCCTTGAACAGTTTGGAAACTGTTCCTTCCCCTCTTTTCCCCTCTGGCTCAGTGAGCCACTGGTGTGGGGGTGGAGGTGGGGGTGGCCAGGATTCACCAAACCCGGCCCTCACCCCTGCCCTGCTAATGCACGCGCGCACGCGCGCACACACACACACACACACACACACACACACACACACGATACATGTGGAGGGAGCCAAGGCCCCCTCCCTCTGGGTACCCATAACCCTATGATGATGGGCTCTGTCCCCTGCAGAAATGCACCCTGCATGTTGGGGGCCACCTCAGTGTTGGTCCGTGGGCCACAGGGGAACAGGAATTGTGCTGGTCATAGCCTAAAATAGTGGTAGCCACATGGAAGATCCAGCCCTTGTTTGTTTGTTGGTTGGTCTTTTATTATTATTTTTTTAATATTTCATTTTTATTTATTTGACAGAGAAAGAGGGAAAGAGAGAGAATGGGCATGCCAGGGCTTCCAGCCACTGCAAACGAACTCCAGATGTGTGTGCCCCCTTGTGCATCTGGCTAACGTGGGTCCTGGGGAGTAGAACCTGGGTCTTTTGGCTTTTTTCAGGCTGGGCTAGAGGGAGACCCTACCTTGAACCCCCCCCCCAAAAAAAAAAGTAAGAAACAATCAGAAAAATACCCAGGCAAGTTACAAAAGCCAGGCTTGGAGGTGAGAGGGGTGATCCACACACTGGTATTCAGGTGAAAAACCACAGGTCAGGCTGTCAAAAGGGGAGGGGATAATTCTTCTCCTCCCAGAGAGCAAACACAGAAAGAGCTGGGACTAGGGGCTGGAGGGATGGTTCAGCAGTTAAAGCACTTGCCTGCAAAGCCTAACGTCCCCAGTCCAATTCCCCAGACCCACAAGATACACAAGGAGGCCCATGCATCTGGTGTTCCTTTGCAGCAGCTAGAAGCCCTGGTGAGCCCATTCTCGCTCTGCTCGGGGCTAGCTCACCCGGGCACGCTAGGGGCACTGTTGCTGAGAAGTTGCTTGTATCTTGGGTGGACTGGATCATATACCATGTGTAGGGGTTTTTTGTTTGTTTGTTTAAGGTAGGGTTTCACTCTAGTCCAGGCTGACCTGGAATTCACTATCACTATGTAGTCTCAGGGTGGCCTCAAACTCACGTCAATCCTCCTGCCTCTGCCTCCTGAGTCCTGGGATTAAAAGCATGCGCCACCACGCCTGGCTTGCCAAGTGTAGTTTTGCCAGGGCCGGAAGAGTGGCATCTCCTTGCTTTCTCTTTGGGCTTCTGCCCCTGGCTAAGCTGCCTGTAAAAGGCTGCCTGTAAAAGGCTTCTGTTTCTCCTTCACCGTCAGCTGCCTTAGGTCAGGTGCTTTGTCCCAGCGGTGAGAAGGTAAGGACGACAGAGACATCGCCGGTCTACTTGACAAGCGAGGAAAGCACGTATTCCCGTATCCGCGCTCTGCAGACTGCCTGGTCCTGGAGCCGTCTCCACCAAGCGAGCCCGCGAGAAGGGAGCTGGGGCATGCTGCCACTGGGCACCGGGGAGGCTCTGAGCAGAAAGGTCACCCTGGGGTCTGATGAGTCAGGGAGGGATGGGGACATTTCCACCACCATTCTGCTGACAAAGGTCTCACGTGGGCTGGGCCTTCGTCTAGGGTGGGGCTGATTCAACATGAGGCAAGGCTGTTCCAAGAGAAATAAAACTGGAGATGGTCCTGCCAGTGTAACAGGAGGTGAGTAGGGAAAGAAAACAGCATTGGGCTAGGGGCCAGGAAAAGGAATGGCTGTCCACTAGAATCCAAACACGTCCTATCCTGGAAGGGATGTGGCCTTAGGCCACAAGAAATCCCACTGAGAGCGAGCGCTGGGGGAGATAGCTCAGTGCCTGCCTTTAGTTCAACCTCCAGATGAAACATGCTTGTAATCCAATGGCTGGTCCTCCTCTTTTTCTTTTTGTTTTGTTTTTCGTGGTAGGGTTTCGCTCCAGCCCATGTGCTAGGATTAAAGGTGTGCTGGTCCCGGTGTTGAGAAGACAGAGACAGGAGAATCCCTGGAGCTCACTGGCCAGCCAGGCCAGCCCAAGGCCAACAAGAGACTCTGGCTGAACAAAGGTGGACAGTTTGGCCTCCACATGCATACATGCATGTCCACAGGTGCATCCACATGCATGTACCTGCACACATGTGTATCTACACACATACATGCATGCATGACCACAGGTGCATCCACATGCATGTACCTGCACACATGTGTATCTACACACACACACACATGAAAGAAAACACAAACCCAAAACAGGGCTGGAGAGATGGCTTAGCTGTTAAGGCGCTTGCCTGCAAAGCCAAAAGACCCAGGTTCGATTCCCCAGGGCTCACGTAAGCCAGATGTATAAGGTGGCACATGTGTGTGGATTTCATTTGCAATGGCTGGAGGACCTGTGTGCCCATCACCCCCCCCTCTGCCTCTCCTTCAAATTAAAAAGCAAAAATGGGGCTAGAGAGATGGCTTAGTGGTTAAGATGCTTGCCTGCAAAGCTAATGACCAAGGCAACCCAGGTTCGATTCCCCAGCACCTACGTAAAGCCAGATGCACAAAGTGGCACATGCGTCTGGAGTTCCTTTGCAGTGGCTGAAGGCCCTGACATGCCCATTCTCTCTCTGTGTCTGTCTCTCTTCTCTCTATCTCTATTTGCTTGCAAAAACAAGAGAGAGAGCCGGACATGGTGGCCTTTAATCCCAGCACTCAGGTCAGCCTGGGCTAGAGTGAAACCCTTCCTCAAAAAACCAAAAATAAAATAAAATGAAATAATTAAAATTAATAACCCAAAATAAACAATAACAACAAAATCTAGCCAGGCAGTACCTTGCTGGAGGCAACACATATTGATAGCACCTTTCTTTTTCTTTTTTTTTTTTTTTAAATTCATTTATTTATTTGCAAGCAGAGAGATTGAAGAGAGACAGAGACAGAATGGGTGCACCAGGGCCTTCAGCCACTGCAAATGAACTCCAGATGCATGTGTCATTTTGTGCGTCTGGCTTTACATGGGTATTGGAGAATCAAACCCAGGTCCTTAGGCTTTGCAGGCAAATGCCTTAACCTCTAAGCCATTTCTCTAGCCCAATAGCACCTTTCTAAGGGACTGTGGGCAGTTTGCAAGGAATCATAAAGAGGAGGCTCTGGGGCTGGGTAGATGGCTCAGCAGTTAAAGGCATTTGCTTGGAAAGCCTGACAAACCAGGTTCAAATCCCCAGTACCCATGTAAGGCCAGATGCACAAAGTGGCACAAGCATTTGGCATTCACTTGGAGCAGCAAGAGTCCCTGGTATGTCCATATTCTCTCTCTCTTGCTTTCTTGGTGTTTGTTTGTTTTTCAAGGTAGGGTTTCACTCTAGCGCAGGCTGACCTAGAATTCACTCTGTCATCCCAGGCTGGCCTCGAACTCACAGTGATCCGCCTACCTCTGTCTCTTGAGAGCTGGGAATAAAGACATGTGTCCCCATGTCTGCCTGCTCTCTTGTGTTGTCTCTCTCTTTCTCTTATAAATAAATATATCTTTTAAAGGGGAGGCTGATTAACTTGCTTTCTTTGTTTTAATGAGGTTACCTTATCATTATGAACGGATATACGTGTCCACAAAACAAACCTGCACCTTTTGTAACCAGATATTAGTAACTACCTGGCTGAAAGTAATTGGGCAATATCTGTGTACCTAGCATGAGACAGCGCAGAGACTGGTGCATAGGCCAAGAGAGGGACCTTGGAACCCACACCCAGTGCCGCCACAACCTCAGAGTGACTGAGAGAAAGGGGACCAGAATTTTTATTCAAGAATGCTTGAGGTGGGTGTGGTAGCCCATGAATTTAATCCCAGCACTTGAGAGATAAGGCAGGAAGATGGGGATTTCAAGGTCATCTTCCTTGAAGCTGCCAGCTGGCTCACTCAAACTTGGCAGCTCTCCCCGCCCCCATCCTTGTGGGTTTGCCAGTAGTTGTCATGGAGACAGCAGGAGTTCCCTCGCCCAGGCTCCCCCATGGCTAACGCAGCACATGACCACAAGGTACTGGCCAGAAGTAACCCCGCTGGTAACCGAATTCTCCACCTCCTTGGGGTTCCACCCGTGTTCCTTCTGTGTCCTGCGTCTGTTCCCAAGTTCCACCTGGGGACCCTCAAGCCACTGAGCTTTCTGGGGGAACTGGTGTCAGTTCCTGCGTTTCATGGTCTCCACACTCTTGCCAATGGCTGGCTGGTCAGTCTGGTCAGTCTGTAGAGTGTCCCCCAAGCTGCCAACAGCTGAGGTTCCCCCACACTAACGCCAGGCCTGCGCTGTTGCTCTTCAGCTTGCTTTGCTTCTTGGTGGTCGTTTCTTTTCCTCCTCCTTCTTTGTTTTGTTTTGTTTTGGTTTTTCAAGGTAGGGTCTCCCTGGAATTCACTCTGTAGTCCCAGGCTGGCTTCAAACTCTCACAGCGATCCTCCTACCTCTGCCTCCCAGTGCTGGGGTTAAAGGCCTGTCGGCTTCTTGGTTTTGTGAGGCACGAGGTCTTGCTGGGCCTGGAACTCTCTCAGCAGCCCAGGCCTGGAGCTGTCAGCTCTTTCGCCTCTGACGCCTACGTGCTGAAGCAGACACCACTCATGTCATTTGAAAAATGATACCACAGGGCCAGGCGTGGTGGCGCACGCTTTAATCCCAGCACTTGGGAGGCAGAGGCAGGAGGAGCTCTGTGAGAGTTTGAGGCCAGCCTAGAGCTGCAAAGTGAGTGTCAGGTCAGCCTGGACTAGAATGAGACCTTGACAAAAAACAGAAACAGAAAAAAAAAAATCTTTTTTACAGCCTGGCCACTTTATTTTATTTTATTTTATTTTATTTTATTTTATTTTATTTTATTTTATTTTATTTTATTTTATTTTATTTTTTGAGTCAGGGTCTCACTCTAGTTCAGGCTGATCTGACTCTGTGACTCTATAGCCCCAGTGTGGCCTTGAACTCACTGAAATCCTCTTACCTCAAGACCACACAGTTTTCTTGTTTTGTTTTGGTTTTGGTTTTGTGAGGTAGGGTTTCTAGTCCAGGCTGACCTGGAATTCACTATGTAGTCTCAGGGTGGCCTCGAAATCACAGCGATCTTCCTACCTCTGCCTCCTGAGTGCTGGGATTAAAGGCCTGCACCACCATGCCCGGCTTTTTTTTTTTTGGGGTAGGGTCTCACTCTAGCCCAGCTGACCTGGAATTCACTATGTAGTCTCAGGCTGACCTCGAACTCATGGCAATTCTCCTACCTCTGCCTCCCGAGTGCTGGGATTAAAGGTGTGTGCCACCATGTCCTGCTAAGGCTACACAGTTCTGTATCCATTTGCAGAGTTGTTTGCTCTGGTGAGACCCTATGTTTCAGTGAGGAATGAGGATTAAGTAAATTACGTTCTGTACAGCAAGGGCTCAGCCCTATCCCTCACAGCTACACAAATAAATAGTGTCTGGTCCCCCAGAAAAGTAAGATGGCGAATGAAAATTCACTTGAAGCCAGGACGTGGTGGCTCACGCCTTTAATCCCAGCACTCAGGAGGCAGAGGTAGGAGGACCATGAGTTCGAGGCCACCCTGAGAATACAAAGTGAATTCCAGGTCAGCCTGAGCTAGAGTGAGACCCTGTCTTGAAAAAAGAAAAAAAAAAAAAAGAAGAAAAACAAAACTCACTTAAGGACAACGTACCACATTGTTTCCACTGGGTTCAGGTTGGCTTCAAGGAGAATAAAGTATAGAAGAGAAAGTGGAAGTCAGAGATAAGATACTCGTGAGTATAATGGCTTCTCTCTCTCTCTCTTTTTTTTTTTTTTTCAGGGTGGCCTCGAACTATGGTGATCCTCCTACCTCTGCCTCCAGAGTGCTGGGATTAAAGGCGTGTGCCACCACGCACGGCTAATAAAAACATTTTTATTTTCTTTACTTTTTTTTGGTTTTTCGAGGTAGGGTTTTGCTCTAGTCCAGGCTGACCTGGATTTTATTATGTAGTCTCAGGGTGGCCTTGAACTCAAGGTGATCCTCCTACCTCTACCTCCCAGGTGTAGGGATTAAAGGCGTGCGCCACCACGCTTGGCCTCCAGCCTGCATTTAAAAACAAATATTTATTTTTTAAATATATAGAGAGAGAAAGAAGAAAAGTTCCTGAGAGAGAATAGGCACACCAGGGCCTCCTGTTACTATGAACAAACTCCAGATGCATGTGACACTTTGTGCATCTGGCTTTACATGGCTACGAGGGAAATGAACTCAGGGCCATCAGACTTAGCAAACAAGTGCCTTTGACTGTTGAGCCATCTCTCCAACCCAGTGTTTTCCTGTTTGTTTGTTTGTTTGTTTTTAAATATTTATTTATTTGAAAGAGAGAGAAAAAGAGGCAGAGAGAGCAAGAGAGAATGGGCACACCAGGACCTCTGGCCACCGCAAATGTTCTCCAGATGCATGTGCCACCTTGTGCATCTGGTTTTATGTGGGCACTGGGGAATCAAACCTGGACCCTTCGGCTTTGCTGGCAAGCACCTTAACAACTAAGCCATCTCTCCAGCCCATTGGTCATCTCTCCATCTCTCCAGCCCAGTGGTTTGTTATATATAAATGAAAATAAAAAGACAATGGGCTGGAGAGATGGCTTAGCGGTTTAAGCGCTTGCCTGTGAAGACTAAGGACCCCGGTTCTAGGCTCGATTCCCCAGGACCCACATTAGCCAGATGCACAAGGGGGCACAGGCATCTGGAGTTTGTTTGCAGTGACTGGAGGCCCTGGGGCGCCCATTCTCTCTCTCTCTCTCTCTGCCTCTGTCTGTCACTTTCAAATAAATAAATAAAAATAAACAAAAAAGTTAAAAAAAAGAAAATAAAAAGACAAGACTGTAGGCTTTAGGGCATGCATACTGTAGGATTCTGAAGGTAGCCACAGGTAGATGGCAAGACCTTATTAAGTTTCCCTTGTCAGGGAGGGAAGGGCTCGTTGGCTCTTGGATTGACATGTTTGCAGTTAATTGCTTGTAGAAATGAGTAGAGCAAACATCCCTCCCAGGGCAGGGACAGGATGTGGATTCTTCAGGTCTGAAGTGTCGGGCTCCAGGCCACACACTGTACGCCCCACACCCCAGTGCTACTTAAAACCTGCAGGATGAAATCTGCCCCTCAGCCTGTCCATCTGTCCATCTACCTATCTATCTGTCCATCAGTTATCCCTTCACCCACTTGTTTGTTTCCTGTATTTGTCATCAGCTGACCTTGACAGGGACACAGCTGTGACTGACATAGATCTGGACCTCTGCATGGGGTATGCTGCCCAGTATGGAGCAGGTTCAGTGTGGAGAAGGGCTTGATATATATTTTTCCCCTCTGGTTTTTAAGGTTGGGTCTCGCTCTAGCCCAGTCTGACCTAGAATTCACTATGTAGTCTCAGGCTGGCCTCAAATGAACTCACAATGATCCTCCTATGTCTGCCTCCCAAGTGCTGGGATTAAGGGCATGCGGTAGGGTCTCACTGTAGTCCAGGCTGGGCTTGAACTCACAGCAATCCTCCTATTTCTGCTGGAATTAAAGGTGTGCATCACCAAGCCTGGTTGGGAGTGCATTTTTTCCCCCCTGAGGTAGAGTCTCACTCTCTAGTCCAGACGGACCTGGAATTCATTATGTAATCTCAGGGTGGCCTTGAACTCACAGGGATCCTCCTACCTCCGCCTCCCAAGTGCTGGGATTAAAGGGGTGCAGGTGTGTGTCACCACACCCAGCTTTTCTTTTCTTTTCTTCTTTTCTGTTCTTTCCTTTCCTCTTCTCTTCCTTTCCTTTCCTTTCTTTTTTTTTTTTTCTTTTTTGCAAGCAGAGAGACAAACAGAATGGGCGTGTCAAGGCCTCCAGCTGCTACAAACACTCCAGATGCATGTGTCACTTTGTGCATCTGGCTTTCCATGGGTGTGGGGAATCGAACTAGAGTTGCTGGGCTTTGCAGGCAAGTGCATTAACTGCTGAGCCATCTCTCCAGCCCTAGAAGTACACGTTTTACTCTGCAGGGTAGCTTCATGGAGACCGTGACAACCAAGCTCAGCTGAGGGTTCCCAGGTTTGGGGCATGGGGAGGGAGGCGGGAACACCTCAGGGTGAGGGGCTGAGAAAAGGACCACAGACGGGGACCATTATCCATTTATCAAGTCCTATCTCCAGACCTTACTGGAAGATCCTGGGCATCGCAAGTTGAAAATAAAACATTAAAACAAGGGACTCGGGGGCTAGACAGATGGCTTAGTGGTTAAGGCGCTTGCCTTCAGAGCCAAAGGACTCAGGTTCAATTTCCCAGGACTTGCATAAGCCAAATGCACAAGGTGACGCATAGGTCTGGAGTTCCTTTGCAGTGGCTGGAGGCCCTGTTACGCCCATTCTCTATGGGCCTCTCTCTCTGTCTCTCAAATAAATAAGTTAATTAATTAAAAAAATAAAATAAGGCCAATAGCCAAGCATGGTGGTCCTCATCTTTAATCCTAGCCCTTGGGAGGTGAAGTAGAAGGACTGCTGTGTGGTTGATGCCAGCCTGAGACCGCAGAGTTCTAGATCAGCCTGGGCTAGAGAGAGACCCTATCTCGAAAACAAACAAGCAAACAAAAAAAAAAAACCCAAACAAGAGGATTATTTTGGACTAACCATCTGGCTCAGCATAATCAGTATGGTGACTAAGTGTTACAAGAGGATGTCCCCATGGAGTGAGAGAGAATGACTGTGTCTGTCTGACTTCGCAGGCTTGGAAGATGAGGAGTAGGTCACAAGCTGAGGCATGCACATAGCTTCTAGAAGCCAGAAAAGGCGCCTTTCCCAGAGGCTCCAGCCAGAAATGCCCTGGGGGCTGGAGCAAGGGCTCAGAGGTGGCTAAGTATGCTTGCTGTGCTCGCCTGAGGGTGCCCGGGACCCCAGTCCCACAAGGGAGCAGAGACCAGAGGACCATGAGAGTGTGGCAAGCTCTGGAATGAGTAGAGACTCGCACTCAGAATAAGCACGGCGATGGAGCAGGACGCTTGTCACAGGTGACTGCACGGGTGCCACCCCTCGCCCTGCTCACACACTAAGGAATTCATTGGGCCAATACCTTGAGTTTAGCGTGGTGAGACCCCTTCCCCACGGGACATCTGACCTACAGAGTTGCATGATAAGAAATGTGAGCTGGGCGTGGTGGCACACGCCTTTAATCAATCCCAGCACTAGGGAGACAGAGGTAGGAGGATCGCCATGGGTTCGAGGCCACCCTGAGACTACATAGCGAATTCCAGGTCAGCCTGGGCTAGAGTGAGACCCTCCCTTGAAAAAACAACAAGAAATGTGAGGACATTTCTGAAATTTCTGACACTAAGTTGTGTTTTTTTAAAAAAATATTTTATTCATTTATATATTTATTTGCTTACATATATTTAGGTTTTTTAGTTTTTTTTTCAAGGTAGGGTCTCGCTCTAGCCCAAGCTGACCTGGAACTCACTATATTGTTGCAATATAAACTCACTGCAATCCTCCTACCTCTGCCTCCTGAGTGCTGGGATTAAAGGTGTGTGCCAGCATGCCAAGCTATTTTTGTTTTTTTGAGGTAGGGTCTTGCTCTAGCCCAGGCTGACCTGGAATTCTCAGGGTGGCCTTGAACTCATGGTGATCCTCCTACCTCTGCCTCCTGAGTGCTAGGATTAAAGGTATGCACCACCATGCCTGGCTGTTTATTTATTTTTAATTAATTAATTAATTAATTAATTTTTGGTTTTTTTTTTGAGGTAGGGTCTCACTCTGGCCCAGGCTGACCTGGAATTAACTATGTAGTCTCAGGGTGGCCTCGAATTTATGGCGATCCTCCTGCCTCTGCCTCCAGAGTGCTGGGATTAAAGGCTGTGCCACCATGCTTGGCCTGGCTATTTATTTATTTTTTAAAAATATCTTATTTATTTATTTGAGAGAGAAAGAGAGAAAGAGAATGGGTACGCTAGGGCCTCTATCCATTGCAAATGAACTTTAGACGTATGCACCACCTAGTGCATCTGGCTTTTACATGGGTGCTGGGGAATGGAACATAGGTCCTTAGGCTTTGCAGGCAAGCACCTTAACCACTGGACAATCTCTCCAGCCCTCTGACACTAAGTTTTGATAATTTGTTACATCAGCAATAGGCAACTATTATTCATAGCAAATATCATATCGTTCATTTTTACTACAGCTACTAGCTGAACACTACACTATGAATTCCTTGAGATTAGAAATAACTTGGTTTTATTTTCCACTGCTTTGCAGGCTCTGAGAAGAGTCCCTGGTATGTAACAGGAGCTCACCAGAAACTTACTGACTCTATAGGTGGATGATAAACGCCCTTTCCAAGCCCTCCCTGAGGCTGTTCTGTCCAGCCCCGAGCTTCCACATGTCCCTCACTTTGGGCCTTCATTGGTCTTGAATTTTCCTTTAACACAGGACCAAAAGCAGCTGATGGGAGTATGCATCTGGAGTTTGTTTGCAGTGGTTGGAGGCTCTGGCATGCCTACTCCCCCAACTCCTCTCTCTCAAATACATAAATAAAATAGTTTTTAAAAGTTGATAGGAGGGCTGGAGAGATGGCTTAGCGGTTAAGCGCTTGCTTGTGAAGCCTAAGGATCCGGGTTTGAGGCTCGATTCCCCAGGTCCCACGTAAGCCAGATGCACAAGGTGGTGTATTCATCTGGAGTTTATTTACAGTGGCTGGAGGCCATGGCACGCCCATTCTCTTTTTCTCTGTTTGTCGTTCTCAAATAAATAAAAATAAACAAAAAAATTAAAATAAAGTTGATAGGACAAAATGATTTATTTTGGTTTTACACTCTCAAGAGAGGAAAAAAATGACTCTGCCATAGCAAGATGGAAAACAGCATGAAGGTAGTGGGCTGAACTCTGGCAAGGGGGAGCTGGCTGTAACTCCCCAAAGCCTGCTCCCAATAACGCCTCCTCCAGCTAGGATCCATCTCCCAAAATCTCCCAAATTGTCACCAGCTGGAGACCAAGCATTCAGGACACATGAGTTCTGGCGGGGGCGGGGTCTCGGGGATACCTGATTCTAACCACCACACCTGTTGACTTTTCCTCCTAAGAACTTGGTGAGACTAGTTCCCTTGGCCACTCTGGAAGCATCCGTGTGCAGTACCGGCCTCGGATGGCAGGGGGCGAGCGTAGCCAGGAGCTGCAGCTGGAGCCTCGGAGCTGGGGATGGGGGGGCGGAGCTCCGGGTCGGGGGCGGGGCTGCCCAGCGCGCACGCGCGGGTCCAGCAGCCTGGCGCGCTCAGCGGCGGGGGATCGCAGAGCAGCTCCAGCCTCGGCTCGGGCAGCAGCGAGTTCGAACCCCGTGGACTTCTCCGTTTGCGTTCTGTTTTCCCTGCCCCGGGGCTCCGGGGGGGTCTTTCGGACGTTCAGGCTTTGCAGCATCTCGTGGCCTCCAGGATGCCGGTGACCGAGAAGGACCTGGCGGAGGACGCGCCGTGGAAGAAGATCCAGCAGAACACGTTCACGCGCTGGTGCAACGAGCACCTCAAGTGCGTGAACAAGCGCGTCGGGAACCTGCAGACCGACCTGAGCGACGGGCTGCGGCTCATCGCGCTGCTCGAGGTGCTGAGCCAGAAACACATGTACCGCAAGTACCACCAGAGGCCCACCTTCCGACAGATGCAGCTGGAGAACGTGTCCGTGGCCCTCGAGTTCCTGGACCACGAGAGCATCAAGCTGGTGTCCATCGGTGAGTGGTCCCTCCGGGCCTCGATGTGTGTGTGTGTGTGGGGGGAGGGTCGTCACCTTTGTGAGACACCCAGGGGTCTGGGCAGCACCCTCCCCATGGTGCAGAGGTGAAGGGGACTTGGGATCTCGGCCCTTCCCCCACTCCCATCCACGGCCACATCCCTGGCCCGATTGCGCCCTGGCTGTGCGCCTCCGAGTTGGAGATGGGTTGGGACCCCCTCCACACCCAGCATTTCAGGAGGAGAGGTGGAGATGTGGCGTTTGTCTTGGGCCGCGGCGTCCCAAGCAAAGTTTAGGGGACTGAGTATCATTCTCCTCCTTGTCCCCCGATGGCGGGTCGCTGGTGTCCAATCCCAACCCAGCCACCTGGTGCGCCCAGGCCCGTGCGCCCCGCCGCCGCCGCCGCCTCTGTGGGCGTTGGCTTGGAGTCAGCGACCGGGGAAGGGACTCGTCTCCGGCTTAGGGTCTCCCCGCCTAGGTGGAGATGAGGACCCAGGCTGGCTCCCTCCCTCCCTCCCCGATTGACCTGCCGGGACGGGTGGGGGGCCCCGGAGATTCGAAGGGGATTTGTGGGGGTGTCCTCGCCTCTTGCCGCTTCCCGCTCTACTCGGGCTGGTCGCAGCTGGTGGAGAGAACTTCGAGAAGGTGGTGCGAATCGTGATTCATGTCTGGCGGAGGAAAGGCGCTGCTTAGGTTGGGACTGTGTGGCCGTAGCCTTCCCATTTCTCCCAGCCCCAGTCCACCCGGTGGCCAGAGGTGTTCACGCATCCATTTTACAGTCTAGGTGGGTCTGGAAGGTTTATTGACTTGCCCAAGGTCATGCTGAGGACGGGAGGAGGTGGGTGACCACTAGAAGGTTCTGTATTCCTGTTCTCTGCCCCGCTGTGTCTTCCGGAGAGGGGTGTGGGGAGGGAGTGGAAGCCTGGGTTCTCTCCTGATCGCCTGGGGAGCAAGAATGAGGATGAAGTTTCCTTTAAAGCTGGAGTGCTTGGGGGTTTCTGGAAGGGAGACGGTTGTGGAGTGTGACTCTTACCATGGGGCAAGAGGTTTGGGGTGTGCGCGCGTGCGCATTTGAGCACGAGTATGTGAGTGTGCAAGCATATGTGTAGAGTGTGTGTGTGTGTGTGTGCGCGCCAAGGGTGTGCACACAGTGTGTGCATACGGAGTATTGAGCGTGCAGAAAATGGATGCGCGCTTACAGTGCGAGTACACGGAGCGGTCGACCTCGCTGAGATTTCTTCCTGAGGGAACCAGGCCATTAGAGGGACTCCTGGGTCTGAAAGAAAAGGAGGTGGGTGTGGCCACTAGAACTTTCTCTGGTAGAAGCGGGCTTCCCTCCCTGAGGAGCCTCCCAGGTGGTTGTGCTGGGCTCCCCCACACCTGTCCAGTCAGGTAGGGCCACTTCCTACTTCCTGGGCCTTTGCCTCCCAGCAGACTTCCCCTCCCAGAGCGGGGTGGCTTCTGTGCCCAGGGAAGCTCCCTGGATTGTTTTTTTTTTTTTTTTCCTTTCTCCAGGCCCTGCATGGAAGAACCTCTGAGTTCTACTCGATCTGCATTTTTTTTTTGGAAACCATTCTCTCCTTGGAGGAGACTCTCAAGGCTTGGCTGAGCTCAGCTTGGATCTGTTCTTTGTTTTAAAAATGTGTATTTATTTAATTAGCTGAACAAAGAGACTTAAACCAGGAGTGCAGCATGACAGAGTGTCTTTAAAAAGAAACCGCAGCCCTGGAGAACCCAGGACTGCTTTGCTGATCCACTGTTTACATGGGCAATAGCTCCCTGGTGCTCCCGGCTTGTGGGGGTCACTCTGCACTTGGGTACACCTTTGACAGCTTTTTATTTTATTTTTTTAAGTTTTTAATTTTAATTTTTATTTTTCCGAGATAGGGACTCTCTAGCCCAGGCTGATCTGGAATTCACTATGTAGTCTCAGGGTGGCCTCGAACTCACGGCGATCCTCCTACCTGTGCCTCCTGAGTGCTGGGATTAAAGGAGTGCGCCACCACGCCCGGCTCTTTAACAATTTTTTAATTGAGCCTCATTGATTTTTTTTAAAATCTTGACCCTGCAGAGTTTTCAGACTCACAACTGTCCTGACATCCTGGGGTTAGACCCCGCTCCTCTGATGTGGGTCTGTGAGTTGTTGCCAACCTCTCTGTAAACCACCACAAGTTGACACTGTTTTATTTTTCTTGTTTCAATATTTCTGGGATCGTATTCCCTAGTGCAGCATTCCTGGGTCAGAGGGTGTGACCACATAGGACTCCTCCCTAGCTGCTTTCCAGAAAGACCTCACAGCAAACAGGTTTTCCAGCCTCTGGAGAATGTCAGTCATGCCAGGGTCCCTGAATATTGGAGGGGGTGGGGCTGGATAGAGCCTGAGGCCTCTTCCTGACACTTCTGGGGTCTGTTGTGGGTAGTGGCCCTTCCCCACACCCCCAAAAAAATCCCTCTAGCTCAGGTTCCAGTTCACGTATTCACTGCTCACATCATGTTACTTGTGAGCAGACAGTGGCACTAGTTAGTTTCACCTGGGTGCCCACTGTGCTTTCCGTTTGTCACCCCATAAGAATACCCACGGCAGTCCTCGGTTGGAGACAATTATTGCCCTTCCAAGAATGCTCTGCCTTCAGCAGTGCCGGGGGAAGGTTGAAGACTTGGTTTTGTCCCAGCCTGCCGCAAAGTACATATAGGAAATGGTTACTATTGTCGCCCTCCTTGTTGTTAGTAAGTGGTGTCCCTACGTAAAGATGGGAGTCAGAAGTGAAGTGGTCGGAGGTGACCCTGCTAAGTAAGTATAGGGGCCTAGACTAGACTGGCCACGCTGTTGCAGTTGAACCTTAGCTGGCTTTCGCTGTTAGGGATGAATGAAATGCAGCCCCTTGCCCTAACTGTCCCCGTCAGAGGGCTGTCGTCGTGGCTGTATGCTGTTCAGGTCTGGGGTGTTGAAGGCAGCTGGAAAACCCTGTTTGAACCTCCAGCTTTGGACCCAGCAGGGACCTCAGGGTCTTTGATGAGTAAGTATAGGGGCCTGGACACTTCTCCTACCCAACGGAAAACTCCCAACAATGTACATTGTGGGAACCATTAGCGTCACGTTCTTTGAGCCCAGCTGTGAGACATGAGGTGGCCCAACAGCTGTCGGGGGGACAGTGGCACACACCTGCTTGCACCCTGCTGGAAGACAACCCTGGCTGTTTATTTACCCACACGTGTGGTTCATCAGAAGGCGGGCCCACCCGAGGCTCCGGCCCAAAGTAGAAAGCTCTGTTGACTTTCTTGTTCTATCCCGAGCCGCTCATGGTGAGTGAGGCCTCAGCATGTTTAGCTCCAGCTGCCTGCCAGTTGCTGGCAGCTTTATTTTATTTACTTGTTTGTCCAAAAACCTGACTGAACTGACTTCCTTCCGGCAGCCCAGCTAACTTGAGGGGGGGGGGCGGGAGGAGTCCCCAAGCCCAGGAATGACATTCGAGGCTGTCTAGAAATCTGGGTAGTTTATTGTGGCAGCCTGTCCTTTAGAAAAGAAATTCTGGGCTGGAGAGATGGCTCAGCCATTAAGGACACTTGCTTACAAGGCCTGATGGCCCAGTTTCAATTCCCCAGCACCCATGTAAAATTAGATACACAGAGTAGCACATGCATCTGGAGTTGCAGTGGCTGGAGGCCTTCTCTCCCTCCCCTCCCTCCCTGCCTCTGCTTATAAATAAATGATAAATAAAAATATTTAACAAGGAAAGGAATTCTTGCCTTTTTATGTGTTGTAGCTGACCCTAACAATTATTTATAACTTCCTGTACCAGGCTAGTGCAGGAGTAGACCCTGTGAGTTCTCAAGACGTCACATCCCTGAGAAGTTTCCTGGGTGATGGGTTACTGCCCCACACAGCCCCCTTTTCCTTCCCTTTTTTTTGGGGGGGGGTTATTTCAAGGTAGGGTTCCACTATAGCCCAGACTGACCTGAAATTTACTATTTAGTCTGAGGGTAGCCTCAAATTCATGGCGGTCTGCCTACATCTGCCTCCCAAGTGCTGGGATTAAAGGTGTGAGCCACCACACCTGGCTTCCTTTCTCCATCTTGTCACATTTTCATGAATGGGATGAAGACATACACCCCCAGCTAAGTTCCGTTCCTTCCTGAACTGACTAGCAAAAGCCAGTGTGTATTTTATTTTATTTTTCACTTAAAAAGAAATTCTATTTGAGAGAGAGAGAAAATGGGTGTGCCAGGGACTCCAGCCGCTGCAAATGAACTCTAGATGCATGTGCCACCTTGTGCATCTGGCTTATTTGAGTCCTGGGGGAATTGAACATGGATCCTTTTGACTTTGCAGGCAAGTGCCTTAACTGCTAAGCCATACCTCCAGCCGTGTGTGTGTGTGTGTGTGTGTGTGAGTGAGAGAGTGAGAGAGAGAGAGAGAGGGGGGGGAGGGGGAATTGGCATGCCAGGGCCTCCAGCCACTCCAGTCAAACTCCACACACATGGGCCACCTTGTGCATCTGGCTTATGTGGGATCTGGAAAGCCGAACATTGGTCCTTAGGCTTCACAGGCCAGCGTCTTAAGTGCTAAGCTGTCTCTCCAGCCCCAGTGTGTATTTTAGACAATGTCATCCAGGCACGGAGAGTTCTTAAAAAATAATGAAGTGTCATGCTTTGTTAGAGTTTATAAGTTCAGGGCCATTTGCAATAAGGTGGCAGCCCGTTACTTACTGTGAGATAGAGAGTTGAGGGCAAGGAGTCTTGGTTCAAATTCCCCTTGCCACAAAGTAGCTAGTAAGAAACTTTAGTGGGGCTGGTGAAATGGCTCAGCAGTTAAAGGAGCTTGCTTGCAAAGCCTATCCGCCTGGGTTTGATTTCCCCAACCCTCATGCAAAGCCACAGGCACAAAAGGGTGTATGTTGCCGGGTGTGGTGGCGCACGCCTTTAATCCCAGCACTCGGGAGGCAGAGGTAGGAGGATCGCTGTGAGTTCGAGGCCACCCTGAGACTCCATAGTGAATTCCAGGTCAGTCTGAGCTAGAGTGAGACCCTACCTTGGAAAACCAAAAAAAAAAAAAAAAAAAAAAAAAAGGGTGCATGTGTGTGCTGTTGGTTTGCAATGACAAGAGACCCTGGCATGCACACACGTGAAAATGAGTTTTTTTTTTTTTTTTTTTTTTTTTTTTCCGAGGTAGAGTCTCACTATAGCCCAGGCTGACCTGGAATTCACTCTGTAGTGTCAGGGTGGCCTCAAACTCACAGGAATCCTACCTCTGCCTCCCAAATGCTAGGATTAAAGGTACCATGCCCACCCACTCGGGAGGCAGAGGTAGGAGGATCGTCATGAGTTTGAGGCCACCCTGAGACTCTATAGTGAATTCCAGGTCAGTCTGGGCCAGAGTGAGACCCTACCTCAACCCCCCCCCCCCCAAAAAAAAACAAGGTACCATGCCAAGCAAGTTTTTTTTTTTTTAAAGAACATTGTGTACTGCTTGTCTTATTATTAATAGGGATAATAATGACCACCTTAAGAGATTGTTATAAAAATGAAAGAAAGAACTGGGTGTGGTGGCGCACACCTTTAGTCCTTTAATCCCAGCACTCAAGGCCACCCTGAGACTAGAGAGTGAATTCCAGGTCAAACCTGAGCTAGATGGAGACCCTACCTTGAAAAGCAAAAAAACGAAAGGAAGGGAGGGGAGGGAGGAATGGAGACATGGCTTAGCAGTTATGGCACTTGCCTGCAAATCCCAAGGACCCAGGTTTGATTCCCCAGTGCCCACGTTAGCCAGATACACAAGAGGGCACATCTGAAGTTTGTTTGCAATGGCTGGAGACCCTGGCAAGCCCGTTTTCTCTCTCAAATAAGAAAATATATTTCTTATGTATATATATTTCTGGTTTTCTGAGGTAGGATCTCCCTCTAGCCCAGGCTGACCTGGAATTCACTATGTAATCTCAGGGTGGTCTCGAACTCCTAGCAATCCTCCTACCTCTGCCTCTGGAGTGTTGGGATTAAAGGCGTGCGCCACCACACCCAGCTTAAAATAAAATATTAAAAAATAAAAATGAAAGAAGTTAGGCCGGGAGTGGTGGCGCACGCCTTTAATCCCAGCACTCAGGAGGCAGAGGTAGGAGAATCGCCGTAAGTTCAAGGCCAGCCTGAGACTCCATAGTGAATTCCAGGTCAGCCTGGGCTAGAGTGAGACACTACCTTGGAAAAAAATTAAAAAAAAAAAAGAAGTAGTTAATGTTTTAAGAACTGTGTGGAACTGTTCGGGGTTCATAGTAAGTGAACTGTCAAAGAATGTTCTCGAAAGTCAGGCTGGAAGGGCTTGTGCACTGGAAAGAAGTTGAGAATGAGTGTGGATGGTGGAGCCCCCCCGCTTGCTCTGCTAGCAAGCCTTGATCACGGGAGCTGTCTGGAGGGTGTCACCCTTTCTGGAAGAGCATGACCCGCCATGTTCTGGCTGCCTCCAGGGCCCATTCACATCGGCTTTGTTTCTGAGCTGGATGGGAGCTCCAGGCGCCTGGTCATTCCGCCCTCCCACCCCTGTGAGGAATCTCGGGGCCAAATCACTTCCAGATGGTGCCTGGGCCTCTGCGGAGTTTCTCCAGCAACAGTGGAGCGGAGCCGACACGCAGCAGCCTTCGTTCTTAGAGAGAGTGTGGGAAGAGGGCTTTGACCTGGGGCTGAGTACGTCTCCAGGCACTCCTTCCCTCCCTCCGGGCCAGGTTGTGTCCTGTGAGGTGGGCAACGGGGAGTGGGCTGCGGCCTAAGGAAGGATGGCTGCCTTGTTCTCTAGGGCAGCAGAACGTGCTCAGAGCCCAGGGCCTTTCGGCGCTGCCTCCCAGTAGCTCCACGGCCTGGGCTCCTGATACCTTGTCACACTCCGGGCTAGCACATCCTAGGCCTATTTGATACAGGACAGTGGCCCCAGGCCGCACTGTCTGGATTCTGATGCTCTAGTCTACTGCCCCGTGTTCTCTAAGCCTCTAGCACTTGCCTAGTGAGCGTGAGCCCCAGGTCTCCTTTCCCAGCACCACGCCAAGGCCAGTGTGACAGTGTATTAGGAGCCCGTCATCCTCAGCCACATCGTTCGAGGCCAGTTGGGATTATATGAGACCCTGTCTCAAAACTGTAAATAAATAAAAATGGAAAAAGAGACTGGGGAGATATAGTTCCGTGGTTAAAGGTTCATGTGTTTGCAAGGGCTGTTGGCCCAGGTTCAGTTTTACAGCCACCATTCAAAGCCAAATCAGGGCTGTAGAGATGGCTCAGCAATTAGAGGTACTTGCTTGTAAAACTTGACTGCCTGGGTTCAATTCCCCAGTCCCCACATAAAGCCTAGATACACAAAAGTGGGACATGTATGTGGAGTTTTGCAGTGGCAAAAGCCCTGGGGTGCCCATTCTCTTTCTCTCTCTGCTTGCAAATTAATAAAAATATTAAAAATAACTAAAGAAAAAGTAAATAAAGCCAGATGCAAAAACTAACACAGGCATCTGGTGTTCCTTTCTGGTGGCAGGAAACCCTGGCACCCCCCCCATGTACAAATTAAAAAATATGTATGTGTGTATATTTTATATATGTGTATGTAATTAGGCTTAGTTATAGCACAATGTTGGCAGTTTCATTATTATTCTAAAATTTAATTTATTTATTTGAGAGAGAGAGAAACAGGCAGAGAGGGACAGGCAGATAGAGAGAGAGAGAGAGAATGGGCACACCAGGGCCTGCAGCACACAAACTAACTCCAGATGCATGTGCCACCTTGTGCATCTGGCTTACGTGGGACCTGGAGAATCGAGCATTGAACTGGGGTCCTTAGGTCTCACAGTCAAGTGCTTAACCTGCTAAGCCATCTCTCCAGCCCCAATTTCCTTATTAATCTTGTACTTTTTATTTGCTTTTTGAAATGGCCTCATTGTAGCCTAGGCTGACCTTGAACTTCTGATCCCGTTGGCCTCCACTTCCTAAGTTCTGCAGTCTATTCTTTTTTATTTTTTTAATGTACCACTCTGCCCAGTGGCTGTTTTCAGGGTCTCACTGTATCCCGCCCAAGCTGGCTAGAACTCACAGCAGGAGTGTTGAGATAATACATATATATGCACCACCGGCCCCCCCAGTTAGGATATTGAGCCCAGGTCCAGGGTTTTGTCTTGGCTTCCGTCTCTTCTCTGGCCAGTCCAGAAGTGTTTGGAGTACTATTATTAGCTGCTCCCCCAGATTGGACCTTCTAATGAGGGTGCCTTCCAAGATCCTTGTTTTACCCTTTCCTCATTCAAGAAATATTTGAAGGACCAGTTGAGCCAAGCCCAGTGCAGGATGCTAGGACCACAAGAACCATGCCTGCCTCCTGCGCTGCTCAGAGGGGAGACGTACTCAGAATGTCCTGTGGAGCGGGCCGTGCCACCTCCAGACTTGTATCATGACTCGAAGGCGAAGGCCTAATGCAATAGGTCTGCCTGCAAGTTCAGGGGTCTACATTTCTTTCTTTCTTTCTTTTTTGTTTCCCCCCTGAGGTAAGGTCTCAGTCTAGCTCAGGCTGACCTGGAATTCACTACATAGTCTCAGGCTGGCCTTGAACTCCCAGCAATTCTCCAACTCTGCCACCCTAAGTGCTGGGATTGAAGACGTGTACCACCACGCCCGGTTTAAGGTTCTACATTTCTTGTTTTAAATTATTTTTTAATTTTATTTATTTGAAAGAGTGAGAGAGAGAGAGACAGAGACAGAGAGACAGAGACAGAGACAGAGAGAATGGGCATGCCAAGGCCTCCAGCCACTGCAATTGAACTCCAGACGCACACGCCACCTTGTGCATCTGGCTTACGTGGGTCCTGGGGAATCCAACTGAGGTCCTTTGGCTTTGCAGGCAAACACCTTAACCGCTAAGCCATCTCTCCAGCCCTCTTGTTTTAAATTTTTTAAAAAATATTGTAGGATGGGTGTGGTGGCACACACCTTTAATCCCAGCACTCAGGAGGCAGACATGGGAGGATCATCATGACTTCAAGTCCATCCTGAGACTGCATAGTGAATGCCAGATTAGCCTGGGCTAGAGTGAGACCTACCTCAAAAGACAAAAAAAAAATTAGGGCTGGAGAGATAATTTAGCAGTTAAGGCACTTGCTTGCAAAGCCTAAGGACCCAGGTTCGATTCCCCAGTACCCATGTAAAACAGCTGCACAAGGTGTCGCATGCGTCTGGAGTTTGTTTGCAGTGGCTAGAGGCCCTGGTATGTCCATTCTGTCTGTCTCTTCCTCTTTCTCTGCATCTGCCTCTTCCAAATAAATACATAAATAAATAAAACATTTTACTTATTTATTTGCAAGGAGAAAGAGACACACACACACACATTGAGAAGGAGGGGATTAAGGGCATGCCAGGGAATTGAACCTGAGTCCTTTGGCTTTGCTCGCGAGCCCCTTAACCGCTAAGCCACCTCTCCAGTCCTCAAGGTGTTGCATTTCTAACTACTTCCTGGATTCTGGCTTCTGTGGATCCTGGGGTGAGTAGCGGGAGTCAAAGTGCCAAGATCTCTGGAGGAACCACTGAGCTGGTTGTGTTCCACTCGTGGGACCCTGGGAAGCTGAGGCAGGAAGGTCCCAGATCTGAGGCCAGGCTGGGGCTGGGTTACATTCGGAGAAACAGAAGAGGCTGAAGAGGTGGTTCAGTGGTTAAAGACGCCTCCTTGCAAGCTTTGCAAGCCCAGCTCCATCCTCCCCAGCATGCCTGTGGATAAGGAAGTTCTGGACTGGCTCACAAAGAACTTTCAGAAGCTGACAGATGCTATCTCATGCCCTTGGGGAAAGATCTGGGTAGGTTGAGTGAGCCCAGCTAAAATGGTTATCTAACCTGGGCTCTCACACCTGTTGATGTGCGCACACGCAGACACATATACACACAGAGCCAATCTCAATATTAAACATCAGTAAGGCCCAGTTTCTATTTGAATGAGAAATACGAATCTAAATTCTGTTTTTCTTGCGTAGGACTGGTTGTGTTGTGTGTTGTTAAGGTGCCTCCCATGGTCCGTATTTCTACATTTAGGTGCTTTTCTCTTTTGATTTTTCATGTAAGGTCTTGCTGTGGCCCAGGCTGACCTGGAATTTACTATGTAGTCTCAGGGTGGCCTCGAACTCACAGTGATCTTCCTACCTCAGCTGGCATTAAAGGTGTGTGCCACTACGCCCAGCTTAGGTGCTTTAAGAAGTTTTTTTTGGTGCTGGGACCAAACCCAGGGCTTTATACATGCTAGATAAGGGCTCTGTCACTGAGCTATGTCTATAAAAAGTTGTTTTTTTTTCTTCTTCCTTTTCCATTTTATTATTCTGCATTAATTTAAATCTTTTTTAAAAATTTTGTTTTATTTATTTGAGAGAGGGAGAGAGAATGGGCACGCCAGGGCCTTCAGCCACTGCAAACAAACTCCAGACGCATGCACCACCTTGTGCAGCTGGCTTATGTGGTCCTGAGGAATAGAACCTGGGTCCTTTGGCTTTATAGGCAAGTGTCTTAACCACTAAGCCATCTCTCCAGCCCTTTAATTTTAATCTTTAAGGAACATTGGACATTGAGTAAATGCAATGGGATGAGTCCTTACAATGCCAATGGGGGCCATTTCCTACTTGCATAATGATTGTAGCTGCCTGTCATGTTGTTCAGCAGGGGTAAACCTAGTTACTCATGAGATGGTTCAGTGATTGCTCCGTAGACTCAGGTCATCATACAGGAAACAGTAGCCTTTCTACAGAGGCTTTGAAATAGTCTTGGAGTTTTTAGTGCCCAGCTCAGCTTTTTCAATGTTTACTTTTTTTTTAAAGATGTATTTTTATTTATTTATTAGAGAGAGTGAGTGAGAATGGGTGCACCAGGGCCTCTAGCTACTGCACACGAACTGCAGACACATGCGCCACCGTGTGTGTCTGGCTTACGTGGGAGCAGGAGAATCGAACCTGGGTCCTTAGGCTTTGCAGGGAAGTACCTTAACCGCTAAGCCATCTATCCAGCCCTACTTTTTGGTTTTTGAGGTAGGGTCTTGCTCTAGCCTAGGCTGACCTGGAATTTACTATGTAGTCTCAGAGTGGCCTTGAACTCATGGTGATCCTCTGTCTCTGCCTCCCTGAGTGCTGGGATTAAAGGTGCTCCCCAGCATACCTGGCTTAAAAAAAAAAATTATTTGCAAGCAGACGAGAGAGAGATACACACGTACACAGAGAATATGAATGGGTGCATCAGGACCTCGTGTCACTGCAAATGACTCAGATGCATGTACCACTTTGTACATCTGGCTTTATGTGGGTACCAAGGAGTCAAACTGGGGTCATTAAGCTCTTTAGGCAAGTGCCTTAACTACTGAGCCATCTCTCTGGCCCCAGAACCTGGCTTTTCTAAGTATAACAGAAAGTTTGGCAAGGAAAGCCAGGCATGGTGGCTCATGCCTTTAATCCCAGCACTGGAAACCACCCCTACACCCCAGAAAACAAAATTGGCAAGGATTGCACAGGTACTTTCTATAATTTCCTTGACTGTTCTTACTACCAATTATGCCTGCAACACTTTTTTCTTATACCTGGATTTAAAAATATTTTATTTTTGTTTATTTATTAGAGAAGGGGGGATAGAAAGAGAATGGGTGCACCAGAACTTCTAGCCACTGCAGATGAACTCCAGACACATGTGCCACCTTGTATATCTGGCTTATGTGGGTACTGGGGAATCAAACTTGGGTCCTTAGGGTTTGCAGGCAAGCGCCTTAACTGCTAAGCCATCTCTGCAGCCCCAGACACTGTTTTTCTGTCTGCAGAATGTTGCGGTGTGCCCATTCAGCCTCTAACATACCTAGTGTTTTCACATGCCCACTTTTTTTTTTTTTTTAACTAAGCATTATTCTTGCAGCTTTTATCATTTCTAATTATTTCAAATGCTGCGAGACTTTAGTTTTGAGAGTAAGGTCTCATTATAAAGCTAGTCTCAAACTCGTGACCCTCCTGCTTCCGCTCTTGAGTGTTGACATTACTTCTGTCGGTGGCTGTTGTATCTTTCCAGTTCGGTGATAAGAAAACCAAGGTTCAAACCTGCCTCGTGCCACAGGTCAAGTGTAATGCAGGCTGTCCCTGTCTGTGTCATACTGTAGAGCACACTTTGTGACGCAAAGTAGGTCTGTTGGGGCTGGGTCGACGGCTCTGTGGTTAAAGGTGCTTGTTTGCAATGCCTGATGGCCCGGGTTTAATGTGTCAGTACCCAAAAGCCAGATGTAGAAAATGGTGATACATCTGGATTTTGTTTGTAGTGACACGACGCTCTGGTGCACCCATCCCCCCCCCTCTGCTTGCATATAAATAAAATTTAAAAACTAGATTTATTTTAGGGGGAGTTTGTGGGAGAGACTGCTTTCTACTTGCTTCAGTTTTCTTTCTTTTTTTTTTTTTTGCTTCAAACTCTACACATTTGTACTCGATTAATATGACATTGAAATTTCTTGCTATAAAGCCCGTCGGCCTGCGTTCAGCTCCCCAGTACCCACATAAAGCCAGATGTACAAAGTGGTGCATCTGGAGTTTCCAGTGGCAAGAGGCCTTGGCATGCCTATTCACCCCGCCCCCCACTTGCAAATAAATAAATAAAAAATGAATTTCTCGTTATAAGTTTCGGTTGCAAAACAGACCAGTAATCTGGGCTATGTAAGAGTCTGAGGCAGGAGAATTGCCTGGACAACTCAGTGAGATCCTTTATCAAAATAAAAGACCGAAGGGCTAGCTGCAGTTGGGGGAGATTGCTCCGTACTTAAAGGTGCTTGTTCTGCGCGCCTACCAGCCAGTGCCACATCCTTAGCACCCGTGCAAAAGCCTCCTGTGGCCCGTGTGTCTAAGCTGCGCTGCCTGTCATGATGGGAGGCGGAGTCCAGAGAATCCCAAAGTTGGAAGGCCAGTTAGTGTAGACAGGGTGTCTCACACAGGGTTGTAGGAGAGGACCAATACCCCACGTTGTCTTCTAACCTTCACCTCATGCACCAGGGCACGCTCACACGCGGGCACACACACACACACACACACACAATAATAATAATATAGGGCTGGGAATATAGCTCAGTGGTAGCATGTGGAGGTCCTGGGTTCAGATCCTCAGTCCCAGACTGAGAGGTGAGAAAGAAGTTTCCCATGACAATGCAAAAGGCTCTTGGAGCCAGGTGTGAGGGCACACACCTTTAATCCCAGCACTTGGGAGGCAGAGGTGGGAGGATCGCCATGAGTTCGAAACCAGCCTAGGACTATAAAGTGAGTTCTGGGTAAGCCTGGGCTAGAGTGAGACCCTACCTCAAAAAAAGCCAAAAACCTCTCTTGGACCCATTTGCCTTACCTGTTCCAACACCAGGAGACATTGAATTGGTCCCTTTATATACTTTTATTTTTTTTTTATTTTTTTTATTTTTCGAGTCTCTCTCTGGTCCAGGCTGATCTGGAATTAACTATGTAGTTTCAGGGTGGCCTTGAACTCATGGAGATCCTCCTCCCTCTGCCTCCCGAGTGCTGGGGTTAAAGGCTGTGCTGCCATGCCCGGCCCTTTCTATACTTTTTCTTTTCTTTCTATACTTTTTGTAGACATTTCTCTAGTCCCTCGCTCTGCCTTTGGTTCCCAGGCGCAGTGATGTCATTGCCGGATGGCTGGTAGGGACTAGCAAAGGCTTGCTTACTTTGAGGGGGCTGGGCAGGGCTTAAGTTGTGAGGCCTGGAAGCCAGAGTTGAGGAGGGAGGCGATTGGGAATTCCTCCTGCATCCCCAGGGCGCGCCGGGCACGCCCCCGAGCAGGTGTGCCCACCGAGGTGGGGGAGGGGAGTGCGTGTTGAAAGCCGGCTACGAAAGGAGATTGCTGGTGACGGTGGACATTGGCCCAGCCGTGCCGTCAGAAACGACCTCCCTTCACCCACATCCCTTCCTTTACTCATTAACCAAAGGGAAGGTGTGCTTGGCTGTTTTCTGGGGATGGGAAGATTCCTTTCTTTTCAGGTCTGGCACTCCTTTTTGTCAGGTGGCTCTGGCCCGGAGGACATCTCTTTTGTTTTTTTTTGAGTTAGCTCTCTAGCTCAGGCTGACCTGGAATTCACTACGTAGTCCCAGGTTGGCCTCGAACTCACGGCGATCCTCCTACCTCTGCCTCCCCAGTGCTGGGGTTAAAGGCGTGCGCCACCACGCCCGGCCTGCCGGTGGACATCTTGCTAGTAGCCCAGGCTAGTGGCTTTCGGCCTGTGGGTCACTTGCAGGAAATGCGCTCGGTTCCCCGCAGCCTCTCTGGGCAGCAGGGAGAAGCTGGTCTGAGGGCCCATTCAAGGCTCCTTGCAGCAGGCCTCGGCCTTGGGCCTCCTGAGCCTTCAGGCTGGCTTGCTGGAAGGTCTGGGTGTTAACACAGCGCTCCTGTTCTTCCCCTCTGAAGGGCCTTTATGCACACTGCTGCTCTGGATCCTTTCTTCGTGGAGGTTTGAAAGCGCTTTTGACTAAATGGGTCACCTTACCGGGTATTTTCACAAGGGAGGCAGCTCTTGCCATGCCAGACAACTCTTCTGGAATTTCCTTTCAGATAGAAAGGCAAACCCATGAGGTTGGAATTATTTGGAATCCGGAGTGGAATGTTGGCATTCTCACTATATAGGGAAATGGGTGGGGACTTGTGGCAAGGACTCTATGTAAATTCACTGTGACACAGAAATTGAGTTTTTAAGATGAAAAACGGCAGGCAGCAGCGGGCTTTCCTTCGCAGACAGAAATGGTGTCATTTTTCACCTCGGACTTGAGTGAGGCTGAGGGAGAGACAGGCACGTCCCTTGTGAGCCCACCCTCCTGGAAACCGGCTAGTTCTCGTGCTGAGCCCCACTCCTGTGATCACCGTCCTCCTCGCGTCTCTGAAGTGACTTACTCAGATTCTAGGGAAGCAAGAAGAACCTGGTTTTCAGCAGCCTGTCAGGGCACTAGTGCTGGACCCAGACTGCTTGTGCACGTGTGCGTGTGTGTGTGTGTGCATGGTGTATGCCTTATGCACACACATGTGGAGGTCTTTTTTTTTTAAATGAATCTTTCCTCTATTAGGTGGTTTTTGTTCATTTTTATTTATTTGAGAGCGATAGAGAAAGAGGCAGAGAGAGAGAGAGAGAGAGAGAGAGAATGGGCGCGCCAGGGCCTCCAGCCACTGCAAGTGAACTCCAGATGTGTGCGCCGCCTTGTGCTAATGTGGTCCTGGGGAATCGAGCCTCAAACCGGGGTCCTTAGGCTTCACAGGCAAACGCTTAACCACTAAGCCATCTCTCCAGCCCAGGTCAAGTGTTTTATAATGCTCTTCTACCTTTTATCCCTTGAGATGGGATCTTTCACTGAGTCTGCTGTTTGCATACGTTTTTTTTTTTTTTCTCTCAATTACAAGCCCCTGGTTTCCATCCTCCTGCCTCTGCCCCCTTCCTCCTGCACTGGCCTTACAGGTGTGCATGGCAGCTTTTTGCATGGATACGTGTCCTCATGCTTTCCTAACAAGCGTGCTGACCCACTGAGCCGTCTTCCCCACCCGGACCTGGGCTTCTGTGGTGCTTTGAATGTATGTCCCCCAATAGACTCCAATGTTTTATTAAAGCGTGTAACTTAGATTTCTGGCCTCCTGGCTGGAGGAGGTGTCACTGTGGTCCGACCCTGGAGTCCAGCCCTAAGGTGTCACTGGAGGCCCCACCTGACTTCTGACCTGAGGTGCGCAGGGTGAGCTCTGGGGCTCCTGCTGGTGCTGCTGCTTGTGGTTCTAGGTTGTGGCTCGCTCGCTCTGTGTGTGTGTCTCTCTCTCTCTTTCACTCTCTCTCCCCCTCCCGCTTGGATCTGTGAAAGGGGTCCCGCTTCTCCCACCGTCATGAAACTTCCCCCGACTCTATAAGCTTCCAATAACCCCCGTCCTCCACAAACCGTGCCTGGTTTGGAGGTTCACCCCAGCAGCATAGAGCTGACTGCAACAGCTTCTTAGAAGGCCGAGAACAAGTGACCTGTCTTCTTTGGTATCCAGCAGCCCAGAGTGGGGACAGACCTTGTCGTCCAAGGGCCAGACTCTCAAGGTCCTCACCACTTGCCAGTTTCATTCATTGAGTGGAGCTCGGGGTCTGTTCCCAAGATCTCTTCTCTGAAGAGGCTTTGGGATGGGGACGAAGGGTGTTGTAGTCAGCTTCGCAAGAGCAGCCTGTGGGTGGACAGGGTTTACTTTGACTTACGGACTCGAGGGAAAACGATGGCATGAGCAGAGGTGGGCATCACCTCCTCACCAGCATCAGGTAAACAGTAGCGACAGGAAGATGTGCCAAACACTGGCAAGGGGAAGCTGGTTATAACACCCATAAGCCCACCCCCAACAATACGCTGCCTCCAGGAGGCTTCAGTCCCATATTGCCGCCCGCTGGGGACCTAAGCATTCAGAACAGGTAAAGTTATGGGCGGACACCTGATTCAAACCCCCACAGGGGCACGTTGCTGGCTGGACTGGGGACCTTCAGCAGAGCTTCAGGCCATCCAGAGCAAAACCCAGCAAGCTTTATTTTATTTTTTGAGGCAAGTCCAAGAGACAGGGTTTTGTTTTTTGTTTTTGAAATGAGACAGAGAGAGGGGGAGAGGGAGGGAGGGAGATAGAATTGACATTATAGGGCTTCCAGCCTCTGTAATCAAACTCCAGACACATGCACCACCTTGTATGTCTTTCTTATGTGGGATCTGGAGAGTTGAACATGGGTCCTTAGGCTCTGCAGGCAAGCATCTTAGCTGCTAAGCCATCTCTCCAGCCCTTCTTTTTTTTTTTTTTTTCCCCCAAGGTAGGGTTTTACTCCAGGACAGGTTGACCAGAAATTATTCACTGTGTAGTCTCAGGCTGCCCTTGAACTCACTGTGATCCTCCTACCTCTGCCTCCTGAGTGCTGGGATTAAAGGCGTGCACCGCCACACCCAGCTTCAGCAAGCTCTCTGAGTGGAGGAAGCCTTGGGGAGATCCCGGCTCCGTGTTTCTTATACTTGGACTGCCGAGTTCCTCATTTCTGCTGAAGGAGGCCAGCTGGAGCTGGCTGCCTGTGAGACAGGGAGCCCTTCACCAGAGGGGCTCAGGAATTACACTCCTGCAGGCCTGCCTCTTCCCCCCCTCATCCTTTCTTTGTCCCTCTTTCTTGTTCCTCCTGTTCGACAATCACAGGGAGTCACTTCTGGCTGGAGGTCCAGGTCCCCTCCGGAGCACCCACAGATTGCTCTCAGCTAAGCTGGTCTCTTCTGCCCAGGGTGGTGACTGTGTCTTTTGCTCACCCCTGGCTCTGAACTTGGCACTTGGTGAGAACTTAATAAATCACTTGTTGAATAAATAAACTGTCTCAACCAAAAAAAAAAAAAGTCTCTAGCATAATGGGTTGGGTAAGAAAAAGTCCAGTGCATGGACTTGTTTGCAATTTACTTGCTTTGAGGAAACTGAGAATGGTTGTGCCTTGCGGTGAAGGGGAAGAGTAAGTGTAATGGGCAAAAGGGTCCAGTGTCCCATCAGGACACCTGATTTTTAGAACTGTGGTGCTGGACTTCAGGGCCGATGAGATGGCACAGCAATTAAATGAAAATATTTAAAAAACTGAGAACCTCAAATTCATCTTCTCAAGACCTGCAGCTTCTTAAACTGTCAGAAAACAAAAACCTTTCCCATGGGCTGGAGAGATGGCTTAGCCACTAAGGTGCTTGCTGGCAAAGCCAAAGGACCCAGGTTCTGTTCTCCAGTACCCACGTAAAACCAGATGCAAAAGGTGGCCTATGTGTCTAGAGTTTGTTTGCTGTGGCTGGAGACCCTGACACTTCCATTTTTGTCTCTGTCTGCCTCTTGCTCTCTCAAATAAATAAAAATATTTATATATTAAAGAGTTACATTTGTAGGACTAGAGAGATGGCTTAACAGCTAAAGTGCTTGCCTGCAAAGCCAAAGGACCTAGGTTCGATTCTCCTGGACCCACATAAGCCAGATGCACAAGGTGGCACATGTATGTAGTTGTTTTTTTTTTTTTTTAATACAGCTGGTACTGGTACAGCCATTCTCTATCTGCTTCTCTCTCTCTCTCTCTCCTTCTGAAAAAAAAAAAGTTACATTTATAATTACTTTGCAGAGAAAAAAAGGTTAAGAACATAGAAAAGCATTCACAGAAAGAACATCTCAAGTCTGTGAAGAATTTCACTGCCATTCCCTTCTGTCAGGAGTTTGGCTTACAGTTACCATTTGATTAGAAACGGGGAAGAGAGAGAGGCATATTCTCTGGAAAGAGACTGGACTAGAAATGTCATGTGCCATCATTTTGGTTACAATGATGGCTGTAACAAGACTCACCTAGAGCTGCCTGCTGTGTTCTGGCCAGCATAAAAATGGGAGGTCTTAGGGTTGGAGAGATGGCTCAGCAGTTGAAGGTGCTTGCTTGCCAAGCCTGACGGCCCAGTACCAGGTACAGCCAGATGTATGAAGTGGCTGGCGCCTGTATCTGGAGTTCATTACAGTGGCAGGAGGCCCTGGCACACCCATCCCCCCTTCTTCCATTCTCTTTCTGCTTGCAAATAAATACATAAAATATTGCTTCCCTCCCCCCCCCTTTTTGAGGTAGGGTCTCGCTCTAGCCCAGGCTGACCTGGAATTCACTACATTGTCTCAGGCTGGCCCTGAACTCACAGTGATCCTACCTCTGTCGCCCAAGTGCTGGGATTAAAAGGCTTGCACCACCACGCTGGCATAGCGGATTTTTCTATGGTATGTTCATACATAATTATTTTGGGTTGTTTTTCCCCTTCCATCACAATGCCGCTTATCCCCATGGTACCTCTGCATTCTGTATTCTTTCTTCTACTTTCGAATCAAATGTGTTCTAGTCCCCCCTCCCTTAAGGCCCCTTTCCCCCATTTCATGGGCTTCTTCCTGTTTTCCTGACGTTTACCCACACTTGACTCCCACATAATGTACATATATGATAATACTTAGGAGGAGGGATCCACATAGGAGAGGTGACATGTGGCATTTGTGTTTCTGAGCCTGGCTTACCTCACTGAACACAGTCTTTTTCCAGTGCCGTTTCCCTGAAGTTCTCATGATTTCATTGTTCTTTACAGCTGAATAGGATTCCATGGGGGGGGGCTATATGCATATTTTCCTTATTCATCAGCTGGAGAATGAGGCGGGTTCCATCTCCTGGCTATTGTGAACAGAGTAGTGATTAATGTGCATGTGCCAGTGTTTCTGTGGTAGAATTAGAATGTTTGGAAATACACTCAGGAGTGCTACAGCTGGGTCATAGTAAGTAGTTCAATTTCCAGTACTTTAAAAAATGTATCTTATCTTTTTATTTATTAAACAGAGTAAAAGAGACAATGGCTGCACCAGGGCCTCTAGCCACTGCAAATGAACTAGCTGCACGTGCCACCTTGTGCATCTGGCTTTATGTGGGTCCTGGGAAATCGAAGTCTAGGTCCTTTGGCTTTGCCGGAAGCTCCCTAACCGCTCAGCCATATTTCCAGCCCCCCCACCTTGTTTTTTTGAGGTAGGGTCTTGCTGTAGCCTAGACTGACCTGGAATTCACTATGTGATCCTTCTACTTCTGCCTTCCAGAGTACTGGAATTAAATGTGGGTGCCACCACCTGGCTTATCTTTTAGAATGTCCTCCTCGTCCATTTCATTCCTTTTTGGTTTTGTCTTTTCTGAACTGTCCTTGGGACAGATGGCCTCATGAAAGACGTAACTGTAACATCCTGGTCACTTCTTTGTTTGCCCCTGACCCTGAATCTTGCTGGCTCCTACCCCTTTCAAGCTCACTGTCCCCAGGTAGCAGTTTCCTTCACTCTCTTCTGCCAGACATGGCGCTCTGTAATCCCAGACATTCTGGTGGCTTGGGAAGATTACTTGAGCCCAGGAGGTCAAGACCAGCCTGGGCATCATTGCATAGAGAGAGACCCTGTATCAAAGGAAAACAATAAAAAAGTGGTTGTGGGGGCTGAAGAAATGGTAAAGGCACTTGCTTACAAAGCCTAAGAACTCATGTTCAAATCTCCAGGTCCCACATAAGCCAGACACGTGGTGACTCAAGTATGCAAAGTCACATGCGTACAAGGGGGCACATGTGTCTGGAGTTCCTTTGCAGTGGCAGAAGGCCCTTGGTGCACCCATTCCATCTCTCAAAATGAATAAAAAAGATTTTTAAACAGTGGTTGTGGGGGCTGAAGAGATGGCTCAGCAGTTAAGGCACTTGCCTGCAAAGCCAAATGACCAGGGTTTGATTCCCCAGACCCCATGGAAAGGCAGATGCACAAAGTGACACATGCACCTGAATTTATTTGCGATGGTCCCTGGTGTGCTCATTCCCATTCTATCTCTGACAAATAAATTTAATTAATTAATTAATTTATTTATTTTAGTTTTTCAAGGTAGGGTTTCACTCTAGCCCAGGGTGACCTGGAATTCACTACGGAGTCTCAGGGTAGCCTTCAAACTCAGTGATCTTCCTACCTGTGCCTCCCGGGTCCTGGGATTAAATAATATATATATTGTGTTTTTTTTAAGTGGTTGCTGGGCTGGAGAGATGGCTTAATGGTTAAGGCACTTGCCTGCAAAGCCTAAGGACCCAGGTTTGACTCCCCAGAACCGACATAAGCCAGATGCACAAGGTGCTGCTCATGTCTGGAGTTTGATTACAGTGGCCAGAGGCCCTGGCGTGCCAAGTCTCTCTCTCTGTCACTCTTCCTCCCTCTCTCCCTCCAGTTCTCTCTCTCACCCATACATACATACATACGTGTGTGTGTGTGTGTGTGTGTGTGTGTGTGTGTATATATATATATATATATATATATATAGAGAGAGAGAGAGAGAGAGATTGCTACAAATGTAGCACTTGAGGCGCTGAGATGGGAGAATCACAAGTTCAAGGCCAATCTGGGCTATACAAGGGAGCAAAACCCCTCCCAGAGTTCTGAGGTATGAAAGAGAATGTGTATGGAAGCTTTGGCCACGCGCCTGTCTGTGAATGACAGCGGGTGATATTGTGTCCTTAAGCGTTGGTCTCATGGCTGTGAGGTCTGCACCCCGACTTCCCCTTGGAAAATGAGCGTTCGCGCTCACTGCTGCTCGCTGCTCGCCCTCTCAGGGCTTGGAGAGGCGGGAGCTGGAGAGGCTCTTACCCCGTGTCCACCCATCTGGGGTCACTGCGCTCACTGCCCTGGGCGCTCTCATCTGGAGGGAGCGAGCGGGACTGTGTCGGCAGGCTAGGAGTCTGTCTGTCTGTCCCTGCCTTGGTCCTGGGTAATGCTTAATTTCCCCCTTTTTAAATTCCCTCCACCCCCGAGGTGAGGTAGGGTCTCGCTCTAGACCAGGCTGACCTGGAATTCACTATGTAGTCTCAGGGTGGCCTTGAACTCATGTCAATCTTCCTACCTCTGCCTCCCAAGTGCTAGGATTAAAGGCGTACACCACAACACCCAGCTATTTTTATTTATTTATTTATTTATTTAGGTATAATCTCACTGTAGCCCAGGCTGACCTGGAACTCATAGTGATGGTCCTACCTTCCGAGTACTGGGACTAAAGGTGTGTGCCACCACGCCTGCCTTTCTTTCCTTCCTAACCCTAGTCCTTTAATACCTGCAATCATTGTGGGGCCACCCACACCACCTGTCTAGGGTTTTGCTGGCCCACGTATGGCTTTAAGGTGAGCACAATCCAACCTCGTGTCATGGGGCTGGTGACAATATTTTTACAGCAGTGCTTGGAAACTACTCCCCACATCAAGGTTGCTAGGCCAGGGTAAGTGCAGGAGGCTGGCAAGAGTGAACTCTTTTTTTTTTTTTTTTTTTAATTTTTATTTATTTGCAAGCAGAGAGAGGGATAGAAGAGAGGTACACAGAGACAATGGGCACACGCCAGGGCCTCCAGCTACTGCAGACAGACTCCATATGCATGCGCCACGTTGTGCATCTGGCTTTACGTGGGAACTGGGGAATCAAACTCAGGTCGTTAGGCTTTGCAGGCAAGTGCCTTAACCGCTGAGCCATCTCTCCAGCCCAAGAGCGAACTCTTTTGTTTCTGGGACAAGAAGGGTGTGGGGAAGTAGGAGTGGTAGGGGATCGACTTTCTCAGTTTTCAGGAACTCTGCCAGCCTTTGCCCTACCAAGGTAGAGGCGCCCACGTGGGTTCTGCATAAGCCCCATGATCCTTCCATGTGCCCCTCGCTGCAGGCTGACTGCTGAGCCACGGTTGGGCCAGAAGTTTAGCAGGGCGACATTGCTGGGTGTCCTCTCTGCTGTCGACAGGACACACCCCCCACCATCTGCAGAGGTAGTCTCTGGAGCTTCTGCTTGGTGACTAATGCAGGTCTTCTTGGCTGGGGGAAGAAATGAGTCAGCCCAGGTATTTTTTTTTTTTTTTTTTTGGACAGGGCAAAAATGTAAAGACTTGCACAATGGCTTTTGTTTTCCCAGCTCCAGCCATAGACGGTTATCTATAGGATCAGCAGGTGTTAGTGCGGTCTCAGACACTGAGCTGTCTCTTTGGTCATTGGGACCCCCCCTCCCCCCATCCATGAACCTGTTTCTCCATCTGGAAAATGGGAAAACCAAACCGAGTCTGCGTTTCCTGAACGCCGGGAACCACCTTTCCTATTCCCACAGCCTATGGCTGTCTGTTGCATTTTCACTTAATGTTATTTGCCCCGGTGGTTGACTCACTTTTACAGTAGATATATTTGGAAAGGAGACTTTGTGTCACAGTCCTCCTAACGGAAAAGCAGTGTCACTAAGTCAATGGAAGGGAACCATAAATAAACCTAAATCAGTGCTATACAGTGGCAGTCAGCCGCTTGCCCGGGTCTCCTGGGAGGCCCCCCTGGCTTTTAGTGAAAAGAGATGGAGAAGCCCAGAGGGTAACTTGTACTACACTACGATAACTCTAAGCCTTTCTCCTGACCTGCTCAGAGGGACAGAAAGGATTGGGACTGGGGGAGAGAAGCGCATGTCTGTGATGGAAAGTGACCGGTCATCGCTCACCGCCACGCAGCCCGGGACAAGCACACAGTGGCGTCCCCTCACTCGGGGACTGGCTTTGGCTTTCTGTGTTTGGCACCTGCAGGCTGAAAATACTACCTGGGCCACTGCCGACAAAAACAGTTGGTATGTTTCGAATTGTCCCCGGTCGTGAGTACGGTGATGAACTCTGATACCAACTCAATCCATCCCACCCCGGGCAAGACTCGTCCCTTTGTCCCTAGGATCTGCCTCCCATAACACATGGCAGGAGTGGCATGTGGGCTGGGGGCATAGTTCACTTAGAGTGCTTGCTTGGCATGTACCACCTTAACTAGGTGTGACGCCTCACGCATGGAACCTCAGTACCCAGGCAGCGGAGACAGGAGGATCAGAAGTTCAGGGTTATTCTTGGTTACATAGCAAGTTCGAGGCTAGCGAGGGATCCATGAGAGAGACTCTCCCCATATATATACACATATATAACATGATGGTGTTTATAACTCTTACTTAGTGACCCCAAAGTATACGTAGTAAGGAGGCTAGCAGATCTTTTTTTTTTCTTTTACTTTTATTTATTTATTCATTTGAGAGAGAGAAGCAGAGAAAGAAGAGAGAGAGAGAGAGAGAGAGAGAGATACAGACAGAGACAGAAACAATGGGCATACCAGGGCCTCCAGCCACTGCAAATGAACTCCAGACACATCTGCCACCTTGTGTATTTGGCTTACGTGGGTCCTGGGGAATTGAACCTGGGTCCTTTGGCTTTGCAGGCAAGCGCCTTAACCGCTAAGCCATCTCCCCAGCCCAGAGCTTTTTTTTTTTTTAAACTTTATTTTATTTATTTGCTAGCGGAGAGAGAGAGAGAGAGAGAGAGAGAGAGACAGACAGAGACAGAGAGGAGAGACAGACAGAGAATGGGTATGCCAGGGCCTCCAGCCACTGCAAACAAACTCCAGACACATACGGCCCCTTGTGCATCTTGCTTATGTGGGTACTGGGGAATTGAACCTGGGTCCTTTGGTTTAGCAGGCAAGTGCCTTAACTGCTAAGCCATCTCTCCAGCCCCCCCTCCCCCGGCCCCCTTTTGTTCACTTATTTACTTGGCTATGGAGAGAGTATGGATACACCAAGGCCTCTTGCTGCTGTAAATGAATGCTGTCTGGGAGTCATTTTGTGCATTGGCCATAGTGGGTACTGGGGAATTGAACTGAACCCCAACCAGCAGGCTTTGCAAGCAAGCACCTTTAACTACTAAGCTCTCTTCCCAGCCTGGCCAACACAGCAAGATCTTTAAAAAAGAAAGAAAGAAAGAAAGGGCTGGAGAGATGGCTTTGTGGCTGAGGCACTTGCCTGCAAAAGTCTTAACGACTAGGGTTCAGTTCCCCAGTACCCACATAAAGCCAGATGCACCAAGTGGTACAACTGGCTGGAGTTCGTTTGTAGCAGTTAGAGGCCCTGGTGAGCCCATTCATTCATATTCTCTGTCTCTCTCTCCCCCCTTGCAAGTAATTTAAAACATAACAAAACTAAAAACAGAGCCAATGGGCACGCACGCCTTTAATCTCAGCACTTTGGAGGCAGAGGTAGGAGGATCGTCATACATACATAGTGAATTCCAGGTCAGCGTGGGACCCTTGGGGGGAAAAAAAAATCCCAGCACTCGGGAGGCAGAGGTAGGTGGATCGCTGTGAGTTCGAGGCCACCCTGAGACTACATAGTGAATTCCGGGTCAGCCTGGGCCAGAGCGAGACCCTACCTCGAAAACCAAAACAAAAACAAAAAACAAAGAACAAGTATTGGTACAGTGTATTTCTCCACGTGACCAGGGCAAGGGGGAACACACCTTGTGCTTATTCTTCTGTTTGTCTTAAATACAAGTTTGGGACCTGCTGGTACAGATCACCCTCAGGACGTCAAGGGATGGATGTGATCCTATGGAGACGGAAGACATCCTGCTTAGCAGTGCTCTCCCCCGCCCCGTGTGTGAAGACCAGAGCTAATTACATTACCTTAGGCTGTCAGGCCCTGCTGCTTGGGAACATGGCAGGCTAGGGGTTCCCAAAGCCACAGAACTTCAGAACTTTGCCTCCACGAGCTTCCGGTCAGTGGCTTTTTGTGCAAGTAACAATGTTGTCCAAGAGTATTTCCAGGGGCTGCTGAGTATTTGCACCGCCTCTGACAGCAGGCAGAGGTCTAGGGGGGAAGATAGCTCCGTGGTGGATGCTTTACCAAAGAGTTGTGCTCAAAAAACATGTGGTTCTGGGCGTGGTGGCACACGCCTTTAATCCCAGCACTAGGGAGGGAAAGGTAAGGCGATTGCTGTGAGTTCAAGGCCAGCCTCAGACTATAATGAATTCTCCAGGTCAGCCTGGGCTAGCGAGACCCTACCTCGAACCTCCCCTACCCCCCAAAAAGTGGTTTTGGTGGTCTTTACTTATTGGGCTGTGCCTGGTCTTCAGGCTTCTGAATATACAAACTCAGAAGCATTAAAAAACTTTTTTGAGGGCTGAAGAGATGGCTTAATGGTTTTTCTTGCAAAGCCAAAGGGCCCAGGTTCGATTCCCCGGTACGCACCCTGGTGTCACTGACCATGTACTTCTTGTCTAATGATTTAGGGTAGGCACCCTGTTCACAGGCAGATCAAATAGGGAAACACACACACATGTGTAAGTTGTAGAGAGCTGTCTATATAATTAAAAGGTGGTACTTAGATGTGGATAGGAAATAGAATCTGACTTCAAATTTAAATGACATAGTTTCCATGCCTCCCAAAACACCAGATAACTCCACAGAGGGTGTAGAAAGGGAGGCCTAGTGGAAGCGCCCGGCACCCTCGCCTCCCTGAGGAGGGAAGAATTCAAAGAAAGGATGAATGTGTCAGGGGATCTGAGTGTCTTCTAGGGTTTGTGTTGAAGGAGAGGAGAATGTAGCTCAAGCCAGCAGAGCCAGCAGCCTCAGGCACTTGGAAAACTAGTCCGGATTGGGAGACTCTGTTGGAAGGAAGGTAGAAGCTTCCAGAAGTCTTCGTTGAACCGTGAGAGTAGCTCTCCATGACCAGCCCAGCTAGAGCATGCTACTTACTCAGTGGACAGCGACATGGGAAAGATCCCCATTGGGTCCGACTTCCTGCAGGGGAGCGGTTTCACATGAAACCGTCTTTCCTCACCCGTGAGCTCACTGGGGGCCTTCTCCACAAAGCCTAATTGTTTTGGACCCATAAATGTAAGCTGCTTAATTAATTGACTCAAGTCTCGGGACAGACTTACTTTTCCTTATGAATAAATCCGTCGTCTTAAGTGCTTCTGACTAAGATGGAAGAGGTTGGTGGGAGGACGGAGGGAGGACCCAGGGAAGACCGCGAGCCAGAACCCCTGGTTCTCGGGCTCAACCTGCTGTTGGGCAGCTGTCCGTGGGGCTGTTTCCCTGGAAACAGGACCTGAGCAGAGTCAGGAGTAGCAGATCCCTAGAACCCGTGCTGTACTGTGTGTGTCTGTCTATCCGTCTCGTCTCACTCTGGCCTAGGCTGTAGTCACTGTGTAGTCTCAGGGTGGCCTCGAACTCATAGCGATCCTCCTACCTCTGCCTCCCAAGTGCTGGGACTAAAGGTGTGCGCCACCACGCCCAGCTATGCCTAGCTTTTTAGTATCTCTATATATTGGCTTTTCTGGGTAGGATCTTGCCCTAGCGCAGGCTGACCTTGAATTCACTATGTTGTGTCAGGCTGGCCTCAAACTCACAGCGCTCCTCCTACCTCTTCCTCCCGAGTGCTGGAATTAAAGGCTTGTGCCGCCACGCCTGGCTTTTCTTCTTTTAGTATTTAATTTATTTATCTGCAAGTAGAGAGACCGAGACAATGAGAAGGGAGGAGGAGAATGGGCACACCAGGGCCTCTTGCCACTGTAAACAAACTCCAGATGCATGCACCACTTTGTGCCACCTCTTCTGCAATGGTCCCCGAGCCTTGGAGGGCATGACAGCGATGTCTGAGGGCCGAACACTCCACTGTCACTTTTCACCACTTTGGTGAGTTTTAAGTCACCACCATCAGCTTAAAAGAGAAGCTTCTCTAACCAAAGGTGAGAGCAGCATTAATATATGGGCATAAACCTACGTGTTTAGAGGGCAGTTTGGAGGCATAATACATCCATTCATCCAGACAGCAGTAGTGGGTCCCCCCTAGGCTTGTTTATGACCTCCCAGCTATTCTTGCTCAGCCCTCTGGGTAGCTAGGATTATAGACATCTGCCTCAGCAAATACTAAATAAAAAATACTAAAAAAACAAAACAAAACAATGTTGCCTTGGTGTTTACAGCTCACATCTAGGGAAGGCGTCAGCAGGTGGGGCAGATGATGCTCAGGGGTGAGCAATGGCCAGCAGCAGCTGACTTCTTAGGCTCTCCTGCAGGGTGAGGGCTGCTCACTGTGGTCCAGGGAGCACCAGCGAACCCGCAGGGCCTGACAGTGCAGGGGAGCGTCAGTTAACAGTTACCTCCCACCCCCGCGGGGCTGGGCTCAGGGCCCGGCGCGGAGAGTGGTTAGCTGTTTACCTCATTAAGTGTGGGTTGGATGGGAGCCATCTGGACTGTGCCTGGGTGTCCTAAACAAAGTCCTGCCTGGTTGGTAGGGGCCACATGGATTGTTTACAATGCGCTATTGCTGGGTGTGGTGCATGCCTGTGAGCCAGGCACTGCGGAGGCTGAGGCAGGAAGGTTGAGTCCAAGGCTCGTCTGCGCAGCACAGTCAGACCTGTCTAAAACAGCAGAACCCCGAAAGAAATGTCCCCTTCATCCCACCCGTATACAGGACTCGAGCATATCCAAGTCTTTCTTTTTCTAGATTGTTTGTTTCCTAGATCTTGGCTGAGAGAGAGAATGGACACTCGCCATGGCCTCTTGCCGCTGCAAACAAACTCCAGGTGCATGTGCCACTTTGTGCATATGGTTTTACAGGGGTACTGGGGAATTGAACCCCAGGCTTGTCGGCTTTGCAAGCAAGTGCCTTTAACTGCTAAGCCTCCTTCTCTTTAGCCCTTGATTGCTCTTTACAGATACCTGTTTGTTTACAAGTGTTTGATCATCTTAAAAACATTCCACACACCCCCCCCCCCCCAAGGTAGGGTCTTACTCTAGCCAAGGCTGACCTGAAATGGAGGTTCTCCTACCTCTGCCTCTCGAGTTCTGTGATTAAAGGTGTGTGAGCCGTCATGCTCAGCTAAAACATTCTTTAGCCTACAACAATAATGAGTTTTATTATGACATCTTCATACATATACATCCTAGTACCTTGCTCAAATTCACCCCTCCGACCCTGTCTGTACCTTCCCCTCTGACCTGATCACTGACTTCTTTCTTTTTTTTTTTAATTTTTTTTTGTTCATTTTTATTTATTTATTATTTGAGAGTGACAGAGAGAGAGAGAGAGAATGGGCACGCCAGAGCCTCCAGCCACTGCAAACGAACTCCAGACGCATGCGCCCCCTTGTGCATCTGGCTAACGTGGGTCCTGGGAAATCCAGCCTCGAACCAGGGTCCTTAGGCTTCACAGGCAAGCACTTAACCGCTAAGCCATCTCTCCAGCCCTGACTTCTTTCTTTACCACAAAATAGTCCCCTTTCTGTTTTCTTTTTTCTTTGTTTTGAGGTAGGGTCTCACTCTGGCTCAGGCTGACCTGGAATTCACTATGTAGTCTCAGGGTGGCCTTGAACTCACAGCGATTCTCCTACCTCTGCCTCCCGAGTGCTGGGATTAAAGGCGTGCGCCACCACGCCCGGCTCCCCTTTCTGTTTTCTTGTCAAGTAAGTACTTTTGAAAGACTCATTATATTTATTTATTTATTTATTTATGTTTGTTTTCTGAGGTAGGGTTTTTCTGTAGCTCAGGCTGACTTGGAATTCAGTATGTAGTCTCAGGGTAGCCTCGAACTCATAGCTATCCTCCTACTTCTGCCTCCCTAGTGCCAGGACTAAAGGTGTGCACCACTGGCCCAGCCAGTAAATAATTTAGGAGAGAGAGAAAAACAGAAAGAGGCCGACACATAAACAGTGACTATGGGCACACCAAAGTCAGTGACTTCCAATTGCATGTGCCACTTTTGTGCATCTGGCTTTACATGGGTACTGGGGAATCAAGCCCAGGCCATCAGGCTTTGCATGCAAGCTCCTTTAACCACTAATCATCTCCAGCCCTTAAGTAGCACTTTTCAAAATGCCGGACATGGTGGTGCATGCCTCTAATCCCAGCACTTGGGGCCAGCCTGAGACTACATAGTGAATTCCAGGTCAGCCTGGGCTAGAGTGAAACCTTGCCTCAAAAAAAAAAAAAAAAAAAAAAAAACCCCACAAAACTCTTTTTACAATTGTTATTTTATTTAGTAATAATAATTGTTTTATTTATTTGAGAGAAAGAGAATGGGTATGCCAGGGCCTTCAGCCACTGCAAACAAACTCCACATTCATGTGCCACCATGTGCATGTGGCCTTACATGGGACCTGGGGGATTGAACCTGGGTCCTTTGATTTTGCGGGTAAGAGTCTTAACTGCTAAGCCCCAAACCACCACCTTTTTTTAAAATTTATTTATTTATTTATTTTATTTATTTATTTTTTAACTTATTTCAAGGAAAGAGAGAAAGTGGGCACACCAGAGCCTCTTGCCGCTGCACCCGACCTCCAGACACATGTGCTACTTTCTTGCACCTGGCATTACGTGGGTACTGGGGAATCGGACCCAGGCCACCAGGCTTTGCCAGCAAGTGTCTTAACCTCTGGGCCATGTCTCCAGCCCTCAAGTAGCACTTTGAAATGATGCCTCACCTCAGTTCATCCTCACCTGAGGTCTGAGGAATGGTGTTAATCCTCATTTTTATGATGATGAAAATGAGACCCTGTTGAAGGTCACCTAGCTGGTTAGCAGGAGGCTGAGCCCGAACCAGCGACAGAGTCAGATGGACTCCCAGACCCGAACTCTGGTGTTTCTATGGACAGAGGATTTAACTCAATTCCAACCCTCCCTCCCCCAGGTAATAAGGTCTCACTCTAGCCCAGGCTGACCTGGAATTCACTATGGAGTCTCAGGGTGGCCTCGAACTCACGGCAGTCCTCCTACCTCTGCCTCCCGAGTGCTGGGATTAAAGGCATGCGCCACCACACCCGTCTTCATAGGGCCTTTTTGCTTTTCTTGAAGGTCTTGGTTTTTCCTGAAGGACCTGCTTTCCTTACCTGCACCAACATTGAGTTCTAAGCTATATTCTTTACTTTATTTCCCAAGGATAGGGAGCAAACATATCCACTCCCATTGCTTTGGTATCTTAGGCATTCACCAGGCAGGAGGAATTAAAATGCTTGCCTTGAGCCAAATAGCCTTGAATACAGCGTTGGGGTTCGCAGTCCCTTGTTGGAGTAAACAGGTTAAGCAATTACATGATTGCTCAGGTCATGCTCCTGAAATTCCGCAACCTTCCCTCTCATCCTCCCCGGAACCCTGCTGGGCTTTTCTCTGCTGGGGGATCAGGAGACCTTGCAGCCGCCTTCTCTGTGGCGACCTGTGCTGGGTGGTCCCAGCCACATAACCAGCTGACTGGCCTGGTTGCTGCCATCTTTCTCTTTTTTCCTTTCTTGGAGTTCTGAAACTCATTAGAGATTCTAGCATTCCCGAGATTCCTTCTGTGATTGGTTTGGTAAAACATTTCATTTCTTCATTTCCCCAGTTGACCCTACTCTGCCCCTTGCCCTTCACTGGACTGTCTGGGTACCTGCCTGTCGATCGGGGAAGTGCTCTGTGCTTGGCTATCGTCTAGGCTAAAGAATTCCCGACAACGCCTTCTGCATTGGGCCCAGCCTGGTTTCTCAAGTGAATCTGGCCTTGTCTTTCAGGATAAACTTTAGATTTGCATCAGTCCTCTTTGGCAAAAGGATCTTCTTAGTATTTGTGTTTGTTTTCCTCTAAGAAGCCTCAATGTCTATACACTCACCCCCACTTCCATCTCTTGTTAAAGAGCCGTTCTCCTGATCTTACTGTTCTCATGGTCTTACCCTGGTGTGGCGGAGTAGCGGTAGGGATGGTGTGTGATTTCTGGGGATTGAGGCCTTGGGTGCTAGGCAAACACTGCTACTGAACTGTAGTCCCAAGCCTTCTTAAAAACCAAAAACAAAACAACACCAACAAAAACCAACAACTTTATTTGCAAAGAGAGAGGAACTAGGTGTACCAGGGCCCCACCTTGTACATCTGGCTGTCTGTGGGTACTGGGGAATTGAACCCCGGCCAGCAGGTTTTGTAAGCAAGTACCTTTAAGCCACCTCACCATCCCTCTTTTTTACTTTTTTCTTTTGTTTGTTGGTTTTTGTTTTTCGAGGTAGGGTCTCTCTTTAGCCCAGGCTGACCTGGAATTCACTGTGTCGTCTCATAGTGGCTTCGAACTCAGAGATGCTCCTGTCTCTACCTGCTGGGGTTAAAGTCATGCACCACCACACCTGGCTTCTTTTTTACTTTTTATTCTGAGATAAGGTCTTTTTGAAGTTGCCCAGGCAAGCCTTAAATTTGTGATCCTCCTACCCCAGCCTCCAAAGTGTGGAGATTACAGACCTGTATGGCCAGACCCGGGGCTCTATTGACGATTTTGTTCTGGGGACCTTTGTGACAAGGGAGCGTGGGGTTGGGAGGAAATTAATACCAGGAAGACCAAGACTGGACCATGTTCACCATGCACGTTTGGTCTCTGTCAATTGCCATTTTTCTGATGAGTTAGAAAGCAATTGGGAAACTTTGTGGATTTTTTTCTGCATTAAGAGGTTCTTTCTCCCAAAGGCAAGGAATAGAAACTCACTGGGCACCGTGTGTTAGGTTTTGCTTAGAGTTCACAATAGCGGACCGAGATGGACAGATTCTGGGACCAAAGACTTCATTGTAATGAGCGAGGGAGAAAGGGGGCAGAGAGAGAGAATGAATTAAGAGAGAGGGAAGGGAGAATTGCACTCACCTGCAACAGGAGGACGCGTGAGGGCCAGGGAGAGAGGTTTTATGGAGAGAAGAGAAACTTTATTTTATTTATTTATTTTTTGGGGTTTTTCTAGGTAGGGTCTCACTGTAGCCCAGGCTGACCTGGAATTCGCTATGTAGTCTCAGGGTGGCCTCCAGCTCACAGTGATCTTCCTACCTCTGCCTCCCTAGTGCTGGGATTGAAGGCATGCACCTCCATGACTGGTTTGAGAACCTTTTCTGTGAGTGAGGAGTTTGGGTGATGAGCAAAGGTGTGGGGTTAGGGCAATGTCCAGAAGTATCCTCAACTGCAATGCCAGGAGGCAGTCCTGCCAGGTGGTAGGGGAGAGACGGGATGGGTGGAGCTCCAAGACTCTTAAGAGCAATTAGTATCTTTTAGGCTGAGGATCCAAGCCGGGAGTGGTGACATGGTCCTGTAATCCCAGCCCTGGGGAGGCAGAGACAGTCTAGCCAAATCAGTGAGCTCCAGGTTCAGTGAGAGAGAGCCCGCCTAGAAAAGCAGGTCTCTTCACTGAGGAACACACCTGATGTTGATCGCTTCTCTGGTCTCCATGTACATCAATCTACATGTTTTCCCACACACATGAACACACCTGCATGCACACGACATACATACATGCAGAATTTTTTTTTTCCCCGAGGTAGGGTCTCACTATAGCCCAGGTTGACCTGGAATTCACCATGGAGTCTCAGGGTGGCCTCAAACTAATAGTGATCCTCTTACCTCTGCCTCCTGAGTGCTGGGATTAAGCCCCCATGCCTGGCTTAATTCTTGTATAAGTGACAAGATTAACCATATAGACCCCTTGACCCGCATATGCATGCCTTTCTCTGAGCCAGTTACAGTTTTGGGGACCTGTCATGTATACACACCTGCATACTGGGTGCTTAACAAGGAACCTGGGTTCGCAGACCCATAGGAAGTCCTGCAGCGGGGCACTCAGAACCATTACGTCTCTCTTCTGAGTGGGTGTTCCATTGCACACAATGTGGCCGGCTCACGGGGAAGAAACCACAATATTCAGCTTTTTTAAAAAATTCATTTACGAGATTATGTGCACATCAGTGGCCCTTGCTGCTGCAAACAAACTTCAGACACATGTGCCCTTTTTTTTTTCGGGGGGTGGTTGAGGTAGGGTCTCACTGCAGCCCAGGCTAACCTGGAATTCACTCTGTATTCTTGAACTCATGGCAATCATCCTACCTCTGCATCCCAGGTGCTGGGATTAAAGGCGTGCGCCACCACGCCTGGGTACACATTTTATGTGTCTGGCTTTGCATGGGTACTGGGTACTTGGGAATTGGATCTGGGCCAGCAGGCTTTGCAAGCAAAAGAATTTTAACCACTAAGCCATCTGCCTAGCTCTGGATTCAGTATTTATTGTAAGATCCAATCCAGTCTGGGTAGCTGTGGACTGAGAGGGACTGGGGGGTGGGGTAACCTTTAAAACAAAATGGGGTGCGTTGAGTATGCTGTTAAAGTTGTGCTATAGGCCAGTGGCTCTAAAGAGACAGCATCTCTTCTGTCCAAGATGTTGAGCATAAACAGTATCTGGGGCTCGTCTCCAAGCTGGGAACATGTCACTTGAAGTTCCAGATCGCCTACATGGATGGCTCCTTCCTGCCTGGAAGCAGCGGCAGCCCATCGCCTCGGGGCTTCTTTGAGCTGGCCCCTGCTCCCGTGCGAGCCCTTCCTTCCGGCTCAGGCACCCTCGGAGAGGCCGCAGGGGAAGCTCTTCCTTCCAGGCCCCAGTCAGCATGACTCGGGATGGCTTCAGCTGGAAAAACTGATTCAACGCATGCATCGGGCCAAGGATTTCCCCAAACACTAACCAGCGTTTCCAGTGATTCCTTCCAGTGTGTTGGCCTTGGATTTGCAGGGAATTTTGTCCACTGTGGCTCCAGTGGCTTCTGTTGTCCAGAAGATAAGGAGTTTGTGTGGACAAGTCTGCCTGGGCAAGGGATGTGTCCTGTCACCAGCCTGACCTCTACTAGGTGTGACAACATTTCTTTTTTCTTCTTTTCCCATCTTTTTTTGAATGGGCAGGCCAGGGCCTCCTGCCACTGCAAATGAACTCAGATACATGGGTCACTTTTGCATGTGGCTTTATGTGGATACTGGGGAATTGAACCTGGGTCCTTAGGCTTCTCAGACAAGCGCCTTGAGGCACTTTCTGTAGCAGCCCTGAGTTTATATAGATAGGAAGATGGGGGTCAGTCCCTGCTCTGGGTGTCACAAGGAGCTGTGGTGGCTGAGGTAGATTCGAGATCCCTTTAGTCACAGGAATTCAGCTTCCCTTTTACAATACCACCTGCTAGGAAGAATAAGGCAGAGTTTGTAGCTTGGAGGAATACATGAGTCTTGAGAATGAACAAGCAGGGGCCAGGGAGATGGGTCACCGGTTAAAGTCATTTGCTTGCAAAGCCTGCTGGCCCAGGTTCGTTTTCCCGGTGTGATGGATTGCATCAGATGTGCCCCACAATGTCACGTATTTTGAGTGCTTGCTCCCCACCTGGTGGCAGTTGAAGGGGTGGGGTCTTGCTGGAGGAGGCCTGTTTCTGGGGGCAGGCTTAGGGGTGTTGTACCAGCTCCCTCTTGTCCGAGGTTGGCCCGCTCGCTTCCTATCAGCTGCTAAGGCAATTAGTGATGACATGCTGTCCCCTGACATCCTGACGTCCCCTGAAGGCTGTGAGCCAAGACAAACCCTTTCCTTCCATCAGCTGCTTAAAAAAAAAAAAAAAACTTTATTATTTATTTATTTATTTGAGAGAGAGAGAGAGAGAGAGAGAGAGAGAGAGAGAGAGAGAGAGAGAAAGGCAGAGAGAATGGGCGCGACAGGACCTCCAGCTGCTGCAAATAAACTCCAGACACATGCGCCCCCTTATGCATCTGGCTTTCGTGGGTCCTGGGGAATCAGAACTGAGGTCCTTTGGCTTTGCAGGCAAACTCCTTAACTGCTAAGCCATCTCTCCAGCCCCCCACCAGCTGCTTTTGTTAAGGTGTTTTGGACAAGCAACGAGAGGGTACCCACTTAAAGCTAGGTACAAAAAAGTGGTACATGCATCTGGTGGTTGTTTATAGTATTAAGAGACCCTGGTGTACACTCACAAATAAATAGTAAAGAAAAAGACAAAACAAAAACGGCCTTATTGAGATACGATTCATCTATCATAATATTCACTCCTGTATATATATATATTTTTTTACTTTCTTTTTAACACCCCCGCCCCCCTGAGATAGGGTCTCACTCTAGCCCAGGCTTAACTGGAATTTGCTCTGTAGTCCCAGGCTGGTCTCAAACTCACAGCGATCCTCCTACCTCTGCCTCCTGAGTGCTGGGATTAAAGGCGTGCACCATGCCCTGTTTTCTCTTTTAAAGTATACAATTTTTAGTATATTTAGAGAGCTATGCAACTGTCACTACTCTATAATTTCAGGACGTTCTTAAAATATTTCTTTGGTTCATTTTTTTTATTTGTTTATTTGAGAGTGACCGAGAGAGAGAGAAAGAGGCAGAGAGAGAGAGAGAGAGAGAATGGGCGCACCAGGGCTTCCAGCCACTGCAAACGAACTCCAGACGCGTGCGCCCCCTTGTGCATCTGGCTAACGTGGGTCCTGGGGAATCGAGCCTCAAACCGGGGTCCTTAGGCTTCACAGGAACGCGCTTAACCACTAAGCCATCTCTCCAGCCCTCAGGACATTTTTAAATGCTTTATTTATTTGAGAGAGGGTGAGGAACGCACCAGGACCTCCAGCCCCTGCAAACAAACCCCAGACGCTTGTGCCACCTTGTGCATACCTGGATACTGGGGAATTGAACTGGGTTTCTTAGGCTTTTCAGGCAAGCATCGTAACCACTAAGTGTACTCTCCAGCCCAGTTTCAGGATAGTTTAAATCTCCTCATCCCTCGCCTTCCTTAGCAGCCACTTCCTTTTCCTCCCTCTCCTTGGGCCACGGATTGCTCTGCCCTCTCCCACAGTGGGTTCGCAGAGCACGTGTTGTGACGTAAGTGACTTCTTTTCCTTGACGGAATGTTTTCAGGTTTCATCCATGTTCTATCCATATTCACTTTATGATCAAAGGGTGGAAGGCACAGGGCTTGGATGTGAGATAAAGCTGTAAGGCTGGGGTGTAACTTGGAGGCAGCACATGGCCCTGCCTAGCATGCAGGAGACCACCACGTCCTGTCTCTGGCACTGCAAAAACAGGTGCGTAAAATGTTCAGATTTATTTTTCCTTTGCTTGGTGAGTTTTTCTTAGAATACTGAGTCTCCTCTGTTTGGAGATGAAATGGGATACGTTTTCAGCCTCCTTGTACCCAAGTAGTTGTTTTTCTTAAGTATTTTGACATCTGGAAGGGAAGTTGGTTCCTAAATGGTAGTGCTTTCTGCCAAGAAAATGAATATATGTTAATGAACATAGGTGTTCAACAGTCAGTTGTAGTAAAGTTTCACCCCATACTTACTTTCTGATATTTGACTTATTTTTGGAAATTTTCATGATGTAATTTTTTCTCTCTTCCTCTTCATAAGTTATTGGAAGCCTTCAATTCTACAGATAGTATGGAAAAAAATGGTTACAACAAACCCTCACACACCTTCCTGTGGTCTCCACTTACTGCATTTTTTGTTTTGGGTTTTTCTTTTCTTGCTTTGTTGAGGCAGGGTTTTATACTATAGTTTAAACTTCCTTGAAGGCCGCTCTGTATCCCAGGCCGACCTCAATCTCACATCAATCCTCCCATCTCAGCCAAATTTTGATGTGTTACATTATCATACATATATGTGTCTCCTGTAAGGGTCCCCGTTCCACAATCAGACACAATATGTTATTTAAAAAAATTAAAAATATAATTGTCATGTGTGGTGGCGCACACCTTTAATCCCAGCCTTTGGGAGACAGAGGTAGGAGGACCGTTATGAGTTTGAGGCCAGCCTGAGAATACATAGTGAATTCCAGGTCAGCCTGGGCTAGAGCAAGATCCTACCTTGAACCCCACCCCCAATACACACACACACACACACACACACACACACACACACACACACAATATGTAATATGTTTTTAAGTGTTCTACAGACTTCAGAAAATTGTTCTTGTAAACTGGGAAGATGAGTCTCATGTCCCCAGAGTTGGGTAGCTCAGAACAGAGCACCTACATATTTAAGAAAGGTGTCAAATGGGCTGAGAGAGTGCAGCTGAGTGCCACCACACCCAGCCTTTCTTAGTATTTTTATCTATTTTATTTGCAAAGAGGGAGAAGAGAGAGAGAGTGCGTGTGTGTGCATGCGTGCATGTGCTAGGACCTTTTGCCAGTGCAAATGAACTCACTACCCACACCCTTGCTATTAAGAACCTCTAGAGGAGAGATTGCCAAATGGAGGCTCTTAAACTATAAGGGCTGGGGTGCTTGACAGAATGTATAAATTGTCCCAGAACTTGGAAGAAATACCTCCTTGACTTTACTGGTCTGGCATAGCAATAGTAGGTTGCAGAATTTTTTCGATTGTAATCCCAGCTCCACGTCTCCCCAGTGGTGTGGCTTTAGTCAAGGTTTTGGGTCCCGGTTTGCTTGTCTGAGTCAAGATAATAATGGGTTTTAGTGTCTTGGACCTTTTCCATGTTTGAGAAGACTGTGAAATGTTTAACACAAGTCCTGGTTCACAGTGAAAGCACAAGACATGTTTCAAAAGTTTATTTATTTACTTGAGAGAAGGAGGCAGAGCAAGAAAGAATGGTCACACCAGGGCCTCCAGCCATTGCAACCAAACACCAAACACATGCGCCACCTTGTGCATCTGGCTTACGTGGGTCCTGGGGAATTGAACCTGGGTCTTTTGGCTTTTCAGACAAGTGCCTTAAACGCAAAGCCATCTCTCCAGCCCACAAGACATTTGATTGAATGAGAGTCTAGTTGTTTCTTCCCCTCATGTTGGGGCTTAAACCTGTGTCCTCAGAAATACTGAGCATGCTATACCACTGAACTACACCTCACATTCTTTTGTTTTCAGACAAGGTCTCGTGTATTGTAGGTTGGCCTTAAAAATCCTGATTCCCGAGTGCTGGGATCAGAGGTGTGGCCAGCACACCCACCTCCCATTTCTAGTTCTTAAAAGGGTCTAAAGCCTGTTTTAATTAAAAGCCTATGATTATACAGTATATTGCTTGTCAGTTTTCTTCAGGTATCCAGGCTCTTGATTTAACTTATCACTGTTTCTACAACAAACGGATGTCAGCCCATAGCATCATGGGTTCAGCATATTATCTGTACTGAGCTAATTTAAGAAATAAAATCTTGGGGGCTGGAGAGATGGCTTAGCAGTTAAGCGCTTGCCTGTGAAGCCTAAGGACCCCGACTCGAGGCTCGATTCCCCAGGACCCACGTTAGCCAGATGCATAAGGGGGCGCACGCATCTGGAGTTCGTTTGCAGTGGCTGGGGGCCCTGGCGCACCCATTCTCTCTCTCTCTGCCTCTTGCTCTCAAATAAATAAGTAAAAATAAACATCACCAACAACAAAAAGAAATAAAATCTCGGGCTTAGCAGTTAAGGTGCTTGCCTGTGAAGCCTAAGCACCCAGGTTTGATGCCCTAGTACCCATGTGGTCCAGATGGACAAGGAGGCACTTGAATCTGGAGTTTGTTTGTAATGGCTGGAGGCCCTGGAGTGCCCATTCTACCTGCCTCTTTTTCTCTTTCTCTCTCAGATGAATAAATAAAATATTAAAAGAAGCCAGGTGTGGTAGCGCATGCCTTTAATCCCAGCACTTGGGAGTCAGAAGTAGGAGGATTGCCATGTGAGTTCAAGGCCACCCTGAGACTACATAGTGAATTCCAGGTCAGCCTGAGCTAGAGCGAGACCCTACCTCGGAAAACCAAAAAAAGAAATAATAAATAAATAAATAAATAAAATAAAATAAGAAAATATCAAATTATATGCACATTTATATACATTTGTATTATTATGAGCCTGAGATACCTTACCCAGAGGGGTGATAGCTGAGAGGAGTACCCCTAACCACTTTCACCAATGGCATTATTCTGGAAACAAACCTCCTTGGAGAGATTCATGCTTCAAACGTTACATCAGCTTCTGTTCTATGCCCTCCGCTATGGTGGGCACCATTGACCCATAGGATTTATTCCCGATGGATGATCCACCCATGTTTTCATGTAGGACTAAGACATCTCCAGCCATCAGTATATAGAGCACAGGCACATTGAAAGTGCATCATCTGGGGAGATGGCGCATTGGTTAAAGGCACTTGCCTAACGGCCTGGGTTCGATCCCCCGGTACCCACATTAAAGCCAGAGCTCATGCATCTGTATCAAAAGATCCTAGCACACCTCTCTCTTTATTCTCACTGTTTGCAAATAAGCTAGATAAAAATACTAAGAAAGGCCAGGCATGGTGGCACACACCTTTAATCCTAACACTTGAGGCAGAGGTAGGAAGATCACCATGAGTTCAAGGTTAGCCTGAGACTATATAGTGAATTCCAAGTGAGCCTGGGCTAGAGTGAGACCCTATCTCGAAAAACTTAAAATAAAAGTAAAAAGCACATTATCCAATTTCTCGTTTGCATCTTCAGAGTAAAGTAAGGATACGTGAGAATCAACGAGAGTGCAGAATTCTTCTGGATCTTTGTCCCATAATTCTCACCATTTTAGAGACCTCTAATTTTTATCTATTTTGGTTTCTTTTGTTTTTATTTTGTGACAGAATCTCACTCACTATGTAGCCCTGTCTGGCATGGAACTTGCTATATAGATCAGTATAGCTTTGAACTTACAGTGATCATCCTGCCTCTGCCTCCTGAGTAATAGAACTATAGGCATGAGCCTCCATGCTGGCCTCTTTAAAATACATATATATGTATATATATATATGTATATGTATATATATTTATCTATTTGACAGAGAAAAAGGGCAGAGAGTGAGAAAGTGGGTATGCCAGTGCCTCCAGCCACTGCAAACGAACTCCAGACGCGTGCGCTCCCTTGTGCATCTGGCTAACGTGGGTCCTGGGGAATCAAACCTGGGTCCTTTGGGCTTGCAGGCAAATGCCTTAACTGCTAAGCCATCCCGCCAGCCCCTGGCCTCTTAATTTGTATCCTGATGGATGGATATATATTGTGTATTTTCTTTTTTTTTTTTTTTTTTGGTTTTTCTTTTGGTTTTTCGAGGTAGGGTCTCACTCTAGCTCAGACTGACCTGGAATTCACTATGGAGTCTCAGGGTGGCCTCGAACTCATGGCGATCCTCCTACCTCTGCCTCCCGAGTGCTGGGATTAAAGGCGTGTGCCACCACACCCGGTTATATTGTGTATTTTCATTGTAAGGAGGATCAAATTTAGGGTTTTATACATGCTAAGTATATATTTTTTCTCTCTTTTTTCTTTTACTTTTTCTTTTTCTTTCAGGTTATTTTGAGATAGGGTCTTGCTGTAGCCCAGGCTGACCTGGAATTCACTATGTAGTCTCAAGGTGGGCTCAAGCTCACTGCAGTCCTCCTACCTCTGCCTCCCAAGGGCTGGGATTAAAGGTGTGTACCACCATGCCAGCAGGCACTAGGTATATTTTCTGTTACCTCAGATCAGTCAGTCAGTCAGTCAGTCAGTCAATTTCTCTATCCATCCATCCGTGTAAGACATTTGCCCTCTCTACCTAAGACACCCCCTCCCTGGTTTTGCTGTTTTGAGATAGGGTCTCATTACCCCAGGCTGGTCATGTGTCCAAGGCTGAGCTTGGTGTTCAGATGTTCCTGCCGCCACCTCCCAAGTGCTAGACTGACAGGTATGTGCTGCTATATGCACTTTTTTTTATTGTTGTTTTATTTATTTGAGAGCAACAGACAAAGAGACAGAGAGCGAGCGAGCGAGCGAGAGAGAGAGAGAGAGAGAGAGAATGGGTACATCAGGGCCTCCAGCCACTGCAAACGAACTCCAGATACATGGGCCCTTGTGCATCTGGCTAACGTGGGTCCTGGGGAATCGAGCCTTGAACCAGGGTCCTTAGGCTTCACAGTCACGCACTTAACCGCTCACCCGTCTCTCTTCAGCCCCCGTTTTGTTTGTCTGAATGTAGCGCTGGGGACCAGACCTGGGGCTTGGCATGTGCTAGGCCAGGTGCATATCAGACAACATTCTGCCAGCTGGGCTCGATGGCAGCCCTTTTATTATTTATTATTTATTCATTTTGGTGGAGCGTTTGTTGTAAGGTGTAACTGACAACTTAGGAAATCACATAAGCCAGACAAAGGGAGAAAAGATCACATGTGTTCTCACCAACTGGCGTTGCCTGAAAAAGCAGTTAAATTTGAACCTTAGGTAAACAGTGCCTTGCTTTCTAACATAAGTATTCCCAGCTTGTGTCAGGCGGTTCTTACATGTTACAAGTCACTGAACGAGGCTGGAGCTAAGTAATTATTTATTCTTTACCTAAGTTAGTCATATTTACCCGTGCGGTGTTTACTTTCAGACTCTGGTAGTGACCCTAGGTCCTACTGCAGGCCCAGAGATGCCTCAAGGGGTCCCTGAACCCTGGGGCAACTCCTGTCACAGGCCCTGGGACGGGGTGGGGGGTGGGGTGGGCAGATTAGCAATTAGCTGAGAGTGACCTCACTCTGGAGGAATGTGCTCTTGCTAGGTATTAGCCGAGGTTTAGGCTCCAGGGTGCCATTGTCAGGAGCTGGTCGGGGATGGTGATGTCATCCGCAGGGACAGCCTCCAGGCCTCAGGGAGACGCTCTCTCTGAGGCCGGGGCTCCGGTTTGGGTAATAAATGGGAAAGGAGCTCTCACAGGTGGGACGTGGAGGAATTTCTGACGCCACCAAGCCTGCTGGAGCCTCCTGCCTGGGGGCTGCCCCCAGCCACGTGTCTGGATGTTTCTGGATGCTTCTAGTGCGCCCTGCGCTTGCACTGTTGACCCAAGGCCTTGGGGAGATTGGCTCATTCTTCATGACGCTGCTGGAGCTGCAAAGGGGGTGTCAGGATGGTCCTGCGGCTTTGAATGGGGCCCTCGAACTGGGTCTGCAAGGAGAGGCGGATGTGGTTGTAGGAAGTCCCTTGCCTTTGCACCCAGCCCTTCGCTGTGGGAGGACTTCTGGATGGGACGGGGCGGGGGAAGAGTTCTCTGGATGTAGACACTGACAGTACCCCCTTGATCTTGGAAACTGAGCACGCTTTGAGCCCCACCTGCTCCGCCCCACATTTTTGGAAGATAGGGTCTTGCTCTGTAGCTCTGGCTAGCCGGTCATGCACCATAAAACCTGGACTGGCTTTCAGCTTGGAGCTGTCCTCATTCCCCTGACTCATCCTTTCTGTGCTGTGATTCCAGGCGTGTTCTACCACACTTCTCATGTGCGTGCGTGTGTGTGTGTGTGTGTGTGTGTGTGTGTACACACGAGCGCATGTTTGCTTGTTGGCTAAGTGAACGACACTGTTACCTTGGATGGGGCCTATGTTGGGGGAGTGAGTGGCATTTTAGGGAAAATCTTTTTTGGTTTTTTGAGGTTGACCTGGAATTTACTATGTAGTCTCAGGGTGGCCTCGAACTCACGGCCATCCTCCTACCTCTGCCTCCCGAGTGCTGGGATTAAAGGCGTGCACCACCACGCCCAGCTTGAAAATCTTTATTAAGAATTGGGCCTGAGCCGGGCATGTGCAGAGGTAGGAGGATCACCGTGAGTTCAAGGCCACATGGAGACTGCATAGTGAATTCCAGGTCAGCCTGAGCTACAGTGAGACTCTACCTCAAAAACCAAAAACAAACAAACAAGAAGAGTTGGGCCTGATCACACTTTCGCTTTTGTATATGGGCCTTGGCCATTCCTGACTGTCTGAGTCTCTGACCCTTTTGTAGCTCCAGGAGGCAAGGACGAGTTCTTCCCAGTGACGCTTGCCTGTCACCTCAGTGACCCCGCTCTACTGCCCCTGTGAGGTTGCACGGTCAAGGGTTCTTTAAGAAAGAAGCACTGAGGGCTGGAGAGATGGCTTAGTGGTTTAAGGTACTTGTTGGCAAAGCCAGTTGGCCTGGGATCAATTCCCCAGTGCCCACATAAAGCCAGCTGTGCAGAGTGACACATGTGTCTAGACACTAGGCCCTGGTGCATTCTCACCTTGAATCCTGACAGTAGGGAGGCTGATGTAGGACGATCACTGTGAGTTCGAGGCCAGGCTGAGACTATATAGTCAACTCCAGGTCAGCCTAGGCTAGAGTGAGACCCTACTTTGAAAAACGAGTCAACCAACCAAACGGAAAACAACCTCCAAGAAGAAAGAAGAAAGCCTTGAAACATCTTTTCTAGAAGGAGGTTTCCTTGCTTTTACAACCAGCCTACTAGTCGATGTGATCCCCGCAGCCTGGGTGCGGCTGAGCTCTCCCGCTCATTTATCCTTCCTCCCCTCCCCTCTCGCCCCCCTTCCCCCATAAGTACATACATAGACACACATATGCACGAAAAAAGAACTTTCAGGTCCATCCTCGTCAGGGCCCGAGTCTGACTGGTGTCATGGTTGAGGCATTGTGACTCCTGGCCCTGTGAGTAGGACAGCAGAAGAAGAGGGGAAACAGGGTCCCATTTTCTCACTTGTTCACAGACGTCTCAGATGCTACGAACAAACTGCAGCTTCCAGCGGCCGTGACGTTGATGTGCGCGGCAGGATGCCATCTCAGAAACCGGGGCAGGTGGCAGGTGGCGTCCTATGGCTGGTCTGTGTGTGGTGTGCGGTGACCCGTCTCTAGTGACCAACGCTGTGGTCAGGCAGAAGAGGAAGTGCTCTTGGGGTGGATAATGGCTTCAGACGACATCACAGCACAGCCGTTGAGTCATGTGGCGACTGGAGCCCCCTGCCAAGGCTAGTTTGTGTGCCCCATTCGCTCCATGTGTCACAGGGACACTTATGTCCACTAACCCCTGCATTTATGTCACTTGAAGCTACTAAGTGCACTCCATTCCTGGGAGGTAAAGACATTGTCAGCCTGCTTTACAGATGAAGAGTGAGGTCACCGGGATAATGACCTAACCTCTCTGGGTCACAGAGACGTTCCACCTTCTGTCCCAATAAAAAGAAACGAAAACAGAGTCTTAGATGAGTTTGTTAATGTCAAAGATAAGTTCTTGTTTTTAAATTAGAAGGTGAATCAGCCTGGAGAGGTGGCTCAGTGGTTAAAGGTGCTTGCTTGCAAAAGTCTGCAGATCCAGGTTCGGTTCCCCCGTATCCACGAAAAGCCAGACGCACAAAGTGGCACATGCATCTGGAGTTTGTTGACATGGCAAGAGGCCCTGGCATGCTCGTAATCACTCACACTCCCTCTCTCCTCAAAAATAAATTATACTAAAAAATGGAAAGAGCCGTTAGAATATGTTCATTTAAAAACCTTTATGTAGCCGGGTGTGGTGGTGCACACCTTTAGTCCCAGCACTTGGGAGGCAGAGGTAGGAGGATTCCCAAGAGTTTGAGGCCACCCTGAGACTACATAGTGAATTCCAGGTCAGCCTGGACCAGAGTGAGACCCTACCTTGAAAAATAACTAACTAACTAACTAAATACCTTTGTGTATTCTTGCTAAGTTTAAAGGCCTTCTCTGAGGACACGGCCTGATCTGGAAGCACAGCACCTTAGAGTGAAGAACAGACAGGCTGGGCACAAGGCGCTGTGGCCCACTATGGTGCTTCCCTGCCACGTCAGGGAAGACCTGCCGCAGGGGGAGGGAGCAAGAGGGTTTAGAAGATAGATTCCAGAGACAAAGGGCTCTTCTGGGCTGCAGAACCCCCGAGCCTGAGGACCAGGAGTGGGAAGTGAGGGAAGGTGTGAGGTCCGGCATTCCTGACGCGCCGGGAGGACCCTTTGTGATGTTGGCGAGGGAGGGGAGACCCTTACGCGTGGCTCACACCTGTAATTCCCAAACGAAGCCAGAGGACGTGCACTCGGGGGGCCGTTCTGAGCTACAGAGCGAGATCCTATCTAAATAAATTATGAGCAGTGACAACAAAACACCTCTCATGAGGGCTCACATTTAATTGTGGTTAACTTGAACTTAAAATAATTCAAACTAAATGAAATTCAAACTCAGTAACCAAATTTCAAGCACTGGATGACCATCAGTTCTCATCACTATCCGGTTGGACAGTGTGAACATAAAATATTTGGGAGCAAGTTCATGTACATGTTTGCTTTTGAGGTAGGGTCTCTCTGTAGTTGTAGGTTGGTTTCAAACTCATAGTCATCCTCCTACCTCTGCCTCCGAGTGCTGGGATTAAAGGTGTTCACAGCTATGCAGGCTAATAATATTTTATTCATTTGTTCTGTCTCTGTGTGTGTGTGTGTATGGGCATGCCAGGGTCTCTTGCTGTTGCAAAGGAATGTCAGTCAGGCTTTAAGTGGGTGGCTGGGGAATTGGACCTAGGCCAGTAACTTTGCAAACAAACATCTTTAATCACTGAGCCATCTCCCCAGCCCCAACATTTTCTAACTAATGAAATTAGTTTCTAACTAATGAAAAGTCTGAGCAAATCACAGAAAACAAGCAATCATCTTAGTGAAATAAGTGTATTATCTCTTATCAACTATCCCAAATAGCTAAATTTGCTCATCTCAACATTGAGAAAATATATGTGTCTTTCATGTGGATGAAAGCCCTCGAATCACACAGTGTCTTAAAATTAAACTTTCAAATTTACATTTTAAGTTGACCAACAAGAAACAGTTCAGAAATTTTCTGAATATTAAACAACAAAAAAAAAGTAATACTTGGGAGGAAGAGGTGGGAATATCGCTATGAGTTCAAGGCCACCCTGAGACTACATAGTAAATTCCAGGTCTGCCTGGGCTAGAGTGAGACCCTACCTCAAGAAAGAAGGAAAGCAAAAAAAAAAAAAAAACAAAACCCACAGTTTATTCCCCCCTGTGTGTGTGTGTGCACACGTGTACACACACACACACACACACACACACACACACACACACACACCACAGTCCCAAAGCTGTCTCAGAAACCATCATAACATTACAGGTTTCTTTTGCAACCATGAAAAATTAGGCACATGGGTGGCAAAGAAGATTTATTGGGAGAAAAGTGAAAAAGTGCCAGTGTCAGGCAAGCATGCTTAAGATTTCAGCAGCATCAGAAGAAAAGAAAGAAAAAGGGGAAAAATTGCACCTTTTAAGCTAGAAACTCAGAAAAGCAGGCCGGCTTAGCAGTGAGGGTCTGGGTGCAGCAATGTGTGGGAGGGGCTTCTGGGTGTATAGTACATGATGTCATCATTGAAGGTGTGCACCACCATGCCTGGCTTAGATTATTATTATTTTTTTAAATATTTTTATTTATTTGAGTGACAGAGACAAAGAGAGTGAGGGGCCGGGTGTGGTGGCGCACACCTTTAATAACCCAGCACACGGGAGGCAGAGGTAGGAGGATCGCTGTGAGTTTGAGGCCACCCTGAGAATACATAGTGAGTTCCAGGTCAGCCTGGGCTAGAGTGAGACCCTACAAACAAACAAAGAAAATAAAGTAGTGAGTATGGGTGCCCCAGGGCCTCTACCACTGCAGGCCAGCTCCAGATGCACGAGCCACCTTGTGCATCCAGCTTTACGTGGGTACTGGGGAGTCAAACCTAGGCTGTCAGGCTCTCGGGCTTGGCAAGCAAGCAAACATCTTTAACCACTGAGCCATCTCTCCAGTCCAGGATTAACTTCTAAGGCAGGAGACCATTAGCCCTGATGCCTCCATCCTCTTCCCCTTCACAGCAGAGTCCCTCCTTCGGTGACCTCCAACTCTGTTAGTGTCCACCCATCCATCTGTCACAATAAGTCTATGAAGCACTAGGTAGCTGGGTGTGGTGGCGCACACCTTTAATCCCAGCACTGGGAGGCAGAGGTAGGTGGAGACTAGTTAACTGGAATCCTCCCTTGCAACCACTAAGATATTGCAAACTTGTGTGTGTGTTGGGGGGGGGGTTTCTGTCTGAGATGGTGCAATAGAGTCCTCAAAGACACTTCAGCCTTCTTGGTCATACTGCAGATTCCCAAATAGTTCAACAGAACTTCACTTTTACTCAAAAGAGCTTCCAAATTGAGAAGGCAGGAGGGGGTAAAAGCTCTTAATTCTTAAAAAAGAAAAAAGAAGAAGAAGTTAATCAGGTGTGGTTGAACATGCCTGAAATCCTAGCACAAGAGAAGCTGAGACAGGAGAATCATGAGTTCAAGACTAGCGTGGACCACATAGTGAGACTCTATCAAAAACAAGCAAAGACTGGAGAGATGGCTCCACAGTTAAAGGCACGCTTGCATAGCCTGATGGCCAGGGTTGGATTCCCCCGTACCCATGTAAAGCCAGATGTACCAAGTGGCACATGCATAAAGGCCCTGGTGTACCCATACTCATTCACTCTCTGCCTCTTTCTCTCTGCCTCTCCCTCAAATAAATAAATAAAAATACAAAACAAACAGGGGCAGGGAAGATGGCTCAGTGGTTGAAGGCACTAGCTTGCAAAGCCTGAAGGCTCAGGTTCGATTCCCTAGTTACTCCTGTAAAGCCAGACACACAGAGTGGTCTATGTATCTGGCATGCCCATCCTCCCATCTCATTTTCTGTCCCTCTGCAAATAAATAAATAAATAAATAAATAAATAAATAAATAAAGCAAACAAAGACAAGGCTGGACATGATGGCACATGTCTTGGTCCCAGCAGTCAGGAAGCTGTGGTAGGATTATCATGCGTTTGAGGCCAGCCTGGGTTACACAGCGAGTTCCATGTCAGCCCAAACCAAGTTGTTCATTATGTTGCCCATGTTCCTTTGGTCACTGAAACCCCTTGGGTTGGGGTGGGGGGTGGGGGTCGCAGAGGCGACTGGAAAAACCAGCCAACATGTTCTATGGTTTTTCTAAAATGTATTACTCAAGGTAATACTATCACACACCCTACATTTAACAATTGTAACAGGTATTTTTAAAATGTAACGAGGTATTAAGCCTGTAATTTCACGGGCATAACAATTTAAGATATGAGGGAAAATGAGTTGATTTAAAGAACATAGGAGCTGGCCCAGGAGGGGAAAGGACGGGGCCAGGTTTAAATGTAGTCTGGGGAGGCTGGCAAGGTTCCTCAGCCAAGCTCAGGCAGAGCGACTCTGTGCTTCAGACAGCGGAGCCGACGGTGCCGCCGAGCCCGGAGGCAGATCTGCACCCAGGCAGTGTCCGTGACGAGGCCGGGCTGTGTGGGGACTGCGTCAGGTGGCAGCTGGTGGCTGGGGTGACGCCTCGGGTACTATCATGTGTCATTGGCTTGTACTCTGGGACAGCGGAATGTCAGAATGTGCTCCTCTCTTCCAGCAAGGCTGGCCCGCTGTATTTGCTCTGCTAACCTTCCTGCCACAACCGTCCAGCATGGGGCAGAGTTCAGGGGCCCAACAATAAATCTCTTTCCGGAGGATGTGATGCAGCCCTTAGCATCCCCCCCCCTTTCAGAGTTAAAGTATTTGTGACGTCACTGCCTCCTGTGCTGTTGAGTCCCCGGGGGTAAAACGATCAACAGCAGATACTGGAGTCAATGTCCCGGCTTCGGATTCCGGCTCCACTTAGGACTTACGTGACTCTGGGTTTAATTTGGTCTTGTCCATTTTCTTCATGTGTATGTCTGTGTTTTCATATGTACTTGGGTGCACGTGTGTGTGTGTGCGTGCGCGCACGCGTGCATATGTGAATGTGGAGAACAGAGGACGACCTCGGTGTTATCCTCAGGAACACCATTCTTATTTTTTTTGGTTTTTGAGGTAGGGTCTTGCTCTAGCCCAGGCTGATCTGGAATTCACTGTGTAGTCTCAGGGTGGCCTCGAATTTACGGTGATCCTCCCACCTCTGCCTCCCGAGTGCTGGGATTAAAGGCGTGCGCCACCACGCTATTTATTTTCAAGCCAAGAGGAAGAGAGAGAATGGGCATACTAGGGCCTCTACCCACTGCAAATGCACTACAGACTCATGTGACACTTTGTGAATCTCTGTGCATCTGGCTTTACATGGGTTCTGGGGAATTGAACCTGGGCTATCAGGCTTTGTAAACAAACACCTTTAACTGCTGAACCGTCTCTCCAGCCCCCAGTGACAATGGGCACACCAGGGCCTCCTGCTGCCACGTGTGCCACTTTGTACATCTGGCTTTACACAGATACTGTGGGTATTGAACCCAGGCCATCTGGCTTTGTAAGCAAGTGCCGTTAACCTCTGAGCCATCCCTCAGACCCCCATTCATCTCTCTCTTTTTTGTTTTGATTTTACCCAATTAAAAATTTAATGTGTGTGTGTATTTACATATATTTATTTAAGAGAGGGAGGGAAAGAATGGGCACACCAGGGCCTCCAGCCACTGCAAACAAACTCCAGATGCATGCGCCCCCTTGTGCATCTGGCTTATGTGGGTCTTGGAGAGTTGAACCGGGATCCTTTGGCTTTGCAGGCAAATGCCTTAACTGCTAAGCCATCTCTTCAGGCGGCCCCCCCGCCCCACCATTCATCTCTTTTTGAAATAGAATCTCTGATTGGCCTGGAGCTTGCCAATTAGGCTGGCTGGCCAGCAGGCTTCAGGGACCCTCTGGTCACTCCCCCCCCTCCCACACACACTACTACCAGTGCTAGGATTACAGGCCAGCTCTGCCTTGCCTAACATTGTACGTGGGTACTTGGGATCAAACTCAAGACCTCATGCCTGCAAGGCAAGCACTTTACCAACTGAACTATCTTCCCAGCCCTCACCAAGTATTTATTTCAGAGCGAGCCAGCCAGCCAGAGAAGGGGCATGCCAGGACCACTAGCCGCTGTAGATGAACTCCAGATGCACGTACCACACAGGTGCATCTGGCTTACTCGGGTCCTGAGACATCGCAGTTGGGTTCTTTGGCTTTGCAGGCAAGCACCTTAACCATTAAGCCATTTCTTCGGCCCTCATCAAAATTTTAAGTCTGGGAAATCAAGCTAATTATGGGATTTCATAAAGCAATCCCGGGTGTGGAGCAGGTATGATTTCACTGGATTGGGCCCCCAGGTTGGACCTCTGTATCCTAAAAGGGTGCTCATAGGGTGCCCAGAAGGAGTTAGGACTCAAGAAGGTGGGTGGCTAATTTCATGGATATTACTGCTTTGAAAGTATACTGAAGGCAACCATGATATTGTCTCCTTACAATGTAATCCTTGGCACAGTCCCCTCCTGGCAAGCCATTTGGGAAGGGCAGAGGCCATCTCCTGAGGTCTGGCGCCTGCTGGTCCAGGAGGGCGTGTCTGGGGAGAAATGACAAGGCATTGGGATTTCCACTACGAAAAAGGGGAGCAAAGGGGGCTTCTGAGAAAATAGCCAGGCCGCCGTGTACACGTAACATCTCCCAAGTAGTGCATCATATGAGGAATATGGGGTGAAGAGCCCTTCTCCCACAGCCAGAAATCACTGCACAGTTAGTAAACAGTATTTCTTATCTCTTTGATAAAGATTCTGTAAACATAGACTATTTTTGGTGTTTCAAGGTAGGGTTTCGCTCTAGCCCTGGCTGACCTGGATTCACTATATAGTCTCAGGGTAGCCTCGAACTCCTGGCAATCTTCCTATCTCTGCCTCCCGAGTGCTGGGATTAAAGGCATGTACCCACCATTCCCTGCTAGACTTTTTAAAAATGTGATGCCCCCAGCTAAGATAGCAAGCATAATGCGTTTATCATTAGATGAAACCTGTTGACTTGCTCACATTCTGCCTATAGATCCTAGCAAGACATTTGGTTGAAAAAGTATTTCTAAGCCCGGCGTGGTGGCGTTGTGGTGCACGCCTTTAATCCCAGCCCTTGGGAGGCAGAGGTAGGAGGAGGCTACCCTGAGACTACATAGTAAATTCCAGGTCAGCCTGGGCCAGAGCGAGACCTTACCTTGAAAAACAAAACAAACAAACAAAAAAAGGTTTCTAAGTATAGCATTTTTTACATTCTGATCTTTTTGGTGGCAAAAAAAAAAAAAATTACTACAAAAGGCATGGGTGTAAGTTAAAAATTTTAAATGCTGATAATAAAGAAGTTCTGTAACAACACATGAAAGCCCGTCTTTCTCATCACGTCCTTAGTCTTCCTGTAAGAGACAGTTGGGAAGGACCAGAGGGGTCGCCTGCTTCCACACCCTTCCGTTACATAGTCATACTTGAAAAAGAAATTAGCGTGCGTGCGCGTGCACATGTGGCATGTTAGTGCGGGTGCATGCGTGCTACACCAGGCATGTGGAGGTGGGGGACAGCTTCTGGGTTGGTTTTTCTACGTCATCTGAGGCAGTCTGTCACTGGTATTCACTATCCAGTTCTCCCGTCTCTGCCTCTCTTCTCGTCACAGGCACACTGGGGGTTGCAGAAGCCTGCCACAGCTTCTGGCGTCCTGGGATTTGAACTCAGGTACACAGAGTTGCACAGCAAAGACTTTATCCACTGAGCCATCTCCCGCAGCCCCTGTGTCATACTTTTTTTTTTTTTTTTTTTTGGTTCTCCAAGGTAGGGTCTCATTCTAGCCCAGGCTGACCTGAAATTCACTATGTAGTCTCGGGGTGGCCTCGAACTCACAGCGATCCACCCACATCTGCCTCCCAAGTTCTGGGATTAAAGGCGTACGCCACCACGCCCGGCTTTTTTTTTTTCTTTTAAACAAAACAGGACTGTACATTCCATCCCTGGCTACAAATTATCCCCTTCCCTTCCTCAATACGTTGCTGATGCGTTAAGTTGGAACAAGCTCACACTGTTCATTCTTTTCACAGCAGCCTGTTACTGTCATGCTTAAGTCTAACATTTCTTTAACCGCTTTCTGTCAGGGAGGTATTCAAGCTCCCCACCCCCTCCCCGTATTATACCGTTGTAATGAATTGCTGTAGTGGTTAATGATGTCTTCAATACAACAGTCTTCTCTCATCTCCACTTAAAAATCATGTTGGGGAACTTCCTTGAATATTTTGGGCTTCAAATTGAATTTATTACCCCTGAGTTTAATTTTCTGTCAGCCGTGGCCCGGCCCGGCCCCTGCAGACTGCTCAGGAATCTGCTGGAAGGGATGGCGATGGCCTGTGGGCTCAGGGAGCAGTCGGTTCATTCAGCAGGGAAGAACATCTTGATTCTATCAGCCTTAATCTCGGGCCTGTTGGCGGATGGAATGCTCTCTGTGTGGAGGGCTGAGTCCTGGGGTGTTCAGTAAGTACTGAGCCAGCTTTAACCAGAATAGGGTGGCATTGAATCTTTCTCACAGTGCTGATGGGACAGCTTTAGTCCCCAACGTTGTGTGTGCTGACATTATTATAATCGTAGCAATAATCATTACTCGTCCCTGTTGATATAATAGAACCCTCACCGAACAGCTTGCTACTTGCTTTACTGAAGGTTGTCACCACGGCTAGATGAGGTGAGGCTAGTTATGAGTCTCATTTTGCAGGGGAGATCAGTGAACTGGCCCTCACCCAACCCTACAGCTAGCAAGTCCCTGCACTTGTGAGGCCAAGTGGGCTTCCCCAGACAGGGCATGCCCACTTGTGTTGAGCCGAAAATTCCTGACCCCCGGTTACCAGCAATTACTCCCCCGCCCCCCAAGGTAGGGTCTCACTCTAGCCCAGGCTGACCTGGAATTCACTATGGAGTCTCAGGGTGTCCTCGAACTCACGGCGATCCTCCTACCTCTGCCCCCCAGTGCTGGGATTAAAGGCGCGCGCCACCACGCCCAGCTCCACTCTTTCTTTCTTGGCTCCCTGCCCCCCTGTGCTCACTGCTCATGGACGATGGCGGGTGGAATTCTATCAGCAGCAAAAGGCAGCCAGGCTCTGGGCTGGGAGCTCTTTACAGAAAGCCCCGTCCCGGCTGGGTGGGACACATATGTGATCAGAGGTCTCCAGTGTGTCATCTGTGGGTGGAAATGTCCAAATCTTAGGGTACAAATTCGAGTGTCCACTGAGCTAAAACGTGGCATGGGAGGCAAGACCATCTCCGAAGTGTCTATGTCGGCAAAGCAGGAAAAGTGTTCCCTCATCTATCCTCGGAAGATTTCTTTTCTTCCTGCGACTTCATCGTCATTCTGATGGTAATGATGAGCGTCAGCTGGTATAAATTATTGAGAATTTCCCTCTGCTCTGTTCCTATTCACGGCTTTAAATTGGAAGCTTTGTTCCTTTTATGACTTCATAATATTCGGGCACGCTGCCATCCCCGTAACAGGCTTGTATGAGTTGTAACCTGAGCTGAGTTAAGGGAGGGAAATGCACACTGATTCCTCTCTTCAGACCCAGGAAGCTCCCGCCATCTGATTTTGTAACTGGGCTCAACGTTTATGGAAGAACAAGTATCCATTCGATTCATTATCAGTGTTCTGCTTGTTTGTTTTTCAAGGTAGGGTTTCGCTGTAGCTCCCGCTGACCTGGAATTCACTACGTAGTCTCAGGGTGGCCTCGAACTCACAGCAATCCTCCTACCTCTGCCTCCCCAAGTACTGGAATTAAAGGTGTGCGCCACCATGCCTGGCTCATTATCAGAACTTTAACTTTTGCTTTCTGTGCATATATACATATGTATGTGTGTATGTGTTAATGTATGCGTATGTAGCCATAGCCTACTATGAAAGATAGAAAGGCCAAAGATTCCTCCCCAACCCCATTCTTCAGTTTTTGTCTTACGAAGACACCAGATTCCATTATAACATTGTGGAGTATTTTAGAGCCACTAATTTTCTTTTATGTTTAAAGGTTGCTTTTTTTGCTTTTCTAAATGAGAGAGAGAGAGAGAGAGAGAGAGAGAGAGAGAGAAGAATTGGTGTACCAAGGCCTCTGGCCACTACAGTCGAACTACCGATGCTTGTGTTGCCTTGTGTGTCTGACTTATGTGGGGTCAGGAGAGTCAAACATGGGTCCTTAGGCTTCGCAGACAAATGCCTTAACCACTAAGCCATAAAAGTATAATTTGTGTCCAGCACAGGGCCCTGTGCTTAGAAGGCAGTTAGGAAATTTTTGTTGAGTTCAAGAACAGAAAAGATAGTGAATTAGGACTAATTAGTCTTCCAAGAATATAAGTAACCCTAATTTGAAATTTCCAGAGAAGTGGTGGGCTGACAGGTTTGGGGTACTTTGGGCGAGAACCACATCTTCTCCAAGGAGATGGTTACAGGTGATTTCTCTCACACTTCCTGGACACGGACAAAGCCATGATCGATAGAACCCCTAAACTGGGCGTGATGGCGCACGCCTTTAATCCCAGCACTCAGGAGGCAGAGGTAGGAGGATTGCTGTGAGTTCGAGGCCACCCTGAGCTAGAGTAAAACCCTACATCGAGAAAAGCCCCCATGGTTTAGAGCAGGTCTTGGTTGAGACAAAGGGACTGAAATAATGCCCTTCTAGCGTGCATTCTCCACCTGTGCTGCGTGTAGCCTGGGTTTTCTTTTTCTAAATTAATTATTTTTTATTTTTTATTTTTTTTTTGGGTTTTTGAGGTAGGGTTTCACTCTAGTCCGGGCTGCCTCCAACCTCTGCCTCCCTAGTGCTGGGATTAAAGGCATGCGCCACCACGCCCGGCAAATTATTTTTATTTATTTGTAAGGAGAGAGATGAGATGAGATGAGAAGAGTGTGCCAGGGCCTCTTGCCACTTGCAAATGAACTCCAGATGCATGCACCACTGTGTGCGTCTGGCTTTACGTGGGTACCAGGGAATCGATCCTGAGGCACAGACTTGGGAAGCAAGCACATTTAACTGCTCAGCAATCTCCCCAGACCCCCCTTTCTTCTAGAGCTTGCGGGATTTAGGATGTTGAAATGACTGAACCAAATAGAAGTCTCTGGACTCTGCCTGGGGAGGGGATAGGGCAGAGACGCTAGTTGGGAACCCAGCACATAGACTTACTAGCTATGAGGTCGCATCGCCCCCGTCTCTGTAAAATGAGAGTGATGACTAGAGAGGTAGAGTGAAATAAATGCTTGGGCTGTGGTAACAAAATATAGGCCGTCTCAGTCACTTTTCCCTGTGGGCCACTGTTATCTCATGTCTAAAACGGGATTAACCGGGGGCTGGGGATATGTCTCTTGTAAGACGCTTGCTTGCAAAGCCTGCTGCCTGGGTTTGATGCCCCAGTACCCACATAAAGCCAGATGCACAAAGTGGGACATGAGTCTGAAGTTCGTTTGCAGTGGCAAGAGGCCCTGGAGTGCCCATACTTTTTCCCTCCCTCCTTCCCTCTCTCAAATAATAAATAAATAAATAAATACAATTAATAATAAATAAAATACAGTGGGATTCACCACCAGTGTTACCCTTGCGAGGTCCTTGTGAGGGTTCCTGGAAGGCATGTGTGGCGCATGGAGCCTGGTCCAAGAGAGAGTCCAGAAGAGAGACCTTTACTGTCTTATTTTTGTTGCTATTGACAAGAGAAGGGGTGTGGGGGGGAGGGTCTCCTGTACCTCTTTCCTCAAGGGCTTCTTTGTGGCCCGCCCATGCAGGCTTGGCCTTCGGGTGGGCCTTGGCTAAGGGGGAGGACTGCATTGGAGGGGGGTGGCCCACTGAGATGGAGTCAGAAGGTCACAATGACCTCCATTCACAGCCAGCCTTTGTTATTTCAGCTGGATGTGTTCTGGGAGTGCTGATAGCTGGAGGCTGTGAGCCAGGAGCTGATGGCCCCCATGCCCTGGAGGCCTCACCGAGCCTGCTGCGGTTTAACCCGAGGCTCCCAGGCGCTGGATTCAGGGTTGCTTAACTCATGATTGTGCTCAGGCCCTGTCCTACTGGTCACCTAGAAACTGCATGGTGGCGCAGAGCGAGATTATGCCTAAACCTATAGTCTGAGTTTGAGAAAAGCTTTGGCAAGTTTGAAGTGCCTTCTTTCTTTTCTTTTCTTTCTTTCTTTCTTTCTTTTTTTTTTTTTTGAGGTAGGGTCTCACTCTAGCACAGGCTGACCTGTAATTCACTATGGAGTCTCAGGGTGGCCTCGAACTCACAGTGATCCTCCTACCTCTGCCTCCCGAGTGCTGGAATTAAATAAAAAATTGTTTTAAAAAATATGTATTTATTTAAGAGAGAGAGAGAGAGAGAATGCATGAGAATGGGCATGCCGGGGCCTCTTGCCAATGGCAATGGATTCCAGATGCATGTGTCACTTTTTGTGTATCTGGCTTTATATGGGTACTGGGGAATTGAGCCCAGGTCATTAGGTATTGCAGGCAAGTACCTTAACCACCAAGCCATCTCTCCATCCCTAAAATGTATTATTATTATTATTATTATTATTATTTTAGTTTTTTGAGGTAGGGTCTCACTCTATCTAGCCCAGGCTGTCCTGGAATTCATTATGAAGTCTCAGGGTGGCCTCGAACTTACAGGGTTTATCCTACCTCTGCCTCTCAAGTGCTGGGGTTAAAGGCATGCGTCACCACACCCAGCAATAATTCTTTTTTAAAATGTGAATGAAAGAGGCAAATATAGGTAAATAGATAGATGGAGAAAGAGAATGGGTGCACCAGGGCCACTGCAATCGAACTCCAGACACATGTGCCACTTTGTGCATCTGCCTTTACATGGGTACTAGGGAATCAAACTTAGGCTTTGCAGGCAAATGCCTTAACCACCGAGCCATCTCTCCAGCCCTAAAATAGTAACTTTTTTTTTCTTTTTAAAGTTTTTCCGAGGTAGGGTCTCGCTCTAGCTCAGGCTGACCTGGAATTCACTATGTAGTCTCAGGGTGGCCTTGAACTCACAGCAATACTCTTACCTCTGCCTCCCAAGTGCTGGGATTAAAGGCATATGCCACCATGACCAGCTTAAAGTAATAATTCTTAAAAGTGAATAAAATAAATAATAGAAAAAAAAGAAAAGGAACATTGGGCTGGGTAGGTGACTCAGAGGTTAAGGACAATTGTTTGCAAAGCCTGACAGTCCAGGTTCCATTTCCAGTGCCCACATAAAACCAAACTCACAAAGTGACCCGTACATCTGCAGTTCCTTTGCGGTGGCAAGAGGCCCTGGGACGCCCATTCTCTCTCTCCTTGCAAATGAATAAATAAAAAGAAGGAAAGTGAATAAAACTTTCAAAAGTGGCATCGTAAAGAAAGCCACCAAGCAGTGAACATGTGTCTTGAATAAAAACAAAAAATATCAAAGCTGGGTGTGGTGGCGCACGCCTTTAATCCCAGCACTCAGGGAGGCAGAGGTAGGAGGATCACTGTGAGTTCGAGGTCAGCCTGAGACTACCTAGTGAATTCCAGGTCAGCCTGGGCTAGAGTGAGACCCTACCTCGGAAAAACAAACAAACAAACAAACAAACAAACAAAAGAATCACATGGAAACAAAGCTTTGGACATACCTGAGTTCTAGATGGGGCTCATTGAAATGGGAAGCTTTCTCTGAATATGGGGAGCGCCATCCCAGGGGCAGGAGTTCTAAGCTCAATAAAAAGAAGGCCAGCTGAGCACTGGCATTTGTGCCTGCTTCCCGACAGCTGAGGATATGTGCCCAATGTCCTCAAACTCCTGCCACCCTCAGCTTGACACCAAACAAACCCTCCCTTCCTTAAGTTGCTTTTGTCAGGGATCTTGACAAAGCATATATATACACTATATCTATATATATATACTATAACCAGCATGAGGAGACCTTCTGAATACACACCTTAGGAACTGAACCTTGACATCATAACGTTTCTGAAAAAAAGTCAATTCAAGCCAGGTGTGGCCGTACATGTCTATAATCCTAGCACTTGAGAGCTGGGGGCAGGAGCATCAGGGGTTCAGGATTATCCTGGACCACGTCAGGAGTTCAAGGTCAGCCTCAGCTACACGAGAGCGTGTCCATATATATATACATGTAATCATTTCACGTAGTCCGCAGCCATCCCTGAACAGCTCATGAGCAGGAAAGAGAATCCAGCTGGACTCCAGTTTCCCGGCCTACCACTACTTTATTGTGGTCTGTGTTTTCCCTTAGCAGTTGAACTAGGTCCACATGGCTCTTGCAAAGCCTGGGAGCATCTTCTTGCCGTATAGTTGAGCCTACAGCAGCCACAGCCCGGGCAGGAATGTTCCAAGATAACCCTCACATTGTATAGCTCCATTACGGTGGTTGGAATCGGAGGTCCAGGCTCAACTGCTAGCACAAGGAGGTGTGTTGTGTTTTGTTTTGTTTTGTTTTGTTTTGTTTGTTTTGTTTTTCGAGGTAGGGTCTCACTCTGGCCCAGGCTGACCTGGAATTCACTATGTAATCTCAGGGTGGCCTCGAACTCACGGCAGATCCTCCTACCTCTGCCTCCCGAGTGCTGGAATTAAAGGCGTACGCCACCACGACCGGTTTACAAGGAGGTTTTTTTTGGGGGGGGGGTTGGGAGGTGTGGGGAAACAGCAGTGGAAAGAAGGTGAAGTTATGGTGTTCTTCAGTCCTCATGTGGGCGGGGCACCCAATTCTGGGAGCCAGGTTTCTTCCCTGGCCTCCCCTCAGGCAGGTCACAATGGACTGACTATTGCTAGGGCTGTGTCTATCAGTAAGGGAGACTGCGTGGGTGGCGATGTCCCAGGGTGATGGCATGCTTCCCTTCTGCGCCCCGTTCCCCCCCCCCATTGGCAAGACACCCACACCACTGAATGGAGGAGAGTGGTGGGAAGAACCAGTTATTTAGAAGCCACATACCTGGGACAGAGGAGGAAGAACTTTAGTGACTATTACCATGTGGGGGCTCAGAAGTGGTCTCTGCTGCTGGCAGATTTGACACTCAGCAGCAGCCGTAGCCAGGTCAGCCTTAGTTAGTGGAAGTCCATGTTGTTGGGCCCATGCATAGCCTGCATCTCTGCCACCACGGCCACTTTGTTCATGGGCCCATTGAGCAATGACAGGGGTGGCTGAGGAAAGAGGTTGAGCCACTATCCACAAAACGGGCCAGCTTATCTACTTGACTATTAAGTCATCCTCTGACGAGGTCACCTTCTGATGAGTATGAACATAGGACACAAGTACTTTATATCCTTTGCCCATTCAGAGAGTTGTGTCCACACCTTCCCCAGATGTCCTTCTCACCAGTTTTCCAGTTGGGCTCCTTCCAAATCCCAGACCATCAGCCCTTGAACTGCTGCGCTTGGTGCTCCGCACCTCAGGGCTGATGAGAGTGTGTGAAAGTCAGCAGTGGTTATAGTAACAATCATAGCGTTCACTGAGCACTGACAGTGAGAGCTACACACACACACACACACACAGTGGTTATAGTAACAATCATAGCGTTCACTGAGCACTGACAGTGAGAGCTACACACACACACACACACAGTGGTTATAGTAACAATCATAGCGTTCACTGAGCACTGACAGTGAGAGCTACACACACACACACACACAGTGGTTATAGTAACAATCATAGCGTTCACTGAGCACTGACAGTGAGAGCTTCTCTCTCTCTCTCTCTCTCTCTCTCTCTCACACACACACACACAGTGGTAATAATAGTAACAGTCATACCATTCAATGAGCACTGACGGTGAGCGTCACACACACGCAGTGGTAATAGTAGTAACAACCATAGCATTCAGTGAGACTGATGCTGAGAGAGAGAGAGAGAGAGAGAGAGAGAGAGACACACACACACACACACACACACACACACACACGTACGTACGTACGTGCCCAGCCCATGCTTAGGTGTTAAAGCATTCTCGGGCTGGAGAGATGGCTTAGTAGTTAAGCGCTTGCCTGTGAAGCCTAAGGACCCCGGTTTGAGGCTTGATTCCCCAGGACCCACGTTAGCCAGATGCACAAGGGGGCGCATGTGTCTGGAGTTTGCAGTGGCTGGAGGCCCTGGAGTGCCCATTCTTTCTCTCTCTTCTCTCTCTGTCGCTCTCAAATAAATAAATAAAAATTAACAACAACAACAATAAAAGCATTCTCAAGGGCTGGAGAGATGGCTTAATGGTTAAGGCACTTGCCTGTGAAGCCTAAGGACCCAGATTCGATTCGTCAGTACCCACATAAGCCACATGGTAGCACATTCATTTGCAGTGGATAGAGGCCCTGGCCCATTCTCTCCCCCCCTCCAATCAAATCAATCAATAAATAAAAGCTTAAAAATTAATTTAAAAAGCATTCTCAACCATTGAGCCATCTTCCCAGTCTCTGCTTTAATATTTAAAAATAATTATATTAATTTATTTATTTAATTACATACCCCAAACACACGCACTTTGTGAGTATGGCTTTATGTGGGTACTGGAGAGTTGAACCCAGACCAACAGGCTTTGCAAACGAGCATACTTAACTACTGAGCAGTCTCCCCGGCCCTGTTTTAATTTTTTATTATTGCATATTCACTGTACAAAACAATGGCTTACATAATGACATTTGCATTCAATTATATTGTGGACATTAAGCATACTTATTCCCCATTCCCCTCTCCTGGTATCTTTCCTTCTGCTAGTTCCTTTTCTCTTTCCAAATAGTATCCCTTTTATTTTCATGTATATATATATTTTTCCCCACACACATACATATGTGTGCGTTCACACACACATGTATATACATATACAATCTAGGTTTCGTATGAGAGAGAAAACATGCAATATTTATCTTTCTGGATCTGACTTATTTTGCTTCATCTGATCTCTAATTCCATCCATTTTCCTACATATGACCTCATTGTGTAGTTTACTCTAGCTAAATAAAACTTCATTGTGTATTTCTACACCATATTTTCTTTATTCGCCTGACGACGGACCACCAAGGCTGACTGAAACTGGCCGCTGGGAGCATTGCCGCCCGAGCGTGGATGAGCGCGTAGCTCTGTGGGACGCTGACTCACGCCCTGTTGGGTGTATTTCTAGTAGACCTGAGTCATGTCGTAGTTTAGCTTTTAGTTTTCTTGAAGGTTCTCCATGCTAGTTTCCATTCCCTCCAGTAGTAGTCTATAAGGATTCCTTCCTCCTATGGCGTACTTTTGTAACTGATAAGTCATTCACCAGGGGGTGCAATGGAATCTCACAGTCGTTTTGATTTGTGATTCCTTAATGGTTAAGGAGGTTGAACAGTTTTTCATGTAATTCTTTTGCTCTCCGCACCCCCCCCCCCCCTCCCGCCCAGGTAGGATCTCACTCTAGCCCTGGATTGACCTGGAATTCACTATGTGGTCTCAGGCTGGCCACAAACTCACAGTGATTCTCCTACCTCTGCCTCCCAAGTGCTGAGATTAAAGGCATGCACCCCCATGCTCAACTATTTTCATGGTCCCCCCCCTCTACCCTGCCTGAGGTATGGTCTTGCTCTAGCCCAGGCTGACCTGGAATTCACTATGTCTGCTGAGGGTGGCCTCAAACTCATCACAGTCCTTCTACCTCTGCCTCCCAAGTGCTGGAATTAAAGACATTTGCCACCTTACCTGGCTTTTTTCATATATATAATTATTATTATTAGAGAGGGAGGGAGAGAGAGAGAGAGACAAATAGAGAGAATGGGCATGCTAGGACCTCCAGCCATTGCATATGAACTCCAGACACATGTGCCCTCTTGTGCATCTGGCTTACATGCGTCCTGGGGAGTTGAACCTGGGTCCTTTGGCTTTGCAGGCAAGAGCCTTAACTGCTAAGCTATCCCTCCAGCCATTTTTTCATATATTTTAATGGCCATTTGTACTTTGTCTTTTGAGAAGTGCCAACTCTTCCCTCAGCAGGATATATGGCCACTCTGTTTCCCAAGTGGCCAAGTCATAGACAGTGTATGGCTTTGGTGACGCGTCCTGAGCACACACACCCTTGCTTCCTAGTTCTCGGAGTCACTTGCTGGTTATTTCTAACCCTGAGGACAGTCATCTTGTGGCCAGAGGGTGATGTTTTGTCCTCATCCAGAGAGTAAAAATGTGGGATGATATTGGCCCCAGTCACCCCTCATAGCTTGCCACCCCAGTCACCATGGGCAGTTGATGGCAGCCAGGTGAGAAAGTGCTGGGATTGGTGTCCAGAGAGCCCATGGTGGTGTGGCTATGTGTGTGGTGAACACTCAGAGATGTGTGTTGGGCCCTCGGCTAAGAATGGAGCTGGGGAAAGGCCACCATCACCCTGACTCTGGAGAACTGGCCCCCCAAAGAGAGATCTTCAAGGTGCTATTGGAAGGGCTGGAGAGAGAGCTCAGTGGTTAAGGCACTCGGCCTGCAAAGCCTAACGACCTGGGTTTGATTCCCCAGCAAAGCCTGATGCACAAAGTGGCGCGTGGGTCTGGAGTCAGTCCTCAGTGGCAGGAGATCCTGGTGTGCCCATACTCATTCTCATTCATTCCCTCCCCCCCTCTCTCTTTACAAATTTATAAGTAATTGTTCAAAAGAGGTTATTGGAGAGTGCTAAAAATAGAAGTAACCTAAAAACATTCCATCTTGCACTTGGCAGTAGTTCAAATAACATTTTAGCTATTAAAAAAATTCAATTAAAAAAAAAAAGAGCCGCTGCCCCCATTTCCATAATTGTAGGTAGTTAAAGAAAGTGTGTGACTTGAGTATCCGCGATGTCCAGCCGGGGACACTTAGGTGCGAGCTGAGATTGGGTTTGAGGAGGAGAAGCAAGCGCATGGCCGGGTTCCAGCCCGCTGAAAGCCAAGCGGAGTCGGAGGCTGGGCGGTGGCTTTATACCTGAGAGGGCTTCTCGAGCTGCTGTCGCCGTAGAGGGGCTTCGGCCCTCCCCTCCCCTCGTGCCTCTCCGTGCTTACAGTCAGCAGAGCACGCGCAGCTCACAATGATCGGCCGACCTAAACTCTGGGAGGGCCTGGGGGAGTCTGCTGTTTCCTATGCATGAGAACCGGGGAGACCATCCGGGCAAGTTTCCATCTTTTTATTGTCCTAAGAGTTCGGTTAAGCATTTGAACCTTCACCTGTCAAAATCGCTTTTGGAATCAAGCCTGTTCTCACTCCAGCATCTTGGAACAGCAGAGTGTAGGTTATCATTTATCCCAGGGAGACCATAAAGGGGGCTTTCCTGTTAGGACACCCACCCTGAATTCATTGGAAACAGAAGTCTCAGGCATTTTATATTTCATAAGTTTGGCTGAGACTTTAACTGGCTCATATTTCCCCTAAAATCTTTTTGAAAAAGACTTCTTGAAAAAGGCGTGGTGACTCACACCTGTAACCCCAGGGAGGCCCAGGCAAGGGGATCATCATGAGTTCAAGGCTATCCTGATCTTACCTAGTGATTTCAGGATAGACTAGGCTACAGAGTGAGACCCTATCTCAAAAAAAAATAAAAAAAAAAAAAGCAAAGAAAAGAAAGGAAAGGAAAGGAAGGCCAGGCATAGCGGCACATTCCTTTAATCCCAGCACCTGGGAGGTAGAGGTAGGAGGATCACTGTGAGTTTGAGGCCAGCCTGAGACTGCATAGTGAATTCTAGGTCAGCCTGGGCTAGAGCTAGACCCTACCTCAAACTACTCCACCCCCCCAAAAAAAGCCAGACTAGAAAGATGGTATCGAGGCATTGTAAACAGCAGCTCAATTTCATGGCTGCCAAAGGCACCAGGAAGAAGGAAGGCTGCATGTTTATGGGAAGGTGCAGATAGAGATTTGCCAAGAGATTTAATAAGAACATGGTGGAAACTATACCCGAGGCTCCCAGAAGAATAAAGAGTAGATATGGAAGATATTTTCTGAGGAGGGAGGGGGAGATGATGAATTGCGATAGGAGCAGGTGGAAAGTGGGATTAGGACAGAGAGCCAGGCATGGTGGTGCATACTCCTTTCCCCAGCACTTGGCAATCAGAGGCACGGGCTTCGCAAGTTCGAGACCACCGTAGACTACAAAGCAAGACTGTGCATGCCTTTAATCCTTTAATCCCGGGCAGAGGTAGGAGGATCTCTGTGAGTTCGAGGCTACCCTGAGACTACAGAGTGAATTCCAGGTCTGCCTGAGCTAGAGTGAAACTCTACCTCAAAAAACCAAAGAACAGCCGGGCGTGGTGTTGCACTCCTTGGGAGGCAGAGGTAGTAGGATCGCCGTGAGTTCGAGGCCACCCTGAGACTACAGAGTGAATTCCAGGTCAGCCTGAGCTAGAGTGAGACCTTACCTTGAAAAAAATCAAAAAAAAAAAAAAAAAAACACACGAATAAAGGAGACAGAGCTGGATGGGCTGGCTAGGATTATGGAATGCTCTGTTAAGCCAGATGTGATGGCTTCAATCCGATGTCCTCGTTAACTTGTGCGTTCTGAATGCTTGGTTCCCGTTGATGGCGTATTTGGGAGAAAGTGTGTTGCTGGGGTGGGCAGGCAGGCTTTGGGGTGCTATAGCCAGTTCCCCCTTACCAGTTTTTGACACACTGTCCTGCTGCTGCTGTTCACCTTGATGCTGGCCAGGAGGTGACGTCCAGTCTCCTCATGCCATGTTTCCCCCTGCCGTCACAGGGCTTCCCCTTGAGTCTGCAAGCCAAAGTAAACCTTCCCATGGGGTAGGACAAGAAAGGGGCTGGCGGTGACTTGGGTTGTCACCATCCTGGCACCAGAGGCTACCTCGGTGCATTCGTACGAGTGTTCATCGCTTCATCTTTCAGCCGAGTGCTTGTCAGAGCACCCGAGATGAACAAGGTTGATAACTCAACATGAAAAGCCTCTTAAGTCTCTAGGTAGGAGTGTAAACAGAAGCAAGTTTTCACAGGGAGAACATGAGCAGGATATAGTTACCAGTGAAAAGAGACATTGAATGTGTCCATGTGTGCGGTGGGGGAGGTGGCTCAGCCCCAAAGTCTTGCTGCGCTTGTAAAGCTGTACATGGTGACATGTGGCTGTAGCAGTCACCCCAGTGCGGGGGGTGGAGACAGGAGAATGCTCTGGACTTGTTATCCGCCTGTGGGGCTGAACTGATGAGGTCGTGGCTCACTGAGAGATCATGTCTCCAAGAATACTAATACTGATACTACTACTAATAATAATAAGGTGGAGGACTGGGGAGGTGGCTCAATGGTTAAAAGCATGTGCTCTGCAGTGGCACGCATGTGTGCGTCATCTCAACCCACCTACAGAAATGGGAGTTGGAGTCAGCTATGGTTTTCACAGCAGCAAACAGAAGACGCCCCATTTCAAACAAGACGGAAGGCAAGGACCGGCAGGTTGATCTCTGACATCCATACACAATGCTGTGTCACACACATGCCCATGTATACACACACCACACATACATGTACATGCATGCATGTACACATCCAAAACCTAAAAAAATAAGATGGAAGGCAAACATGCACACATGACAGACACATGTGCATGTACCCATACACACATGCATGCCACTACACACACACACACACACACATGCACACACACTGCTTCTGTGTAAACCAGGACAGCAGACACAGTCATGCATGCAGTGTGGAAGCTTGTTATTTCTGGCATGCAAGAGCCGCCCCTTTATATTTTCTGTCTTTCCAAAATTATTTCTTTAGATTTTAAAGACCTTTTTTATTATGGAAAATTTTAGACATACCAAGCAGTGGAACAATTGTATAATGCATCCCCATGATATGGGGTACCAGCTAACACTACTTTGGAATCATATTTCTAGCCTCAAATTTATTATGTTTTTCGAGGTAGGGTCTCACTCTAGCCCGGGCTGACCTAGAATTCACTGTGTAGTCTCAGACTGGCCTTGAACTCACAGCGATCCTCCTACCTCTGCCTCCTGAGTGCTGGGATTAAAGATGTACACCACCACGCCCAGCTAGCCTCAAATTAAAAGACACACACACACACACATATATATATATTTGAGAGAGAATGGGCACACAGGACTTCCAGCCACTGCAAACTAACTCCAGATCATGCACCACCTTGTGCATCTGGCTTTATGTGGGTACTGGGGAATTGAACTCCAGTCCTTAGGCTTTGCAGGCAAGTACCTTAACTGCTGAGCCATTTCTCCAGCCCTCAAATATTATTTTTATTTCTTTAAACCTTTTTTGTTGACAGCTCCATAATTACAGACAATAAATCTTGATAATTCCTACCCCACTTTCCCCTTCATGAATCCACTCTCCGTCATATCCCCTCCCTCTCTCAATTAGTCTCTCTTTCATTTTGATGTCATCATCTTTTTCTTCTATTGTGAGAGTCTTGGTAGGTAGTGAGGTCATAGATATCCAGGCCATTCTGTGTATGGAGAATTGCATTGTAAATAGTCCTACCCTTCCTTTGGCTCTTACATTCTTAGTGCCACCTATTCCACAATGGACTCTGAGTCTTGGAAGGTGTGATAGAGATGTTTCAATGCTGAGACTCCTCTGTCACTTCTTAGCACTATGGTGACTTTTGAGTCATCCCAGTGGTCACCACCATCTGAAAAGAGAAGCTTCTCTAACCAAAAGTAAGAGTGGCATTATTCTATTATGGATATGACGTTAAGAAAAATGCTTACAAGCTGGGCGTGGTAGCCCACGCCTTTAATCCCAGCACTCAGGAGGCAGAGGTAGGTGGATCACAGTGAGTTCGAGGCCACCCTGAGACTACATAGTGAATTCCAGGTGAGCCTGAGCTAGAGTGAGACTCTACCTTGAAAAACCAAAAAAGAAAAGAAAAATAAAGTAATAAAGTGCTTACAGAGCAGTTTGGTGATCATAATATATGCATTTAGCCAGACAAGAGCAGGCGTTATACCTTAGGGCTCATAACCTCCTCCTCAATAGGCTTTTGGTTAGGTTTTCAGTACTAGGCATACATTCCCTGCCATGGAGCTGATCTCCAGTCCAATTAGAGAGCAGTTGATTTCCCCCATAGCAGACGTGGGTTAATAGTGGTTGCACCCATTGGCTTATTTGGCCTGGCTGGCCCAAACTTAAGGCTTGCAGTGTCTGCTATTGTTCATCTCTGTGGTGTTTTGTCTTGTCTCTCATGGAGCTGCATACAGAGTAGCTTTTTCCAGCTTTCTGTCAGCTGGTCTACATGGAGAGGTTTTCAGCTCAGCTCTAACAAGATTTCTCAATGACCTTGCAGCCCAAGTATGTGGAGTCTTCAACAATAGGGTCTATTCCTATCCATCTATTCCTGGTGGGAAACCAAAAGCCTTGTTAATGGCCTATAATGTTTTGGGGGCATCAGGGATCTCCCTGGGTAACAATTCACCGGAAGGTATCCCATCTCTGGCACTAAAAATTTTCTAGTAACTATCTATGGCTTCTGGGTGTGCCCTTATAAAAAAAAAAGTAGGTTTCCATGTGGCTTATTCATAGCATCTTAAATTTAGATTAACCCTCCTCAGTCCCCCCCTTTTTTTTTTCCACCCAGTCTCTTCTCCTGTCCTCACTTAGGGGATTGCACCCCTAGTAATCTGTTCTTCTACTTACATATACACAATACCATCCTCTTAATTCCTCCCCTCCCCTCCCCTCCCTCCCTTATAGCCCCCTTCTAGCTTACTGGCCTCTGCTACTGGCTTTTATTCCAATGCACTTATAAGTCTAATCATTTGTAGCTAGGATCCACATACGAGAGAGAGCATGTGGTGTTTCACCTTCGGGCCTGGGTTACCTCACTAAGTGTAATCCTTTCCAGATCCATCCATTTCCCTGCAAGTTTCATTTTTCTTTACCGCTGAATAGAACTCCATTGGGTAAATGCGCCACGTCTTCATTATCCACTCATCAGTGGAGGGACATCTAGGCTGGTTCTGTTTCCCAGCTATTGTGGATGGAGTGCCATCAAATATTTTTAATTAATTTGTATGTATGTTTGGTTACGCTAGGGTCTCATGCCGCTAAGCCAGATGTTTGTGCCACTTTGCGTATCTGTCTTTACTTGGATGGCTGGGGAATGGAACCCTGGCCAGCAGGCTTTACAAGCAAGTGCCTGTAACTGCTGAGCCATCGCCCCAGCCCGCGACCCTCAAGCATTTTGAAGCATTGCATCTTTTCCCTCTGAAATTATCTCATTAGCAGTTCCCTGTGGGTGAAGAGTCCATGCCTTTTTTTTTTTCCCCTTCTTCTTTTCACAGAGAGCCCATGTTTGTCTTAGTAACCCAGAAGAATGACCGCACCTGTGTCTTTTCTCCCTAGATAGTAAAGCCATTGTGGATGGGAACCTGAAACTCATCTTGGGCCTGGTATGGACTTTGATCCTTCACTATTCCATCTCCATGCCCGTGTGGGAGGACGAGGGGGACGACGACGCCAAGAAACAGACGCCGAAGCAGAGGCTGCTGGGATGGATTCAGAACAAGATCCCCTACTTGCCCATCACCAACTTTAACCAGAATTGGCAGGATGGCAAAGCCCTGGGTGCTCTGGTAGACAGCTGTGCTCCAGGTAAGTGACTGTGGTGGCCGAAACTCTGAGATGGGGGGACGCTGGCACCGCTGTGGGTGGTCGGGTCGGTTGGAAGGTAGGTGGTGGAGCTGCAGGTGGTCTCTCTTTGAAGGGCGGATGTTGAGTCCAGTGAGGTACCCAAGCCTCCGGGAAGCCTCGGTAATGAAGCTGTTACCTTCCGGGCTCCAGCCCTGTGTCTTCCCATACCAGTGCCTAGTTTTTTGCGTCGGCTTCAGCAGAAACAGATGACCGACCCTCTGCCGGCTTGGCATAAAAATCTCAAAAGTTCCATCGAATGGAAAGAGCCCGTTTTTATTAACCACTAGCTCGACTATATATGGCTTCTTTGCCATTTCCTGTCTCGCTGCGGAATAGGGCCTGGTCAGGGTCCAGTTGGAAGCTTTTCCACCCTCGATGGGCTTTTGTCTGAGTGGCTGAGTGGACACCAAGATGTAATTAAAGGGTTTGCGTGACGGACGGGTGTGCTGGCTCCCACTCAGTACAAAAGCCGCAGCCAATCCAGGCATCATGGCACACGCCTTTAATGCCAGCACTTGGGATGCAGAGGTGGGAGGATTGCCGTGAGTTCGAGGCCACCCTGAAACTACATGGTTAATTCCAGGTCAGCCTGGACCAGAGCGAGACCCTACCTCAAAAATAAAAAAAAATTTAAAACAGCCAGAGCCAGTGTTTATGTACCTCCCAACATTACTTTTTTAAATTTTTTAAAATTTTAATTTATTAGAAAGAGAGAGAGAAAAAAAAGAGGTAGATAGAGAATGGGTGCACTGGGGCCTTCAGTCCCTGCAAAGAAACAAACTCTAGGTGCATGTGCCACCTTGTACATCTGGCTTCCGTGAATCCTGAGGAATGAACTTGGGTCCTTGGGCTTTGCGGACAAGTGCCTTAACCCCTAAGCCTTCTTCTCTCCATCCCACAACATTTTTAATAAAAATGTTGCTCTGATAATTGTATTTTCCATTTGCTGAGTGTTTTTAAAATTTTTTTATTTATTTGTTTGTTTTTGATTTATTTTATTTATTTGAGGGGGGGAGGGAGAAGAGAAGGAGAGAGCGCATGCCAGGGCCTTCAGCCACTGCAAATGAACTCCAAGCTCATGTGCTACCTTGTGCATATGGCTTACGTGGATCCTGGGGAATTGAACCTGTGTCCTTTGGCATTGCCAGCAAGCACCTTAACTGCTCACCCATCTCTCCAGCCCTATTTATTTATTTGCTTAAGAGAGAGAGAGAGAGAGAGGGAAGGAGAGGAGAGAGGGAGGATGGGTGCTCTGGGGTTTTCAGCCACTGCAAACGAACTCCAAACTCATGCGCCGCCTTGTGCATATGGCTTACATGGGTCCTGGGGAATGAAGTTGGGTTTTTAGGCTTTGCAGGCAGGTACCTTAGCCACTAAGCCGTCTCTCCAGACCCCTTACAGGGTGTTTTGTGTTAAGAAAGGTAGTTCATAATGGAATGCGCAAAGCAGAACTAGCTAGAAAAGAAGGGCTGCTTTGGGACTGGGCGGATGACTCAGCAGTTTTAAAGGCACTTGCTTTGCAAAACCTGATGGTTTGGGTTCAGTTCTCCAGCCACCTAAGTAAAGCTGGATGGGCATTGGTTTGCAGCAGCAAGAGACCCTGGTATGCCCAGTTTCATGCTTGTAAATAAATAAATAAATAAATAAAAATAAGGAAAAAATGAAGAGGGCTGTTTCGAGGCATCTGCCTTCTTTGATTACCTGTGAGGTGGTGTTAGTTGATTTCCTACCCCTGTCTTCCTTCTACCCAAAGACACAGTGTATGAACTCTTCTCAGTTTAAATATTTGTTTGATGAGAGAGAGAGAGAGAGAGCGTGAGCGAGCAGAAACAAAGTCCAGATGTATGCACCACTTTTGCATCTGGATTACATGGGTATAGGGAATTGAACCCAGGTTGTTGGGCTTTGCAGGCAAGCTCCTTAACCACTGAGCCATCTTTCCAGCCCCGACTTTTCAGGTTAAAGCTGAGGCTTTTACTTCAGTCCTGTGCTTCTTGGGCTTATAAAGGCTTTAAAAATGTTTCTAAGATTATATGCGTTTGGGCAAGCGGATTTTTGGATTGCATAGTATACACTTTAATTTTCTTAGATGAATCCAGGAATAGGCTCAAAAACTTCCCTGCCAGAATGCATCAGGCCCAGATGGTTTGATACATGTAGACTGTGTTCATTTGGTGTAATAGATCCCCAAGGGATGGGCAGTGCCGCATACCTTTAATCCCAGCACTTGGGAGGCAGAGGTAGGAAGATTGCTGTGAGTTCGAGGCTACCTTGAGACAACATAGTGAATTCAAGATCAGCCTGAGCTAGCATAAGACCCTGCCCCAAAAACCAAACCAAGAAAACACACAAACAAAAAACCCCCCCAAAACAAAAAAAAAAAAAACCCATACAATCGGTTGAGTGGAAATTGTTAAGTAACATTTAAAAAAAATTTTTTTTTTCTTTTTTGGTTTATGGAGGTAGGGTCACACTCTAGCTCAGGCTGACCGGGAACTCACTATGTAGTCTCAGGCTGGCCTCGAACTCACGGCGATCCTCCTACCTCAGCCTCTCGTGTGCTGGGATTAAAGGCGTGCACTATCACGCCCGGCTGAAAATATTTTATTTATTTGACAAAGAAAGCGAGAGAGAGAGAGAATGGGCGCACCAGGTCCTGCAGCCACTGTGGACGAACTCCAGACATGTGCGCCCCCTTGTGTATCTGGCTAACATGGGTCCTAGGGAATAGAACCTGGGTCTTTTGGCTTTGCAGGCAAACGCCTTAACTGCTAAGCCATCCCTCCAGCGCTCCCCCCCCCCCTTTTTTTGAGGTAGGATCTCACTCTAGCCCAGACTGATCTGGAATGGAATTCACTATGTAGTCCCAGGCTAGCCTCAAACTCACGGCGATCCTCCTATCTCTGGCTCCTGAGTGCTGGGATTAACGGTGTGCGCCGCCGCTCCTGATGCTTCTTTTAATTTCTTAGCCAACCAGTACTTACAGTATCTCTTGTGTTCTGTGAACAGGCCTGTGCCCAGACTGGGAGTCGTGGGATCCGCGAAAGCCCGTGGACAATGCCCGAGAAGCCATGCAACAAGCTGACGACTGGCTGGGTGTCCCTCAGGTATGTACACACATACACATGTGCGTGCCTGGCTGGGTGTCCCTCAGGTATGTACACACATACACGTGCACATGCCTGGCTGGGTGTCCCTCAGGTATGTACACACATACACATGCGCGTGCCTGGCTGGGTGTCCCTCAGGTACACATATATAAACACATGGGTGTCCCTCAGGTATGTACACACATACACACGCACGTGCCTGGCTGGGTGTCCCTCAGGTACACATATATAAACACATGGGTGTCCCTCAGGTATGTACACACATACACATGCGCGTGCCTGGCTGGGTGTCCCTCAGGTATGTACACACATACACACGCACGTGCCTGGCTGGGTGTCCCTCAGGTACACATATATACACACACATGGGTGTCCCTCAGGTACACATATATACACACACATGGGTGTCCCTCAGGTACACATATATACACTCACATGGGTGTCCCTGAGGTACACATATATACACACATGGGTGTCCCTCAGGTACACATATATACACACGCACGTGCCTGGCTGGGTGTCCCTCAGGTACACATATATACACACACATGGGTGTCCCTCAGGTACACATATATACACACACATGGGTGTCCCTCAGGTACACATATATACACTCACATGGGTGTCCCTCAGGTACACATATATACACTCACATGGGTGTCCCTCAGGTACACATATATACACACACATGGGTGTCCCTGAGGTACACATATATACACACATGGGTGTCCCTCAGGTACACATATATACACACGCACGTGCCTGGCTGGGTGTTCCTTGGGTACACACACGCTTGCCGTGTCCTGGGAGACGGCTCCCACCCACTGGCTTGTTTCCGGATGCCTTTCTGGGTCAGACAGGAGTCTGACCTTCTTGGCATTCCACCTTCAAAGACCATTCACTGCCAGGGGCACTCTTCCACCTACCGCTCATCCTTAATAGTAGGTTCTCAGGTTCTAGGAGCTTGTAGATCACCCCGAAAGAAACCTTCGTGTCTCAGACTGGCAGATGTAGCTTCCTTTCCCTGTCTTTTCCCTCCCCGCCTCCTCCCCTCAGCTCTACTATGTGGCCCAAGCTGGCCTTGAACTGCTTCTCCTGTCTCAGTCTCCCAGGTGTGTGCCAATGCCAAACTTCTTTCTGTTCCTTTTCTTTTTCTTTTTTTTTTTGGGGGGGGGTGCGTTTTGAGGTAGGATCTCACTCTAGTCCAGGCTGACCTGGAATTCACTATGTAGTCTCAGGATGGCCTCAAACGCACAGCGATCCTCCTACTTCTGCCTCCTGTGTGCTGGGATTAAAGGTGTGCACCACCATGCCCGGCTGTTCAAATAACTTTGGAGGTTATCTTTGGGCCCTAGGCAGCAAATGTAGTCCTTAACTATTATTAGATTGAATCATAAGAAATTACCAGTATTTGACCATTTTTTTAAACCTATATAAAAGATAATTTTAATCAGATATTTTGGAAAAGCCATAGAATTTAGAACTTTAAAAAAATATGAATCAAGATAATTCCCATCAATGAAAATTGTGGAAGAATTTGTATTGCCAGAGAACAGCCTCAGGAACATTGTCTGCCTGCCAGCCTGCCTTCCTTTTCTTTCCTTCTTTTCCTTTCCTTTCTTCCTTCCCTTTTTCTCCCTCTTTCCCTCCCTCTCTCTTTCTCTTTCTCGCTTTCTTTCCTCCTTCCTTCCTTCTTTCTTTTCTTTCTTTCTTGAGATAGGGTCTCACTGTAGCCCAAACTGAATTGAACTCCCTCTGTAATCTCAGGTTGGCCTCGAACTCACAGCGATCCCCCTACCTCTTCCTCTGCCTTACGAGTACTGTGATTAAGTGCTTGCCCCACGGTGCCTAGCTCTTCCATCTCTTTCTGAGTTGGGCTGTCATTGGCCTGGAATTCATCAAGTGGGCTAGACTGGCTGGTCAGCAATCGCCAGGGATTCGCCTGTCTCTGGAATTGAAGGCGTACTCCCCGTGCCCAGCGTCTCCAGGGGTGCTGGCGATCAGACTCTGGCCCTCGTGCTTGATGAGGCAGACGCCTTCCCCGCTGAGCTGTCGCCCCAATCCTTTGATTTGTATTATTATCATCGCACCTGTGAGACTTACCATCTTCCTGCTTAGCCTCCCAAAGCTAGGCACAGGCACAAGCTGCCCTTCTTATTGGCTTAGCTTATTTATTTTTATCTGCAGTGTCAGTAGAGATGCGAGCAATATGTAGATGAGTAAGTCAAGGGCCTATTTTTTATTTTTTTTATTAATTTTTATTAATTTTTAGAGAGAGAAAGGGTGGGGGAGGGGAAGATATAAAGAGAATGGATGCGCCAGGGCCTCCAGCCACTGCAAACGAACTCCAGACGCGTGCGCCCCCTTGTGCACCTGGCTTATGTGGGTCCTGGAGAATCCAACCTGTTTCCTTAGGCTTTGCAGGCAAACGCCTTAACTGCCAGCCCATAAGGCAGCCCTTATTTATTTTATTTTATTTTTTTGTGACAAATGCATGTGCTTGCTTTCGTCCTGTCTTTTATTGTTAATTCCTTTCTCTTTTATAGAATGTTTGAGCAGGACAAAAAAATGTACTCTTTTTTTTTTTTTTTTTGGTGGGTGGGGGAGAAGAAAGGGGACCCAAATCTCTTGATCTCTGGCAATTATGAGCAGAATTTTCTCAAGAGTCTGTTAGCTTCCAAAGGGGATGGCAGCGCATATCAACAATACTTGGGGTGTGGGGGACAGTGTGGCTTCAGCTCGCTCCCAGGAGACGCTGACCCAGCGCCCTGGCTGAGCACCCACTGCCACGTCCTGACTCTACTCTAGGTCATCACTCCCGAGGAGATCATTCACCCAGACGTGGACGAGCACTCGGTGATGACTTACCTGTCCCAGTTCCCCAAGGCCAAGCTCAAGCCGGGAGCTCCTCTTAAACCCAAACTCAACCCGAAGAAAGCCAGGGCCTACGGCAGAGGTGAGTGGGTCGCGCTGGAGCTGAGGCCGCGTGCTTGGACTCTGGCCCGGGACGGTCCTGAGGATCCAGAGCGCACGCGCCCTGCCGCTCATTGTTTTCCTCACTGCTGGCATCAGAGGCCTGAAAACAAGCTGCTTGAAGAAGGAAGGATTTGCTTCAGCTTACAGTTCGAGGGGACACCTTCCTGGTGGGTAGGGCGCGGCAGCAGGGACCCTTAAGCTGCTGGCCACTTCGTGTCCACCGTAGTCAGGAGCAGAGAGAAGTGACTACTGGTACTCATCTCTCCTCCAGTTTACAAGTCCCAAACCTCGCCCCCTGGAATGGCTCCGCCCACACCTAAGAGGGGCGTCCTCCCACCTTGATGAATCCAGTCTAGAAGATCCCTCAGACAAGCCCAGAGATTTGTTCCTCTGGTGATTCTAAATCCTGTCAGTTTGACATTTAGTCCCTAAAGGCGTCCTTTTTTGGTGAGGAGGATGGAGTTGAACCAGAGTCTCACTCTAGTCCAGGCTGACCAGGCCTAGAACTCAATCTGCAGCTCAAATTTACAGCCATCCTCCTGCCTCAATTTGGGATTATAAACGGGGTGAACCACCACACTAAACATCACTTTCTTCCCCCCCTGAGGTAGGGTCTCGCTCTAGCCCAGGCTGACCTGGAATTCAGTATGTAGTGTCTGGGTGACCTTGAACTCATGGTAATCCTCCTACCACTGCCCCCCAAGTGCTGGGGTTAAAGGCGTGCACCACCACGCCTGACAGCATCACATTTTTAAAAAAATTGTTTATTAGAGACAGAGATGGATAGAAAGAGGCAGATAGAGAGTATGGGTGCACCAGGGCCTTTTGCCAATGCCAACAAGCTCCAGATTCATGTGCCACTTTGTGCATCTGGCTTTATATGAGTGCTGGGGAATCGAACCCAGGCCTGCAGGTTTTGCAAGCACGTGCCTAGCCACTGAGCCATCTCCCCAGCCTGGCCTTACGTGTTTGTAAACTTAAAGTTGTGTTTTGTTGTTGTTGTTTTAATAATGTTATTACTGAGGCTTTAAGAAGTGTTTCTCCCTTTTCACCCTGAAGCATGGTGAATTTGTAGCTCGGTGAATTGAGTGCAGTAACCCCGGGTCTAAGGAAGGGCTGCTGCTCTCAGTTAAGCAGAGAGGGCCCTTAGCCTGGTCCACGAAGGATGAGCTGGGTCTTGCCCCAGGTTCTGGTCAAACATGGGGGTGGCGGAGCAGGAGCCCGGCCTGGCTTTCTGGCAGCTGAATCATTTCTTCTGTAGGCCTCAGAGAAACTGCCTCAGATTTCCAGATGAGGTAGGAGCTATTGTTACTCCCTGGCAGACACTTCCCTGCTGAGACATCCTGTTTATGACTCTGAGGCGATGACATCAGACTCAAGCGCACCAGTTCATAAAGGAGAGTTTTTAACCACTGGGCTTGGCGGTATATGCCTGTAATCACAGAACTTGGGAGGCTGAGGCAGGAGGATTGTGAGTTTAAGGCCATCGCAAGCTATGTAGCGAGATCTTGTCTAAGAACAAACAAATAAACAATCATAAGCACGGGTTACGTGGCCTCACACTTTGACTTCTGATAAAGATTGGAGAGATGACTCAGCGTTTAAAGGCCCTTGATTGCAAAGTCTCATTCCCCAGTGGCCACGTAAAGCCAGACACACAAAGTGAGGCGTGTGTCTGGAGTTTGCTTGCAGAGGCAAGAGCCCTGGCTTGCTCATTTCCCATCTGCCCCTCTGTCGTTCAACTTGCAAATAAATAAATATAATTTCACGTTTTTTTTTTTTTTTTTTTTTTTTTTTTTGAGGTAGGGTCTTACTCTGGCCCAGGCTGACCTGGAATTCACTGTGCAGTCTCAGGGTGGCCTCGAACCCATGGCGATCCTCCTACCTCTGCCTCCTGAGTGCTGGGATTAAAGGCGTGCTCCACCATGCCTGACAACGTTTCTTTTTTTTTTTAATTACAAATTATGAGGTTTATATTAGGAGAGAATTAGGATCCAGGGGAAGGCCCAGCTGAAAGGCTTGGCCAGAAGGAAATTCTCCTCCTTGCCTTGCTAGAAAGGGAGGGGGAGAATTCACATTGGATAATCTGTATGGAAGAAGTCTCTGGAAAGTGCGCATATGTGGAAGGCAGAACATGAGAGTCTGCCCGACAAACAGACAGGCAGACAGACAGACACACACACACACACACACACCCCAAAAGCATGAGAACCCAAACTCTTCATCTTCACATAGGGGTCAGAAAAGGCCAGGAGCTCAGAGCTTAAAGAGAGGTCATCTCTGTAGCAAACAAACAAACAAAAACACCCAAAACCCAGACAGGAAGGAACCCCTACCACCCTTCCCAGGCTGGTCGGGAGGGGAGATTACCAAAGAAAGGACCCGGAGACTCGGGTCAGGAGAAAAGGCTATTTTCATGTTTTTTTTTTTAATTAATTATTTATTTATTTGTTAGAGAGAGAGAGGGAGGGGGCCATGGCAGGGCCTCCAGCCACTGCAAACGAACTCCAGACACATATACCACCTTGTGCATCTGGCTTGCATGGGTTCTGTTGAATTGAACCTGGGTCCTTAGGTTTCACAGGCAAACATCTTAACCACTAAGGCATCTCTCCAGCCCAATAAATATATATATTTTAAAAAGCCCTATGATAAAAATGAGAACAGTGCCATAAGGCTCTCAACTCCGTTTTCTGTGGGGACGAGAAACACATTTTATGTCTTAATTTTCATAGCTAAAATTGGGATAACATTTACACACACACACACACACACACACACACACACACACACTCACTCACAGTATCCTCTGTCTCCCCGTCCTGTCCTGTTCAGGGGCTTTCATGTGACACGATATTTTAGTAAGGACTCAGAACTCTGTTGGGAGTCCTCCTCCCACTCGCTGTTACTCAAAGGCCGGCTTGTTCCAACTTGCTTTCTCTGAACCATAACCAAAGGCGACGGCTGGTATGAAGAATGTCTACGTTTCAAGATAATGTTTCCTTCGTGGCAGAAAAGCCACAGTGGCTGCGTAAAATCCCGTGTCAACAAACTGACCAAACGCGTTGAATCTAATCAAGGCATAAAACGCGTGTTTGCAAGAACCTTATCACTGGCTATCCAGTTTTCCCATTGTTAATGTGAGGCGGTTTCCTTTCATGGAGCTGTCTTCCAGAAAATGACGGCTCTATATTCAAGAATGTGGGCTGGTCACTGACATTTCCTTCTTTGTTAAGTGTTACCCACTCTGGGGAAGAAACAAAACATTTTTTGTTTCATATTTGTATATATGAAGTATTCGGTAATTTTTTTCCCCATTGTGGTAAGGTCACCTTTTTTTTTTTTCTTTTTTATCCTTTTTTTTTTTTTTTTGGTTTTCCAAGGTAGGGTGTCACTCTAGCTCAGACTGACCTGGAATATACTATGCAATATCAGGGTGTCCTCAAACTCATGGTAATCCTCCCACCTCTGCCTCCCGAGTGCTGGGATTAAAATCCCGTGAGCCACCACGCCCGGCTTTCTTTTTTTCTTTTTCAGATAGGGACTTGCTCTAGCCTAGGTTGACCTGGAATTCATTATGTCATCTCATGCTGGCCTTGAACTCACAATGATCCTCCTAACTCTGCCTCCAAGTGCTGGGATTAAAGGACTGCACCACCACACCCAGCTTTTTTTTTTTTTTTTTTTAAGATTTTTATTTATTTATTTATTTGCAAGCAGAGAGAGAGAGAGATGAGAGAGAGAATGAGAATACCACTGCAAACAAACTCCAGATGCATACACCACTCTGTGCCTCTGGCTTTACATGGGTACAGGGGAATCAAACCCAGGTCGTTAGGCTTTGCAGGCAAGTACCTTAACCACTGAGGCATCCCTGCAGCCCAAGTCACCATTTGAATACACAGTTGTGTGGCATGAAATACCCACAGTGTGTCATAGCCATCACTACTGTCTATCTTTTTTTTTTTTTTTTAACTTTCCAAAGTCAAGCACCATGCTCAGTAAACAAGGTCTTCATCCTCCCACCCCCGTAGCCTTAGTTCTACCTTCTGTCTGTGAACTTGTTCAAGTTCTTCATGGGAATTGAATCCTATAACACCCATGCTTTTCTGTCTCATTTACTGTACTTAGCTTGTATTTTCAGGGTTCATTCTCATTAGGGCGTATATCACAGTTCCGTTTCTGTTTGTGGGTATAAATAATACACTATCATATGCATATAACTTACTCTGTTCATCCTCCTACTTGCTGGAAGATATTTGAGCTGTTTGCCTCCTTTGGCTTTTGTGAATAACGCTGTTAAGAACATAGGTGTAGGGGCTGGAGAGATGGTTCTGCAATTGAAGGTACTTGCTTGCAAAGCCTGATGGTCTGGATTTGATTTCCCAGTGCCCATGTCAAGCCAGACCCACAAAGAGGAGCACCCATCTGGAGTTGCTTTGCATTGGCAAGAAGCCCTGGTGTAGTGCCCATACTCAATCTTTTTCTCCTCTTTCTTTCTCCTTCTGTCTCAAATAAGTAAGTAATTAAATAAATAATATTTAAAAGGTAGGTGTATAAGTATAAACCCTTGCTTTTAAGTATTTTGTAATATATAACTACACATGATATTGCTGGTTCATATGATAATTTTTTTAATTTTTAAATTTTTTTGTTTGTTTATTTTTATTTATTTATTTGAGAGCGACAGACAGAGAGAAAGAGGCAGAGAGAGAGAGAGACAATGGGCGCGCCAGGGCCACCAGCCACTGCAAATGAACTCCAGATGCGTGCGCTCCCTTGTGCATCTGGCTAACATGGGTCCTGGGGAATTGAACCTTGAACCGGGGTCCTTAGGCTTCACAGGCAAGCGCTTAACCGCTAAGCCATCTCTCCAGCTCTCATATGATAATTTTATGTTTAACTTTTCCTCTTTTAAAAATAGTAAAATGGCCGGATGTGGTGGCGCATGCCTTTAATCCCAGCAGAGGTAGGAGGATCGCCGTGAGTTTAAGGCCACCCTGAGATTACATAGTTAACTCCAGGTCAGCCTGGACTAGAGCAAGACCCTGCCTCAAAAAACCAAACCAAAAAAAAAAAAAAAAAAAAAAATAGGAAAATGCCTCAGCAGTTAAAAGCCTGCTGGCCTGGGTTTGATTCCCTAGTACCCACGTAAAGCCAGATGCACAAAGTGGAGCATGCATCTGGAGTTCTTCTGCAGTAGCAAGAGGCATGCTCATCTCTCCCACAACTAAATATCCTTTAAAAAGTTGAAGGCAACAGGGTCACAGTCTGAGGCCGTAGGTGCTGCTGAGAGCCACCATGCTGATCCCATGGTGAGGAGAATGCCCCAAGCCAGTTTTGCTGTCTCTCCTGCTGAACTAGGAACAGGGAACACTCCATCTGGTTTCTAGAAGGGTCCAGAGGTTTGTTTTATCTTCTGGATGTTGAATCGGAGATGATGCATCTGCTGAGCCTGAGGCCCCGGGTGTGAGTGGGGTGTAAGAAAAGAGGGCTTGGGGTCTTTCTGACAGGCACCTTGTAGTGTTAGCTTCGTTGAAAATATCCATCCTTGAGCTGAGCAGAAACCTAGTCCAAAACCCATGTTCTTCTGTGCGAATCATTTAGTAAAGAGCGAGCTTTCAGCATCCCTCGGCTTGAGTGAGCAAGGTCCCCAGTTGTGTCTCCCCTTGGCGAGCGAAGGAGTTTACGGAGTGTGAGGTTGTGGCTCATCCTCCAACCAGCCTTGGTCAGCCAGAGGACACGAGCCCAGTCGAGCTGTCCGCAGGCCGTGGAGTTGGTTGTTTGACAAGCTACCAGAGCCGGATGGAGTGGGGTGCTTGTCATTCGTGTAGGTGATGTTTATGTGTAACTCTTAAAGGACCTGATGATTCTGAGAATTTTAAGGAAAGAAAAAATGAAGAAAATAAAAACTAAATCCACTTTGCTAATAACCCTTTTCTTTCTTGAAATTCTGAGCATTCCTTCAGACCTTTTCGTTTTTTGGTTTTTCAAAGTAGGGTTTCACTCTAGCTCAGGCTGACCTGGAATTGACTGTGGAGTCTCAGGGTGGCCTCAAACTCTCGGCTGTCCTCCTACCTCTGCCTCCCGAGTGCTGGGATTAAAGGCGTGTGCCACCATGCCTGGCTTAAAGTTGGTATTTTATATGGGGATGGGCAGTCTTCAAGGTAGGGCTGGCCTGGAATTCACTACGTAATCTCAAACTGGCCTCGAACTCATAATGAACCTCCCCAGCTCCCAGGTGCTGGGATTAAAGGCATGCACCACCACACACCTGGCAGGCTGGTTTTTCTGTGGTAGGTCTCACTCTAGCCCAGGCTAACCTGGAACTCACTCTAGTCCCAGGCTGGCCTCAAAAACACAGTGATCCTCTCACCTCTGTCTCTCAAGTGCTGGGTCTAAAGGTGTGCACCACCATCCCCACCTGCAGGTTTTTTGCTGTTGTTGTTTGTTGTTTTTACCTACAGTGTGGAACATTTATCCAGAGCACCAAACATACCAAAAACCCCAGTCTCTTCAACTGATTGACAGTAAGGAGAAAGAGGTGGGGAGACATGAAGCGATTAGATGACTTGAAAGATTCAGTAACCAGTTGTTATGTATAAATCATATCTGGATCCTGTTCCAAATGATTAGGAAACATTAATGGTGTTTATTCATGAAGTTGGAAATTTGAACACTAACCAAATACATGAAGATATTAAAGACTCACTGTTGAAGAGTGTATTGAGATTTACTAAAAAAAAAAAAAATGTCTCCTAGGGCTGGAGTGATGGATTAGTGGTTATATACATAGGTGTAGGGGCTAGAGAGATGTTTCCGCAATTGAAGGTACAGTGAGACCTTGCCTCGAACTTCGGCCCCCAAACAAGACAAAACCAAACAAAAAAACTGTCCCCACTGCAGATGATGCGATAGTCCCTATTGCAGATTTCCAAGTAACCATTAAAAAGGGCGAAGTAGGGTTGAAGAGATGGCTTGGCGGCTAAGGCGGTTGCCTGTAAAGCCAAAGGACCCATACCAGGGTCTCTAGCCACTGCAAAAGAATGCCAGATGCATGTACCATCTTGTGCATCTGGCTTACATGGATTCTAAGGAATTGAACCTGGGTCCTTTGGCTTCGTAGGCAAGGACTTTAACCGCTAAACCATCTCTCCAGTCCTATCACAGCTTTGTTAGTGACAGAAAACTTCCCTGGAACAACTGTCCATACCCCAGAACCTTCCTTATCAATGCAAAATAACACGTACTGGTATGGCAACTGCCTGGTTGAATTCTTAGTGAGAAAGACCAATCCCAGCAGCTTGCGTAATATATGATTCCATTTATGTAACGCTTTTGAACTGGTAAAATTACAGAGATGGAGAACAGATTAGTGGTTGTTGGAGGGGGTTGGCAAGAAGAGGGTGGGGTGGAAGGAAGTAGGTGGGGTTCCACAAGGGCAACATGAGAGGTCCCTGTGGTTGTGGAATGAATGTTCTGTCTTGACCATGGCATTGACAGCGAGCTGAGATGCATGTCACACACTTATACTTTGCTACCAGTGTGTGTGGGGGGGAAACAATGGTTTGTTTCTTTTCTTTTTAAACGTAGTAGTCTTTAAAACAATATTTTTATTTATTTGCAAGCGGAGGGAGGGAAGGAGAAAGGAGGCTTTATGTAGGTACTGGGGAAATCAAACTGGCCTACAGGCTTTGCAAGCAAGCACCTTTATTTATTTTTTAAATTTTTTTGTTCATTTTTATTTATTTATTTGAGAATGACAGAGAGGGAGAGAGAGAGGCAGATAGAGAGAGAGAGAAAGGGCGCGCCAGGGCCTCCAGCCTCTGTAAACAAACTCCAGATGCGTGCGCCCCCTTGTGCATCTGGCTAACGTGGGTCCTGGGGAACTGAGCCTCGAACCGGGGTCCTTAGGCTTCACAAGCAAGCGCTTAACCGCTAAGCCATCTCTCCAGCCCAGCAAGCACCTTTAATCACTGAGCCATCTCTCCAGCCCCTTTGGTTAGTATTTATTTATTTATTGGTTTTCTCAAGGTCGAGTCTTTTTTTTGTTGTTGTTGTTTGTTTGTTTGTTTGGTTTTCATTTTTCGAGGTAGGGTCTCACTCTTGTCCAGGCTGACCTGGAATTTACTATGGAGTCTCAGGCTGGCCTCGAACTCACAGTGATCCTCCTACCTCTGCTTCTTGAGTGCTGGGATTAAAGGCGTGCGCCACCACACCTGGCTGTTTTTCTTTTTAATTAAATTATTATATTTATTTAGGGAAGTACAGAACCAAGGCAAGACACCCACGTGGCTAGAGATCCTGTGTGGAAGGGCTGGGAAGACTGTGGAGAAACCAGAAAGTTCCTGGAGCTCCTGCCACGTGGAGCTGGAGGGATTAAGAGCCCCTGTGGAGAGGCGCTCCCCTGTGCTCAGGAGGAGGAACTCACCAATAGCTGGAACTTGGGGAGAGGTTAGGAAGCCCAGAGAGCATGCCCTCTCCCCACAAACATATTTATAACCTTATGGTGGTGGGCCCTCGAGGTAGAGTCTTGCTTTAGACCAGGCTGACCTGGAATTTGCTATGCAGTCTCAGGGTGACCTTGAACTCACGGCAGTCCTCCTACCTGTGCCTCCCGAGTGCTGGGATTAAAGGCGTGCACCACCACACCCGCGTCCCTTAATTTTTATTAGCATTTTAATTACGCGTATTAGTGGGATTCAGTGTAATATTTTCGTTCACGCATACAGTGTGCCCTGATCAAATCCACCCATGCTTTCTACATAGGCAGCCCCTCCCTTCCCAGGGTCTCGTAATGTCTGTTCTACGTTCATGCTCGCTCCCAGCTCCTCCCTCATGTGAGAAAGAATGCGCAGTGCCCAATTTTCTGTCTTGTTTCTTTTCTCATAATATCCTCCAGTCCCATCCGTTTTTGCAACAAGAGATTTCATTTTGCTTTGTAACTGAATAGTACTCCATTGTGCATTTTCTTGAATCGTTTTGTTTGCTGATGGGCATGTAAACCTAATCCTAATCTCACTTGGCTATGAGTTGTTTTGCGATAAACACAGAAGCTCAGTTATCTGAAAAAGGACAGTATTTCTTATCCCTATATGAATCTGTCCTAATTTGCTCAGTTATCTTGTTAATAATTTCTTTAGCAAGCATTACAAAATTAGGGGTTTCTTTATGATTTCTTTTTTTTTTTTTTTAAGGTGGGGTCTTCTCTAGCCCAGGCTGACCTGGAATTTACTATGTAGTCTCAGGCTAGCCTCAAACTCACGGCGATCCTCCTACGCCTGCCTCCCAAGTGCTGGGGTTAAAGGCATGTACCTCTATGTCTGACCCTTTATGACATTTAAAAAATACATTTTATTTATTTATTTGAGAGAGAGAATCAGAGCATCAGGGCCTCCTGTCAGTGCAAACAGAACTCCAGATGCATATGCCACCTTGTGTATCTGGCTTTATGTGGATCCTGGGGTGTCGAACCCGAGTCATTTGGCTTTGCCATCGCTCCAGTTCTCTATATGACATTTTCATACATGTAAACCATTTTACTGTTCTTTTTTTATTATATACATATTTTTATACAAATTTTTTATTGACAACTTCTATACTTACAGAAAACAAACAATGGTATTTCCCTCCCCTCCCCTCTCCTCTCCTCCCTTCCCCCACTTTCTCTTTCATATCTCTGCTCTCCATCATATCCCCCATTTTACTTTTCTTATATTTGCCCTCCATCACCCACCCTGACTAATTTCCTTCCTTCATTCCAAATAGTCCTCTTTCTATTTTCAGGTTATTTGATATAATTTTTCAAAATCTAGGTTCTGGGGGCTGGAGAGATAGCCTAGCGGTTAAGGTGCTTGTCTGCAAAGCCAAAGAACCTCAGTTCGATTCCCCAGGACCCACGTAAGCCACATGCACAAGGTGGCACATGTATCTGGAGTTCGTTTGCAGTAGCTGGAAGCCCTGGTGCGCCCATTCTCTCTGTCTCTGTCTCTTTCCCTCTCTCAAATAAATAAATAAAAATATATAAAACAATCTAGGTTCTGGGAGACTGGGGAGATGGCCCAACAGTTAAAGGAGAGGGCTTGCAAAGCCTGCTGGCCTGGGTTCAGTTTCCAAGCCACACACTTACGCCAGGCGCAAAGAGTGCCACAAGCATCTGGTATTCATGAGCAGTGGCAAGAGGCCCTGGCATGCCCACCCTCCATACAAATGACTTAATTAATACCTTGGCTCTGCATATGAGAGAGAACATGTGGTGCTTGTCTTTCTTTCCCACCATACCCTCTCTTGTTCTGTTCCCCTCAGATCCCTTCCTCTCCCAAGATAGTCTTGTCTCTGCATTCATTAACATGTATATATTTAAACCCGGATTCCGCATTTGGGAGAAAACATGGGATCTTTGTCTTTCTGAGTCTGCCTGAACTTGTTCAGTTATCTTTTGGTTTTATTTTATTTTTTATTTACTTGCATGCTTCTGTGTGCTTTCACTATGGTCTCTTGCTGCTGCAAATGCCCATACGAATGTGAAATGCCATGTTTACGTCGATGCTGGGAGTCGAACCTAGGCCTTTGCAAGCAAGTGTCTTGAACTACTGAGACATCCTTGCAGCCCCTGGTCAATTATCTTAAAAGTCTAATTGAGGGGAAAAAAAAAAAAGAAAGTTGAAAAATAATTTAAAGATACTGGTTGAATAGTTTTTTTTTTTTTTTTTCCAAGGTAGGGTCTCACTCTAGCTCAGGCTGACCTGAAATTCACTATGTAGTCTCAGGGTGACCTCGAACTCATGGTGATCATCCTACCTCTGCCTTCCAAGTGCTGGGATTAAAGGTGTGTGCCACCACATCTGGCATGAATACAGTTTTAAAAATTGGTTCCTTTATTTGAAAGAGAGAGAGAATGAATGAATGAATGAATGAACGAATGAATGAATATGGGCACACCAAGCGCTCTTGCTGCTCAAACCAGCTCGGGACACATGCGCCGCTTTCTGCTCAGGCTTTGCAGACAAGCATGTGTAACCACTGAGCTATTTCTCAAGCCCTTGAATCCAGTGTTTAGAAGCCACACCAAATGGTGTTTAATGAAGATGGACATTCCTCCACCTGCCTGGCCTCTCTCAAGGCAAACCTTCATTGGTTTTCATTATTGTATGGACCCCCAACTGAATCCGTCTGAATATTACAGAATTGAACATTCTTTAAATAACAGAGAAAACTTAGAAGGATATGAACCTGTCTGGTTGCCTCTGTATCTGGAAATTTGTCTTTGACACCCACATGGGATCTACAGGGCTGGGTCTCATCTCTCAATTCTCTCTTTTTTTTAAAAAAATTGTTTTTATTTATTATTTTATTTGACAGAGAAAGAGGGAGGGAGGGAGAGAGAGAGAGAAAGAACAGGCGAGCCAGGGCTTCCAGCCACTGCGAACAAATTCCAGATGTGTGCGCCCCCTTGTGCATCTAGCTAATGTGGGTCCTGGGGAATTGAACCTGGGTCCTTTGGCTTTGTAGGCAAAGGCCTTAACCACTGAGCCATCCCTCCAGCCCTCATCTCTCAAATCTCAAAATGTGTAAACTCATGACAGGAATCGAACCCACTGGAAACATGGTGAAGCAACCAGCGAAGTTCACCGTGGACACCATCAGTGCCGGGCAAGGAGACGTGATGGTGTTCGTGGAGGATCCGGAGGGGAACAAGGAGGAGGTACGTTGGAGGACGCTTCTCTCCTGCCCAGCACCCGCCAAGAGCTTCTGGGGCTTGCAACAGGGCCTGGGACCCCGGGGTCTGTCCATCCTTTCATTTCCTCATTAGAGCTCTTACCCAGAGGCCCGAGGTCCGCGGTGGCTGAGGTAACTTGCCCAGAGCAGAGCGGTGCTTTGCACCTGCCAAGCCGAGTCACAAGAACCCGGTGCTCTAGAAGACGAGGCTGCGAAAGCAGGACACAGGCTGGGCTGCGTGGTCTATCAGACAGTGGTGACTTACTTCTAAAAATGTGTTCACAGCCGGGCGTGTGGCGCACGCCTTCAATCCCAGCACATGGCATGGGAGGATCGCCATGAGTTCAAGGCCACCCTGAGACTACATAGTGAATTCCAGGTCAGCCTCGGCTAGAGTGAGACCCTATCTCGAAAACCAAAACAACAAAAACCTCATTTCAATGAGAGGGAGAGTGGGGGAGAGAGAGAGAAAATGGGCACAACAAGGCCTCTTGCCACCACAGACGAATTCCAGACACATGTACCCACTTTGTGCATCTGGCTTTACATGGCTTCTGGGGTCAGCAAGCTTTGCAAGCAAGCTCCCTTAACTCCTGACCATCCTCTCAACCCAATGGAAGTGGCTTTTGTGCACTCTTTTCCTACACTCACCATTCTTTGGGTCTCTTATCATGGCCTTTGCACATGGTTTTTTTTTTTTTCCCTCCCTTTTTTGGTTTTTCAATGTAAGGTCTTGCTCTAATCCAGGCTGACCTGAAATTAGCTTCAGACTGGGCTAGAATATATAGTGACCCTCTTACCTCTCTGCCTCCCAAGTGCTGGGATTAAAGGCTTGTACCAGCACATCCGGCTTTAGTATCATATTATGTATATAGTTTTTTGAGGTAGGGTTTTGCTCTAGCCCAGGCTGACCTGGAATTCACTGTGGAGTCTTAGGCTGGCCTCGAACTCTACCTCTGCCTCCCCAGTGCTGAGATTAAAAGTGTGTGCCACCACACCCGGCTTCAGTCTGTCCGTCTGTCTATCTATCTGTCTATGTATTCAGCTCTTTTCTCAGGTCCGTATCTCATTCCTATCACTTAGCATGATTTGAAGTTCTAAGTATATGGATGTGTTGTTGTTTTCCCTGCTGGGGGATGGTCTGTTCCCAACATGCTCTTTTGTTCCTATTTATTTATTTGGAAGATGGGAGATAGACACAAGAAGGTAGACGGGGAGGGAGGGAAAAAGAAAGAGAGAGGAAATCAGCATACCAAGGCCTCCTGCCACTGCACACAAACTCCAGACGCATGTGTCACTTTGTGCATTTGGCTTCATGTGGGTCCTGGGGAATTAAACCCAGGCTGTCAGGCTCTGTAAAGAAGCACTTTTATCCATTGAGACGTCCCTGCAGTCCATCATCGTTTTATTTCTGGTACCCGACATTCGCTCTGGCATTTCTAAGCTCATAGCGGCCACTGAGCCAATGAAAGATTAAGTGAAGCCGCTGCTTCTTCCGCATTGAGAAGTCGGCAGCCCCCAGCCAGCGCGCCGTTCCTTCTGCGTGGAGCCTCCCTACAGGAGTGACGGGGCAGGACGCGGTCAGCCCCGCCGGAGCACCTGACCTGACAGCTTGCTGCACGGGCGTCGCTGACACAGTGCCGGCATCTTCTGTAACTGTCATCATCTTCTCTTCCAGGCACAAGTGACCCCTGACAGTGACAAAAACAAGACGTATTCTGTGGAGTACCTGCCCAAGGTCACCGGACTGCACAAAGTAAGATGGCACGTCCTGGGTGTGGCGTGAGCTGCTCTTTGGACTTGTTTTGTTTTTGTCTTTTTTGAATTTTGATATTTTTATTTATTTGCAAGGAGGGACAGAGGGAGAATGAGAATAAATGTTCCAAGGCTTCATGCCACGAACTCCAGATGCATGTGCCACTGGCTTTATGTGGGTACCAGAGAATCGAACCCATGCAAGTGCCTGTAACCACTGAGCCATCTCTCCCATCCCTGGACTGGTATTTGTTGAAGAAAGATCTTGGGAAGTAGAATGGTCTTGGTACCTGTTTTTGCAGTGGAACCCAGGGCCTCTCGACTGCTAGGCAAACACTGTAAGCCGATAGGTGTGTGTGTGGGTGTGCGTGTGCGTGCACACGCATGTGAGGACATATGTCTGTGTCAATGCCAGAGGCTGACTTCACTTGTCTCCTATTACTGGCTGACGATACCTTATTTATTGAAACAGGGTTTGTTGCTGAACTTAACTGATTCAACTAATCCAGCTAGCCACTTTGCCCTGGGGACCTCTGCCTGTTTCCACCTCCTGAGCCCTGGGATTACATGTGCAGACCACCGCATCAGGCGTTTTACATGGATGCTAGAGATCTGACTGAGGCTCTCATGCTCGCAGAGCAAGCGCTTTTCCAACTGGGCCAGCTCCTCAGCCCGGTTTTATGTTAACTTCCAATTATTAAAGTATCTGGCTCATTTGGGAAAAGTTGGAATCTCTAAGAAACATGCTTGAGACATTAGCTGGTTATGTCTCCATGGGTTAAATCCCACAGAGCTTTTTTTTTTGTTTGTTTGTTTGTTCTTTTCAAGGTAGGGTCTCACTCTAGCTCAGGCTGGCCTGGAGCTCACAGTGATCCTGCTCCTGAGTGCTGGGATTAAAGATGTGCACCACCATGCCTGGTTCTAATATTTATTTATTTATTTGGCTTTCGAGATAGGATCTCACTGTAGCCCAGGCTGACCTGGAATCCACTGTATAGTCTCAGGGTGGCCTTGAACTCACAGTGATCCTCCTACCTCTGCCCCCTGAGTGCTGGGATTAAAGGCGTGTGCTACCACCCAGCTCCAGGCCTTAGCTAAGAACATCATGAGGTGATGATTAAGGTTTTTTTTTTTTTTTTCTGGTGTGTGTGTGTGTGTGTGTAAGGTGGTGTTTGCGTGCTTGTGACTATGCCCTTGGGGCGTCCCATGCACTTGCCTGTGGTAAGCTGAGCAGAATGTGGGGTCACCTGTTCTTATTTGAGCCAGAGTCTCTTACTGATACCACCGCTCACTTTTTCTGGTGATCCCAGGTGATGGTCTGGCCTCTGTTCCTCTGTGGGCCTGGGGTTACAGGCATAGGTGGCCACACCTAGCTGTTTATGCGGGATCTGGAGATTCGTACTTGGGCAGTTTCGTGCTCGCTCAGGCCCTCATGCTTGTACAGGAAGCAGTTTCCTGAGCCATCTCTTCAGGCAGGGACTGGAGGGGACGAGATCGTAAATGAAAACATTTCTGATGTAATTAATTCATCCCAGCCAAGTGTGGGTTCACATGAAACCCAACCAAATTCCTTTGAGGAATTCTAGACTGAGGAGTGAATACTCAGTTTGTCATTTGTCTAAGCCCATGCCTCTGAGAATGGTTTCGGTGCATGGAAAACACTTACGTTTGAAACCTTGAGAGACTGCATGTTATTCTGAGAGACAGTGAGTGGCCCCTTCTCCCGCGCTCTTAAAGCAGCCGCACATCTAACTACAGGTGGTTATTTCCATTTAATGTAAAGCATTTTTAGTTTGCAAAAGATACGCTGTCCAGGACCTAACTGTATGGCTAATGGGTCCAGGTGGGAATTGATTTTATCTGCTTACCTTGGTTGTATCCATCTTTGGGTGTTCAGTCCGGAGAACACAACAGCAAGGGGGGGTGGGGGGACCCACTAATGTATGAGATTGGATATTGGTCTTTCTAGCCATGAGCATGTGGTCACATTTCTCCTGTCACTTGTAGGTCATAGTCCTGTTCGCAGGACAGCATATCTCCAAGAGCCCGTTTGAAGTGAATGTTGACAAGGCCCAAGGGGATGCCAGTAAGGTCACCGCCAAAGGCCCTGGCTTGGAACCTGCGGGGAACATCGCCAACAAACCCACCTACTTTGACATCTACACAGCTGGTACATTCTGGCGTACTAAACCCCTCTTGTCTTTTCTCCCCTCATGGGTTAGTTATATTTTTATAGGTCTTCATTCCTTTTTTTTTTTTTTTTTTGAGGTAAGGTCTCACTCTAGCCCAGGCCGACCTGGAATTCACTATGTAGTCTCAGGGTGGCCTCGAACTCACGGCGATCCTCCTACGTCTGCCTCCCGTGTGCTGGGATTAAAGGTGTGTGCCATCATCCCAGGCTAGGTCTTCATTCTTTTAAAAAATGCTTTTATTTATTTGAAAGGGAGAGAGAGAGAGATAGAGTGGGCTTGCCAGGGCCTCCTGACGCTACAAACAAAGCCCAGATGCGTGCATCACTGTGTGTATCTGGCTTTATGTGGAATTGTACCCGGGCCTGCAGACTTGGAAGGATCTTTAACTGCTGAGCTGTTTCCCCAGTCCCAGGTCTTTACTCGAGTTTTGATCAATAGTGTAATTCTGTACAAATTTATATCTTTCCTGGATTTTCCAGAGAAACTTACTTTTACCAATTATCTGTTAGACCAAGTTTTATGCAAGGTTGTAGGGGGTCAGTGAACAAATCAGACGATTTTCGAATTGTCAGATTTCAATATTAAAAAAAAAATCCTAAGAATAGAAAATGTGGAAATATTCATTGATAACCACAGCACCACAAGATGACAGTTCTTTTTTTTTTTTTTTTTTAATAATTTTTATTTATTTGCAAGGAGAGAGTGAGAGTATGGATTTACCAAGGCCTCTTGCCACTGCATATGAACTCCAGATGCATGTACCACTTTGTGCATCTGGCCTTACATGGGTACTCAGGACTCAAACCCAGGCCATGAAGCTCTGCAAGGAAGAGCCTTTAACTGCTGAGCCAAGATGACAGTTTTTTTTTTTTTTTTAATATGTTGTTTGTTTTGTTTCTTTTTTGGTTTTTTGAGGTAGGGTATCATTGTAGCCCTGGCTGACCTGGAACTCACTCTGTAGTCCCAGGCTGGCCTGAAACTCACAGCAATCCTACCCGAGCCTCCCAAGTGTTGGGATTATATGCATTAGCCACCATACTCAGCTTTCTTTTTTTTTTTAATTTTATTTTCATATTTTGGGTTTTTCAAGGTAGGGTCTCAGTGTAGCCCAGGCTGACTTGGAATCCACACTGTATTTCCAGCCCAGCCTCACAGTGGTCCTCCTACCTCTGCCTCTTGAGTTCTGGGGTTAAAGGTGTGCGCCACTGCACGCGGCCAAGGTGAACTTCCCCGAGAGCCCCCTTCCGTTTCCCCTTTACACCCGTCAGCAGCCGGCCCTCAAAAGAGGCGACGCTGAGCTGGTGGCGTGCTTGTTCTCTCGCAGGAGCTGGCGTGGGGGACATCGGGGTTGAGGTGGAAGACGCCCAGGGCAAGAACGCCGTGGAGCTGCTTGTGGAAGACAGGGGCAGCCAGGTGTTCCGCTGCGTGTACAAGCCCGTGCAGCCCGGCCCGCACGTGGTCAAGATCTCCTTCGCTGGGGACAGCATTCCCAAGAGCCCTTTTGTCGTGCAGGTTGGGGAAGGTGAGTGTGGGGCTGGCCAGGTGTGTTGTCTTCTTGCGTGGGCACTGTGCAGTGAGTGAGGCGTTGAAACCATGGACTAAGCCAATCCCTACCCCATTCCTGGCAAGGCTACCTCGGCAGGAAGTGGCTTACGTTGCCCCCAAGATATCTGTACTGTCACAAGCTGTGTTCTTCCCGCTCTCAAAATACCCAAGCTGATACAAGAAAAAAAATGGAGGGAGCCAGGCGTGGTGGCGCACGCCTTTAATCCCAGCACTTGGGAGGCAGAGGTAGGAGGATCTCCGTGAGTTCGAGGCCACCCTGAGACTCCATAGTGAATTCCAGGTCAGCCTGAGCTAGAGCGGGACCCTGCCTTGGAAAACCAAAAAAAAAAAAAAAAAAAAAAAAAGGAGGAAGGTTTTGTTGGCTCCTGGTTTCAAAGGCTGTGGGCTGTGATCGCTTTGCCCAGTTGCCCCTGGGCCCGTGGCAGCACAAGGCATCTGCAATGGAAGTGTCACTCAAGGACCTGTTCAGCGTGCGTAGCCAGGTGGGGGTGGGGGAGAAAACACGCTAACTTCCTCGCACTGGGCTCTGTTTCTTCATCACATGCACCTATGGGGGGACATGTTACCTCCAGCCTCTCGAATGGACTGAACATTCCTCATCTGAAAGCCTGAAAGTTGAATTACGTCAACGTCCCAAAAACTTTTTGAGCACTGATGTGATATGTGAAATCATTATAGGTTTTAGAACATTTAAGATTGTGGATTTTCACATGAGGTGTGATCAGCCTGTTAGATCTTTGTCAACATTTAAATATATATGTGAAATGATATATTTTATCCTCGAGTATTTAGATAAGGGATACTGAGTCTATATGCAGAGACCCGAATGTATTAGATTTGGCATCGAGGACTGAGCCTGGCAGCAGTACGTGCCCTGAAGCCCACACTGCTTGGCCTTAAATGACTGTGTTCTGCTGTCGCACCAGCCTGGCTGCCGCAGCATCAGCACCCGCAAGTTGCTGGTGGGAAGCCCTGAGGCTTGGGTAGCCTGGGCCTCAGCACTGTGGGACGTCAGCAGAACCGTTCTCCGTGGACCACACAGGCCTTTAACCACTCTGCTCAATCCTCCCTGCCACGGGCAGCTCCCATCTCCCCATAACACAAGACTCACTCTCTCCTTCGCTCGTTTTTGTTACTGTTTTCCAACGGTGCTGCCTTTTCTAACCGGGACCTGCCTTTTCCTATTCTGTCTTCCACCTCTGGGCCTGCGGACTTGTCTTCTCCTTCCTGAATGCTGCCTCTGGGCCAGCCTGGACCCCCGAAGCTGTGGGCTTCCTCTTTGTGAGCTCTGGGCCAGAGGCGCTTCCTTCGGTAAGGGATGGTTGGGTGGGGGACATCTGTGCCAGGTCTCTGTGTTGCTTACCGGGTCCCTGCCTGTGTGTGACCTCAGGAAATTCCTGGGCACGTGATATTATAACTTGCACAGCCAGATCCTAGGCCCTGCTTTCGAGTTGCGTTTAAACCTCTCCAAGGCTTTTGCGCCATGGCCGTGGGTCTGTTGGTTGTAAACTGTCCAGCTTTGCCCAGTGCTAACGTGAACTGAGCAGTCACACTTTCATGTCGACACTGTTGGGCGAGCTCGCAGTTTCTGTGAGTGTGTGTATGTGTTTCAAGACACAGCCAAGGCTGCCAAGGAAGTCCTGTCATCCTGTTGTGACCGACTTCGGCTGTGCCCAGCTTCTCTCCCTTTGACTAAGAGAAAACAAACCCCTCAAAGTATATTCACACTCAAAACTCGCTGACGTGAAGAAGCAGCTTTCACGTTTCTTCATGTTTCCTAATCTGTTTTCACTCCTTCTCAACCACCTGTTTCTTTTCTTTTACACTGTGAAGAACGTAATTTATCAACCCATCTTTTTGATTTATTGCCCTCCACTGAAATGGTTTAATGTTAAAAGCTGTAGCCAGGCCTGGCAGTATAGGCTTGCAGTCCTAGCTCCTTAGGAAGTTGAGGCAGGCGAATCACAAGTTCAAGGCCTACCTGGGCTCCAGGCGAACTTGAAGGCCTTAGTGGTAGAGGACTTGCCTAGCACGTGCGAGGCCCTGGGTCGAGTCCTCAGTTTCGCAGTAAATAAGCAAGCTTTGTGTAGAATCTTTCACACTGCAAAGTCACTGACACTTCCAGTAAGTGCCTCTGTAACCTCTACGTTCCTCTGCAAACCATCCGAATTGACCTTCCGTCCCAGGGCGTTTGCATGCCCGGCCTGTCAGGTAGCCCCACGGGGTGGGGGTGGGGCTCAAGTCCAGTGCGGAGGGACCTTCCTGCAGTGACGCACGGGCTCCACTTCTGAGCCCGCGTACAGAGCTGTCAGCTGTGCAGCCTGAGGTCTAGAAAAGGAAAAGCTGCTTAGAAGCCACAGGACGTATTTGCCCATTCATTTTCTCCTTCCGCTTGCAGAGAATGTTGCGCATTCTGGGCAAAGCGTTCCTAGGGTACCGGTCAGTCTTTTCTTCATCTCTCTAACCCTATGCAAGAGAAGGTTTGTGGACCTCACGTGGTATCTCTGCTGCCGAAGCGAGCATGGGGGACCTCACATAGAAAGAATATTAGAAGCTTCCATCGTCCTTACTTGCAGACTTAAAATTTACAGTTTTTTGAAAACATTTTCACTTTATTTATCTATTTATTTATTTATTTATTTTACTTATGTGTGAGAGAGAAAGAGGCAGACAGAGAGAGAGAGAGAGAGGGAAGGAGAGTGAGAGAGGGAGGATGGGCATGCCAGGGCCTTCAGCCACTGCAAACAAACTCCGGATTCATGTGCCACCTTGTGCATTTGGCTGACATGGGTCCTGGGGAGTCAAACTTGGGTCCATTGGCTTTGCAGGCAAGCTCCTTAACCACTAAGCCATCTCTCTAGCCTTAAAACTTACAGTTTTTGAAAGGTAGACTCAGAAATCAAGTGAGGAGAGTGACATTTGCCGTTGGTGCATGCCTTCTCACTGTCCAGATTCCAAGGGCCTTGTCACGGCCAGTCTTGGCTGAGGGAGTGTTGACAGCTCTTTTTTGTTACTTTGCCTGGCTGTCCACATGGAAGGCAGCCACAGGGCTTAGACCTTCAGAAACGCTGACCCAGGGTTTGGAAACCAGACAGACATTTCAAGCAATGCATTTTTCCAAATGGACTTGAAAACGTCTAGTCTTCCCCAATTACTGGACCCTTGAGTATGGCCATTGAGGTTTGAATAATATTCAGCGCTCAGTCTTAACTCCTCCCCACAAATAAAAGGGTTTAAACTTTAGAGCCAGTACCAGGAGCAGTGTGGGTTCTCTGGACCCTCCTGTTGATGTTGCCAAAATAATTTCTGCCTGGCCCTTGTGTGGTGTGGCTGGACCAAACCATGCTATGTCCTTTCTTTGCTAGCTGGGGAGCTTCCTGAGTGCGTGTGTGTCGGGGGGGGGGGGGCGACCCCTGGTCTGGGGTAACTGTTAAGTCTTCTCTGTACACAGCAAATGTTTTCTGGGCGAGTGGCTCCAAGTTATCTTGACTTAGTTGCTGCTGCCTAAATCATGAAAGGTTGAACTGATGTCAAACTGTGCCTGCAGCCTGTAACCCGAATGCCTGCCGGGCCAGCGGCCGTGGCCTGCAGCCAAAAGGTGTGAGGATCAGGGAGACAGCGGACTTCAAGGTGGATACCAAGGCTGCTGGAAGTGGCGAGCTTGGAGTGACCATAAAGGGTCCTAGTAAGTTCTCCGACTTTCATCTCCATCCCTGGTAATGATTTTCCCTCAGCTGGGGTCCGTGATGGATCCCAGAGAGTTCTGACCAAGATTTGAGGTTACTGTGGGCCCTCCAGAAGAGGGGACAGCTAGCGATTGATAAGTCGTGTCTGCCCTGGATGTGGGCCAGAACAGTAGGTGGCTTGACAGCCTTAGTTTAGATTAAGACCCCAGGGTGTGGTGGCCTTGCATCCGAGCACTTGAAGGTTGGCGGATTGCTGTGAGTTCGAGACTACCCTGAGGCTAGTGAATTCTAGGTCAGCTTGGGCTAGAGTGAGACCCTACCCAGGGGGTAGGGGGTAGGGGAGAAGATCCCCAGGGAGTAGAAAGTCAAGGATGTAAGGGAATTAGAGAAATGTTGCTGTTGGAATAGCAACCGAAAGTGGGCTTTATTTATTTATTTATTTATTTTTAACCCAGGTCTAGGCTCACAGTGGAAGGTTCTTGCCCAGAATCACACAGTCTGTGGGCTCCCGAGCTGGGATTTAAACAGTCTTCAAAGCTAGTGCTCTCCCCAGTACAGGATACATTTTTATAGACCATGAGATTATGTCAATTACTACGTGACTGTGGTCAGGGCTGGTCGGAGGTAAAAGCCGTTCATGAAGAGCAGGTTTACCCAGCATGCTCATCTTCTACTTTGGTGAAGACAGCGGGCACGGGCTGGTATCTTCCTTCCTGGAACAGAAGGCCACCTCCGCACTGCTAGTCACAGGTGTCTCAGTACTGGTCGGTTCAGCTCCGGAGCTCCTAGAATCATGAGCTTCTTGCGTATATGTGCGGAGGGGGGGTGGTGCAGGAGGGTCCCAAGATACAGAAAATGACCGAGCTTTGTGGGCAGGCTGGTACCCCAGAGGCAGCCAAGGTTCTGTACTGCCTGAACCTGGAGCCAAGCAGCTCCCCTCTTGCCCAGCCTGTTGCAACAGGAGCCGGGGGAGGAGGCGTTCTTTCCTGACCTTGGAGGCTTGCTTGACAAGAAGGCTTCCCTGGCCAAACCTCAGGGCGCAATACAAGACAAGTTCCTGCCTGATGGTTGGGCTGGAGTTTATGGTATAGCATCTAAACCCTGCCCTCTCATAGATAGCATACAAGGGCTTAGTTGTCCAGTTTTAATGGAAGAAGACACTGGGGCACTTAACTCTAGTCATATACTCACAAAGATTCCCGCCCACCTTTTTTTTTTTTTTTTTTTTTTGGTGGGACGCTTATAAAGGCAGCTTCAGGATTACTGGGAAATACTGAGATGTGACCAGATTTATTTTTACACACACCCAAAGAATCCAAGCCTCTCCTAACCGAGAGCTCTCTAAAGCCAGCTGGCTGGGAGATGGCCTCACTTTGGCATCCTCTGCCAGGTTAGAGGTGGAGGATGGGCCCCATGTTCCGAACTTGGTTGGCTTAGGTGGCCGGTGTCCTGTGGGTAACTCTTGCTCTGTTGTGCTTGCCTTCTCGGCCGGCTTTGCAAGCCTCGGATCGCACTGAAAAGGCTGTGTGCTTTGTTCCCGCAGAGGGCCTGGAGGAGCTGGTGAAGCAGAAGGGCTTTCTGGACGGGGTCTACTCGTTTGAGTATTACCCTAGCACCCCGGGGAAATACAGTGTCGCTGTCACTTGGGGGGGACACCACATTCCCAAGAGGTGAGTCTGAGGCCGGAGATACACCTTGTTTGCTGGACTGCTCTGCTCTGGACAAATTTCCCAGGCTGCTGCAGGGTTTAAAAGAGATCTGCTTTGTTGAAAGCATTTTCCCCCCTTCTTTTTAGAGCAGCATACAGACATTTGGCATGTTCTCAAAAGCAGCAGAAAGTTGCTGTGGTTTTAACTGCCTTGCTTTCAATCAAATAAATGCTGGTGGTTTGGGCCTGGTGGGAGGCTGGGCAGCCAGCGAGAGGTGCAATAAAGAGTAAATGGACTGTGTGCCTCTACCGTAGCCTGTGTAAACCCACGTTCCCCCTTTCAATGAATGTCTCTCTCTGTTCACGGACGCCACAGGGGCGCGATCGGCTATAGTTTACATTAAAACCGTCTACGGGAATGCTGTGCGGAACCAGGGGACCCCCGGCTGCAGCCTTGCCTCGGGGGCAGTGCAGTTTCCTCTCTGAACTCTTGTGTTTTGCAGCTCTCTTGGGGACAACTTCAACTTTCAGTGCATTTAGTTTTCCTTCAGAAATCACCGGGCGTTATCACAATCCAGCCTTGTTCACAAGGGATGTATTCTCAGACCTCCCAGTGGATGCCCGAAACCACAGGCAACCTCAAACTGGTTTTTCTGTAGACATGCATTCTCATGAGAAAGTTTAATGTATAAAATACATACAATGAGGGATTGATAGAAATCATCAGACCCCTGTTTGTCTTCTAATGATGTGTGTTATAGATCACATTTGAGTGCACGTCACTGGAACGTTAAAACTGGGGAAAGTGGGTCTATCATATAGGGTTTTCAGTATCCAAGAGCATATTCATTCATTTATTTATTTATTTATTGACATAGCCTCTTGCTCTAATCCAGGCTGACCTGGAATTCACTATGTAGTCTCAGGGTGGCCTTGAACTCATGGCGATTCTCCTACCTCTGTCCCCCGAGCACTGGGAATAAAGGCGTGCGCCACCACACCGGGCAAAGAAAGGGCATTTATCATAAACTTCCCACACCAGAAGTTCAAGCACATTTGATCACATGTGAGATAAAGCCTTCTCAGGCTAGTTTTCTTGTTACACCATCTGTAGGATACAGAGAAGTGTGGGTGTTCCTGTGAGCGCTAGAGCCCACCCTGTAGAGTTCCCTGCACACAGAAGGTCACTGACTAGCATCCAGCCAGCGTATCTCTTGAGTGACAGCCAGTCCTCCCTCACCTCATGAGGCAACCATACTACATTATATTGTTGACCTAACAATGCCTCTGGGGAGGACCTGTGTGGAGGAAGGGGCTTGCCTGACTCCCCATGACAGGTACCAGGCAAGTGCAAAAGCACGTTGAGTGCACAGCTCTTGGCTACGAGGCATCTGTCTCTGCTCCTCTTCAATGTGTCTTCTCTTCTCTCTCTCCCCTCCAGCCCATTTGAAGTTCAGGTTGGCCCTGAAGCAGGCATGCAGAAAGTCCGAGCTTGGGGACCCGGCCTCCATGGTGGCATCGTTGGTCATTCGGCAGACTTTGTGGTGGAATCCATTGGCGCTGAGGTTGGAACACTGGGTAAGTGGAGGCGGGTGCCCACTCCGAGGGCTGAGGGTGGCGATTGCCTGGTGTTCGGACCTCACGCCTGCTGAGCATCCGCAGCCTTCTCTGCATACTGTGGCTCCTGTTTTCCTCCACAGCCTCTGAACCCACCACTCACTCGTACGCTTGCCCTTCAGGTTAGAGTCCTTCTGTGAGTGCTGTACCCACACGGTGCATTGAACATAGTGGGCAAATATTGTTGGCTGGCACTAGCTTAAATGGATGTCAGGATGCATGGCTGAATTTTGCTGAAATTTGAAAATTAAATATATTATCGGGAGCATACCTGAGTGTATTTTGAATATACATCTGAATATATGATCATGGTGGATTAGAAACCAGCAAACTTTTTATTTATTTGCAAGGAGAGAGAGAGAATATGAATGAATATGAATATAGGCATGTACATCTGGCTCTGTGAATCAGGGAATCGAATCTGGCTCACTAGGCTTTGCGGGCAAGTGCCTTAACCGCTGAGCCATCTCTTCAACCCAGCAAACTGTTTATATAAACAGGCGACACTGCGCTGGGTAGATGCTACAGTGGTTAAAGGTGCTGGTTTGCAAATCCTGCTGGCCTGGGTTCGATTCCGCAGTGCCCTTGTCAAGCCTCACTGATACAGTTAGTTAACATCTCATCACTGGCACAGAACACCCAACCAAAAGCAGCAGAAGGGAGGAAAGTTGTTTATTGCGGCTTACAGTCTTGAGGGAAAGCGGCGTGATGTCAGGGAAGGCGGTGGGAGCACAGGCTGGACCTCACCTCTGCCGCAGCAGGTAGGAGAGTGGGCCGGCTGACACTGGCAAGCTAGGGGCCGATAAACCTCAGTCACCCCAGTGTCACACCTCCTTCCAAATTGCCACCAACCAGAAACCAGGCATTCAAAATACATGAGTTTATGGGGGACATTTGACTAGGACTACTCCACAGATGCACAAAGTGACACTTGCATCTGGAGTTCATCTGCAGTAGGGAGAGGCCCTGGTGTGTCCATTCCTCACCCCCACCCCATTCCCTCTGCTTATAAATCATTAACTTAAAAAAAAAAAAAAACTTTTTTACTTTTTGGTTTTTGTTTTTTCAGGTAAGGTCTCACTCTAACACAGGCTGATAGATTGTGTTTATTTATTTATTTATTTATTTATTATTATTTTTTTTTTAGTTTTTCGAGGTAGGGTCTCACTCTAGTTCAGGCTGACCTGGAATTCACTATGTCGTCTCAGGGTGGCCTCGAACTCATGGACAATCCTCTTACCTCTGCCTCCCAAGTGCTGGGATTAAAGGCGTGCGCCACCACGCCCGGCAGATTGTATTTATTTATTAGAGAGAGAGAGAGAGAGAGAGAGAGAGAGAGAGAGAGAGAGAATGGGCACACCAGGGCCTCTAGCCACTGAAAATGAACTCCAGATGCATGTGCCCCCTGTGCATCTGGCTTATGTGGGTCCTGAAGAATCGAACTTTGGCTTCTCAGGCAAACACCTTAACCACTAAGCCATATCTCCAGCCCTAGATTATTTTTCTTTAAAAATTTATTTATTTATTTATTTTGGGAGAGAAAGAGGAAGATAGAATGGTTGTTCCAGGGCCTCTAGCCGCAAATGAACTCCAGACATACGCGCCTCCTTGTGCATCGGCTTACTTGGATACTGGAGAATCAAACCTGGGTCCATAGGCTTCACAGGCACATGCACCTTAACCGCTAAGAATTTCTCCAGCTCTGCTGTCCTTCCAGGAAATTCATCTCTCTGCCCCCCACCCCCTGTTAGCTGTCAGTATGCTGGCATTACAGAAGCCCACCGTGGCTTCTGGTTAGGGGTTGAACTCGTGTATTCCAGTCAGAGCTGCACTTGCTTTGCTTTATAATGGCCACTGTTTAAAATAAGGGAAAAGTGGGGGGGGGGGGTTTGGAGAGATTACTTGGCAGCTAAGGCACTTGTCTGCAAAGCTTAATGACCCTGGTTTGACTGCCCAGATCCCACGTAAGCCAGATGTACAAAGTGGCGCATGCATCTGGAGTTCGTTTGCAGCGGCTAGAGGCCCTGGCACGCCCCTTCTCTCAGTCTGTGTCTCTCTTCTCTATCTCTGCTTGCAAAGAAATGTTTTAAATAAAGCAAAAGAGGAAGAAATCCATAATCACATTTAATTTTCCTCACTAGAGTTACTCATCACCTTGGTGTATCCTTCCTGTCTCAACTCCTGAGCATGCACATAAGCTAATGTTGATTTCCTTCATTTACTATCTGGGGAAATCTTCCAGTCTTTATGTCCCCAGTAAATAGAGGTAATATCTTGATGTCCATGGCTTTTGTAGCATCCCATTGTATGGGCGTGTCTATTCATGCTCTCTCCCCTTGCATAGCCTTGCTTAATTCTTTCGCAGAAAAGTCCAGAAGTGGATTTGGTCAAGCGGGTTTGGGTTGAAGACTTCTAGTACACATGACCATATTACCAGTGGAAGGATTTTTCTGGTTCTTGTCCCATTCCCCCCCCCCCACCACCACCACAAATGATGTATAAACCGAAAGAGTCCAATGTAATCCTTCCATCTCTGGTCAAGACCCAGTGACTGCAGTTTTGAGGAAGAGACTTCACGTTTATGGCCAGCGCTGGCCTCTCTGGGCTACAGAGGAAGGAGAAGGTAGGCACACAGCACAGAATCCTTCCCCAGGTAACGAAGGGGCTCTAACACCTTGTCCACAGGCTTTGCCATCGAAGGTCCGTCCCAGGCAAAGATCGAGTATGACGACAGGAATGATGGGTCGTGTGATGTCAAATACTGGCCCAAGGAGCCCGGAGAATACGCCGTTCACATCATGTGTGACGACGAGGATATCAAGGACAGCCCGTACATGGCCTTCATCTACCCCGCCACAGGAGACTATAACCCAGATCTGGTAAGCAACTCATGCAGCTTCTGCCCTCCTGTCCCTGGCTGCTGACAGCACCCCCCTCCCCCCCACACCAGAAGAGGTGCCACGAGACCTAAGAGATGGCAGAGGCGGCCGGTTAGCTCTCAGGTGTGGAGCTGGCCTGAATCTGATCTGTGCTGATATCCTTCACGCTTTTCTGTCACTGGGCAAGTCACACACCTCTCTGGCTCTTGACATTTTCCCTCTGTGTGATGGGGGATGGGCGCGTCTGCCTCCTGGGGCATCTGGATGATTCCAGGCCCTGGTCATTGGCCCAGTGCCTGAGGATTCCAGAGCTGCTGTTTTCTTGCAACCCAGAGCATCCTGTATTCCATCCACTTTCTGTAGTTACTTTTTTTTCTTGTTTGTTTTTATTTTTGTTTTTCAAGGTAGGGTCTCACTGTAGCTCAGGCTGACCTGGAATTCACGGTGTAGTCTCAGGGTGGCCTCGAACTCACTGTAATCCTCCTACCTCTGCCTCCCGAGTGCTGGGATTAAAGGCGTGCGCCACCATGCCCAGCTTGTAGTTACTGTTTGAAGAGTAGAGAACGGTTGCCCTGGCCACCTTAGCAGGCTGATGAACATTGTGTCTGAGTCACTCTTTTTGCTGTGTTTGGCCTCATCAGTATGCCCTAGTAGCTATCTATCTATTTCTCTCTCGTTCTTTCTTTTTTCTCTCTCTCTCTCCCTCCCTCTCTTTTTCTTTCTCTCTTAAAAATTATTTGTTTGAGAGAGAGAGAAAGAAGCAGATAGAGAGCCGGGTGTGGTGGTGCTCACCTTTAATCCCAGCACTTGGGGAGGCAGAGTATTAGATTGAGTTGAGGCTACCCTGAGACTACATAATGAATTCCAGCTCAGCCTGGGCTAGGGTGAGACCCTCCCTTGAAAAACAAAACAAAACAAAAAAAACAAAAAAAGCCAGAGAATGGGTGCCCCCAGGCCTCCAACCACTACAAACAAACTCCAGACACATCTGGCTTACGTGGGTACAGGGGAATTGAACCAGGGTCTTTAGGCTTTGCAGGCAAGCACTTTAACCGCTGAGCCAGCTCTTCAGCCCAGCTTTCTATTTTATTCCCACTGCCAGTCCTTGCCCTTGGGGGCTTGTGGACTTTGCTGTCTGTGATACTGGGCCTGAATCTCCTCCGAGAGGAGTGTTGAAGCCAGCATGGCTAGAGCCCCACCTCGGCTTGCTGTTAGCTTACTGCAGATAGGCAGCCTGACTGCGGCTGCGCTTCGTTGTAGAGTTTTCTCCTTCATGAGCGGTTATTGATGCTTTTTTTTTTTTAAAGTAACAAACTACTTCAGCATTTCTCTTCAGAAAATATCCTTGTTAGGCATTTTGTCGTCATCCCCGCTCCCCCCCCTCCCACACACACACACTATTCCCTGTGCTTAGCTATGGCCTGACACAGTCATTATTGGCCTTTTGCCCCAGGTCCAAGCGTATGGGCCAGGTTTGGAGAAAACTGGTTGTATTGTCAACAACCCTGCAGAATTCACCGTGGACCCCAAGGATGCTGGAAAAGCGCCCTTAAAGATACTTGCTCAGGTATGTCACTGGGGGCCACTTGTAACTGTCACATTGAAAGGGTTAAGTGTTCTCACCCAAGAATCTTATCTCAGTGGGGTTATGTGAGGATTGAATGGGGCTGAGATAACAGGGTGCTTTCGATTGTAACTGCGATTTGTACTCTGTGGGAAAAAGGCTTGTTTATTTCAGATTACCCTCCGGTGTATTTCAGTTTGGCTTAGTCTACTTGGGTCCTATGGGAGGCTTGTAAACAAAGTTCAAAACATGCCTATCTAGGGCTGGAGAGATGGCTTAGTGGTTAAGCGTTTGCCTGTGAAGCCTAAGGACTCTGGTTCCAGGCTGGAGTTCGTTTGCAGTGGCTGGAGGCCCTGGCGCGCCCATTCTTTCTCTCTCTTTCTGTCAGTCACTCTCAAAAAAATAAATAAACAAAAAAACATGCCTATCTAATTAAATTGGATTTACTTAGATTCAGGAATTTAAATTAAATAGTAGTCGGTAGCAGCCTTGGCTTTTGGTGGGGTGGAGGTGAGGTGGGGTGGAGGTGAGCATGCAGCGTGGACCTTAATAACTCACGTGAATAACAGAAGCCGAGTACGCTAGTAGCTGGAAGGCTGCAGGAGGGTCAGTACATAGTGAGAGTCACAGTTAAAAAAAAGAAAACAACACATGTCACGTAGTACTTTATTACCGGTTGTCATTGTACTGTAAGCATTTTGCTCTGTTTGGTTGAGATAATTCGGTGGAATCTAGGCTGTCCCCCCAGTACAGAGGCCTCTTCTGTGTGAAGGCACCCCGTGTTCCCAGCTCTTGCTCTTTTGCAGGACGGAGAAGGCCATCCGATTGACATCCAGATGAAGAGCCGCATGGATGGCACATATGCCTGCTCGTACACCCCAGTCAAGGCTATCAAGCACACCATTGCCGTGGTCTGGGGTGGCGTGAACATCCCACACAGCCCCTACAGGGTAGGTCACGAGGCAGATGGATCTTCATCGTATGACAAAAGACCTGCCTGTTCACTGGGTCTGGGCCCTGTGTCCACATGGCCAAGGCAGATGTGTGGAAGAAACACGTCCTGTGTGGGCCACGACAGAGTGGCCATGCTTGGAGGGCAGAACTCTCTACACTTCCCCCAAAGACATTTGTAAGGATGTTTGGCTGGCTCCCAAGGGAGGAATAATTGGTGTCTTCTCTAGGTCAACATTGGGCAAGGTAGCCATCCCCAGAAGGTCAAAGTCTTTGGGCCCGGTGTGGAAAGAAATGGTCTGAAAGCAAACGAACCCACGCACTTCACAGTGGACTGCACTGAGGCCGGGGAAGGTGAGAGCGGGCCGCGTCCTTTCTGTCCTTCCCCCGGGTCGCTGCTTCGCGGGAGGAAAGCTCTTGTCATGCAAACAGTTAGAGGGCAGAGGCCACTGAACTAGGAAGGAATCCTTCTCAGCGGGTCATTGCTGGCTCTTTGGTGATGATATCCTTTCTAATTCTCCATCCGTTCTTTTTGAGAACGCTGCGTTTGCTCGGATTACGTACTGGAAACTTCCCTGTTGTTCATCTTGGAGTGTTGGGCCAAGGTTGATGTAGGTGCGGAGGACATGCTGGTTCTCGTAAACTGGCGCTAACGAGCTGCTCTGTCCCAGGTGATGTCAGCGTTGGCATCAAGTGCGATGCCCGGGTGTTAAGTGAGGATGAGGAAGATGTGGATTTTGACATCATTCACAACGCCAACGACACGTTCACGGTGAAATATGTGCCTCCCGCTGCCGGGCGGTACACAATTAAGGTCCTCTTCGCGTCTCAGGTGAGTGCTGGGGTCTGGGAAGGACAGTGGAATGGGCCTGGCTTCTTTTTGGCCACCTGTGTGGATATTTTTTTTTTTAAGCTACTGGAAAAGTGTCTTGAGAACTCTGCTCCATATATATATATATATATATATATATATATATATATATATATATATATATATGTATGTATGTATGTATATATTCCCCCCCCCCCTCAGGTTCCTTCAAACCAAAAAGGAAACAATAAAATCCAAACCTAAATTTTCCTTTCTTTCTCAGACGATCGGTCTGGTTAAAAGTAGGGCTCTACAGATGCACAAAGTGGCACATGCATGTGGAGTTCATTTGCAAGTGTTGGAGGCCCTGGTGTACCCATGCTTCCTGTCTCTCTTCTCTCTTCTCTCTCTTTCTCTGCTTGCAAATAAATAAAACATTAAAAAAAAAAAAAGGTAGGGCTGTAGACAGACACTACTTGTTAAAACTTTCATAAAGCTTTTGGCTAGAAAGTTAGGCAACTTCTAGAAGTGCCCTACTTTGACCTCTCACAAGTGATAGCTTTGGTCTCTGCCCTGAATCTTTATAGTGAGGGGTGGTTTGAAATGCTGGGTGTGTGATAATGGGCAATCAGGTGCCAGCGCCCTGAAAAAGGGACCTTTGAAATCCTGATAATAAAAATTAACTTAAAAAATATGCTTTATTTATTTATTTACTTGGCGGGGCGGGCGGGGTGGAGAGGCAGAGAGCGCGAGAGAGCACGCATGCGCACATGCATGCCAGGGCTTCTAGCCACTGCAAACGAACTCCAAATGCAAGCACCACTTTGTATATCTGGCTTACATGGATACTGGGGAGTTGAACCTGGGTCCTTAGGTTTTGCAAGTAAGCACCTTAACTGCTAAGCCATCTCTCCAGCCCCAAATTAACTTATTTAAAAAAATTTTTTTTTCATTTCTTTTTTATCTTTTGGTTTTCTGAGGTAGTGTCTTGCTCTAACCCAGGCTGACCTAAAATTCACTGCGTAGTCTCAGGGAGGCTTTGAACTCATGGTTATCCTTCTGCCTCCCGAGTGCTGGGATTAAAGGCATGCACCACCACACCTGGCTGTTTTTTTTTTTTTTCTTCATTTTTAAGTTTATGCATGCATGTTTGTATGTGTGTGGATGCAGTCATGCACACATACATTTGGAGGCCAGGAATCAATGTCAGATATTCTTCTTCAATCACTCTTTCTATCTTAATGTTTTTTTTTTTTGTTTTGTTTGTTTGAGGTAGGGTCTCACTCTAGCCAGGGCTGACCTGGAACTCTGTAGTCCCAGGACGGCCTGGAAGTCAGGGTGATCCTCCTACCTATGTGTCTCAAGTGCTTAAAGGCATGCACCACCACATTCTGCTGTTCCTTAATTTCTTCTTTAAAAATAGTTATTTGAGAGAGAGCATGGATGCACCAGGGCGTCCTGCCACTGCAGACGAACTCCAGGTGCATGCACCACTTGGTGCATTTGGCTTTACATGGGTACTGGGGAATCTGATCTGAGACCTCTGGCTTTGCATGCAAGCGCCTTTAAACACTGAATTGTCTCCCCAGCCCACTACCTTAGACTAGGTGGGCGGTGAGTCCTCTGGGATCCTCTCGTCTCTGCCTCCCCGTCACTGGGATTACAGTTGTCCTGAATTCTGTGTGGGTGTTGGGATCTGAACTCAGGTCCTCATGTTGCCATGGCAAACAGTTTACCCACTGAGCCGTCTCCCCAACCCCCAGTTTAGCCTTATCTCTGTACAACATTGTGTACCTAGTGGTCTTGAGTTGACATCATCAAACTCACCTATTCCTTTATTCTGACAGCTTCTCACATTATTTTTTGAAGGACTGTAGTCATTCTATTTTTGATTTCTTCCTTGAAGTCTCTACACCTTAGTCCCCAGCTGTTCGTAAAGGACATGTCCACCTTCCTGATGCAGTCAAAGACTAGTCTTCAGACTTGGTGGTGTTATCCAGTCCCAGGCCCTCATCAGGGACCTGTGATGGTCTCTACCTGATGCCAGTGAATGTGGACTTGCTCGCCACCTGCTCACATAGATGGTGTCTCAGTCTTGAGCAGAAGGCTGGCCTCTGGCCGTGGCTCAAGGGACTTTCCTTTTGAGACTGGTGCTTTGCTTTCAGGAAATCCCCGCCAGCCCTTTCAGAGTCAAGGTCGACCCTTCCCACGATGCCAGCAAAGTGAAGGCGGAAGGTCCGGGGCTCAGCAAAGCAGGTAAGATGGCGTGGGTGAGGCTCTCCTGGGCTTCCCGCAGCCGGGGGCCACTGGGCATTTTAAAAATGTTCAGTCCTTCAGGGACTTACCTCCAGGAAGGGCGCTGATGTGGCTGGCCCCGTGCGCTCACCGCTCACCGTGTCCCTGGCTGCCTCCTGGCCTGAGTGTTGCCAGTTGAACCTGTCTGACAGGTTCTAAGAGTGAAAGTTCCCCAGTCCACCCTGTCTTCCTCCCTTCGCTTCATGTCCTCTCAGGTGTGGAAAATGGGAAACCAACCCACTTCACTGTCTATACCAAGGGAGCCGGGAAAGCCCCGCTCAACGTGCAGTTCGACAGCCCCCTTCCCGGGGACGCCGTGAGAGACCTGGATGTCATCGATAATTATGACTACTCACACACCGTTAAATACACCCCCACCCAGCAGGTATGGTCCTACTCCGCTGGCCAGGCACCCTCCCCATGGCACTGAGTGCCCACACGGCAGGGGAGTGCTCCCCACTGCGTTAGGTGGCCCACCAGGTGTTTTCTCCTTGGCATCTGGGGGACAAAGAAACACCCTGGTAGGCACTACCTCCTGTTCCTTAGGGAGCAGGAAGACAGCCCCATATCGCCACCCCAGTTTTGGGGTTTAGTACAGAGACTACCGAGTGCTTTAGCAGAGAAACAATGAGCTTAAGGTTACCTTTCTCTCAAACGCACCTCTCACTGCCACTGTCCTCCCCCCCCCCCCCCGTCTTGCATTAATTACTTACCAGAAACAGTTCCCACACCTGCAGTATTCCTTACTGACCCTTTTAGTTTCTTTTACTCCTTTTTTATGAGGTGTGTTTTGTGGGATCTTTTCTCAAAGAGCCAGTCCGTGAGGCCTAGAGTGCTGTGTAGGGTCGTGAATTGTTTCCTTTTACAAAATGCATGAGTTCTGATGGATTTCCTCATCCAGGCTGATTTTTGTTTTTGTTTTTGTTTTTGTTTTTTCGAGGTAGGGTTTCACTCTAGCTCAGGCTCTCCTGGAATTCGCGATGTGTGTCATCTCAGGGTGTCCTCGAACTCACAGCCATCCTCCTGCCTCTGCCTCCCGAGTGCTGGGATTAAAGGCGTGTACCACCACGCCCGGCTTTAGGCTGATTTTTTTTTTTTAAATTTTATGCAATAAGGGTCTCAAAAGCACCCTTCTGCATAGGTTCATGTCTGTTTGTTTAAGTTTTTACACTTTCTGTAGGAAAACAAATAGTAACTTCAGCCACATGAAATGCATCCATCGTATTGTGCAAACATCTCCACCACCATCCGTCTCCCCAACTCTTCATGTCTTGCACAATGGGGATTCTGTACCCCCATGATGTTTGTGTCAAACTGTGTTCTGTGTCATGTTCACACTTCCACAGTCTGGGCAGCAGACACCCCAGCAGGAAAGTCTGGATTTTCAAATTCACACCTAGCACTGTAAACGGTTGTTCTCAGCCTCTGAAATTCCTTCGTTCTGGAAGGAGGAGGGAACCCCTGTGTGAAAATCGCCCCACGCAAGACAAGGGCCGTGCTGTCTGCAGAAACCCTGCTCAGGCGTTCTTGCCCTGCATGGGTTGAGTCAGCTCGGAGCTGACAAGAGTCAAGTCGGGAATACAGAGTAGTAGTACGAATGGAGGGATTGGGTGGCTGTCCCCCTTGCTTTGGCTGAGGGGCCCCCCTATACATCTTTAAATGATAACATCTTTTCTAGGAAAACTTCCCATTGGCAGCGGAAGGAGTTCTCTGGTGGCAGGTTCATGCATTGCATTGTATTCAATGTGGCCTCTTGTCGGGAGACTTACTTCTTCCCTGTGCCTGTAAAAACATCTGATGAGGTGCCAGGGAGATGGACAGTAAAGACATTTGCCCAGTGTGATATGTGCATTTCATGTTGCTGAAGTGTCAAGCTGCAAAGCCTGCCAGCCTGGGTTCAGTTTCCCAGCACAGACACAGAAAAGTGACACAAGCATTTGGTGTTTGTTTACAATGGCTAGAGACCCAGGCTGCCCCCACAAATAATAAAAGTCGTTTTTAGGGGCTGGCAAGATGGCTTAGCAGTTAAGGCACTTGCCTGCAAAGCCTAAGGATCCAGGTTCAATTCCCCAGGACCCACTCACATATGCCAGATGCACAGGGTGGTGCCTGCATCTGGAGTTCGTTTGCAGTGGCTATAGAGGTCCTGGCGTACCCGTTCTCTCTCTCTCTTTCTGCTTCTTTCACTCTCTCTTTCTCAAATAATTTTTTTTAAAAAGAAAGACACATTTTATTTACTTTTATTTGAGAGCGAGAGGGAGAGAATGGGCGCAGGAGGGCCGCCAGCCACTGCAAACGGAACTCCAAATGCATGCGCCCCCTTGTGCATCTGGCTAACATGTGTCCTGGGGAATTGAGCCTTGAACTGGGGTCCTTAGGCTTCACAGACAAGCACTTAACCACTAAGCCATTTCTCCAGCCCTCAAATAAATAAGTTTTTTAAAAAAGTTTTAAAAACCCTCCTGGGCTGGGTAGATAGCTCAGCAGGTAAAAGGCGCATGCCTGCAAAGACTGCCTGCCTGGGTGCGACCCCCTGGCGCCCGTGCAAAGCCATGCGCTCAGAGTGGCGCATGCGCCCGGCGTGGCTGTGCAGCAGCTAGGAGGAAGTAAGCCACAGACAGAAGGAAGAGGCCAGAGTTTGACTCGTACACCCAGAAAGCAAGGCAGACCCGACGGCCCTGGGTGCCGCCAGTCAAGGTGAGGTCAAGAGCCCAAGTGCTGCCAAACCAGGAAGCACTTTCCTTGAAAATGAAGCCAACGTCAGGTTCATCTAGAGTTCTGGTAGCAGCACGTGTGGGGACCGTTGACATGCCGAGAGGCCTCTTGGGGCCGTGTAGCAAATGCTGGCTGTGATACGTGTAAGGAGGCTGGTGGAGCCTTGGCGATCGTTGCTGCCCTCGGCGTGAACGCCTTGCACGGCGCCTGTGGAGTCCTTGAGCGCCGTCCCGGGCGAGCCCTGTAGTGCGATGATTCTGCGCAGTTCTCCTGGACTGTGAGCTCCCCACGGATAAGATATGATGTTATAACAGGATTTTGGGGATTCGGGGAAGTCCTTGCACTCCAAACCCTGAGTTCATGTCTGAGCATTGAGATAAGCCACACTGAGAAGGAGTTTATTCAGGAACATACTAGGGAGAGGAAGGGAAAATGAATGCACCCACGAGGCCCGAGAGCCCATTTCGTGAGGAAAGAGAAGAAGGGCAGAGAGCTCCTGCCATATGGAGGGTGGGGAGGGGGGCTTAGGAGCCCATGGGGGAGCAGGTTTCCCAGGACCTGGAAGCTCGGGAGGGATGAACAGCCAGTAAAAAGAGGGGTCTGCCCCCCTGGTGAGGGTCTACCTTACCCTTACTGTGGTGGCCTCTCCTTCCGGCTCAGGGGAGCCAGAGTGACTGGCCTGGGCTAGGGGCTGGCTCCAGAAGAGGCCAGCCTGGGGACAAGCTCTGGGGCTGAGCTTAACCAACCCCAGTGCCAGGACCAGATTTAAATTCTGTGAAAGGGGAACTCCCTCCCAGGAGGGGCTCAGGTTGTTCATGGTTGTTCAGGTCTACGGAGCTCCTTTAGTTAAGAGTTAAGGAGAGAAGAGACTCTTCTCTGATCTCTAATAAATTAGAGGTTGTAAGGACACATTTAAAGACATTTCTGCTATCTGATTCCTCCTCAAGGTCCCCCCATATACCTTCTTATCTTTTGCCCCAAGTCCTGGGCCTGGCTCTCTCTGAGTTCTGTATAGATGAGCAGTGGAATGAGTGACTTAGGGACATGGGCTTCAGCTCACAAGCAGGGCAGCCTGGGAACATGGTGATCCGACGGCAGCGTCGAGGCACGCGTGTGAGCAGTACTCTGGGATTCCTGGGCCAGGGGGAAAGGAAGGTAACCCTGACGTGAAGGAACGGGACACTGATGAAGGAAGGGGACTCCTTTCAGGCCTGAAGCCCATGGGCAGTTTCCCATGGGTAGTTTTTTTGAGAATGCCAGACTAGAACTTTCTAGCAACGCAGCCACTTGGTGTATGTGGGTACTGGGGAATTGAACCTGGGGTCCTTAGGCTTCACAGGCAAGCACCTTAACTGTCAAGCCATTTCTCCAGCCCCTATTCTTTTCTTATTTATTTATTTTATTTTATTTTTAATTCTTTTTTTTTTTTTTTTTTGAGGCAGTTATGTAGCTCAGGTTGACCTGGAACTCACAGTGATCAGCCTGTCCCTCCCCACCCCAGCCCTGAGATTAAAGGCGTGCACCACCATGCCCAGCACACACTGTATTTCTGAGGTGCTGTAACCCTGTGGGCCAGAGTTGACCAGAGATGTGAATGGTTGGATGTGCCCATGTTTGTTAGGATATTGGAATCAGAACTGTACTTGCCTTAGAGGACCAGTCATGCTAGCCTTGATGTCCTTCCCAGAGGTCAGAAGGAAGATGAACTTTGCCCAGAGGTGATGTTTTATTCAAGGACAGTTGCTTCCTTTGCGTGTCTGCAGACTCAAGTGGCTTAAATTTCACACCCCATACTCTTCTATGCATTTGAGAAGCTGGGACCATTAGGTACTATATGTGAAGCCACTAAGTCCGTACGCTACCATAACACCTTCAGGGAGGCACCCATGAGCGTGCACACCTCGTGGAGGGAAGCAGTCCCTACTTTGAAATCTTCTCGGGAGGCTTTGGAGGAGAGGGAAACTTGAAAGACTTTGGACCACCCCCTTTAGGCAATTGGATCAATGTATTTGTGGGGAGGGCAAGGTATGGCTGACTCAGGCTGACCTGGCACACTCTGTGGTCCCATGTTGGCCTCGAATTCATGGTGTTTCTCCTGCCTCTCTGACCAAGTGTGGGGATTAAAGACATGCGCCACCGCACTTGGCTTAGGACCCCCGTTTCAGACCTTTGTTTTGCAGTATGAGGTCAGGTCTCAGAAACATGTCTTGCAGGCAGCGCCACCTGGGTGGACCACATGGGGTGTCACTGCCCAGACGGCCCTATGGGGAGGAAAGCCCAGTGGATTCTTAGCTGGGACCCAGGGCAAAGTGAACCTGCGCTAGGCATTGGCAGTGTATGATATCTCGGAGGTCTTTCTCCCCACGTGAGGCTGTTTCAGGCAGGCTTACCTCCCGGTCTGAGTTGGTTTGCTGGGTGACTGGTGATGAGAACTCGCTTTCTTTGATAGGGTGGGCGGGCTTAATAGGCAGAGGATTTTTGCTTTTCTCCTGAGCACTTCAAAGAAGGAACCAGAAACCTTAGTTGGGGGGAGGGGAGGGTTATTTCTAGCACCCCTGGATAAGCTTGAGACCCAGCTGTCAAGGAGTTCGAGGGCTTAGTGGGCAAATGGGAGCTGAGGAGCTGACATGTTGGGAGCACTGCTGTGTCTGGTCCCCTCAGCACTGCAAGGACACCTCTTGGGCCTCGGCCTGCCCTCAGCTCTGTCGAATTTGACCCGTGCACATTTTAGCTTGAAATGTTTTACCCTTGAGGTAGGAGGCCACTTCGTTCTATGTTCAGTGTTAAAAACTCTAGAAAAATTACTCTTCCCCCTTCACTGATACAACCATCCCCTTCTCCCCTGTCTTCCTCTTTATTACAGAAAGAATGTGAGAAAGTAGACATATGCCAAAAGCTGCACCCTTTAAACACTTGGTCAGCGACTGCTTTCTGCAGTGTGCCCGAGAGCCTGCTGGATTTTTGGGGTGCGGGGGGGATCATCTCACGATATTCCTGGGAAGAGTGAAGGTACCAGATGGCAGTTAGGTGTATTGCCATCCGGAAGTAGTACACTTTTTCCCCCTCTTTCTCTTTGCAGGGCAACATGCAGGTTCTGGTAACTTACGGTGGAGACCCCATTCCTAAAAGCCCTTTCACTGTGGACGTCGCTGCCCCCTTGGACCTGAGCAAGATAAAAATCAATGGGCTGGAAAATAGTAAGTGTCTGCTGTTGAGGTATGGATCACTGAAGACCAGAAAATGTGGTGCTGTTAGCTTTCCTTCAGAAGGTGGGATTCTCACAGAAATCCTCTCAAGAGATTTTTGCAAATGGACAACGTTGGCATTGAATGGGGACATTGTTAGGAAACAGCTCCATGGCGCGCCTCTCTCGTAACCCACCAAGTTTCTCATTTTTGCATAGCAGGGAATGGGTAGCGGAGGAAAAGCGATCTGATCACACAGAGGCAGGCACATAGTCATCCCTCTGTAACTGCTGATGTCACCACAGGCTGTTTTCGTTTGAAGAGAAGCGAGGGCATGTTGTCTTTGGATGCATTTCTCACTGTGCCAGCCACCCCTGGCATCCGAGTTACATTAAGGTTAACAGTTGAGCGTGAAAATTTCTTGCTTGACACCCACAAACCACAACGACCACGCTCGCTTCTCTTCTATGCATGCCTCAGTATTTCTTTAGCTCGTTAGAGAGCTTACGTGTATGCGTGTGTGGGTTCATTCGTTTGTATGTGAAAGTCTGGGGACAGTTTTGTGCTGTGTGCCTTCTACCTCATTCGAAATAGCGTCTCTTGTTCACCACTCCGTTCTTCAGGCTAGCTGACCTGCAAGCTTCTGGAAGACTTTTGTGTCTCTGTCTCCCACCTGGGATTTCTGATGCAAATGCTATGACATCTGGCTTTATGTGGGTCCTGGGGATTTGAACTTGGATACACTTGCAAGGCACGCACTTTATTCACCGACCCTTCTTCCAGCCTGGGCATCTTACTGTTAGAAGTTCATTCCTTCATGTTAAATTTTAATGTACTTGCCACATGAAACATCTCTATCACACCTTCAAAGGCTCAGGGAACCATTGCAGAAGAGTTGGCAGAAAGAATGTAAGAGCTGAAGTAGGAGGATTGTCGTGAGGCCAGCCTGAGAGTACATAGTGAATTCTAGGTCAGCCTGGGCTAGAATGAGACCCTTCCTAAAAAAAAAAAAAAAAAAAAAAAAAGTTAGTTTTTAGGGCTAGAGAGATGGCTCAGTAATTAAAGGCACTTGCTTGCCGAGCCTGACGCCCCCAGGTTCAATGCACAAAGTGGTGCATGCATCTGGAATTTGTTTTCTGTGGCAGGAGGCCCTGGTGCTCCCGTTTTCTCTCCCCGTTCCTCTCTCTGCTTGCAAGCCTGAGGACCCGAGTTCGTTCCCCAGCACACACATAAGAAAGCTGGACATGGTGGTGCACATTTATAATCTCGGTACTAGGGAGCTGGAGGCGTGTGGATCCCTGGGGCTTGCTGTCTAGCCAGTCCCAACTTCCAGCCCATTGAGAGACTGTCTCACAAAAGATGGACGGCATTCCTGAGGAATGACACCAGAGGTGTCTTCTGACTTCCACAGACACACATGTGCAGCTGCGCACACTCAAACATGTATGCACATGCAAAAATATTTCCATGCATGTGACATACAAATCTTTTTTGTTGTTGTTGTTTTTTTCGAGGTAGGGTCTCACTCTAGCCCAGGCTGACCTGTAATTCACTATGGAGTCTCAGGGTGGCCTCAAACTCACGGCCATCCTCCTACCTCTGCCTCCCAAGTGCTGGGATTAAAGGCGTGTGCCACCACGCCCGCCACAAATCTATTTTGTTATCTAGAAAAATGTTACAGCTGAGAGTTAAATTATTTTCTCTATCACTTTACCCTCTTCCTGGGATTAACCAGTTATCAGCTTACTGCTTCTATAGTCTCTGCATGTGCCACGCAGATGTGCCCGGAGAAGCACGTCGCAGCGTTGCTTTTACCCTGCCCGACACAGGGTCTTCACCCAGCCCTTTGGAAATCAAGATCTTAGGTCTCCCTCATAGGTCTTCACTGCTTGGGGGTCCCCGAGTGTATATACCCACCTTAATGGTACACTTTAACTAGTAATAGGGCCCCTAATACCACAAGGCTGCTGTGTTCGAGGTGTGCACCCATGGTATGGTATGCCTGTTCTTAGCGGTGCCCTAAGTGAGAACTTTCTCTGGCAGTGCCCAGTGCGCACACACACACACGCACACACATGAGGGCAGCTCATGGCTCCACCAGCAGCTGTCAGCATGCAGCCGTCACTCGCCGCCCAGACATTGCATGAGTCTGTCCCCTTGTTATCCCCCCTCCCCCCGCCCGCAAGTTTAGAATCCAGAACAGGAAAACTACGGATGCCAGTTAGGAAAAGTCTCTTTCCCTTTGGGGCATGGAGTTCTAAGCCCTCTCACTTGTGGTCCAGCCATGATCATCTTGGCAGACTTCTCGCAACTTCAGAATCGAGATGTGCCTGGGCCGAGGCAGGGCCCTGTGTTCCCAGTGCTTTTGTTTTGGTTGAAATCTGTTCCCTGTTTTTGTCAAAATAGCACCTGGGTTTCCTGCAGCAACATCACTTTGCAGAAACTTTTGCTCCTTTCTGGAGCCAGGTCGTGCTCTTTAGCCCTGGCTGGCCTTGAACTCACTACGTAGACCAGGCTGGCTTCAGATTCGTCAGCGATGATCCTCCCTGTGCCTCGTCATGGCTGTGGTGACAGGCGTGTGCTGCCACAGCTGCCTGGCGCACAGAGCCTTTAGACACCATCACTGAGTCAATCCCAGAGTTTGCTTCAGCGTCCCTGCCTTGGCAAGCCCTGTGGCTTTTGCCTTCTTGAGGGGAGGGTGACACACTATTTCCTTTCAAGAGTTAGTCAGTAGGACCTGGAGATACAGTTCAGCAGTTAAAGGTGCTTGCTTGCAAAGGCTGGTGGCCTGTGCCTAATTCCCCAGTACCTACGTAAAGCCAGATGCATAAAGTGGCACATGTATCTGGACGTCATTTTCCGTGGCAGGAGGCCCTAGTGCACCCAATTCTCTCAATTCCCTTGTAAATAATTTTTTTTAAGTAAACAAAATACTTACTTGCAGGGGTGTTAAAAAAAAAAAGAGGATCATGCTGGATTAAAACATACTGGTTATGGGGTTGGAGTGATGGTTTAGCAGTTAAGATGCTTGCCTGAGAAGCCTAATGACCCAGGTTTGATTTCTCAGTACCCACATAAGCCAGATGCACATGGCGGTACGTGCATCTGGAGTTCATTTGAAGTGTCTAGAGACCCTGGCATGCCCGTTCTCTGTCTGTCTATATCTGTCTCTTTCTCTCAAGTAAGTAAATAAAATACTGAAAAACATACTGGTTATAACCTGTCAGAGCACATCATGGGCTTAGGTAATTTAGGCTTGACTCCTGGCTCTGTGGCCGGCTAGACACTTAACTTTCTTTCTGGGTTTCCCCCACCTCTGAAGGCCATTTGTTAATAGTAAACACCCCATGGATTTGCCATGAAAATTGAAAAGGACAATGGATTAGACTCACTTTTACTTCTTGCTCTTGGGCTCATCTATTATTTACAGCAACTGAGAGAAAGCCCAGTTTCCAGAGAACATTTCTTCCCGTGCTTATAATTATTCTTTTTTAATGATTTTATTTCTATTGATTTATTTGAGAGAGAGAGAAAAAAAAGAGGCAGATAGACAGAATGGGCATGCCATAGGGCCTCTAGCCACTGCATATGGACTCCAGACACATGAGCCACCTTGTGCATCTGGGGAATTGAACCTGGGTCCTTTTGGCTTTGCAGGCAAGTGCCTTAACCACTAAGCCATCTCTTCAGCCTAGCTTACAAGTATTCTTGCTGCTTAAAGCTTTGGAAGCTCATCTCTTGGGCTTGTTTTCCTCTTGCAGGGGTTGAAGTTGGGAAAGATCAGGAGTTTGCTATTGACACCAAAGGGGCAGGAGGCCAAGGGAAGCTGGACGTGACAATCCTCAGCCCGTCTCGAAAGGTCGTGCCCTGCCTGGTAGCGCCCGTAACTGGCCGAGAGAGCAGCACAGCCAAGTTCATCCCCCGGGAAGAGGGGCTGTTCGCTGTGGACGTGACCTACGATGGACACCCTGTGCCCGGGAGCCCCTACACCGTGGAGGCCATGCTGCCACCCGATCCCACGAAGGTCAGTGTTGGCACTGGCCCGAGAACTTTGCCCCCTGCGTTGTGGTCCGGTCCTGACTCGCAGAGATCTTGGGAAGTCATTTAGTGATGAAAGTGCATTTAGTACTCCCTGTGAAGGAGGCCCTGGGCAGTGCGACCGACCCCTGCACCCCCATGCTGTCTGCTTGCAAGACTTTGGTGAGACACCCCAGTCCCCAGACCCTTGGCCTTTATTGGTTGGTATAATAATGGCACTAGGCTGCCAGTAAGGATGGAAAAAGACAGTAAGTGCAAAGGCCTCAGCCCAGTGACCATTACACTAAGGTTTTCACTCTGTAAGCCATAGTAGCGTTATCTAAAAATACATTGGGGACTGGAAAGATGGCTTCACAGTTAAGGCAGTTGCCTAGGAAGCCCAAGAACTCACGTTCAAATCTCCAGATTCCACATAGCCAGACGCACAGTGATGCAAGTGTGCAATGTTGTACCTGCCCACAAGGGCGCACACGTGTCTGGAGTTTGCTTGGAGTGGCTGAAGGCCCTGGTGCTCTCATTCTCTCTCTACTCTCCCTTTCTCTCTCTCAAAAATAAAATTAAAAAATATTGGAGCTGGAGAGATGGCTTAGCAGTTAAGGTGCTTGCCTGTGACGCCTAAGGACCCATGTTCAACTCTCCAGATCCCAGGTAAGCCAGGCCGCACAAAAGGTGAGGCAAGTGCAAGGTTGCACAGTGTCCACTAGGTGGCGCAAGTGTCGAGTTCGATTTCAGTGTCTGAGGCCCTGGAGCACCAATTCTGTCTCCCTCTGTCTTTCTCACTCTCTAAATCTATATATTTATATAGCTGGAGAGATGGCTTAGCAGCTAAGGTGTTTGCCTAGAAGGTAATGACGTGTTTAGATTTTCCAGTACCAGATAAAGCCAGATGCACAAAATGGCGCATGTATCTGGACTTCATTTGCAGTAGCTGGAGGTCCTGGTGCATCCATTCTGTCTTTTTTCTGCCTATCTCTCTGCTTACAAATAAATAAATAAGCAAATAAACAAACTTAAAAAATTTTAAAACATTATCCTCATTGTTCCTCGCATTCCTGGTACAAGTATTTTGAATACTTTGAGTGATCTGCATGGTATGAATCCTACAAAATGGTGAATCAAAGGAAGTTTTTATTTTCTTTTTAGGAAACAGTTTAGTTTTTTTTTTTTTTTGTATGTAGGATTTGTGAGTTAGAGAGAGAAGAGATTGATTCATGAAAGATGTTGAATGGTTGATTCATGACTGTTCGAGAGAGAGAGAGAGAGAGAGAGAGAGAGAGGTTGATTGGTTGGTTCATGATGGGCTTTCTTCACGCATGGTAGGTCTCACATCCAGCCCCATGGCTGGCTCGCAAGCCTTGTGTCTCAGCCTCCCAAGAGACTGCGAGGACAGGCGTGCACCCCTGCACCTTGGCCTGTGAACGGTTTGTTAGAGTTTTGTTAGCTCCTGCACTAACACCCATGTCCTAACTGTTTCACGGCACATGTGCGTGTGTCTCTCACAACATCTCCGGGGAGACTTGGCTGAGCCGTGTGTCAGTGTTGGCTGTGGGTACCGGAAGCAGTTCTGGCTGGAAGGCAGTACCAACTTGAGGTGGAATGTAGCTTTGATTCTCAAATTTTTTTCATTTATTTTTATATAAGAGAGAGAATAAGAATGGGCATGCCAGGGCCTCTAGCCACTGCAAATGAACTCAAGATACATGCACTACCTTGTGCCTCTGGTTTACGTGGGTCCTGGGGACTCGAACCTAGGTCCTTAGGCTTCGCAAGCAAGCGTCTTAACCGCTAAGTCATTTCTGGTCCAGCCCTGTAAGTTTGATTCTCTGTTCAAATAGGTGAAGGCCCACGGCCCTGGCCTTGAGGGCGGTCTTGTGGGCAAGCCTGCCGAGTTTACCATCGATACCAAAGGAGCCGGGATCGGAGGCTTGGGCCTGACTGTGGAAGGCCCATGCGAGGCCAAGATCGAGTGTTCCGACAACGGCGACGGGACCTGCTCCGTGTCCTACCTGCCCACGAAACCTGGCGAGTACTTTGTCAACATCCTCTTTGAAGAAGTTCACATCCCTGGGTCTCCCTTCAAAGCCGACATTGAGCTGCCATTTGACCCCTCTAAAGTGGTGGCATCGGGACCGGGTCTCGAACGCGGGAAAGTGGGGGAGGCCGGGCTGCTCTGCGTGGACTGTTCGGAAGCGGGGCCCGGCACGCTGGGCCTGGAGGCCGTCTCGGACTCGGGAGCTCAGGCTGAAGTGTGCATCGAGAGCAACAAGGACGGCACCTGTGCCGTGAGCTACGTGCCCCTGACGGCTGGCATGTACACGCTCACCATGACGTACGGCGGCCAGCTCGTGCCCCACTTCCCCACCCGGGTCAGCGTGGGGCCCGCCGTGGACACCAGCAAGGTCAAAGTCTTCGGGCCGGGAATAGAAGGGAAAGGTGAGTTTACAAAGCGTCCAGCCGGCTGTGGGGTGAACTGGGTCTGCATTCGCAGGGGCTGTTACCACCCGCCCACATAATCTGTTTCTCTCTGGAGAGTGGGCATTTGCCAGGTTTTGTGGCAAAGTCAGATTTGTATGTAGGATTTGTGAGTTAGAGAGAGAAGAGATTGATTCATGAAAGATGTTGAATGGTTGATTCATGGACTGTTCGAGAGAGAGAGAGAGAGAGAGAGAGAGAGAGAGAGGTTGATTGGTTGGTTCATGATGGGCTTTCTTCACGCATGGTAGGTCTCACATCCAGCCCCATGGCTGGCTCGCAAGCCTTGTGTCTCAGCCTCCCAAGAGACTGCGAGGGACAGGCGTGCACCCCTGCACCTTGGCCTGTGAACGGTTGTTAGAGTTTTGTTAGCTCCTGCACTAACACCCATGTCCTAACTGTTTCACGGCACATGTGCGTGTGTCTCTCACAACATCTCCGGGGAGACTTGGCTGAGCCGTGTGTCAGTGTTGGCTGTGGGTACCGAAGCAGTTCTGGCTGGAAGGCAAGTACCAACTTGAGGTGGAATGTAGCTTTGATTCTCAAATTTTTTTTCATTTATTTTTATATAAGAGAGAGAATAAGAATGGGCATGCCAGGGCCTCTAGCCACTGCAAATGAACTCAAGATACATGCACTACCTTGTGCCTCTGGTTTACGTGGGTCCTGGGGACTCGAACCTAGGTCCTTAGGCTTCGCAAGCAAGCGTCTTAACCGCTAAGTCATTTCTGGTCCAGCCCTGTAAGTTTGATTCTCTGTTCAAATAGGTGAAGGCCCACGGCCCTGGCCTTGAGGGCGGTCTTGTGGGCAAGCCTGCCGAGTTTACCATCGATACCAAAGGAGCCGGGATCGGAGGCTTGGGCCTGACTGTGGAAGGCCCATGCGAGGCCAAGATCGAGTGTTCCGACAACGGCGACGGGACCTGCTCCGTGTCCTACCTGCCCACGAAACCTGGCGAGTACTTTGTCAACATCCTCTTTGAAGAAGTTCACATCCCTGGGTCTCCCTTCAAAGCCGACATTGAGCTGCCATTTGACCCCTCTAAAGTGGTGGCATCGGGACCGGGTCTCGAACGCGGGAAAGTGGGGGAGGCCGGGCTGCTCTGCGTGGACTGTTCGGAAGCGGGGCCCGGCACGCTGGGCCTGGAGGCCGTCTCGGACTCGGGAGCTCAGGCTGAAGTGTGCATCGAGAGCAACAAGGACGGCACCTGTGCCGTGAGCTACGTGCCCCTGACGGCTGGCATGTACACGCTCACCATGACGTACGGCGGCCAGCTCGTGCCCCACTTCCCCACCCGGGTCAGCGTGGGGCCCGCCGTGGACACCAGCAAGGTCAAAGTCTTCGGGCCGGGAATAGAAGGGAAAGGTGAGTTTACAAAGCGTCCAGCCAGCTGTGGGCCCGGGGCCTCACCTGCGGCTGTGGGGTGAATGAACCAGGGCTGCATTCGCAGGGGCTGTTACCACCCGCCCACATAATCTGTTTCTCTCTGGAGAGTGGGCATTTGCCAGGTTTTGTGGCAAAGTCAGAAATCTTTCGTTTTTTTATTATTGTTTTTTTTTTTTAATTTTTTTTGTTCATTTTAATTTATTTATTTGAGAGTGACAGAGAGAGAGAATGGGCACACCAGGGCCTCCAGCCACTGCAAACAAACTGCAGACGCGTGCACCCGCTTGTGCATCTGGCTAACATGGTTCCTGGGGGAATTGAGCCTCGAACTGGGTCCTTAGGCTTCACAGGCAAGCGCTTAACCGCTAAGCCATCTCTCTAGCCCATTATTGTTTTGTTTGTTTTGTTTTGTTTTTTGTTTTTAATGTGAAATCTTCACATACTATATTGTTGGAACTTAGAATGAAACTTAACATGTGCTTTTCGGCCAGGCATGGTAGTGCACACCTTTAACCCCGGCACTTGGGAAGCTGGGGTTGGGAGGACCCTTATGAGTTTGATGCCAGCCTGAGACTACATAGTGAATTCCAGGTCAGTCTGAGCTAGAGAAAACCCTACCTCAAAATTAAGTACTTTTTAAAAATTTATTTTTTGTTCATTTTTATTTATTTGAGAGTGACAAACAGAGAGAGAAAGAGGCAGATAGAAAGAGAGAGAGAATGGGTGCGCCAGGGCCTCCAGCCACTGCAAATGAACTCCAGATGCATGCGACCCCTTGTGCATCTGGCTAACGTGGGTCCTGGGGAATAGAGCCTCAAACTGAGGTCCTTAGGCTTCACAGGCAAGCGCTTAACCGGTAAGCCATCTCTCCAGCCCCTTATTTTTTTTTTTAAATGTGTTTTTCACTAAGCTGGGTGTGATGGCACATGCCTTTAAACCCATCACTCGGGAGGCAGAGGTAGGAGGGTCGCCATGAATTCAAGGCCACCCTGAGACTACAAAGTTAATTCCAGGTCAGCCTGGGCCAGAGTGAGACCCTACCTCAAAAACCAAAAAAAAAAAAAAGGTTTTTTTTTTTGTTTTCTTTTTGTTTTCTTGTTTTCTTAAATGCTAATTAAAACTGCCCAAGCAGCCAAATTTATTGGTAATGCATTACAATTAGCCCAAATTTAACACGAGGTTTTTACAGAAAGCCAATATTTGAGCAATTGCCCATCACTGCAATTGTATTAACTTTTTAGCTTCTAATCTAGTGTTAATTACATTGAAAAGCTTTCAAAAAGTTATAGAATAGCTGACAATCTCCACGTCTTTGGAAGTACAAAGTTTCTAACAAATTGAAACACTAATTGATAGACATGTCTTTTTTGTTTTTTAATGGTTGACCATTCCTTTTATGGCCAGTTCTCTCAGACGAGGCTCCTTCAGTATAAATCTGTTTATAGCTTTAGTTCACCTTGACGGTGCTGCCATTTCCTTAGCTCCTTTCTCTAGTTACTTTCTGCATGACCGGTGCAACTCCTCCTTACTCGTTTTTCTTTAAAAATCTTTTTGCATGTTCATGTTTGTATGTGCACACGTGTGTTTGTGGCATACATGCATGTGTGCAAATGAGCACGCCCCATACATGCACATCCTTGGGACAGAGTCTCACTGACCAGTGAGCTCCACTGAGTCTCTGGTCTCGGCTCCGGACACGGCCACACCTGGGTTACAGGTATGATGGCCTTACCTGTCTGTGTGGATGCTGGGGAATCAAACGTTGGGGAAATCGGCCCCCTCCATCTTGCCTCATGCTTGTGTGGCAAGCACGCTTACCCACCGAACCATCTCCCTCACCCTGTTATTGCTTTTGAGACGACGGCTAATTATGCAGCCGAGGCTGGCTTAGAACTCACGATCCTCCTGCCTAAGTCTCCTGAGTGGCTGAGATTACAGGCATACACCACTGCACCTTGGCCTGTGGACAGTTTGGTGTCTCTCTACAGTAACTGGCTTCTTTGGGGCAAAAGTGGTTAATATACCCTGACCTTGACAATTAACACAACCACTGGGCTGATGTTGAAATTGCACTTAGTGGGTGCCAAAACGTGAAGCGTCTCACTTGTGGGGTTTGCGCCTGGGTCCTGGTGATGTTCTGATCCCTGTGGCTGCCCTGCAGATGTGTTCCGAGAAGCTACAACAGACTTCACGGTGGACTCAAGGCCACTGACCCAGGTTGGGGGCGACCACATCAAGGCTCACATAGTCAACCCCTCGGGGGCCTCCACTGAGTGCTTCGTCAAGGACAATGCTGACGGGACCTACCAGGTGGAGTACACGCCCTTTGAGAAAGGTGAGGAAACCTTCTTAGATGTGACCCTCATACTGTCAGAGCTGTGCTTGGCCGTGTGTCCCCGGTGGCTGGTGTCCATCCCTCACCTGGTTGCTCCCTCCATGGTGGACCACTGGTCCACTGAGGTCCCGGCTTCCTGACCTGACTTAACAAATGGGCTGAGCCTAGTCATAGTCTCCCCTCAACAGGTGATGGGGTGATTTCATAGCACTGCACAATGTGTAATTGTGTGATTTTGGGGGGTCCTGGGGAGATGGACAGTCTTTCTTTATGAAATGCAGTGATTATAAATTTTTGATAAATCAGAAAACCGTAAAGGAAAGAGGTAAACATGATATATCTCCATTGCCCACATCAATGATCCTATGAATATTCTATCACAAATGTCTCCCTCCCACCCTCCATTGCTTCCTCCCTTCCTCCCTCCCACAAATAGATAAATATATATATTTTAAATCAGGGGCTTGGGGAGATGGTTCAGTGGATAAAAGTACTTGCTTACAAAGCCTGCCCCATCAGGTTCAATTCCCCAATACCCATGGAAACCCAGATGCACAACGTGGTGCATGCATCTGGAGTTCATTTCCAGTGACAGAAAGCCCTGACATATCCATATTCATTTTCTCTCCTCAAATAGCTTAAAATTTTTTTGGCAACTTCTATAAATATAAATAATATACCATGGTCATAATCCCCTCTAACCAACCTCCCTCAAATAAATAATTTTTCTGTTTTTTGAGGTAGGGTCTCTGTTGCAGTCAGGTTCACATTGCTGGTAGAAATCGCCCAACCAAGAGCAGCTTGTGGGAAAAAGAGGCTTATTTTGGCTTACAGGCTCCAGGAGAAGCTCCACGATGGCAGGGAAAAACGATAGCATGAGCAGAAGGTGGACATCACCCCCTGGCCCACATAAGGTGGACCATAGCAACAGAAGAGTGTGCCAAACACTGGCATGGGGAGACTAGCTATAATACCCATAAGCCCTCCCCAACAATACACTGCCTCCAAGAGGCATTAATTCCCAAATCTCCATCAGCTGGGGATCCAAACATCCAGAACACCTAAGTTTATGGGGGACACCTGACTCAAACCACCAGATTCTGCCCCTAGCCCCCATAAACTGATAACCATCCATGCTGTAAAATACAATGCATTCAGTCCAACTTTAAAAGTCCCTATAGTTTTTTTTTTTATCAATCCCAATGATGTTCATACATCCCCATAGTCCAAGATCTTTTAACTGAGCCATACCAAAAATATCCGCCCCCCCCAAACCCATAATGGCACAGAATCAACATTCACACTGCAAAAGGTGGCATTGGGCATAGCAGAGAAATGTTCAACCAATACAAGATTTCAAACAACCAGGACAAACATCAAATTCTGTAACTTCAAGTCCAACAACTCTAATCAGTGATAAGTCTCCAAGTCCGATAATTCTAACCAGCAATAAGTCTCTGGAGTTCCAATTCCGCCCCTCCAGCTAGGCTACTCACAGCCCTGGAAAACTTCATCAGAGCCGGTAGCTTTCCTTAGCAGCCATGTCATGGTCCCGGCATCTCCACTGGGTCTCCACTGCAACCCACGGTTCATCTTCCCGGCTCCATCGGGTCTCCATGCAGGCATCCAACAAACCTGCTTCACATGGCAATTTCCAAACACAAGACTGTGTTGCAAACTCAATGACCCTCTCTTTCCTGTATTTCTCATACTCCACAATACCAAGTAGGGTACCAATTTGTTAATCCAGGGGGGAATAAAGCAGACTTTGAAGAACAGGACACTCCTTGAGCACTCAGGCCCCTTCAAAAGAGTCTACATTCTTTCTGTTGCCCCAGTGCAGGTCAGCTAGCCCAATCTCAAAAGTTGTAATCTCTCAATTGCAGCTGAGTGGGCAGCAGTTCACCCAAAGATTTTTCTTTCTGTGCCATATCCTTCTGCCTACACCAGTTCATTTCTACACAAAGCAACCCTGCACAACTTCTCAGGACACGGGCATAAGAGCAAGCTTTTTACACAGACTGCTAGCCCAGTCCAGGCAAAGCTCTTTCTCACCCTCATAAGCCAAACCTCACAGTCCATAGTTCTTACTGCTTTCGGGTCTTTCAACTCTGACCAGAATAGTCCATCAAGCTATACTTACAGCACTGCAAGGCGTCTCTTAGGCCAAGGTTTCAAATCCTTCCAGATTCCTGTTGAAAATCAGCTCCAAAAGGCCAAAGCCACACAGTCAGGTGTCTTGCAGCAATCCCACTCCACTTTACTGTTGCAGTCAGGTCGACATTGCTGGTAGAAATCACCCACCAAGAGCACCTTGTGGGAAAAAGAGGCTTATTTTGGCTTACAGGCTCCAGGAGAAGCTCCACGATGGCAGGGAAAAACGATAGCATGAGCAGAAGGTGGACATCACCCCCTGGCCCACATAAGGTGGACCATAGCAACAGAAGAGTGTGCCAAACACTGGCATGGGGAGACTAGCTATAATACCCATAAGCCCTCCCCAACAATACACTGCCTCCAAGAGGCATTAATTCCCAAATCTCCATTAGCTGGGGAACCAAACATCCAGAACACCTAAGTTTATGGGGGACACCTGACTCAAACCACCACATTCTGCCCCTAGCCCCCATAAACTGATAACCATCCATGCTGTAAAATACAATGCATTCAGTCCAACTTTAAAAGTCCCTATAGTTTTTTTTTTTTTTATCAATCCCAATGATGTTCATACATCCCCATAGTCCAAGATCTTTTAACTGAGCCATACCAAAAATATCCCCCACCCCCACCCCATAATGGCACAGAATCAACATTCACACTGCAAAAGGTGGCATTGGGCATAGCAGAGAAAATGTTCAACCAATACAAGATTTCAAACAACCAGGACAAACATCAAACTCTGTAACTTCAAGTCCAACAACTCTAATCAGTGGTAAGTCTCCAAGTCCGATAATTTCTAACCAGCAATAAGTCTCTGGTATTCCAATTCCGCCCCTCCAGCTAGGCTACTCACAGTCCTGGAAAACTTCATCAGAGCCGGCAGCTCTCCTTAGCAGCCATCTCATGGTCCCGGCATCTCCACTGGGTCTCCATTGCAACCCATGGTTCATCTTCCCGGCTCCATCCGGTCTCCATGCAGGCATCCAGCAAACCTGCTTCACATTGATCATGGCAATTTCCAAAACACAAGACTGTGTTGCAAACTCAATGACCCTCTCTTTCCTGTATTTCTCATACTCCACAATACCAAGTAGGGTACCAATTTGTTAATCCAGGGGGGAATAAAGCAGACTTTGAAGAACAGGACACTCCTTGAGCACTCAGGCCCCTTCAAAAGAGTCTACATTCTTTCTGTTGCCCCAGTGCAGGTCAGCTAGCCCAATCTCAAAAGTTGTAATCTCTCAATTGCAGCTGAGTGGGCAGCAGTTCACCCAAAGATTTTTCTTTCTGTGCCATATCCCTCTGCCCACACCAGTTCATTTCTACACAAAGCAACCCTGCACAACTTCTCAGGACACGGGCATAAGAGCAAGCTTTTTACACAGACTGCTAGCCCAGTCCAGGCAAAGCTCTTTCTCACCCTCATAAGCCAAACCTCACAGTCCATAGTTCTTACTGCATTCAGGGTCTTTCAACTCTGACCAGAATAGTCCATCAAGCTGTACTTACAGCACTGCAAGGCGTCTCTTAGGCCAAGGTTTCAAATCCTTCCAGATTCCTGTTGAAAATCAGCTCCAAAAGGCCAAAGCCACACAGTCAGGTGTCTTGCAGCAACCCCACTCCTGGTACCACTTTACTGTTGCAGTCAAGTTCGAATTGCTGGTAGAAATCACCCAGCCAAGAGCACCTTGTGGGAAAAAGAGGTTTATTTTGGATTACAGGCTCGAGGGGAAGGTCCACGATGGCAGGGAAAACGACAGCATGAGCAGAGGGTGGACATCACCCCCTGGCCCACATAAGGTGGACCACAGGAACAGGGGAGTGTGCCAAACACTGACATGAGGAAACTGGCTATAACACCCATAAGCCCTCCCCCAACAATACACTGCCTTCAGGAGGCTTTAATTTCCAATTGCAATCAACTGAGGAACTAAACATCCAGAACACCTAAATTTATGGGGGACACCTGAATCAAACCACCACAGTCTCCCAGGCTGACCTGGAATTCACTATGTAGTCTCAGGCTAGTCTCAAACACATAGCAATCTTCCTATTTCTGCCTCCCAAGTTCTGGGATTAAAGGTGTGCACCACCATGCCTGGCCCCAATTGGCCAGCCTGGGCTACAGAGGGGCTATAGAAAGAATTTCAGGTCAGCCTGGGCTACAGTGGGACCTTGACTCCAAACAACAACAACAAAAAGTCAGGTTATACTAACACGGCCAATTTTATTTTGGAGCTGGAGAGATGGCTTCATGGTTAAGGCACTTGTCTGCAATGCCAAAGGACCCAGGTTCAATTACCTAGTACCCACATAAGCCAGATTCACAAGAGGGTGCATGCCTCTGGAGTTCGTTTGCAGTGGCTAGAGGCCCTGGCACATGCATTCATTCACTCTCCATTCTTTCTCTCTTGCTCTCTCTCTCTCTTTGCTTGCAAATAAATAAATAAATAAAAACCACTAAAGTATTTTATTTTTATCTATTTTTTGTGAGAGGGTAGGAAAGATACAGGTAGAGAGAGAGAGAGAATGGGCACACAGGGGCATCCAGCTGCTGCAAACGAACTCCAGACGTGTAGGCCACCTTGTGCATCTGGCTTATGTGGGTCCTGGGGAATTGAACCTGGGTCCTTTGGCATTGCAGACAAGTGCTTAACCATGAAGCCATCTCTCCAGCCCCTATTTTCTATTTACTTGCATGGGTGTGTGTGGTGTATGTGTGCACACATGTAGCAGGGTCTTTTTTTTAAAATAAAAAATATTTATTTATTTGAGAGAGAGAGAGAATGAATCAGTGCGGCAGGGCCTCCAGCCACTCCGAACGAAACACCAGATGCATGTGCCACCTTGTGCTTATGTGGTGCTGGGGAATCGAACCTGTGTCCTTAGGCTTCACAGGCAGGTGCCTTAACCTCTAAGCCATTTCCCGGCCCCAGCGTCTTTTGCTGATGCAAACAAAACTCCCATCCCGCAATACATGGGTGGCTGGGAAATTGAACCTGGGTCAGTAGGCTTTGGAAGCAAGTGCCCTTAACTGCCGACCCATCTTCCCAGCCCCATGAACATTTTCTTAATGTGCCTGTTTCTTTCAAATAACAGTCTAGCACCCAGAGTTGCGTATAGATAAAACCCTGAATAGAGTCATGTTCCAAAAGAAGGTGGTTCGTGTGCTTTGGGAGATTGATGTTTGCTTCTCTGGACAGGTTTCCACACAGTGGAGGTGACTTATGATGACGTGCCTGTCCCGAACAGTCCCTTCAAAGTGGCAGTAACGGAAGGCTGCCAGCCATCTCGGGTTCATGCCCATGGTCCTGGGCTGAAGGAGGGCTTTACCAACAAACCCAATGTCTTCACTGTGGTCACCAGGTAGGCAGGACCACGGGTTAATATCCATTCTCTAAATGGAACAGCCCTCGCGTAATTAACTGCTTAAAAAAAGCTTCTATAAGCTCAGGGTGGTGGCTCATACCTGTAATGCCAGCACTTGGTAGGTAGGCTGAGGCAGGAGGATTGCTGTGCATTTGAGGCCAGTCTGGACTACAGAATGAGACTCTGTCTCAAAGAAAAACCAAATTATGTCTGTATATATGTCACAGTCTCACAACTTTAAATAAGATGCATGTTTCTGCTACTGTAAACATTTTTCTTCTGCTAAGAGTTATGCTATAGAAAATGATGAAATATATGTAAAAAACGTATCAGAAAACACTTGATGCATCATAAAACTGCTGAGTAACCTAGAACTGGATGGAAGTTAAAAAAAGTGTATCCTACACCTGAAAATAGGGCTCTCGGCGCTTTTCATATTTAGTGTTTGAGAAATTCCCCTGCGTGAGCGGTGTTCCCACTTTAGTTGAATCAAGTTAGTGAAATGGCGCGGTTCATAAAGGGATTCGGGGACTTAAATGAATTGTGGGAAGCAGCAAGCTAGCCTGAACCGCGTCCCTCTCGCTCCCGCCCCCTTGCAGAGGGGCAGGCATCGGTGGGCTTGGCATCACGGTCGAGGGGCCGTCGGAGTCGAAGATAAACTGCAGGGACAATAAGGACGGCAGCTGCGGCGCCGAGTACGTGCCCTTTGCCCCGGGGAATTACGACGTCAACATCACGTACGGAGGAGCCCACGTCCCTGGTAAGCTGCCCCTTGCCTTGGCGTCCCAAGTGTGTGAGGAAACCCACCTGACTTTTTGCCCATCTTTCAAGGTGAAAGGACAGTTGGATGTTCGTATCAGCCTGCAGGGAGAGAGTTTTCGTATGGGTTTATCATCAAGGACGACCCCAACTTGGTCCCGGGACAAAGGCAGCACTGGCTTAGAACTTGCACTGGAAATAATGGTTTCCGTGTTAGAAGACCAGCTTCCTGGTTCAAGGGAAAGCTGGTTCTTTATAATATCAAAATTCTCTATTATCTAGCTTTTTTTCTTCTTTCTCTAACGTGTCTTGTTTTCTTTTTTCTGTTGATAGTCCCAGCAGCTAACAAAGGCACTGATTCAATTTCTTGATTATTAACCTGTTTTCCGCCTCATGACATTGTGCACGGTTCCTGTCCACAAGGTTTCTCAGCCTTGACAATGTTGGCGTTGTGGACAGGGTAACTCCTCGTTACAGAGCTGCCCTGTGCGTTGTACACTGTCAGCATCTCTGGCCTCCACCCACTAGATAATTTCTACCGTGACACCTCCCCTCTCTTGCCTCCCCCCCCCAACACACCATTTATGACAACTGAAAATGTCTGGATATGAGATATGTGCCATAAAAGCTGGGTGTGACGGCACATGCTTTTAATCCTGGCAGACGCACAGGGACACAAACACTCAAGGTCTGCACATGCCCACAAGGGGGCACACTCTTCTGGAGTTCGATTGCAGTGGCTGGAGGCCCTGGTGTGCCAATTCTCTCTGTCTCTCTCTCTCTCAAAAAAAAAAAAAAGGCCACTCTGTTGGGCTTGCCATAATAATGATAATGAAAACAAAAGGTAAGAAATATGTGAGTTTAGTCATTCACACAGGATGACCTCTAGTTTTGCTACAGGAAGAGATCTCCACACACTCTAGTGCCGTTTGCTCAGTGGAATGACCACCACTTCCCTCCTCCACATACATATTGCTATAGCCAGCTCCACATTACTGGGATGAACTTCCAAACCAGACACAGCTTATGGGACGAAGGGATGTATTACAATCGATGGCAGAAGAGCAGAGAGGGAAACCATCACCTACCAGCAAAACAGCAAAGGCAGCAGGGAGCCAGGCCGGGCTCCAGCCTCTCTGCCCGCCTTTGGGCTGGAAGACAGATCTGCCCCAGCGGCATGTCTCCCAGCCAGACGGCTGGAGACTCAAGTTAAAAGCTTAGCAGAACACCTGAGTCTATGGGGGGCGTACGTTCCAACTACCACACGTGTCTAAGAGTGGAGTGTGGCAGAGTGTGCACGTCCTGTGTTTGAATACAAGTCTAAGGGCTGTCCACGAGCCAGCTTATACCTTCTGGGTGATGAAAAGAGGGCTGAACCCCCAACTTGGGAATCCAGAGAGCCTTCTGGGCTCCTGTGGGATAGGCTGGAAGGGACAGGCTGAGTGTCTGACTACTAGACGTCGGGAGCGGCTCTGGAGCGTCGGCCGGCCTGCGCTTTCCTGATTCTGCATCTGTCCTGTGTAAGCAAGCACACGTGCACCCCGCCACTCCCCGTATGTCTCACTGATCAGAGAGCAGTGACATTCAGCAAGTGGCTGACGTGGGTTCTGGGCAGCATGGGTCCTTAGGCTTCACGGGCAAGCGTCTTTAACCACTAAGCCATCTCTCCAGCCCCAGTGTAGGGTTTTTTTAATTAGTCACTATCTAGGGGGTTTCATCCCCAGAGGTGCTCCCTGAGTAACATGCATTCACCTCACTGCTACAAGGAAGAGAACGGGGTCAGCGGCAGAATGGAGTTATTGACGACCCCCCCCCCCTTTTAGGCAAACCCAACAGACTGGCCTTTTTTTTTTTTTAAATGAAAGAGAGAATTGGCACACCAGGGCCTCCAGCCACTGTAATCGAACTCCAGACATGTGCGCCCCCTTGTGCACATGGGCGACCTTTCGTCACCTTGTACGTCTGGCTTACCTGGGACCTGGAGAGTTGAACATGGGTCCTTAGGCTTCTCAGGCAAGTGCCTTGACCACTAAGCCATCTCTCCAGCCTTTGGCCCCCCTTTTGAATCTTGCCACACCACAGTGCTTGGTATCAAAGAGAGGTGGCCACGAGAATGAGCAGACAGTGTCCCCTTCAAGATGCCTGTGGTGTCCTCCTCCCTCAGGCAGGGAGATGGGCTTCTGCTGGGTGTGGCATCGGCAGTGTTACTTTGCATCTTGGGAAAGCACATGATGTCATGGGCTTTGGAATTCCCCTGCAGAGAGAGTGTTTGGGCCCCGGGGTCCTCCAGTGAGCACAGAGCAAAGGGGCGTAGGAACAGCAGATGAGCAGCCGGGGCTTTCCCACCCCGTGGGGGTGTCTCTCTGTTTCGGGCTCCGTGGCCTCCCAGAGTTGACGTCGCTTCTGCCCCAATACCAGGACTGTCCCACGCTGAGACTTTTTATTTAGTAAGGTGGCAGGCCCTCCCGAGGAACCAGAGCATTCCGTGAACACTCATTTCTAGTTTGCTTCCCTGGGAGTTCCTGGCGATTAAATATAAATCACGTTTTTCCTGGCCTGATGCAAAACTTTAGTGAGTTTTTAGGTTTCTTTCTTTCTTTCTTTCTTTCTTTCTTTCTTTCTTTCTTTCTTTCTTTCTTTCTTTCTTTCTTTTTCTGTTATTGGTGTTTCAAGGTAGGGTCTCATTCTAGCCCCAGGCTATGTAGTCTCAGGCTAGACTTGAACTCACAGAGATCTTTCTACCTCTGCCTAGTGAGTGCTGGGATTAAAGGTGTGTGCCACCACACTCTGCTTTAGTTTTTTGGAGGTGGGGTTTCACTTTCTGCGTCATTCAGATTTTCAGCTCAGTGAAATCCATGTCTGACCCTGGCAACAGGAATCCTGTCTTCCACTAATGTATATAACGGATTGAGTCAATGTGTAAACACAGGCCTGGCCTGTCCGTCACTCACAGCTTCCACTGGAAGGTGTTTTTTAAAAAATATTTTATTTTTATTTAGTTATTTGACAGGGAGAAAGAAAGAGAGAATGGGTGTGCCAGGGCTCCAGCCACTGCAAACGAACTCTAGCTACATGCGCCCCTTAGTGCATCTGGCTTACATGGGTCCTGGGGAATCGAACGTGGGTCCTTTGGCTTTGCAAACAAATGCCTTAGCTGCTAAGCCATCCCTCCATTCTCCTTTTTTAAAAAATGTTTTATTTTTATTTATTTATTTACTTGACAGGGAGAAAGAGAGGGAGAGAAGTTTTTTTTTAAGATATATATATATATATATATATATTTATTTCTTGCAAATTAACTCCATGCACCACCTTGTGCATCTGGTTTATGTGGGTCCTGGGGAACCGAACCTGGGTCCTTTGGCTTTGCAGGCAAGCGCCTTAACCACTAAGCCACCTCTCCAGTCGTGGACGTTGTTTAAACTCAGAATGTGAGAACTTCTGTTCAACTCTCCTACCAGCTGCTTCGCCTCAGAGGCTCCTCTGTCTTGCATCTCAACCCAGGTCTTAATCGAAAGCTTTCTCTGAACTCTTGCAGACCCAGTTCATTGTCTCCTAAATGTTTCACCCTGTGCTCCTAACAGATGTTACCTAGGGTGTTAGAGGGCTGTGTCAGCATCCTCCTGCTTTGTCAGCTCCTAGAGGGTCCTTAGTCACTGAGGACCCAGCACCAGGCGCTCTACGACAGACTTATTAACAGTGAGTGGGTATGAAGGTGTACCGACAGCAAGGTGGATGAACTGAGGCACATGCAGTTGGTGTCCAGGTTCAACAGTGCGATTCTGTGTCCACGCAGGTGGGTCTGCAGTTGCTGTGGGCTCAGGGTTCTGCGGCATTCTGGGTACACACCCAGGTGGGTCTCCAGTTGCTGTGGGCTCAGGGTCCTGTGGCTCTTTTCCAGGCAGCCCCTTCAGGGTTCCCGTGCAGGATGTCGTGGATCCCAGCAAGGTCAAGGTCGCCGGCCCCGGGCTGGGCTCTGGTGTCCGAGCTCGCATCCCGCAGTCCTTCACCGTAGACAGCAGCAAGGCTGGTCTGGCTCCGCTGGAAGTGAGAGTTCTGGGCCCCAGAGGTAAGTCTGCTTCCTGTCTCCCACCCACACTGACCTGGGACGGTTGTGACCCAAGGCAGGTGCTTTGTTTTTTAACTTGGTTAGGGACTTAAAATTAAATTTCTTAAATTCCTTTATTGCTCGAATCTAGCTAACCCTTAGACTATTCTGCCTTACAATTGGACTGGCTGATTATTTCTCCATAAGTCTGTTTCTCCTTCCATTAACCACATGGCCCTAAATTTATTTTTATTTTTATTTTTTTGTTTCATTTTTCAAGGTAGGGCATCGCTATAGTTCCAGCTGACCTGCAATTTACTATGTATTCTCAGGCTGGCCTCGAACTCATGGTGATCCTCTACCTCAGCCTCCCTAGTGCTGGGATTAAAGGCGTGCACCACCACACCACACCCAGCCCTTCTTTCTTTTTTGAAAAAAAATTAATTTGTGTACACACACACCACATGAGGGTCTCCTGACCCATTCTCCCTTTTGGTAGGGTTTCATTGTAACCCAGGCTGACCTGGAAATCACTGCTATCCTCCTGCCTCATCCTCCAGATCAAAGGCATGCCCCCCATGCCTGGCTACATTGTGCTATTTTTTAAAGATTTATTTATTTATTTAGGAGAGAGAGAGAGTGAGAACGGGCACACCATGGCCTCCAGCCTCTGTAAACAAACTCCAAATGCATGTGCTACCATGTGCATCTGGCTTATGTGGGACCTGGAGAATCGAACCAGGATCCTTAGGCTACACAGGCATGCACCTTAACCACTAAGCCATCTCTCCAGCCCCATTCACTTACTTTATTGATTTATTTTTTTCCCCCAAGGTAGGGTTTTACTCTAGCTCAGGCTGACCTGAAATTTACTCAGGGTGGCCTCGAACTCATGGTGATCCTCCTACCTCTGCCTCCAGAGTGCTGGGATTAAAGGCATGCGCCACCACACCTGGCTTCCATTCACTTATTTTTGAGACCACTTCTCATTGGCCTGTAGCTCGCCACTTTAGCTAGACTGGCTAGCCAATGAGCTCTAGGAATCCTCCTGTGTCTGCCTCCCCCTTGCAGGAATGATTAATGTTTACAGTCATGCCCAGAACCTTACTGGAAATCAAACGTCAAGTCCTCATGCTTGCAACTCTAGTTTTTTGCCCTCTGAATTTCTCCCTATTCCAAATTTCACATTTAAAAAGTATTTTATTATTTGTTTATTTTATTTGAGAGAGAGAAAACAAAAAGAGGCAGATAGAGAATGGGCGTGTCGGGGCCTCTAGACGCATGTGCCATCTTGTGCATCTGTCTTATGTGGTCCTGGGGTGTTGAACCTGGATCCCTTGGCTTTGCAGGCAAGCACCTTAACTCCTAAGCCATCTCTCCAGCCCCAAATTTCACTTTTTAAAGTGGCCTGCTCGAAGCAAGTGGTGCATGGGCTCTACCACTGACCGTTTAGGAGTGGCCTGGATGTGGACAGGTGGTCAGGTTTAGAGGTGTTCACCTTCCTTGGGATGTCTCGGTGTCCATGTGGAACATACCAGAATCTTACAAGTGCCAGGCTGTGGCCCTGTCATTCACTCAACACCCTGGACAGAGAGTGTCTCTTCGGGAATGGATTTTATTGGCAGTTGGCCTGCCCTGTTGGCTGCCTGAAATTGAGGCTCAGTATGGCTAGCAGGCCATTTGTGACAGCCCTGAACAGTGTGTTGAGGCTTGCCTGGTTTTGTAAGTGGCTACATTTCTTTCACTATTTAAGATGTGTCTTTCTTTCTTCCTATATAAAATAGCATACATAATTTTTTGTTTGTTTGTTTGTTTGTTTTTCGAAGTAGGGTCTCACTCTAGCTCAGGCTGTCCTGGAATTCACTATGTAGTCTCAGGGTGGCCTCGAACTCATGGCGATCCTCCTCCCTCTGTCTCCCAAGTGCTGGGATTAAAGGTGTGTGCCACCACGCCCTGGCAGCATACATGATATCTTAACTCATCTGGATTTTTTGGTTTTTAACCTTATGATGTGTTCTTAGCTCCCAGAACTGATGCACTGGGGCACCCTCCTTTGAAAGGAGCCCTCCTTACTAGAGTTCAGCAGGAGGTCATGGCTGTGAGGTCATGGGGCTGGAATCTGCTTCGGGGAGGTTACTGAGCCTCAAGACGTGCACGCGCACACGTGTGTAAAGCTCTGATGTGGGAGACCGTCAAGTAACAGCCTTTTAATTCCAGCTGATGAACTTGATTCCCAACCACGGCCCAGCCCATCGATATCCATCTCAGAGTCCTTTAATGCTGACCAGAAGGGTGCCTTTACAGACGCAGGTCTGCCTTCTCCTCTTGGCTGCTGTTGCTGCGTAAAACTTACATCATCTCCCTCTCTCTCTCCTTGCAAATAAATAAAAAATACAATGATGTAACCTGAATGCTTCTCGCTGCCCTTAAGTTGCCTCACCTGCCCTGTTTAATGAATACACTAAGGCTTTGATTAACTTGCCCTGCCACTGACCTGTCCTTGACTCTCATGTTCAGAACAGGGGTCTAGAAGTTACCAATCTAGTGCACGTTTTGATCATGCTTTAATATAATCTCTAACCATATAATCCCACGGCCCTTTCATCCCTCAAGGCTGGCACCCTCACCTGCCCTTTAACTGTACCCTGGCATGTTGGCACCATGATGGTCTTTGCTTGTCTTGACTGACCCACCCATTGGTTGCGTACTCTTGGGGCCACATCCAAGCCTGCCTAACCAGCTTGAGAGTTGATGGCTTGTCTGTCTGTCACATGTCTCTTCACCACATGCCCTCTAGCTGCAAGCACAGGCCGTCCCCTAAATTACACCCTAGGGCAGAGCCAGGGTACTCTAGCCAACACATAGCTGAAGGTATCTCTCGGGGTCATTTCTGCAACCATAAATTGTGGATCCTGTGATTTTTTTTAATTTTATTTTTTCAGGCCTGTCATTATGGCCTGCTTGCGCTCATGTTACTCATCCGTGGAAACCAATCACTCTTGGTGATGGACGTGATCCTCTGAAACTCAGCCAAGGGCGGAGTGACGTGAGGCGGAGGTAGTCGCTCACACCTGTCATCTCTGTCCTCAGGCCTCGTGGAACCAGTGAATGTGGTAGACAATGGGGACGGCACACACACGGTCACCTACACCCCCTCTCAGGAGGGACCCTACATCGTCTCAGTTAAATATGCTGATGAAGAGATCCCTCGAAGGTAAACATTATCCCACCCTTCCGGAATGCAAGCAGCCCCAAACTCACCCACCTACAGGATTGGCAAGCACTTTACAGTGACTGGCCCACCCACCCCTTCATCCATTTACCCATGCTTCCAACCAGCAAATGTTACCCCGAATCTATGTATTCCACAGGATGTGGTGCCGTAGAGCGGGCTTGGTCATTTTTTTGGATTAAGACGAAGGAGTCCATCAGCTCACTTGAGAGTTGGGGTTGCTATAGCATTCTCAGAAGGTTCTGGGAGAAGCCTTGTTCCCTGTTCCTATGAACACAAGGCATGCTGCATACGCTCGTCACCTCTAACAGTCCTTAAAGATGTATTTATTTGTTTTAAAATTTATTATTATTAGTAAGCAAGAGTCGGGAGAACGAGTGTGCCAGGTCAGCTCTTGCCACTGCAGCTGGAGCTGCAGGTGCGCATGCCACTTTGCACACCTGGCTTTATGTAGGTACTAGGGATTCGAACCTGGGCTGTCAGGTTAGCAAGCAGGCACCTTAACCACGAACCCATCTCTCTAGCCCTATTTACTTTTTTATTCTTATACCATTACAATAGAAAAGTTTAACCCATGCCCCAAATGTACACATTTTCTCTGAACATTTATACGTATAGCTCAAGCTTTGTAGAAAATACAAAGTTCATAAGTTTATAAACTATGTCTGCCTAGATCATGTACCATATAAGGCATATTAAATAGAATAGAGTAGATTAAGCAATGAGATAAGAAAAATACTGAAACTGTAGTTTTAGTATCCCCAGTTTGGTGACAGTTGTCTTAATATGTCATAGGTGGGTTAGATGTGCTTAACCCCGTGTTTTCCAGGGTAATTTAAAAGCCCAAACTGTTTGTCTTCCATGAGATGTTCTCGGAGCAGCGCTGGTCTGTCATGTGATGGCTTGTACCTCATGGCTCTAAATTTGTAGTGGACTTCCGGCCATTTGACCCAACCCACACTATTCCCTGCAGTAGAAACCCTCCCTACAGCCAGGTTCCCTTGCAAGGGACATCAGATAGCCCTGGCTGACCTGCATGAATCCTTACTGACCAGGGTGTGTGTTTATCAAGTCCCTTTAAGGTCAAGGTCCTTCCCACATACGATGCCAGTAAAGTGACCGCCAGTGGGCCTGGTCTCAGCTCCTACGGGGTGCCTGCCAGCCTGCCCGTTGAGTTCGCAATCGATGCCAAAGACGCCGGGGAAGGCCTGCTTGCTGTCCAGATCACGGTAACTCCTTTTCTTTCCTTTTCTTCTCGGTTTTCTTGTTTTCCTTCCCTCCCTTCCTTTCTAAAATTTCTTTCCTCCCTTTCTTCCTTCTCTCCTTCCCTTCCCTCTCATTTCGGTGTTGTGACGCAGGATCTCACTGTAGCGTAGGCTAACCCGTAACTCAAATCTGTAGCCTAGGCTGGCCTCGAACTCACAGCAATCCTCCCGCAGCCTCCCCACTGCTCTGATAGGACTTGATCCTCAGGCCGGGCATGGTGCTGCACGCCTTTAATCCCAGCTCACGAGAGGCAGAGGTAGGAGGATCGCAGTGAGTGCGAGGCCAGCCTGAGACTACGGAGTGAATTCCAGGTCAGCCTGGGCTAGAGCGAGACCCTGCCTCGACAAACAAAAACAGGGTGAGGGGAGCCTGGGTTGGGCAGCATGTGGGCGAAGCTCTTACCCCCACCTCAGAGTCGGTGCACGTGGCACTAAACACTGTGACCCTCGTCTCTCCCTACCAAAGCCTAAGCGAGCAAGGTTGGGTTACTCACCACTGTACCCCCTCCCGCTGGCATGTCGGTGGAGGCATTCTGCCTGCCGACAGCAGTGCCCTAAGCAGCGTTACTCTGTGACCCACAGGACCAAGAGGGAAAGCCCAAAAGAGCCACTGTGCATGACAATAAAGATGGCACCTATGCCGTCTCCTACATCCCTGATAAGACTGGACGCTACATGATTGGGGTCACCTATGGTGGGGACAACATTCCGTTATCTCCTTACCGCATCCGGGCCACGCAGTCAGGAGACGCCAGCAAGTGCCTGGCCACAGGTAAGCATCGCGGCATCGCGTCTAGGGCAGGAGTCCAGGCTTTGTAGTGAGAACGCGGAGCTCTGTCCGTCCCCTCCGCGCCACTGAACCGCTGTGTGATTCAGGCAAGTCACTCAGACCCTCTGAGCTTCAGTCGTACGTGCATAGGGTGAAGATCTCCGCAGTGGCAGAGGCATTAAGATTCTGAAAACAAGACATTCTCACAGGGTAATTACAAAAGTGAGTCGAGGTCAGGCATGAAATACGTTGACCCCGGTGCCTGGTACAGGGAAACTATTAGATCCGTTCTGAAGTGGGCACATTTGTCGACGACTCTGCTGGAGGGTCCCAGGAGCAGCAGTCAAGTTCTGTCTGTGTAGGCGACTGGGTGGTATTTGTTCAGGATTCACTCAACAACATTCTAGAATAGCAACAGATGAGAACATTGAAGGATTTGGGGATTTCCTTCCAAGGATTCGCAAACACTTGGTCCTCTTTTTTTACTCGAGTTTCTTACCCATGAACAGCCGACTGTCTCCACCCATCTCTACTGCCCCCAGCAGATGTTAAAAGACCTTTATCTCCGAGGTGCAATGCATTTGCTTCTCTTAAAATAAGGAAACTAAACGGTTCCCTGCTGGGTGTGTTTGCTGTTTCTCCTCTCATCCTGAACGAAGAGAATCTTCTGGTTTTTTTTTTTTTTTTGGTTTTTCGAGGTAGGGTCTCACTCTGGCCCAGGCTGACCTGGAATTAACTGTGTAGTCTCAGGGTGGCCTTGAACTCATGGCTATCCTCCTACCTCTGCGTCCCGAGTGCTGGGATTAAAGGTGTGCGCCACCACTCCCGGCAATCTTCTGGTTTTTAGCTCAAGATTGTAAATCGTTTAGCTTCCCTCCCCCCCCCCCAGCCTTTTAGGTGGGTAGTGTGGTGTACACACGCATGTGCAAATCTGTGGAGGCCAGACGAGAAAGTTGAGCGTCCTCTGTGGCTCCCCTGTGTGTTACCATGGACTCTTCCCTGAACTGGGAGGGGCCATTTTGGTTAGACTAGTGATCGGTGACTCCCGGCCATTCTTTGGTCTCCACTGTCCCCTGACTGGAGGTTCCAGGCCTGCATGGTGTACTCAGCTGTTTATGTGGCTGCTGGGGAATCGAGCCCAGGGCCAGTCAGGTCCTCATGTGCTAGTGGCCCGTGCACTTGCCCGCTGAGCCTTCTCCACGGCGCCATCTTGGCCCTGTTTGTGTCACGCATGGCAAACTTCGAGAACGCTGGCCAGACGCCCCCTCCAGTGTGTGCCGCCCCGGACAGGGCCTGTTGCTGTGGGATGGGGACCTCCCTCTCGCTTTCAGACTTAATGTCATCCAGGGATCTGTGGTCCTCCCCAGCCCAGCTCCCACCATCAGCTGGGTGTGAACAGTGTTCTCAGCACACGCCATTCCTCCCAAGGCTTTGCTCGTTTTAACCAGTGTACTTTCCCTGACTCTGCTGCGCTTCGTGTAAGTCACGGGAGAGGGCTTCAGAGAAAGAGCGACAGACCCTGGTTGTTCCTTGTTGGGGGACAGGTTGCAAAGCCAGGAAGACATACTGATTAGAGTTGAGACTTTTTTTAAAAAATTATTTTTATTTTTATTTACTTATTTATTTGAGAGTGACAGACAGAAAGAGAGAGGGGAAGTGGGGGGTGGGGAGAGAGAGAATGGGCGCACCAAGGCCTCCAGCCACTGCAAACGAACTCCAGACATGTGTGCCCCCTTGTGCATCTGGCTAACATGGGTCCTGGGGAATAGAGCCTTGAACCAGGGTCTTTAGGCTTCACAGGCAAGCGCTTAACCACTAAGCCATCTCTCCAGCCCATGGGTGCTAGATTTCTTTCATGAGAAGGAAGTAAAGGAAGGGAGAGGAGGGAGGAAGAAAGGTAGGAGAGAGAAAGGGAGAGGGAGGGAGAAAGGAAGGAAGGAAAGGAGACCATGGTCTGTGGATGAAAGTTAACCTTTATCCCCATATTTTTTAAAATACATGAAATATCTTGAATAGTTTCATTTATTTATTTGTGTGTAAGAGACAGAGAATGGGTGCACCAGGGCCTCTAGCCAATGCAAACAAACTCCATGCGCATGTGCCACCTTGTGCATCTGGCTTAGGTGGGCACTGAGGAATTGAAACAGGTCCTTAGGCTTTGCAGGCAAGCGCCTTAACCACTAAGCCATCTCTCCACCCCATCCCCATATTATTGAGGCTGATCTTGAACTTGGGCCAAAGATGTTCCCCTTCCTCATTGGTCTTTGTGATCTCCCTTTGTCACCATTGAAAGTGTGGACTAACAGCTGGGCATGGTGGTACACACCTTTAATCCCAGCACTTGGGAGCCAGAGGTAGGAGGATCACCCTGAGTTTAAGGCCGCTCTGAGACCATGTGCTGAATTCCAGGTCAGCCTGGGCTAGAGTGAGAACCTGCTTCAGAAAACAAAAGCAAAAACAAAAAACGTACGGCCTTTGTAGACACACAGGGTGTGATGTGTTCTTGGGCCTGTGAGGCAGGCGTCCGTCACTGACGCTTTCTGAACTTTCCTCCAGGTCCTGGCATTGCCCCCATGGTGAAAACTGGCGAGGAAGTAGGCTTTGTAGTGGACGCCAAGACTGCTGGGAAGGGGAAAGTGACCTGCACGATTGTGACCCCAGATGGCACAGAGGCTGAGGCCGATGTCATTGAAAACGAGGACGGCACCTATGACATTTTCTACACGGCTGCTAAGCCGGGCACCTATGTGATCTACGTGCGCTTTGGTGGTGTTGACATACCCAATAGCCCCTTCACTGTCATGGTAAGCAAAATCCCTTCCCCAGGACATGCTGGCCCTAGCATAGCCCACAAGAGTCACAGTGGTCACGTGCTGAAGCCTGAATATGACATCCTTCCACACAGCCTTGACATTATGCGCTGCGAATATTCTCTAGAAATGCAAAGATCTTTTTCTTTTTTTTTCTTTTTCTTTTTCAAGCTAGGGTCTCACTCTAGCCCAGGCTGACCTGGAATTCACTATTTAGTCTCAGGGTGGCCTCGAACTCACTGTGATCCTCCTACCTCTGCTGGGATTAAAGGCGTGTGCCACCACGCCTGGCTTAGAAATGCAAAGGTCTTTTGACTGTTGAGTGTTTGTCCTGCTAAGGAACACTGCTCTGTCCTATACCTATTTGCAAAAGAAACACTTTACAGAAAACAGCTCCATGGTTAGAAGAGTAAGGGCTCTTATCTTTTTAAAAGATTTTTATGTTTATTTATGTATGTATGTATGTATTTATTTATTTATTTATTTATTTATTTATTTATTAGAGACAGAGGAAGAGAAAGAGTGAGAATGGGTGCACCAGGGCCTGCAGCCACTGCAAACGAACTCCAGATGCATGCACCCCCATGTGCATCTGGCTTACATGGGACTTGGAGAATTGAACCGGGGTCCTTAGGCTTCACAGGCATGCGCCTTAACCACTAAGCCATCTCTCCAGCCTGAGAAAGGTCTCTTATCTGATCAGTCAGGATTCAGAATACCTTCTCAGGTTTGGGAAAGATTCAGGACGGGGGTCATGGTTTTGTCTCTTGAAGCCAGAACTGTGTGAAGCAGAAGGGAACCTTCATGACTGTCTCAAATAATGAATTCCCAGACCTTTTAGTTCTCAGTTCGGGGTGTCTTTTAGATCTTTCTCTGCTTATTAGGGCTCTTCCATCGGGGGCGTGGCCACCCCATGGGAGAATCACCCCACGTACCCTCACAAGCAAGCCCATTGGCCCAGTTACAAATGAGGAGTGTTCAGTCTAGACAGATACCAGGTGCTATGTGGCCTCCCCCTGTGTCCTTTGATGCAGTCACCCTCAACCACAGGTCCTCGGCTCCTTGTGACCTTGTCCCACCCACGGCCTATGAAGTGCCTTCTAATTACTTCATGTTATGCCACACTGGAGAAGGGTACAAAATTTCATTCCAAACAGAAGCCCAGGGACTGTCTTCCCATGTTTTTGCTTTTTTTTTTTTTTCCTTTTCCCTCAGTGTTTATCTATCAAGGCTCTTTCATATCTCAAATATGTAAACACGTGTCAACTTGGGACATTATCCATTTGGGAGTGTTTTTGTTTTTTTCCCCCCTCTTCTGTAGGGAAGTTAACAGTACAGTGAGAAAGTTGATGTCCTTTTGACAAAGCAGGGTCCCAGTAGTAGTTTTAAGATGTTGTCATCCCATAGCAAGCTTGATCTTGTCGGTGAGAATTATGCAGGAAGGAAGAACACTCAAGGGGCAGAGATCACAGCGGGGTGCTGGGGATGAGACCCTGGATGCTGAGAAGAAAATCCTGAGACAGTCAGGGCGAAAATACCGGAGACCATGTTAGCCAAGGGGATCACATCCTGAAGAGGAAGCTTCCAAACTCATTAGGAGTGACTATCCCCTAGGCCCTAGGTACCCACCAGGCAAGGGTGCTTTGTGGTCACCCAGTGTGCACTAACCTGCACTGACAGTAGAGAAGGACGGTCACTTCCCAGGGTCCACTTCAGGCTACGCTCTTCCCCACCGTCACCTACACAGATCGGCTTTCTTGTCGCTGGGCACTGACTGGGTAGATGCTGGGCTTTTCCTGATAGGCCAGGGTCACAAACAACATAGACATCCGGCCCTGCACTGATAGGAAATGCTTCAACGAGACCACGGGCCCGTCCACTTAGTCACATGTTCCTGGCGCAGGACATCACGGACAAGTAGCTTAGCTGCCTGTCACTACTGAGCCACCCTGGGGACATAGCTCCGTGCCTGTCCCTGTCAGAACAGACCCTCAAAGTGGAGGCTCGGGCTGCCTCGTCAGTGAACAGCTTTCTTTCTACAGATGCTGGCCCATAGTTTATTTAACTAGGCCTGTTCCCAAAGGCCAGATAGATCCTCCAACCTCTGCCTGCCGAGTGCTGGGATTAAAGGTGTGGGCCACCATGCCCGGGTCCTCAGTGTTTGTTGACCACATTGCCCTCCAGTGAAACTCCCCGCACACGTCACTTGCTGTGAACTCTGCAGTCAGTCGGCATATGCCTGCATGTCCGAACTAGAATTGTAGGTTCAAAAGACAGATGCGTTTGGCCTTCGCGGTAGGTAGTCAGGATGACCACTCTGCAGTAAAACCCTCCCTGCTGGAGAAGTGGGCAGGAGGCAGCTCTCGGGTAATAATACCCCTTCAATGTGATGCCCAATTAATCTCCATTTGCCACTGACCAGGCCACGGATGGGGACGTCACAGCCGTGGAGGAGGCGCCGGTAAATGCATGTCCCCCTGGATTCAGGCCCTGGGTACACTTGCATTTTTTCCCCCTCCCTTTTTTTTTTTTTTTTTGCATTTCTTTGTTTACTCAACCTTTATTTCAGAAAAGCTGCCACCTGCTTGTGGGAATTGCTTAAGCCCTCTGGGTGTCCCGGCCGTTGGCGTGTCCCCCACTTCACACTGATCAACCCCATCACCACGATTCTGCTTTTTCTATAAGATCCGCCTTCGTGTCACCACCTACCCGCGCTCCACGAATCGCCAGCCACCATGTCTGTGATTGGGCACAGTGTAGTGCGTCTCCGCGTCCTTTGAGGAGCAGGAGGGACGGCTGTCTGCAGGCCTCCTGCTGACTCCACGTTGCCACTTGCACGTTTGGTTTCTGTCTGTCCAGGGGTGATTGGTTTCTGTCTGTCCAGGGGCAAAGCCACCCACCCGCTGCTATTCTGTGCCACTTAAAACTCACCCTCTTTTCCAGGCCACCGCAACTAAACCTTTCCAGGTAGAGCCTCTTGGGACTCGGACGTGGCTGTCTCTCACTTCTTCACTTAACCCCTGGGCGCCCCTGGGAATTTTGCAAGCAGTCCGCCAAGCGCTCCTCGTAAAATGATCAGTTGGCATCTCTCCTTTCCCTGAGATTCTCCTGTGTGCCCAAGCCCAGTTAGACATAACAAGAAAAGCCCATGCCACACGTATGGCCCCATCACCAAATCCTGGCCTGGCTGGCTTGCAGAATTCTCAATGGCTCTGCCCCTTACAGCTCCATCAGTCCACGCCGTTGCCCATTTGACCGAGTGTCCTCTGCTTCCTGTTTTTAGGTGACCGAAGAGGCCTATGTCCCAGTGAGTGACATGAACGGCCTAGGGTTTAAGCCTTTTGACTTGGTCATTCCGTTTGCTGTCAGGAAAGGCGAGATCACTGGTAAGCACTTAGAAAAGCTGCCTCATTCTCGCTCGCAAACCCAGAGCAGTGCTCGGGCAGTGGCTGTGCCTCGCGGACCTGGGCTTCTTACCCCAGCACTCCCGGTTCCTCCTCCAGCAGTGTGTGGTCTGGGGCCGCGAGACTACAGAGAGCGTCTCTCTTGATGACTGATGGCTTGCATGGCGTTCTTGAGAGAGAACCTGCGATCCTGTCTAGGTTGAGAACGGCGTGTTTCATCTCTCTTGACTGTTAGCTTCCTGTTCCCCTATTTTTCCTGCCTCGCTTACCCGCTTTTCCAAACAGTCTTACCTTGACACTGAGATCTACCATACGAGTTACTTTCAGAATTTTTCCCATGTCTGCCTCACTTTGAATTGCTCTACTTTTACAGTGGGGTTTGTGGTCTTATATCAGGTTCTCTTGCCCCTGTGAACAAACACCAGATGCATGACTTTTTACATTTGGCTTACATGGGTACTGGGGAATTGAACCCAGGCTCCAGGCTCTGCAAACACCTGTAACTGTCATTTCTCCAGCCCTGAGACCCTCCATTTACTTATGGGTTGCCTGCTGCATTTTGTGGAAGCCAAAGGGAGACCAAAGTACAAGGAAATTACAGCTTTCCCACTGTGGCCTTGCTATTGCTTTTTAGGCAAGCCCAACAGACTGGCCTTTAAAATAAAACAAAAACGAGGAACAGAGAATTGGTGCACTAAGGGCTCTAGCCACTGCAATCGAACTCCAGACACATGATGCCCCCCCTTGTGCACAAGTGTGACATTGCACACTTGTGTCACTGTGCGTCTGCCTTACATGGGACCAGGAGAGTCCAACATGATTTCTTAGACTCAGGCAAGCTCCTTAACTGCTAAGCCATCTCCAGCCTTGTTTTTTATTTTGAGGCAGGGTCTCCTCCTAACCCAGGCTGACCTGGAATTCATTATGTAGTCTCAAGCTGGCCTTGAACTCACAGTGATCCTCCTACCTCTGCCTCCCGAGTGCTGGGATTGAAGGAATTAAAGGACCTACCTGCTTTGTTTTTTTTGTTTTTTGGTTTTTTTGAGGTAGGGTCTCACTGTAGCCCAGGCTGACTTGGAATCGCTACGTAAGATCTGCATGTTTTAAGCTGCGTTAGTGTTCTTGGGGCTCTGCATCACTGTGCTCTGCATCTTGGTTCTCATCCTGCTGTGTCCCCGTGCCCTCCAGGAGAGGTCCGCATGCCTTCCGGGAAGACAGCCACGCCTGAGATTGTGGACAACAAGGACGGCACAGTCACCGTCAGATACGCCCCCACGGAGGTTGGCCTCCACGAGATGCACATCAAGTACATGGGTAGCCACATCCCTGGTACGTAGTAGTGCTTGCTTGACTCCCTGGGCATCTGGGAGGCTGGCGAGCCACCGAACAGGGAACGGATACTGTGTTGCCTTTCCCGTGAAAACAACCAGCCTCGGACCCCCCAGCATAACCAGCCAGATTCCAGAAAAGAGAGTGCAGCTCAGTATCCCAGGTGCTAAGCATGGCCAGAGATCAGGCGTGGAGCTAGATGTGTGGCGCAGAGGGACTTTCCAGTCTGGCCTGGAGACAGGTGATGACATCAGATCGATGGCCATTGATGAGTAAAGCCGGCTCGAGTTTCCTCATTGACCAGCAGTGTTCACTGTCTGTGTGTTTTGCTCTTTATTTTAAATATTTTTATGTAATATTGAGAGCAGGTAACATGTTCACGCTTATATCCTCCGTCTGATTTCTCCTTGAGATTGTTGGTCATTGTTATGACCAATTTAGAGTATTATTTTTATTTATGCGAGAGACAGAGAGGCAATGAGCATGGGTATGTCAGAGCCTTTTCCCACTCACATGAACTCTAGACGCATTCTCCACTTTGTGCATCTGGCTCTACCTGGGTACTGGGGAACTGAACCCAGGCCATCAGGCTTTGCAGGCAAGTGCCTTAACCACTGACCCATGTCTCCACACCCCCTTTCCTTATTCTTTTTAATGCTCTAGGACAGAGAAGCCCCCTGTTGGTAGATTTTCCTGAAGTCTTTTCTGGTTTGCTTGTGACCACTGGGAATTAGCGAGCGTGCGTAGGGTTGGGATCCCAGGTGGCCAGCAAGGACCACCCCGAGGCCCATCCATTCCTAGAGGCAGGAGTCTCAGATCGTGGGGCCTTCCATTTAGAATGGCATGGGCCGACGGCCTTTCTTTTAGCAGCGGATCAGTTCTTCATGTGATTCGGGAGTCTTTATTTGCCAAGCTGAGCTGAACTTCCTTCTCTGGAGCAGCCCTAGGGGGTGACAAGCCAGCTTGCTGATAGGTGAACGTCACAGCGACACCTGTGGTCTCAGGTGTTGGTTTACCTCTTCACGAGTCCCCACTAACTTTGTGTCCTTGCCAACCCAGAGAGCCCCCTCCAGTTCTACGTGAACTACCCTAACAGCGGGAGCGTGTCTGCGTATGGTCCTGGCCTTGTGTATGGCGTGGCCAACAAAACCGCCACCTTCACCATCGTCACCGAGGACGCAGGAGAAGGTACTGTGTGCTTGACGTGTTTGTGCGCCTGTGACTTTTCGTTTGGAGAGAGAAGCAATGTGATTGAAATGCCCCGGGCATGATGTCAAACAGAGTCTCAGCTACTCGGGGGATTGAGGCAGGGGAATCTATAAACCAGCCCAGACAAGGTGGTAAGACCCTCTCTTACAAAAAGAAAAACTCCTATTAATGTCAAAGTATCCGTCCTTTGTTTTTTGTTTGTTTGAGGTAGGGTCTCACTCTAGCCCAGGCTGACCTGGAATTCACTATGTAGTCTCAGGGTGGCCTTGAACTCACAGTGATCCTCCTACCTCTGCCTCCCGAGTGCTGGGATTAAAGGTGTGCGCCACCACGCCTAGCCATAATTGAAAATTTTCAAAGTCTTTTTTTTTTTTTTGAGAGAGAGAGAGGGAAGAGGTAGACACAGAGAGAAAGAAAGAGAGAGAGAGAGAGCACCAGGGCCTCCAGCCACTCCCACCTTGTGCATCTGGCTTATATAGGTCCTGGGAATCGAACCAAGGTCCTTTGGCTTTGCAGGCAAATGCCTTAAGGGCTAAGTCATCTCTCCATCTCCCAAAACTTTAAAGTCTTTTACTCTAAAGGAATTCAAACTTGTGCTATGAAATATTTCACAGAATTCTACTGAGAATTTATGTGTGCTTACATGTCAAAGATAGTTACATTGTGTTGTTTCCTTCTTTTGCTCCTTAATCCTTGGATGTTACATTCTGACTCAACTCTGCCCATTGGTCATTGTGTTCACAGAGTTTCCTTAATCTGTGGTTGTATTGGGATTTTTATTTTTACTTATTTGCTTGTTTATTGCTTTTTCCAAGCTAGAGTCTCACTCTAGCCCAGGCTGACCTGGCCCTCACTCTGTAATCTGAGGCTGGTCTTGAACTCATGACTACCCTCCTACCTCTGCCTCCCAAGTGCTGAGATTAAAAGCATGTGCCACCATGCCTGGCTCTTTGGGGATTCTTTTAGAAAATATTTTTCACTTATTTAGTTGAGAGAGAGACAGAGTATGGGCGCACCAGGGCCTCTTGCCACTGTAAATGAACTCCAGACACATGCGCCCGTGTATCCGGCTTTTCACGGGCATTGGGGAATTGAGCCCAGGCCGGCAGGTTTCGCAATCAAGCACCCGTAGGAGCTGAGCTGAGCCATCTCCCCACTCTCAGCCCTCTACTGGGATTTCCGTGAAGGCCTCCAGCCTGACCATCAGTGACAGGCTGTGCTGGCCCGTCCCGTACGCATGATGTGCAGTACTCCATATTGTCCCTGTCGCCCACCTCCTGAAGGCTTGAGCTCCTCGAGGCGGACAGTTTGCACAGCGAGCTGCCCTCCCTGCGGCCCTGCTGCTACGGGCTGCTGCATTCGGCCCACGGTGGGAGCTCGTAGTCCTGGATGAGTTCTCCCTGCAGAAACGAAGCCCTCTCCCTAACCGTCCTCTCCGTGTCTCATCTCAGGAGGTCTGGACTTGGCTATTGAGGGGCCCTCGAAGGCCGAGATCAGCTGCATCGACAACAAAGACGGGACGTGCACGGTGACCTACCTGCCTACGCTGCCAGGCGACTACAGCATCCTGGTCAAGTACAATGACAAGCACATCCCTGGCAGCCCCTTCAGGGCCAAAATCACAGGTAGGCGTCTGGCTCGCGGGGCCTTCCTGCCGGGAGGTCCTGCTGGGCTCCCCTGTCCTCTTCACTAGGCACTTAGATGTCGTAGCTTCTGTGAGGAGGGACCAGGGTGCACATCTGTGTCCCAGCTGCCTCGTAACCTAGGAAACTGCTACAAGTGCTACGGGTTGGGAAGGCCTTCAGATAGAGGCAGGAAGAAAGTACTTACCTGCCTGAGTAGGACCTCAGAGAGACCCGTCAGCATCCCCACTAGACGTGTTTTCTGCTGCCCATTTTCAAGTCAGAAAACTGAAGTTTGAGGAGGTTGTAGGTTCGCCCAGTTCAAGTGGTTGTTCTGGGGCTCTGAGCCAGGTCACCGCAGCCCACAGCCCTCGTTCCTGTCCTCCCCGGAGCCCTCTGGGTTTGTTTCATGCTCAGTGGGCTCTGAGGACGAGGTGGGCACCACGCAGGGTTCCTGCTTTCTTGGGAAAAGCCCAAGAGAATGGCAGCGGCTGGGCGGGTGCCTTGCACTGCCGAGAGCTTTTCTTTTCACGTTAGTATGCAAAGTAATAGGATTTCGTTATGGTATTTAAAAAAAAAATTATTTATTTATTTACTTGAGAGAGAGAGGGGGAGAGAGAGAATGGGTGTGCCAGGGCCTACGGCCACTGCAAATGAACTCCAGACACATGCGCCCCCTCGTGCATATGGCTTACGTGGGTCCTGGGGAATCGAACCTGGGTCCTTTGGCTTTGCAGGCAAGCGCCTTAACTGCTGAGCCATCTCTCCAGCCCTCGTTATGGCATTTTTATATACATGTCATTATACATTATACTTTCTTTTTATTTTCTTTTTCTTTTTGGTTTGTTTGTAGGTAGGGCTCTTACTGTAGTCCAGGCTGATCTGGAATTCACTATGTAGTCTTAGGGTGGCCTTGAACTCACAGCGATCCTTCTACCCCTGCTTCCCAAGTGCTGGGATGTACCACCACACCTGAAATTTTTTTAAAAAAAATAACATTTATTTGAGAGAGAGAGAGAATGTATATGTGAGCATGGGCCTGTTCCCTCTGCAGTTGAACTCCAGATGTGTGCATCATCTTGTGCATCTGGCTTACATAGGAGCTGGAGAGTCGAACTTGGGTCTTTAGGCTTCACAGGCAAGCACCTTAACTGCTAAGCCATCTCTCCAGTTTTCTTTTTATTTGATCTGTAAGGCTTTGGGGTCCCGCTTTCTGCTAGCTCCTGGTCTTCAAGTGTCAGTCAACCTTTGTTGCCGTAGGAACTCATTGCCACAGGCAGTTTTACGACTCAACTGTGCTTGACAGATGATTGACTCAGTGGCATGTGGAATGAGGCTCTGGAGAGCTGGAGCCACCACATGTGACAGGAGCCTTGTTGCGGGGGGCTGTTTCTCAGATGACAGCAGACGCTGCTCCCAGGTGAAGCTGGGCTCAGCCGCCGACTTCCTGCTGGACATCAGTGAGACTGACCTGAGCACACTGACGGCCAGCATCAAGGCCCCGTCGGGACGCGACGAGCCCTGTCTACTGAAGAGACTCCCGAACAACCACATCGGTGAGCCCCCGGTGCCCGCGTGGATAGGAAATGGGTGGCACTGCACTGTCCTGTCATCCACTGGCGGCATGGCACATGTTTCCACATCTCAGTACTCGGACACTAGGCGGCTGGATGACCAAGTCATATTTCTGATTTTAGAGTATACCATCTTTCCTCATCCTACTTCCTCCTTTTTGTTCTTTTTTATTTAAAGCCATCCCAAGCTTTTTTATTTTTTAATTTTTTGTTATATTTTTATTTATTTGAAAGTGACAGAAAGAGAAAGAGGCAGATAGAGAGAGAGAGAGAGAGAATGGGCACGCCAGGGCCTCCAGCCACTGCAAATGAACTCCAGATGCGTGCACCCCTTTGTGCATCTGGCTTACATGGGTCCTGGGGAATTGAGCCTCAAACCGGGGTCCTTAGGCTTCACAGGCAAGCGCTTAACCGCTAAGCCATCTCTCCAGCCTTTTTTTTTTTTTTTTTTTTTTTGAGGTAGGGTTTCAGTCCAGGCTGACCTGGAATTTACTCTATTCTCAGAGTGGCCTCGAACTCACAGAGATCCTCCCACCTCTGCCTCCCGAGTGCTGGGATTAAAGGCGTGCGCCACCACACCCAGCCTCTCTCCTGTTCTTTCTCTCTCCACTTACGAACCCCACCCTGTGTTCCCGTGCAGGCATCTCCTTCATCCCGCGGGAGGTGGGCGAACATCTGGTGAGCATCAAGAAGAACGGCAACCACGTGGCCAACAGCCCCGTATCCATTATGGTGGTCCAGTCTGAGATTGGTGATGCCCGCCGAGCCAAAGTGTACGGGAGAGGCCTGTCGGAAGGCCGCACCTTCGAGATGTCCGACTTCATCGTGGACACGAGGGATGCAGGTCTGTGGGCAGCTCCACAGGTGACGCCTAGAGCTTGTGGAAAGTGGCTGCTTATTCTGTCACTCTTCGTCCTTCCGTATTGCCAGCTCCTCTTCCTTCAGACATTCCTTGACCTTCATGCCGCGGGTCCTTCTGGCTTTTTTTTTTTTTTTTTTTTTTACTCTAGCTCAGGCTGACCTGGAATTCACTATGTCATCTCAGGGTGGCTTTGAACTCACGGCAATCCTCCTACCTCTGCCTCCCGAGTGCTGGGATTAAAGGTGTGCGCCACCACACCCATAGGTCCTTCTAAGTGTATCATGAGAGTAGAAATTTACTTACAGATGAGGAACATGAGGCTCATGGGGCTTCTAACCCCACCCGACTTCTGGAATTTGAACCCAGGTCCACAAACAGCTTACAGACCTCTCTTCTAATATCTCCGTGGCTATCATTGCTTTCACTTTCCCAGGGTCCCCTGGACTCATCCTAAAGAAATGTTGGTTACCTGGTCAAGACTCTCTTCAGCTGAGCAGTGCTTTGTGGGAGAAAATCATCCCCACCCCCACTGTTTTGAAATGATTTAAGTTAAATTGAGTATCTCCCAAGCTGTCCCAAATCCCAGTACCTTTGTCGTCTGACACTTGGCAGAATTCTTGACAAAGTCACGACCCCAGGGCAGAGATTGGAGAAAATTTTTGTCCTTATTTTCAAATGCTCTCTCTTGTGTCCTTGTACGATTAGACCTTTAGGTCTACTGACCTCATTGAGTTAGCTAGTTGCTATTGAATAATTATATTAAGTACAAGTAATTAATATTAATTATATTAAATTAATAATATAATTAATATAAATTAAATTATTTAATATAATTAACTATAAAGATCAAGCTGGGAAGATGGCTCAGCCTTTGCTTGCTTGCAAAACCTGACAGTCCAGGTTCAGTCCCCCCACCAATTCCCCATGTAAAGCCAAATGTACAAAGTGGTGAATGTGTCTGGAGTTTATTTGCAGCAGCAAGAGGCCCTGGTGTACCTAATCTCCCATTCCCTCCCCACCTCTCTCTTTCGTCTTAAATAAATAAAAATATTTTTTAAAAATTCAGATTCTCTCTGGGTGTGGTGGCACATACCTTTAATTCCAGCACTCGGGAGGCTGAGGTAGGAGAATTGTTGTGAGTTCAAGGTTAGCATGAGACTATATAGTGAGATTTCCAGGTCAGCCTGAGCTAGAGCAAGACCCTACCTTGAAAAACAAAAACAAAAACAAAATTCAGATTCTCTGATCTATGGCTGGTGATAAGACGACCCCAAACGCACTGCGTACAGTTCCAGACACATGCCTGAGGGGACACTTGCAGCTCTCCTGGGGAGAGTTCTGTGGTCGGAGCAGGACTTCTCAGAGCCTGTAGCTTGTTGCTTTGGCCCAGGCTTCCCCAGTCAGGTGGCTTGCTTTCTGCAAGGGTCAGATCATCCCTTCTGCATCCTCCCAGTGTCCCCCTCCACGGCCTTGCTCTTAGAGCCGCGAGGGCTACTGTGTTGCAGGTTACGGAGGCATATCCTTGGCCGTGGAAGGGCCCAGCAAGGTGGACATCCAGACAGAGGACCTGGAAGATGGCACCTGCAAGGTCTCTTACTTCCCCACCGTGCCCGGGGTCTATATCGTCTCCACCAAATTCGCTGATGAGCACGTGCCTGGTATGCAGGGCCCTCCGTGACGGGTGTCCCGGGCTTTTCATACCTAGCGTGCCGCGCCCTGGCTGCTCACGGGGGCTTCCTGGGTCTTACAGGAAGTCCGTTCACCGTGAAGATCAGCGGTGAGGGGCGAGTCAAGGAGAGCATCACACGGACCAGCCGGGCCCCGTCTGTGGCCACCGTTGGCAGCATCTGTGACCTGAACCTAAAGATCCCAGGTGGGTGCAGGGGGCTGGTGGTTCATGGGCATAGCTGGCACCCAGCCAAACGAAGCCCAGGCCAGGACTCAAAGCACATTAGCCAGGTCAACTCTAATGACATTTTCATTTTATGAAAATCTCATTTACTGTTTTTTGGTTTTTTTTTGAGGCAGGGTCTCATTCTAGCCCAGGCTGACCTGGAATTCACTGTGTCTTCTCAGGGAGGCTTGGACTCACAGCAATCCTCCTACCTCTGCCTCCATGCCCCGCTTCCTTTCTTTTTTTTAAATAAGGTCTCACTGTAGCCCAGGCTGGCTCTGAACTCGTGATTCACCTGCGTCCGCCTCTTCCCCAGTGCTTTGATTATAGGCCGGTACCATTATACCTGGCTTCTACTTACTTACTTACTTATTATTTTTTTTTTTTTTTTGAGGGAGTTGGTTTCCAAGGTAGGGTCTCGCTTTAGCCCAGGCTGACCTACAATTCACTATGTATTCTCAGGGTGGCCTCAAACTCATAGCAATCCACCTACCTTGCCTACCAAGTGCTGGGATTATAGGCGTGTGCCACCACTCCTGGCTTCTTAATTCATTTTCATAGAAGCTCATTTAGGAAAAAATCAATTTGCACCAGGGTGTGGTAGTGCACGCCTTTAATCCCAGTAGGAGGACTGCCATGAATTTGAGGCTACCCTGAGACTGCATAGCGAACCGAGCCTGGCTCTGCTGTTGCCAGTATCTGGAAGTATTTAAGAGGTGGCGGCCTTCTCACATTCTTGTTCATTTCTTTTATTCTTAAATGAAACAAAAGGCTTAGCTCCACACTGGGTGGGCCACGTCGAACCCTTTGGTGGTGGATTGTGCCTCATGGGGCCACACAGTCTGCCTGCCCGTCTGTCTGGAAAGGGGGCTGGGCTCTTCCTGTGCACGGTCCTGTCATGTGGAACCGCTGTGTCAGTGAACGTAGCGCTTGAGGAGCCTTTTCGTGCCACTGCCCGTGCCCTCCCTCCACGTAGGTGCGGGCGCAGTGGTCACTTGATGTGAGCAACCTGTGGCATCGACACGATCCTCTCCTGGCTGCTGGTGACCCGAGGCACTGATTTTCTAGAACTGCTGCCTCGGGTCCTGGACTTGCTGGAAGCCCTGCTCACGCACGGGTCCCCGTGTGCCTTAGGCACCGGCGCAGGGTGACCTCTGTGTGCATTTTATCTTGTTGCCCAAAACACCACAGCTTTGTGACAAAAACAGATGTAGGCTCTTTTGCTTCCCACCCTTCCTGCCTACAGAAAAGAGCTTGATGGCCTTGCGGCCTTTTCTCATAGGATCATCTGGGCTTTGGTGGTTTTTAAAAATATGTATTTTATTTTTCTTTATTTATTTGAAAGAGAGAAATAGGTGGGGAAAGAGAGAGACAGAATGGGCGCACCAGGGTGTCCAGCTGCTGCAAACAAACTCCAGATGCGTGCGCCCTCTTGTGCATCTGGCTTGCGTGGGCCCTGGGCAATTGGACCTGGGTCCTTTGGCTTTGCAGGCAAGCGCCTTAACCACTAATCCACTTCTCCAGCCCTCTGTGCAACTGTCAGCTTGGGTCCTGGTTTGAAGCTACCTTGTAGAGCTCAGTAGGCCCCAGCTGAGAGCCCTGACAATGTACATCTTTAATGAGGTGGCAGTGCCCCTAGGAGCCTCTCTGTGCTGGTGGCCTCAAAGGCCCTGGCCCCTCCACAGTGACCACCGGAGGGGAGGCCGCCCCTCCTCCACCCCGGGGTTACCTTGTCCATTAGCGTCCTCCGCTGTCCTCTCTCTGCTCTCCCTGCCCCGGGCCCTCCGCTAACCCTCTGCATCTCCAACCTCCCAATGTCTTCCAGAAATCAACAGCAGTGACATGTCGGCTCATGTCACCAGTCCCTCTGGTCATGTGACCAAGGCAGAGATTGTGCCCGTGGGGAAGAACTCGCACTGTGTGCGCTTTGTGCCTCAGGAGATGGGCGTGCACACGGTCAGCGTGAAGTACCGCGGGCAGCACGTGACGGGCAGCCCCTTCCAGTTTACCGTGGGGCCGCTGGGCGAGGGCGGGGCCCACAAGGTCCGCGCGGGAGGCCCCGGCCTGGAGAGGGGCGAAGCGGGCATCCCAGGTGAGAGGCGAGCCGACCTTCCTCACTCAGGCACCCACTGGTGCCCAGCTCAGCACAAGTAACTTCCTGCGTGCGGCCGACTCTCTTAAGGGCAGAGGCGGGGCTGTTTCTAGAGCATTCTTACGGGCCGATGTGCTTTGCAACACCCTGCAACGGTGCTACGATTGGAAGGGGCCTGTGGGCTGCGCTTGGGATGATGTGTGGGGGACCCCTGGACAGTTCTCATCCTTTCTGGCTTGGTTTGGGTGGTGGTGCTCCAGGGCCCGCGATGATGGCCCTTGCTTGGGTCCTGCTTGGGGCTGGGGGACGAGTGGAGGGCTGGCAAGGGCCCGTCCCGGCTCGCTCTAACCAGGCGTCCCTTTGCTCTCAGCCGAGTTCAGCGTGTGGACCCGGGAGGCAGGCGCCGGAGGCCTCTCCATTGCTGTGGAGGGCCCGAGTAAGGCCGAGATTACATTCGATGACCATAAAAATGGGTCGTGCGGGGTGTCTTACATTGCCCAAGAGCCTGGTACGTACTCACGGGTTGACTAAGGATGTCGGTGGTGGTTTGGTTGCCAAGATCAGAAACCCATGGAGCTAGCTTGAGTGAGCGAGGCTTTTATATTAGGGCCATGGGGGAGAGCTTTCTAGAATCGCAGTCGCAGATCTGGGCCTCACAAGGATGGAAATTCTTACTCTCATGAGCTCTCCTTTTGCTGGTGGCCTCTCTGCTCGCTCTTCCAAATGTCAGATTCTTCCTCGGACCTGCCCATGTCCTCTGCCCCAGGCACCTGTGGCTGATTTGGCCCAATCCTAACATGTGAGCCTCCTGAAGCAGAGGCTCCTCACCTTTTGTGAGTCAGATCTTTGGCATCTGATGAAGCCTGTATGCTCTCAGGATAGTGTTTTGGGTTACGTAAAATCGCATCAGATTATAAAAGAAATCCAAGCCAGGCAGTGGTAGTGCACGCCTTTCATCCATCCCAGCGCTTGGGAGGTGGAGATAGAAGGATCGCTGTGAGTTCAAGGCCACCCTGAGATTACACAGTGAATTCCAGGTCAGCCTGGCTAGAGTGACACCCTACCTGGAAAACAAACAAAATAATAATAATAATAATAATTTAAAAAATAAATCCATTCTATTAAAATGTCATTATCAGAGGCAGGCATGGTGGCTCATGCAGGTAATCCCAACACTTGGAGGCTAAGACAGGAGAATGATTGTGAGTTTGAAGCCAGTCTGGCCTACAGAGTGAGACCTTGTCTCAAAAAAATACATGCACAGAGGCTGGAGAGATGGCTTAGCTGTTTAGGTGTTTGCCTGCAAAGCCAAAGGACCCCGGTTCAATTCCTCAGGACCCATGTTAGCCAGATGCACAAGGGGGCGCACGCATCTGGAGTTTGTTGTGGCTGTAGGCCCTGTCATACCCATTCTCATTCTCTTTCTCTCTTTCTGCCTCTCTCAAATAAATAAATAAATAAAATGTATTTTAAAAATTGCATAAATACATGTGCATGCACGCATGCGCGCATGCACACACACACACACACACACACGTATATTTGTGTGTGTCAAGATCATGTTGTTACATGATACATATTGGTGAAATTTCCAGGTATCTTCATTAATAAAGTGTAAAATTTGTTGCCAAAATATCCATACAGCTTTAAAAAAAAACAAACAACTATGAAAGCACCTATAATTCTTACTGATGATTAAAGTTACAGGTGCTAGAACTTCTTGTTGGTGGATCTAAGTTGAAAATAACGCCGTGATTCCTCCTATTCCGATCCATGAGTCTCCTGGGTTCTGGATAGAGACTCACAGGCAGACCTTGTCCAACTACGAAAACCCTAGTGGCTACATGTTAGCCAGTGACTCTCTGTCAGCCAATCTGTTCTGGCCATTAAGGAGCACTGATCTCTCTGAAGTTGTGGGTGTTTTTTGAGTCCAGCTAAGAAGCATGAGGCCAGCTCTGGAAACAGCCTCCTGACTAACGGGGCTTTCCTGCCTCCACAGGCAACTACGAGGTGTCTATCAAGTTCAACGACGAGCACATCCCGGACAGCCCCTACCTGGTGCCCGTCATCGCGCCCTCCGACGACGCACGCCGCCTCACTGTTATGAGCCTTCAGGTGAGACGCAGGAAAACATCCTCTCCTCGGCCGCAGGCTGGCCAGCGAGGCCCCTGGACTCCCGAGGCCACTTTAATCCTCCCTTAGGTGCCCACGCCTCTGCTCACACTCTCCACCCAGGGGTCCTTTCCCCACACTCCCCAGGGCAGAAGACAGTTTAGATGAGCCAAAGCGGACTTACTTAACAAGGTGGCTTTTAAATTATTTATTCAAGAGAAACAAAGGAAGCCTGTTAATCACTGGTGAAGGGAGAAGGAGGGCTTTCAGACCAGAACAGAAAACAGTAACTGTAAGGAAATTTAGCCTGCTGCTGTTGGCTTCCTGACCAGCAGCTAACTTTGTAGCGTTTTTTAAAATTTGGATGACATCTTTTTGGTAGGCGTGCAAGGAATTATAAGAGCTTTATCAGGGCTCCATCAGTACTAAATCCTTGCAACGGCCTGTTGATAGCTTCTTTTCAGCTCACTTTTATTTTTAAGCTGGATCTCAATCTAGCCCAAGCTGACCTGGATGGAACTCACTCTGTAGCCCCAGGCTGGCGATCCTCCTACCTCAGCCTCCTGAGTGCTGGGATGGATCATCTAGGCATGCATCACCATACCCAGCCTTCTTGACCCCAGGTTAAAGATGGTGGTTATGGCAGCCAGGAACCAGCGGGTATAAGGTCGCACTGTGAAGTCTCTGTGCATCCAAACTCCATGCCCTATGCTGGTGCCTGGACCTGCCTCAGTCTCCCCACCGATGCCGTGGCATATGGCTACGTGGCCTGACCTACCGGGACACCCGTAGCTGCAGCCTTTCCTCCCCCTCCCCCAGACCCCACACACATACGCAGGTCACTTAACTCAGGGTTGCATGACCATCAAAATCAAACTGAGGACCGTCTCTGCATTTGTGCTCAGAAGACGGAAAAATAATTTTGTCTGAAGTAAGAGAAATTACGTGCACAATCTCAAAGTACAATTTCTAGTTAATGGAATTAGTACACTGCCTTCCGCTCAAAATATGACTTCTAGTTAACAGACTTACTATATAGCCTTAAGCTGGCCCAGGGTCTTAAAAATGCCGGATTGGACTCCAGTCCACAGGCTCCTGCTGGAGACGCCCTTCACTCAGTTCCGCGGTTGGTCGACATTGAGATCAGCCACACGTTTGGGGTGCTACCAGGTACCGACACACGAGTCTTTCTGTTAGAAACCCACACCAGAACCACAGCCCCCAGATTGAAGAGGCCTCTCTAGAGAGTTCCGGGGGTACGGACTGGCCCCTGCGGTCCAGATGTTTTTCTTGTGTTTCACTTAAAAGCTTCCTAACAGAAGTTTCTTTTGTGGCCGACCTAAACCCATGGAGGGAGATCAACCCTGCGTTTATCGTGGGCAGAGAGCTGCCTTCGTGCATCTCGAAGACTCTTTAGATCTTCTGAGGCGTTTGTCTCCCTCTCAAGGGTTTGGTGGCATCAGAGTCAGGTAACAGGGATGCTTCTGTCCCCAAAAGCTGCTTTGCACAAAAGTTTTGTGAGTGTTCCCAGCTCAGTTTCTTCACAGGCATTTCAGTAAGTATGCAGCGGGGCGGAGATCAGACTTCTGCCGGGAGCGGCTGCCACACAGGGACCTGTGTGTGGGTGCCTGGGCCATCTGATGCTGAGGGATGTATAAATTATTTATCGGAGCCTCAGCGGAGCCTGGGCCACATCTGGTGCTGGCGAGGCAAGAGAAACGTGTTTTGTTTTGTCTTGCTTTGGAGACATTGTGGAAAATTGGAGTTGGCTGGTCCTTTGTGGAGGGGAGAGGGTAAAATGAGGGCGACCTGGAGATCAAAAGACCCTTACGTTTGTGTTAAGGCCCTCCTCGGGCAACACCCCGTAGGCAGCAGAGTCTGGCAGAACGTTCTGCAGCCGTGGAAGTGCGCCACGTCTTCAGGGTGCAGTTCGGGAGCCACCAGCCACATGTAGCTGCTGGATGTTTGAAATGTGGCCAATGGAATCTTGGTTGTTAATCGAAAGTGTTTTCAATTTCTGTTTCCGCCCGGAGCTAGCAAGGAACCCACAGGGCAGCGTTTAGGATCTGCTGCAAAGATGTGGTCCTTGGACCAGCCCGCCCCCGTATCACCTGGGAATTTCTAGAAACACTACGTGGGAATCTGCATGCTAGTAGGATTCCCAGATGGGTTTGCCGCCCTGGGAAGTGTTTATCCTGCCCCTGACCCACCCGTCTTAAACAGTCTCAAAAGTCACTGCTGGTCTTTGTTCTAAGTTTCTAGGCCTCTCCTGCAGAAGGGACAAAGGAGGGGAGTGAACTGGACCCAAGGAAGAGCAAAAGCTACTTCCCCCCACTGCTTTCTGGGGCGCACAGGCAACTTCTACATGCGTGTTCGCATTCCGTAGCATGCTGACATGTTGAAACCCTCCTATGTATGGCCCTGACCTGGCTTCAGTGTTTAACCCAGATAACTTCACATGCTCCTCAAAGCAACTGTCTGTGTTAGATTTGGTTATTAGGCCTTTTATTTTATTTTATTTTTTAAAGGCATGCACCACACCCCACTATTCTACATTTTTTTAAAGGGAAAAAATTTAAATTTGTATTTATTTATTTATTAGAGACAGAGATGAGAGAGTGAGTGAGAATGGGCACACCAGGGCCTCCAGCTACTGCAAATGAACTCCAGACATATGTGCCACCATGTGCATCTTGCTTATGTGGGACCTGGAGGATTGAACCTGGGTCCTTAGGCTTCACAGGCAAGGCCTTAACTGCCAAGCCATCTCTCCAGCCCTTATTTGATTTATTTTAATATTTTGTTTATTAAGACAAATGCTGGCCCAATTGCCATTACAAACGAACTTCAGATGCATGCACCACTTTGTGCATATGGCTTTACGTGTGTACTGGGGAATTGAACCCAGGCCGTCAGACTTTATAAGAAGTTACTAGGCCCATGTTACAGACAAGGAAGCTGAGACTACAAACTGCTAGAAAAAAGTAGTTATGCAAGCTCCAGCCTACCTTACACATGCAACACTTGACAGGTTGAAGTAAGGTACAACCCATTCCTAACCCCCGATTGAAAGAAAAATGACAGAGCTGGAGAGATGGCTCAGTGGTTACACATGCCTGCATACAAACCCTGCCAGCCCACGTTCAAGTCCCCAATACCCACATAGCCCCAGATTCACAAGTGGTGCATGTACCTGGGGTTGGTTTGTAGTGGCAGGAGGACCTGGCTGCACACCCATACGTGTGTGCACATACACACACCCAAATGGGGGGGGGGCAGACCAAGCAGGGTGGTGGGAGGGGCTTTTGTAAAACTTTTAGGACACTTTTATTTTATATAAAAATGTTTTTAGGGCTGAAGAGATAGCTTAGTGGTTAAGGCACTTGCCTGAAAAAGCCAAAGACCCAGGTTCGAGTCCCCAGGACCCACATGAGCCAGATGCACAGGGTGGTTCATGCTTCTGGAGTTCCCTGGCATGCCCATTCTTTCTCTGTCTGCCCCTCTCTCTCTGTCTCTGAACTAAAATAAAATAAATTTTTATAAGCTTAAAAAATTTTTTTCATATTATTTTTGAGAGTGAGAGACAGAAAAGCAGAGTGAGAGAATGGGCATGCCCAGGCCTTTTAGCCCCTGGGAAGGAACTCCAGACGCATGCGCCCCCTTGTGCACATGTGCAACATTGCATGCTTGCATTACTTTTGCATATGGATATATGTGGGACCTGGAGGCTTCGCAGGCAAGCACCTTAACCTCTAAGCCATCTCTCCAGCCCTTTTAAAATGTTTTTAAACCGAGTGTGGTAGTGCATGCCTTTAATCCCAGGTAGGAGGATTGCTCTGAGTTCAAGGTCAGCCTGGGCTAGATTGAGACCGTACCTTGAAATAATTTTTTTTTTTTAATGGCAATGACAGGCTGGAGAGATGGCTTAGCAGTTAAGGCACTTGCCTGTGAAGCCTAAGGACCCACATTAAACTCTTGAGATCCCACATAAGCCCGATGAATAATGTGACACAAGCACATAAGGTGGCACACACATCTGGAGTTCTATTAGAGTGGCTGGAGGCCCTGGTGCACTGATTGTCTCTCGCTTGCTCTTACTCTCTCGCATTAACCAAAAAAAAAAAAAAAACAAAAGCCAGTCTGTTGGGCTTGCCTCAAAATAGCAATGACATAAAACTTGGCTTATATTAAGACAATATATTATATTAAATCTATAGCAAGGTTCCTAAAACGGAATCCTTTTTAGTGTGTTTTTTTAAAATATTCATTTGAGAGAGAGAATGGGTGCACTAGAGCCTCCAGCCACTGCAAACAAACTCCAGATGAATTCGAAAACCACGTACATCTAGTTTACATGGGTTCTGGGGAATCAAACCTGGGTCCTTAGGCTTTGCAGGCAAGTGCCTTAACTACCAAGCCACCTCTCTGGCCCCCGTTTTTAGTTTTATGTTTTGTGGCAGGGAAGATTCTGGGAGTTCTGGCCTGTGAGAGCCAGATTGGGATGCCGACGTTTCCCAAGCTCGGCACCATCTCTTGCAGCCGGAATCAGTGTGCTTTGGGCTTTCGTCTGTGCGGTGCTGGTACTTTCTCATTGTGTTGTACTAGAGATGTGGAACAGCATGGCCTAGCCAGTTTGGATGTGGAAAAATATTCTGGGCCTGTTTGCATGAGAATTGTCACCCAGAGTCCTCCGCTGGGTCAGCGTGTGCCACCAAGGAGGAACGTGGGGTGCCGTAACCTCTCCAATGCATTGGCTTCCCAGGAATCAGGATTAAAAGTTAACCAGCCAGCATGCTTTGCTATAAGGCTGAACGGCGCCAAAGGCAAGATTGACGCGAAGGTGCACAGCCCCTCGGGAGCCGTGGAGGAATGCCACGTGTCTGAGCTGGAGCCAGGTAAGCCGGGGCCAGCGTAGGGACCCGCGTGCCAGGGCCTGGCCAAGCTTCCCGTGAGTGCCACCCAGGGAGGGACTTGTCGACCTCTGCCTCTGCCTCTGCCCTGCCAGACATTGTTTACAAATTAGGACAGAAACATTTGCCAGAAATAGAGATTCAACTTTGATACATAATATCCCTCTCCTTTGATTTTTATTTGATTTTTTTTAGAAAGGTGATTTTTTTTGTTCATTTTTATTTATTTATTTGAGAGTGACAGACAGAGAAAGTGGCAGATAGAGAGAGAGAATGGGCACGCCAGGGCCTCCAGCCACTGCCAATGAATTCCAGACACATTCGTCCCCTTGTGCATCTGGCTAACGTGGGTCCTGGGGAACTGAGCCTCGAACCTGGGTCCTTAGGCTTCACAGGCAAACGCTTAACCGCTAAGCCATTTATCCAGCCCTTTATTTGATTTTTTAAAACAAATTCTGCTTTTTTTTTTTTCTGTTAGTTGTTTTGGTTCCTTTTATATGACATTAAATCACAATTTTTCTCTCATTTTAAGAAAATCTTACAGAGTATTTTTTTATAATAGTGTTGACTTTATGACGTGAACAAAGACGGCTTGATCGTACTTCGCTCCGAGAGAACAGTGGCTCACCATAGACCTATAAATTCTAAAACGAGAATCAGAGAGTCTTAGTCTCTAGAATTTAAGACTCAGATTTCCTTGCCTGGTGCATATGGAATTCTCTGGTGTCAGTCAACGTTACGATTATTTTGCCAGTGAACATTTATGAGACTTGGGAGGAACATAAGGCTAGGGAATATACAATTCTTGCCCTCAAAACACTGGTCAGGGTGGTACATGACTATACTCTCAGCACTTGGGAAACTGAGGCAGGATGAATAAAAGTTTGAGGCCAGCCTGGGCTAGCAAGTCTGTCACAGAAAAAAAAAAAAAGGTAAGAAAGAAAAGAGAGCTGGGTTATGTGGCTCAGTTGATAAAAGTGTTTCCATGCACAAAGCCCTGAGACTGCTTCTCACTGAGCATGTGCGCGTGGTGATGTTTGCTTATAATCCTGGCCCGTGTGAGGTGGAGGCAGGGGAATCAGTAGCGCAGGGTCATTATTGCAGTCAGGTTCGCATTGCTGGCAGAAATCACTGCACCAAGAGCAGCTTGTGAGAAAAAAAAAGAGGTTTATTTTGCCTTATAGGCTCGAGGGGGAAGCTCCACGATGGCAGGGGAATATGATGGCAGAAGCAGAGGGTGGACATCACCCCCTGGCCAACATAAGGTGGACCATAGCAACAGGAGAGTGTGCCAAACACTGGCAAGGGGAAAACTGGCTATAACACCCATAAGCCTGCCCCCAACAATACACTCCCTCCAGGAGGCATTAATTCCCAAATCTCCCATCAGCTGGGAACCTAGCATCCAGAACACCTCAGTTTATGGGAGACACCCAAATCAAACCACCACAGTCATCTTGCCTGTATAATGAGTTTAGAGCTACCTGGGCTCTATGAGACCCTGCCCCCCTAATAGTAATAATATTTTAATTTATTTTTGTTTATCTTTATTTATTTATTTGAGAGTGAAAGACAGAGAGAGGAAGAGGCAGATAGAGAGAGAGAATGGGCACGCCAGGGCTTCCAGCCACTGCAAACGAACTCCAGACACGTGCGCCCCCTTGTGCATCTGGCTAACGTGAGTCCTCGGGAATCGAACCTTGAACCGGGGTCCTTAGGCTCATAGGCAAGCGCTTAACCACTAAGCCATCTCTCCAGCCCCCTAATAGTAATGATAATGATTAATAATAATGATGATAAAAATCATCCTCTGCTCAGAGTGAGTGAAACAAGGCCAGAAACCTATAGTGCCACGAGACCTCTGGGCGGTAATCGAGAAGGACCAGCTGGGGTCTCGGCGGCGTCATTTAACATGGGCTTAGGCTAAGCCTCGTGATGATGCCCAGGTGCTCGCCTGCGTGTCCGGTGGGGCACAGTCTAGGGTGTGCTGAGCATTCATGTATCTTTCTCCCACTTGGCACAAAGAACAGGGGGAACCTCAGAAAGGGATAAATGTTGGGAGGAGGGTGGCTTGCCCTGCCCTTGGCTGAAGTCTGGCCATGTCACAGGGAATCTGATAGGCAGAGGGGTGAGTGTAGAGTGAGCAGAATGAGTAACAGCCCTGGAGGTAGAGAGAAGGGACATGCGGCCCACAGAGCCAACCTTGCAAGCATGTGGTGAGAGTGAATTCAGAATGGCTGGGAAGGGGATGGCGTAGTTAGCACAGCTGGGGTACCTGGTTGGAAGATGCTTACGTACTGGTCAGCCGGGGCCGTAAGGAGTTACTGTTTCTTAGGAGGGGTGTGGAAGTGTCTCGCACTTGCCCCCGTGACAGTGCTTATTAGCAGTGCTTATTAAACCACCCTACCGTTGAGCTCAGATACGAGGCAAGTTTAAGGGCGGAGGCCCTCAGCCTAGTGACAGTGAGATTGCTACACATTACAGATGACAGAATATACCAGTTAGGGCCGGGGAAATAGCTCCATGGTTAAAGGTGCTTGCTTGCAAAGCCTGCCAGCCCAGGTTCAGTTCCCAAACCACCCGTCTAAGTGGGCACAAGTGCCCAGCGTGCATTTGCAGTCATGAGAGGTCCTGGGCGCCTAGCCCCCACATACAATGTGCTAATAAATAAATTTTTAAAAATAGAATACATAGGAGCTGGGCGTGGTGGCGCATGCCTTTAATCCCAGCACTCGGGAGGCAGAGGTAGGAGGATCTTATGCGTTTGAGGCCACCCTGAGACTCCATAGTGAATTCCAGGTCAGCCTGGGCTAGAGTGAGACCCTACCTCAAAAAAAACAAAACAAACAACAAACAAACAAAAAAAATAGAATACATAGGGCTAGAGAGATGGCTTAGCGGTTAGGCACTTGCCTATGAAGCCTGAGGACCCCAGCTCAAGGTTCGATTCACCAGGACCCACGTTAGCCAGATGCATAAGGGGGCACATGTGTCTGGAGTTCGTTTACAGTGGCTGGAGGCCCTGGTGTGTCCATCATCTCTCTTTCTCTGTCTGTCGCTCTCAAATAAATAAACAAACCAAAAAGAAAAAGAAAAAAAAGAAGAAGAATTCACATCTGGTTTAAAAAAAAATAGAATACATAAACCAGCCCATAATGATGGGGCCCAGTAGTTCCTATAACTAGATGGATCTGAGGTGGATTTTTTGTTTTTGTTTGCGGAGGGGGTGGAAAGTTTCGAGGTAGGGCCCATGCTGACCTAGAACTCACTCTGTAGTCTCAGGCTGGCCTCTAATTCACAGCAATCCGCCTACCTCTGCCTTCCCCATGCTGGGATTAAGGTTTAATGGTGATTTGATTTGAGGCACTTACCTGCATTCTCCAAGGCCCCAAAGGCCTTTAATGTTTTCAATTGTTCTTCTTCTTTTTATATTTATTTATTTATTTATTTTTATTTGTTTGGTTTTTTTGAGAGTGTGTCTCTGTAGCCCAGGCTGGCTTGGCACCCCGCCTCCCACGTGCTTGGTTTCTGGTCGCGCACCATGAGGTGTAGCAGGCTCCCAGGCCGACCTGCCTCCCTGATGACTAGCCTGCACAGCTTCTGCTTTTTCCAAACCAGCCCATAGACAGCCACTTGCCAGGATGCTTTCTCAGCAGTTTTGAGAAGGCCTAAAAGTCTCCAGCTAGCCTCCCCCACCCCAATCTCGATGGACTGGGGTACATGCCCATTCCTGGCTCACTCCCCGTGGCTCAAGAAATGCCGTGTGCTGATTAACTTACCTTGAGGGAAGGACTTGAGTCATCTGATGTGGGACCACACCTGGGCGTGAGGGTGGGGGACCCTCCTCTAGAAGCATGTCGGCTTTACGAGAGGAGGGTGGGCACCCAGGAGGGAACTGCCGAGGGAGCTTCGCTGCTGAAGGATGTGGGTGGGTGGCTCTGTCTAGAATGTTCCTCTCTGTGGAGACTAGCAGAGGAGACAGAAAGGAGGGCTTGGGGTTTGAGGGGCACAAGTTCTGAAGACTGCCCAGAGCCCAGGGAGTGGCAGAGGAGCCAACTCTGCCAGGCTGGGGAGGACCACGTGCTGCGTGAACATTCTGGGTGCTTGTTTTCTATGACAGATGACCCTGCCACATGCTATGATCCCACACAGAGCAAACCTGGCCGTTCTCTGTGAGACAGTTGCTTGCTTTGAGCTTAATTAAGGTGCCCCGATGCCAGTTGGAACTATCGTTTTTCCCTTCGAGTGGCCAAATAAGGAAACATGCTGCAAAGTGAGCTTTTCATAAAGGGAGCATTGTGAGGCAAGCGCCCCAGTAGGAAACAGAATTGAGCTTTGGAAGGATTTCCTATGGAGCTAAGCTTTGAATTCCACCATGCCCGCTGCCAGGCTCCCAACAGAACCCTGGCTTCAAATGACTCGGCCCTCGGCACCCAGGTTGGCTGGCAGGCCTCTGTCCTGACCTGACTCCAGCCTGTCTGTGGCCCGAGTTTTACCCCGCGCCTCTCTGCTCGTTCTAGATAAGTACGCCGTGCGCTTCATCCCTCACGAGAACGGCGTCCACACCATCGACGTCAAGTTCAACGGGAGCCACGTGGTCGGAAGCCCCTTCAAAGTGCGCGTTGGGGAGCCTGGCCAGGCGGGCAATCCTGCCCTAGTGTCTGCCTACGGTGCAGGGCTTGAGGGAGGCACCACAGGTAAGACTTGAACGCGCATCTTACGCTTACCTCAGCAGCTTAAGGGCAAAGCCGTGTGACCACCTCCCAGTCCTGGGGGGCCTTGTTCTCTCTGCTGAGGAAATGCGACAGGGCACCCTCGGGTAGTCTCTGCCATCCATGTCTGCCTAGGGAACTGTTTTGAATGTTGATCATCCCAGAGTGAGGGCTCTGTGGATGTGTAACACACTTGCCCCGTGTCTTCCTTTGTCATCTTCAGGGGCAGGGCAGGGCAGGGCGCTGACACCAGGCACACAGCCCGTGCCGTTACCTTTATTATGTTTTATTTATTTATTTATTTTTTTTAAGAAACAGAGAATCGCCATGCCGGGGCCTCAGCCACTGCAAAAGAATTCCAGACGCTTGTGCCACCTAGTGGGCATGTGAGACCTTGCACTTGCCTCACCTTTGTGCACCTGCCTTATGTGGGATCTAGAGAGTCGAACATGGGTCCTCGGGCTTTTGAGGGTTTTCTTTGCGTAGGATTCATGATGTAGCTCCTGGATTTTCTTAGTCCCTGGGCTCCCAGAAAAATCAGCCTCCAGATGCCTGTCTTCTCTTGTATTCTCTGGTCACAACAGATGAGGATAAAAGGCTAAAAAGGTTCAAGACCCCCGTAGCCAGGGCTGGAGAGATGGCTCAGTGGTGAAGGTGCTTGCTTGCAAAGTCTGAAGGCATGGGTTCTATCCCCCAGGACCCACATAAAGCCAGATGCACAAAGTGGTGCATGTGTCTGGAGTTTCTTCGCAGAGGCAGGAAGCCCTGGTGTGCCCATTCTCTCCCTCCCTCTCTCTTTCCTTCTCTATCTCTCTGCTAAATAAACACATGTTTAACAATGATAACAACAGAAAGAATCATAGAGCCATGCAGGCTGTGTGCAGGGCAAGAAGTGGGTGACACAGGGCTCCTCTGTCCCTTTGCCTGCCTGCTCCCTCAGGTGGGTGTACTGCTGGCCCTTGGCATCAGGGCCTTTCGGACTCCTTCCTGCCTGCTCCAGGTGGCCCTCCTGCCGGGTGACCACACTGGTCATAGGGCTGCTTCCTTGTCCAGCAGACTCACTCAGCACCGAGATGAGCGTAGGCCGATGGATAACTTACTTCTTCGCTCCTCCAACTCAGAGATTGTTCTTTCTCAGGGCATGCAGCCCTGCCCTTTTCCTAAAAAAAAAAAAAAAAAAAAAAAAAAAACTTTCCTCCTTTATCTTACTTATTTTTAGGAAAGAGAGAAACGTAGATAGAGAATGGGAATGGGGAATGGCAGGGCCTCCAGCCACTGCAAACGAGCTCCAAATTCATGCACCACCTTGTGCGTCTGATTTATATGGATACTGGGGAATTGAACCCTTAGGCTTCTCAGACAAGCACCTTAACTGCTGAGCCGTCTCTCCAGCCCCAGCCCTGCCCTTTTCTAAAGGCCGGTTGGTTTTCATAAAAGCTGCTTGCCAGGTCAGTTAGGAGCCGGGCCTCAGCTGGCGTCTGGCCCGCCGTCGCTGGGGATTGCACTGGCTCTTGTTTGGGGCCACTGAGAAGGTCCTAGATTTTCAGGTAACTTACACGTATGTATGCGCCCTCTCGTGATCTCCCTGCCATGCCGTGAGTGACACAGAGCAGACTGTCGTCCTCATGCACCCGGGGATCAGTTGTCATAGTGACGTGGCTCCCAGCCATGGAGAGTGAGTGTCAAAAGTGGCAGAGGAGCCCTGCCCAGGTTAGGAGTGGCCAACAGACTGGCATGATGCCAGGAAGTCAGGCCAAAGTAATGGCCTTGACAAAACCACGCCTGGGGTGGCATGGAGGGCTGCCAGATGCCCCAGGAGCGGCCAGACTGGCCCCTCACCATGCTGTGGGCCAGCAGCTTGGCCTGAGGCGATACCCACTGTACAGATGGGGAAAGTGGTCTAGGCGCTCTCTAGACACACTCGTCTTTGAGGACACAGAACCAGGGGTCAGTTCCATGTCTCTGACCTTGGAAGTCTCCACCCTTTGCTCCCTCCCTAAGTGGCTGCTCTTCTAGAGGTGCCCAGTCCCCCCCCCCCAGCCTACTTTGTGGGGTGCCCTAGACCAGAGCCTTTCTCCTCTAGCTGCCCAGGATGAGTTCCAGGCACAGCGCAGCGCAGCCAGCCACACATCACTGGGGCCCTCCTGGTATCGGAGCCAGCAGCAGGCCTTGGTCCCAACCCCACAGCAGCCTCAGGGTCTGGCCTCACCAGCCAGGAACCACCCGATCCCCTGTTGGCTGTGTGACAGCCTCTCCCACTTCCTCTCGGTAGTTCTCGCCCTTCTGCGGAGCTCGGGTGTCAGGCTGAGCTCCGCCAGCGCGCTCGCCACCGCCTGAGTGGGAGCTGGACTTGGAGGGAAGAGGGAGAGGCCCAGCCTGGCCTGCTTCATAAACGTTGCTGTGTTCGCGGAGGAAACGGTGTCTTGTTTTCCCGGCCCTCCCACTCCCCCAAGTTTTCCCCAAATATTATCTTTCCCAAGATGACCCACCTGCGGTGTGGAGGGAGCGAAAGGGGGTGCCACTTACGGCCCCAGCATCCTGAGCAAAGCAAACCGCCCTGTGTGTGTGTAGCTGGCCTTGTTGTATGTCTTGGCTAGAACTTTCTGCAGATCTAGGAGCCAGGAATGTGAAGAATTTGGAGCCAGGACTGTGTGCTCCAGGTAGAAGCCATGAGCGGGACCGGAGTTCTGGGAGGGGTGTTTGCCAGGGGCGGGGGGCAGACCACCATGCCCAGAGCTGGTTAGGGTGTCACCTGTGGGTTATACTCAGATGAGTGGTGTGGGTCCTAGGGGTGGGTTTTCTCTGTCATGCCATCTCTTGGGGCAAGTGTGTTAGCAATGCGGTGGGCAGATTTAATGTCTGAATCTCACTTCTGCTGCTCTATAGGTAGGAATAAAAACTTCTTTCTGGGCTGGGGCGATGGCTCATCGGATAAAGGCACTTGCTTGCAGTCCACTGGTTCATTCCCCAGTAGCCACTTAAAGCCACATGCATAAAGTGACACGTGCTTCTTGAGTTAGTCTGCAGTGACAAGAGGCCCTGGTGTGTGTCTTCTCTCCCTCCCTTTTCCCTTCCCTCCTCTCTCTCCCCCTCCCTCTTCCCCTTCCTCTTCCCTTCCTCCCTTTTTCTCCCTCTCTCTCTTCTTCCCTCCCTCTCTGTCTTCCTTACAGCCAAGTCTCTCTAACTCTACTTTCAAAATATCTTTCCTGTTGCGCATGGTGGCGCACACCTTTAATCCCAGCACTCAGGAGGCAGAGGTAGGAGGATCGCTCTGAGTTTGAGGCCACCCTGAGAATAGAGTGAATTCCAGGTCAGCCTGGGCTAGACTGAGACCCTACCTTGAAAAAATAAATAAATAAAAATAAAATAAAATAAAATATCTTCTCACCACCTAACCACCACTTCCTGACCCACCAGCCCGCCTTCCCCACACAGGCCCCGCCTTCCCCACACAGGCCCCGCCTTCCCCACACAGGCCCCGCCTTCCCCACACAGGCCCCGCCTTCCCCACACAGGCCCCGCCTTCCCCACACAGGCCCCGCCTTCCCCGCCACTGCTGGAAGCGCTTCCCAACTGCACAGACCAGAAACCGTGACAAGGTCTGCATGGTGGTGGGGTGGAGGGCACTGGAGGAACTGGGACAGCAGCCCCCGGAGCTCCCAGACACAGCTGGTGTGTGTTTTAAGGGGTCGCACTGTAGCAGTTTCCTTGTTTTATTGATGACCAGAACAGTAATTCTTTCTCTGGCCCAGGAGCTACAACTAAACCAAAGTATGTCCCAGCTGGCTTGGCTCTGGGGCTGTGGGCAAGGCCCAGGGCAGGAAGCGGGTCCTGCACTAGGGCGCCCCCTGGAGGACATCCTGATACCCCAAAAGCCTGCACCTGCTGGAATAGGGCTGTGGGCATGGAGGCTTGTGTGGATCAGGGTCCTTGTCAGGCTCTCTTTTGGCCTTCCCTTTGGTCACGTGTTTTCAGGGTGTCTCAGGGCTGTGGTGAGGGCCTCTGTCCATTCAGTGGCCACCTGGGCCTAGATACCAGTCATGCACAGGTGGCATGGACATAGCGCATCACTTCCTGGTGAAGTAGCACCAGGGCTGGCCCATGGCTGAGCTTCCTTTGCCTCTGTGTAGTGTGTGGAACAGGATCCCATGGATAGTATAGATAGGTGTGTGGCCCACTTAGCAGGAGCTAAATAAGGGTTTAGTCCTACTTAAAATTATATATTTAGATAGATAGATAGATAGATAGATAGATAGATTTCATTTGCAGACAGAAATGAGACAATGGGTGTGCCAGAGCCTTTTTCCACTGCAAAAAAAAAAAAAGAAAGAAAGAAAGAAAGAAAAAGAAAAAGAAAAAAAAAAAAACTCCAGATGTATGTGTCACTTTCTGCATCTGACTTTATGTGGATACTGGGGAATTGAACCCAGACCGTCAGACTTTGCAAGCAAGTGCCTTTAGCTGCTGAGCCATCTCTCCAGCTCTCTCATTGTTGGCATTCATCACAGACTGGGTGGGTTGGCAGCTCCAGCCCTGGGCTTCCTTGGCTGCTCCAAGTCCATCCAGAAGAGAAGAGAAAGGTCAGCGGTGCCCACATCTCTCCTCCCCCACAGAGAAACGGGAGGGTGCTGGTGGCTGGAGTAGCGCCTGGGGCTACAGTGATAACTTTGGCTCCTCGCCCCCAGCCACATGCCCACAGGAGAATAGGGCTGTCCTGGCGCTCAGTGCTTGTGGGCGAAATGTCAGCCACACTCCTGACCAGGCCTGGGCAACAGGGCTGCCACCCCCATGGCCTGAAGTATGCTCAGGGGCAGAATGGAGAATCGGTCATTTCCCACGCCACCAAGGCAAGTGTGTCGCAAGGGGACTTGTGTGCGGTCCGTACCGCTGCCTCAGCTCCCCCCATCGAGTCTCCCCAGATCATGCCCCGTCTTCCTCTCGACCATCTACGCACTTCTCTCTCTCCCCCCCAGGCATCCAGTCTGAATTCTACATCAACACCACCCGAGCAGGCCCAGGCACCTTATCTGTTACCATTGAAGGCCCGTCCAAGGTCAAAATGGACTGCCAGGAGACCCCGGAAGGGTACAAAGTCATGTACACGCCCATGGCCCCTGGGAACTACCTCATTGGGGTCAAATACGGTGGGCCCAACCACATTGTGGGCAGTCCGTTCAAGGCCAAGGTGACAGGTAGGTGTGCCGCTTACAGAGTTGCTCTTCTGTCCCTAGGACCTGGTGACATCCCGTTAACAACAGTAGCAACTGCCGGAGATTGTAGCTTTGTCGGGTCTACTTGGAGTCTTTTTTGAGATAGGATGTCATGTACCCCAGGCTGGACTTGAACTCATGTAGCCAAGGACAATCTTGAACTTAAAAAAAAAATTGCATTTGGGCTGGAGAGGTGGCTTAGTGGTCGTGGTGCTTACTTGAAAAGCTAGAAGAGCCAGGTTCGATTCCCTAGGACCCATGTAAACCAGACACACAAGGTAGCATGTGTATCTGGAGTTGGTTTGCAGCAACTGGAGGCCCATTCTCTTTATATATATATCTACCCCCCCTTCTCATAAATAAAAATAATTTTTTAAATTGTATTTGGGGGCTGGGGAGATAGCTAAGCGATTATGGCACTTGCCTGCAAAGCCTAAGGACTCATCTCAACTCTCCAGATCCCACGCAAGTCAGATGCACAAAGGTGAGGCAAACGCAATGCCACACATGCCCTACTAGGTGGCACAAGCATCTGGAGTTCTATTTCAGTGGCTGAGGCCCTGGCGCACCAATTCTCTCTTTCTCTCCCGGTCCCCAATAAAAAATTATTTTTAAAAAAAGAAAACAGTTGTATTTGGGGCTGGAGAGAGGCCTCAGCAGTTAAGGAACTTGCCTACAAAGCCTAAGGACCCAGATTCAACCTCCCAGTACCCATGTAAAGCCAGGTGCACATAGTGGTGCGTGCATCTGGAGTTCATTTGCAGCATCTGAAGTTCTTGGCGTGCCCATGCTCTCTGTGTCTCTGTTCTCTCTGTCTCTCTCTGCTTGCAAATACACTTTAAAAAAAATTTTTTAAGCCAGGCCGTGGTGGCACATGCCTTTAATCCCAGCACTTGGGAGGCAGAGGTAGGAGGCTCACCAAGAGTTTGAGGCCAGCCACCCTGAGACTACATAGTGAATTCCAGGTCAGCCTGAGCTAGAGCGACACCCTACCTCGGAAAACCAAAAAAAAAAAAAAAAAAAAAAAAAGAGAGAGAGAGAGAGAGAGCAAAGAGTGGGGGAAGTTTGGATTTTATTAGATGGTGGGTCTTTATGTAGGAAAGCTTTCCAGCCTTGTCAGCCATGACCACACTGATCCATTTGTCCATATTCTAATTGTAGGGGTAGAACGCTAAGGAATTTAAATGACTTTATGACTTGGTGGTACACACCCATAATCCCAGTACTCAGGAGGTTGAGACAGGAGGATTGCAAGTTCAAGGCCAGCCTGGGCTACATAGTGAGACCTTATCTTCGAATTTATCTTTATTTTTATTCTTTTATGAGGGGAGGGGGGAGAATGGGCACGCCGAGGCCTCTAGCTGCCACCATCAAACTCCAGATGTGTGCACACGTGTCACCTTGTGCGTCTGACCTAGGTGGATTCTGCGGAGTTGAACCTGGGTCCTTAGGCTTCGCGGGCAAGCACCTTAACCACTAAGCCATGTCTCTAGCCTGACCCTATCTTTGAAGAAAACAGAGGTGGGTTTGCAGGTGTAGCTCAGTTGGTGAAGTACAACATGAGGGCCTGGGATCAGACCCCCCAGCGCTCACGTAACAAGCCCAGCGTGTTGTGTAGACTGTAATCTCCACACTGCGAGGTGGATCCAGGAGGGTCCCGGATAATGTAGCTGAATCAGTGCCCTCTGGGTTCAGTGGAAGACCCAATTTCAACAGTGTTAGGTGGTGAGGGTAGAAAGATGGCCCGCTGGTTACAAACACGTGCCATGTGAGCCTGTTGGCTGTGACCAGAGTTTGAATCCCAGACCCCATGTAAAGTGGGACATGAGCAGTGTAGGTGGCAGTGATGCCAACGTGCCTATCTATGCCCATGGGAGGTAAGAGTCAGGAGCATTTGGAAGCTCAGACCAGCTAGTCTGGCGTTCACAGTGACAAGCAAGGACCCTGTCTAAACAGGGTGGAAGGCAAGAGTCAGTGCTCCGTGGTGGTTCTCTGACCTCCACACGCCACACACAATGACAAGGTGGCCAGTTATTACGGCACATGGCATCGATCTCTTGCCTCTGCATGTGTGTGTGCAAGACACACATGAAACAGCTGCGAGCAAGAAGTAGATGAGGCAGGAGGAAGATCGGCAGTTCAAGGCCAGCCTGGACTAAGTGTCCCTGTGTCAGCAGACCAAAACAACAGCAACAGAAAAGGGCTGTGGACACGGATCAGAGGACGAGCTCTGGTACATAGACGTGATGTGGGATGCCGTTACAGTGGCTCTGCACCAGAGCCGACCTGAGACTTGCAAGGCCCTCCGGCTGACAGACTGCCTTGGTCAGGCTGCTCACGCCCCCTCCCTCTTTCCCGTGTTCCAGGCCAGCGTCTGGTCGGCCCAGGCTCAGCCAACGAGACCTCATCCATCCTGGTAGAGTCGGTGACCAGGTCCTCGACGGAGACCTGCTATAGCGCCATCCCCAAGTCGTCCTCGGATGCCAGCAAGGTGACCTCCAAGGGCGCAGGGCTCTCAAAGGCTTTCGTGGGCCAGAAGAGCTCCTTCCTGGTGGACTGCAGCAAGGCCGGTAGGTACCAGGCCCGGGCGGCCACCCACCTCCAGCTGGGTCTCCCCGCTGGGTCCTCCCGTAAGGCCCACCCACTCACTCGCAAGTGACCGGGTTTATTCCTCTATTCTCCTGCACATGGTTTTCCTCTTGCTTCTCGACTCCTCACCAAGTTAGGAAGACGGTGTCCCCATTACCCGTGGGCAAACTGACTAGATTCCCTGACCCCTTCTCTGATGCTGGCTGCCTTCGTTGTAAGTCGAGCTTAGACATTTCCTTCTACTTCAGTCGTCACTTGCCTGAGTTCTGGACATTTAGCCCTCTTCCCTCCTTGCTCCCTCCCTTCCTCTTTCTCTCCTTCCCTCTCTCCCTCCCTCCTCCTCTCCTCCCCTCTCTCCCTTCCTTCACAAAGCTTGCTAGCCCATGACCGTGGCAAGTTATCGGGTCTCTTACTAAAAATCGCTTTCTTCTCTCTAATGGGAATCACGGTGGGACTGTCCTTCGGCTCTGTGGGAGCTAGCAAGAGGATCCTAACACGTGCTGGGGGCCGCTCCTGTGACCCACATACGCACACAAAGGACGTGCTGTTGGCCTCCCTGGTGTGCAGACGGGGAAGCTTAGCTGGCAGAATGAGATTGCCACATCCAGGGTTACTAAGACACAAGATGGCAGAGCTAGGATTCGAACGCAAGGCAGGCTACCTGTGAAGGGACCCCGGTGTCAGCACCGTAGGAACTCCACCAGCTGTCCCTGGTCCGCCTCCCTCCCTCGGCCTGGCTCAGCGCGTCTGGTCACAGTGACAGCCCCCCCCCCTTCTGCCCTCAGGGTCCAACATGCTGCTGATCGGAGTCCACGGGCCCACCACCCCCTGTGAAGAAGTCTCCATGAAACACGTGGGCAACCAGCAGTACAGCGTCACATACGTCGTCAAGGAGCGCGGGGACTACGTCCTGGCCGTGAAGTGGGGGGAGGAGCACATCCCTGGCAGCCCCTTTCATGTCACGGTGCCTTAGAGCAGCAGTTGGCATCGAGTCCGGAGAGGAGATCTTGCTGTCGCTTTTTCTTTCCCCCCGCTTGTTTGTAATTTCATTTTATACAATGTCCTCGGCCTGTCAGTGGGTCCCCAGCTCCATCCCCAAACAGTTGCCGTTCAAAGTGCCTTTAGAAGTAAGTGCTGGACTGGACTCCTGAGCAACGTGGTGGCAAAATCATGAATGCAGCTTAATGCAAAGCTAGCAGGACACGGCAGTGCACTCGGCCCAAATCCAAACTCCTAGATGCACGGGATCCTGCAAACAGACCAAGAACGTGTGGCAAGACTGGTATTTTTACAAAAGAAACGAGACTGAAGAGGGCAGGGGGGACAGGGAAAAAAGAGGAGGCCCCAGTGTAGATTGCCATTTAGCAAAGGAAATGACTAAAAACCAGCCTGGCCTGCCCTGTGGCAGGCCCCAGGTCTGCCAGCCAAGGCCGTCGGGTGGTTAGTCATCACGTTGACACGGTTCCTCACCCATCCATCACGCGCTGTGGCCTTCCAGCAGTTCAAGTGCGGGGCGAACCGCGGCAGGTGGCATCCCGGGTGCTCCCGTAAGTCACAGCGTGACCGTCTTGGGAGCCATGGGTCTCCTTTTATTGTCCAAGTCTGTTTCAGTTACTTGGCTGAGGAAATTCTACAGTGGCGAGTAGCGCCCCTACTTGGCCCGAGATCTTTGTAACCAACACTAAGCCCTTGATTTTAACATCAGCCCCGGCCATCTGCCAGCTTGGAAATTCTTACCAAAGCCTTTAAGGAGACCTCAGGTGGACCGAAGCGCTGTTAGTGCCTTGGTCACGAAGGCCTCTTGTGGGCCGTAACATGCGCACCCACCGCAGCCGTCCTCATGGCTCACTCTGAAAAGTATAAGGATGGACAGGGTAGAGTGAGGCGCCTGCCAACCTTCGGCTCGGGAGTTTGGCACTGCTGGGGGATGGGCAAAAACTCCTGTGGCTGTAGCAGCAGGCTCGGGGGGAGGGGTGTCTTACAATGGCCCTGTTCTGAGCATGACCCCATGCCAGCCAACACTGTTTGGAGAGCAGTAGAGAGGTGTGTAATTCCAAAGGTGGTGTGTAGAGCATTTTGCACGATCCCTGCAGACCTGACCTGGCCTGGGGGTGAAGCTAATGCACCAGGGCCATTGTCCACAGCGAAGCCCAAAGATGGGAGTGGGCTGGGCTGCTGACTTGGCGATTCTGCTGCTCAGTCTTGGACTTGGTTGCTGTTGCCCTGGGTGCGGGGGGAGGGGGTTGGGGGAAGTGAAGGGGATCCCGGCACCAAGGTGTGGCAGCCCCGGGGACAGGTGTTGGTAGAAACCAGAGGAGACAAAGCCCACTGTGAAAGGACCACAGGTGTAGACGACGTGGAGGCCAAACTGGAATCAAATGCCGACTGGAAAATATCTCGTAACTTATTAAATAAAACATTTGCTCCGTAAAGGGTTCCCCTGGCGTTATTACTGAGTAAGCTGTCTTCGGAACCAGCGGTTTGGGCCTCTGACCAGCTGGCTGGAGAGACCCGAGGCCTGGGGAGCTGGCTCAGTGGGGGTACTGCTTACTGCACAAGCATGAAGAGTGGAGTTTGGACCCCGCAGTGTCCGCATAAAGTAGGGGACATGGTGTCTGTGGCATGTGTTGGGGAGGCAGAGACGGGGTGCGGGGGGTGCCTGGTGCTCACTGGCTGGCTAATCCAACGAATAGGCGAGCACCAGGATCAGTCAGTGAACCATACCGTGTCAACGAGTAAGGTGGAGAAGACACCCTGCTTAGATCTCCGGCCTCCACGTGCACCCTACACGTACATACATGCCCGGACGCATGCAAAATAGAAGCTTTTTTTAATTGTTGTTCGAAGTAAGGTCTCACTCTAGCCCAGACTGACCTGGAATTCACTCTGTAGTCTCAGGGTGGCCTCGAACTCACAGCGATCCTCCTACCTCTGCCTCCCGAGTGCTGGGATTAAAGGCGTGCGCCACCACGCCCGGCTCCCTGTGTATGTTTTGAAGCAGGGTCTCGTAGCCCCTAACTTGCCCTGTAGCAGAGGGTGGTCCTCCCGCTTCTACAAGTGCTGCTATGACAGGTGGGAGCTACTGGGCCCAGTTAGGCGCTACTGGGGATCAAACCTGGGGCCATGTGCACACTAGGCCAGTGTGTCCCACCCCATGTGTGTGTGTGTGTGTGTTTTGCACGACCTGGCTGTGGGGTAAGAATGATGATAGTTTTCCCCTGAGGTGGGGGAGGAAGGGGAGGCAGGGGTGCCTGGACCCCTGTCTGTGGTCTCTGCCTTCAAGGACCATGCGGGGCTCCTGGCCTGTGGAGGTCTCGAGCTGTGGGAGCCCGCACAGGGCTATGGCCACAACTCTCTTCATCTCCGAGCCTGGCTACGTTGGCTGGGCGAGACAGCGTTTGTATGCCGGCTGTGCCTCCACGTCTGAGTCTTCCATTGTTTTCTGGGGACAGCCCCTGCTGGCGGTGATGCTTCTGCCACAGGATGGGAAGTGGCTGCTTGTTGGCACCTGATGGCCCCCGCTTGGGAGCGATGGCGTTTTTATTCCCCTGCTAAGAGCCACTGCTGCCTGCACCATGGAGTCCTGGAAGGGGGGGGAAGGGGTTCCCTGTCCCCTGCTCCCGTGGCTAGAACCATAGTCTGTTCTTATCTGCACCTGGGTTTGGCTGCTATGGAAACGGGCCATTGTTTGTACCAACACCGTGAAAACTTTGTAACTTGGTGGGCCCTGAGCCAGGTCCTTTCTGACTTTGTCTGGTTGACTTTGACCCTTGTCTGGCTGAAGCCAACAGGACGGGGCTGTCACTCTTGAGAGGCAGGAGAGGTGGACTGCGAGAGGGAAACGCTTCATCAACACGTCTTCAGTCTTCCAGTATACGTACAAGGGCATAGTTTTAGCTCTTCCAAGAGGACTTGGAAGCCGCATTTTGTTGCATTTAGTGTAAATTTTCCTTGAAAAGTTTACGGCATTAAAAATAAATAGGAGGGCTGGAGAGATGGTTCAGCCAATGAGGGCATTTGCCTTGCAAAGCGCAAGGACCCAGGTTCGATTCCCCAGGTACCCATGTAAAGCCAGATGCCACCCACCCTCCATGTCACAAATGTCACGGTGGAGGAAGGGAAGGTTTTAGAGCAGGTCTGGCTGAATTCTGTTCCTGGGAGGAGTTCTGCAAACAAAGGGTCCTTCTTTGCCTTGTAATGGGCTTTGTGTGGGCCCCCAAACCCACAGGGGCCAACTCATGTACTTGGAATTTAGGGGGACCCACCTCTTTCTCTGCTTTGGAGTTCTCAAAGGCAGGCGGGAGACGGAATTCACAAGCCTGCCTTGTGGCACGTTTCCCAGGGTGCTCTGAGCCTCAGACTTGCTTATCTCCCCGGGACAAAGAATCTTGTGGCCTTTTTATTGCCCGTGGTTTCCCCTGTGCTTTGGCCACTGCCTTCCCACGGTGGCACCAGGATGCTCGCCTCGCCCTGTCGCCACATAGGCGGGGCGCATTCTTAGGGTGCAGCCGGTGCCGAACCCTAGCACGGTGTTCTCATAGAAACAAACCTGACAGACGCCAGGCCTTAGATCCAGCCACCAGCGGCCAATTCGAATAGTAGCAAAATGAAGGGGTGTGAGAAACACTCAGCACGGCGTGTCCCATGCCACAAGCTCGGGTCTAGATTCCAATCCCAGCTCTGCGCTTGTGCACTGAGTCACCTCAGGCACCGGCCGCCGGGCCTCCAGTGCTGTCTCTGTAGCATGGAAAAGTCCAGGGGAACTCACATTCCAAACTAAGATCACACACCACTCTGTTCATCCCCCAGCTGTCTGAAGAAGGGCTGTTCGAGTGTGGAAGTGACTTGGCTCCCCAACATGAGGGGGGGCAGAGATGTGCCCCATTGAGGAGAAAGATGACTAAGGGCGAAGATGTTCATGTGGTAGGCACAAGGCAGGAAGTTCAAATCCTGGCTCTGCCCAAACCTCTAGCAGATTTCTAACCACCCCCCACCCTGACAGAAACCTGTGCCTTTATCGCCCCTCCAGTGAAACAGGACCTTAGGCCTCACCCCCAAGTCTGGCACACAGGAAGTGACCCAGTGACGGCTGCTGGTGTAAGGTGACATCTCAGGATGGTTGGCATACACTGACTTTACAGTGCGGGAGGGGGCAGTGTAAGGACACGGACAGAGCCCTAGCAGAACTAGTGTGGCGTGGGGGCAGAGCCCCAGTGGGGGACCAGAGTGGGGCATCTTCAGTGGGAAGGTGTGAGAAATGCTCACCAGGCCGTAGTGAGGATGCACCAGCCCCAGCCCTGTGCTTACCGCGGAGACACCTCAGTCTTTGTGCTCAGTACCCTCCACACATGGGGAAATACCCCGGAGAGCGGGGCTGGGCAAGTTGGGCCTCGAACTACATGAGGCGTGGGAACGGGACGTTCCATTCACATGCAGTTCCTGGCACACAGGCCCTCGCGAGAGAAGGTTGGCCAGTCTGTGGTCTATTCAGAGAGCCGGGCTTCAAGAGGATTGTCCATGACCACCCTGAGAGGGCCGGAGGAGGCTCCATCGGTGTTAGTGTGCATCTAATCTCCTCAGACCCCCCAACGCCCTCCTGACTTCCCTCTGCCCTCGGAGGGCGTCCTGTGAAACTGGGCTGGCACGCTTCTCAGACGACAGTCCCGGCTGTGGCTGTTCCCCACTCGTTTCTGCTCAGGGTCCCAGGGAAAGAGCCTCGTCTTCAGGAAACCTTCCTGGACTATCCCACCCCAACATCCAGTATCTGGTTATCAGTCTTCCTGCTGGACTGAGACCTTGAAAGCAGGAAGTATGTGAGCTCCATCTGTCCTCATTTAAATCAATATTTTTTGACAATTTCATACATGTATGTAGTGACTTGATCTTATTCATCTTGATTGCTTCTTTTGTCCCCTCCCACTGAACCCCTCTTCTTCCCAGCTAGTCTCCCTTCTATTTTCTTTCCTTATTTATTTATTTATTTATTTATTTATTGAGGCAGGGTCTCACTCTGAATTTTTTTTTCGTTTTCTGGATAGGGTTTTGCTGTAACCCAGGCTGACCTGGAATTCACTATGGAGTCTCAGGGTGGTCTCGAACTCACGGCGATCCTGCTACCTCTGCCTCCCGAGTGCTGGGATTAAAGGTGTGCGCCACCACGCCCGGCTTTCATCTACCTTTCGCATCCAGGTCAGCACCTGATATAGGGCCAAGAGCAAATGGATGTTTTCTGAGCGAGGATAAGAGCTCAAAAGCACATGACAGAGACGAGGGGTTCTCTTCTCCCTGGCCGCCGCCGAGGTGGGAGGCTGCCCTCTCCGGCCCTCTGCTCGTCACACACCCCAGGGGAGCTTGGGGTCCGTACCATGCATGGATCTTGAAGTTGTCATGGCTTGAATATGAGACAGCCTCACCCCGGACTCCTGCCTCGTGGGGCTTGGTTGACAGTTGATGGGCATTGGGGAAGTGGTTGTATCCTGACAGATCTAAGTGATGGGCAGAGCCTTTGGTGGACTCATGACTGGGAGGGGTTGACAAGTACCTTGAGAGCCTGCTTGGAGGAAGCAGGTTACTGGGGATGTACTCCGGCCGCTGTAGCAATTAGATTCCCATTGCTGGGACAAAACACCCGACCAGAAGCAGCTTATGGGAGGAGAGGGTTTATTTCAGGCCGCCGGGTTCCAGGAGAAGCCCCATCCGCAGGAGACAGCACCACCTGGCACTGAACACACCGTAAAGCTGGGCTCAAGGTCCATCCCCAGTGTCACCCCCGAGGGCCTGGCATGGTGGCGCACGCCTTTAATCCCAGCCCTCGGGAGGCAGAGGTAGGCAGGATGGCTGTGAGTTCAAGGCCATCCTGAGACTACATAAGTGAATGCCAGGTCAGCCTGGGCTAGAGCGAGACCCTACCTCACCAAAAACAAAAACAAAACAAAAATCCCAAAGACTATTGGGGGTGGACATTCATTTGCATTCAAACCACTACATTCACCATGGAAGGTCACTCCCCCAGTACTAAGGGGCATAAGTGACACCACTCACTAGCAGGGGGCAAGGCTGAGCCTCTGAGAAGCTGGGGTGCAGAGTTGCCGTGGTGAACCCCTTAGCCATAAGTGCCACCCAAGAAGTTGAACCTCCCTCCCTGGGTCCTCCGGGGTGCCTGGTACATAGCAGATGTACCTGGGGTTCACTGTCCAGAAGTAAGTCAGAGGCGCCCATGTTCCCCTGGAGGCCCTCTGGGTATGCCACTGAAGGCTTGGGCCCATGTCTCCCCTGGGGAAGACTGGGGCCCCTTCTTGGTACCTAGGGCTGCTTGTGACCAGCTTCTGTAGCTTGGATGGTCCTGTGTTGCCTGTGGGGTAGCCCAAGTCCCCTCATTAGCCCAGCCCCTCCTCCCTGGCAGGCCCTGGCAGCCTGCCCCTCATTGGCTGCCCTGTCTCCTTGGAGACGGACACCGGCCACCCAAACACCAGCTGCAGAGCTCCAGGAAGAATCTCTCTTCCCTCCCCTGAACTTCTCGGCCATGAGGGACCTGTTTGGCACGAGCCAGAATCAGGCCTACTGGGCGGAGCGCCTCCAGAAAGAGACAGTTGCCAGGGCCACCTGGAATCTGCGTTATGGCCACAAATACCTGAAAGAGGGCAGGGCCAGGGAGCAGCCCCCGCCGGCCCCCTGCAGGACAGCCCTGAGCGTTGATCCAGTGTTTGCAAGTGGCTTCCCTGTCAGCAAAGGGGTGCAGATAAGCCAACTGGAGACCCGGGGGAACCAGGACTCGTTATTGAGGCCTACGAGCGTGGACAGCACTCTCTCCAATGGAGACAGAGCGTGGCCGGCCAAAGACGTGGCCATCCAGAGCAAGCCAGAGGCCTCGGACATGAGGAAGCCCCCCCGAGACACCCTGAAACTTCTCTACCAGGGCATCTCCCATGATGGCCAAGGCCGGGCCCAGTACCTCCAGGAACGGCATCGGCAAACGCCAAAGGAGAAGTTCCTGTACCCGATCCTGTCTTCCTGGGAGTATGGCTGGCACGTGGGTAAGATTACCACCCGGGTCGGGCCTCCCTCCTGACATGGGCAAGTACCTCACCGCCCCACAAGCAGACCAGAACTTTCTCCCCTGTAGACCTGTCCAGGCCTGACCTGCTCTCTTACTGCCCATCCCTCTGTGTGGCCGGATTTCCTGCCACCTCCTCTGGGAAGCCTTCCTCCGGAGTCCTCTGGGCACTTGTTTGAGGTCACCTTAATGTTTCCACAGCTTGCTGACCGGGCAGGACACTGGTCTTCCAGGCCACCATCCTGTGCATATCAATTTGTCCTGCAGAACCCTCTGGGTTCCAAGACTTCCTGGTTAACTTCTTCATAGTGTCCTCCGCTGCCGGCTTAGGATTGGCACTCAGTGGCTATGGAATGGAGGAGCAGGGAACAGAAATGGAGACCTTCATTGGGAATTGTGGGAAAAGGAGAGGGGACATTCACCTCGGCACCGCTGCTCCAGAATGCTGTGCTCTCACTCAGCGACCCGGGCTTCTCTGCGCCTCTGCTTTCTACATTGGAAATGGGGGCTGGAGAGATGGCTCAGTGGTTAAAGGCACTTGCTTGCAAAGCCTGATGGCCTGGGTTCAAATCCCCAGTACCCCCCACATAAAGCCAGATGCACAAAGTGACTCATGCATCTGGAGTTCATTTGCAATGGCAGGAAGCCCTGGTCATTCTCTGTCTCTTCCTCTCTCTCAAATAAAAAAAAAAAAATTATTTTTTTTTAAAGAAAGAAGCTGGGTATGGCAGCGCATGCCTTTAATCCCAGCACTCACTCGGGAGGCAGAGGTAGGAGGATCGCTGTAAATTTAGGCAAGACTGGGACTACAGAGTGAGTACCAGGTTGACTTGGGCTAAAATGAGACCTTACCCCAAGAAAGAAAGAAAAGAAAGGAGGGAGGGAGGAAGGGAAGAAGGAAGGAAGGAAGGAAGAAAGGAAAGAAAAGCCAGGTGTGGTGGTGCAGGCCTTTAATCCCAGCACTTGGGAGGCAGAGGTAGGAGAATCACCATGAGTTCTAGGCCACCCTGAGACTACATAGTGAATTCCAGGTCAGCCTGGGCTAGAGTGAGACCCTACCTCAAAATAATAATAATAATAATAATAATAATAAAAGAAAAAAAGAAGAAAAGGAAAGAAAGGAGGAAGGAAAGGGGGAATACACTAGGACCTCTTTGCCTATGTTTAGGGGAAGTCAGGCGGGAAAGTATCTGGAACAGGAATTGCGCTGACAAAGGCCCTGTGAGACGGGACCGACACGGGACCTTTCCCCCAGGACCGCCTGTGGACAGGAGGAGAATGAGTTCTCAGCCCCAGCTCCTCCCAACGCGGAGCCAGGGAACAAACAGGTCTAGCAGAAAAGGCTCAGCCTGACATTGGAGGACTAAGCTGGAATTCTGGTTTATTTGTTCATTCAGAGCAGTTGGTACATGCCAGGCACTTTTTGTCCCTGGGGATATACCAGAGAGAGAACAACATGGTCCTTGCCCTAACAGAGGGCAAAATGGTGACCAGTGGACGGATGCTGTGGGGTCACCCAACATCCGTACCATGAAGCACTTTTGGTCTTTACTGAATGCAGGAGTTGGGGGGAGGGTCATTCTGAGACTGGAGGTGGAACCACGGTGCTGCCTTCAAACCAGACAGGTGCTTTACCATAGTGCTACACCCCAGCTTGCTCTTTCTTTCTTTCTTGTTTGTTTGATTTTGTTTTTTTGAGGGAGGGTCTCTCTAGCCCAGGCTGACCTGGAATTCACTATGTAGTCTCAGGCTGGCCTCGAAGTCACAGTAATCCTCCTACCTCTGCCTCCCAAGTGCTGGGATTCAAGCTGTGTGCCACCACACCCAGTAAAATATTTTGTTTATTTATTTATTTGAGAGAGAGAGAGATAGAGAATGGGCATGCCGGGGCCTTCAGTCATTGCAAACAAACTCCAGTTGTATGCTGTACCTTGTGCGTCTGGCTTACGTGGGTACTGGGGAATTGAACCTGGGTCCTTTGGCTTTGCAGGAAAATGCCTTAACTGCTAAGCCATCCCTCCAGCCCCCCAACAATTTTTATTATGAGTATGTACCAACTGTGGAATGGAATATGCATTGTCATCTACAAAGCAACTATGCCTGGGCATCCTGTGTGTTACCCAATAACCTGCTCTTAAGAGCATCAGTAATCACACCAGGGGCTGATTCCAGATGCTTCCTGGCCACCTGGGCAGTGCTAGGCTCTAGGCAAAAGGGAGACATGTTTTGTTGTTGTTGCGTTGGTTTTTCAGAGTAGTGTCTTGCTATACCCCAGGGTGACCTGGAATTCACTGTGTAGTCTCAGGCTGGCCTTGAACTCATGGGAAGTCCTCCTACCTCAGCCTCCCAAGTGCTGGGATTAAAGGCATGTGCCACCAAGCCTGGCTGGTTTTTTAAAATATAAAATTTGTTTATTTATTTGCAAAGAGGAGAGAGAGAGAGAGAAATATGGGCACATCAGAATGAACTTCAGATATATGCACCATTTTGTGCATCTGTCTTTACCTGGGTACTGGAGAATTGAACTCAGGCCATCAGGCTTTGCAAGCAAGCACCTTTAACCCCTGAGCCATCTCTCCAGTCCCAGAGACTGTTTTCCTCAATAGTAGCTCTGCTTAAACCCACAGCTGCTCCTAGAATTTCTGGAACATTCTGTAATCCTCTAGCTTTACAATCTGTCAAGAGGAGCTGGAGAGACGGCTTAGTGGTTAAATGCTTATCTGTAAAGCGTAAGGACCTTGTTCAAGGCTCGATTCCTCAGGACCCACATAAGCCATATGCACAAGGTGGCACACGCAGTCTGGAGTTCGTTCACAGTGGCTGGAGGCCCTGGTGTGCCCATTCTCTCTCTCTCTCTCTGTTGCTCTCAAATAAATAAATAAAAATAAACAAGAAATTATTAAACACAATCTGTCAAGGGTCAGTTGGGGGACAGGTGGCACTGCTGTGCCTACCGCAGTTACAAACAGGGATGGACTAGATCAACAAAAACACACAGGGAAGGGGGCTGGGAGACGGTTCAGTGGGCAAAGGACTTGCTGCACAGAGATGAGGACCCGACTTCCATAACCAACGTCCACATAAAACGCCTTATGCGACGACGACGGGAGCCTGGAATTCCAGCACTGGGGAGGTGGGGACAGGAGGATCCCTGGGGCTCCGTCTAGCTGAATCAGTGCGCTGCAGGTTCACTGAGAAACTCTGTCTCAAAAAATAAGGCTCACGGCCTGGCTTCCATTCCCCAGGACTCACGTAAAGCCAGATGCACTAAATGGTGCATGCGTCTGGAGTTCTTTTGCACTGACAGGAGGCCCTGGAGTGCCCATACTCACTCACTCGCTCTGTCAGCCTCTCTCTGTGTCTCTCTCAAATAAAATATAAAGAAATAAGGTAGTAGGCTGGAGAGATGGCTTAGCAGTAAAGGCAATTGCCTGCAAAGCCTAAGAACTCCTGTTGGACTCCTCCAGGTCCCACGTACGGATGCAAGTGACGCAAGTATGCAATGCCCCACATGCCCACAAGGGGGAGCACGCGTCTGGAGTTAGTTCACAGCTGCTGAAAGGCCCTGGTGCGTCTATTCTCACTCTGTCTCTCTCCCCCTCTTTCTTTCTCATCAAAAAAGAAAGAAAGAGAGAAGAGAGAGAGAGAGAAGAAGAAGAAGGAAGAGAGAGAGGAAGGAGAGAGAGGAAGGAAGAAGAAGAAGGAAGGAAGGAAGGAAGGAAGGAAGGAAGGAAGAAAGAAAAGAGAGAGAGAAGGAAGGAAGGAAGGGAAGGAGAAAAAGAAAAGAAATAAGATGGAGAGAGTTTGAGGATGATACTTGGCTGTTGACCTCTGGCTTCCGCCTGCACGCATTCACTCACATGTACACACACACACACACACACACACACACACACGATACAGGGAAGAGGATGGGAAGCATTATGTGGGTCTCAAGACAGCAGAGGGGGAGGGAATGAGGTTTACTCCTGGTTCTACCACTTCAGCATGCTGTGCTCTCTGACAAGCCTTATCCCGACTTAGCTTCTCTTACCGTGCTGACCACAGGCCATTGTTTTGGGTCAGCCAAAAAAAAAGGTACCTGGTACATCACAATTGCTAAACAATTGGGGGAGGGTTATTGTCATTGTTATTATTGACTTAAGAGGCAGGATTGGGGGCTGGAGAGATGGCTAAGTGGTTAAAGCACTTACCTGCAAAGCCAAAAGACCCAGGTTCAATTCTCTAGTACCCACGTAAAGCCAGATGCACAACATGGCACATGCATCTGGAGTTCATTTGCAGTGGTTGGAGGGCCTGGAGTGCTCATTCTCTCTCTCTCTCTCTCTCTCTCTCTCTCTCTCTCTCTCTGATTACAAATAATTAAATAAAAATTTAAAAAGAGGCAGGATTTGTAGCCTGCAAGCATCTAGGAAGCTATTTTGGCATTGGGTGGCCCCTTGGGGTCTCAGTGTGTGGCGGTGGGATGGTTGGATATTCCTGATAATGTCTGGCATGTGGGCAGGGGTAACTAAGCTTGGAGTTCAGTGATAGCTCCAAATGTTACGAACTGAAATGACATGAGTGTGATCCTGCCCAGGATACCATTTCAGCGTCCTGAGGTCTCCACTATGCAGGCATGAGCTGTTGATCATAAGGAGATCTGGGAGTCCTAAGTAAGGTAGGGGTCAGTCAGGGGCATAACAGGGCAGTGGCTATTTCTGAGTGACAGGAGTATTTTCCTAGTTTAACTGTTCAATCAGCACAGTTAACACTGCCCATGCTTTGGGTGGAGATGAGCTTTCAGGAGGATGGTGGTCCTGCTCACCCGGGGCTCTGGGCGGGGATGTGCTTTCAGGAGGATGGTGGTCCTGCTCTCCCGGGGCTCTGGGCAGGGATGTGCTTTCAGGAGGATGGTGGTCCTGCTCTCCCGGGGATCTGGGCAGGGATGTGCTTTCAGGAGGATGGTGGTCCTGCTCTCCCGGGGCTCTGGGCAGGGATGTGCTTTCAGGAGGATGGTGGTCCTGCTCACCCGGGGCTCTGGGCAGGGATGTGCTTTCAGGAGGATAGTGGTCCTGCTCTCCCGGGGCTCTGGGTGGAGATGAGCTTTCAGGAGGATGTGGTCCTGCTCTCCTGGGGCCCTGGGAGGGGATGAGCTTTCAGGAGGACGGTGGTCCTGCTCACCCGGGGACCTGGGAGGGGATGAGCTTTCAGGAGGACGGTGGTCCTGCTCACCCGGGGATCTTGGTGGAGATGTGCTTTCAGGAGGATGGTGGTCCTGCTCTCCCGGGGCCCTGGGTGGAGATGAGCTTTCAGGAGGATGGTGGTCCTGCTCACCCGGGGCTCTGGGTGGAGATGTTCTTTCAGGAGGATGGTGGTCCTGCTCTCCTGGGGCTCTGGGTGGGGATGAGCTTTCAGGAGGATGGTGGTCCTGCTCACCCGGGGCTCTGGGTGGAGATGAGCTTCCAGGAGGATGGTGGTCCTGCTCTCCCGGGGCTCTGGGTGGAGATGTGCTTTCAGGAGGATGGTGGTCCTGCTCTCCCGGGGCTCTGGGTGGGGATGAGCTTTCAGTAGGATGGTGGTCCTGCTCACCCGGGGCTCTGGGTGGGGATGAGCTTTCAGGAGGATGGTGGTCCTGCTCACCCGGGGATCTGGGTGGAGATGAGCTTTCAGGAGGATGGTGGTCCTGCTCACCCGGGGATCTGGGTGGAGATGAGCTTTCAGTAGGATGGTGGTCCTGCTCTCCCGGGGCTCTGGGTGGAGATGTGCTTTCAGGAGGATGGTGGTCCTGCTCACCCGGGGATCTGGGTGGAGATGCGCTTTCAGGAGGATGGTGGTCCTGCTCTCCTGAGGCTCTGGGTGGAGATGTGCTTTCAGGAGGATGGTGGTCCTGCTCTCCCGGGGCCCTGGATGGGGATGTGCTTTCAGGAGGATGGTGGTCCTGCTCTCCTGAGGCTCTGGGTGGAGATATGCTTTCAGGAGGATGGTGGTCCTGCTCTCCCGGGGCTCTGGGTGGAGATGTGCTTTCAGGAGGATGGTGGTCCTGCTCTCCCGGGGCCCTGGGTGCAGATGTGCTTTCAGGAGGATGGTGGTCCTGCTCTCCCAGGGCTCTGGGTGGAGATGTGCTTTCAGGAGGATGGTGGTCCTGCTCACCCGGGGATCTTGGTGGAGATTTGCTTTCAGGAGGATGGTGGTCCTGCTCTCCCAGGGCCCTGGGTGGAGATGAGCTTTCAGGAGGGTGGTGGTCCTGCTCACCCGGCCTCCGCTGTGTGTGTTCCAGGGGATGTCGTGAAGAACTACAGGACACCAGCTTATGCCAGAGTCCAGCCCATCTCTAAAGTGTTCTACACAAAAAACAGCATCTTCCACATTCCGCGGCGGAAAGACCAGCTCATGTGAACTTGTGCTGGGAGCAGCCTCAGTGGATTCATGCCCAGGATCTATGTGGACCCGCCAGGGAGAGATGCCTCTAGCCCGCCCTACCTCGCCTGGGTGCCCCGCTGAGCACCACGTCCCCGGCTAAGAGTGATGGACAGGAGCGGCCACGGGCATTCACATTTGGAGCACACTGTTGACCAGCCCTGGGGCTCTTGTCTGCACACAGAACGCCACTCCTTGCAAAGCTGTCTCCATGAGACTCTCACTAGCAAGGAAGTGGGCCTGAGTGCTCCTTTCCTGGGGTGAAACAATGTGGCTCCTAATACTGCTTCAGCAGGCCTGGACAGGGGAAGGCCTTGCTGAGTCCTCGTGGCACGAAGCAGACTGTTTAGCTCCCTGTTTCTGGTCTCTCTATGTTCCCCTGAAGGAATCCAGCAGAGTTGCTGGGTCGCAATGAGGCCACAGTTTGGAGAAGGCCTTGCCATTGCTGCTCCCCAGCCCCCCACCTCAGAGCCTGCAGTGGTCCGACGTCCTCTGCATTACTTACTGTAGCCCGTAAGTCCCAGTTGCTTAAACCAATAAAGATAGCTTTCTTTTTCGCCCCTTAGTCATTGAAGATGTGTTTGTCACACCAAAATCCAGTCTGCTGTTTAGTGGAGGACAACCTTGCAGGTACTGATCTAAGGGGCAGACTGCCCCCATCTGGTGGCTCTGTCACTGACTAAGGCTGTTGACTCCTTGGCATCTCCTACAGCCAATAGGGATGGGGGATGGGACAAGGAAAGGGAGACTGGGAGCATGGAGGCAACAGATCAGTTGTTCTGTGTTTCATATTTGTTCATTTACTCTAAAAGCGAGTGTGAATGGGTGCACCAGGGCCTCTGCAAGGGCATGTATGCTTTGTGCATCTGGGTTTTCGTGAGTACTGGGGAATTGGGCCCTGGCCCATAGGCTTTGTGCACCTTTAACTGCTAAGCCATCTCCCCAGCCCAAATTCAAGGTTTAACTGAGGTTTTGCTTTTTTGTTTTCTGTTTTGTTTTGTTTTCAGATCTTTCACTCCTTTTTCCCTCTAGAGCTGAGGATTGAACTCAGGGCTGTATGCACTAGGTAAGTGTTCAACTACTGAACTACACTGCCAACCATTTTATTATTATTTATCTATTTTATTTATTTATTTGAGACACAGGAGAGAGAGAGAGAGAATGGGCATTCCAGGGCCTCCAGCCACTGCAAACAAACTCCAGATGCATGCACCACCATGTGCATCTGACTTACGTGGGACCTAGAGAATCGATCCTGGGTCTTTAGGCTTTTCAGGCATACACCCTAACCGCTAAGCCATCTCTCCAGCCCCATCCTTCTTTTGTTTTCTTTCTTTCTTTTTCTTTTTTTCTTTTCTTTTTTTTTTTTTGAGGTAGGGTCTCACTCTAGCCCAGGCTGACCTAGAATTCACTATGTATTCTCAGGGCAGCCACAAACTCACGGTGATCCTTTTACCTCTGCCTCCCAAGTGCTGGGATTAAAGGTGTGCACCATGATGCCCGGCTCTTTTTTACTTTTTGAGACAGGGTCTCATTGTATAGCTTAGGCTTGCCTGGAACTCATGATCCTCCTGCCTCAGCGGCTCCAGTGCTGGTTTTCCAGATGCGAACTGGCAGAATGTCCACTCTGGCCTGGTACTGCTGACATATTTCACTTCCTCTCATGTTCTGTTGGTCAGAACAAGTCACGTGACTTGCAGGTGGCTGGCAGTGGGGTTGTGCCCTGTGACAGTGAGCCCAGGAAGGAAAGGAGAAAGGCCCCCCACATACTGTGCCCATCTTGGCCCCAGAGCCTGGTGTGGCTGCTCCGGAGCCACAGCCACGTGATGAGACCCAGCGTCCCCCTTCCGCACGGGGCTACGTCAGCATGGGAGGCTTCAAGCCACTGAAATGCATTGTGCCACAGCTCTGGAGGCTGGTGACGCCGGAATCAAAGTCTTCACGGGGCCACACGCCCTGCATTCTGTTGAGGAGTCCTTCCCTCTTGCCTCGTGCATGGCTCTGATGGCTTCCTGACTGGCTCATGGGGCTTGGCTTAGGGATGCATCACACTCCTTTTCTTAAAAATTTTTTTGTTTATTTTTATTTATTTATTTGAGAGCAACAGACAGAGAGAGAGAGAGAGGGTGAGAGAATGGGCGCACCAGGGCCTCCAGCCGCTATAAATGAACTCCAGACACGTGCGCCCCCTTGCTCATCTGGCTAATGTGGGTCCTGGGGAAACAAGCCTCGAACCAGGGTTCTTAGGCTTCACAGGCAAGCGCTTAACCTAAGCCATCTCTCCAGCCCTCACATGCCTTTTATAAGGATTTCAGCCATGTTGGATTAGGGACCACTCTATTCTAATATGACCTCATCTTTTCTTTTCTTTGTTTTTTGGTTTTTTGAAGTAGGGTCTCACTCTAGTCCAGGCTGACCTGAAATTAACTATGGAGTCTCAGGGTGGCCTTGAACTCATGGTGCTCCTCCTACCTCTGCCTCCTGAGTGCTGAGATTAAAGGCGTGCGTCAACATGCCTGGCTACTTTTTTTTGTGTATTTTTTTAAAATGAGAGGTGGGGGAAAGAGAAAGAGAGAGAGAATTGGTGCTCCAGGGCCTCAGCCCCTGCAATTGAACTCCAGACGCTTGCGCCACCTAGTGGACATGTGCGACCTTGTGCTTGCCTCACCTTTGTGCATCTGGCTTACATGGGATCTGGGGAGTTGAACGTGAGTCCTTAGGCTTCGCTGGCAAGCGCCTTAACCGCTAAGCCAATTTTCCGGCCTCTTTTCACATTTTAAAGTGTGTGTGTCAGCCGGGCATGGTGGCGCAGGCCTTTGATCCCAGCACTCTGGGAGGCAGAGGTAGGAGGATTGCTGTGAGTTTGAGGCCACCCTGAGACTTCGTAGTGAATTCCAGGTCAGCCTGGGCTAGAGCAAGACCCTGCCTAAAAAAAAAAAAAAAAAAAAAAAAAAAAAAACCCTAAAGTGTGTGTGTGTGTGTGTGTGCACATGCGTGGAGCGCACACAAGTGGAGGTGTGAAGATAACCTCCAGGAGTTTGTCCTCCCCTTCAGTCTTGCTTGAGACAAGGTCTCCTTTTTTTTTTTCCCACTCTTGTGCACCAGACTAGCTGGCCTGCACACAGCTTCTGGATTCTCCTGCTCCACCTCCCGTGCCCATAGGTGAGTTGGGGTCACAGACACGTGTGCCACTTTGTGTCTGGCTTTCTGTGGATGCTGAGGAATTGAACTTGGGCCAGCAGGCTTGCGAGCAAGCACCTTTCTTTGACTGCTGAGCCATCTCCCAGCCCCCGACCCCACATTTGCAATGACCTGTTTTCAAATAAGATCACACTGTGAGATAGTGACAGTAAGGATTCCAACATATCTTCTTTTGTTTGTTTTTACAAGGTAGGGTCTCACTCTAGTCCAGGCTGACCTGGAACTCACTCTATAGTCCAAGGCTGGCCTCAAACTCACATCAATCCTCCTGCCTCTGGCTCCTGAGTGCTGGGATTAAAGACATGTGCCACCATTCCTAGCTCAACATATTTTTTGCTTGTTTGTTTGAGGCAGGGTCTCACTCTAGGCCAGGCTGACCTGGAACTCGCTGTATAGCCCAGGTTGGACTCCTGCCTCAGCCTCTCAAGTTCTGCGATTAAAGACATGAGTGCACCCATTCTCTCTCTGTCTCTCCCCCTCTCTTCAAATAATAAAAAGTAGATGTATTTTTAAAAATAATAAATAAAATGTAGCTGCTAAAATATTTTAAAGTTATTTTTTTAATTTTTATTATTTGAGAGCGACAGACAGAGAAAGAGGCGGGGGGGGGGAATGGGCGCACCAGGGCCTCCAGCCACTGCAAACGAACTCCAGACGTGTGCGCCCCCTTGTGCATCTGGCTAATGTGGGTGCTGGGGAATCGAGCCTCGAAACAGGGGTCTTAGGCTTCACAGGCAAGTGCTTTACCGCTAAATCATCTCTCCAGCCCAAATATTTTAAATTGTATGTTGGCTGACAGTGTATATTAGACAGGACTATCTGAATTATTTTACCAAGACAACTCAGAGATGACTTATTCTGAGAGAGGAAGGAGTATATATGAGAGAGAGAGAGAGTTGAAGTTGAATCTACAGATACATGAGTTTCAGGCAAGCGCCTTAACCACTAAGCAATCTCTCAGCCCCCAAATGCACGAATTTCAGTGACAGCCTATGGTCTGTTCCCAAGGCCCAGTGTGAAGTCCAGGTGTCCAGGGACTTTGGCAACCCCCTGCAGGTCTGGCCTGAACCTTCTCTTATGACTGAGAAGTTCCCTGAATTGCCACTAGGTGGTGCGATGAAACCACACGCTATGGTGTTTGGCCTGCCAGAAACAATCCCATTGCTGAGTTGCCTGAATCTCGATTTCCTCGCCCTGTACTGTTGGATCAGCCTGGGCTCATGAGAACACAATCTTAGAGGGCAGATGGATCCAGATTTGATTCTGTCTCTGCTAGACCATGTTATTATGATTTTCACAGACCTTCCATTCATAGATCATTCCTACATCAAAAAATATTAAAGGGCTGGAGAGATGGCTTAGCGGTTAAGGTGCTAGCCTGCAAAACCTAAGGACCCAGGTTCAATTCCCTCATACTCACATAAAAGCTAGATGCAGAAAGTAGCACATGCCATCTGGAGTTCATTTGCAGCGGCTAGAGGTCCTGGCACACACATATTCTCTCTCTCTCTTTGCTTGCTAATAAATAAAAACTTTTAAAAATTCTTTTAAAATATATTAAAAATTAGGGTCTAGGATACAGCTCAGTTGGTAGAGTGCTTCCCTAGCCTGCACAAGACCCGAGTTTAACCCACAGGAACAAATAAACCAGGGGTGGTATGGCATGCCTCTTCTTAAGGTCATACTCTTCACATGCAAGACCATCTTAGGCTACATACATTTTTTTATTTTTGAGGTAGGGTCTCATTCTAGCCCAAGCTGGCCTGGAATTCACTATATAGTCTTAGGCTGCCCTCAAACTCATGGTGATCCTCCTATCTCTGCCTCCTGAGTGCTGGGATTAAAGACATATACCATCATGTCTAGCTTGATTTTTATTGATTCATTTATTATTTATTTATTTATTTAGGTTTTGCAAGGTAGGGTCTCACTCTAGCCCAGGAATTCACTATGTAGTCTCAGGCTGGCCTCAAACGTAGGGCCTCCTACGTCTCAGCCTCCAAAGTGCTGGGATTAAAGGCATGCGCCATCACACCTGGATATTTTTATTTTTATTTGTGAGAGAGAGAGAAAGAGACAAACAGAGAGACTGAGTATGGGCACACCAGGGCCTTCTGCCACTGCATATGAACTCCAGACATAGTGACACAAGCGTGCAATGTCACACATGTGCACAAAGGGGGCACACACATCAGGAGTTCGTTCACAGTGGCTGAAAGGCCCTGGTATGCCCATTCTCTCTCTCTCTGCCTCTTTTTCTCTGCTCTCCCAAAAATAAAATAATTTTATAAAAAAGATTCTAGGACCCGGGCGTAGTGGCACACACCTTTAATCCCAGAACTCAGGAGGCAGAGGTAGGAGGATCGCCATGAGTTCGAGACCACCCTGAGAATACAGAATGAATTCCAGGTCAGCCTGTGCTACAGTGAGACCCTACCATGAAAAAAAAAAAAGATTCTAGGACTTAGTGGTTAAAGTATTTGCCTGCAAAGCCAAATGACCCAGGTTCAATTCTCCAGTACTCACATAAGCCAAATGCACAAGGTGGCACATGCATCTGGAGTTGTTTGCAGTGGCTGGAGGCCCTGGGGTGCTCATTCTCTCTCTTAAATAAATAAATAAATAGATAGATAAACATTTTTTTTTTTTTTCGAGGTAGAGTCTCATTCTAGCTCAGGCTGACCTGGAATTCACTATGTAGTCTCAGGGTGGCCTCAAACTCACGGTGATCCGCCTACCTCTGCCTCCCATCCCAAGTGCTAGGATTAAAGGCGTGCGCCACCACACCCAGCTTAAATAGATAAACATTTTAAAAACAAACAATCTAGAATGGGGCTGGAGAGATGGCTCAGCAGTTAAGGCACTTGCCTGCAAAGCCTAAAGATATGCAAATTGGTGCATGCATCTGGAGTTAAGTTTTCTTTGACTGGAAACCTGGCTTTTTAAAAATAATTTAAAAAAATAGATTCTAGAACAAGCAAGAATCTCAAAGCAAATGATTTTAAAACCAAGGTGAAATTCCCGGGGTATTTGATGGAGGGAGTTTCTAGATGAGATGGGATGACCCACCCACCCTAAGTGTTAGTGCACCATCCATGAGCGAGGGTCTCAGACCGTCGGAAAAGGAGGAATTAAGCTGAGCTCCAGCATCCATCTCTCTGCCTCTTGACTATGAACGCAGTGTAACCAGTTGCCTCAATCTCCTGCCACCAAGCTTTCCCTACCTTTAAACTGTGAGCCAAAATTAAGCCTTTTATCCTTATGGCTCAGTGGATAAAGATGCTTGCTTGCAAAGCCTAACAACCTGGTTTCGATTCCCCAGGACCCACAAAAAGCCAGATACACAAAGCTGTGCATGTGTCTGAAGTTTGTTTGCAGTGGCTAGAGTCTGGAATGCCCTTTCTCTCCCCCCCCCCGCTCCCACATACACTCTCTCTCTCTCTTTGCAAATAAAAAAATGTTTAAGTGCTGGAGAGATGGGTTAGTGGTTTAGCGCTTGCCTGTGAAGCCTAAGGACCCCGGTTCGAGGCTCGATTCCCCAGGACCCATACTAGCCAGATGCACAATGGGGCACACACATCTGGAGTTCGTTTGCAGTGACTGGGAGACCCTGGCGCACCCATTCTTCTCTCTCTCTCCCTCTTTCTCTCTCTGTCTGTTGCTCTCAAATTAGTAAATAAAAATAAACAAACAAAATTAATATATATATATATATATATATATATATATATTTAAAAATGCTTTCACCAGAGTATTTGTCACAACAAGAAAAGTAACATCTAGGTTGGAGAGATGACTCATCAGTTAAGGTGCTTGCCTGCAAAGCCTAATGACTCAGGTTAGATTCCCAGTACCCACATAAAGGCAGATGCGCAAAGTGGTGCCTGCAATGCGCCTGGACTTCACCTGCAGTGGCTAGAGGCCCTGGCATGCCCTATCGCTCTCTCCTTCTCTCTCTCTTCTCTCTCTCTCTCTCTGCTTGCAAATGAATAATTTTTAAAAATATTTTTAAAAGGTGCTACATGAGCTACTGGGGGAAAGTGCCCAACATCTGTCCAAGCAACTCAAAGTCTAAGCGACTCAGAAGCAAACAACCTGATGTGACGCTCACACAAGTGCAATAGTGGCACACAGCCATGGTGGGTAACCAACTGCTCTTGGATTGGCTAACAGATCCACTCAGTGGAAAGGAAACCATATCTGGAACTGGGAAACAAGTCAGAATCATATCCAGATAATGATTCTGCTTTCCATTGTCAAGTTCCCACTAGCCTTGGGCTATAAGAGGGTCTACATCCTTTAAATTCTCTCTAAATTAATAATGGTTATCCCATTTAACTGGTGCTGACTTCAATCTCTATTGGAGAATCTGCTTCTCTTTTTCATATGGGAGCTGGACCTGACGAGATAAACGACCCAGCGCACTTCACCCTGACCCCAGCTGAATCCACAGAGGAACTGGGGAAATGAGCAAGAGTGCTGCTTTCTTGGTGAACCTGATACCAGCACAAGGGTGAAGGAGATAGACCCTGAGGACACTCAACACCTACCAAACCAGAGATCCAGAGGCTCCTAAGTGCCCATCACTGAAGTAGACTGAAAATGCTCCCAGCATGGCCCAGGAAATTTTGTGGAAAAGGGGATGGAAAGATTGTTAGTCACAAGTTGGAACATTTTGCACAGAGACATTGCCTCCCCCCCCCCCATAATACATGACCCACAATCCCCATGGGGTTGACCTGCAACCTCAATGAGGAAGGCCTCTTCAGAAAAGGGGCAGGGAGGAGGGAAAGGATGGTACCAACATTTGTTGTTTATATACTAAATATGTCCATATCTAATAAAAATAATGAAAAAATAATAAGTTACAAATAATAAAAAAGAAAAGTAACATCCAAACTTATTTGTGAATTGCACGCTTGATGGTTTGGAGCCTTGGAGACTGGAAAGTTTCTGCGTGCAGTGAACCATGTCTCAGAAGACGGTTGCCAAATCCCTGCCATCTCCCCCTAAATCACAGACATGAGCTGCAAAGCACCTTAACAAATCTCAGAGGTGAGCTGGACATTTGGGGAAGATGGTCTCTAACCATTTCTTTCCTTCAGTCAGGTCATAATCCTAGATGCCAGACTGCTATCATTTGGATCTGGAGTGGCCTCCAAAAGTCCCCATGTTAAAAACTTACTTGGCCTTGCTGGGCGTGGTGGTGCACACCTTTAATTCCAGCACTCGGGAGGCAGAGGTAGGAGGATGGCTGTGAGTTTGAGGCCAGCCTGGGATTACAGAGTGAGTGTCGGTTCAGCCTGGGCTACAGTGAGACCCAACCTTGGTGGGGGGTGTGGGAAACCACGTTGGCCTCTCACCCTGATGTGTTTGGGAGGCATCTTGAAGGAGCTGAGCCTGCTTGGAGGTCACTGTGGGCACGTGTTAGAAGGGGTTGCTGGGAACCTGCCCCTCTGTCTCTCTGCATTCACCCAGTAGGTGAGCAGTGGTGCTTATACCACACCCCCTCTCTGCCACAGACCCAAAAGCCAACTGTCAGGCTGGAGAGACAGCTCAGTGGTTAAGACGCTTGCCTACAAAGCCTAAGGACCCTTGTTCGACTCTCCAGATCCCATGTAAGCCAGACGCACAAAGGTGAGGCAAGCGCAAGGTTGCACATGCCCACTAGGTGGCGCAAGCGTCTGGAGTTCGATTTCAGTGGCTGAGGCCCTGGTGTGCCAATTTTCTCTCTCTCCTTCTGTCTGTCTGTCTGTCTCTCTCTCTCTCTAAAAATAAAAATAAAAAAATTTAAAGCCAATTGTCTGAAAGCCCTGAAACCCTGAATCAAAATAAACAATTCCTTTTTTATGATGGTCTTGCGTGTCCGTCACGATGACAGACGACTGATCAACAACACAGGCGTGTGGTCATCACGTCAAAGTCACCCTGTCCCCGATCTACTAAGAAAAAGAAGCAAGTCACAGACACATGCATGTGGTATGATATAGACTGCAGTTTTTAAGGTTCACGCGTGATACTCGCGCAGAGGGGCTGCGGGGACACAAGAAGCTGGGGGGTCACGTGTGTCATTGCTCCTGCAGGGTGTGCTTCCGTGTGCACAGCGAGGCATGTTCCTGTGCTACTTGAGTAAAGAAAGGCCAATGGGGGAGGGGGGCAGGGAAGCAAGCTGTACGAACACGGGCACCTTGGATACAAGTAAGATGCCAAAATCCTTGGGGCTGCAGAAAGATACCAAGATTCTCCCGGCTGGAGACGTAGCTCAGCTGGTGGAGTGCTTGCCTGGCATACACCAAGCCCGGGCTTTGATTCCAGCGCTGCACAAACCAGGCGGTACATGCCTGTGACCCTGCCACTCGGGAAGCGTAGACAGGAGGAGCAGAAGTTCAAAGTCATCCTTGGTTTCATAGGGAGTTCAAAGACAACCTTGGCTAGAGGTCCTGTCTCTCAAAAAAAAAAAAAAAAAAAAAAATCCTGGTCAGCCAGTGGGGCCTTCGTCGCACTAGAACCTTCAAGGAGTTCTAATACTCGCTCTGGGGACAAATGCAGATGTTGCAATGGAAGCTTGAAGTATGGGGCTGGGTGCACTCAGCCAGGCTCTGGGTCAGGACAGGACATGAAGATAGATAGAGCCATGGCCCTGAGGGAAAAAGAAAGGGAGAGAGGGAAGGACGGAGGCGGTGTGATGGGCAGGGGAGAGCCATCTTACTGGAGCTTTCCATACAAGGTTGGCACAAGATGCCAGATAATGTATGGTGTGCAAAGACTGACTCTCTCCTCATAGTGGTGGGAATCCTCCCTCAAGGGATCATGGGCAGGGGTGTGGGCTCTGGTCAGACTGGAGCACAGACATTGAGGACTCGGGTGGGTTTACCAGGCTGGCTGAGTTAAAGAAGAGCGATGTGGATAACGGGAAGAAGACCAGATTGGAGTGGCCTTCATCCTTCATCCCTGTGAGAGGCCACCAGGGCCTGGCCCCAGACAGGAGGGGTCTTAGTCTTTAAAACAGTTGATAGTCCAAATCATGGAGTGCCATTGAGATCTTGACATTTCTGCTCACTCTTGGAAAACAGGGTTTTCCTCATGAAGAGTGACAGCTGATGTGGGTCCCCCAGTGGCAGGGCTCAGCAGGCACCAGCGAGGTTGGGTGGGGTCAGGAGGCATAAAGGCGCCCTGTCCTCCCAACGTGGCTCAAGGCAGAATTAACTCAAGTGGACAGTGAAAGCAGCTGGACCAGTCTCAGCTCCTGGGTATGCAGACAATGCAGACAGCCTTTCGGGCCTGGCGGAGCCATTTTATTTAGAGGCCAGGAATGGCTTAAAAAAAAACAAAAAACTGCGCCCTCGTATCTAGGAGCGGTTGCCTTTCCTTCTCCTCTTTAAGCCAATAGACTTTTTGCGGTTGCTGAAGGCTCTTGAAGACTGTAGTTTAAATTCAACTGGGAAGTGGTCACTGACGTCCAGGGCCTATGAGGAGAAATGAGAGGTAGATGTGGGGATTAGGAGAAGCCTGGGATGTGCTTCCATTTTAGTTATTTATTATTTTTTAATTTTAGAGAGGACAGACACACACACACACACAGAGAGAGAGAGAGAGAGAGAGAGAGAGAATTGGAGGGCCAGGGCCTCAGCCCCTACAACTGAGCTCCAGATGCTTGTGTCACCTAGTGGGCATGTGTGACCTGGCACTTGTGTAACCCTTTGTGCGTCTGGCATATGTGGGATCTGGAAAGAGAGCAAACATGGGTCCTTAGGCTTTGCAGGCAAGTGCCTCAACTGTTAAGCCATCTCTCCAGTCCCCCATGCTATCATTTTAGTGATGAGCAAATTCAGGAGTAGAGAAGGAATATGAGGTACTAAAAGTCTCTCACTGGAAGTGGTGAATATCACCCTTGGTTTAGGCCCATGTAAAAGGCAGGTCTGGGCTGGAGAGATGGCTTAGAAGTTAAGACACTTGCCTGCAAAGCCAAAGACCAAAGTTCAATTCTCAGGACCCACATAAGCCAGATGTACAAGGTGGTGCATGCATCTGGAGTTCATTTGCAGCAAGTAAAGGACCCTGGCATGTCCATTCTCTCTATTTTTCTCTTTCTCTCAAATAAATAAAATAAAAGTTTTTTTTTTAGAGACAGGTCTTCAAATCACAGAACTGTACATTTGTGTGTTTGTGTACTTGCGTGTGTGTGTACACATGTGCATGAGTGCGTGTGGAGGCCAGACGATAATCTTATGTATGATCCTCAGGTATGACATCCACCTTTTAAAATTATTTATGTATTTATTTACTAGAGAGAGAGGGAGAGGGGGAGAGAAGGGGCGCGCCAGGGACTCCAGCCGCTGCAAAAGAACTCCGTATGCATGTGGCATCTGGTGCATCTGGCTTGTGTGGATCCTGGGGAATCACATCCGGGTCCTTAGGCTTTGTAGGCAAGTGCCTTCACCATTAAGCCAGCTCTCCAGGCCCTACTTTTTTTTCTCTTTTTTTTTTTTTGAGACAGGATCTCATTGGCCTGGAACTCACCTACTTATGCTAGACTAGCTGACCAGCAAGATCTAGAGAGCCACCTGTGTCTGTCTCACCAGTTCTGGGATTACAGGTGCATGCCACCACATCTGGCATTCTTACCTGGGTTCTGGGGACCGAACTCAGGTCCTTATGCTTACGTGGCAAGCGACTTTACCAACTGAGCCATCTCCTCAGTCCCAGCATCTCGAGCACAAAGGCCTAACGTGGCATCCTGAGTGGTGACCTCAAAGGGTGACTGCCACCCCCCTTTCCAGGGTAGTGGCATAGGAAAGACAAGACGGCACCCTTACCTCCTCCTCGGTCAAGTCATAAGCGTTCTGGAAGTCAAAGACACCATTCGACTTGGGAACCACAGAATTGACGATCTCTTGTCCTCGAAGCACAATCCTGGAGCCGAGGGACAGAAAACAGTATTAGAAGCCGTGGGTTTACGAGGTCAGAGCAAGATCCGGGTTTCGTGTCTAGAGTCAGTCTCCTACCTGGCCCTTGGGCCCCTGGACAACGTCAACAGCACAGACAAGGACTTGTGGGGGACGAGGAGATGTTGCAGATGGCCTCATGCCAGGCAACAATGGCTATGATAAGAGAAACCTTCTCTCCTTCATATCCTGCTCACTTCTGATAAGATTATGGGGAAATTCTCCAGTAGCTGCTGACTTGTCTTTTTAAAAAATTAATTGATTGATTGATTAATTAGCATATGTATATGGGTGCACCAGTGCTGCTTGCTGATGCAAATTTTTTTTTTATTGGCAACTTCCATAATTACAATAGTAAACCATGATAATTCCTTCACTCCCTCACTTTCCCTTCTCCATCATGTCCTCTCAATCAGTCTCTCTTTAAATAAATAAAAATAAGTAAAAAAGAAAAGAAATAGCTCAGCAGTTAAGTTGTGTGCAAAACCTGCCTGCCTGGGTTCAGTTCCCAAGCAGCCTATGTAAGCTAGACACAAAAAGTGGTGTGAGCCTGTAGTGCTGAGAAGTGACAGGAGTGCTCAGCACTGCAATATCTCTATCACAACTTCCAAGGCTCAGGGTCCATTGCAGAAGAGGTGGCGGAAAGAATGTAAAAGCCAAAGGAAGGATAGGACTGCTTACAACATGCTCCTCCAGACACAAAATGGGCCTGGATATCCATGACCTCGCAGTGCCTAGCAATACCTACATAAGACCCTCATAATAGGAGAAAAAGATGATGACATCAAATTAAAAGATAGACTAATGGAGAGAAGGAGGGGATATAACAGAGAGCAGAGTTATGAAGGGGAAAGCAGGGGAGGGGTGGGAAATACCATGGTTGTTTGTCGTCTGTAAGTATAGAAGTTGTCAAATATATATATATATATATATATATATATATATATATATATATATATAAATTTAAGAGCCGGGCATGGTCGCACAGCCTTTCATTCCAGCACTTGGAAAGTAGAATGAATTCAAGGCCACCCTGAGACTCCACAGTGAATTCTAGGTCAGCCTGGACTAGAATGAGAACCTACCTCGAAAAAAAAAATTTTTTTTTCTTTTTTTTTTTTGAAGTAGGGTTTCACTCTAGCCTAAGCTGACCTGGAACTCATTCTGTATCCCAGGCTGGCCTCAAACTCACAGTGATCCTCTTACCTCAGCCTCCCAAGTGCTGGGATTAAAGGTATGCACCACCACACCTGGCTAGCTAAAAGTAATTTATTTAAATAATAAGTTAATAGGCTTAAAGAAAAGTAAAAAGAGGGACCGGGAGATGGCTCAGTGGCTGAGTGCTTGCTGTGCAAGCAAAAGGGCCTATGATGGCCTGAGACTACCTGAGTTCAATCCCCAGCACCCATGTAAAAAGCTAGGCTTAGGGCTGGAGAGATGGCTTAACGGTTAAGGCTCTTGCCTGCAAAGCCAAAGGTTTGATTCCCCAGGACCCACGTTAGCCAGATGCACAGGTGGAGCATGCGTCTGGAGTTTGTCTGCAGTAGCTGGAGGCCCTGGTGCACCCATTCTCTCTCTCAAATAAATAAAATATATATTTTAAAAAAGCTAGATAGATGGCCATGCACATCTATCAGCCCAGTCCTGTGGAGAGTGGAGGGTGGACACTGGAGAGTCACTGGAGCAAAAACTGCAACTCCAGGTTGAGAGAGAGATTCTGCCTCAAGAAAATATGTAGATGAGCGAAATAAGAGGACATGGGACAGTCTCCTCTGGCCTCCACGTGTGTGCACAGGGCACACACAGGTGCATGCGCCACACCACCCCATAACACATGCTACACACGCACGTGCACACACATAGAAAAAACACAGCTGAGGTATTTTGCAACTATAACACGGAATGAAAATGTAGCCGTTAGCCGGGCGTGGTGGCGCACGCCTTTAATCCCAGCACTCGGGAGGCAGAGGTAGGAGGATCACCGTGAGTTCGAGGCCACCCTGAGACTCCATAGTGAATTCCAGGTCAGCCTGGGCTAGAGTGAGACCCTACCTAGCAAAAACCAAAAAAAAAAAAAAAAAAAAAAAAAAAGAAAATGTAGCCGTCAAACAGGTTCGGGGAATGGACTCTAACCTCTGTCAAAGGGTACAAAGCAGATAGCATTTACGAGGTCCTGACACCCTGCCTGAGGCGTGGCCTCCAACTCACAGCCATCCTCCTGCCTCTTTCTCCCAAATGCCGGTATTAAAGGCATGCGCCCCCACCACACCTGGCCCAGCTTTTCCAGTTCTGATGATGTGTTTCTGAGTTTGTTCACGCCATCTCCATGACTCACGCTTACTTTTTTTTTTAATTAATTACTTTTGTACTCAGCGAATACAGTCAATTTGGCACCATTGTTAGGCTCATCCATGTCCTACCCCCTCCCCCTGGCCCCTCCTTGTTGAGATATATGGGTCATGCATTCTGGAGTTACCATGGCTCACTTTTTGTGTGTAGTGCTGGGGATTGGACCCAGGGCCTTGTGTCTGCTTGGTGAATGTTCTCACACCAAGCTACGCCCCTAGTCCCCATGGCTTGACTTTTATATCAACTGTTCACAGTTTTTGCTTTGTTTTGTTTTTTGAGGTAGGGCTCTCACTCTAGCCCAGGCTGACGTGGAATTCACACTGTAGTCTCGGGGGGGGGGGGGGCTTGAACTCACAGCAATTTTCCTACTTCTGCCTCCTGAGTGCTAGGATTAAAGGTGTGCGCCACCATGCCCAGCTTACAGTTGTTTTTGTTGTTGTTTTTCTGAGATAGCCCAGGTCGACCCGGAATTCACTATGCAGTCCCAGGCTGGCCTCGAACTTGCAGCGATCCTCCCGCCTTAGCATCCGAGTGTGGGATTAAGGGTGTGTGCTACCATGCTCCCTAGTGCTGGGATAAGGGCATGTGCCACCATGTCTGGCTCCGCACTCTTCACATTTGTGAGAGATGTGTAAAAGGCAAGAGCAACGATGAAACATTCCTGTTTGGAACCTCCTGAGATGAGCCCAGACACCAGCGCGTCTTGGGCATCTCTGCATGATCACCAGTGCCCTACACGTAGCAGGAATTCAACAAATACTTGTGCTGGGGATGTAGCTAAGTGGGCAGAGTCCTCACCTCAATCCCTGGCACTGCGTGAACCAGGCATGGTGGTATATACCTGCAATCTCAGCATTAGGAAGGGAGAGGAGGGAGGATTACAAGTTCAAGTTCATCAGGCACATATCAATTTTAAGGTCAGCCTGAGGTACGTCAGGCCCTGTCACAAAAAGAAAGAAAGAAAGAAAGAAAGAAAGAAAGAAAGAAAGAAAGAAGGAGGGAGGGAGGGAGGGAGGGAGGGAGGGAGGAAGGAAGGAAGGAAGGAAATTGGGCTAAAGAGATGGCTTAGCAGTTGAAGTGTTTGCCTGTGAAGCCTAAGGACCCAGGTTCAATTCCCCAGGCCCCACAGTAAGCCAGATGCACAAGGTGGTGCATGCGTTTGGAGTTCGTTTGCAGTGGCTGGAGGCCCTGGCATGATCATTCTCTCTATCTGACTCTTCCTCACTCCCAAATAAATAAATAAATAAATAAAAATAAAGTATTTTAGTCAAGCATGGCGGTGCATGCCTTTAATCTCAGCAGGTGGGTTTCTGTGAGTTTGAGGCCACCCTGAGACTACATAGTGAATTCCAGCTTGGCCTGGGGTCAAGAGCAAGACTCTACTTCAAGAAACCAAAATAAAATAAAATATAAAATATTTTAAAAGAAAATTTATCTCTATCACACCCTCCAAGGCTCAGGGACCATTGCAAAAGAGGAGGTGGAAAGAATGTAAGAGCCAAAGGAAGGGGAGGAGTGCTTACAATGCTGTCTTCCAGACACAAAGTGGCCTTGATACTTATGCCCTCACAGTGGCTGACACTACCTACACAAGACCTGAATTATAGGAGGGAAAATGATGTCATCAGAATAGAAGAGACTCACAGGCAGAGGTAGGAAGATCACCATGAGTTCAAGGCCAACCCCGGGACTACAGAGTGAGTTCCAGTTCTCACAGGCCTGGGCTAAAGTGAGATCCTACCTCAAAAAAAAAAAAAAAAAAAAAAAAAAAAAAAAAAACCATATATATATATATATATATATGAGACTAGCTGGAAAGAACGGATTCAGTGGAGGGGGACTTGATAGGGGGAAGAGGGAGAACGATTATGAAATATTGTCTATATTTATGGAAATTGTCAATAAAAAGTTAAAAGATATTTGAACACAAAAGACAGACTTGGATTGAGAACATCTTGTCTGCATCCATTTTTTAGTATCATTTGTGAATTACTAAAATTACACCAGTTGTTATAGAAACCAGAAACTTTAGAACAAAACTATTTAAAGAACAAACTGTATGAGGGGGGATGGAGGGATGACTCACTGGTTAAGGTGCCTGCCTGTAAAACCTAAGGACCTGGGTTCTATCCCCAGAACCCAAGTACAGCCAGATGTACAAGGTGGCACATGTGTCTGGAGATTGTTTGCAGCAATAGGAGGCCCGGATGCGCCTATTCTCTCCCCCATCCCATCCCCCCATCTCTCTCTCTCTCTTTTCTCTCTCTCTCTCTCTCTCTCTCTCTCTCCCTGCTTGGAAATAAATAAATAAAAATATTTTTTTAAAAACTGTATGAGTGTCAGGGAGCTGCAGCTGCTCTTTGACTTCGGGAGCTGCAGGTGGTCTTTAATCTCTTAACACAAAGACCTTGTCGTAGGGCCTAGGTGAAGCAGGCGCCAGACACAGAGGCATTACCATATGGCCCTGGTGAAGCTGACCTTAGGCACGTAGGCATTGTCGAGAAAGTTTTGTCTTCTGTATATAAGCTTGTGTCTGCCTGAATAAACCTGAGCCTTGATCAGAACTTGTCTTGTCTCCATTCCTTGTGTTCTTGTCTCAGATTCATTCCCACTCCCTCCTTCGAGGCCTGTTTCGACTTGTGCCGCAGGCCAGCACATATGAGGGCTGGAGAGATGGCTCAGCAGTTAAAGGCACTTTCTTGCAAAGCCTGCAGGCCTATGTTTGACTCCCCAGCACTCATATTAAGCTGCACAAAGTGGCGCATGCGTCTGGAGTTCCTTTGTAGAGGTGAGAGGCCCTGGTGTGCCCATGCTCTCTCTCTCTCTCTTTCTCTCTCTCTTCTCTCTCTCCTCTCTCTGTCAAATAAATAAATAATTAAAAAAAAACTACAGGTGATCCCACCATCCCTTGGCATACATGTGTATAAAATCAGGCAAGTGCCTTAACCACTGGCCATTTCTCCAGCCTCCTGTCTGTACAAAATCAACTGCTTTTTAGGAAACTGATTTTCTGCACTTGTTCCGCCAGCCTACCTGTTGTGTGCGGGCCATCCTCCTTCCTTGTGACTAGCTGTTCCGTGTGGCCATTTTCCCATCACTCCTCTCTTGTTTGTCAAGGAGAAACGACAATGTGTCTGGAGACAGGACTTGACCTACCCTGCCTGGGCCCCACCGCTGGCATGGGCAGGTGAGTGGGTTGTCACCCCCCAGCTTGGCAGGACCCTGCAGAATAGGGAGAGGGAAGCCCGGGTGCTCAGGGTGCTCTAAGTTTCCACCCTGGGTTTCCCCTTTCGAGGGCTGGAACAATGATGTCTAAAAAGAAAACCAGTTCCCAAAGCCCTAAGAGGAACGAGCGAGGCCGGAGGTGGAAACGAAAGCCAGGCCTCGAGACCTGAAGCGTGATCCTGCGGGGCCCACGGCCTTCTCACCCTCCCGGGCAGCAGGCTACGCCGTGGGAACAGAACCACCGTGGGACCGGCTCTGCCCGCACGCTGCCAGCTGTGCCCTCCAAGTGCCCACACTTTCCTCCTGACGGAGGAAGCAAAAGTGAAAGTTCTTAACTCCCCCCCCCCCCCCGAGGAGACTTGAAGGTGCCACAGTTGATCGCTATCACTTCAACATGCATTCTGACATTTAGGAAGGTGGCACAGTGCTTTTAAAGGTGCGCCAGCCAGAAGGGCGTGGTGGGGCACGCCTTCAACCCCAGCACTCGGGAGGCAGAGGTAGGAGGATCGCTGGGAATTTAAGGCCAGGTCAGCCTGGGCTAGAGTGAGACCCTACGTCAAATGTCTCCCCTCCAAAAAGTGTGCAAAAGCCGGGTGTGGTGGTGCACGCCTTTAATCCCAGCACTGGGAGGCAGAGGTAAGAGGATCGCTGTGAGTTCAAGGCCACCCTGAGATTTGGTAGTGAATTCCAGGTCAGCCTGGCTAGAGCAAGACCCTACCTCGAAAAAAAAAAAAAAAAGTGTACAAGCCATAGACAGTGGTGCACACTGTAACCCCACCTCTAGGGGGGGCTGAGGTAGGAGGAATGGGAGTTCAAGACCAGCGTGGGCTACATAAGACCCTATCTTTGTGTGTGTGTGTGTATGTGTGTGTGTTTTGAGGTAGGGTCTCACTCTAGCTCAGACTGACCTGGAATTCACTATGTAGTTTCAGGCTGGCCTTGAACTCATGGTGATCCTCCTACCTCTGCCTCCTGAGGGCTGAGATTAAAGTATGTGTCGCCATGTCTGACTCTATAAGACCCTATCTTAAAAGTCAAATCAAATCTAAACAAAAATAGGTGCTGGAGAGATAGCTCGGTCAGAAAAATGCTTGCCTTGCAAAGATGAACATCTGAGTTTGGCCCCCAGCACCCACATAAAAAAGTCAGGGTTCAGAGCTGGGCGTGGTAGCTCACGTCTTTAATTGCAGCACTCAGGATGTGGATGGTAGGAGGGTCACCATGAGTTGAAGGCAAGCCTGGGCTACAGAGTGAGTTCCAGGACAGCCTGGGCTACAATAAGACTATTACTGTTCCATGCCTAAATGTATATATTATGCCCAGCAAACTGCCCTCTGACCACTTAATGTTTAAGCTCATATATTAATGCTACTCTCGCTTGGGACTAGAGAAGCTTCTCTTTTCAGATGACAGTGACGACTGGGGTGACTCAAAAGTCACCATCCTGCTAAGTGACAGTGAAGTGTCCAGCACTAAGTCTCTCTCACACCCTCCCAGGCTCAGGGACCACTGCAGAAGAGGCGCTGGAAGGCGCAGTGCTGTCTTCCAGACACAAGGCAGCCTTGACGTTCATGAGCTCACAGTGGCTGATGCTACCCACACAAGACCTGTGTAATAGGAGGGGAAAATGATGCCATCAAAACGAAAGAGAAGCCAGGCACGGTGGCGCACGCCTTTAATCCCAGCACCCGGGAGGGCAGAAGTAAGAGGATAACTGTGAGTTCAAGGCTAGCCTGAGACTACATAGTGGATTCCAGGTCAGCCTGGGCTATAGTGAGACCCTATCTTGAGAAACAAAAAACAAAAATAAATAAATTTGTTTAAATGAACAGCGACTTAGTTGGAAAGAAGATTCAGTGGAGGGGGATTTGGGAGGGGAAAGGGAGGATTATGATCATGGTATATTGTTTATATTTATGGAGTTGTCAATCAAAAGTTAAAACAAAACAAAACTCCAAGAAAACCAAATGAGAAAAAAAAAAAAAAAAAGAAACCAGTCTTGGCTGTGTGTTGGTAACCCCAGCAGTGACAAGGCAGAGCAGGGACATCCTTGGGGCTTGATGGCTGAGCAGGTGAGCCACAGGGAGCCCCAGGGTCCAGGGTTTTTGTCATCTCAAAACCAAAACGGGTCTGGAGAGATGGCTCCATGGTCAAAGGCACTTGCTTGCAAACTCTGACAGCCTGGGGTTCAGTTCCCCAGGGACCACATGAAGCCAGATGCACAAAGTGGCACATGCATCTGGAATTTGTCTTCAGTTCCAAGAGATCCGGGCACACACCCACTCTCTCTTTGCTTGCAAATATTATTTTTTTCAAAAAGGGGGCTGTAGGGCTTGAGAGATGGCTTAGTGGTTAAGGTGCTTGCCTGAGAAGGACCCAGGTTCAACTCCCAGAACCCATGTAAGTCAGACACACAAGGTGACACATGTGTATGGAGTTTGACTTCAGTGACCAGAGGTCCTGACACACCAATTTTCTCTTTCTCTCTCTCTCTCTCTCTCTCTGTCTGTCTATCTCTCTCCTCTCTCACTCCCCCTTTAAAAAACTCACTGAGATGGCTCAGTGATTAAAGGTACTTATTTGGGGAAAAAAAAAAAAAACAGGGCTGGAGAAATGGCTCAGTGGTTAAAGGCACTTGCTTGCAAAATGTGCAGCCCAGGGTTCAGTTTCTCAGTACCTACATAAAGCCAAATATGCAAAAACACAAGTGTTTGGAGTTCATTTGCAGTGGCAACAGGCCCTGGGGTGCCCATTCTCTCTCTCTCTCTGTCTCCTGGAAGGAAGGAAGGAAGGAAGGAAGGAAGGAAGGAAGGAAGGAAGCAAGGAAGGAAGGAAGGAAGGGAAAAAACAACCCCAAGTGGTGTCTGTCGAGGTTTATTTCTGGCCTTCACACACATGCACACACACTTGTACACAAGTGCACATGCACACTTATAGGAAGGCACAGGTATTGTACAAATTGCTTTCATTTCTAAGGAAATGAGGAAATCATAGATATTTGCATGAAATGCGCATAGAGATGTTCCTTTGGGCAGTGTTTCTAACAGTAAGCCCTTGGTAATAACCTGCTGGTTAGTAGTGGGGATGAGGTGGGGCCACTGTGGAATATGTTGGGAATAGAGCTGGTAATATCACATGGAGGTCTTGAACACTTGCACATACCAGGCACTGAGCCAGCAGTTTGGTCTGATTTTGTTGTTCTTTTTCAAGGTAGGGTTGGGTCTCACTGTAGCCAGACTGACCTAGAACTCACTCTGTCTGTAGTCCCAGGCTGGCCTCGAACTCACAACAATCATCCTACCTCTGCCTCCTGAGTGCTGAGATAAGCGTGAGCCACCACACCTGGCCTGTGTGGATTATTTTCTTTTTCTTTTTTGGTTTTTCAAGATAAGATCTGGCCTGGAATTCACTACATAGTCTCAGGCTGGCCTCGAACTCACAGCAATTCTCCTACCTCTGCCTCCCAAGGACTTGGGATTAAAGGCGTGCGCCACCGCACCCAGCCTGCATGTTATTTAATTGACTCATATCTTCCCAAGCCAGGTACCATCATAATAAAAGAGATAACAGCATAAGTGTTCTGGTGAGGCACGATAAATTTCTCCACTGTGAAAGCAATAAACATCTACTGCTTTATCAAGAGCAGCTGGGGCAACTCACGAGAGATGCTGTGGGGATCATGTGACCCCCACCTGTTCTCTCAGGTGCCCCTCTACCAGCCATATGCAAGGACGCACAAGGCCACCTCAGGGGAGATAGACTCTACAGAGGGTAAAAGATCAAGGGACAATGGAAGCAGATTCTTTGGGGAGCCCATGCTCTGTCAGTAAGCTCTCACCCCGAGACTGAGGGAAGAGCAATGGTGGGGTGATCTCAACATAGGGAGCTCCACCTAAGCAGCCCGGGGGGGAGGGGCGTCACACAGGACGGGATGAGACGTCTCAGTGGTACGGCTGCTCTGGGTCCCCATGCTGCCACAAGCCCTCACCCTGTGGCTGAGGGAGGAGCAATCTCAACACAGGAATCATCTGCTTTAGGGGTTCCATGTTCCTGTAAATAACCCCTATTAGGCCGAAGGGTTGGCTTAGCAGTTAAGGCATTTGCCCGCAAAGCCAAAGGATCCTGGTTTGATTCCCCAGGACCCGCGTAAGCCAGATGCATAGAGGCACATGCGTCTGGAGTTGGTTTGCAGTGGTTGGAGGCCCTGGCACGTCCATACTCCCCTCTCTCTCTCTCCCTGTTTCTTTCTCTCTCTCTGACTCTTTCTCTCTCTCTTTGCCTCTTTCTTTCTCTCTCTATGCCTCTCTCTTTCTGCCTCTTTCTCTCTCTCTGCCTCTTTCTCTGCCTCTCTCTCTCTGCCTCTTTCTCTCTCTCTGCCTCTCTCTCTGCCTCTCTCTCTTCCTCTCTGTCTCTCTATGCTTCTCTCTCTCTCTGTCTGTCTCTTTCTCTCTCTATGCCCCCCCCTCTCTTCCTCTCTGTCTCTCTATGCTTCTCTCTTTCTCTGCCTCTTTTGCTCTGCCTCTTTCTCTCTCTCTCTGTCTGCCTCTCTCTCTCTGCCTCTTTCTCTCTCTATGCCTCTTTCTCTCTGCCTCTTTCTCTCCCAAATAAATAATTAAATAAAATATATTTTAAAAACTTTAAAAAAGAATGACCCCTCTCCATGTTCCCTAAGTGACCCCCATTCACCTCTGGTTCGCCAGTTGGCCAGACTGGTGTTAGTACAACAGTACTTTGGCCTGCCGGCTGAGCCCTGTCTAGGGTGAAGAGGTGTGCTCGTATCTCCGTGCCTGTGGCCACTGTGCAGGGTCACATCCTGCACAAGGGACCCGGCAGAGGGTCCTGGAATGGAACTGACTCAACCCTGGAAGCCACCTGGAGGGCACTGGCTGGTGCAGGGCCTCCTACCTGTCATAGGCACAGTTGGTGGTCTTCTTGACAGTGGTGTCCTCTTGGTCCCCAATCAGCCAAACAAACTTGGGGTCGGTCCTCAAACGGATGTTCTGCCAGGCCTTCTTGGGGACATAGCTGCAACCAGCATTGAAGTCGCCCATAAAAATGAAATTCTGAAAGACAAATTTCAGAGCCATTACCTGGTAGACGCCCTTGCATGAGCTTTCGCTCGGGACCATCAGGGTGACTCCCACCTCCCACATCGAGTCCATAAAGGGGTTTTTTTGTGGTCTGGAAATCTTGAACCCCTGATCCACAGTACACTAGAATGGGGTTCTGTTTGGCGATTAGGTCTATTGGTTTTTTGTTTTGTTTTTGTTTTTGTTTTTCGAGGCAGGGTCTAACACTGGCTCAGGTTGACCTAGAATTCACTGTGTGTTCTCAAGATGGCCTCGAACTCACAGTGATCCTCTTACTTCTGCCTCCTGAGTGCTGGGATTAAAGGCGTGCACCACCACAACAGGCTTTTTTGTTAGATTTTTAAACTTATTTGTGTGTGTGTGTGTGTGTGTGTGTATGAGAAAGAGGGAGAGTGGGCACTCCAGGGCCTCTTGAAGCTTCAAAGGAATTCTAGATGCATGCACCCCTTTGTGCATCTGGCTCTACATGGGTACTGGGAATTGAACCTGGGCCAGCAGACTTTGCCAAGTACCTTCAAGTGCTGAGCCATCTCCCCAGCCCTGTTGCTTTTTTGCTTTGTTTTGTTTTGAAATAGGGTCTCTTATAGTACAAACTGGCCTCAAATTTGATATACAGTTCAGGATGGCCTTGAACTCCTGGTCCTCCTGCCACTTCTTAAGCGCTAGGATTATAGGCATGCATTCCCACACCTAGTGATGGAGAATGGAACTTTGAAGAGGCAATGAAGGGACAAAGGATATCAGGTGATTGGCTCACTGTATAAAGGGACAGGAGTGGGGATCTGCTCAGTGGTAGAGCACATTGCAAAGGGGAGGTTCTGGGTTCAATCCCCAGTAGCACAGAAAGAGAGAGAGAGAGAGGAGAGAGAGAGGGAGAGAGAGAGGAGAGAGAGGGAGAGGAAGAAGAAGGAGGAGGAGGAGGAAGAGAAGGAAGAGGAGGAGGAGGAAAGGCGGGTGAAGAAAGAAGAGGAAAGGGAGAGAGGGCGTGAGGGAGAGAGGAGAGATTTGAACAGCGGGAAGTACACAGGAAAGACCACGTAGAGGCCACGTGGACCGCCTGCACATGCCTGGTCTGACTCAGATATTCCCTGCAGCTTCATGTGCTTTGAACCCGGTCCTCAGCTGGTGGTAACCTGAGAGGTGGAGTCTTGCTGGAGGAGGCGTGTTGCTGGCGGTGGGGCCTTAGCAGTTGTTACAGCCCAGCTTGCCCTTGCCAGATGTCAGCTCGCTCTTGCTGCTTTCTGCCAGCTTTCTGGCAAGGAGTGACGCCCAGCCTGTGCTCATGCCTGCTGTCCCCGTCATCACAGAGCGTCCCCTCGAGACTGCGAGCAACAGTAAACCCTCTCCTCCCGTCAGCTGCTTTGGCTGGGTGACTTGTCCCAGCAGCACGAGGTAACGTCAGCAGCAATGGCATTGGCCCCCAGAAGGAACCAACCCTGATCCCACACACTGACCTTGAACTTCCAGCCTCCACACCTGTGAGGAAACGGCTCTGAGTTGTTTAATCACCTATCTGTGCTATACTGGAATGGCAGCCCAAGCAAACTTAAGAGGGTCTGACTCAGTTTTCCTCTTCAGAGAAGACACCACAGATTGCAAGCGAGTCAGAGTTTTGATGAAGATTTGGTATCAGTACAGGAGGGTGTCTCCTGAGAGGGAAGAAGTTTGCCCAGCTCCACCATTCTGTTCTTAGTGACCATGTCTCTGGAATCCAGTGCACAGGTGGGTAGGAACCCAGGAATCCAGTTCTGCTATTCCCTCACATCTCTCGCCTCTAGCTTAAAACGCTGTGAGAAATACAAATTAATACCCTGGATACAATGAGAAAGAAAAATGCACTTTTCTCATTGCTGTGATAAAATCCCTGACAAAAGCAAGTTTAGGAAGCTGAGTTAAGCAAGCTGTTTCGCTATCACTATCTCTCCTGTTGTTTTGAGGTCAGAAACTAACTCCTTGGAAATTCAGTTCTTGGAAAAGAAGGGAGGAATCATGGGGGGACAGGGCCATCAGGTGAACTGTCCTGGGCTCCCAGCCAACAACAGAAACTTCCTATGTGAAAGTGTTTTTTTCCTTGGAATAACAGAATCTTCACAATCCACAGATAAAAAGGAAGTGTCAGATTTCCTTGTTTGTGCTACTGTTTGGGATGGTGCTGAGTTCGGAGTTTAGCTCAAGAACATCTCATTCTTGACCTCTGCAATCAAGTTTCCCCTGAGAAGACCTGGCACACTTGAGGACAGAGTGTCTACCCTAACTGGAGTCAGTGTCACCGAGAACACGTGTGTGATCTGCTAAGCACTCCGTGTGCCAGGGACAGCCTGGAGATCATGTTTAACATGTGTGATCTGCTAAGCACGCCGTGTGCAGGACAGCCTGGAGATCATGTTTAACTTGCATCAGTAGAAGGCACCGTGGATGAAGTCGCCTGCTCTATGCCACACGACAGGGCACTTTAAGCAACAAAGGCCAGAACTGAACCCCAACCTATCTCTTGGAAGGCCCTGTTAGGATTAATCTTCATTATCAACTTGACCAGATTTGGAATCACCAGGGATACTCATCTCTGGGTGCGACCGTGAGGGTGTTTGCAGAAAGGCACCCTGAGTGTAGACAGCACCATGCCAAGGGCGGGGGGCCAGGACGGACCAGAAAGGAGAAAGCGAGCTGAGCGCCAGCCTTCATCTCCCTCTGCCTCCTCACTAGGGATGCAGCCCGAGCAGCTGCCTCAAGCTCCTGTTGACACGCCTTTCCCACCTGGCAGGCGACACCCTGCGGCTGGGAGCCTTCCTTAACCTGCTTTTGTCAGGGATTTTATCACAGCAATGAGAAAAGTGACCAATATAGCCCTTTAAGCATTTTCCCCAGGGTTGGAGAGATGGCTCAGCAGTTAAAGGCACTTGTTGCAAAGTCTTACTGCCTGGGTTCGATTCCCCAGTACCCATGTAAGACCAGATGCACAAAGTGGCACATGCATCTGGAGGCTGTTTGCAATAGCTGGAGGCCCTGGCGTGCTCATTCTCTTTGCCTGTTTCTCTTCTATTTCTACTTGCAAATAAATTTTTTTTAAATACAAAAAAAAAAAAAAATAGAGCTTCCTCCCTGCTTACTGCTGGGGCCACTGATGTTTCTCCAGGCATGGATGCTTAATAGATTCCTAATGAATGAATGGCTTGATAATTTTTGGAATGAATGAACGAGTCCTGGAATTTACAAATAAGCAGCTATGTCCACGATTGACTCACTGTGTGCGGAACAGAGGAGGTAGGGGGATTCCCAGGGTCACGTTCAGAAAGGAGAAAAGAGGAATCTTGGAGGAGAGGGCTCAGGAGCACTTCCATATTTGCCCTGAGCTTCCTCAAACCCACAGAGCCACAAGAGCTAGCGCCGCGTCCCTGTCTTCCACGTGGGGAAACGATGGAGGTCTCGGAGAAGGGAAGCCAGCACCACCCCTCCTCCTTCGCATAAGCCAGCTGAGGGCCTGTCGTTGGCACTGCAATAATGCTGACCTCTCATGTGTTGGGTTTAGAGGAGAGGGGTAGGAGGAGAGAGAGAAAGAGAGCGAGAGCGAGAGAGCGCGAGAGAGAGAGAGAGAGAGAGAGAGAGGAAGATTGAGGCCCTAGTCAAATCATTCTTAAGTAAGAGCTTGCTTAATGCTGCAGGCAGTATAGGGAGAGGGTCCGAGGAGAGTTCTGGCAACATCCAACAGACAAAGCAAGATGTCAGCTTTCATGGGTTTCCAAGGGAAGAGGAAGAAGAAGTAGGGAGTCTTGTTAATAAGGGTCCCACCACCTGTGTGCTTATAGTCAGGCGATCTCTGATTCCCGAGCCCTAGGGGGGAAGAAAGAGTTGGCTTGTTGTGAGAGCTGTGTGGGGCGGAGACTGCAGGGTCCCAGCAGTTGGCCTGTGGGCTTTCAGTGGCAGGGGAGGAGAGGCAGAGGCTGGGCCGGGCGGGTCTGGGTGCTAACACTGGGCCTCACTCTCCTCAGACACAGTGGGACTGATGAATGCAGCCCCCTCATGGGATCATCGACAGGATGAAAGTCGCTCGTCCCTGGCGAGCCTGGCACAGTGCCTCGCATCGGCTCTCTCTCCATAAACGCCGGGAGCCCTGGGAAACGGCACAGTGTGTGAACTCCCAAGACCCACGGGGCCGCACAAACCGGCAGATTCAGCAAGAACGATGCTCAGGACTGGGGAACAGTCTAAGCTGAGGCTGTGAAGTGCTGGTGGCCTCAAGGACCAGTTTCTGTCCCTGCGTGATGGGAACTGGGCACGTGGAGAGGTCCTCACCTCCACCTTCCATCGGCGCTTCACGTCCACGTAGACATCGACCAGCTCGTCGATCTCTTTAACGGAGGCCTCAGGAGTCGTGTGCAAGGGGACGATCACAAAGTCCTTGACAGCTTAGGAGTGGGACAGAAGAGGAGGTCACACACTTTCCCCGTCAAGTGCCCACCGACACTGCTGGAGGAAACAGGCTCTCCTGTCTAAAAGGCACTGCTATGTCACGGGGGACCCCTGTCAACACAGGATCTGGCCAGTGGCGAGGTTTCAATGTTAGAATCATCACGTTACTGTTTGGCCGCTCACCTACCTGCCGTTCACAGCTAAAAGAAAGCTGGTAGTCAGTGTTCCTTACTGGCTTTGTGCGATTTTCCCCCCCTCTGTCCTTTTTGACCTTTCAAATACGTATTTTTCTCTTGGTTTATTTTAGCAAATAAAAATCGTATGTAATGGAGCATGATGGCACACGCCTTTAATCCCAGCGCTCAGGAGGCAGAGGTGGGGGGGGGGGGCGTCACTGTGAGTCCAAGGCCAGACTGGGACCACAGAGTGAGTTCCAGGTCATACTGGGCTAGAGCGAGACCCTACCTCAGAAAACAACAGCAACAAGCATCGTGTGCATTTCATGGCTGGGGAGATAGGTGACTCAGTGGATCGAGCACTGAGTTTGGATCCCCAGGACCCATGTACGGCCAGATGCATAACACAGACATCTGTAATACCATTATACCTATGACGATATGGGAAGCAGGGCTGGAGAGATGGCTTAGTGGTTAAGGCACTTGTCTGCAAAGCCCAAGGACCCAGGTTTGATTCCTCAGTACCCACGTAAGCCAGATGCACAAGGTGGCACATGCATCTGGAGTTTGTTTGCAGTGGCTGGAGGCCCTAGTGTGTCCATTCTCTCTGTCTGTCTTCTCCCCCCCTTCTTTCCCCCCGTCTCAAATAAATAAATAAAATATTAAAAGAAACAAGGGTTGTAGAGATGGCTAGTGGCTAAGGTGATTGCCTACAAAGCCTAATGACCTAGGTTCCATTCCCTAGTACCCAAATAAAGCCAGATGCACAAAGTAGTGCATGCATCTGGAGTTCCTTGCAGTGGCTAGAGGCCCTGGTGCACCCATTCTGTTTCTCTCTCCCCCCTTCTCTTTGCTGGCAAATAGATAAAAATATATTTTTAGATGGGATGACAAGCTGGGTGTGATGGCACGCTCCTATAATCCTGGCACTAGGACAGCTGAGTCAGGACAATCATAGCTTTGAGGCTAGCCTGGGGTACATAGTGAGTTCCAGCCCAGCTTGAGCTATATGGCAATAAGAGCCTGTCTCAAAATTTCAAAACAGGGCCAGGCATGGTGGCGCACACCTTTAATCCCAGCACTTGGGAGGCAGAGGTAGGAGGATCACCATGAGTTCGAGGCCACCCTGAGACTACATAGTGAATTCCAGGTCAGCCTGAGCCAGAGTGAGACCCTACCTTGAAAAACAAAAAGCAACAACAGCAACAAAAAAATTCAAAATAGGGCTGGAAAGATGGCTTAGCAGTTAAAGCACTTGCCTATGAAGCCTAAGGACCCACGTTTGACTCCCAAGATCCCACATAAGCCAGATGCACATGGTGGCACATGCATCTGAAGTTTGTTTGCAATGGCTAGAGGCCCTGGAACACCCATTCTCTCTCTTTCTCATAAATAAATAAAATAAATGAAAACATCCAGCCAACCCCCTCCATGCATAGCCTTTGTGGGGTGTCTGAAAACTTTCCCCCACCAGTGGGGCCTGAATGTAGACCTGGGGGGACCTGGGTACTATGCCTTGTCCTCCTGCCAGTAGGAACTGTATCTAAGCAGCCCTCCTGGGGCATCCTTCACTCTCTAACTGGATTCCAGTCCTGCCTCACTGGGGGAGGTTGTGGCGTGGTCACAACCCCAGTCCCATAGTGGGGAGCTGGGACTGTGCTAGACCACTGGCTGTCTCCGGGAGCCCAGGCCTGTCCCGCAAAGGCCCTTCTTCCCCATCTCTGAGCTGCTCCTTCTCTACGCTCCCAACTAGAATGGCCTTTCTCCAGCCATCTGCATGGTTGGCTGCATCAGGCCACAGCCCAACGTCCACCTGTGATGGCCAGCCATCCCTGGTCACCTCTAAGTGTCCCAGGCTCCTCTATCCAGTGTGTCCTGCTTACTTTCTTCACGTTCTGACATCGCTCTGTTCTGACCTTGAGCCTTGGGGACGCGAGCTCCAATCCCTCCTGACTGCTAAACCCAGCACAGCGCCTGGCCTGTTGGAGGTGCTCAAAAACACTTATTGATTGAACACATGAACGAATGGCCCCTAGATAAATCCATGGATAAAGTAGCTAACTCATTAATCTTCCATCCCAGAGTCCACGGGGACTGTCACACCCCGGGGAGACAGGAAGGGCAAGGAAGCATGCAAGGGTGGGAAGTTGGGGACTCAGGACAGACAGGTTTGTCCTGCGGCTCGTAGAGCTTAACTCTCTTTGGGAGGAATAATTACATGGCGATGCAATGGTGGATCTCCTGATGGTCAGCCACAAGGAAATTGTGCAGTGACAACAGTATTCCTGCACGTGCTCTCTGAAGGACACTCATTGCGATCTGTACCCACCTCCTTCTCTGTTTAGATTGTGAATTTCCACACCTCCCCCATATTTGTTCTCCTAAGGTACTCCTCCCCTGAGTTAATTAACCATGGGCCAAAATAATTAAAGCCACAGTTCAGGATGTTAGGCTGATCTGGTATAGATATAGATGTAGGCTGTACTATAACTGCATAAATTTATTATTTTTAAAAATAATTTATAGCCGGGCGTGGTGACGCACGCCTTTAATCCCAGCACTCGGGAGGCAGATGTCACAGGATAACCATGAGTTCAAGGCCACCCTGAGACTACATAGTTAATTCCAGGTCAGCCTGGACCAGAGTGAGACCCTACCTTGAAAAACCAAAATAATAATAATAATAATAATTATTATTGTTATTATTAATTAATTTATTTATTTGAGAGAGAGAAAGAATGGGCACGCCATGGCCTCTAGCCACTGCAAACGAACTCCAGATGCATGTGCCACCTTGTGCATCTGGAGAATTAAACCTGAGTCAAGTGCCTTAACTGAAAAGCCATGTCTCCAGCCCACTTATTATTTTTTCTTTGTCTCTCCTACCACAATATACTTCACAAAGGCAAAATCTCGTTAGTCTTCTCTGGTGCCCTCCACAGAGCCTGGCACATAAGAGGTAGTAAAATAAATAAATAAATAATACAAAAAAACCCTTGATTATATATGGGTTGCAGTTTGATATTTTATTATTACTATTATTGTTGTTGTTATTGTTTGTTTTTTGAAGTAGAGTCACAACAGCCCAGGCTGACCTGGAATTCACTATGTAGTCAGTGTGGCCTTGAACTCACAGTGATCTTCCTATCTCTGCTTCCAGAGTGCTGGGATTAAAGGTGTGCTTCAAATACCCAGCTGCATACCAATTTTTTAAAATGTATTTATTTGTGAGAGTGAGTGAGAGAGGGAGAGAGAGAGAAAGATAGGCAGATAGAGAATGGGCGTGCCAGGGCCTCCAGCCACTGCAAACGAACTCCAGACACATGTACCACTTTGTGTATCTGGCTTCCGTGGGTACTATGGGTACTGGAGAATCAAGCCTCAGTCCTTAGGCTCTGCAGGCAAGCGCCTTAACTGCAAAGCCGTCTCTCCCGCCCTGCAAACCAGTTTTAATCCTTTGCATATGTGTGCTTGCACTTGTGTGCGTGCCTGTGTGTGGAGGCCGGAGGACAACCTTGGCTGTCATTCCTCAGCCACCACCCACCTTTTTTTTTTGAGATAAGTCTCTCACTGGTCTGGAGCTTGAGAAGTAGGCTAGACTGGCGGCTAGTGATCCCCAGGGATCAGCATGTCTCCACCTCCCCAGTGCTGGGATTTCAAGTGTGTGCCCACTATGCCCGGTTTCTATTCATGGGTTCCGGGGGTGAGGCTTAGGCCTTCATGCTTGCAAGACAAGCGCAGCCCCCCAATTCTGATTCTTGACACTTTAAATAGTTTTCTTTTCAGCCCTGAGGCTGGAACCTGAGGTTTGTGCATGCTACGCAAGTATTCTTCTACTGAGCTATATATATATATATATATATATATATATATATATATATATATGTATATGTATATATATACATATATGGGACCTTGGTAATTGGGGACAAGATGTTATTATACACATATATAGCTCAGACTGGCTTTCCAGCTCCATCTGACTTAGACTCCCGAGTGCTTGAGGTACTTTGAATGTAAAATGTCCCCCGTGGCCTCAAGTTTTGTGTCTAAGCTTTTGGAGCCCTTGGGGGCTGAAGCCTTGCTGGATGAGGCATGTCACCGGGGATGGACCTTGAGTCTAGCCGCACTGTGTTCAGAGCTAGCTCACACTCACTGCTTCTCTCTGCTGCGGGTGTCTGAACTTGCGAGCAGGTAGCCGGGTTTCTCTCCGCCCAGATGAAACTTCCCTTCAGAACTGTGAACCCTTTTCCTCCCCTAAGCTGCTTCTGCTCCGGTGGAAGTTAACAGCTACTGTGCTATAATGGCCGGGGTGTGCCACCACACCCAGCTAATTCTTGACTTCACACTGAATGTCGTGTGGACATTAGGAAAGAACGTGTGCTCAGGCTGGAGACATGGCTCAGTGGCTAAAAGCACTTGCTTACAAAGCCTGGCTTTGATTCCCCAGGACCCATGTGAAGCCAGATGCACCATGGGGCGCATGCATCTGGAGTTTGTTTGCAGTGGCCGGAGGCCCTGACATGCACCCATACTTTCTTTCTCTGCTTGAAAACAAATACAAGTATTTGTTTTTTTAAAGAACCCAATAGCACCCTTTTAAACCTCAATTTAGGGGTGAAGAGACGGCTCAGCAGTTAAGGGGCTTGCCTGCACAGTCTAAGGACCAGGTTCAATTCTCCAGTACCCCTGTAAAGCCAGATGCACAAAGTGGCGCATGTGTCTGGAGTATGCAGTAGGTAGAGGCCCTGGTGTGCCTATTCTTTCTCTCTCTCTCTTTCTCTCCCTTTACGCCTCCCGCCTCTTGCCCTCTCTCTGTGTCTCTCATAAATAAATAAATAAATAAATAAATAAATAAATAAATAAATAAAATATTTTAAGTGCTGGAGAGATTTCTCAGTGGTTAGGGCACTTGCCTGCAAAGCTTAAGGACCTGGCTTTGATTCCCCAGTACCCATATAAAGCCAGATGCACAAGGTGGCACATGCGTCTGGAGTTCATTTGCAGTGGTTAGCGGCCCTGGTGTGGCCATTCTATCTCTCTCTCAAATAAATAAATAAATAAATAAATAAATAAATAAATAAATAAATAAATATTTTTTAAAAATTAAAAACCCCTCAATTTCCTCTAATGTAGATGGTGGATAATCCTAGTCCCCATCTTCCACTGTGCGGCAGGAAGGGCAGGAAACTCGCCACCAACTGGGAGCTCTAGGCGCACCTGGTTTGGCCTTTGTCCCCCCCCCCCCCCAGCTGTCTGCCGCTGGGAACCCACCTTGAAGGTCATGCTTGGCCCTCGGTCCCTGCCTCACTCTCTCCCTCCTGTCTGCTCAGAAGTAATGAAGCTTCTCACCACACCCAGCTGCCGTGGCCCAGACATGGGAGGGCAGGGACTTGGGCTCTGAAACCCTGAGCCAAAACAAGTCCCTCCTCGTTAATGCCGCTTATGTCAGGCGACATAATGCATGCAGGGGCTGGCGGCCTCACCAGTGTAGGGTGACTGGAACCACACCACAAAGGGCTCCCGGGAAAACGCGTCCTTGTCTCCATCCTGGTAGTCGTGGTAGAGGTATTTCTCCTTGACAGACACCAGCTTCTCCCTTCGAGAGAAAGAAGATGGGCTGGGGAGATGGCTCCGTGGATAAGACACTTGCCTGCAAAGCCTGACTCCTTGGTTTGATTCCCCAGTACCCACATAAAGCCAGATGCACAGGGTGGTACATGCGTCTGGAGTTTGTTTGCAGTGGCTAGAGGCCCTGGCGCATCCATTCTTTCTTTGTCTCCATCTGCTCTAGTTCTTTCTCTCTCTTTCTCTCTCTAATAAATAAATAAAAATTTAAAAATTTAAAAACTATTTTTTTAACAAGGGCTGGAGAGATGGTTCAGTGGTTAAGGCGCTTGCCTGTGATGCCTAAGGACCCAGGTTTGCTTCCCCAGTGCCCACGTAAACCCAGATACACAAAGTGGCGTACATATCTGGAGTTTGTTTGTAGTGGCTGGAGGTCCTGGTGTGCCCTTTCTCTCTTTCTCTCTCTCCTCTTGCTCTCTCCTTCTCTGCTTGCAAATAAATAAATGAAAATATTTAAAGAAAGAAAGAAAGAAAAGCTGATCCCACTGAGTCTACTGCTGTCTTACTTGTTTGAAGTGACGCAGGTTCCCAAGGGTCCATTAGCTTCTGGAGCCCAAACACAGGGAGGACGTTTTCCCTGCAAGCAAGGCTGAGTCAGCTCTCCTCAGTGACCAGGGCCCCGTGGATGCTGAAGGCCTGGGTTGTACCAGTTAACTGGGACACACTCAAGTGAATGTGCGGACTTAAATGAACTATGACGTTCAAGAGCCAGTTACGCTACGCCACTTTGATTTCAGACCCTGGGCCAGGACTTCCTGTGAAGAATGAAGGACTTGGGAACCAGGCAGCAATGAGCCAATGAACAAATTAGGTGTGAGGGAGCTGCTTGTAGGTTCTTGTCCGAGCCATCAATTTTTACTCCAAAGTAGGGTCTTGCTCAAGCCCAGGAATTCTCTGGAATTCACTCTGTAGTCCCAGGCTGGCCTCGAACTCACAGAGTTCCTCCTATCTCTGCCTCCTGAGTGCTGGGATCAAAGGTGTGAGCCACCATGCCTGGCCATTATTTGAAAAAAAAAAAAAAATATATATATATATATGATTTACTCATTTGAGGGAAAGAGAGAGAGAGGTAGACAGAGAAAGAATAGGTCTTTCTTTTTTTAGGGTCTCTAGCCACTGCAAACAGACTCCAAACACATGCACCATCTTGTGCATCTGGCTTTACTTTGGTGAATCAAACCTGGGTCCTCAGGCTTCACAAGCAAGTGCCTTAACTGCTAAGCCATCTCTCCAGCCCTAAAATATATTTTTATTTATTTATTTGAGAGAGAGACTGAGTGAGGAAGTGTGGGTGTGCCAGGGACCCCATCACAGCTAATGAACTCCAGACACATGTGTCACTTTGTGTCTGGATTTACATGGGTACTGTGGAGTCAAACCCAGACAATCAGGCTTTACAAACAAGTGCTTTTAACCACTGAGCCATCTCTTCAGCCCCCCCCCCCCCCGATTTTTTTTGCGACAAGGTCTCATGTAGCCAGGCTGGTTACAAAATCACCATGGATGACTTTGAACTTCTGATCCTCCTGCCTCCACTTTTCCAGTGCTGGGATCACAGCTCCCTAGCACCCAGTGTTTATAGTGCTGGGAATTGAACCCAAAACTTTGTGCATGCTAGGCAAGCGCTCTACCAACTGAGATATATCCCCAGTGCCAGAAATCATTAATTCTATAACTGTTTTGATTGATATTGAGAACTGGCTAGAGATTAGAACCTGTTTTTTAAAGCAAAGATATATGTTTTACAATTTATTTTAAGCCAGGTATGGTGGCACATGCCTTTTACTTTTTATTTATTTATTTTTTGTTGGTTTTTTTTTTGAGGTAGGGTCTCACTCTAGCCCAGGCTGACCAGGAATTCACTCTGTATTCTCAGGGTGACCTCACACTCATGGCGATCCTTCTATCTCTGCCTCCCAAGTGCTGGGATTAAAAGGCATGTGCCAGCCAGGCATGGTGGTGCACACCTTTTAATCCCAGCACTCGGGAGGCAAAGGTAGGAGGATCATTGTGAGTTCGAGGTCACCCTGAGAATACAAAGAGAATTCCAGGTCAGCCTAGACTAGAGCAAGACCATGCCACAAAACAACAAAACTAGAGCCGGGTGTGGTGGTGCACACCTTTAATCCCAGCACTCAGAAGGCAGAGGTAGGAGGATCACTGTGAGTTCAAGGACACCCTGAGACTACATAGTTAATTCCAGGTCAGCCTGGACCAGAGTGAGACCCTGCCTTGAAAAAAAAAAACCAAATTTTAAAAAAAAATTATTTATTTGCATGTGAGTGTGCATGCTTATATGCACATGGGCATGCTAGGGCCTCCTGCTATAAACAAACACCAAACACTTGCACCATTTTTTGTGTATGGTTTATTTGAGTGGCTTGAGAATTGAACCTGGGCTGGTAGGCTTTGCAAGCAAGTGTCTTCAACTGCTGAGCCATTTCCCCACCCCCAAAGAAAGATATTTTGAATCAGTTGAATTTTGACTCAATTTTCAGTGAATATAGGTCATACTTACTTGTAGAGAAAGGCATACTGTTCTTTATATGTGTTTCTTCCAAGTCGAGAGCTAATCACGTAGTTGTATGTCACGCTCCTTGAATTTCTAGAAAACGAGAATGTCACATTGTATTAGAAAGAATGACCATGTCTCCGCTGTGTCCCTTTGTGGTGGTTTGAAGTAGATACTCCCCCTGCCTTCTGCATGCTTGGTCCCCAGCTGGTGGCAGTTTGGGAGGCGGAGCCTTGCTGGAGAAGGTGTGTCGCTGGGGGCGGGCGTATGGGTGTTACAACCCTAGAACTTCCTCCTTGCCAGAGCTCAGCTCACTCTCTTGCTGTTTTCTGCCAGCTGGCATGGCACCTCTGCCCTACCGCCTTTCCTGCCATCACGAAGCTTCCCCTGGAGACTGTTAGCCAAAATAAATCCTTCCCTTCCCCCCTCCCAGCTGCTTTTGGTCAGGTGTTTTGTCCCAGCCATGCAGAGACTACAACACCCCCACTCCCAAATTCACTTATTGCTCATCTTAACTTGTAAAAGAAATATTTTTTAAATGTATTGCAAGCAGAGAGAGAAAAGAGACAGAGAGAATGGACCTGCCAGGACTTCTAGACACTGCAAACAAACTCCAGATGCATGTGCCACCTTGTGCATCTGGCTTTATGTGGGTCCCGGAGAATCAAACTTGGGTTGTTAGGCTTCATAGACAAGTGCCTTAACTGTTAAGCCATCTCTCCAGCCCTCATCTTAACTTTTGAGTCCTGTTAGAGAGGTCACCATTGACTGGGACATCTGCTTGCTTTTTTGTTCTCAATTATTTATTACCTATCTCTCATCTATCTATCTATTTATCTATCTGTCTATTTATGCATACACCAGAGTCTCTCTCTCTCTCTCCATACACCAGAGTCTCTTGCCACTACAAGAGAATGTCCTAGAGAAGTAACACCTGCTGTTTGCTGTCCCGCTAAATGCATACATGATGCCCACCAAACTGCCCTCTAAGCACCTTTTCAATATTTATGCCCATATATTAACACTAGTCTCACTCTTGGTTAGAGAAGCTTCTCTTTTCAGATGCTGGCAACCACTGAGGAGACTCAAGACTCATCAAAGTGCTGAGAAGAAGTGACAGTGGAGTGCTCAGCACTAAGTGAGACATCTCTGTCACAACCTCCAAGGCTCAGGGACCACTGTAGAAGAGGTGTCGGAAAGACTGTAAGAGCCAGAGGAAGGGGAGGAAAGCCGGGCGTGGTGGCGCACGCCTTTAATCCCAGCACTTGGGAGGCACAGGTAGGAGGATCTCTGTGAGTTCAAGACCATCCTGAGACTACAGAGTGAATTCCAGGTTAGCCTGGGCTAGAGTGAGACCCTACCTCGAAACAACAAAACAGAAAGGGGGGGTGGGGAAAAGTGCTTACAATACTGTCTTCCAGACACAAAGTGCCTTTGATATTCATGACCTCATAGTGCCTGACACTACCTACACACGACCTGCCTAATAGGAGGAAAAGATGATGACATCAAAATAAAGAGAAACTAATTGGAAAGAAGAAGGGATTCAATCAGCCAAACCAACATACTGACACCCACCTGAAATGTGACCGCATGACTAAAATGGACTGCTCTATCGACAGCTCCGAACTCACGTTTCCAGCACATCGCAGCCTTCTTTGTAGGCTGAAATGTCTGGCTCTCACTTAATCTGTCGCCAGCATGACGTTCCGTACAGTGAGCCACAGCCCTGCCTTGCGCCTTTCTTCCCCCGCCTGCATTCAGTCTTCGCGCAGCGTCTTAGCCCAGCCTCCTTTCACCGCTCTGCCCCGACCCCTCCCCTGGCGCCTAAGTGCTGCAGTGCACGCTGGTCTCTTGGGGCGCCCTCGCGCTTGACCTCACGCCAGAAGCCCACCCTTCTCCCCTCCCCCTTACCCGTTCAGCTTCTCCATCAGCATGGGGCAGATCTTGTTGTTGCTGTCCTTGATTTCCATGAGCAGGATGAGGTCACAGCGCTTGATGACCTGCAGAGAGACCGTTACCAGAGCTCGAGCCGTCTGTCACACACCCCGGAGCGCTTGGTGCGGCTCCGGCTGTGTTTTGAGTATGACACTGGCTGCTTGTCAAAATCCCTCATTTTTAGCGGGGCGTGGTGGCGCACGCACTCCGGAGGCAGAGGTAGGAGGATCGCCATGAGTTCGAGGCCAGCCTGAGACTACATAGTGAATTCCAGGTCAGTCGGGCTACAGCGAGACCCTACTTCGAAAAACAAAAACAAAACAAGACAAAAACTCATTTTGTTTGCTGTTCTGTTGCTTTGGTTTGGTTGTGTGCGTATGTTCACAAGAGCACACTCATGCATGTGAAGCCATTGGTTGACACTGTCTGCCTCAGTCGGTCTCCATCTTGGTTTTTGTTGTTGTTGTTGTTTTTTTTTGTTTATTAGTTGTTTGTTTGAGGCAGGGTCTCACTCTAGCCCAGACTGATCTGAAATTCACTATATAGTCTCAGGCTGGCCTTGAATTCAGAGATCCTCCTACCTCTGTCTCCTTAGTGCTGGGATTAAGGGATGTGCACCACACACCCAGCTAATTTAAAAAAAATCTTATTTATTTATTTATTTGCAAGTGGTGGGAGGGGGTGGAGAGGGAGAGAGAGAATGGGCACTCCAGGGCCTCTAGCTGCTGCAAACAAACTCTAAGTGCATGCACCACTTTATGCATCTGAGTACTAGGGAATCAAACCCTGGTCATTAGGCTTTACAGGCAAGCGCCTTAACTGCTAAGCCATCTCTAGCACCTCTATATATTATTTTTCTTTAATTTTATTTTTACTTATTTGCAAGAAGAGAGAGAGAGGAGACAGAGAGAGAATGGGCATGCCAGGGCTTCTAACCACTGCAAACAAACTCCAGATGCATGTGCCTTGTGCATCTGGCTCATGTGAGTGCTGGGAAATCAAACCTGGGTCCTTTGGCTTTGCAGGCAAGCCCCTTAACACTAAGCCATCTCTCTAGCCCCTATATATGATTTCTTTAAAAAATATTTTTATTTATTTATATGAGAGTTCATTTACAATTTCTCTCTATTCTTGCAAATAAATAATAATTTTTAAAAAATAAAGAATATAAGAGAGTCTGTCAGCCTGTGACTAGGGTGAGTGCAAGATCACATGATTTGCAGGCCATAGGGTTTCCTGGTCTAGGATGAAGTACACTCAAGGTTAATTTTCCTCTCACGTAGTGTGGACGGTTATGCCACCGGCCCTCTGTTTCCAGAGCCCAAGTTCTAGTCCCACCTCCAGAGGGTGGAGTCCGGGTTTCCCCACTGACCAGGGACTCAGCCTCTGAGAGGCGGCCTGGGCTGCAGGACCAAGTACTCACTGAGGAAGACTATGCTTCACGTCTGCCTCGGAGCCTCGGCGTTGGCCACGCAGCAGTCTTCCTGCCAAGTCACACCTCAAGCCAGCCTGCTGGGTCTGTCCCTGAGGACCGCCTTTCTGGAAGGAACTTTTAAAATGCACACCCTCCCATTGCATCTTCCTGCTTAGAAGGGGGTCTTCCTGTGAGAGGAAATGCCCAGGCAGCGGCTGTGCCTCAGTTTCCCATCTATCCCCTGGGGGGGGTTGTAGTCCATCCCCCTGAGGGGCTGGTGGTGGCGGAGAGAACTTGGGTCAGCGCTGGCCCTGCGGGAGGCCCGTATGTTGGCATTACTCATGAACCTCAGAAAGGTGCGTCCCAGCAAGATGGTGGGCACAGCCCGAGGGTCCCCACGTGGGAGACCATCCAATTCCGTGTGATGGAGACACAGGGCATAACATTAGAAGCCATGGGTTACCATCATGGGAAACTTCTTTTCTTTCTTTCTTTCTTTTTTTTTTTTTTTTTTTATTTTTTTGGTTTTTCAAGGTAGGGTCTAGAATGCATGGTGCTCCATCTACCTCAGCCTCCTGAGTGTTGGGATTACAAGTGTCAGTCACCATACCTGGCTTGGAAATGTTTATTTCTTTTAAAAAATTTTAAATTTTTATTTATTTTATTTGAGAGAGACAGAGAAAGAGAGAGAGAGAGAGAGAGAGAGAACGGGCACGCCAGGGCACTGCAAAGGAACTCCAGAAGCAATGTGCTATCTTGTGCGTCCGGTTTACATGAGTACTAGGGGAACTGAACCTGGGTCCTTAGGCTTTGCAGGCCAGTGCCTTAACCACTAAGCCATCTCTCCTGACTTGGAAATGTTTCTCTCTTTCTTCTTCTTTTTTTTTGGTGGGGGTTTGAGATAGGGTCTCTCTCTATCCCAGGCCTAAGTGGAACTCACTCTGTAGTCCCAGGCTGGCCTGGAACTCACTGTCTAGCCAAGGACGTGGCAGCACACGAGGTCTATGTCATGCTGTACACTCTCTACCAACCCCGTGAGAGTGCCGGCTTTCTTCTCCTTGTTTTATTCATCCACCTATCTATGTAGCCGTCTATTTTTTCTTTTGGTTTTTCGAGATGGGGTCTCGCTGTAGTTCAGGCTGACCTGGAATTCACCATATGGTTTCAGTGTAACCTTGAACTCACAGCGATCCTCCTACCTCTGCCTCCTGAGTGCTGGGATTAAAGGTTTATTTATTTATTTTTGAGGTAGAGTCTGTAGCCCAGGCTGACCTGGAATTCACTCTGTAGTCCCAGACTGGCATTGAACAAACAGCGATCCTCCTGCCTGTGCCTCCCGAGTACTAGGATTAAAGGAGTGTGCCACCATGCCTGGTATTTAGCCATCTTATTTTTTTGAGACAGGCTCTCACTCTGCAGCCCAGGTTGGCTTCAACCTCTGGATCCTCTCACTTCAGCCTGCTGAGTGCTTGGATTCTAGGCAGGCACTACTATGTTTAGCTGGGAAACATTTTTAACATAAAAGCAGAAAAGAAGGCTGGGCATGGTGGCACACACCTTTAACCCCGACACTTGGGAGGCTGAGGTAGGAGGATTACCATGAGTTCAAGGCCACCCTGAGACTACAGAGTGAATTACAGGTTAGCTTGGGCTAGAGTGAGATCTTACCTTGAGAAACCAAAAGAAAAAAAGACAAAGAAAAGAAAACTGATGTGATGGGGTGGTGATCATGCTACAAAACAGATGGAGACCTAGACAGAGAAAAAGTCCCTGTGAGAAAACCAACTTTTATGGAAGGGGACACTCTCCACTCTCAAGTGACAGGCTAACAGCACCTTTCTTCCTCATCCCTTTATGTTTTCCACATAGTTCATAATGGCTGTCCAGTAGCATTTTATTATTATACACTGGGGGATCTACACTTTTAAAATGTGTGTCTTGGGGCTGGGGAGATGACTCAGGTGGTAAAGTGCTTGCCACATAAGCCCAAGGAGTTGAGGAGCTGAGGACGCCCACACCCGTGGGAAAGCTAGGTGTGGGAGCGCCCAGTACTGGGGAGGCGGAGACACGAGGATTCCCCGGATTGTGGCTAGCTCATCCAGGCTGAATTGGTGAGCTCTAGATTTACCGAGGGACCCTATCTCAAAAAATAAAAGGAGAACGATTGAGGAAGACACCTGACATGGACCTCTGACCTCCACAGGCACACACACACATACACACACACACACGTATAAATACAGGAACATATACACGCATACATGCACACATACAGTATATCTTTATGCCTTAAAAAAAAAATCAAAGTGTGGGGCTGGAGAGATGGCTTCGCGGTTAATCTCTTGCCTGTGAAGCCTAAGGACCTCGGTTGGAGGCTCGATTCCCCAGGACCCATGTAAGCCAGATACACAAGGGGGTGCATGCATCTGGAGTTCGTTTGCAGTGGCTGGAGGCCCTGGTGCATCCATTCTCTCTCTCTCTCTCTCTGTATCTATCTACCTCTTTCTCTCTCTGTCTGTTGTTTTCAAATAAATAAATAAATAAAATAAAAAATCAAAGTGTATTTAAAAAGAATACTGCTTGAATACCCTTATATTAATGCTATTCTCACTTTTGGTAGAGAATCTTCTCTTTTCAGATGGCAAGTGACCTTGGGATGACTCAGAAGGTATCATGGTGCTAGAAAGAAGTGACCGCGGAGTGCTCAGTACTGCAATATCTCTATCACACCTTCCAAGGCTCAGGGTCTAATGCAGAAGAGGTGGCGGAAAGAATGTAAGAGCCAAAGGAAGGGTGGGACTCCTTACAACATGCTCCTCCAGACACAAAATGGCCTGGATATCCATGACTTCACAGTGCCTGACATTACCTTACACAAGACCCTCATAAGAGGAGGAAAAGATCATGACATCAAAATAAAAGAGAGACTGATTAAGAAGGGGAGGGGATATGATGGAGAATGAAGTTTCAAGGGGGAAGGTGGGGGGAGGGAGGGTATTACCATGGGATATTTTTTATAATCATGGAAGTTGTTAATAAAAATTTGAAAAAAAGAATACTGCTTGAGGAGGAAGGAATTGTTGTTGGGGAGATGAGGGTTAAAATTTATAGGACATAATGTGTCCTAATAGGTGCATGTCTAACGGATTTCACGTAAGCTGACTAGGTTACCTCATACAGTACCTGGCCCGTCCTGATTGTCAGAGTGAGCTCTGTCCCTGACTCACTGGTGTTGGTGATGTGGTCTTCTTGTTTTCATTTTTGTTTATTTTATTTCAGTTTTCTCACACTGGGGCCCCTGAGCATGCTGGGCAAGTGCTCTTCCACTGAGCCATCCCTGTCTCACGCGGTCCTCTGTGTTAGGTCAGGACAAAATGGAGTCACCAAAGACATCTGGATGGTGACAGACACCAGGAAGTGGGTCATCCACATTCTTCAAGGAACCGCCCAGCTATTATCCTTTCCTTGCCTAACAGTGCCCCCCCCAGGTCATGATCTCCTGCCCCCTCATCTTGTAAGTCACCTGGTCACTGCTCTGGTGTCACACCCTGGCTATCTTAGATCTCCCCTAAAGAAACCTTTTTTTTTTTTTAACTTGTCCCTTCCTCACCTTCCCCCCAAGTGAAGAGCCCTATAAAGCCCCCCGCCTGCAAGCCCAGGTTGGCTGTGCTCCGCTCTCGAGAGTCAGTCCTGGCAGCTGGTGCTTGTCCCGAATAGAAGCTTCCATCTTTGCCTGAGAGCGCTCTGCGGCCTCACGCTCTGAATAGCTGCCGGCGCAGTGGCTTCTCTGAGGGACACTGCGCGGGCTTCAGTCATCGGAGCACTGAGGGACTATGGGTCACCTACACCACAGAACCATGACGCCCAGGCCAAGGAGGTCGGCGTGTCCAAGGCCATTGTCCCTGCCTCGAGTGACACTGGTTCAGAGAAAATACAGGCCACAGGCTCAACCTGCCTTTCCTGAGAGAAATCTGGGTCTGCAGGCTTCCTGTTGACAGCCCTGTGCTTTGCTGAATAAGCAAGCACTCGGGTCCCCACAGCAGATTCCTGTCTCCACTGTCCTTGCCACCCCTGGGAGGGCTTCCTGCAGACAAGAATCCGCACCATCGTGGGCAGAACCAATGTCAGAATTCTCACAAGGGCAGAGGACCAGGAAAGACGTCCATTTCCTCTGGCTCCTTCCCCTCCAGTGGAGGCTCAGGGAAGAGGCCCTTGGAAAGCCCTTCCGGAGGGGGGCTCTGACGCCAAACTCCTCACCGTGTACAGGAGGAGGAGGTAGTGAAGGGTTGTGCCTGGTTAGTGTCTGATGGAAGCCAAACAAGGGCTGTCACGAGTGGGCAAGGGAGAGGGAAGCAATAGTCTAGAAAGGGCCAGAAAAATCTTGAGCAGCGAGCTGGAGAGATGGCTTAGCGGTTAAGCCCTTGCCTGTGAAGCCTAAGAACCCAGGTTCAAGGCTTGATTCCCCGGGAATCATCTGGAATTCATTTGCACTGGCTGGAGGCCCTGATGCACTCAATTCTCTCTCTCCCTCTGCCTCTTTCCCTCTCTGTATGCTCTCTTTTTTGCTCTCTCTCTCAAACAAAAGTATTAAAAAGAAGTAAAATTAACAGTGAATGAGGAAAACACCTCTGCCTGTAACCCCTGTCCCACAGTGGGGAACAGAGACCAAGGAATTGTCTGGGCTCACAAAAACAAAAACAAACAAACAACCCAGCAAGCTCCTGCTTCAGTCAGAGACTCCAGCTCAAATCAGAACAAGTAGAAGAATGATGGAATGGGACACCAGACATTCCACTGTAGCCAGCACGGGCCAGTGTCCCTCACCCCACCACAGGCGGGCAAGGGCACATACATGTGCAGACACTACACACATACACACAAGCAAAAAATTAATAAGCCAGGCGTGGTGGCACACACCTTTAATCCCAGCACTTGGGAGGCAGAGGTAGGAGGATCACCATGAGTTAGAGGCCAGCCTGAGACCACATAGTAAATTCTAGATCAGCCTGGGCTAGAATGAGATCCTACCTCAAAACAAAACATACTAAATAAAAAAGAATATGAGAGCCGGGCATGGTGGCGCACGCCTTTAATCCCAGCACACGGGAGGCAGAGGTAGGAGCATCGCTGTGAGTTCGAGGCCACCCTGAGACTCCATAGTGAATTCCAGGTCAGCCTGAGCTAGAGTGAGGCCCTACCTTGAAAGACAAAAAAAAAAAAAAAAAAAAAAAAAAAAAAAAAAAAAAAAAAACAGAAAGAAAGGAAAGGAAAGTCCTGACTTACAATGGGTTCTTAGCCAGTGGACTTTGGAGACAATACTATTTTGAGTGCTTAGCATTTGGGGTGAACTGTCACCACTCTGTTAGGCTTTAGATATATTTCGTGGGGCCTATAGCTCAGAGGAGATACTGTGTGTAAGAATGAAATCACCAGGGAACAAAACATATAGCCTCTGGGCCTGGGGAGATGAAATACTTCCTGCATTAGTGTGTAGACCTGAGTCCAGAGCCCAGCGTCCACGTAAGACAGCGGGCTGTGGTGGTGCGTGCCTGGGGCCCCCGCATTGCTGAGGCCGACTGCAGGATTCCCCAGGGCTAGCTAATCTAGCTGAATTGGTGAGCTCCAGGTTCAGGAAAGATCCTGTCTCAAAAAAATGAGATGGGGGGAGAGGCTGGAGGAATGGCTTAGCTGTTAAGGTGCTTGCCTGCAAAGTCAAAGGACCAAGGTTCAATTCCCCAGGACCCACATAAGCCAGATGCACAAAGTGGCACAGGCCTCTGGAGCTGGTTTGCAGTGGCTGGAGTTCCTGGTGTGCCCATTCTCTGCCCCTTTCTCTCACTCTCAAATAAATGAATAAATAAAATGAGATAGGGGCTGGAGAGATGGATTAGCAGTTAAGGCACTTGCCTGCAAAGTCAAAGGACTCAGGGTCAATTCCCCAGGACCCATGTAAGCCACATGCACAAGGTGGTGCATGTGTCTGGAGTTTGTTTGCTGTGGCTGGACACCCTGGTGCACCCATTCTTTCTCCCCATCTCTGTTTTCTCTATCTGCCTCTTTCTCTCTCAAATAAATAAATAATAAAATATTTTTTTTAATGAGATGGATGGCCAGGGAGGTGACTCAGCAGTTAAAGGCATGTGCTTGTAAACCCTGCTGGGTTCAACCTCACCTCCCAGTGGCCATGTAAAGCCAGATGCACAAAGTGGCACATGAGTCTGGAATTCAATTTGCTACAGCAAGAGTCCTGCATACCCATACTCTTCTCTCTCTCTCTCTCATATACTCTCTTTTTTGCTCTCTCTCTCTCAAACAAAAGTATTAAAAAGAAGTAAAATTAACAGTGAATGAGGAAAACACCTCTGCCTGTAACCCCTGTCCACAGTGGGGAACAGAAACCAAGGAATTGTCTGGGCTCACAAAAACAAAAACAAACAAACAACCCAGCAAGCTCCTGCTTCAGTCAGAGACTCCAACTCAAATGAGAACAAGTAGAAGAATGATGGAATGGGACACCAGACATTCCACTGTAGCCAGCACGGGCCAGTGTCCCTCACCCCACCACAGGCGGGCAAGGGCACATACATGTGCAGACACTACACACATACACACAAGCAAAAAATTAATAAGCCAGGCGTGGTGGTGCGCACCTTTAATCCCAGCACTTGGGAGGCAGAGGTAGGAGGATCACCATGAGTTAGAGGCCAGCCTGAGACCACATAGTAAATTCTAGATCAGCCTGGGCTAGAGTGAGATCCTACCTCAAAACAAAACATACTAAATAAAAAAGAATATGAGAGCCGGGCGTGGTGGCACACGCCTTTAATCCCAGCACTTGGGAGGCAGAGGTAGGAGGATCAACATGAGTTAGAGGCCATCCTGAGACCACATAGTGAATTCTAGATCAGCCTGGGCTAGAATGAGATCCTACCTCAAAACAAAACATACTAAATAAAAAAGAATATGAGAGCCGGGCGTGGTGGCACACGCCTTTAATCCCAGTACACGGGAGGCAGAGGTAGGAGCATCGCTGTGAGTTCGAGGCCACCCTGAGACTCCATAGTGAATTCCAGGTCAGCCTGAGTTAGAGTGAGGCCCTACCTTGAAAGACCAAAAAAAAAAAAAAGAAAGAAAGAAAGAAAGAAAGGAAATGAAAGTCCTGACTTATAATGGGTTCTTAGCCAGTGGGCTTTGAAACAATACTATTTTCAGTGCTTAGCATTTGGGGTGAACTGTCACCACTCTGTTAGGCTTTAGATATATTTCGTGGGGCCCTATAGCTCAGAGGAGAAACTGTGTGTAAGAATGAAATCACCAGGGAACAAAACATATAGCCTCTGGGCCTGGGGAGATGAAATACTTGCTGCATTAGCGTGTAGACCTGAGTCCAGAGCCCAGCGTCCACGTAAGACAGCAGGCTGTGGTGGGTGTGTGCCGTGCCTGGGGAGCCCCCGCATTGCTGAGGCTGACTGCAGGATTCCCCAGGGCTAGCTAATCTAGCTGAATTGGTGAGCTCCAGGTTCAGGAAAGGACCTGTCTCAAAAAAATGAGATGGGGGGAGAGGCTGGAGGAATGGCTTAGCTGTTAAGGTGCTTGCCTGCAAGTCAAAGGACCAAGGTTCAATTCCCCAGGACCCACATAAGCCAGATGACACAAAGTGGCACAGGCCTCTGGAGCTGGTTTGCAGTGGCTGGAGTTCCTGGTGTGCCCATTCTCTGCCCTTTCTCTCACTCTCAAATAAATGAATAAATAAAATGAGATAGGGGCTGGAGAGATGGATTAGCAGTTAAGGCACTTGCCTGCAAAGTCAAAGGACTCAGGGTCAATTCCCCAGGACCATGTAAGCCACATGCACAAGGTGGTGCATGTGTCTGGAGTTTGTTTGCTGTGGCTGGACACCCTGGTGCACCCATTCTTTCTCCCCATCTCTGTTTTCTCTATCTGCCTCTTTCTCTCTCAAATAAATAAATAATAAAATATTTTTTTAATGAGATGGATGGCCAGGGAGGTGACTCAGCAGTTAAAGGCATGTGCTTGTAAACCCTGCATGTAAAGCCAGATGCACAAAGTGGCACATGAGTCTGGAATTTATTTGCTACAGCAAGAGTCCCTGGCATACCCATATTCTCTCTCTCTCTCTCTCTCTCTCTCTCTCTCTCTCTCGTATACTCTCTTTTTTGCTCTCTCTCTCTCAAACAAAAGTATTAAAAAGAAATAAAATTAACAATGAATGAGGAAGACACCTCTGGCCTAAACACACGCACACACATATAAACACACATGCACATGCAAAAAACGCAGCCTCTGGGAGTGTGGTGTCACTTCCAGGGCTGAAGGACTTAGGGAGGTGATGGGTACCTGGTGGATTCTCGGGCTCCGTGTGTGCCAATGTGAAGAGGTGGGGGAAGTTTTGTTCCACATCAGAGCTCCCCATTAAACCATGGCATCACACAGGCATGGCACGGCTGCCCCAAAGGAACCACAACACCTAGAGGAACTTGGGTACTAGCCAAAGGGCAGGGCCATCCAGGGCCCGTGAACATCTCGGGAAGAACGGAGCAGGCTGGCGCCCCACCTGCATCCTCTGTGTCCAATAATAGCCCGACACTTGCCTCATGTCCGGCTCTGCTGAGGGCTCACGCACCTGCATTCCCAGCCCGCCTGAGCCCGGCTGGTGCAGCCCACTCTGCAGGAAGTTCAGGAAGCTAGTGACACACCTGAGTTCTCCCAGTGGAGAGGAGGGATCCGAATTCCTGGAATTTCCACCACATCTGAATCCTTTATTACTTCTGTTTGCTTGTTTATTTTGGAACAGGGTTTCATTTAGCCCAGGCTGGCTTTGTCGTAGCCCAGGATGACCCTGAGCCTCTGATCCTCCTGCGTCTGTCTCCTGAGTGCTAGGATATAGACATGAGTCACCCATCCTGGTTTATGTGGTGCTGGGTTTGAACACAGGGATTCATGCATGCTAAGCAAGTACTCTGTCCACTGACTCTATCCCCAGCCACTCTGGGCTATTAAAAAGTAATACCTGGACAGCCGGGCGTGGTGGCACATACCTTTCATCCTAATCCCAGCACTCAGGAGGCAGAGGTAGGAGGATGGCCGTGAGTTTGAGGCCACCCTGAGACTACATAGTGAATTACAGGTCAGCCTGAGCTAGAGTGAGACCCTACCTCGAGAAAAAAAAGAAGGTAATATCCGGGAGCTGTAGAGATGGTCTAGCAGTTAAAGGTGCTTGCTTGCAAAGTCCGCTGGCTTAGGTTCAATTCCTCAGTATCCACATTAAGCAAGATGCACAAAGTGGCACATGTTTTTGGAATTCATTTGCAGTGACAAGAGGCCCTGGGGCACCCATACCCACCCCTCACAAATGATAAATGAATAATACAAATTAAAAAAAAAAACATGTACAGCAAGCATAGTGGTACAAGCCTTTAATCCCAGCATTCAAGAGGCTGAGGTAGGAAGATCCACCTTGACTTCGAGACCAGCCTGAGATTACAGAGTGAGCTCCAGGTCAGCCTGGGCTAGAATGAGATCCTACCTCAAAACAAAACATACTAAATAAAAAAGAATATGAGAGCCGGGCGTGGTGGCACACGCCTTTAATCCCAGCACTTGGGAGGCAGAGGTAGGAGGATCAACATGAGTTAGAGGCCATCCTGAGACCACATAGTGAATTCTAGATCAGCCTGGGCTAGAATGAGATCCTACCTCAAAACAAAACATACTAAATAAAAAAGAATATGAGAGCCGGGCGTGGTGGCGCACGCCTTTAATCCCAGTACACGGGAGGCAGAGGTAGGAGGATCGCTGTGAGTTCGAGGCCACTCTGAGACTCCATAGTGAATTCCAGGTCAGCCTGAGTTAGAGTGAGGCCCTACCTTGAAAGACCAAAAAAAAAAAAAAAAGAAAGAAAGAAAGAAAGAAAGAAAGGAAATGAAAGTCCTGACTTATAATGGGTTCTTAGCCAGTGGGCTTTGGAAACAATACTATTTTCAGTGCTTAGCATTTGGGGTGAACTGTCACCACTCTGTTAGGCTTTAGATATATTTCGTGGGGCCCTATAGCTCAGAGGAGAAACTGTGTGTAAGAATGAAATCACCAGGGAACAAAACATATAGCCTCTGGGCCTGGGGAGATGAAATACTTGCTGCATTAGCGTGTAGACCTGAGTCCAGAGCCCAGCGTCCACGTAAGACAGCAGGCTGTGGTGGTGCGTGCCTGGGGCCCCCGCATTGCTGAGGCTGACTGCAGGATTCCCCAGGGCTAGCTAATCTAGCTGAATTGGTGAGCTCCAGGTTCAGGAAAGACCCTGTCTCAAAAAAATGAGATGGGGGGAGAGGCTGGAGGAATGGCTTAGCTGTTAAGGTGCTTGCCTGCAAAGTCAAAGGACCAAGGTTCGATTCCCCAGGACCCACATAAGCCAGATGCACAAAGTGGCACAGGCCTCTGGAGCTGGTTTGCAGTGGCTGGAGTTCCTGGTGTGCCCATTCTCTGCCCCTTTCTCTCACTCTCAAATAAATGAATAAATAAAATGAGATAGGGGCTGGAGAGATGGATTAGCAGTTAAGGCACTTGCCTGCAAAGTCAAAGGACTCAGGGTCAATTCCCCAGGACCCATGTAAGCCACATGCACAAGGTGGTGCATGTGTCTGGAGTTTGTTTGCTGTGGCTGGACACCCTGGTGCACCCATTCTTTCTCCCCATCTCTGTTTTCTCTATCTGCCTCTTTCTCTCTCAAATAAATAAATAATAAAATATTTTTTTTAATGAGATGGATGGCCAGGGAGGTGACTCAGCAGTTAAAGGCATGTGCTTGTAAACCCTGCTGGGTTCAACCTCCCAGTGGCCATGTAAAGCCAGATGCACAAAGTGGCACATGAGTCTGGAATTCATTTGCTACAGCAAGAGTCCCTGGCATACCCATACTCTCTCTCTCTCTCTCTCATATACTCTCTTTTTTGCTCTCTCTCTCTCAAACAAAAGTATTAAAAAGAAATAAAATTAACAATGAATGAGGAAGACACCTCTGGCCTAAACACACGCACACACATATAAACACACATGCACATGCAAAAAACGCAGCCTCTGGGAGTGTGGTGTCATTTCCAGGGCTGAAGGACTTAGGGAGGTGATGGGTACCTGGTGGATTCTCGGGCTCCGTGTGTGCCAATGTGAAGAGGCGGGGGAAGTTTTGTTCCACATCAGAGCTCCCCATTAAACCATGGCATCACACAGGCATGGCACGGCTGCCCCAAAGGAACCACAACACCTAGAGGAACTTGGGTACTAGCCAAAGGGCAGGGCCATCCAGGGCCCGTGAACATCTCGGGAAGAACGGAGCAGGCTGGCGCCCCACCTGCATCCTCTATGTCCAATAATAGCCCAACACTTGCCTCATGTCCGGCTCTGCTGAGGGCTCACGCACCTGCATTCCCAGCCCGCCTGAGCCCGGCTGGTGCAGCCCACTCTGCAGGAAGTTCAGGAAGCTAGTGACACACCTGAGTTCTCCCAGTGGAGAGGAGGGATCCGAATTCCTGGAATTTCCACCACATCTGAATCCTTTACTACTTCTGTTTGCTTGTTTATTTTGGAACAGGGTTTCATGTAGCCCAGGCTGGCTTTGTCGTAGCCCAGGATGACCCTGAGCCTCTGATCCTCCTGCGTCTGTCTCCTGAGTGCTAGGATATAGACATGAGTCACCCATCCTGGTTGATGTGGTGCTAGGTTTGAACACAGGGATTCATGCATGCTAAGCAAGTACTCTGTCCACTGACTCTATCCCCAGCCACTCTGGGCTATTAAAAAGTAATACCTGGACAGCCGGGCGTGGTGGCACATACCTTTCATCCTAATCCCAGCACTCAGGAGGCAGAGGTAGGAGGATGGCCATGAGTTCGAGGCCACCCTGAGACTACATAGTGAATTACAGGTCAGTCTGAGCTAGAGTGAGACCCTACCTCGAGAAAAAAAAAAAAAAAGGTGATATCCGGGACATGTAGAGATGGTCCAGCAGTTAAAGGTGCTTGCTTGCAAAGTCCACTGGCATAGGTTCAATTCCTCAGTATCCACATTAAGCAAGATGCACAAAGTGGCGCATGTGTTTGGAATTCATTTGCAGTGACAAGAGACCCTGGGGCACCCATACCCACCCCTCACAAATGATAAATAAATAATACAAATTAAAAAAAAAACATGTACAGCAAGCATAGTGGTATAAGCCTTTAATCCCAGCATTCAAGAGGCTGAGGTAGGAAGATCCACCTTGACTTCGAGACCAGCCTGAGATTACAGAGTGAGCTCCAGGTCAGCCTGGGCTAGAGTAAGAGACCCTACCTCAATTAAAAAATAAAATAAAATCAACATGCAGAACACGAAGTCAACACACACATGTGAACAGCACCCCAGACATCAGGCATGTTACCTCAAAACAACAACATCCTTGACAAAGGAAGAGAAGCAAATGAGTGGGGAGAGGAGACGAGGAAGTATGCTTCACTGACAGCCATGGAGACCGGGCTGGCAAGGGGGCACTGGGCTCCCTCACCACCCCCCGCCCTGGGCTATGCAATGCCCCATCGCCCTTCGGTGTTCACCCTCTCCGTGTGGAGAACAACAGTGCCTGGGCGCGGGGAGGATGAACGAGATTGTGAATCCAGTAAGTGGTAATTAACAAACACCAGAGCATAAGTCCACAGCCGCAAACTTCCTGAGAGCCAGACTCAGCGAGAGCGGAGACATGGTCACATATACCTATCTGAAGAGGTGACAGAATGTGCCGAGAGCTGGGGATGTGGCGTGAGAGATGTCTAAGCTAAGAAAAGGACCCACCGGGCTGGAGGGATGGCTTAGCGGTTAAGGTGCTTGCCTGCGAAGCTAAAGGACCCAGGTTTGATTCTCCAGGACCCACATAAGCCAGATGCATATGGTGGCGCATGCGTCTGGAGTTTGTTTGCAGTGGCTGAAGGCCCTGGTGTGCTCATTCTCTCTCGCTCTCTGCCTTTATCTCTCAAATAAATAAGTAGGAAGAAAAAAGGACTCACCTTTACAATGACGTCCATGGCATTGCTGTTTTCTTTCTTGCTTTCCCCAAAGGACCTGACGTTGAAGGAGCAGAGCCTCAGGGCCAGGGTACCGCGGAGGACCAGGACAAGGAGCAGAAGGGAGGCCGCGCGCTGGGACATCCTGGCGCTCCTGGGACTTCAGGCTGGATGAAGAGTCAGGCTGCGGCTCGCTGCTTATAAAGCCACTGGTAACAGGAATGACTGGATTCCTGTCGGGCACTTTCACTTCTCTGAGGAACTCATGATCAGGAGTTTCAGTCCCCGAGGAAACGAAGATAATGGGTTAGTCTTTTGGGACACCCCCCCCCCCCACAACACACACCGATTTTTGTCACCCTGCTTAAAGAAAATGACAGGTTTAATTTCAACACCAGCCTCCACAAAGTCACTCTTAATCTTGACAGGGAGCCAGCTCTGACCTCGGACAGTTCCTCTGTCTCCTATGCCTGGAGCCTTTCCTGACAGTTGATGGACTTGCAGATGGCCCACCCAGAGGGCCCCTGAGGTGGTGGAGCCATCTGCTGGGGACAAAGAGGCAGCAGGCAGGGGAAATCTAGGTGGCTCAAATTGGGTGACAACTCTGTGTACCTGTCTCATTCCCACATCCACACAGCGGTTGTCTGACCATCCTGACAGGTGTAGATTAGGGTCGTAGAGTTTATCACAGACAGTTCTTCCATGAGAACAGAACAGGAAATGACACTAGCTTAGCCTAGCCTTGGGGTCCCCTCATATCTCCTCTAAAAGGACTGAGTTGGGCTGTATCCATGGAGGAAGTGCCCATGAATCGCAATGTGGGTCAGGCAGCATGCTGGCCACACATGCCCAGGACTTATCAGAGGTACCCACACACAGTACGTGAGAGGGTTTCCTGGGGACACCTCTAAGGCTCTGGTTTCCATGCGCAGCAGTAGATAAAAGTGCCTGGATTCTAGAAGGCAGAACCCTGAGGGAAACGGCACTGTCTATACCAGGAGCAGGTGCTGTGTTGAGAGCTCTTTCCGGTGTCTACAGTCTCAGGCTCAGGCCAGGCTGAGTCTCTAAGCAAACATTCCTGGGGGCTAGGGCGATGGCTCAGTCAATAAAACGCTTGCCTTGCCAGCATGAGGACCTGAGTTGGACCCCCAGAACCCATGTAAAATGCTGGGCGTGGTGACCCACACTTGTGAGCCCAGCACTGGGAGGTGGAGGCAAGCGGCTCGCCGTGGCTCACGGGATAGCCATCTAGCCTGACTGGCGAGCTCCCAGCCAGTGAGTGACGCTGTCTCACAGGAGGTGGATGGAGGCCTGAGAACGACACCTGAGCTTGCACTCTACTCTCCGTATACGTGCTCACACAATTGCACACGCATGCGTTTGCACATGCATGCGTGCGCACATGCGCACACACACACTTTTAAAAAGTAGCTCTGATTAACAGGATGGAGTGAAGTGTTTTCCTTGGTGAATGAGATCTTCCAATCAGAGGAAAAGCTAAGTATGGGCTGGAGAGATGGCTTAGCGATTAAGGCACTTGCCTGTGAAGCCTAAGGACACATGTTCAACTCTTCAGATCCCATGTAAGCCAGATGTACAAGGCAACGCAGGCGCAAGGTTGCACATGCCTACTAGGTGGCGCACATGTCTGCAGTTCGATTGCAGTGGCTGGAGGCCCTGGAGCACCAATTCTCTCTCTCTCTCTCTCTCTCTTTCACTCCCTCTCTCTCTCTCTGATAAAAAAAAAGAAAGACTTAAAAGACTGTACCATATAGCAGTTATTGGGTTTGTCTGTTATATTTAAAGATGGAATCTGTCTTGTTTTTGTTTTGTTTGTCAAGGCAGGCTCTCACTGTAGCCCAGGCTGACCTAGAATTTCACTATGTAGTCTCAGGGTGGCCTCAAACTCACAGCAATGCTCCTATTTCTGCCTCCCTCCAAGTGCTGGGATTAAAGGCAGTGCGCTACCACGCTCAGCTAAAGATGGATCTGCACCTGCATGCTATTTTAAAATATGCACTTTTTGGGAACTTAAAATGTTCTTGGATGTTTGAGACAGGGTCTTACAATGTAGCCCATCCTGGCCTCAACTTGTGATCCTCCTGCACAACCCCCTGGGAGTACAGACAGCACCAGATTTCCCCCCAAATATTTATTTACTGGACTGGAGAAATGGCTCAGTGGTTAAGATGCTTGCCTGCAAAACCTAATGACTCGAGTTCAATTCCCCTCTACCTTCCTAGAGCCAGATGCATAAAGTGGTGCAGACACCTGGAGTTCATTTGCAGCAGCTGGAGGTCCGTGCCCATTCCTTCTCTGTCTCTCTCTGTGTGTCTGTCTCTGCTTGCAAATAAATAAATAAATAATAAAGATATTAAAAATATTTATTTACTTGTTAGTTTGATAGTGAGACAGAGACAGAAAAAGGCAGACAAAGAGAGAGAATACAGTCGTGCCGGGGTTTCCCGCCACTGCAAACAAACTCTAGATGCATCCGCATCTGGCTTTACATGGTTATTGAAGAATTGACCTCGAGCCAAAATGCTATGCAAGCAAGCACCTTTAACTGTGGAAACATCTCTCCAGCCTGGGAGTCAGGAGTTTTGAGGCATTTCTTCCTGGAGCCTAGTATCCAAAAAGAAAGATGGACATGAGCTGACCACTCTGAGATGTTTCTTCTATTCTCGTTTAGTGCTTGTGTCTCCTGGGGGCATAGACTTCCAAAGACAAGTGGGAAAGGTGCTTGTGAACAAAAAAAACTGAATATGTGTCACTTCTTGGAGACTTGTAGTGTGCACACCACCATAAATGTCCTGAAGACGTCCTGTCATTTAGAGAAGTTGCTCAATGGTGTTGAAACAGGTGTCAGATCTCTGCTCCATCCAGTTCTTTTCCTTTGACTATCCCGGAGCAATATCCATATTGGGAAACAGTGTCCTTCATCAAGGACAGACAGATCCTCTCCGAGCCTCAAGCCCTTGTCCCTGTGAGTCACTTGCCTGCCGAGGACTCCTACACACGTCACATGAGTGGGCAGAGAGGGGGTCACCGAGAGTCGAGACACGTGCCCCAAGTGTCATATGCAGCCACAGCCCTTTACACAGCCATGGTGGAGCAGTGTGTCATGGAATCGGAGGGAACACTGAGGCCAAAGATGGCCCTGGAATCCGAGAAAGACAGGATGGGAACTCTAGGAGGAGCAAAAGTGCCACTGGCTGAGTCACTCAGAGAAACAAGTACCTGCAGGAAAGTCCCCATGACAGACAGGGACGGGCCGCGTGACCCAAACAGGTATTTCCAGCGCGTGGCACCGAGGGAGCTCTGGCACCAGCCCTGTCCTGCCCTCCTCAGCACCACCGGGCAGCACCTTACGGGTGGGGGTGAGGAGGGGGCATCACTCGAGGTTGTGAGACTGTACAAAACTCACCTCCGTGAGCTGAAGTTCCCAGAAAATGACAACAACAAAACCCGCATCTCTGTTAAAAATGCTACTTGAAGCCAGGTGTTGGCGGCGCACGCCTTTAATCCCAGCACTCGGGAGGCAGAGGTAGGAGGATTGCTGAGAGTTCAAGGCCACCCTGAGACTACAGAGTGAATTCCAGGTCAGCCTGGGCTACAGTGAGACCCTACCTTGGAAAACCAAAAAATAAATAATAAATAATAAATGCTACTTGAGCCGGGCGTGGTGGCGCACACCTTTAATCCCAGCACTTGGGAGGCAGACGCAGGAGGATCGCTGTGAGTTTGAGGCCGGCCTGAGACTACATAGTGTGTTCCAGGTCAGCCTGGGCTAAAGTGAGACCCTACCTCAAACAAACAAACAAATAAAAGGATATGAGCGCACACGCATGCCCATGTGAAAATGAAAGAGACTAGGGGATGCAGCTATAAGCCAAGGGCTGATGGAGAGAGGGAGGGGGTACAATGGAGAATGGAGCTGTGAAGGGGAAATTGAGGGGGGAGGGAACTGTCATGGTTTATTGTCTATAATTATGGAAGTTGTCAATAATAAAAAAAAATTAGGGACTCCTAGGTAAGATAGCGGCAGAGTACCCATGCCAAAGCAGCCTGGGGGGAAATAGGCAGAAAACCAGCAAAATATACTCGTCTACTGAAAAGTGAAGTTGTATAAGGATGATCAACCTCATCTGAGAAGCAGGAAAGACCCAGAGCTTCTAGTGACCACAGAAGCAACCAGAACTGGCTCCCACCACAATGCTGGTCTGTGTAGCCACCAGGCTCTGCCTGAGAAGCCAGGTGAAGGGAGTTTCTACGCACACCAGCCTCCTCGAAAACTCAAGAAACCTGAAGGGAAGACGGCAGGGACCTGCTGAGCGGCTTGTGAGGAAGAGGATCGTGGGGACCAGGCACACAGCTCCGGCACAACTTCAGACACCCTGCACAGCCTCCCCTCCCCCAGCCACCAGTGCCGGCAACTCCTGGAGACCTGGAGAAGGGAGATCAGCCACAGAGCGCCCAGCTCAGGCCATCAGAGACACAGACCCACTGACCCAGCCAGCCTAGCCGAGCCCACAGTGCAATACAGAGGAACCCAAGTAGGTACACAGCACAGCTTAGACCAAAGCCATCCCCAAAGGTAACAGGGTCTACCTACGCCAGGTCAGTACTGGCCACAGAGCCTGGTCTATAGGCCTGCATTGGGAGGCTAATCACATCTTCCATGTCAGGGCAGGCTATGTGTTAGGTTGATTGATGGTCAGCTTTTCCGTTTTTTAAATAAGCTGTATTTGGGGGCTGTCCTGTTGCTTCCTAAGCTATAGTGTCTTTGTCATGTTCTTCTGTCACTCGTGGGGCTGGGGTCTCACTCGGCCCCAGGCTGACCTGGAGCCTTCTACAGACCAGAAATCTCAGCCTCCCACTTGACAGGATTAAGGGTGTGGGGCAACACACCCTCCCGAGGGACTTTGACCTTGTTAGATTATCTGTCTGTTTTAATCCCCACTCTTACATAAATACTCCACACTGGTTTTGATTGAATGTGTATAATGCTCAGTTGAATCTTAGAATTTGCCTGTACTTTCACTCCACCCAACCTACTAGATACTTGCGTAGCAGGCAACCCTAGCACCCAGGGTCACTGCTGCTGTTACTCTGGAAGTCATATAAGAGCCACACCTGGCACCTTAAACTCCTACCCTGAAGATATGTAACGTCAGATTTACATGTTCAAGAATATGGCAGATAATTAGAAAACTCAAGCATCAAATTAACCCAACGTGCAAAAATTTCTACATTATAGTACAAGAAACACAAAAAAATCAAGACAATATAATTCCTCCAAAAATTATAAATGCAACAGAAAGGACCTCCAGTGAGACCGATTTAGATGAAATGCCTGACAAAGATTTTAAAAGAATGATTATAATAACTGTGTTCAAAGGAATCAAAGAAGAAAACAAATTCCTAAAGAAGAACACGGGAAACCAACCTAATGAAATTAGGAGGTCAATACAAGACATGAGTAAGAAAGTAGAAATACAGAAGAAAGACCAATCAGGAATACTAGAAATACAAAACAGAGCAAGCCAAATAAAAAACTCTGTAGAAAGTCTCATCAGTAGAATGGGTAAAATAGAGGACAGAATAGCTAAACTAGAAGACCAGGTGGCAGACCTAATTCAGTCCAACAAAGAGAAAGACAAGCTAATAGGAAGGTATGAATGAGACTTTCAATACATTCAGAAATTTCAATACATTCAGAACCCTGTGAAAAGATTAAACATAAGAATTCAGGGCTGGAGAGATGGCTTAGCAGTTAAAATACATGCGTGTGAAGCCTAAGGAACCAGGTTTGATTCTCTAGGTCCCATGTAAGCCAGATGCACATGGTGGCACATGCATTTGGAGTTTGTTTGCAGTGGCTAGAGGCCCTAGCATGTCCATTCTCACATACACACACACTCTCTCTCTCCCTCTGTCTCTCTCTTTCTCTCTAATAAAAAAATATAAGTAAAAATAAAGAAAAGAAAAGAATTCAGGGTATAGTAGAAGGAGAAGAACTTCACTCCAAAGGCATGATAGGTATTTTCAACAAAATCATCAAAGAAAATTTTCCCCAAATTGGGAAAGAGATGTCAATACAGATACAGGAAGCCTTTAGAACACCAAACAGACAAAACCTGGAAAGAACCTCTCCTCGCCATATTATAATTAAACTACAAAACACACAAACCCAAGAAAATATATTGAAAGCAGTTAGAGAGAAAAAGCAAGTCACTTATAAAGGCAAACCTATCAGGATCACAGCAGATTACTCAACACAAGCTTTAAAAGCCAGAAGGGCTTGGAGTGATGTATTCCAAGTTCTGAAAGATAACACTTGTCAACCAAGGTTACTTTATCCAGAAAAGTTATCCACCCAAATTGATGGAGAAATAAGGACATTCTACAACAAAAACAGGCTAAAGGAGTATATGACCACTAAGCCAGCTCTACAGAAAATACTTGAAGGGATCCTCCATGCTGAAGAGAAAGGAAAACACAAACATGAGGAAATATGAAAAAACTAAACCATACTCAAATAATAGTTAATACAAAAGAGTAAAGGAAAAACAAGAAGAATGGCAAGAATAAATACATACCTCTCAAGAATAACTCTTAACATCAGTGGCCTCAATGCCCCAATGAAGACACAGGCTTGCAGGCTGGATTAAAAGGCAGGACCCTGCTGTTTGTTGCCTCCAATAAATCCACCTCTCCATAAAAGACAGGCACCATCTTAGGGTGAAAGGATGGAAAACGGTATTTCAAGCAAATGGGTCTAGGAAACAAGCAGGGGTTGCTATCCTAATATCTGACAGGAATAGACTTCAAACCAACATTAGCAAGGAAGATAAAGAAGGTCACTTTATACTGATTAAAGGATCAATTCAACAGGAAGACAACCCTAAACATATATACACCTCACATAGGGGCTCCCAATATCATCAAACAAACACTATTAGACTTAAGGTCATAGATAACACCAAACATAATTGTAGTGGGTGACTTCAATACCCCATTCTCGTCAGTTGACAGGTCATCCAGGCAAAAAATAAATAGAGGCATCTGGATTAAATGATGTCATAGAACAAATGGACCTAACAGATCTACAGAACATTCCATCCAAATGCCGCAGAATACACATTCTTCTCAGCAGCACATGGAACATTCTCTAAAATGGACCATACATTAGGACACAAAGCAAATCTTAACAAATACAGGAAAATTGTACTCTGACCACAATGGGATTAAACTGCAAATCAGCAACAGGAAAAACTACAGAGCATATACAAAATCAAGAAACTAAACAGTACACTACTGAATGATGAATGGGTTATTAAAGAAATAAAAAAGGAAATAAAAAAATCACAGAATCAAACAAGAACACAACATACCAAAGTGTTTGGGACACAGTGAAGGCAGTCCTAAGAGGGAAATTTATAGCTTTTAGTGCCTATACTAACAAATTAGAAAGGTCGCAAGTAGAAAACTTACTGCTTCACCTTAAGACCTTGAAAAAAGAACAAGGCAAACCAAAAATCAGTATATGGGAAGAAATAATAAAGGTTAGGGCAGAAATTAATGAAATAGAAACAAAAAAAAATACAAAGAATCAGTGAAACAAAGAGTTGGTTCTTTGAAAAAATAGACAGAACGCCCATTCTCTCTCTGCGTCTCTCTCCCTCTGCGTGTTTGCCTCTTGTCTCAAATAAATAAAGTAAATTAAAAAGAAAAAATATGAAGGATTGATAAACAATTAGCAAATATGACCAAAAAAAAGACATAAGAGACACAAATTTAAAAAAAAAAAAACTGGAGCCCTGGAGGGATGGCTTAGCGGTTAAGACATTTGCCTGAAAAGCCAAAGGACCCAGGTTCAATTCTCCAGAACCAACACTAGCCAGATGCACAAGGGGATGCACATGTCTGGGGTTTGGTTGCAGTGGTTGGAGGCCCTGGGGAGCCTATTCCCCCCCTTTCTCTCTCTCTCTCTCTCTCTCAAATAAATAAATAAAAATACAAAGGATACAAATTGGAAAGGAAGAGACCAAATTATCATTTGCAGATGATATGATTCTATACTATTTTATTCTATATATGATTCTGGAGTTCAAATGCAGAGGCTGGAGGACCTGGTGTGCCAATTCTCTCTTGCTCTCTCCCTCTCTCATTCTCACATAAAAAAAGCCAGTCCATTTGCTTGCCTCTCAAAAAGAGAGAGAGAGAGAGAGAGAGAGAGAGAGGCAATAGGATTACCATGAGTTCAAGGCTAGTCTGAGACTACAGAGTAAGTTCTAGGTCATTCTGGGATATAGTGAGACCCTGTTTCACAACAACAACAACAACAAAAAATTAAATAGATGTTCATGTTAAAAGTCATGGCCATTGTGTGTGGTGATGCACGCCTTTAATCCCAGAACTCTAGAGCAGAGGTAGGAAGATTACCATGAGTTCGAGGCTAGCCTGAGACCACATCGTGAATTCCAGGTCAGCCTGGGCTAGAGCGAGACCCGACCTCGACAGAAAAAAAAAAAAAAAGTCAAAGGTCACTGTTCTCAGCTCACAGAAATCTACACGGCGGGGCTCCCTTCATTGATCACCACTCTCTTCTCTCCAGGGCTTCTCTTCTGAAGGCCCCGTGACATACCTGGTCTTGTTTCCCCCAGATGATCTGTGTCGGAACCTTGATCTTGTCCATGTTCTGGTGCAAAGAGTATCTGGACTTCTCACTGACAATTTCCAAAAATACTTGTTGGAAAGGGAAAGGAGAGTGAGTGAGTGTAGGTTGTGGTGGTGGGACCACAGAAGTCAAGGCCAGACCACCACTGCCTCTTGTCAGGGACCCCGCGAACACTCAAGTTGGCAGAGGTTTAGTAAACCCAAGGCAGGGCCTGGGAGGATGGCACAGTGGGTAAGGCGCTTGCCCCGTCACCATGAGGTCCTGAGTGCCCACATAAATGCCAGGCGCAGTGTCCCATGCCTACTGTGCCAGCACTGGGGAGGTGGAGACAGGGAATCCCTGGGACCTGGCTAGCTAGTCTGGCCAAATTTAGCAAGAGAACCTGTCTCAAAAATGTAAGACGAGGGGCCTGGAGGGATGGCTTAGTGGTTAAGGTGTTTGCCTACAAAGCCAAAGGGCCCACGTTAGCCAGATGCACAAGGGGGCACACGCATCTGGATTTCGTTTGCAGTGGCTGGAGGCCCTGGCATGCCCATTCTCTCTCTCTCATTCCTTCTTTCTTTGTCAAATAAATAAATAAAATATTAAAAAAGAATGTAAGACGAGCCGGGTGTGGTGGTGCACACCTTTAATCCCAGCACTTGGGAGGCAGAGGTAGGAGGATCACTGTGAGTTCAAGGCCACCCTGAGACTACAGAGTGAATTCCAGTTCAGCCTGAGCTAGAGTGAGACCGTACCTTGGAAAACCAAAAAAAAAAAGTAAGACAGAAGCAATGGAAGAGGACACCAGATGTCGCCTCTGGTTTGCACATGTGCACGGGCCCCCCCCACACACACGTGTGCCCACATTAGAACGCACATGCACGTGCCAAAACAAGCCACGAAGAGCCACTTACACTTCCGGTAGAAGTTGTTATGAGGGACGCGGACATCGACCAGGCCTTGCAGGATCTGAGGATAAATGACCCAGAGTTAGCAAGCAGAGGCCTCGTGTCCTCTGGCCTCTCCCGGCTCTGGACACCCGAAGGAAAGAAAGTCCAGCAATGTCCTGCACCGCCCAGGGCTGCTCTCGCGAATCTCCGGGATACAGGATACAACGCAGTAGCCGGGGAGGCTCTTTCTGTTTTGTTTTGCGGACCAGGGAGGACCCGGGGCATTGCTGTGAAGCCAGAGGTCCACCCCGTGCGAAGACCTGCGACCGCACGAGAGAGAGCTCGGGAGGGCAAGAGATGCCACGCGGGCACGGTACCTGCTGGGGCACCTTGAAGCGCACGTAGGAGCAGAGCTGCAGCATCTCGCTCATCTCCTCGGGGGTGGATGGGATCAGGGGGATTTTCTGCATGGAGGCCGAGTCCTGCAGCTCTTTGAGCCGCTGTACAAACTGGTTATCAGTTGAATATTGTAGCCCTGTGGGACACAAACCAGGAGAGCTTGACAATACCACTGCTTTCTTACTACCATACCTTATTCATTTTTATTTTTTGATTCTTTTCAAAGAGGGTTTCACTCTAGCCGAGGCTGACCTGGAACTCATTCTAAAGTCTCAGGCTGGCCCTGAACTCGTGGCAATCCTTCTACCTCTGCCTCCCAAGTGCCGGGATTAAAGGCGTGCACCACCACACCTGGCTAACCCCTATTTTAGTTTTGAATTTTTATGTTTTTTAAAAATCTTTTAATTTTATTTATCTATTTGAGGAAGGAGGCAGAGAGAGAGAGAGAGACAGAGACAGAGACAGAGAGAGAGAGAGCGAATGGGCACGCCAGGGCCTCTAGCCACTGCAAACAAACTCCTGATGCATGTGGTCCTAGGAATTTGAACCTGGGTTCTTAGGCTTTGCAAGCAAGTGCCTTAACCACTAAGCTATTTGTTTATTTATTTATTTATTTATTTATTTATTTATTTATTTAGGTTTTTTGAGATAGGGTCTCACTCTAGCTCAGACTGACCTGGAATTCACTATGTAGTCTCAGGGTGGCCTTGAACTCACGGTGATCCTCCTACCTCTGCCTCCTGAGTGCTGGGATTAAAGGCGTGCACCACCACACCTGGCCCTCTTTTTATTTTTTGAGACAGGGCTTCATTATCCAATGTAACCTCAATCCTCCTGCCTTAGCCTTCAAAATGCTGGGATTATAGGCATGTGCCACCACACCTGCCTAACCCCTACTTTATTTTACTTTTAAATTTTTATTTATTTGAGAGAGAAAGAGGCAAGTAGAGAGAGAAAGAGAATGAGAAAATGGATGTGCCAGGGCCTTCAACCTCTGCAAACAAACTCCAGACGCATGTGCTACCTTATTCATCTCACATACATAAGTACTGGGGAATCGAACTTGGGTCCTTTGGCTTTGTAGGCAAGTGCCTCAACTGCTAAGTCATCTCTCCTGCCTATAACCCCTATTTTATACAGGGAAGTTCAGTAGCAATTTAAAGTTAACACATTTAAGTTTCTTAAATTAGGAAATTCTTTGTAATTGGTACTGTTATCCTTAATCAAAGTAAAAATCATATTCTAAGAAATACAGAAAAAAAAATCAACTCAACATGGAGCCAAACATGGTGGTGCCTGCCTATAACCTCGCACTCAGGAGGCTAGGCAGAAGGTTCATGAGTTCAAGGGCAGCCTGGGCTATATCACAAATTCTAAGCAAGCCTGGACTATTTCTCCAAAAAAAAAAAAAAGATTTTAGGGGTGATTTTTCCCACTATAGCCATAGACCAGAAATATTGGAAACTCATAAGAAATGTAAGAAATGTAAGAACTAGGGCTGGAGAGATGGCTTAGTGGTTGAGGCACTTGCCTATGAAGCCTAAGGACCTAAGGTTTGATTCCCCAGAACCCACATAAGCCAGATACACAGGGTAGTGCATGTGTCTAGAGTTTGTTTGCAGTGGCTAGCGGCCCTGGCACTCCCATTTTCTTTCTTTCTCTCCCCTCCCCCCACCTCTTTCTTTCTGTCTATCTATCTCAAATAAATAAATAAATAATATAATAAAATAAATTTAATAAGAGATGCAAGAACTAGTCAGGCATGGTGGCACACATCTTTATTCCCAGCACTTGGGAGGCAGAGGTAGGAGGATCTCTGTGTGTTTGAGGCCACCTTGGGCTATAGAGCAAGACTACTAGAAAAAAAGAAAGTAAGTAAGCAAGCAAGAACTCAGCAGTTAAGGCACTTCCCTGTAAAGCCTAATGACCCTGGTTCATTTCCCCAGTACTCACATAAAGCCAGATGCACAAAATGGCACATGCAACCTTGCAGCAGTTGGAGGCCCTGGTATGTTCATTCTCTCTCTCTCTCTCTCTCTCCTCACAAATAAATAAATAAACAAGCATTTTTAAAGAGCTAAAAAATAGGGCTGGAGAGGTGGCTTAGCCGTTAAGGTGGTTGCCTACGAAACCAAAGAACTCATGTTCGAATCTCTAGGTCCCACTTAAGCCAGAAGCAATAACACAAGCACACAATGTCGCACATGCACACAAGGGGGCGCACGCGTCTGGATTTTGTTAAAATAGCCAAGAATACTAGAGAACCTTCTCTTTTCAGATAGCAGTGACCTTGGAGGCACCATGGTGCTGAGAAGAAGTGACAGAGGAGTGCTCAGCACTGAAATATCTCAATCACACCTTCCAAGGCTCAGGGTCTGCTGTGGAAGAGGTGGTGGAAAGAATGTAAGAGCCAAAGGAAGGGTAGGACTCCTTACAACGTGCTCCTCCAGACACGAAATGGCCTGGATATCCATGACCTCACAGTGCCTGACACTACCTACACAAGACCATCATAATAGGAGGAAAAGATCATGACATCAAAATAAAAGAGAGACTGATTGGGAGGGGGAGGGGATGTGATGGAGAGTGGAGATGCAAAGGGGAAAGTGGGGGGAGGGGGACATTACCATGGGATATTGTTTATAATTATGGAAGTTGTCAATAAAAAATATTTTAAAAAATAGCCAAAAATAAATAAATAAAAGAATCGAGCTTTTCTCGTGGTTCAGGATGATGCAAAGTCCAAGTCAGGGAGCCGCGTCAGGTAAGGGCCTCGTGCTGTTTCAGCTCATGATGGAAAGGACGGGAAGAGAAGCAGGCACGGGAAAGACAAAACAGTGCATGACCTGCACTTATAATCACTTATTTATTTATTATTAATTAATTAATTTATTGAGACAGAGTCTTACTATGTAGACCAGGCCATTTCCAGACCGACACCCTCCTGCCTCTGCCTCTTGTGCGCTGGGATTAGAGACACGCGCCACCCAATCTGGCTTAATAACAACTTCTTCGCGTGTGTCCTGTGGGCATCGTCTTGTGTGTGTGTTCACAGGGCCGATGTCTCAAGGCTGCATGTTATAAATGACACTAGTCTGCCTCCAGTTCTGGCTTGGGGACACCTTTGGAGCAGGTTCTGCCTTCCCAGGGGAATTCCCATGCCAGGAGAGGGCCTCCCGCCTGCAGAGTCACTTGTGAGTCACCCTTTGGTTAAGGTCTGACACCTGCTCAAATGTGCTTCCCTTCCGCTGCCTTTGAACTGGCCTGGCTGCCAATGGGTTGGTGGATCGAGACCTGAAGCATGCTGACTCAGAAGGGGAGCTGCTCCCAGGACAGGCCACTCACTCCAGGGGCTCACCCACTCTCAGCCAGCGCCCACGCTCACATGCTCCTGGCTGTGAAAGCTATGAGAATCAAAACAACTTGTTTACCTTAACAAACAAACAAACAAAAAACCAGCTGGGTGTCATTACACCTCGCCTTTAATTCCAGCACCAGGAAGACAGAGGTAGGAAGATCACTTTGAGTTAGAGGCCAGCCTGGGACTTCCAGAGTTCTAGGTCAGCCTGGGCTAGGGTGATACCTTGTCTTAAAAGAAAAGAAAAATATTACTTCTAATCAGGCATGGTGGCACATGCTTATAATGCCAAGGGAGATTGTCTTGAGAAAAATTATTTCTGCAGGGCTAGGGAGATTGGCCACTCAGTGAAGGGCTTGCCTTGCAAGCATGAGGGCCTCAGTTGGAGCTGCAGAACCCGTGTAAAATGCCGGGTGCCGTGACCTGTGCCCATACAATGCCAGGGCTGGGAGGTGGTAACACAAGACCCCCTGAGGCTCACTGGGCTGCCGGTCTCACCTATGGAAAGCTTCACACCAATGAGACACCCTGTCTCATAAAAGGTGGGAGGGCGGGGGGCTGGGCAGCTAGTGAGATGGCTTAGTACTTACTTAGTAAACTTTACTTAGTGAAACATTTGCTACACAAGCATGAGGACCTGCGTTCAGATCCCCCAGCACCTACATAAAAGCTGGGCTTAGCAGCTCAGGCCCATAATCCCTGCACTGGGGAGACAAAGACAGAGGCTCCCTGGGGCTTGATGGCCAGCTAGTCTAGCAGACTCAGTGAGCTTCAGGTTCAGTGAGAGACTCTGTCTCAAAAATAAGGTAAGTCAGGCATGGTAAAGGCGCATGCCTTTACTTCCAGCACATGGGAGGCAGAGGTCGGAGGATCGCTGTGAGTTTAAGGCCAGCCTGATACTACATAGGGAATTCCGGGTCAGCCTGGGCTAGAGTGAGACCCTACCTTGAAAAACCAAAACCAAAATAAATAACAATAATAATAAATGTGCAAAGTGATTGAGGCATCTAACATTAACCTCTGGCGTCATATATGTGTGCACATGCACATGTAAACATGTATGTACACATACCAGGCACATGAACACACACACACTCCTCTGAGGACACCTGCCCAACCTGAGGTTAAACTGTTCAATTTCAGATCATTGCTACAAGTGTTATTTATCATTTGGAACAAGATGGATGTTTAAAATTCTCTCTCTCTCTCTCTCTCTCTCTTTTGTTTTGTTTGTTTTTGTTGTTGGTGGTGGTTTTTCTGTGGTAGGGTCTTGCTCTAGCCCAGGCTGACCTGGAATTCACTATGTAGTCTCAGGCTGGCCTCAAACTCATAGTGATCCTCCTACCTCATCCTCCTGAGTGCTAGGATTAAAGGTGTGTGCCAGCACATCTGACTAAAATTATCTTTCAGAATCCTCCTCATCTTGCCAGTCCAACAGACTAGCCTTTTTTTTTTTAGTTGAAGACAGTGAGAGTATGAGTGGGAGCAAGAGTGAGAGAAGGAGAGAGAGAATTGGCATGCCAGGGCCTCCAGCTCCTGTAATCAAACTCCAGACGCGCGTGCCATCTAATGCACATGTATGACCTTGCATACTTGCGTCACTTTGTGTTTGGCTTATGTGGGATCTGGAGAGTCAAACATCGGTCCTTAGGCTTCACAGGCAAGTGCCTTAACCACTAACCATCTCTCTTTGCCTCTTAAAAAGAGTTATTGGGAACACTCTCCTGTTGCTATTGTCCATCTGACATTGGCCAGGGGGTGATGTCCACCCTCTGCTCATGCCATCATTTTCCCCTGACATCATGGAGCTTCCCTTCAAGTCTATAAGCCAAAATAAACCCTTTCCTCCTGCAAGCTGCTCTTGGTTGGGGTGTTTTCTGACAGCAACATGAAGCTGACTACAACAGAAGAATTGGTACCAAGAGTGGTATCATTGCTGCTAGACACCTGATTGTGTGGCTTTTGGCCTTTTGGAACTGATTTGTGAGAGGAATGTGGATGGATTTGAAACCTTGGCCTAAGAAATGCCTTGCAGTGCTGTAAGTACAGCTTGATGGACTATTCTAGTCAGAGATGAAAGACCTGAATGCAGTAGGAACTATGGACTGTGAGGTTTGGCTTATGAGGGTGAGAAAGAGCTTTGCCTGGACTGGGCTAGAGGTAGTTTGTGTGAGGATGGCTGTGTTCTGCCTACTTATGTTCAGGGTTGCTCTGCATAGAAATGAACCTGTGTAAGCAAATGGATATGGCACAGAAAGAAGTGAAATCTTTGGACGAAACTGCTGCCTGTTCAGCTGCAATTGCATGAGAGATTACAACCCTTGAGATTGGGCCAGCTGACCTGCAATGGGACAACAGGAAGAATGCAGACTCTTTTGAGGGGCCCTGAGTGCTCAAGGGGTGTCTTCACAGTCTGCTCTATTCCCCCTGGATTAACAAGTTGCTAGTCCACCTGGTACTATGGAGTATAACAAATGCAAGAAATAGAGGGTCATTGATTTTGCAACATCGTCTTGTTTTTTTGGAAATGGCCATGGGCAGTGTGAAGCAGGCTTGTTGGATTACCTGCATGGAGGCCCGTGGAGCCATGAGGATGAATTGTGGGTTGCAGTGGAGACCCAGTGGAGATGCCAGTACTATGAGATGGCTGCCAAGGAGAGTTGCCAGTGCTGGATGAAGTTCTCTAGGACTGTGAGTGGCCTAGCTGGAGGGGTAGAATTGGAATGCCAGAGACTTGTCAGTGGTTAGAATTATCGGACTTGGAGATTTGTCACCGACTAAACTTGTCAGACTTGGAGCTGGAATTTGATGTTTGCCCTGTTTGTTTTAAATCTTGTATTGGTTGAATATTTCTTTGCTATACCCAATGCCATCTTTTGCAGTGTGTGAATGTTTATTCTGTGCCATTATGGGTTTTTTGTTTTGTTTTTGGTATTACAGCTCAGTTAAAAGACCTTGGACTTGGGGATGTTTGAACATCTTTGGGATTGATAAAAATTGTGGGGACTTTTAAAGTTGGATAAATGCATTGCATTTTACATCATGGATGGTTATCAGTTTTGGGGGGCCAGGACAGAATGTGGTGGTTTGATTCAGGTGTCCCCCATAAACTGATGTGTTCTAAATGCTAGGTCCCCAGCTAGTGGCAATTTGGGAATTGGAGCTTCCTGGAGGCAGTGTATTTTGGGGGGCAGGTTTATGGCTGTTATAGCCAGCTTCCCCTCGCCAGTGTTTGGCACACTCTCCTGCAGCTGCTTTCTTCCTCATGTTGCCCAGGACGTGATGTCCACCCTCTGCTCGTGCCATCGTTTCCCCCTGCCATCATGGAGTTTCCCCTCAAGTCTATAAGCCAAAGTAAACCCTCCCCCCAATTATTTATTTAGTTGCAAGCTGAGAGAGATAGGAGGAAGAAAAAAAATGGGCACACCAAGGCCTCAAGCCACTGCAAACGAACTCCAGACGCACAAGCAACTTTGTGCACCTGGCTTATGTGGGTCCTGGGGAATTGAAGTAGGGTCGTTAGACTTTGCAGGCAAGTGCCTTAACCACTTAGTCATCTCTCTCCAGCCCCATCATCTCTACCTTTTAAAACATCCCCTGACCTCACCCTCTTGGCACGTGCAAGGAGTTCACATGGATGCGTGTTCTCCTACCTCGCTTCCCACAAAGATTCCAGAGCAGAGGCCGTGAACTGTTCTCTGTGTTTGGAGCTGGACACGTGATTAAGCTGAGGGATCCCACTCTGCACGAGGATTGCTTTTGTGTTGTTGTTGTTTGGTTGGTTTTTCGAGATAGGGTCTTGCTGTCGCCCAGGCTGACCTAGAATTCACTTTGTAGTCTCATAGTGGCCTCAAACTCATGGCAACCCTACTACCTTTGCTTCCTGAGTGCTGAGATTAAAGGCATGTGCCACCATGCCCAGCTCTTTGGTTGATTTCTTCTTTTTTTTAAACATTAAAAATTTATTTATTTATTTATGAGAGAGAGAAAGAATGGGTGCACCAGGGCCTCCAGCCACTGCAAATGAACTCCAGACACATGTGCCACCATATGCATCTGGCATACATGTATACTGGGGAATTGAACCTGGGTCCTTAGGGTTCATAGGCAAGCACCTTAACCGCTAAGCCATCTCTCCAGTCCTCATTAGTTGATTTCTAATTGCTGTTATTCCACAGCCTATCCTATGTTGTTCCAAGGGGAACTGTCCCTCAAATGGTCACGTGCAGAATGTCAAATAGCAATCACTGAATGCCAGTATAAAGAGCCTTTAAGCCATAGCTGATCCTGTGTCTAAGAGTTACCCAGATGTCCTGGTTGAAGTTAAGAAATTCAGGGGTTGAGGAGATGGTTCAGTGTATAGAATGACTGATGTGCAAGTGTGAGGACCTGAGTTTGGATCCCCAGTACCCACGTAAATGCCAGGATGGTGTGGTGGCTGCTTCTTATCTCAGCACGCTGGAGGAGGGTCCCCGGGGCAAGCTGGCCATGAGGTTAGCTGGCCAGGGAAGCTCTGGGGTCAAGAGAAAGGCCACGCACTGCATAAGCCGGACAGTATTGGCACTTCCTATGATCCCAGAACCTGGGGTGTGGGGGCAGGAGGATCAGAACTTTCAGATCATCCTTGGCTACATATTGAGTTCAAGGCCAGCCTGGAATACATGCGACCCTGACTCAAAATAAAAAATAGGGCTGGGGAGATTGGCTTAGTGGTTAAGGTGCTTGCCTACAAAGCCAAAGAACCAGGTTCAATTCCCCAGGATCAACGCAAGCCAGATGCATGAGGTGGCAAACGTGTCTGGAGTTCATTTGCAGCAGCTGGAGACCCTGGTGTGCCCGTCCTCCTTCCCCCTGCCTCCCTCTCTCTCAAATAAATAAAATATTAAAATAAAAAATAAAAAGAAGCTGGGCGTGGTGGCACACACCTTTAACCCCAGCATTCAAGAGGCAGAGGTAGGAGGAACGCCGTGAGTTCGAGGCCAATCTGAGACTATAGAGTGAATTCCAGGTCAGCCTGGGCTACAGTGAGACCCTACCTCAAAAAGGAAATCAATTAAAAAATGAAATAAAACAAAAACATGAAAAGACTTAGGAAGTGCGCAGTTCAGCCCAGGGCACACCAATCCAGTCCCTGTGGTCTGTCTCTTGATCACAGCACCCTCTTGTGGCAACCCTGGGAAGGCCACCTTGTTACCAACAGGCTGCTTTCAGAATTGCCATTTAAGTTTATGCCATCTTTGGGTTTTTTGTTTTGTTTTCTTTCTTTCTTTTAAGGTACGGTCTTGCTCTAGCCCAGGCTGACCTGGAATTCACTATGTAGTCTCAGGATGGCCTTAAGCTCACAGCAATCCTCCTACCTCTGCCTCCCTAGTGCTGGGATCGGAGGTGTGCGCCACCACGCCTGGCTATACCATCTTTTAACTAGACTTGTTTTGCTAAAGACAAAAGGTGATCACATGTGCCCTGTATCCACACTTAAGCTGAGGGTGACTAGTAATTTTTCCTAATATTTAAGTTGCCTGAGGACATTGTATACAGCCAAGTTAATTTCTCCCTTGTTCAGGCTTGGGGATCAAATTTGTCTCAGTTACAAGGAGTACATCTGACAAGTAAAATACTAGAACCGAGAGGGGAATTAGCACTGGGACCCTGAGAATCGAAAGTTACCCCTTCTTTCCAACCAGTCTCTCCTCTATTCTGATGCCATCATTTCCCCTCACATTGTGCAGGTCTCGTGTAGTAGTGTCAGCCACTGTGAGGTCACGAATGTCAAGGCCACTTTGTGTCTGGAAGACAGCATTGTAAGCACTCCTCCCTTCCTTTGGCTCTCACATTCTTTCTGCCACCTCTTCTGCAATGTTTCCTGAGCCCTGGAGGGTGGGAAAGCGATGTCTCACTTAACTGTCACTTCTTCTCGGCACTTTTATGAGTTTTGAATCCCCCTTGAGGTCATCATCTGAACGGAGACACTTCTCTCCACTGACTTGTGAAGATAGTTTCCTCTTTGATGTACTGTGCAGACTTTTTTTTTTTTCCTGTCACTCTCAAAAGCTGCAACATTAGCTTTATGCTGATGGAGTAAGAGCCCACGGGAAGAAGGGGGCTTCTCATGCTCGGACTTGTCCTCGTGTGAGGGAGGATGTTTGATCAAGTCCTTTAAGAACCAAGCTGTAGCTCCCTAGCTGTCACCATGCTGGAAAGCACTATGCAGGCTGCTTGGGGGCACAAGTCACCAAAAGCACAAGTGAGCAGAGGACTCCTTCGCAAGCTACAAAATCAACCAGCCAGGCAAGATGAACCCACTGGTGTAAATAGTGGCACACAGGCTAGCGGGGTAATAACTGCTCTCTGATTGGCTATCAGTCCCCAATACTGAGAACCGTGTCAGAAGCCTATGGATTGGAAGGTCATAGACCCTAGAGGGAAGTGTCCACTGCTCTTTGGCCAAAAGGAGAGGTTGTATCCACCAAGTCTTCTAAACGTCTCTTACCCCCTTTGATCAATGCTGCTCTCAGTCTTAGTCACAGAACCTGCTTTTTGCAGATGGTGGTGAATACTGGAGAGACCCAAGACCCATTGGTCTGACAAGAAGAGAAAATGGAGACGTCCAGGACCCAGGAAGCATTGCGGAGGGTGTGGTGGATGAAATACGAGTGCTGCTCTCATTGCTAGTCTAGCAACGGACACTGAGGAGACCCGAAATGCGCCACAGCAGAAATTCAGAGGCTGCTCAGAGCTCAGCGCTGAAGGAGACTTTGAACGTGCACCCCAAGCCTCAGGGAACATCATGGATGCGGGGAAGGAAAGAATGTAGAAACCACAGGGTAAACAAGTCCGTTTTCATTCTCATAGCTTTCACAGCCAGGAGCATGTGAGCGTGGGCGCTGGCTGAGAGTGGGTGAGCCCCTGGAGTGAGTGGCCTGTCCTGGGAGCAGCTCCCCTTCTGAGTCAGCATGCTTCAGGTCTCGATCCACCAACCCATTGGCAGCCAGGCCAGTTCAAAGCAGCGGAAGGGAAGCACATTTGAGCAGGTGTCAGACCTTAACCAAACAGTGACTCACAAGTGACTCTGCAGGCGGGAGGCCCTCTCCTGGCGTGGGAATTCCCCTGGGAAGGCAGAACCTGCTCCAAAGCTGTCCCCAAACCAGAACTGGCGGCAGACTAGTGTCATTTATAACATGCAGCCTTGAGACATCGGCCCTGTGAACACACACACAAGACGATGCCCACAGGACACACGCAAAGAAGTTGTTATTAAGCCAGATTGGGTGGCGCGTGTCTCTAGTCCCAGCGCACAAGAGGCAGAGGCAGGAGGGTGTCGGTCTGGAAATGGCCTGGTCCACATAGTAAGACTGTGTCTCAATAAATAAATTAATAATAAATAAATAAGTGGTTATAAGTGCAGGTCATGCAGTGTTTTGTCTTTCCCGTGCCTGCTTCTCTTCCCGTCTTTCCATCATGAGCTGAAACAGCGCGAGGCCCCTACCTGACGCGGCTCCCTGACTTGGACTTTGCATCATCCTGAACCACGAGAAAAGATCAATTCTCTTATTTTTTGGCTTCTTAAAAATGTTTATTTATTTATTTATTTATTTATTTATTTATTTGTGAGCAGAGAGAGAGAGTGAGAGAAGAGAAACAGACAGAGAGAATGGGCATGACAGCCTCCACCCATTGCAAAAGAACTCCAGGTGCATGTGCCACTTTGTGCATCTGGCTTTACGTGAGTACTGCAGAAATAAACCAGGGTCATCAGGCTTTGCAGGCAAGTGCTTTAACTGCTGCGTTCTTGCATTTCTTCCCTTCCCTCCTTTCTCCCTTTCTCCCTCCCTCCTTTCTTTCTTTCTTTCTTTTTCAAGATGGAGTCTTGCTCTATAACCCAGGGTGGCCTAGAACTCACAGAGATCCTCCTGCCTTTTCTCATTATTCTGTCATTCCAATAATTCCTGGACTAAAAGAAGTATCCAAAGATGAAAGGTTTCCACTATGGGAAGATTAAAAAATTAAACAGTTGGGGCTGGAGAGATGGTTCATCCATTCAGGTACTTGCCAGCAAATCCTAACCACCCAGGTTTGGTTACCCAGTACCCACTTAAAGCCAGATGCATAAGGTGGTGCATGCATCTGGAGTTTGTTTGCAGGGGTTGGAGGTCCTGGTATACTCAATCTCTATCTTCATCTCTCTGTCTGCCTGTCTCTGCTTGCAAATAAATAAAAAAAATTAAAAATGGAAAAGAAAAATTAAATAATGAATGAGACTTACCTTTGGTTTTACTGATTTTTCCCACCCTCTGAGCTTGCTGTCATTCCACATCCTATGGCCACATAGCTGTCAGGATCTTGAACCATCACTGTAAATCTTGGGCTCAAATCACTTGAGCTCCATTAGCCACTGTTTGTTCTAAGCTACTGTGACTTCTCTAGCTGTGGTCAGGAGAGGTGACCAATCATATCATGGGGTGTTGGCAGCTTCTGAACATTAGACTTTCAATTGTAAATCACAATGAATCCCAAGGGAGCTGAAGAGATGGCTCAGTTGTTAAGGTGCTTGTCTATAAAGCCCAAGGACCCAGGTTCGGTTCCCCAGTGCTTACTTTGTACATGTGAGGACCTGAGCTTAGTGAGGCAGGAGGATTGCTATGAGTTCGAGGCCAGCCTAGAACTACAGAGTGAGTGCCAGATGAGACCCTATCTCGAAAAAAAAAAATGCTGGGCTGGAGAGATGGCTTAGTAGTTAAGGCACTTGTCTGTGAAGCCTAAGGACCCAGGTTTGATTCCCCGGTACCCATGTATGCCAGATGCACAAGGTGACTCATGCATTTGGAGTTCATTTGCAATAGCTGAAGGCCCTGACACACTCATTCTCCTCTCTCTCTCTCTCTCTCTCTCTCTCTCTCTCATCTATCTGTCTATTTATCTCTCCTTGCAAATAAATAAATAAAATGCTGGGCATGGTGGTGTGCTCCTATGAGCCCAGCACTGGGGAGGCAGAGACAGGTGAATCTGTGGCACTCACTGGCCAGCCAATCCTACTTGGTGAGTCAGGCCAATGAGAGACACTGACTCAGAAAAGACAGACAGGGTTCCTGAGGAACGACACCCAAGGTAGTCATCTGGTCTCCACCGGCATTAGCACACACATGTGTGTGCACACACACGAACCACACACACTTAAAAAGAATGAGTCACAAGCAAACTAGAAGGAATTGTGTTGGGCGTGGGAGCAGAAAGCAGGGAAATTCTAAACTGAAACATGGGATCATTAGGAAATTCAAAATCTCTATGGGCTGGAGAGATGGCTTAGTGGTTAAGGCACTTGCCTGAAAAGCCAAAGACCCAGGTTTGATTCCCAGATCATGCTTGAGTCCCTGGCAGGTGCTGGACCCTGCAGCACCAGGCCCATAGTAGGTGCTCAATAAAATGCAAGAGTGCCCTCCCCCATGAATTCCGCCCTCACCAGGCATCATCTGGACCCCCTGGAGTTGCAATGCCTTCTCCCCACGCCCCACCCTTGGGAACTCTTTCAGGGTCTTGCTATGTAACCCAAGCTGGCATGAGCTACCACATTTGACAACTTGTTAAATTCTTTAATTTTCTTTAAGTATTTTATTTTTATTTATTTATTTGCCAGAGAAAGAGGGAGAGAGAGAGAATGAATGGGCGCTCCAGGGCCTCCAGCCACTGCAAATGAACTCCACACACATGCGACCCCCCTTGTGCATCCAGCTAACATGGGTTCTGGGGAATCAAACCTGGGTCCTTTGGCTTTTCAGGCAAACTTCTTAACCATTAAGCCATCTCTCCAGCCCTTTGCTTGTTTGAAAAAAAAATATTTTATTTATTTATTTTGTAAGAGAGAGAGCGAGAAAGGGCACGCCAGGACCTCTGGCCACTGCAAACAACCTCCAGACTCATGTGCCACCTTGTGCATCTTGCTTTATGTGGGTCCTGGAGAATTGAACCTGGGTCCTTAGATTTCTCAGGCAAATGCCTTAACTGCTAAGCCATCTCTCCAGTGCTTTCTCTGCTTTTTTGTTTATTTATTTGTTTTGTTGTGAATAATGTGCTGTGTGTGTGTGTTCATGCATGTGAGTTCAGGTGAGCCCCTGCTACAGCACACGTGGAGTTCAGAAGGCAACTTCCAGGTCAGCCCTCACCTTCCACCTCTTTGTAGGCAGGGTCTCATGTTATTTACCACTGCTTCCCCCCCCCCCCCCCCCAAGAGAGAGTCTCCTAGCCTAGGCTGACCTGGAATTCACTATGTAGTCTCAAGGTGGCCTCAAACTCACAGCGATCTTCCTGAGCGCTGGGATTAAAGGTGTGTGTCATCATGCCCGGCTCACACTGCTTTTAATCAGGTTTGTGTGGCGAACACTTAATCCACTGAGCCATCTCCCCAGCCCCTAAATTCTTTCTCCTTCAATATGAGTAATCAACGGTTCCAAAACTAGAACCTGAGTCGGTCATACCCTGAATACTGCCTTGAGATGTCAGGAGTAGGTAAGAGGCTAGGCAGGAGTCTAAATCAATGAATAAAATAAATAAATAAATAGACATTAGAAAAAGAGCCATTGTTATAAGTTCAGCGGTACAGCACTTGCCTAGCAGGTGACAGGTGCGTGCTCCCAGAACCCGAAATTTCAGGGCCAATAAGTGGCCCGTGGAGACGCCAGGGCAGCTCAGTTCTGGTCCCTTCTGCCACTCTGGCCCTGCTGTGGGGCTGCTGGGGGCCATGGGCTCGGGGAGATGCACTATGACAGTGAGGGGAGAAGGCCAGCAAGGAGGGACTGAGCAAACCGCAGCATTGGATGAGTCACTTGTCACCAACGCTGTGGGGACAGCTCCCCGAAGTGAGTCAGACACAGCGCGTGAGGCCACCGTGAGGAAGTCGCCAATGACTGGAAGGACGAGGCTGTAACCCAAGCTGGCAAGACTGTCCCAGACTTTGGGAAATCCCAGCAGCTTGACCCAGGCAGGCTACGCAGTCACTGGGCAGCACCCGCAGCCTCCTCGCCGCATCTCTGGGGCTTTGTGCAAATGTACCCTTCTCTTTCTTTAATCTTTCATTTATTTACTTGAGAGGGAGAGAGAGATTGAGAGAGAATGGGTGCTCCTCTAGCCACTACAAATGAACTCCAGATGCATGTGCCACATTGTACATCTGGCTTACGTGGGTACTGGGGAATCGAACTCCAGTCCTTGGGCTTTGCAAACAAGCGCCTTTACCGCAGAGCCATCCGTCCAGCCCCTCCATGCACCATTCTTAAAAGTCAAGAATGGGGGGCTGGAGGGATGGCTTAGCAGTTAAGGCGCTTGCCTGCGAAGCCAAAGGATCCCAGTTTGATTCTCCAGGACCCACGTGAGCCAGATGCACAAGGGGGCGCATGCATCTGGAGTTCATTTGCAGTGGCTAAATGCCCTGGCATGCCCATTCTCTCTCTCTCTCTATCTATCTCTCTCTGCCTCTTTCTCTCTCTCAAATAAATACATAACATATATTTTTTTAAAAAAGTCAAGAATGATCCCAAGAAGAACAGATCTACTCCTGGAGAACTCGGTGGGCACATGCTAGGAGACTGTCCTTGCAGAGGACTTAAGTGACCAAGGCTCCTGCTCCACCCATGTCTAGAGGCGGAAGGAAGATGGGTGGTTTGAGTCTGGTGTCCCCACAAACCTATGTGCTCCGAATGCTATGCCCTCAGCTGGTGAAAACTTGGGAATCCGAGCCTCCTGGAGGTGATATATTGTTGGGGACTTATGGGTGTGATAGCCAGCTTCCCCTTGCCAGTGTTGGGCACACTCCTACTACTGTTTCCCACCTATGTTGGCCAGAAGGTGATGCCCAGCCTCTGCTCATACTCTGAATACAGGTCACAGCTCACTGCTCATCACCACCAGAGCTCTGGTATTGTAAGAATCTGCTACACAGTTATTAAATGAATGAATAAACTGGGCAGGGTGGTGCACACCTTTAATCCCAGCACTCAGGAGGCTGAGATAGGAGGATTGCTGTCAGTTTGAAGCCCATCTGAGACTATATGGTGAATTCCAGGTCAGCCTATGTTAGAACAAGACCCTACGTCAGGTGGGGGGGGGGTGTGGGGGAGGGCTGGAGAGATGGCTTAGTAGTTAAGGCACTTGCCTGCAAAGCCAAAGGACCCAGGTTCAATTTCCAGGACCCATGTAAACCAGATGCACAAGGTGGCGCATGTATCTGGAATTCGTTTGCAATGGCTAGAGGCCCTGGTGCGCCCATTCTCTCTTCTCTCTGCCTCTTTCTCTCAAAAAACAAATAAGATATTAAAAAAAAAAAAAAACGAAATTAAATAAGTTTTTTTTTTTTTAAAAAAAAAAAAAAAAAAAGAAAGAAAGAATAAGCCGGGCATGGTGGTGCCTTTAATTACAGCACTTGGGAGGTAGAGGTAAGAGGATCGCTGTGAGTTCAAGGCCAGCCTGAGACTACACAGTGAATTCCAGGTCAGCCTGGGCTAGAGACCCTATCTTGTAAAACTAAAAGAAAAAGAAAAAGAATGAACCAATGCTTTAATGGATGAAGCTCACAGAGGGGTCCCAAAGGGGATTAGGGGAGCCTCCTGCAAAGAAAAAAAAAACGTGGTGGTGTACACCTTAAATTCCAGCACTCAAGAGACTGAGGTAGGAGAATCACCATGAATTGGAGGCTAGCCTGAGCTATAAGAGTGAGTTCCAAGTCAGGCTGAGCTAGAAAGAAACGTTGCCTATTTAAAAAGAAAAGAAAAGAAAGAAAAAGAACAAGAAAAGTAAGGGCTGGAGAGATAGCTTAACGGTTAAGGCGCTTGCCTGCAAAGCCAGAGGACCCAGATTCGATTCCCCTGTACCCACATAAGCCAGATGCACAAGGGGCCACATGCATCTAGAATTAATTTGCAGTGGTAGAGGCCCTGGCGTGCCCATTCTCTCTCTGCCTTTCTCTCTCTATCTCTCTCTCTCTGTGCTTTCAAATAAATAAATAAAAACAAAAATTTAAGCCGGGTGTGGTGGCACACGCCTTTAATCCCAGCACTTTTAAAGAAAGTAAACTTGGACAAGAAAAACAGGAAGAACAGCCAGGTCACACTGGGCTTTGCTTGTCTCTAAACGGAAGACATGACCACAGCGGTAATTTGACCGTGGTGGCTGAAGGTTCTTACAGTTGCCGTCCTCCTCACCGCCACCCGGCCTCATCTCAGCTTGGTCGTGGGTCAGGACCGCCTCTGGTCTTGCCTTGGAATTCCCAAGAGTTCCTGGGGGCCCTTGGAGCCCAGGTCCTGCTTGAGTCCCTGGCGAGTGCTGGACCCTACAGCACCAGGCCCATAGTAGGTGCTCAATAAAATGCAAGGGTGCCCTCCCCCCATGAATTCCGCCCTCACCAGGCAGCATCTGGACCCCCTGGAGTTGCAATGCCACCCCACGCCCCGCCCCTGGGAACTCTTTCAGGGCTGGCACGAGTGGATTCTGCCTTCCCGAACACAGTAGGTGCTCGTGCCTGGGTGCTTGGGGAGGGAGGAGGGAGGGAGGGGTGTGCGGGTTGCTAACTTGGTTCTGAGAGTTGAGGACTTGGAGGAACTGGGGTTAGCGCCCCTAGAGTTCCCAGAGGGAATTGCAAGCGCTAGAGTGCGAAGCTGGGCGCTGGCGCGGGGGGGCGGGGCAGTGCGGGTGGTTGTTGGGGCCGGATTTTCTGTCGGCGGACGCGAGCCAGCGCGTGGCGCCTTTAAGGAGCGGAGCCCGGCCGGGCCGCGGAGAGCTGGTTGTGCGCAGGTGCGAGGACCTGGACACCGAGCGCCCGGGCGTCTCGGCGGGTCCCAGGCGGCCGCGGTCCAGAGGTGAGTTGGGCTTGTAGGCGAGGGATGGGGGCGCCCCTGCTTCCTGGGTGCCGATGGGATGGAAGGGGACCCTGTCCTCCCTGCGCGGTCCACTTGCCCTCCCTGCTGGTGCTGGGGACAGTCTGACATTAGCCGGGGGCGGGGGCCCCCCTCACTTCTTGGGCAGAGCTGCCTGGCTCCTTGGGCGGAGGGATGGAGTGGGCCCTGCATCTTCTCCCTCCGCTCTCGGTCCCACCTCCCCATCCTTTCCCCGTGCCTGGCTGGTTGAGGTTCTGCACCCCGGTGCCCGGACAAGGGCTAGAACTCCCCCTTCCTGTAACCGGGGGCGTCGAGGTTCCTTATTTTCTCTCTGACCGATTCGTGGGCTCACTGCGAAAGGAAAGTGACGCCCGACCCCGGAGGATGCCTGAGGACCGTGCTCTTGGAGTTTGGGAGCGGAGCGCGGTGCCGGCGAGCTGTAGATCACGACATTGCCCGGGGGAAGGTGGCAGCCGGCGGGGGGGTGGGGGGGCGGAGCCGCGCGTTGTGAGTTCGGGTCCCAGGAAGCCGAGCTCAGCGATGGGGATGGGGGCGTGCGTGCGGCTCAGGACGAAAGCGCATGTGGGTGTGTGGATGTGGGTGGGTGGTGGAGGGGGTTGTCTTTCCAGAAAGAGTGAGAATGTTGGCAGGCAGGCTTAGGATTTTGGCTTGCATCCAAAAAAACAAAAAGACAGAAAGGGAGAAAACTGAGAAAAGCAGGCAGGCCTTGCAGTGTCGTATCTGTCACAAGATAAGGACTTCTGGGGTCTTACAAGTAGCTATCTCATTACGGGGGTAATTACTCCTCTCATCTTCTTAGCATGTTTTCAGGTATGACAGCTGGGGGGGTGGGCATCATCTTGTGGCCAAATGATTGGCAGGCCAACCTGGATCAAATACCTGTTCTTTACCTGGAGAAAATGGCTGCCCCCCCCCTCCACAAAGCCTTGATAACTTTCTCTCCCTCCCTTTTGTATGGTATTTAAAATTCTTAGGAGGGGCAAACATGAGGTTTCTCTCTCTCTCTCTCTTTTGTTTCTCTTTCTTAAATTTGGTGTGTTACCAGGGAAACAGGATGTGAGGTCCATCCCCAACGGCCTCCAAGCTTGCTGATGCCGGTCTAACCACCTAACTCGCCTATAGACATCGAGGCCCGTGTCTTTTCATGTAGTTGCCTGGATGTGTGTACCTCTCTCTCCTTAGCTAATGCCTCCCCCCCCCACCCTCCGCCCCCCCCCCCTTTCAGCAACTCTTGCCCTAGCCTGGTACAACTGCCTCACCCTTGCGTCTTGTCCTCCCTGAAACCCTGAAGCTGAGATGCTGGTCCAACCACTCTTGACAGCCGGATACCTGCTTGGCATCCTCTGCCAGGGCTTCCTGGCTGCCTGAGAGATGCCGATTGTGTAATGCAGGCAGAGCACGTGCAAGATGTGCTGCTCCCCAAGACTGCAGCCGCGTGGGGAGGCCGCCTTGCCAAAGTAGAGCGTGTGGGGAGGGTGCAGAGATGAGACTGTTTTTTTTTGTTGTTGTTGTTTGTTTGTTTGTTTTTTGTTTTTTCGAGGTAGGGTCATGGTCTAGCCCAGGCACACCTGGAATTCACTATGCAGTCTCAGTGCTGCCATTAAAGGTAACAGGTACTTTGAGCCCTTTGAATACCCAGGGCAGTAGGTGGTTAAATAGACACAGCTCCTCTCCCAGCTGGGATCTTGAGGCCAGCATTTGATTCATCTCCTCACTAACTGGCTATACCCAGTTGGGACTTACCAAAAAAAAAAAAAAAGTTTGTAATTGGTAATAGCTAACATACAGTGAGCAAATACTGAATGCCTGGCCCTGTCCTAAGCTGTTTAAAAAGATTATCTGCCTTAATCACCCCATGAGGTGGGCGCCTTATTGATGTAGCTCACCAAGGAGCCTTGTGAGGCTTCCAGAGGTGGACCCTTGCCACGACACTGTGTTTGACCTCACAGCCATTAGACTTTTTACCCATTTTACTAGATTCTTGTCCACACTTAAATATTACAGGAAGCTGGGTGTGGTGGTGTATGTCTTTAATCCTCTGGGAGGCAGAGGTAAGAGGATTGCCATATATTTGAGACCAGCCTGAGACTACACTGTGAATACCTCAGCCTGGGTTAGAGTGAGACCCTACCTCGAAACAAATAAAAAAAAAAACACACACACAGGAAATTAGAGATATATAACTTGTGTTCTTGAGACCAATTTACTTTTCTTTTTTTAAGAATATTTTTATTTATTTAGTAGAAAGAAAGAGAACAGAGAGAGAGAGAGTGTGTGTGTGTGAGTGAGAGAGGCTCTATCACTGCAAATGCATTCCAGATACGTGTACCACTTTGTGCATCTGTCTTTATGTGGGTACCGGGGAATTGAACCTCCGCCATTAGGCTTTGTAAGTGAGTGCCTTTAACCACAAAGTCATCTCTCCAGCTGCCAACTTACTTTTCTAAACTTGGGCTTTCTGGACTGGACGTGTGCCTCAGTGGTGAAACACTTGCCTAGACCGTGCCAGGCCCTGAGCTCTATCCCCAAACAGCATAATTAATTAACGAGGGTTCTCAGACTAGCAAGGGGCGTCTTCAGTACTATCCAGAAGGAGACCAAGAGCCAAAGGGCAGAGAGAGTTGCTTGAGCCCACACAGCAGGAAGGTGCCTGGGCAAGAATGCAGAAGGGGCCCTGGGGTGCTTCGGGGGATTCTGCTCTCCTGAGTGGCTCTGGCCTGTGGGCTGCCCCTGCCTTCTGTGCATCCTGACTGCCTCCTTGCTTTTTTCTTTATTTTATTTTATTTTATTTTTTGTATATTTTTATTTGAGAGTGACAGAGAGAAAAAGGCAGATAGATAGAGAGAATGTGATAGAGAGAATGGGCGTGCCAGGGCCTCCAGCCACTGCAAACGAACTCCAGATGCATGCTCCCCCTCGTGCATCTGGTTTACGTGGGTCCTGAGGAATCAAGCCTCGAACTAGGGTCCTTAGGCTTCGCAGGCAAGTGCCTAACCGCTAAGCCATCTCTCCGGCCCTCTCCTTGCCTTTTTCCATGTCCTACAAGCAGGTAGGCACATTCCCCTCCGCTGCTGCCTTTTTTGCTTAGGCTCTTTCTGCCCCCGAGAATCTCGGATGTCTCTTACTACCCCACAGGGTGCTGTCCAGCCAACCCTTCCGGTAGCACTCCTTTGATTTCTCCCCTGGGCCCCACTGAAAGCTGATCGTACCTCCCACCCCCACGATGGTGTTCGGAAAGTTCTAGGGCTTGTGTCTGTCTTCTTCCTCTTGGGTGCATCTGTGCTGGCAGGGCCAGAAGTTAGGCAGGACCTAACGCCCCTCTCTCTACCTGCTGGTCAAGCTCCTGGCACACACGCGCCACCCGCCACGGGAGGGAGACGGAGTGGTTTGTGAAGTAGCAGCAGGCGCAGGAGTTCTGAGCCCCATGTCATCACTGCGCATGCTCACTGACCCCTGGGAGGGCGGCCCAGCTTGGTCCCCAGTGTTGCAATGACATGTTTGGTTTTGTTCATCACACAAAGCACTTCTCTCAGAAAGACAGACTTGGGCAGAGTTTGTGTGTGTGCGGGGGGGGGGGGGACCTGGGAAGATGGCTCCGTGGTTAAAATGGCTTGCTTGCAAAACCTGCCGACCTGGGTTTTATTCCCCAGAACCCAAATAAAGCCAGATGCACAAAGTGGCGCGTGTATCAGGAGTTCATTTGCAGTGGCTGGAGGCCCTGGTACACCTATATTTATTCTCTCTCTCTCCCTTCACAAATAAAAACAGAAATAAAGGACTGGGAGATTGATCAGTGGTTAAAGGCACTTGCTTGCAAAGCCTGCCAGCCTGGATTCTGTTCCCCAGTACCCATATAAAGCCAGATGTACAAAGTGGCACATGTATCTGGAATTTATTTGCAGTGGCAAGAGGCCCTGGTGTGTGTAAGGTTCGAGAGTGACCAAGACCACGCAAACTACTCTCAGGCAAAGATGGAAGCTTTTATTCGGAAAAGCACAAGCTGCCAGGACTGACTCTCAAGAGAGGAGCACAGCCCACCTGAGATTCCAGATAGTACCTTTACAGGGCTCTTCAGCTGGGGGAAGGTGAGGAAGGGGAAAGTTGAAAACAAGGATTCTTTAGGGGCCATCTAAGATAGCCAGGGTGTGACACCAGAACAGTGACCAGGTGACTTACAAGATGAGGGGGCAGGAGATCATGACCTGGGGGCATTGTTAGGCAAGGAAGGGATAATGGTGGGTGGTGTCATGAGGAATGTGGATAAGTCTCTGTCACCATCCTGCTGTCCTTGGTAACTCCATTTTTGGGAGCCTGTCCTGACCTAACAGTGTGCCCATCCTCCTTCCTACCCCATCTCTCTCCTTACAAATAAACCAAATGTTTTATTTTTAATGTGTGTGTGTATGTGTGTGTGTGTGTATATATATATATATATATATATATATATATATATATATATATATTTGCAAGGAGAGAGAGAGAATGAGCCGCTTTGTGCATCCAGTTTGATGTAGATACAAGGGAATCAAACCCAAGTCACCCACTGTCATTGGCTTTTCAGGCCTTAACCTCTAAGCCACCTCTCCAGCCCAAGATATATACACACACACACACATACACATACATAGAGAGAGAGAGAGAGAGAGAGAGAAACTTACCTTTGGGGGAAAAAAAAACCAGACTTGGGCCCACATCTTGCCTCTATTTGCATTGTGACCCTGGGCGAGTTACCTCACCTCCCTGGAACCTGAGCTTTTGATGCAGTTTTAGAAGTCATCCTTGGATACAGGTAACACTGAAGGCCCAGCGTGTGGCTGTCAGGCACGTGGGAAGAGCAGTGATCAGCGATGCTTGCGTGGGTTCCCAGGATCTATCTTCAACCACGAATAAACAAGTAGCTCTACTTGGGGGTGGATAAGGGGGTTCACACCAAGCCTGAGGACACGTTGAAAGGCCTGGGAAGCTTTCAACTCTAAACTGTCTTTTTCAGAAAGAGACAGAATTAGCCTTCTAGTTCTTTACTTTTCTTTCTTTTGTGGTAGGTCTTGCTCTAGCCCAGGCTGACCTGGAATTCACTGTGCAGTCTCAGGCTGGCCTCGAACTCAGGGAGCTCCTCCTACTTCTGCTTGTGCCTCCTGGGCTTTACACGTGAGCATCTAACCACTGAGCAATCACCCCAGTCTTGTCTGTAGCTTTTAAAAAATATTTTATTTATTTGTTTGTTGGTGAGAGAAAGAGACACATAGAGAGACAGAGAGAGAATGGGCATGCTAGAGCCTCTAGGCACTGCAAACAAATTCCAGATGCATGCACCACCATGGGCATCTGGCTTTATGTGGGTACTGGGGAATGGAATCTGGGTCCTTTGGCTTTGCAGGCAAGCGTTTTAACCACTAAGCCATCTCTCTATCCCTGTCTATAGCTTTTTCATGTTATGAGCTATGAGTTCTATGAGGATGTGCACACTGAGAGTGAACGTGGGAATGCAGTTTGAGCAATCAATCGTATGAGGCACGATAGAAAAAAGCCTTGTCCTTAGAGATGGCTTTAGTGTCCAGTGTGTGTTGGAACAAGCCTGTCCCAGGGCAAGAGGTTAGAATCAAAGTTGATTTTGGGTTTGTGTGGAAGAAAAGTAAGGATGAATATTTCATTCTAGTAGGCTGGCAAGCAGCTGAAAGAATATCATCTACCAAAATCTGGGTTATTGTGATGACTAGGCCAGTTATAACAGTGATGCGTATCCAAAAGTGGAACAGCGATGTCTCAAATTTAAGTGCTTACAATGTGCTGGATATGTGCTTAGTTCTACCAGTTGAATTTTTCTCTTTTTGGTGGTGGGACTGGAGTGCGAGGCTCAGCTTGGGCCTTGCATGTGTTAGGCAATATTCTACTACTAAGCTACATCCCAGCCCTTAAAATAAAACAAACAACCCCCGCCCTTGTTTTGGAGGGGGGGTTCTTTTGAGATAGGGTCTCACTCTAGCCCAGGTTGACCTGGAATTTACTCTGTAGTCCCAGGCTGCCCTTGAACTCATGATGATCCTTCTGTTTCTGCCTCCCAAGTGCTGGGATTAAAGGCATGCACCTGCCACACCCAGCTAAAAAACCCTTTTTCAGAGGCTGGAGAGATGGCTTAGTGGTTAAGGCATTTGCCTTCAATTCGATTCCCCAAGACCCATGTAAGCCAAGATCCATGTAAGCCAGATGCAGAAGGTAGTGCACGCATGTAGAGTTCATTTGCAGCAGCTGGAGGCCTTGGTGCACCCATTCTCTCTCTCTTTTTAATAACATTTTATAATAAAATAAAATACCTTGAAATTTTATTTATTTATTTATTTTGAGCGCAAGAGCGAGGCAGATAAAAAGAGATTGGGCGTGCCAGGGCCTCCAGCCACTGCAAACAAACTCCAGACACATGTGCCCCCTTGTGCCTCTGGCTTGTGTGGGTCCTGGGGAATCAAACCAGAGTATTTAGGCTTTGTGGGTAAAGGCCTTAACCACTAAGCCATTTTCCCAGCCCTAAAATAAACTACTTTTAAAAACCCTTTTTCTTTTCTTTTCTTTCTTTCTTTCTTTTTTAATTTGAGACAGGCTGTCCTTGAACTAACTAACTTGCTTTCTTTTTTTATTTGGTTTTTCAAAAGAGGGTCTCATTGTAGTCCAGGCTGACCTGGAATTCACTGTGTAATTTCAGGCTGTCCTTGAACTCATAGCAATCCTCCTACCTCTGCCTCCCTCATTCTGGGATTAAAGGTGTGCACCACCATGCCTGGCATCTTTTTTTAAAATATTTTTTTTTATTTATTTGAGAGAGAGAGAGAATAAGAATGAGCATACCAGGGCCTCTGCCACTGCAAACAAACTTCAGATGCATGCACCACTTTGTGAATCTGGCTTTATGTGGGTACTAGGGAATCGAACCCAGGCGGTCAGATTTTGAAAGCTTTAATTGCTGAGACATCTGTCAGCCCTGTCCTTGAAGTTTCTCTAGCCTTGGCAGACTGTTGAATTATGATTTTCCTTGCCTCAGTTTCTTAAGTAGCTGAAGGCCTGTGCCACCAGGCCCAGCTGAATTCTTTATTTTATTTTGGTTTTTTTGAGGTAGAGTCTCTCTCTAGCCCAGGCTGACCTGGAATTCACTATGTAGTCTCAGGGTGGCCTCGAACTTGCAGTGATCCTCCTACCTCTGCCTCCTGAGTGCTGGGATTAAAGGTGTGCACCACCATACCCAGCTCTTTGTAAATTTCTTTTAAATTGAACATGTATGTATGTGAGACAGGGTCTCCTGTATCCCAGACTCATCTCAGAATAGTTGGGGATGACCTTGAACTTGTGATCCTCCTGCCCCACCACCACCTCCTCCTCCCAAGTGCTGAGATTACACACATGTGCCACTGTGCCGGGCTTCAGTTCTGTTCCTTGTGGCTAGTCAGTTACAGCCCAAGAAATGGAAGGTGCAGAGGCGGTCTCCTCCTCAGGAACGGGGAGCAGCATAAACCCCCCAGACTCATTTGGGCTGCATTGCTGGCCTTCTCCGCTACCATGGTGAGGGGGAGGGCAAGGGAGTGGTGACGAATGAAGATAACTCAGGGACCCACTTTATTCTTGATTTCCTAACACTCACGGAGGGGCCTTTTAAAAAATATGTATATATGTTTATTTATTTATTTGAGAGAAAGTAACAGATAGAGAGAGAATGGGTGCACCAGGGCCTCCAGCTACTGCAAAGGAACTCCAGACGTATGCACCACTTTGTGCATCTGGCTTATATGGATCCTGAAAAATCGAACCTGGCTCCTTTTGGCTTTGCAGGCAAGCGCCTTCACCACTAAGCCATCTCTCCAACCCTTGGAGGGGCCTTTTAAAGCAGTGTCATGCCCAGGCTCTGTGCAGGACGAGCCTGGGAATCTTTTAAATGCTCCCCAGGCAATTCTGATATCCAGCCAGGGTTAGCTGGTTGGAGGGCCATGAATGTAGGCAGAAATCCTTGCAAACAGAAGACATTATTTCGGACTTTGGTGAGCCGTGAACGATTTCCTTACTAAATTTTCACAGTGATTAAAAAAAAAAAAAAAAGGCAAGGGTGGAATTGAGCTTCTGGGAGAGTTCTCAGCCAGAGGCAACTTTGTGCCCACAGGACACTTGTCGAGTGTTTGGAGACACTTCTGCTTGTCACAACGTGTGGGTAGCTTCCCTCAGTAAAGGGCCAGGATGTTCCTACACATCCCAGCAACCCATGGGACAAGACGGAGTGTTAGCTGGCACCCGTTGCCAGCTTATCGAGAAGTCCACATAATACTCTGGCATTAAAGGGCTTCCTCACTGTGGGTGTAATTGCCTTTTCACAGATCAGTCAGATGTCAGGCTCTCCCAGCTCAAAGCTGAGGCACATGTCGCTCTGTGGTCCAGTGTATTTGGGTTGGTGAGGTTTCTGGGGTACCCGGGGGAGCAGATAGCATTTCAAGGGGTGCACTGAAGGTCCCTCACTCCTGTAGGTTGGGAGCCTCCTTTGCCTCAAGTTTTCCATAGGCTTTGGCTGTTGGCCTAGGGTGTGTGCCGTATGGTGTACCCGCATTAGACCCCAGCCATACACGTGAACTGAGTGGTTTGGCTAACCTCAGTGTGTGGACAGCAGCACAGACCCGGTCCACAGAGCTCATCTCCTGACAGCTCCTGAATGGGCAGGGGCCGCTGGGATAGGTGTGTGGTGTCGGGAAGGGCTGCCTGACAGCTGGGAGGGCAGGAAGATGGGCTCCTTCCATCTGTCTGCCAGTCACCCCTTCGAACCCTCACTTACAGCATCCCATGTCCTCCCCACACAAAGGTTTAAGAAGTTCACAGTCCTATGGCTGCTCAGTGGCAGGGCAATGATTGGAATCCAAGTTGTTGACTTGCAAACCTGAACCATCAGGAGCATTTATAGTCGGGGAGTGTGGCACTGACAGGAAAGATTGACCGGGAGCGTCAGGTGCCAGGAAGAAGGGGAAGAATGCCAGAGCCCTGGGGATGTGGAAGGATTCTGACAGGCCTGGGCATTGCAGTCCACTCACGGAAAGTGCTGGGCATATGGCGAGTGACAGAAATGGGCATTCACCAAGCCCTGACTGCCTTTGTCCCTCATGCTGAAGGCCACCGTGAACCGCTGGTGAATGGGCTGGAGAAAGAGAAGGCTGTGTGACATCAGGGAGCTGCTTCATCCGTCTGGCTGGGAGCCTCTGGTCACACTGCTGTGATAGGAATGCTCATTGTGTTGGTGGCCATAGGAACAGTGCGGGAATGGCTCATGGTGACTCTGGCTGGGTAGCTCTGTTGATCCATGACTTCTGTGGCAGTTTGAATGGATGTCCCCCATAGATTCAGGTTATGTATGTATGTATGTATGTATGTATGTATGTGTGTGTGTGTGTACTCAGATACACACACGTATATAATTTTACTTTATTTATTTATGAGAGAGAGAGAATGGGCACGCCGAGGCCTCTAGCCACTACAAATGAACTCCAGACACATGCGCCACCTTGTGCATCTGGCTTACGGGTACTGGAGAATTGAATCTGGATCCTTAGGCTTCGCAGGCAAGCGCCTTAACCACTAAGCCATCTCTCCAGCCCTCGGTTGTTTTATTAAAGCTTGTAATTTGGGTCTCCAGCCGCCTGGCTGGAGGAGATATCACCAGGGGCGTGTCCTGGGGGTCCAGCCCAAAGGTGTGTTAGGAGCGGACTTGAATTCCGGCCCAAAGCTGTGCAGAGAGGCCTGGATGCGCCTTGCTTTGGTGTTTGCAGGCTGTCTGGTCGTGTCTCTGGCTGGATGGAGGCAGCTTCTTCCGCCATTGTTGGAACTTCTCCTGGATCTGTCAGCTTGAAATACACCCCTTTGTCCCCATCCCAGCACTGTGGAGCTGTCTACTGTAATTTCCCCAACTGAGGTTCTACTGTGGCTACAGGCCGTGTTTGGTCTTGGTCTGAGCCATGGGTTGTGTTTTCTTAAAATGTTTTATTTATTGATTTATTTATTTGAGAGAGAGAAAGAGGGGGAGAGAGAGAGAATGGGCGCACCAGGGCCTCTAGCCACTGCAAACGAACTCCAGATGTCTGTGCCACCTTGTGCAACTGGCTTACTTGGGTCCTGGGGAATCGAACCAGGATCCTTTGGGTTTGCAAGCAGACGCCGTAACCACTAAGCCATGTCTCCAGCCCATGGGTTGTGTTTTGATGGTCCAGCATGTTGTTTGGTTTTTAGCAAGTGCCCACTAAAGGCACAGTGGATCCTAAGAGTTAGGACGGGTTCAAGATGTGGTCAGCTTGAGTTGCTGGCCACTTGGTGGCGGTCACAGCCAGTGTTCTGGCCACCAGATGCAGATCACAGATGTCATGGGGGAGGTGTTCATTCAAAAGTTCTGGGATTAGGAGGAGAGACCAGTGTGGACTAGAGGTAGGAAGGGGTTAAGGAAATCCTAACTCTACCTGTTTGCTCTGCCATAAAGAGCTGTGAAGGCCGGATGTGGTGGCACACACCGTTAATCCCAGCACTCGGGAGGCTAAGTTAGGAAGATTGCTGTGAATCAGGCCTGTATGGGACAGTAGAGTGAATTTTAGGTTAGCCTGGCCTAGAGCCTCAAAAAAAAAAAAAAAAAAAAAAAAAAGCTGTAAAGAGGCTGGGGAGATGGCTCAGTGGTTAAAAGCACTTGCTTTGCAAAGCTTGCCATCCAAGGCTCAGTTCCTCAGCACCCATGTAAAGCCGGATGCACAAAGAGGTCCATGCATCTGAAGTTTGCACTGTCAAGAGGCCCTGCTGTGCCCATACTCTCTTACATTCACACAATTAAAAATTAATAGAAAGAGCCAGCCGTAGAGATGGCTTAGCAGGTTAAGCACTTGCCTGTGAAGCCTAAGGACTCCGGTACAAGGCTCGATTCTCCAGGACCCACATTAGCCAGATGCACAAGGGGGCGCACGCGTCTGGAGTTCGTTTGCAATGGCTGGAAGCCCTGGCACGCCCATTCTCTTTTTTTTCTCTCTCTCTCTCTCTCTGCCTCTTTCTGTCTCTGTCACTCTCAAATAAATAAATAAAAATGAACAAAAAATTAAAAAAAAAAAGAAAGAGCCAGCCGTGGTGGCGCATGCCTTTAATCCCAGCACTCAGGAGGCAGAGGTAGGAGGATCGCTGTGAGTTCGAGGCCACCCTGAGACTACATAGTGAATTCCAGGTCAGCCTGGGCTAGAGGGTGACCCTACTTCAAAAAAAAAAAAAAAAAATGAAAAAGAAGTGTCAGTGAAATGAGGTAGGTAAAGGGTGTCTTGCCAGTAAAGGATGGAGACAGTGGAGAAACCCAGAAAACCAGTGCAGTTATGTGATGTGAGGGCAGGGTGGCTGGTCTGTTAGTATCTGATTCCCCACGGGGTCCAGCTTGTAGATGGAAATAGTTTTCCTACCAAGAAAGGACTCTTTCCACCCATTCCACCCACCTCCGACCGTTTTCCACCCGAAGTGGCCAGGCAGCAGCTCAAGAACACCTGCGTCTTGTTCCGTCTGTCTCTTCTGGGTCTTGGGATGTTAGTCAATGTCAGATACACAGGAGAAAGTAAAATTGCAGTTCTTGGCAAGAGGCAGGATTTAAATGTATTTATTTATTTGAGAGAGCGAGAGAGAATGGGCTCGCCAGGGCTGCCAGCCACTGCAAACAAACTCCAGACACGTGCACCACACCTTGTGCATCTGGTTTGCATGGGTACTGGGCAATCGAACCTGGGTCCTTAGGCTTCGTAGGCAAGCATCTTAACCGCAGGATTTTATAAAAACCAAAGCAAATGAAGTTTGAGGAGTGCCCGAATGGTATGTGGAGACTCTAGCAAGGTGTGAAGCGTCTTCAGCCTTTGGGAGACAGGGACTGGACCGATGACTGGGGATGCTTGAGAAATGAAGCTGTCAGATGTTTTTGCAGAAAGAGATCATGGTAGCACCAGTATAACCAAATGCTAATCCAGAGGATTTATGCTACTAACCAAGCTGTAGAAGATGCAGCTTATAAATTAGCTGTGGGTATCTGTTACTTTATCTACTTGCCTTCCTGACTCCTCTTCTCCCATATCCCCCAACTTGTACTCTTTCATTTTTGGTTTTTCTGAGGTAGGGTCTCGCTCTAACCTAGGATGACATGGAATTCACTCTGTAGTCTCAGGATGGCCTGGAACTCACAGCGATCCTCCTACCTCTGCCTCCCGAGTGCTGGGATTAAAGGCGTGTGCCACCACGCCCAGCCCCAGTTTGTACTCTTCTGCCCCCAGGATTTCCCTTCCCACTTTCATGTTGCATGTGTTTTATTGCCTTCGCCACCTCCCCTTCCTTAGTACTTCTTTTCCCTCTCATCGTCGCTTTTCTAGTTTTCTGAGAGTTGTAAAAAGCTGATGGGCTGGAGAGATAGCTCAGCAGTTAGGGTGCTTGCCTGCAAAGACTAACGAGCTGAGTTTGATTCCCCAGTACCCATGAAAAGCCAGGTGCACAAAGTGGCACATGCATCTGGAGTTCATTTGCAGTGGCTGGAGGCCCTGGTGCACCCACATTTGTTCTCATTCTCTCTCTCTGCTAGATGTGGTGGCACACACCTTTAATCCTAGCACTTGGGAGACAGAGGTAGGACGATCACTGTGAGTTCAAGTCCAGACTGAGACAACATAGTGAATTCCAGGTCAATCTTAGTCTGAGCTACAGTGAGACCCTACCTCAAGAAAACAAATAAAGGAAGGAAGGAAAGAAGGAAGGAGGGAGGGAGAAAGGAAGAAAGAAAGGTTTTGAAAAGTTAAGCTATAGGTTACTGGGGCTTCTAGCCCTCCAGCCAAGTTCCCTGTGGTGGTTTGATTCAGGTGTCCCCCATAAACTTAGGTGTTCTGGAGGCTATGTTCCCAGCTGATGGCAATTGGAAATTTAAGCTTCCTGGAGGTGATGTATTGTTGGGGGTGGGTTATGGGTGTTTTAGCCAGTTTCCCCTTGTTAGTGTTTGGCACACTCTCCTGTTCCTGTTGTCTACCTTATGTTTGCCAGGGGGTGATGTCCACCCTCTGCTCATACCATTGTTTTTCTTTCCATCATGGAACTTCCCCCTTGAGCCCATAAGACAAAATAAACCTCTTTTTCCCCCACAAGCTGCTCTTGGTTAGGTGATTTCTACCAGCAATGTGAACCTGACTGCAACAGTAATATTGGTACTGAGGAATGGGGTTGCTGCTAGATACCTGATTGTGTGGCCTTGGCCTTTTGGAGCTGATTTTCAAGAGGAATGTGGAAGGATTTGAAACCTTGACCTAAGAAATGCCTTGCAGTGCTGTAAATACAGCTTGATGGACTATTCTGGTCAGAGTTGCAAGACCTGGATGCAGTAAGAACTATGGACTGTGAGGTTTGGCCTATGAGGGTGAGAAAGAGCTTTGCTTGGACTGGGCTAGAAGCACTTTGTGTGAGAGGCTTGCTGATATGCTCATGTCCTGAGAACTTGTGTAGGGTTCATTGCGTAGAAATGAACTGGTATGAGCAGAGGGATATGGCACAGAAAAAAATGAAATCTTTGGGCTAAAACTGCTGCCCATTCAGCGACAATTATACGAGACATTACAACCTTTGAGATTGGGCCAGCTGACCTGCACTGGGGCAACAGGAAGAATGTAGACTCTTTTGAAGGGGCCTGAGTGCTCAAAGAGTGTCCTATTCTTTAAAGTCTGCTTTATTCCCCCCTGGATTAACAAATTGGCACCCTACCTGGTATTGTGGAGTATAAGACATGCAGGAAAGAGGATCATTAGTTTGCAACACGGTCTTCTGTTTTGGAAACGGCCATGGGCAGTGTGAAGCAGGTTTGCTGGAGACCCGTGGAGCCATGAGGATGAACCGTGGGTTGCAGTGGAGACCCACTGGAGATTTTAGGACCATGAGATGGCTGCTAAGGAAAGCTGCCGGCCCTGATGAAGTTTTCCAGGACTGTGAGTAGCCTAGCTGGAGGGGCGGGATTGGAATGCCAGAGACTTACTGGATTTGGAGATTTGTCGCTGACTAGAGTTGTTGGACTTGGAGCTACAGAGTTTGATGTTTACCCTGGTTGTTTTAAATCTTGTATTGGCTGAATATTTCTTTGCTATGCCCAATGCTACCTTTTGCAATGTGAATGTTTATTCTGTGCCATTATGGGTTTTGGGGGGATTTTTCGGTATTATGGTTCAGTTAAAAGATCTTGGATTATGGGAATGTTTGTACATCATTAGGATTGATAAAAACTATGGGGACTTTTAAAGTTGGACTGAATGCATTGCATTTTACATCATGGATAGTTATCAGTTTATGGGGGCCAGGGGTGGAATGTGGTGGTTTGATTCAGGTGTCCCCCATAAACTTAGGTGTTCTGAATGCTAGGTTCCCCAGCTCATGGCAATTGGAAATTAATGCTTCCTAGAGGCAGTGTATTGTTGGGGGCGGGCTTATGGGTGTTATAGCCAGTGTCCCCTTCTCAGTGTTTGGCACACTCTCCTGTCGCTGTTGTCTACCTTATGTTGGCCAGGGGGTGATGTCCACCCTCTGCTCATGCTGTTGTTTTCCCTGCCATTGTGGAGCTTCCCCCTCAAGTCTGTAAGACAAAATAAACTTCTTTATTTCCAAGCTGCTCTTGGTTGGGTGATTTCTACCAGCAATGCAAACCTGACTGCAATACTCACTCACCATAGATCTACTTACCTGATTCCATCTCTGGCTGTCACTTCTCCAGAGTTGGGTGACAAGACTTTCTGGTTCTCTGTGATCTTCTGCCCATGGGTCCAGCCCAGGTGGGCTGAGTCCTCTTGTCCACAGTGTTGCTCTGGAGACAGAAGCAGGGAGGGCCTGTGCACTGGCTGGTTCTTGAACCAGAACTCCCTCGAGGAACTGGTTTGCTGGGGTTTTGTGAGCCTTCCGTCAGCCTCTCTCGTAGGTTCCACAGGGGAGATAAGAATTTATAGCTTATGAAGGCTGTGTGGTTCCAGGGGAGAAAGTTCTTGTCAGCTTCTGCACTCTAGTCCTGGACTTTGAACCTTAAGGACTGAAGTTCCTGCCCGGTGTGCTTAACCTCGAGGTACAGTCACGTAGGCCTGGAGCCCCTCAGTCTTGGAATATTGTCTTCTGTGGGTAAGTCAGGCGATCTAGCTGGTGTGAGGCAATGGAGGGAATTTCATCCTTCACCACACCGCTGTCTCTCTTGGGCCTTTTAAGCCAGTGTAGAGCCCAGGATTGGCCAGCAGAACCTTTAGTGATAGTGATCTGTCGTTCACCATCCAATGTGGGAACTGCAAGTGACTACTGAGTGTGTGACACGCTGAGGAACCAGATTTTAAATTTTAATGTACTTCAATTTAAATAGCCACATGTGACGAGTACCAGGTGCAGGAGAGCTTGCTGTGTTTGAGGGTTTGTGTTGTATTTGTAATGGAATGGGAAGAGCCTTCATACAGGCAGATGGTAGCAGTTCAAGAGGCTCAAAAGGAGCATGGTCGGAAAATCTTGCTCTCATCTCTGCCTTTTACCCAGAGCCGCTCTTTTCCATATGTGTATGTTTCTTATATATAGCATGTATTTTTTTCCTCTCAATGCAGATGTGTTATGTGTCCTTTCTATTTTGTTTGTTTTTATTTTTAGTTTTTGAGAGAGTCTCACCATGTAGCTTAGGCTGCCCTTGAATTCATAATCCTCCTATGTCAGCGTCCTAAGGGCTGGAATTATAGACTTATATTATGTAGGCACCACTCTGCCTGGCTGCTCTGTCTTCTGTTTCTTGCTTTGTTTGAATTAATAATGTACTTTTTTGTTCATCACCCATAGGGACAATTAGGAATGCCTCATTGGTTTTTGTTTGTTTGTTTGGTTGTTTTGTTTTGTTTTTGTTTTTCAAAGTAGGGTCTCGCTGTATCCCAGGCTGACCTGGAATTCACTATGTAGTCTCAGGGTGGCCTCGAACTTACTGAGTTCCTCCCACCTCTGCCTCCTGAGTGCTGGGACTAAAGGCCATGCACATCTCACCTTATTGTTTGTTGTTGTTGTTGTATTTAATGACTCTCTCTCTATATATATATATGTCCTTTCCTAAAATGATACTTTACTTAGCAGGTAAGTTAAGTGGACTGTAATAAGTAACTTGTACAAACATATTTTACATATGTTCAGATATAGGGGGCTGGTGAGATGGTTCAGCAGTTAAATAAAGGTGTTTGTTTGCAAACCCTGCCTGCCTGGGTTTGATTCCCCAGTACCCTGCGTAAAGCCAGATGCACAAAGAGGGCACATGTGACTGGAGTTTGTTTGTAGTGGCTGGAGGCCCTGGCATATCTGTCATATCCATTTCTCTCTCTCTCTCTCTCTCTCTCTCTTACACACACACACACACACAAATAAATAAAAAAGAAAAAAGAAAGGGTTCTATTTGCCTCTCTCTCTCTCTCTCAAATAAATAATAATAAATTTTTAAAAAAGAAAAAAGAAGAGGAAGAATGAAAGAAATAGGTGACTCAACAGTTAAAGGTGCTTGCTTGCAGATATAAATATAGGTAAATTCCTAAAAAAAAGAATATTGTTAGGTCAAGGGCTCAAAGATAGGCACATTTTCTATTGCCACAGGTTTTGTCAAATTGCCGCCCATGGAGTATCTTGATGTGGGTGTAAAATGGTTCACGATGTGGGAACATCCATTTCTGCAAAGCCTTGGCCACACAGTCTGTTACTAAACTTTTTGGTTTTTTGCCAGTATGATTAAGTGAAGGCCTCGCCCTGTAGACTTAATTCTCCTGTTTCTTAATGCAAATGACATTGAGCATCCTTTTATGGGTTAATGACTCACTTATATTTCCTTCCTAGTCATCTATTTAGATCATTTTGCATTTTTCCTTTGTAAAAAATATTTTACTTATTTATGAATGGCGGGGGGAGGGAGAGAGGGAGAATGGGCACCCCAGAGCTTTTTGCTGCTGCAAATGAATTCCAGATGCATGTGCCATTTTGTGCATCTGGCTTTACATGGGTACTCAGGAATCCAACCCCAGATGTCAGGCTTTGCAAGCAAGCACCTTTAACTGCTGGACCATCTCTCCAATCCCATTTGTTCATTTTTCTATTTTATTTATTTTTTTAAGAGAAAGAGCTGGGTGTGGTGGTGCATGCTTTTAATCCCAGCACTCGGGGGGCAGAGGTAGGATTGCTGTGTGTTCGAAGCCAGCCTGAGTCTACATACTGACTTCTAGATCAGCCTGGGCTAGAGTGAGACCCTACCTCAAAAAACAAACAAAAAATAATTACAACAATGTGCCATTGCTGCTTCTAATTTATTTTTTAAAGTATTTTATTATTTATTTGCCAGCAGAGAGAGAGAATGGAACCTCCAGCGCCTCTTGCCCCTGCAAATGAATTCCAGACATATGTGTCACTTTGTGCATCTGGCTTTACATGTGTACTAGGGAATCGACCCCAGGCCATCAGGCTTTGCAAGCAAGTGCCTTTCACCTCTTAGCCATTTTTCCATTCCCTGGTTTTTCTTTTTTTCTTAGAAAGTCTTTCCCATGGAGATATTTCAGAGTATGCATGATTCCCTCTAGACTTTCTGTGGTCCTGTTTTTTCGTGTTTAACGCTGACCTGTCTGAGAGAGTTCCGGGTTCCGGGGTGTCCCGTGCCCTTGCTGCGGAGGCTGAGCCTCCCTCTCCCTTCACTGGCCACTTCTACAGGACCATCTGTCCTCCTCCTTTGCCCATTGGTTGCTGCTGTTTTCCATTCCTTTTATATATCTTGCTTATTTTATTGTTTTCCATTCCTTTTATATATCTTGCTTATTTTATTGTTAAGAGATCGAATAGGCATGCCAGGGCCTTTAGCCACTGCAAATAAACTCCAGATGCATGTGCTGTCTTGTGCATCTGGGTGCTGGGGAATCAAACCTGTGTCCTTAGGCTCTGTAGGCATGTGCCTTAACCGCTAAGCCATCCCTCCAGCCCTCCATTTCTTTTAGAATGTCCATTTAGGTGAGCCCTAGTCCAGGTGGGAAAAGGACAGTTCTGTATCCTTGTCTGAGGATTTCATTAAACTTGTGGTCCCCAGAGCACCCCTCTCTCCCACTGTTGCACCCCACCCCACAGCTCTTCCGTGCTTGACCCCTCACCTGCTTTCTTTCCGACCTGCCTGACCATCCCTGGCTTCGCTTTTTATCTCTGTGTCCTGCCCTCTGTGCCCTTTTGCCTTATGAGGGTGGTGGCCCAATCTGAGGTGACTCTAAAGCCACAGGGTGTGCACAGTATGCTGTGCTCCTCAGTGGCCAGAGATGTGGCTGGCTCGTGGCACCTCATTCAGAGTCCCTGTGATGATTTCATGCTTTGTCACTTTATCTCCCGTGATTACAGAAGCTCATTTCCAGCTCCTGCCCAAGCCAGCAGCGGTGGCGGAAAGTCTGGCTCTCTTCCCTCCCTGGGAAAAAAGTCTGGATCCTTAAACAGGGGAGTCTTTTTTTTAAATGTGTTTATATGAGTGGTGTACATGTGTGTACACAGGTGCATTTCCATGTGTATAGGCACATGTGTGCTCATGCGTGTGCAGACCATAGTCGATGTTGGATGTCTTCATCAATCACTTATTTATTGAGACAGAATCTCTTACTGTGCCCAGAGCTTGCAAGTTTAGCTCATCTAGCTAGTGAGCTTGCCCTGGGCATCCATACCTGTGTCTGCTGGGATTGCAGACATGCACCATGCCTGACCAGAACTCAACCCCTCACACTTGCATAGCAAGCAGTTTACTGGCTGAGCCGTCTCCCAGCACAGGCATGGACTTCTTTTTGTTTGTTCGCTTGTTTGTTTTGAGGTAGAGTCTCACTCTAGCCCAGGCTGACCTGGAACTAACTTTATAGTCCCTGGCTGGCCTCAAATTCATGGCAGTCCTATTACTTCAGTCTACCAAGTGCTGGGTTTGAAGGCGTGAGCTACCACTTCTGGCTCCAGGTATCAATTTAAAAAGAAAAAGAAAGGCCAGGCTTGGTGGCACACGCCTTTAATCCCAGCACTCGGGAGGCAGAGGTAGGAGGATCACCGTGAGTTCGAGGCCACCCTGAGACTACATAGTGAATTCCAGGTCAACCTGAGCTAGAGTGAGACCCTACCTCGAAAAACCAAAAAAAAGAAAAAGAAAAAAAAATATATAATTTATTCGAGAGAGAGAGAAAGAGAGAGAGAGGCAAACAGAGAGAAAAGACAGGCAGTGAGTATGGTGTCACCAGGACTTCCTGCCACTGCAAACAAACTCCAGACACATGAGCCACTTAGTGCATCAGGCTTTATGTGGGTACTAGGGAATCAAACCTGGGCCTGCGGACTTTGCATGCAAGCACCCTTAACCACTGAGCCATCTACCATCCCCCAGGTATCATAGATAATCAAAAAATAAAAAGTGGGCTGGGCATGGTGGCGCATGCCTTTAACCCCAGCACTCGGGAGGCACAGGTAAGAGGATCTCTGTGAGTTCGAGGCCACCCTGAGACTACATAGTGAATCCCAGGTCAGCCTGGGCTAGAGTGAGACCCTATCTCAAAAACAAGCAAACAAAAATAGTAAAATAGAAAATGGGGACAGCCTTTCCTGAGGCTACGTCACCTCTGTACTGCATCTCACCCTCTGCAGACCACCTTTGCTGAATGTGTCTGTGGGTGATTCCGTAGGTATGGTGGGAGGGGCTGGGGCACCTGGAGGGCTTTCAAATGCCAGGACACACTCCACAGGTCCCTGCAGTTGTCAGAGACTGCACCAGGAGCAGAGTTCTGATAGAAAGGGGTCTAGAAGCACAGAGTTCTGATGCCCATGCTCTCCAGAGTTCTTCGGTGCTGGAACCAGACCTAGAGGCAGAAAGGAGCTCATCAGTCGGCCAGGACAGTAGAACCCGGAGCCACAGCAGGAGGAAGCGAGCGGGGGGCAGTGTGGAGCAGGCGGGGCCAGGACCGCTGGGTGATGGGCTGCAAGCAGACACGGGGAGAGGCAGCGCAGGGAAACTGAGTTGGGACCATATGGAGTGCTTCACAGTTCATCTGGTAGATGAAACGCTTGCCGGGAATGAAAGGATGTGGGGTGTGTGAGAGTGGTATTTACAGAAAGGGGGGAGGGAGAACAAGGGCCAGGCTCCAGTATGCAGCAGCAGTGTGTCTGACTGAAGTCTGAGCCCTCGCCCTCTCCCCTGTTTCTCTCTGATTGCAAATAAATAAATAAAAATATTTAAAAAGAGAGAGGGCTGGAGAGATGGCTTAGTAGTTAAGGCGCTTGCTTGCAGAGCCTAAGTAAACAAGTTTGATATCCCAGTAACCACGTAAGCCAGATGCACGAGAAGGCGTATGCATCTGAAGTTCGTTTGAAGTGGCTAGAGGCCTTGGTGCACCCATTCTATCTGTCTGTCTCTCTGTCTGTCTGTCCATCCATCCATCCATCCATCCATCCATCCATCTATCTTCTCCCCTCTCAAATAAATAAAATTTAAAAATATTTAAAAATAAATAAATAATAAGCTGGGTGTCATGGCATACACCTTTAATTCCAGCACTTGGGAGGCAGAGGTAAGAGTATTACTGAGAGTTCAAATCTACCCTGAGACTACATAGTGAATTCTAGGTCAGCCTGAGATAGAGTGAGACCCTACCTTGAAACCCCCCCCCAAAAAAAAGAGAGAAATATGGACTGTCACGCTTGATTCCTGAGCCCCTCCATCACCCTCTTGCAGGGTTTGTCTGGATCCAGTAACACATCCCTATCCACTCCCTCCTCTTCCTCCACTCCAGTGGTAAAGACCCTGAGCATGGAGTGTTAGCTTGGGTTACCTTGAGCATGAGTGTAAGAGGAGGCAGAGGTGACTGAGCGGGGGGCTCTGGTCTGCCGTGTGAGTGTGTGCCCTTCCCTGGTGCCAGCCCTCCCTTCTCCTCATCCTCTTTTTGTTTTGTACACCAAATGAATTATTTTTAGTTTTTTTGAGGCAAGTCCAATAGACTGGCCTTTTTCTTGTTTTATGAGAAAAAGCAAGAGACAGAGAGAGAGATAATGGGCGCAGCAGAGCCTCCAGCCACTGTGATGGAACTCCAGACGGGTGCTCCACCACATGTGCATGTGTGAGCTTGTGCCATGTGTCACCTTGTGTGTCTGGCTTATGTGGGATCTGGGGAATGGAACATGGGTCCTTAGGCTTCCCAAGTAAGCTCCTTGACTGCTAAGCCATTTCTCCACCCCCGGAATGTATGTTTTATTAAGTGATTGCAGTTGAAAGTCAAACAAGAGGTGTGTATTAAGGCAGAGCCTTAACTCGCTCCTTCCCAGAGCAGAGTCTGGTGATGTGAGACAAATAGGAAAGTGGCTGGAACACCCCCCCCCCACACACACACACACAAGCCCTGTCCCTTGGTGTCCCGTGAATCTGTCCCTTAGTGTATCCCTCCACATACTGTAGCAGGACTCCGCAAGATCCCATACTTAGCATATTTCTTTGTATTATTTTTAATATATTTTTAATTTTTTTAAGTTTTTGGTTTTTCAAGGTAGGATCTCACTCTAGCCCACGGTGGCCTGGAATTCACTATGTAGTCTCAGGGTGGCCTCGAAGTCATGGTGATCCTCCTACCTCTGCCTCCTGAGTGCTGGGATTAAGGGCGTGCACCACCACGCCTGGCTTCTCCACCCCACATTTTCACATGCATTCTGGAGATAAACTCAGGTCCCCATGCTTGTAAGGCAAGCACTTTATCAACCGAGCTCTCTCCTCAGCCCTTCAGTTGATTATTTCTTCCTGCGTGTGTATGTATGTGTGGGTACATGTGGTCATATACATGTGTGTGTGCACAGTGTGTGTGTGTATGTGCGTGTGTGTGTGTGAGATTAGAGGCTGATGTCGGGTGTCTTCTTTGATCACTGTACACTTTATTTACTGAAGCTCAGGGTCTCTCACTTGAATGAGGACTAGCTGATATGGTAGGTCTATGTAGCAGACAGCTTCAGGTTTGCTGAGATGAACTTCCAGACCAGGCACAGTTATGGAGGGAGGGATTTGTTGAAGTTTACAGATCCGGGGGAAGTTTCATAATGCCAGAAGAAGTTGGCCCCCTCTTAAAAGGACCAGGCCGAGAGGGGGAGACCATAAGCCTAAAAGCTGAAAGCCATAGAGCACACAGCACACTTTGCATATCTTTAGATTGAAATCTCAAACCCACCACCACACCTTGAGATCCACCCAGTGACACCACCTCCAGCCAGGTGGCTGCAGATGCAAACTACAAACTAATAAAACACTGAATATACTGGGGGCCATTATTCAAACTACCACAGTCCAGCTACCCAGTTTGCCCCAGGGATCCTTTGGCCACCTCCTGAGCACCAAGATTGCAAGCAGGCCACCCCCCCCCCCAACTGACATTTATGTGGTGCTAGGGAACAAACTCTAGTCCTCACGCTGGTGTAGCTAGCGCTTTATCTGCTGAGGCCTATCTCCAGGCCTGAGTCATCTCTGTGTGTGGAGGTCAGAGGACAATCCCAGGCATGGGTCCTTGCCCTCCGCCCTGTTGGAGGTTTCTCTTGTTCTCTGCAGCAGACACCAGGCTTGCTGGCCTGTGAGCTTCCGGGATTCTCTTGTCTCTGCCTGTCATCTTGCCGTAGGAGGGCCCGGCTTACAGGAGCTCACTACCGTGTCCCTGTGGTGTTCTGGGGATCCAAAGTCAGCTTGTCACGCTTGCACAGCCGGCACTTTTAGCCACTGAGCCATGTTTGTGCCCCATCCCAGCTCCTGTTCTTAAAATTAATGTGCAGCCCTACCATAATTTGAAAGTATCTGTTAAAATTAATGGAATGCTTGCCTGCAAAGCTTAAGGATCTAGGTTCAGTTCCCCAGTACCCATGTAAAGCCAGATGCACATGTGTCTGGAGTTTTTTGCAGTGTCTAGATGCTCTGGAGTACCCATTCTCTCTGTGTTTGCAAATAATAGAAATAAAAAGAGCTGGAGGACTGGAGGGATGGCTTAGCAGTTAAGGCATTTGCCTGCAAAGCCAAAGGACCCAGGTTCAGTTCCCCAGGACCCACATTAGCCAGTTGCACAATGGGGCAAAAGTCCCTGCCGCACCTATTCTCTCTCTCCTTCTTTTTCTGTCAAATAAATAAATATAAAATACTAAAAAGAAGGCTGGAGAGATGACTTAGCGGTTAAGGCATTTGCCTGCAAAGCCAAAGGACCCCAGTTCAATTCTCCAGGGCCCAGGTAAGCCAGATGCACAAGGAGGTGCACGCATCTGGAGTTCGTTTGCAGTGGCTGGAGGCCCTGGCATGCCCATTCTCTCTCTCCCTCTCTCTACCTCTTTCTCTCTCCTTCCCTCTCTCAAATAAATAAATTAATTAAATTAAAAAGAAATAAAAAGACCAGTGTTGCTGACTAGCCAAATGCCTTCAGGAAGCCCCACCCACAAGGGTCTGTTTAACACCATCCTCAGAATTGCTGCATGACCTTGGCCAAGCTTGAACTGAAAAGAGTCAGATCCTTAGTGTATTTGTGGGCATGGTGGCACACGCCTTTAATCCCAGCACTTGGGAGACAGAGGTAAAAGAATTGCTGTGAGTTAGAAGTCAGCCTGAGACTACATAGTGAATTCCAGGTCAGCCTTGGCTAGAGTGAGACCCTACCTCAAAAAACCAAAAATAAAAAATACATTTTTCAGGCTGGAGAGATGGCTTAGAGGTTAAGCACTTGCCTGTGAAGCCTAAGGACCCCGGTTCGAGGCTCAACTCCCCAGGACCCACGTTAGCCAGATGCACAAGGGGGCGCACGCGTCTGGAGTTCGTTTGCAGTGGCTGGGGGCCCTGGCGCGCCCATTCTCTCTCCCTCTCTCTATCTGCCTCTTTCTCTCTGTCGCTCTCAAATAAATTAATAAAAATAACAAAAAATTTAAAAAAATACATTTTTCTCCTTAATCCACACTTAACGTTCAACTCTTCCCTCAAATTATTCTGTATAATGTGAGCTATATGGGGCCCATAGTCTGGGAAACTCCATACTGGACCTTTTTAGGTAATTTTCTGATTTTTTGGTCCCTGATGTCTGCTGGTTCTCAAACTTTAGGTTTCTCTTTTTCATTTTTTTTTCTTTTTATGTTTTTATTGTTTATTTTCAAGGAAAGAGGTGGATGGAGAATGGGTGCCCCAGGGCCTCTTGCCACTGCATGTGAACTCCAGATGCACACACTACTGTGTGTGTCTGGCTTTATTTGGGTACTGGGGAATCAAACCCAGGCCATCAGGTTTTGCAAGCAAGCAAGCAAGCACTTTTAACTGCAGAGCCATCTCTCCAGCCCCAGGTTTTGGTTTTTCTGTCTCCAGCCTCCTCCCACCCCAGCGAAGCTTGTAGTCTGTCTATTAATAAACGGCAGTAGGACAGGGGAGCTGGGTCACGTCCTTTGTAAGTGAAGGCTACTGCAGAGCTAGGAGCAATTAGCTCCTCTTTACCTGTCTAGGAAGCTGAGCAGTTGGGAAGAATTATGTTTCTTTCAGCGAGGGCTGCCTTCGCTTGACCTTGTCGGGAAGTGTGCAGGTTCTCTGGGATAAGTCCAGGGCTTGCTAAATTGACTTGCTGCACAAAAGACTCTTTTCTGCTGGGTGCAGCTGAGCTTTCCTGGAAAGTGTGACCCATCCAGCCGGCACAGGCAAGGTGTGATCGCGGCTCCTGTCTGCCACCTCCAGTGTGAGAGCCCCTAATGTATGCGTATGGCCTTGGGCGTAAAACACTTAATTCCTCGTTAGTCCAAAGGCCCAGCTGGTAGTTAACTGCCTACCGTGACCTCCATAAGGGCTGTGATGTCTGTGATGTGGCAGTCTTGAGGTTGAGCAGTCCCCTGTCCTTCAGCTCATGTGGTACCTACAATCTTTAGCTTTGTTTTAAAAACAAATTACTTCTTTTCGTAGTATTAATTATGACCAGGATTTTTTTCTTTCTTTCTTTCTAGAACTAGCCTGGAACCCAGGGTGGAAAGGTGGGGATTTCTGGGAGCCAAGAGGCCAGTAGCCAGGTCAGGTGAAGGAGTGGAAGTTTAATGACTCCCACGGACTGACGCCCGGATCTCTCTGTAACGGCAGCAGCCCCGAACTCAAGTTCTTTAGGGATTTTATAGTATAAGCAAGCATGGCTTACAGTAGTACCTGACAGTTGAGCGAGCAGGTTCCAAAAGATTTACAAAAATGTACCAGTTTGGCAAACAAAAATTATAATGGGGTGTAAGTGGTAATTAAATTCAACCTAGGCTAGAGAGATGGTTTAGCGGTTAAGGCACTTGCCTGTGAAGCCTAAGGACCCAGGTTTTTAACAGGGTACCAAGAATCCGGGAAAGTCCTTGTACCCCAAACCCTAGGTTCGTTTCTAATTTTTAACCAAAGAATTGAATAAATAAAGACTGAGAAGGATAATTATTAAGTTATTATATTTGTTTCTTTATTTTTGTTTATTTGAGAGTGACAGACAGAGAGAGAAAGAGGCAGATAGAGAGGAGAGAATGGGTGTGTCAGGGTCTCCAGCCACTGCAAACGAACTCCAGATGTGTGCGCCCCCTTGTGCATCTGGCTTACATGGGTCCTGGGGAATGGAGCCTCGAACCGGGGTCCTTAGGCTTCACAGGCAAAGTGCTTTACCGCTAAGCCATCTCTCCAGCCCTTAAATTATTATATTTATTGAGGGAAGTACAGAGCCAAGGAAAGGTACCCATGTGGCTAGAGATCCCACGGGAGGGGAAAAAAAGTGTGGAAAGAAAGGAGAAAAGCAAGTTCAAGGAGCTCCTGCCATGTGGGGAGCTGGAGGGGATAAAGAACCCCTGTGGAGAGTAAGGGCTGGGGCCTCCCTGTTGCCCAGGCCCAGCCCAGGGAAAAACTCACCCACAGCTGGAAAACTCATGCACAGCTAGTGGTCAGAGAGTCTGCCCTCCCCTTGCAAAGGAATTTATGACCTTATGGGGGTGGGCTGACCTCAACCTGAGGGACAGCTGGTTGGTTAGGGCCAGGGGCTGTCTCAGGAAGAGATTAGCCCTGGCTCCAAATTCTAGGGGCTGAACTTGACCAACCACCATGTTTAAATCCTAAGAAAGCCCTCCCTCCCAGGAGGGGTCCTGATTGTTTGTGGATACACAGGTCTCTAGGGAACTAAGCAAGCTATAAAAAGTCAGATCATCTTTGATTTCCAGCAAGTGCAGACTTTCCTGCGCTTTTCACCTCCAGGGGTCCAGTCACCCTAACTCTACCCCGCGCTCAGGTTCAATTCTTCAGGTCCCACGTAAGCCAGATGCACAAGGTGGCACATGCATCTGGAGTTCGTTTGCAGTGTCTGGAGCCCTGGAGTGCCCATTCTCTCTCTCTTAAATAAGTAACGATAAATAATCAAAGTTTAACCTGCAGTGAATTGCAGGAGGGCAAGGGCAATGAACAGGCAGGGGTGGGGCCGCCTCTAGTCAGCCTCCTCATCCTTCTCCTATCTCACCCTGGGGACTTTCTGCTGTTCTAGTTTTTCAGCATATTTCTGTCGCTGCTGCTTTATTCCCCTCCTCTATGTACATGTCCCGAATGTCCTATTCCTGAGTTTTTTGACATTCTTGATGAATTACTTGGAGTTTGGCGGCCTCTGTCCATTTCTGGATGACTCTAGTGACCAGGTTTATCGACAAGGCCCAACAAGAGGGCCGGGAGGACCATGACCAGTGGCCCTGCCCTAGGGGCTGCCTAAGGCCCCCAGGCGGTCCAGGCACTCTTCCAGTAAGACTCACTTTCCTTCCCCTGGCTTGATTCTTTCCAGTTAGCTGCCTTGCATTTTCTCTTACTAAGCCAGATTGCCGATCCCCCTCTTTTGCTGTCATCAAGTCCAAGCCTCTGCAGTTTGAGTGTCACCTCTGCTAGGGACTCTCTCTGGTTCAGTACAGTGAAGTGCTCCATTGCACTAGGCTGAGACCTTCCCCCTCTGCTTAGAGAGCTGGCTGTGCTGGACCTAGGAGCACAAAGAGAAGGGGGCTGAAGCCTAGAATCTAGAAGCTTCCCGTGAGGGAAGAGGGCAGAGCTCTTGCCCAGGGAGGCGAGAGGGGGTTTGAGAAGCGAAGCCCACCTTGAGACTCAGATCTGGGTGTGTTATGGGGAGTGGTCATGTGAGGAAGACCAGGCTGGCAGGTCACTATGGACAGAGACCAGATTTTACAGCTTTGCCAGTAATCTTAGTTAAGGATCAGAGTTTCTGTCATCTAGAAGGGTACAAGCTTGATCTAGAAATCTTTCCTGGAGGGTGTTGTAAGGTTCAGGAGTGACCAAGGACCACGGAGACCACTCTGAGGCAAAGGTGGAAGTTTTATTTTTTACTTTTTGTTTATTTATTTATTTGAGAGCAACAGACAGAGAAAGATGCAGATAGAGAATGGACACATGAGGGCCTCCAGACATTGCAAACGAACTCCAGATGCATGCGCCACCTTGTGCATCTGGCTTACATGGGTCCTGGGGAATCAAGCCTCGAACCAGGGTCCTTAGGCTTCACAGGTAAGCGCTTAACCACTAAGCCATCTCTCTAGCCCAAAGATGGAAGTTTTTATTGGGGGGGGGCATGAGCTGCAGGGACTGACTCTCAAGAGCAGAGCAGTCAGCTTGGGGTCACAGATAGTGGGCTTTATAGGCTCTTCAGTTGGGGGAAGGTGAGGAAGGGAAGGAATTTCTTTGTTGGGGCAGTAAATCTCTGTCCTTTACATTAGCCATAGGGTGAGACCAGAAGTGACCCAGTGAGAGATAAGAGTAAATCTAGACCTGGAGCCTTGTTATGCAGGGGAGGGATAATGGCTGGACGATTTCTTGAGGAATGTGGAGGACTCACTTTTTATGCCCTCCTGCTGTAACTCCATTTTGTCCTGACCTAACGGGTGGACATCCAGGTTTCTGCTTAGTGACATTTCCTGCTTTTAGTCAAGGAATGCGAAACCATTACTTTTGGGGTTCTGTTACCCTGACTGCCTAGCCAATTTCTGTCTCTTATCAGTTTCCCCTTCTGAAGAGGTAGTCCCAACTGCCGCTAGGGGATTAGAACAACGGATCAGTCTGACTTCTTCAATGTGAACAGGGCCCTTGGGTGTGGGGCACCCCTCTAGTGGGTCTATTCTACAGGTTTGGCTTTTTTTTTTAAGTTTTTTTTTAACTTAATTATTAGAGAGAGGGGTTAGTGAGAGAGAGAGAGAGAGAGAGAGAGAGATGAATGGGTGCACCAGGCCCTCTAGCCACTACAAACTCCAGACGTAAGCACCACCTTGTGCATCTGGCATAAGTGGAACCAGGAGAGTCGAACTTGAGTCCTTAGGCTTCACAGGCAAGTGCCTTAACCACTAAGCCATCTCTCCAGCCCAGGTCTATTCTACAGGACCCCAAAAGTTTACTGGTGGTCTTATAGTAAAGAAGAAACCTACCCACATAAAGACATTGGTGGGGGAAGATGGGAGAAATCCGGTAAACTGGGGTTTAGAGAAGTCCGTAGACTCTCGCTCCTGTCAGCACAGAGTTCCAGTTCTGAGTGGGGGAGTGGCTCGTCAGATCTGGGCAGGAGGACACTTCCTCCATGACCCCCCCACAGCTATGGAGAGGTTTTCCTTCCTCTTCTGGAAGGTGGGAGGCTGGGCTTAGGGTCCGAGTAGCCTCGACTCGAGCCCTGGGAGGAGCTGTGTGGCTCTCAGCTTTGGTGCCATCTGCTGGGATGAGTCAGAACCGCGCTGACCGTGGGGCTCCCTTCCCTCGGAAACATTAAAGGTCCCCCTGTTCTGACTCTCCTTCTGCAGACCAGATATTGGTTGGATCCATTCTCTGGGTCTGCATGTCTTCCCTGATCAAGAATATCGGAGGCTTATCAAGAGCTTTAGAAAGAAGTGTTCTGTTGTCTCTTGAGGCCCTTTGGCCTGGAGGGGCTGGGACCAAAATATTAGGTGCCTTTTTAACCCCAAAGTCCTCATTGCTTCTGGCCACTACATCTGGTTGTTAAGCATCCAGGGGAAAAATGGGAATATAGAGTATGTCTGTACCTTTTGTCTTTAACAAAACAGACCTAGTTAAAACATGGTATTAAAAAAACCCTAACATTTTGTTGTAACATTTAACTTATGTTGTCTGATGACATGGTAAGCCATATCTGAAAGATAGGAAACATATATACTAGTTAACATTTGTAAGTTCAGACAAAACATGTTAGCAGTCCTGGAGGCAATTTTTATTAATGAAAATATAAATATTAACTCCAACTTTCACTTAGTTCTATATCTGTGAATCAGATTTCAGACTTTATAACCTGTTGATTTGAGACTTCTTTTTATAGTCCTATGAAACACGTTTTAAAAGCATGGATTTGTAAATGCAGGTAAAACTTGATAACTGCCCTGGAGATAATATAACACACCTGAAAATGGTTTTGTTAGTAATGACCAATCTGAACTATATTTATGATATAACAAACTAAGATTACCTGTTTATAGATTGTTAAATCATAAAATTCTAACTTGTTTTAAAACCTGGTTAGGGGCTAGAGAGATGGCTTAGCAGTTGAGCGCTCGCCTGTAAAGCCTAAGGACCCCAGGTTCAAGGCTCAATTCCCCAGGACCCACGTTAGCCAGATGCACGAGGGGGCGCATGCTTCTGGAGTTCATTTGCAGTGGCTGGAAGCCCTGGCGCGCCCATTGTCTCTCTATCTACCTATCTACCTCTTTCTTTCTCTGTCTGTTGCTCTCAAATAAATAAATAAACAAAAAAAAATTTTTTTAAAGCCTAGTTAGATCTGGCTGTTGCTTGTTTGTTATGTTTATTTTAAGTCTGAGAACTGTATTCTAACAAGGCTTTAGTGATCTTAAACAAGAGAGAAATGGGGAGAGAACCAAAATTATATGCTGCTTGTCATTTTCCCTTTCCTCGTCCAGAGGCAATGGGCCCGTTGGCCTAAGGACAAGGTGTGGATGACACATAATTTTAATAATGCTTGGGGTCTGAGTTAGGGGGGCCAACCCATGTCTCAGAATCCAGCTTATTATGAATTTAAACAGCATATCACAATTAATATAATTTACATTACAGTGAAGTGGAAACAATCATTATCAAGTATCTCTAGCCATTGAGCAGACCTACCAGTCCCGAGGTGCCTGGCTTTCAGCCTTTACCTGGCAGACGTTAGGACCCAACTTGTTCTTGGAGCCTGTGTGTCTGGCTGTGGCAGGGGTCTCCCTGCCACCATCCTGCTGCTGTTTGCCATCTAGCTTGGGTCACAGCCTTGCTGCGTCTGCATCCCACAGCATATTCCCATACGCACCTGGAGACCCGTCAGCGTGACCGCACACGCTGTTTGAATCTACGTCCCACCGCACTGCTGCAGACGCAAACCAGCGCAGCCGGAGCTGCGTTTCCCACAGACCAGCACTGGACATTACTGTCTGAAATTCAGGCCAATATTCAACCTCACAGTCACGCACGACCATTCAGAATTTAAAACAGCTCTTCCTTGGTTACTCCCACCAATTCCTGTTCTGTCTAAACGGGGCCAGTCTCACTTTGGAAACCCTTTGAGATTTAACTATGACCCCCATTTCCTGCCAAATCAGGGGGCAGTATCACCCCAGAATCCCTTCGAGCTTTAATTGTAGTCCCCTTTTCCTGCATGACCAGAGACCAGTGCTACTTTGGAACCCCATCAAGGCTTTGGATGCTCCCTACTGCAGGGGATCAGCCTGCGCTGACTCCTGTCTGTCTGCCCCGGGAGCTCTGCCTGGTCTGCATGTCCACGCTGGTCCTTCTTCTCACTTCTCTTGGTGGGAGCTCCTGTTTGGGGTCTTGCAGTCCTCTTTTGGCCTCCTGGAAGGAGACCACAGCAACACTTTGGGGGTGCACACTTCTCTGTTCCAGGGGCCACAGGCAGACTGCAGGGCCCAGGAGTGGCAGACCTTATGACCAACTGAGGTACAGCGGCAAAAGCTCGCTGGGGCCTCCAGAAATGTTTTGGGAATTTCTGGGAGTCAAGAGACTAGCAGCCGAGTCAGGTGAATGAGTGAAAGTTTATTTACGCCTGCAGACTGATGCCCAGATCTCTCCATAATGGCATCAGACCCGAACTCAAGTTTGTTAGGGATTTTGTAGTATAAGCAAGCATGGCTTTCAATAGTACGTGATGAGGCCGGGCGTGGTGGCACATGCCTTTAATCCCAGCACTTGGGAGGCAGAGGTAAGAGGATTGCCATGAGTTCGAGGCTACCCTGAGAGACGACATAGTGAATTCCAGGTCAGCCTGAACTAGAGTGAGACCCTACCTCGAAAAACCAAAAAAAAAAAAAAAAAAAAAAAAAAAAAAAAAAAAAAAACAAATAGTACGTGATGGTTGAGCGAGCAGATTCCAACAGATTTGCAAAATGTACCAGTTTGGCAAACAGAAATTATAATGGGGTGTAAGTGTTAAAAGTTAAACCTGCAATAAGCTGCAGAAGGAGGGCAAGGGCAATAAACAACCAGGGGCGGGGCCGCCTCTCTAGTCACCCTCCTTATTCTTGTCTCCTGCGGGGGCTTTCCTCTGTTCAAGTTTTTCACTGTATTTCTCCCACCATTACATTAGTATGTGTGCTAGGCCACACCTCCCCAGTCCTTGTACCTAGCATTTATTTATTTGTTTATATTTATTTTTTTAAAGAGACAGAGACGGAGTGAGAGGAGAGAGAATGGGTGTTCCAGGGCCTCAGCCGCTGCAATTGAACTCCAGATTCTTGTGCCGCCTAGCTGGCATGTACGGCCTTGTGCTTGCCTTACCTTACCTTTTGTGCATCTGACTAACGTGGGATCTGGAGAGTAGAACATGGGTCCTTAGGCTTTCCAGGCAGGTGCCTTAACCACTAAGCCATCTCTGCAGCCCTTTTTTCTTGTGGTAGGGTCTTGCTCTAGCCCCGACTGACCTGGAATTTACTATGTAATCTCAGGCTGGCCTCAAACTCAAGGGGATCCTCGTACCTCTGCCTCACGAGTGCTGGGATTAAAGGCATGTGCCACCACACCCAGCTTAGAGTGGTCTTTATTACACAGCCATAATTTCATCATCACACACAAGAATGTAGCACTCAGGCTGGGTAGATGCCTCAGCAGTTAAAGATGTTTGCTTGCAAATCCTGGTAGCCTAGGTTGGCCCAGGTTTGATTCCCCAGTACCCACTTAAAGCCAGACACACAAAGTGGTGGATGCATCTGAAGTTCATTTGCAGTGGCAGGAGTTCCTGCTGTACACATTCATTTATCTCTCTCTGCTTGCAAATAAATAAAAATAGAAAAAAGAGGCCTGGGCGAGGTGATGCACGCCTTTAATCCCAGCACTCAGGAGGCAGAGGTAGGAGGATCACCTTGAGTTTGATGCCACCCTGAGACTACATAGTGAATTCCAGGCCAGCCTGGACTAGAGTGAAACCCTACCTCAAAAAAAAAAAAAAAAAATAGAAAAAAGAATGTGGGGCTGGGAAGATGACTTAGTGGTTAACGTGCTTGCCTGCAAAGACAAAGGACCCACATTCGACTCCCCAGGACCTATGTAAGCCAGATGCACATGTGGCGCATGCGTCTGGAGTTCATTTGCAGTTGCTGGAAGCCCTGGCACACACACACACACACACACTCTCTCTCTCTCTCTCTCTATTTGCCCCTGTCTCTCAGATAAATAAAAAATAAAATATTAAAAATATATATAGCACTCACACGATTCTGTCTGACATTCTGGTTGCTAGTCACATTTCTTCCGTCGTGTCGACAGTGTGCCTCATAGTGTTGAGCTTTAAAGGCCACCGTCCTCCCAGGTGTGCTCCTTTACATCCATGTTCATGTCTCTCCTTCTTCAAGCACTTCCCTGCTTCTTTTCCATTACTGATGAGCACCCCTATTCTGGGGCTGTCAGTTTTCTTCTCCCCTTTTCTCCTGAGAAAATTTCAGTTCGGTTGCTCTTTTCACCCCCGCAGGTAGCAGCCAGCCTTCAAGGGCAGGATGGATCTCGATGTGGTTAACATGTTTGTGATTGCGGGCGGGACGCTGGCCATTCCAATCCTGGCGTTCGTAGCCTCCTTTCTCCTGTGGCCTTCAGCGCTGATCAGAATCTATTACTGGTAAGTCAGCAGTGTAACTGAGATTTTCAAAGTGTTGTGACACCATTGTCCCATCTGCTTGTCCTGCTTGTTTGCTTATCACTATTGCTTTCCACTTAAGAAATATTTCAAACAGAGACAAGTGGAAGAACAGGCCTCCTCTTTTGAAATTTGGAAGTGTTCTCAAAGTGTTAGTAGCTGCTTCTCACCAATGAGATTATTTCAAGTTAAATTTTGTTTCAAAATGTGTGTGTGTGTGTGTGTGTTGTGTGTGTATAGGTCAGAAGACAACTTTGGAGTGTTTGTCTTTTTTTTCTCTCTCTTTCTCTTTTTTTTTTTCTCTACCTCAGGCTGACCTGGATTCACTATGGAGTCTCAGGGTGGCCTCGAATTCATGGCGATCCTCCTACCTCTGTCTCCCGAGTGCTGAGATTAAAATCATGCACCCTCATGCCCAGCCTTTTTCTCTGTTTGTGACCAGGTCTCTTGTTTTGCTGCTGTGTGAGCACCAGTCTGCTGGTCCGTGAACTTCCAGAGTCCCCTGGCTTCGCCTCCCATTGTCAAAAGCACATAGAGATCACAGGTGTATGAGCCACTTTTTGTCTGGCCTTACATGGCTTCTGGGGAATTGAACCTGGACCACAGGCTTGCAAGCAAATGCCTTAACACTGAGCTATCCTCCAGCCCCTGTTTTTTTTAATCTTTTTTTTGTTTTGTTTTGTTTTGTTTTTTGTTTTTTGAGGCAGGGTCTTGCTCTGGCCCAGGCTGACCTGGAATTTACTATGTCATCTCAGGCTGCCCTTGAACTCACAGTGATCCTCCTACCTCTGCCTCCCCAGTGCTGAGATTAAGAGTGCATGCCACCACACCTGGATAAATCTATTTTTTAACTATTTTATTTATTTTTTCACAAGACAGAGAATGAATGCACCAGGGTCTCTAACTACTGCAAACTAACTCTAGACACATGAGCCCCTTTGTTCATCTGGCTTACGTGGGTTCTGGGGAGTTTAACCTGGGTCCTTAGGCTTCATAGGCAAGCACCTTAACCACTGAGCAATCTCTTCAGCCCTTCCAGTCCCTATTTTAAGTTTTTGATACATGTCTGCCTTCAATACTCCAGAGGCCATGAATGGTCTGCAAGCAAGGTAGTGGGGGGAAAGGACTTCTTTGGTGTTTTCATAACCATTAAGTTCATACCCAGTGATATTCTAACAGGTTCAGTAATGACACTAAGAAATGAATGAAAAATATTACTATCTCCAGGAGGAGTGTGTAGGGCTTTTGAATTTGCCCTAGAACTTTTATTTTTGTGGGTTAAAAAAAAAAAGATTTTTTTTTTTGAGGCAGGTAAGGTGAGAGAGACGGAAATGTTTCCAGTCATCCTAGTATCACCTTTACTCTTCCCTATTTTAAACTGCCTGTACTTTTTCCTTCCTTCCTTCCTTCCTTCCTTCCTTCCTTCCTTCCTTCCTTCCTTTTCTTTCTTTCTAGGAGTAAGTTCACTTTTTTAAAAAAAACCTGTAATCTAAGGTTTTGGTTGTTGTTGGGTTTTGTGTTTTTTTTAACTTTTTATTTTATTTGTTTGAGAGAGAGAGAGAGAATATGAATGGGCACGCCAGGACCTTCAGCCACTGCAAACGAACTCCAGGTGCTTGTGCCACCTTGTGCATCTGGCTTATGTGGGTCCTGGAGAATCGAACCTGGGTCCTTTGGCTTCATAGGCAAGTGCAACTAAGCCATCTCTCTAGCCCATTGTTTGTTTATTTTATTTTATTTTATTTTATTTTATTTTATTTTATTTTGAGGTAGAGTTTCACTCTAGCCCAGGCTGACCTGGAATTTACTATATAGTCTCAGCCTCAAACTCATAGCCATCCTCCTACCTCTGCCTCCTAAGTGCTGAGGTTAAAGGTGTGCGCCACCTCACCTTCCTGTTTTTTTTTTTTTTTTTTTTTTTTTCTGAGACAGGGTCTCATGTAGCCCAAGCTAGCCTCAAACTCCTTGCATGGTTGAGTATAACTTTGATTTTCTCTGGATATACCTCCCAAGTACCCAGGTTACCTGGCACGTGTGGTGTATGTGTGTGCACATATCTGCGTGCATGTGGATCAGCCAGAAATCAGCATCTAGTATCTGTCTCAATCACTTCCCAGCTTTTAAAAAAAGTTATTTATTTTCATGTGGGGGGGGGGTAGAAAGAGGGAGAGAGGATGGGCACACCAGGGCCTCTAGCCACTGTACCTGAACTCTAGACATGTGCACCATTTTGTGCATTGGCTTTATGTAGGCACTGGGGAATCGAGCCCAGGTTGTCAGGCTTTGCAGGCAAGCGCCTTAATCACTGAGCCATCTCTCCAGCCCTCCACCTTTTTGTTCTTTTTTGCATGTGTGTGTGCGCGCGTGCGTATGCACGCACAAATGTTACAGTCACCCCATGTCCCCATGTTTCCTTGGGATGGAATCTCATTAAATTCAGAGCTTGAGTCAGACTGACCAGCAAGCTGAGCGACCCTCTGGCCTGTTGCCCGTGGAATGAGAGTAACAGGTGCATGTGGCCTACAGCTGCTCATTTGGGTGCTGGGGAGTTGAACTCACTCAGGGACAACCAGGCTGTCTCAGGCCCTCGTGCTTGTGCAGTGCACACTCTTATCCAGTGAGCCATCTTCCCCAGCTCCTACCTTATTTTTCGAGACAAAGTCTCATTGATCCTGGAGCTCACTGATCCGGCTGGACTAGCTGGCCAGCAAGCCCCAGGGAGCCTCCTGTCTAGGAGTCTAGGATTACCAGTGCACATGACTTCGCTTGGCTTTTTTGTGTGGTTGCTGGGGGTCTAACTCAGATTCTCATGCCTGTGGCAAGCACTTAGCTGACTGAGCCATCATACTAGCCCATGCCTGGCTCCTAAATCTAGTTATTTAAAAAGTGGTGGGTGTAAGCCGGGCGTGGTGGCGCACGCCTTTAATCCCAGCACTCGGGAGGCAGAGGTAGGAGGATCGCGTGAGTTCGAGGCCACCCTGAGACTCCATAGTGAATTCCAGGTCAGCCTGGGCTAGAGTGAGACCCTACCTTGAAAAACCAAAAAAAAAAAAAAAAAAAAAGTGGTGGGTGTGAAGGGCTGAAGGGATGGCTTAGCGGTTAAGGCATTTGCCTGCAAAGCCAGAGGACCTAGGTTCGATTCCCCAGGACCCACGTTAGCCAGATGCACAAGGTGGCGCATGTGTCTGGAGTTTGTTTGCAGTGGCTGGAGGGCCTGGCACACCCATTCTCTCTCCCCCCCCCCCTTCTCTCTGTCAAATAAATAAATTAAGTATTTTTTAAAAGTGGTGTGTGTATGTGAGAAAGAAATCACTATTGTAAAATGGAAAGCTTGTCATACTTGCCATAAATTGTAAATAGATGTAAGAATTCAAGCACTCTTACACTAAGTAATCTTACTGAAGCTGGGCATTGGTGCCACATGCCTTTAATCCCAGCACGTGGGAGGCAGAGGTAGGAGGACAGCCATGAGTTTGAGGACAGTCTGGGACTACAGAGTGAGTGCCATGTCAGCCTGGGCTAGAGTAAGACCCTACTACCTTGAAAAAAAAAAAGTCTTTTTAAATTCTAGTCTAGATCCTATTGCCTAGGCAGGCCCAAGTCTCTTTTCTTCTTGTTACCAAGTACAAAGGAGGTGTGGCAGGCGCAGGAATCTGGAGCACAGCCTTTCCCCTTGATGCACTCAGGCCACCACTTGGGATTTTGATTCCTTGTGGTATTAGGGATCGAACCCAGGGCCTGCACATGTGGGACAAGTCCCAGCACTGACCTGTGCCCCCTGGCCCTTAGAAGGGGCGTGGTGGCATACGCCTTTAATCCCAGCACTCGGGAGGCAGAGGTAGGAGGATCACCAGGCCACCCTGAGACTACATAGTGAATTCCAGGTCAGCCTGAGCTACTGTGAGACCCTACCTTGGAAACCCCCCCCCCACAAAAAAAATAAAAGAAGGTAGCACTTGAAAATGGAGCGACGTGACATGCTTTGTTGACGTTTCAGGCCACAGTGTGCACTTACCAAGTAAAGTCAGTCTTCCATCCGCATGATGAGATGAATGCTGAAATAGGGCAGGGTCCTCTCCTCTCCAGGCCTTAGATAAGCCCTGCAGATTTATCTGGGCCGTGGGCAGTTAGAGGACCGCAGGGAGACTGCTGGCCCTTTATCTGCCCTCCTTTCTGGCTCCTCTTTGTTTCTCCAGCATGTGGAATTTTCCACCTGCCCCTCCGGCTCTTGGCTTTGAAAAGCAAGCAGCTAACTGAATGGAAGCAGTTCGTCCTTCAGCCTCTGCTGTCTTCCTGGGCTGCGCGGGTACCGGGACCCACCTCTGCATGTGACCGAGCTGAGTCTCTGGCTGCCTAAGTGCCACTGCCCTTGGAGACTGGCAGCTGCAGTTCTCTGCTCTGGGGCCAAGATTCTTGGGTGGCTCTGGTCCTGGTAATGCCAGAACTGTGCCCCCACCTCATGGTCCTGCCAAGGGCAGGGGGCTTTCACACTCAAATGCCATGTTTGTCAAACAGACGAGATTGAAGAAGAGAAGGCACTTTGCCCGTGTGAACCAGAGAGGTGTGATTGCATAAGGGCTAATCCACCCCCTTGCAGAAGTAGAAGCTGGGCTTCATGCCACATTGGCATCCCAGCCCCCAGGTTCCTGGGCTGTTGGGGAGAGTGCTTTTAGAGTCATGCTGTCAGAGTGGTTTTGATAACTGCTATTTTAACCAAATGAAAAAATAAGACAACCTATTTCACCTAAAAAAATAATTATTAGTTGGGTGTGGTGGCACACGTCTTTAAGTCCCAGCACTTGGGAGGCAGAGGTAGGATGATCACTGTGAGTTTGAGGCCAGCCTGAGACTACCTCGTGAATTCCAGGTCAGCCTAGGCTAGAGCGAGACCCTATCTTGAAAAACAAACAAACAAAAAAAAATTTATTTGCACCTGCATGTGCGCATGTGTGGGTGTGTGTGCATGCCTACCTCTGTGGGTGTGTCTCTTGCTGCTGTAAACAAATGCCCCTCCTGTTTTATGTGGGTGGCTACGGATTTGAACCAGGTCTGGCTGTGCAAGCAAGTGCCTTTAACCCCTGAGCCATCTCCCCAGCCCCTCCCCTTTCCACTATTTATTGAGTTCAAGTTCACATAGAATTAAGAGTCACCATGTTTAAAGCTGTACAGTTCAGCGGTTCAAGTCCATTCACAGTGTCACAGAGTCGTGACTACCACAAAATTGTAGAACTTTTCCATTTCTCCTAAGTACACACTAAATGAACGCACTATGTTCATATAAGTGCTGCGATTACAGACATGCTGCGTGCTCCAAGCACTTAGCGTGAGCTTGTCTAGGTCCATCTGTATAGTACTGCACGTCAGTCCTCCAAGCACTTAGCGTGAGCTTGTCTAGGTCCATCTGTATAGTACTGCGCATCAGTACTCGAAGCACTTAGCGTGAGCGTGTCTAGGTCCATCTGTATAGCACTGCGTGTCAGTACTCGAAGCACTTAGCGTGAGCTTGTCTAGGTCCATCTGTATAGTACTGCACGTCAGTACTCCAAGCACTTAGCGTGAGCTTGTCTAGGTCCATCTGTATAGTACTGCGCGTTAGTACTCGAAGCACTTAGCGTGAGCTTGTCTAGGTCCATCTGTATAGTACTGCGCGTCAGTACTCCAAGCACTTAGCGTGAGCTTGTCTAGGTCCATCTGTATAGTACTGCGCGTCAGTACTCGAAGCACTTAGCGTGAGCTTGTCTAGGTCCATCTGTATAGTACTGCGCGTCAGTACTCCAAGCACTTAGCGTGAGCTTGTCTAGGTCCATCTGTATAGTACTGCGCGTCAGTACTCGAAGCACTTAGCGTGAGCTTGTCTAGGTCCATCTGTATAGTACTGCGCGTCAGTACTCGAAGCGCTTAGCGTGAGCTTGTCTAGTTCCATCTTTATAGCACTGCGCGTCAGTACTCGAAGCGCTTAGCGTGAGCTTGTCTAGGTCCATCTGTATAGTACTGCGCGTCAGTACTCGAAGCGATTAGCGTGAGCTTGTCTACGTCCATCTGCATAGTACTGCACGTCAGTACTCGAAGCGCTTAGCGTGAGCTTGTCTAGTTCCATCTGTATAGTACTGCGCGTCAGTACTCGAAGCGCTTAGCGTGAGCTTGTCTAGGTCCATCTGCATAGTACTGCGCGTCAGTACTCGAAGCGCTTAGCGTGAGCTTGTCTAGGTCCATCTGTATAGTACTGCGCGTCAGTACTCGAAGCACTTAGCGTGAGCTTGTCTAGGTCCATCTGTATAGTACTGCGCGTCAGTACTCGAAGTGCTTAGCGTGAGCTTGTCTAGGTCCATCTGTATAGTACTGCACGTCAGTACTCGAAGTGCTTAGCGTGAGCTTGTCTAGGTCCATCTGTATAGTACTGCGCGTCAGTACTCGAAGTGCTTAGCGTGAGCTTGTCTAGGTCCATCTGTATAGTACTGCGCGTCAGTACTCGAAGTGCTTAGCGTGAGCTTGTCTAGGTCCATCTGTATAGTACTGCGCGTCAGTACTCCTTTCATCATTATGGCTCAATAATATTGTACATGCTATGGTTTGAATAGGGATTATGCCCTCCCAAACTCATGTTGACATTTCATTTCCAACGTGACCGTGTTTCATGGGCCTTTGAGAGGCCACTGAAGAGATGCTGAGGATGTGGCTCAGTTGGTAGAGTGATTACTTAGGATGCATGAGGCCCTGGGTTCGATCCCTAGCACCACATAGACTGGGTGTGGCGAGGTGGCACATGCCTGTATTCCAATGATGCAGATGAGGAGCAAGGTAGCTGGCTCCTGGTAGGTACGTAGCTAGCTACTGGCCCATGGAAACACAGATGCTGGGGAGATGGCTCAGTGGTTAAAGGTGGCGCTTGCTTGCAAAGCCTGACAGCCCAGGTTTGATTGCCCAGTCCTACATATAGCCAGATGCCCAGAGTGGCACATGCATATGAAATTTGCAACAGCAAGAAACGCTGGCATGCCCATACATACAATACTCTCTCTCTTTTCCTCTCTGTCTTTGAAATAAAGTCATTTTGGTTTTTTGTTTGTTTGTTTTTCGAGGTAGGGTTTCTCTCTAGCCCAGGCTGACCTGTAATTCACTATGGAGTCTCAGACTGGCCTCAAACTCACAGCAATCTTCCCACCTCAGCCTCATGATTGCTGGGATTAAAGGTGTGCACCACCACACCCGGCAAACAATTTTTTTTTTTTAATGATAGGGCGGGAGAGATGGCTCAGCAGTTAAAGGTGCTTAGTCTGCAAAGTCTGGTTTGATTTTCCAGTACTGTTGTAAAGCCGGATACACACGGTGGGGTGTGTGTGAAGTTTGTCTGCAGTGGCAAGAAGCCCTGGTGTGCCTGTTCTCTCTTTCTTTTTTTTTTGGTCTGGTTTTGTTTCTTTGTTTGCTTGTTTTTTTTGTTTTTTTTTTTTTTTTTGCAAGGTAGGGTCTCACTCTAGCTCAGGCTGACCTGGAATTCACTATGTAGTCTCAGAGTGGCCTTGAACTCATGACGGTCCTCCTACCTCTGCCTCCCGAGTGCTGGGATTAAAGGCATGCGCCACCACGCCCGGCCTGTTCTCTCTTTCTTTTCCCTCTCTCATTGCAAATAAGTAAAATATATTTTTAAAATATTTTTATTTGTTCATTTGAGAGAGAAAGAGAGAGGCAGATAGAGAATGGCATGCCAGGACCTCCAGCCGCTGCAGATGAGCGCCAGACACATGCACCACCTTGTGCATCTGGTTTACAGTGGGTCCTGGGGAATCAAATCTGGGTCCTTTGGCTTCGCAGGCAAGCACCTTAATCACTAAGCCATCTCTCCAGCCTCCAAGTAAAATATTTTAAAAAATAGCATTAAGTTGGGTGAGGTGGCACATGCCTTTAATCCTAGCCCTGGGGGTGGCAGGGCAGAGGTAGGAGGATTTCTGTGTTTGAGGCCAGCCTGGGCTAGAGTGAGACCCTAGCTCAAAAACAAAACAAAACAAAAAACCCCACATCATTAGATTATCGAGAGCAATGACTACCTTTCTGGTGGGAACAGAGGCGGTTACGATAAACTGACCAGCTTCTCACACTTTTGTCTCTTCAGTACATACACAGATGCTCTGTTTTCTGCAGTGGGTTTAAGCAACAGAAAGCCTTCCCCAGAGCCAAGTAGAACTCAGTACCACAGCGTCAGACTCCCCAGCCTCCAGAACCATTAACCCAAGTAAACCTCTTTACTTTATAAATTGCCCAATCTCAGTTTGTGTTGTTGCTATAGCAACAAAAACCAAAGACAGTGTGATTTTCCCACACATGCTGCTCAGCTGTTGATGGACACTTTGAGTTGTTCCCATCCTTTGGTTCTTACAAATAATGCCACATAGACACAATTCGCTTTCACCAACAAATAATGCCACCTAAAAGCCAGAGAAACCCCATAGACCAGGGCATGTAATCCCCCACTGGTTGCCAGTAAGACGCACGTGATCTTGAAGCCTGTCAGCCAGCACTGGGCAGTGGTCAGCACAAGAACACAACACTTTGCTATGGACCGCAACTCAGCCGGCTGAGGGGATGAAAATCCTGGACAACTTTTCAGATCGTGCCAGATGGCGCAGTGACAGTGAGCACTGTGGTGTATAGTAGCTCTAACGCCCCTGCAGAGAGCTGTCAGAGAGGAGCTGGGTGTGGCGCGCGCCTTTAACCCCAGCATTGGGAGGCAGAGGGAGGAAGATTGCCGCGAGTTCGAGCACACCCTGATACTACATAGTGAATTCCAGGTCTGCCTGGACTACAGTGAGACCCTACCTCGAAAAATCAAAAAAAATAAAATAAAATAAAAATGGTTCTTATAAAAAGGAAATCCTACAAGTGGCTTGCTGTGCCACACAGGAAAGCACAGCCTGTCTCCTCTGGGCTGCACGTGACATTCTCGGGGTTTGTGAGGACGAACGGCCCTCCTGAGAGAGGAGTCGCATCCCTTGGTCACAGCTCCTCCAAACGCCTTCATTTCTTAGCCATCCATCATGACCGCCACAGTACCACCTCGCAAGCCCAGGTGGGGACCTGGGTGGGCACTAGGGATAATTTTCAAGGTTGTCACACCCGCAGGAAGAGCCAGGCAGTAGAGACAGCCCTGCAGCCCCGCTCCCACCTCCCTGTTGCCACATGAACTTAAACGCTCCGTGAGACAGTCATGCATCCTGGATCCCTCGGAGTCTAAGCACCGTGGAGCATGGCCAGCCTGTCTCAACAGTGACATGGCGATGGCGGCTCCTGGTTCCAGATGCTTCCCCAGCTTAAGTGTATATTTTAAGAATAATAGCAAAGGGCTGGAGAGATGGCTTAGCCGTTAAGTGCTTGCCTGTGAAGCCTAAGGATCCTGGTTCGAGTCTCAATTCCCCAGGACCCACATTAGCCAGATGCACAAGGGGGCGCATGTGTCTGGAGCTCCTTTGCAGTGGCTGGAGGCCCTGGTGCGCCCATTCTCTCTCTCTCTCTCTCTCTCTCTCTCTCTCTCTCTGTCTCTGTCTGTCTCAAATAAATAAATAAAATTAAATCAGAAAAAAAAAATTACAAAAAAAAAAGAATAACAGCAAAATGTGCTGTGTGCTGGGTGTAGTGTCACACACCTTTAATCCCAGCACCAGGACGCTGAGGTAGGAGGGTTGCACTTTGGGCTCAAGGCCAGCCTGGGACTACATAGTGAATTCCAGATCAAAAAAAATAAATAACAGCAAAAAGTGACATCATTTCAATATATTGTGATTTACATAGCATTTCTATAAATGAATACTAAGGTGCTATTGATTTTTTAAAAATATTTTATTTGAAAGAGAGAGAGAGTCAGATAAGAGAGAGAGAGAGAGAGAGAGAGAGAGAGAGAACAGGTATGCCAGGGCCTCTAGCCACTGCAAACAAACTCCAGATGCATGCACTACCTTGTGTATCTAGCTTATGTGGGTCCTGGGAATCGAACCTCCAAGTCTCCCTTCTCTAGCCATCCCCCTTCCTCCTACTTGCCCCTCATTCTGTACCTGCACTTCAGACCCTTAAGGACACCTTGTATACACACCCACACTTTCTGTTTCTGTCCCTCCAGCTCAGACCCTTAAGGACGCCTTGTGTACGCAAGTGAGTTCCAGGTCAGCCTGGGCAAGATCCCACAGAACCATCTCCCCAGTCCCCTTTGTTCACTCTTTTTCCTTTTCTTTATTGCCATATAGTAATTTACAAAATAATGGTTTAATTCTGACATTTTCATGTATGCATATAATGTACTTTTCATCCCTTATTACTATTTCTTGTCTGTTCACAGCCTCCCCTCAGTCCTCTTCCTCCAAATGAGTACATGACATACTTATCTTTGTTTTACTTTTTAAATTTTATTTGAGAGAGATAAAAGGCAGAGAGAGATCGAATGGTCACACCAGAACCCCTAACCACTGCACATGAGCTCCAGACACATGTGCCACTCTGTGCATCTGCCTTACGTGGGTCCTGGGGAATTGAACCCAGGTCCTTAGGTTTCTCAGGCAGGCATCTTAGCCACTAAGCCGTCTCTCCAGCTCCGACATAGTTCTTAGCGAAACAGCCCTGTCCTCTTCCTAGAGGTGTTGTGAGTTTGGAGGGCTGGGAGAAGTGCTTGTCTCCTCACTCAGCAGGCGGTCCTCCCAAAGCCCTTTTCCCTGACTGTGCTGTGTGCATTTTGCCCTGATCGCCCCCCAGGTACTGGCGGAGGACGCTGGGCATGCAGGTCCGCTATGCCCAGCACGGAGACTACCAGTTCTGCTACTCCTTCCGGGGCAGACCGGGCTACAGGCCGTCCATCCTCATGCTGCACGGGTTCTCGGCTCACAAGGACATGTGGCTCAGCGTGGTCAAGGTGCGCTTCCACACTCACCTCTCTCGGGAGGGAAGGGGTCCCACCTGCACGTGACGTCCGTCATCACACTCATCTGTCTCGGGAGGGAAGGGGTCCTACCTGCACGTGACGTCATCACACTCACCTCTCTCGGGAGGGAAGGGGTCCTACCTGCACGTGACGTCATCACACTCACCTCTCTCGGGAGGGAAGGGGTCCTACCTGCACGTGACGTCCGTCATCACACTCATCTGTCTCGGGAGGGAAGGGGTCCTACCTGCACGTCACACTCACCTCTCTCGGGAGGGAAGGGGTCCCACCTGCACGTGACGTCCGTCATCACACTCATCTGTCTCGGGAGGGAAGGGGTCCTACCTGCACGTGATATCATCACACTCACCTGTCTCGGGAGGGAAGGAGTCCTACCTGCACGTGACGTCATCACACTCACCTCTCTCGGGAGGGAAGGGGTCCTACCTGCACGTGACGTCATCACACTCACCTCTCTCGGGAGGGAAGGGGTCCTACCTGCACGTGACGTCATCACACTCACCTCTCTCGGGAGGGAAGGGGTCCTACCTGCACGTGACGTCATCACACTCACCTCTCTCGGGAGGGAAGGGGTCCTACCTGCACGTGACGTCATCACACTCACCTCTCTCGGGAGGGAAGGGGTCCTACCTGCACGTGACGTCATCACACTCATCTGTCTCGGGAGGGAAGGGGTCCTACCTGCACGTGACGTCATCACACTCACCTCTCTCGGGAGGGAAGGGGTCCTACCTGCACGTGACGTCATCACACTCATCTGTCTCGGGAGGGAAGGGGTCCTACCTGCACGTCACACTCACCTCTCTCGGGAGGGAAGGGGTCCCACCTGCACGTCACACTCACCTCTCTCGGGAGGGAAGGGGTCCCACCTGCACGTGACGTTGTCACATTCACCTCTCGGGAGGGAAGGGGTCCCACTTGCATGTGACATAAGCAGTGGTTAGAACACAGAAAATAAACCACGAGTTCAAGTTGAATCTTAGACTTAACCAGTTGTATTACTCAGATTCTCTTGTCAGATGAAGTGGGTCAAATTCAGCAGTATTTGTTAAACCTGTCCCTCAGGAATCTTTTAGGGAGTTTCCGTCTCAGAACTGCCATGAAGGTTGAGGCTGGGCTGTATTTTTTAAAGTATTTTATTATTTATTTATTTATTTGAGAGAGAGAAGCAGATAGAAAGAGAGAGAATGGGCACACCAGGGCCTCTAGCCACTGCGGACGAACTCCTGATGCATGCACCACCTTGTGCATCTGGCTTTATGTGGATTCTGGGGACTTGAACCTAGGCACTTTGGCAAGTGCCTTCGCTGCTAAGCCATCTCTCCAGCCCTCTAGTTTTTATTTCTAAAAATGTTAGAGGCCTTGGCGTGTCCAATCTTTCTTTCTCTCACTCTCTTTCTTTCTTTCTCTCTCTGCTTGCAAGTAAATAAATATTTTTTTAATTATTTTTTTGAGAAAGGGGGAAGAGAGAGAGAACATGCACACCAGGGTCCCTCACCACTGCAGACTAACTCCAGACCCATGCGCCACTCTGTGCATCTGGTTTCCGGAGGTCTTGGGGAATCTGAACCTGGGCCATCAGGCTTTGCAAGCAAATGCCTTTAATTGCTGAGCCATCTCCCCAGCCTTTGTTTTTCTGTTTTGGGTTTGTTTTTTGTTTCGAGGTAGGGTCTCGCTCTAGCCCAGGCTGACCTGGAATTCACTATGTAGTCTGAGTGGCCTCGAACTCACAGTGATCCTCCTACCTCTGCCTCCCAAGTGCTGGGATTAAAGGCATGCACCACCATGCCTGGTCAAATGACTTTTTCTTATTTCACTTTTTTTTTAGAGAAAGAGAGAGAATGGGCATGCCAGGGCCTCAGCCACTGAAATTGAACTCCAGACACCTGTGCCACCTAGTGGGCATGTGCGACCTTGCACATGCCTCACCTTTGTGTGTCTGGCTTACATGGGATCTGGAGAGTGAAACATGGGTCCTTAGGCTTCTCAGGCAAGCACCTTAACCGCTGAGCCTTCTCTCCAGCCCAAAAGATTTTATATATATATATATATATATATAAAGTAGTGCCAGCCCAGCAATATTAAGAAAGGACAAAACAAGCACACACCTTTAATCCCAGCACTCAGGAGGCAGAGGTAGGAGGATCGCCGTGAGTTGAAGGCCACCCTGAGACTACATAGTGAATTCCAGGTCAGCCTGGGCTAGAGTGAGACCCTATCTCAGAAAAAAAAAACACACACACACACACACACAGGAAAAAAAAAAACCTTCAGCCTGCCAGCCTGGGCTTTCTGATCCCTTTCTGGTCATCCACAGAACCCCTCTAGTCTTTCGGGGCTCTCCCATCCCTATGAGGCTGAGAGATGCTTATTCACACCTGTTGGGTAAGACACTGGGAGGCCCGGAACCACGCAAGTTAGGGATGGCTGTTGAGGGCACTTGGTATGTGGAGCAATCTCCCCCCCACCCCTCCCACAGTTGGCAGACATGTGTTGCACAAGCACGTGCTGACTGCCTCGCTCTGTGGCCTCAGTTTCTTCCAAAGAACCTGCACTTGGTCTGCGTGGACATGCCAGGACATGAAGGAACCACTCGCTCCTCCCTGGATGACCTGTCCATAGACGGACAAGTGAAGAGGATACATCAGGTAAGGGGGCGCTCAGCCAGAGTCGTCTAGACTGGGTCTCTGTTGTCGTCACCCGGCCGCCCTGGAGAACAGGCAGTGTTTGTACCATTCTCCAGGGCACTGTGTCTCCAAGCTCTGACAAATGAAACGGCAGTACCCATGGTCAGCAATAAAGGGCTGGGGCATATTAATTTATTTTATGTCATTTTATTTTATTTTTTGTTTTTTTGAGGCAGGGGTCTCACTCTAGCCCAGGCTGACCTGGAATTCACTCTGTAGTCTCAGGGTGGCCTCAAGCTCACGGCGATCCTCCTACCTCTGTCTCCCGAGTGCTGGGATTAAAGGCGTGTGCCACCATGCTGGGCTGGCTGGGGCTTATGACAGACACTTCACCTCTAAGCCTATTTCACCTGTGAAGAAATGTAATCTAGACACTTTCCGAGCTCGTTGCAAAGGAGTTTAGAAACCCACAAAACTAGCCAGTTGGGGCGCTGCACACCTTTAATCCCAGCACTCGGGAGGCAGAGGTAGGAGGATCATGAGTTCGAGGCCACCCTGAGACTATAGAGTAGATTCCAGGTCAGTGTGGACTAGAGCGAGACCCTACCTCAAATATAAAAAAATAATAATAATAATCCCACAAGACTGTGTCTCTCCCTAGAGGTCTGTTTTTCTGTTTCCCAGCAACATGCCAACAGCAGTAGCCCCTCTGCTTGGCTTGGGATGGTATGCCTTGTATGTTGTTTTGTTTTAGTACCCATTTCTAGCTCTCTCTGGCCTTCCAAGGTCATGAGTCCATTCATAATTGAGTAGGCCTTAAATTTCAGGTTCCCACTGGGTATTTTCTCTAAAGAAGAATATTTACTTGATACTGTCTGTCTTTCCTGTTAAACTTTATTATTAATTAATTATTTTAGCAAGGGGGGGATAAATAGTATGGGCATGACAGGACCTTTTGCCACTGCCATTGAACTCCAGACTCACGCATCTCTTTGTGCATCTGTCTTTATGTGGGTACTAGAGAATTGAACCCGGGTTGGCAGGGTTTGCTAGCAAGTGTCTTTAATAGCTGAGTCATCTCCCCAGCCCCCCCTTTTTTTGAAGTAGGGTCTCACTTTAACCCTGGTGACCTGGAATTTAACCCTGTAGGCCAGGCTGGCCTTGAACTCACTCTGTAGCCCATGTTGGCCTCGAACTCATGGCAATCCTCATACCTCAGTAAAGCTGTGTGCCACCATGCCTGGCCAGACTTTATATATACATTTTTAAAAATATTTTATATTTATTTATTTATTTATTTCACAGAGAAAGAGGGAGAGAGAGAATGGGCATGCCAGGGCCTCCAGCCACTGCAAACGAACTCCAGATGCGTGCACCCCTTTGTGCATCTAGCTAACGTGGGTCCTGGGGAATTGAACCTGGGTCTTTTGGCTTTGCAGGCAAACTCCTTAACCACTAAACCATCCCTCCAGCCCTAGACTTCATATTTTAATGAGGTCAGGAACTTTATCTCTGGCTCTTGGTTATGTCTCCAGCAGCTAACCATCATTTCTTATACATAATTAATATCCAATAAATATTTTTCCTATGGTGGGTGGGTGGTTGCTCAGATCGACATGGCTGCCAAGGGCCTTACAATCAGGCAGGAGTCACTGACCTGTGACCCATGGCCTGGGATTGGCTTGCCGCATCTTTTCATACACTAAGTTCTATTGAAACACAGCCAGGCTCGTTCACTTAGGGGTTGTTTCTGACAGTTCTGTGGCATAGCAGCAGAGTGGAGTAGTTACATCAGAGACCTTCTGGTCCACAAAGCAAAACACATTTATTCTTTGGGCCCTTACGGAACAGTTCATGACTTATTAGGGGACTTGCAGTTTTTTGTTTACTAATGACCCCCCAGTCACTTGTGCATCAGATAAAGCCAGCTGCATAGATGCCACAAGGCTTGTCTTTAAAAAAAAAAAAAAAAAAGAGAGAGAGAGAGAGAGACAGCCAAGCATGGTGGCGCACGCCTTTAATCCCAGCACTCAGGAGGCAGAGGTATGAGGATTGCTGTAAGTTCGAGGTTACCCTGAGACTACAGAGTGAATTCCAGGTCAGCCTGGGCTAGAGTGAGACCCTACCTTGAAAAACCAAAAAGAGAGAGAGAGACATGCATAGAGGGGAGGGGGGGTCGGTGGGCACACTAGAGCTTCTGTCCACTGCAAATGACCTCCACATGCATGCACCACTCTGTGCATCTGGCTTTACATGGGTACTGGGGAATTGGACTCCAGTCGTTAAGTTTGGTAGGCAAATGCCATAACTACTGCTCAGTCTCTCCAGCCCTTGTCTTTTTAAAAAAATATTTTTATTTATTTATTATTTACAAGCTGAGTGATACAGACAGACAGACAGAGTATGGGTGTATCTGGGCCTCCAGCCACTGTAAATAAACTCCAGATGCATTGTGCATCTGGCTGTGTGCAGAGCCTCTAAGCACTGCAGAGGAACTGCAGATACATGTACCACTCTGTGCATGTGGGCACTGGGACATCAGACCCGGGTCACTAGGCTTTTGTGGCAAGTGACTTAACTGCTTGGCCACCTCTCCAGCGCTTGGCCCATCTTGGTAATGTTCCAGTAAAATCTCAGACTCACCCTGTCCACAGCCATGTCTCATTGTGCGTGACCACGTTCGGTTACATAGGGAGTCTGTTCCACGGTCCCTGCCGACGACCCAGCTGTGACCGTGGCTCCCTCTCATTTCTCCCTAGTTTGTGGAGTGCATCAAGCTGAACCAAAAGCCCTTCCACCTCATCGGCACCTCCATGGGGGGTCACGTGGCCGGAGTGTACGCTGCCTCCTACCCTTCGGACATCTCCAGCCTATGTCTCGTGTGCCCTGCTGGTACGTTTCATGCCTAATGCGTCCTCCTGAGAGACTCGAGCACACAGGATGGGAATCGGGAGAAACTGCTACATAGACTGCTTTTATTTATTTTTTATTTTAGAGAGGGGAGAGAATTGGCACACAAGGCCCTCATCCATTGTAGTTGAATCACCAGACACTTGCACCACCTAGTGGGCTTGTGCGACCTTGCACTTGCCTCACCTTTGTGCGTCTGGCTAACGTTGGACCTGGTGAGTCAAACATGGGTCCTTAGGCTTCGTAGGCAAGCGCCTTAACCGCTAAGCCATCTCTCCAGCCCTTTAATATTATTTTTGTTATTGGGGAACAGAGCCTCACTATGTAGTCCTGTCTGGCCTGGAACTTGCTGTGTGGACCAGGCTGACCTTGAATTCATGGATGATCTTTTGGCTTATGTCTTCTGAGTGCAGAGATTACAGGGGTACACTGTCATGTCTACCTTGTGACTGCTTTTAAAATAACCTTTCTGGGGCTTGAGAGATGACTCGGCAGTTAAGATGCTTGCCTGTAAAGCCTAGCAACCTGAATATGATTCCCCAAAACCCACTTAAAGCCAGATGCATAAAGTGGTGCATGCACCTGGAATGCATTTGCAGTGGCTGGAGGCCCTGGCATGACATTCATTCTCTCTCTCTCTCTTTCTCTTTCTGCTTGCAAATAAATAAATCAATATTTTTTTAAATAATATTTCTTGGCTGGAGAAATGGCTTAGCAGTTAAGGTACTTGCCTGCAAAGCCTAAGGACCCAGGTTCAATTTCCCAGTACCCACATAAGCCAGATACACCTGGTGGTGCATGCATCTAGAGTTTGTTTACAGTGGCTAGAGGCCCTGGTGCACCCATTCTGTCTGTCTCTCTCTCTGTCTCATAAATAAAAATAAAATATTAGAAAATAATAATCTTGAGCCAGGCATGGTGGCGCATGCCTTTAATCCCAGTACTTGGGAGGCAGAGGTAGGAGGTTCACTGTGAGTTCGAGGCCACCCTGAGACTACATAGTGAATTCCTCAGCACTTGTCCCCATCCCTCACTTGTCCTTTCCTTCTCCCAAATAGTCCCTGGTGTAGTTACCTTCCCATTGCTGGGACAAAGCACCCAACCAAAAGCAGCTGATGGGAGGAGAGGCTTTGTTGTGGCTCACAGTCTCCAGGGGGAAGCTCCACGATGGCAGGGGAAAGCATGGCATGAGCAGGGGCTGGGCATCACCTCTGCCACAGCAGGTGGAAAATAGCAGCAGGAATGAGCTGAAGGGGAACTAGTCATAACATCCCTCAGTCCGCCTTCAACAATACAGCTCCTTCAGCAAGGCTCCCCTCCAAAACTGCAATCACATGAGGACCAGACACACAGTTTACGGGGACATCTGATTCAAACCACAAAGCTCTTTACAAGATTTCCTAAAAAACAAAAAAACAAAAACACTATGGTTTCTCTTTCCACATATGTGTTTCTTTGTGAACACATGTGCATATATGTATGCACATATACCAGTCTGAGGTGTAACATGTCTCTAGAAATTGCCGCCTGAAGTTGAAGTTGTAAATTTATTTTTGTTCCACAAGTCATCAAAGTTTGATTCCTTATGTATGATATGTAAAAATCATAATATTCCTCTTTCTCCTACTTGCTCCCATCCCTCTCTTTTGGTATATTACAAGTGTATTACAAGGGTATTTAAACATAGGAAAGTTTTTTTTTTTTTGAGACGGTATTGCTATGTAACCCAGGCTGGCCTTGAACTTGCCTCCTGCCTCAGACTACCAAGTGCTGGGATCATAAACATAAGCCACCACACCTGACTTAAAGGGCTTCAGTTTTAAGCCAGGCATGGTGGCACACGCCTTTAATCCCAGCACTTGGGAGGCAGTGGTAGGTGGATGGCCATGAACTTGAAGCCACCCTGAGACTACATAGCAAATTCCAGGTCAGCCTGGGCTAGAGCAAGACTCTACCTCAAAATACGATAAAAACAAACAAACAAAAAAAGTGCTTCATTTTTAGATGTGTGTCTCAGTGGCGTTTTGTTTTGTTTATTTTGAGGTAGGGTCTCAGTCTAGCACAGGCTGAGCTGGAACTCAACTTTGTAGCCCTAGGCTGGCCTCCAATTTATGGTGATCTTCCTATCCATCCTCCCAAATGCTGGGAATAAAGGTAGGCAACACCACATCTGGATCAATGACTTTCGTTTTTTCGAGGTAGGGTCTCACTCTAGCCCAGGCTGACCTGGAATTCACTGTATAGTCTCAGGCTGGCCTCAAACTCTCAGTGATTCTCCTACCTCTGCTTCCAGAGTCCTGGGATTAAAAGCGTGTGCCACCATGGCCAGACTTTTCAAAAATTATTTTTATGTTTGTTTGTTTATTTATTTGAGAGAGAGAGAGAAAGAGAATGGGTGCACCAGGGCCTCTAGCCATTGCAAATGAACTCCAGACACATGTGCCACCTTGTGCATCTGGCTTAACATAGGTACTGGGGAATTGAACCCGGGTTCTTAGTCTTTGCAGGGGAGTGCCTTAACCACTAAGCCATCTCTCCAGCCCTACCTAAGTTTTGTTAATAAACTTAGTCTTAATTTTGAAATAATTTTCCAAGCAAGGTCTCAAGAAGCTCTGGCAGGCCTTTTAACTTACTATGTAGCTGAGGACGGCCTCCCTCCCTTCCATCCGTCCGTCTGTCCATCCTTTGGACAAGGTCTGATATAGTGCAGACTGTCCTCACACTCCTGATGCTCCTGCCTCTGCCTCCCTGGGTAGGTGCTGGGAATAGGCGTGCACCGCCGTGCTGGGCTTCTTTCTAAAGTCCAGTTCTTCGGCTCAGCTGAGCACTGAGGATTTGTGGTCTGTGCTGCAGCGGTGGGAGTAAGAATTACTTCTTCCTGCACAGCATCGGCTCTTCTGGGTTCCCTTGTCGTCCTCCAGTGTGATGCGAAACAATGAGTTTTTTATTTTATTTATCTGTGCACACGCGCACACCAGGGCCTCTTGCCACCACAAATGAATACCAGATGCATGCGCCGCTTTGTGGCCAGCCTCACGTGGGTGCCGGGGAATCAAACCCCAGGCCAGCAGGCTTTGCAAGCAAGTGCCTTTGACCACCGAGCCATCTCCCCAGCCCCCAGCAGTCTGAAAGCGAGTGGGCTTCAACCACTGCCCAGTCCTCTTCCGGAGGAAGAGGGTCTTTGTGCGGCCTGGTGCAGGCAGACCCACACTCTCCCGTGTCTTTTGTGCAGACCCCAAAGAAGAGAAATTTCCACGGGGGTCCAGGCCAAGGGAGGGGCAGCCAGTCCCCCCAGCCCTCTGTTCTATCTGCACTGTGTGCTTCCGTCAGTCGCCTCTCAGTGATGCCCGTGTGAAAATGGCAGCAGCAGGGTGTCCTGGGGCGCCTCACCTGCCACCTTCCATGAGTCCCCTGCAGCTGGTTAACATGCAGATTCCAGTTCAAGAATCTGAGGAACACAGATGACTTCTTGCATTTCTTTTCTTTCTTTCCCCGCCCCCCACCCTGAGGTAGGGTCTCAGTGTAGCCCAGGCTGACCTGGGAGTCACTCTGTAGTCTCAGGCCAGCCTGGAACTCATAACCGTCCTCCTGTCTCTGCCTCCCAAATGCTGGGATTGAAGGCATGTGCCACCACGCCTGACTGGTGCTTGCACTTCTTATGTGCTCCCAACACTCCTGATCTATGGCTACGGTGGGAGAAATCACTCCTAAAAAAAAATTTTTTTGAGACATAGTCCAGGCTCAATTAGAGTTTACTAAGTATCCCAAGCTGCCTTTGAACTCATGATCCTCCTGCCCTTACCTCTGAGTGCTGGGTTATTGGTATGCACCACCATGCTCAGCTCCATTTTGAGCTGAGTTTGTTTTTTTCTGTATTTCTTAGAATATGATTTTAGTTTGATTTATCATGACAGTACCAGTTATGAAGAACCTCCTAGTCAAAGAAACTGAAATATGTTAACTTTAAATTGCTGTTGAAGTTACCTTTATAAAATAGGGGTTGGACCGGGTGTGGTGGTGCACACTTTTAATCCCAGCGCTTGGGAGGCAGAGGTAGAAAGATTGCCATGAGTTCAGGGCCAGCCTGAGACTTTAGAATGAGTTCCAGGTCAGCCTAGGCTAGAGTGAAACCCTTCCTCAAAAAGAACCAAAAAATGGGCTGGAGAGATGGCTTAGCATTTAAGTGCTTGCTGTGAAGCCTAAGGACCCCGGTTCGAGGCTCGATTCCCCAGGACCCACGTTAGCCAGATGCACAAGGGCGCATGCGTCTGGAGTTCGTTTGCAGTGGCTCCAGCCTCCAGGCCCTGGTGAACCCATTCTCTCTGTCTGCTGCTCTCAAATAAATAAATAAAAACTTTAAAAAAAAACACAAAAAATAAGAATGAATAAGGTATGGCAGTAAGAAAGCAGCGGTGTTGTCAAGCTCTTCTGGTTTGTGTCCCACAGGGCTACAATATTCAACTGATAACCAGTTTGTACAGCGGCTCAAAGAGCTGCAGGACTCGGCCTCCATGCAGAAAATCCCCCTGATCCCATCCACCCCCGAGGAGATGAGCGAGATGCTGCAGCTCTGCTCCTACGTGCGCTTCAAGGTGCCCCAGCAGGTACCGTGCCCGCGCGGCATCTCGTGCCCTCCCGAGCTCTCTCTCGTGCGGTCGCAGGTCTTCGCACGGGGTGGGCCTCTGGCTTCACAGCAATGCCCCGGGTCCTCCCTGGTCCGCAAAACAAAACAGAAAGAGCCTCCCCGGCTACTGCGTTGTATCCTGTATCCCGGAGATTCGCGAGAGCAGCCCTGGGCGGTGCAGGACATTGCTGGACTTTCTTTCCTTCGGGTGTCCAGAGCCGGGAGAGGCCAGAGGACACGAGGCCTCTGCTTGCTAACTCTGGGTCATTTATCCTCAGATCCTGCAAGGCCTGGTCGATGTCCGCGTCCCTCATAACAACTTCTACCGGAAGTGTAAGTGGCTCTTCGTGGCTTGTTTTGGCACGTGCATGTGCGTTCTAATGTGGGCACACGTGTGGGGGGGGGGGCACGTGAACATGTGCAAACCAGAGGCGACATCTGGTGTCCTCTTCCATTGCTTCTTGTCTTACTTTTTTTTTTGGTTTTCCAAGGTACGGTCTCACTCTAGCTCAGGCTGAACTGGAATTCATTGTGTAGTCTCAGGGTGGCCTTGAACTCACAGTGGTCCTCCTACCTCTGCCTCCCAAGTGCTGGGATTAAAGGTGTGCACCACCACACCCGGCTCGTCTTAAAAATTATTTTTATGTTTGTTTGTTTATTTATTTGAGAGAGAGAGAGAAAGAGAATGGGTGCACCAGGGCCTCTAGCCATTGCAAATGATTTCCAGACACATGTGCCACCTTGTGCATCTGGCTTAACGTAGGTACTGGGGAACTGAACCCGGGTCCTTAGTCTTTGCAGGGGAGTGCCTTAACCACTAAGCCATCTCTCCAGCCCTACCTAAGTTTTGTTAATAAACTTAGTCTTAATTTTGAAATAATTTTCCAAGCAAGGTCTCAAGAAGCTCTGGCAGGCCTTTTAACTTACTATGTAGCTGAGGACGGCCTCCCTCCCTTCCGTCCGTCCGTCTGTCCATCCTTTGGACAAGGTCTGATATAGTGCAGACTGTCCTCACACTCCTGATCCTCCTGCCTCTGCCTCCCTGGGTAGGTGCTGGGAATAGGCGTGCACCGCCGTGCTGGGCTTCTTTCTAAAGTCCAGTTCTTCGGCTCAGCTGAGCACTGAGGATTTGTGGTCTGTGCTGCAGCGGTGGGAGTAAGAATTAACTTCTTCCTGCCACAGAATCGGCTCTTATGGGTTCCCTTGTCGTCCCTCCAGTGTGATGCGAAACAATGAATTTTTTTAATTTTATTTATCTGTGCACACGCGCTCACCAGGGCCTCTTGCCACCACAAATGAATACCAGATGCATGCGCGCTTTGTGGCCCAGCCTCACGTGGGTGCCGGGGAATCAAACCCAGGCCAGCAGGCTTTGCAAGCAAGTGCCTCTTGACCACCGAGCCAATCTCCCCAGCCCCCCTGCAGTCTGAAAGCGAGTGGGCTTCAACCACTGCCCAGTGCTCGTCTGGAGGAAGAGGGTCTTTGTGCGGCCTGGTGCAGGCAGACCCACACTCTCCCGTGTCTTTTGTGCAGACCCCAAAGAAGAGAAATTTCCATGGTGGTCCAGGCCAAGGGAGGGGCAGCCAGTCCCCCCAGCCCTCTGTTCTGTCTGCACTGTGTGCTTCCGTCAGTCGCCTCTCAGTGATGCCCGTGTGAAAATGGCAGCAGCGGGGTGTCCTGGGGCACCTCACCTGCCACCTTCCACGAGTCCCCAGCAGCTGGTTAACATGCAGATTCCAGTTCAAGAATCGGAGGAACACAGATGACTTCTTGCATTTCTTTTCTTTCTTTCCCCGCCCCCCACCCTGAGGTAGGGTCTCACTGTAGCCCAGGCTGACCTGGGAGTCACTCTGTAGTCTCAGGCCAGCCTGGAACTCACAACTGTCCTCCTATCTCTGCCTCCCAAGTGCTGGGATTGAAGGCATGTGCCACCGCGCCTGACTGGTGCTTGCACTTCTTATGCGCTCCCAACACTCCTGATCTATGGCTACGGTGGGAGAAATCACTCCTAAAAATAAATTTATTTTTGAGACATAGTCCAGGCTCACTTAGAGTTTACTAAGTATCCCAAGCTGCCTTTGAACTCATGATCCTCCTGCCCTTACCTCCGAGTGCTGGGTTATTGGTATGTACCACCATGCTTAGCTCCATTTTGAGCTGAGTTTGTTTTTCTCTGTATTTCTTAGAATATGATTTTAGTTTGATTTATCATGACAGTACCAGTTATGAAGAACCTCCTAGTCAAAGAAACTGAAATATATTAACTTTAAATTGCTGTTGAAGTTACCTGTATAAAATAGGGGTTGGACCGGGTGTGGTGGTGCACGCTTTTAATCTCAGCACTTGGGAGGCAGAGGTAGAAGGATTGCCATGAGTTCAGGGCCAGCTGAGACTTTCGAATGAGTTCCAGGTCAGCCTCGGCTAGAGTGCAACCCTTCCCTCAAAAAGAACCAAAAATGGGCTGGAGAGATGGCTTAGCAGTTAGTGCTCTGCCCTGTGAAGCCTAAGGAACCCCGGTTCGAGGCTCGATTCCCCAGGACCCACGTTAGCCAGATGCACAAGGGCGCAGCGTCTGGAGTTCGTTTGCAGTGGCTGGAGGCCCTGGTGTGCCCATTCTCTCTCTCTCTCTGCTGCTCTCAAATAAATAAATAAAAACTTAAAAAAAAAAACAAAAAATAAGAATGAATAAGGTATGGTAGTAAGAAAGCAGCGGTATTGTCAAGCTCTCCTGGTTTGTGTCCCACAGGGCTACAATATTCAACTGATAACCAGTTTGTACAGCGGCTCAAAGAGCTGCAGGACTCGGCCTCATGCAGAAAATCCCCCTGATCCCATCCCACCCCCGAGGAGATGAGCGAGATGCTGCAGCTCTGCTCCTACGTGCGCTTCAAGGTGCCCCAGCAGGTACTGTGCCCACGCGGCATCTCTTGCCCTCCCGAGCTCTCTCTCGTGCAGTCGCAGGTCTTCGTCGCACGGGGTGGGACCTCTGGCTTCACAGCAATGCCCGGGTCCTCCCTGGTCCAGCAAAACAAACAGAAAGAGCCTCCCCGGCTACTGCAGTTAGTATCCTGTATCCCGGAGATTCGCGAGAGCAGCCTGGGCGGTGCAGGACATTGCTGGACTTTCTTTCCTTCGGGTGTCCAAGCCAGGACAGGCCAGAGGACAAGAGGCCTCCTGCTGCTAACTCTGGGTCATTTATCCTCAGATCCTGCAAGGCCTGGTCGATGTCCGCGTCCCTCACAACAACTTCTACCGGAAGTGTAAGTGGCTCTTCGTGGCTTGTTTTGGCACGTGCATGTGAGTTCTAATGTGGGCACACGTGTGTGGGGGGCACGTGCACATGTGCAAACCAGGGGCGACATCTGGTGTCCTCTTCCATCGCTTCTTGTCTTACTTTTTTTCTTGGTTTTCCAAGGTAGGGTCTCACTCTAGCTCAGGCTGAACTGGAATTCACTGTGTAGTCTCAGGCTGGCCTCAAACTCACAGTGATCCTCCTACCTCTGCCTCCCAAGTGCTGTGATTAAAGGTGTGCACCACCACACCCGGCTCGTCTTACATTATTTATTTTTTATTTTATTTATTTATTTATTTATTTATTTGACAAAGAAGGAATTAGAAGAGAGAATAGGCATGCCAGACGCTTGCACCACCTAGTGGGCTTGTGCGACCTTGCACTTGCCTCACCTTTGTGCGTCTGGCTAACGTGGGACCTGGTGAGTCAAACATGGGATCCTTAGCTTAGTAGGCAAGCGCCTTAACCTGCTAAGCCATCTCTCCAGCCCTTTAATATTATTTTTGTTACTGGGGAACAGAGCCTCACTATGTAGTCCTGTCTGGCCTGGAACTTGCTGTGTGGACCAGGCTGACCTTGAATTCATGGATGATCTTTTGGCTTATGTCTTCTGAGTGCAGAGATTACAGGGGTACACTGTCATGTCTACCTTGTGGCTGCTTTTAAAATAACCTTTCTGGGGCTTGAGAGATGACTCAGCAGTTAAGGTGCTTGCTTGTAAAGCCTAGCAACCTGAATATGACTCCCCAAAACCCACCTAAAGCCAGATGCATAAAGTGGTGCATGCACCTGGAATGCATTTGCAGTGGCTGGAGGCCCTGGCATGACATTCATTCTCTCTCTCTCTTTCTCTTTCTGCTTGCAAATAAATAAATAAATATTTTAAAAAATAATATTTCTGGGCTGGAGAAATGGCTTAGCAGTTAAGGTACTTGCCTGCAAAGCCTAAGGACCCAGGTTCAATTTCCCAGTACCCACATAAGCCAGATACACCTGGTGGCACATGCATCTAGAGTTTGTTTACAGTGGCTAGAGGCCCTGGTGCACCCATTCTGTCTGTCTCTCTCTCTGTCTCATAAATAAAAATAAAATATTAGAAAATAATAATCTTGAGCCAGGCATGGTGGCGCATGCCTTTAATCCCAGTACTTGGGAGGCAGAGGTAGGAGGTTCACTGTGAGTTCGAGGCCACCCTGAGACTACAGAGTGAATTCCTCAGCACTTGTCCCCATCCCTCACTTGTCCTTTCCTTTTCCCAAATAGTCCCTGGTGTAGTTACCTTCCCGTTGCTGGGACAAAGCACCCAGCCAAAAGCAGCTGATGGGAGGAGAGGCTTTGTTGTGGCTTACAGTCTCCAGGGGGAAGCTCCACGATGGCAGGGGAAAGCATGGCATGAGCAGGGGCTGGGCATCACCTCTGCCACAGCAGGTGGAAAATAGCAGCAGGAATGAGCTGAAGGGGAACTAGTCATAACATCCCTCAGTCCGCCCTCAACAATACAGCTCCTTCAGCAAGGCTCCCCTCCAAAACTGCCATCACATGAGGACCAGACACACAAGTTTACAGGGACATCTGATTCAAACCACAAAGCTCTTTACAAGATTTCCTAAAAAACAAAAAAACAAAAACACTATGGTTTCTCTTTCCACATATGTGTTTCTTTGTGAACACATGTGCATATATGTATGCACATATACCAGTCTGAGGTGTAACATGTCTCAAGAAATTGCCGCCTGAAGTTGAAGTTGTAAATTTATTTTTGTTCTACAAGTCATCAAAGTTTGATTCCTTATGTATGATATGTAAAAATCATGATATTCCTCTTTCTCCTACTTGCTCCCATCCCTCTCTTTTGGTACATTACAAGTGTATTGCAAGGGTATTTAAACATAGGAAAGTTTTTTTTTTTTTTTTTTGAGACGGTATTGCTATGTAACCCAGGCTGGCCTTGAACTTGCCTTCTGCCTCAGACTACCAAGTGCTGGGATCATAAACATAAGCCACCACACCTGACTTAAAGGGCTTCAGTTTTAAGCCAGGCATGGTGGCACACGCCCTTAATCCCAGCACTTGGGAGGCAGTGGTAGGTGGATGGCCATGAACTCAAAGCCACCCTGAGACTACATAGCAAATTCCAGGTCAGCCTGGGCTAGAGCAAGACTCTACCTCGAAATACGATAAAAACAAACAAAAAAAGTGCTTCATTTTTAGATGTGTGTCTCAGTGGCATTTTGTTTTGTTTGTTTTGAGGTAGGGTCTCAGTCGCACAGGCTGAGCTGGAACTCACTTTGTAGCCCTAGGCTGGCCTCCAATTTATGGTGATCCTCCTATCCATCCTCCCAAATGCTGGGAATAAAGGTAGGCAACACCACATCTGGATCAATGACTTTCGTTTTTTCGAGGTAGGGTCTCACTCTGGCCCAGGCTGACCTGGAATTCACTGTGTAGTCTCAGGCTGGCCTCAAACTCTCAGTGATTCTCCTACCTCTGCTTCCAGAGTCCTGGGATTAAAAGCGTGTGCCACCATGGCCGGACTTTTTAAAAATTATTTTTATGTTTGTTTGTGTATTTATTTGAGAGAGAGAGAGAAAGAGAATGGGTGCACCAGGGCCTCTAGCCATTGCAAATGATTTCCAGACACATGTGCCACCTTGTGCATCTGGCTTAACGTAGGTACTGGGGAACTGAACCCGGGGTCCTTAGTCTTTGCAGGGAGAGTGCCTTAACCACTAAGCCATCTCTCCAGCCCTACCTAAGTTTTTGTTAATAAACTTAGTCTTAATTTGAAATAATTTTCCAAGCAAAGGTCTCAAGAAGCTCTGGCAGGCCTTTTAACTTACTATGTAGCTGAGGACGGCCTCCCTCCCTTCCGTCCGTCCGTCTGTCCATCCTTTGGACAAGGTCTGATATAGTGGCAGACTGTCCTCACCACTCCTGATCCTCCTGCCTCTGCCCTCCCTGGGTAGGTGCTGGGAATAGGCGTGCAACGCCCGTGCTGGGCTTCTTTCTAAAGTCCAGTTCTTCGGCTCTGTATTTCTTAGAATATGATTTTAGTTTGATTTATCATGACAGTACCAGTTATGAAGAACCTCCTAGTCAAAGAAACTGAAATATGTTAACTTTAAATTGCTGTTGAAGTTACCTGTATAAAATAGGGGTTGGACCGGTGTGGTGGTGCACGCTTTTAATCTCAGCACTTGGGAGGCAGTGGTAGGTGGATGGCCATGAACTTGAAGCCACCCTGAGACTACAGAGTGAATTCCTCAGCACTTGTCCCCATCCCTCACTTGTCCTTTCCTTCTCCCAAATAGTCCCTGGTGTAGTTACCTTCCCATTGCTGGGACAAAGCACCCAGCCAAAAGCAGCTGATGGGAGGAGAGGCTTTGTTGTGGCTCACAGTCTCCAGGGGGAAGCTCCACGATGGCAGGGGAAAGCATGCATGAGCAGGGGCTGGGCATCACCTCTGCCACAGCAGGTGGAAAATAGCAGCAGGAATGAGCTGAAGGGGAACTAGTCATAACATCCCTCAGTCCGCCCTCAACAATACAGCTCCTTCAGCAAGGCTCCCCTCCAAAACTGCCATCACATGAGGACCAGACACACAGTTTACGGGGACATCTGATTCAAACCACAAAGCTCTTTACAAGATTTCCTAAAAAACAAAAAAACAAAAACACTATGGTTTCTCTTTCCACATATGTGTTTCTTTGTGAACACATGTGCATATATGTATGCACATATACCAGTCTGAGGTGTAACATGTCTCTAGAAATTGCCGCCTGAAGTTGAAGTTGTAAATTTATTTTTGTTCCACAAGTCATCAAAGTTTGATTCCTTATGTATGATATGTAAAAAATCATAATATTCCTCTTTCTCCTACTTGCTCCCATCCTCTCTTTTGGTATATTACAAGTGTATTACAAGGGTATTTAAACATAGGAAAGTTTTTTTTTTTTTTTGAGACGGTATTGCTATGTAACCCAGGCTGGCCTTGAACAGGCCTCCTGCCTCAGACTACCAAGTGCTGGGATCATAAACATAAGCCACCACACCTGACTTAAAGGGCTTCAGTTTTTAAGCCAGGCATGGTGGCGCATGCCTTTAATCCCAGTACTTGGGAGGCAGAGGTAGGAGGTTCACTGTGAGTTCGAGGCCACCCTGAGACTACAGAGTGAATTCCTCAGCACTTGTCCCCATCCCTCACTTGTCCTTTCCTTCTCCCAAATAGTCCCTGGTGTAGTTACCTTCCCATTGCTGGGACAAAGCACCCAGCCAAAAGCAGCTGATGGGAGGAGAGGCTTTGTTGTGGCTCACAGTCTCCAGGGGGAAGCTCCACGATGGCAGGGGAAAGCATGCATGAGCAGGGGCTGGGCATCACCTCTGCCACAGCAGGTGGAAAATAGCAGCAGGAATGAGCTGAAGGGGAACTAGTCATAACATCCCTCAGTCCGCCCTCAACAATACAGCTCCTTCAGCAAGGCTCCCCTCCAAAACTGCCATCACATGAGGACCAGACACACAGTTTACGGGGACATCTGATTCAAACCACAAAGCTCTTTACAAGATTTCCTAAAAAACAAAAAAACAAAAACACTATGGTTTCTCTTTCCACATATGTGTTTCTTTGTGAACACATGTGCATATATGTATGCACATATACCAGTCTGAGGTGTAACATGTCTCTAGAAATTGCCGCCTGAAGTTGAAGTTGTAAATTTATTTTTGTTCCACAAGTCATCAAAGTTTGATTCCTTATGTATGATATGTAAAAAATCATAATATTCCTCTTTCTCCTACTTGCTCCCATCCTCTCTTTTGGTATATTACAAGTGTATTACAAGGGTATTTAAACATAGGAAAGTTTTTTTTTTTTTTTGAGACGGTATTGCTATGTAACCCAGGCTGGCCTTGAACAGGCCTCCTGCCTCAGACTACCAAGTGCTGGGATCATAAACATAAGCCACCACACCTGACTTAAAGGGCTTCAGTTTTTAAGCCAGGCATGGTGGCGCATGCCTTTAATCCCAACAACAATTCTACCGGAGAAGTGTAAGTGGCTCTTCGTGGCTTGTTTTGGCAAGTGGCATCGTGAGTTCTAATGTGGGCACACGTGTGTGGGGCGGCACCGTAGTGCACATGTGCAAACCAGGGGCGACATTCTGGTGTCCCTCTTCATCGCTTCTTGTCTTACTTTTTTCTTGTTGGTTTTCCGAAGGTAGGGTCTCACTCTAGCTCAGGCTGAACTGGAATTCACTGTGTAGTCTCAGGCTGGCCTCAAACTCACAGTGATCCTCCTACCTCTGCCTCCCAAGTGCTGTGATTAAAGGTGTGCACCACCACACCCGGCTCATCTTACATTATTTATTTTTTATTTATTATTTATTTATTTATTTGACAAAGAAGGAATGAGAGAGAGAGAATAGGCATGCCAGGGCCTCCAGCCACTGCAAACAAACTCCCGATGCGTGCGCCCCCTTGTGCATCTGGCTAACGTGGGTCCTTTGGCTTTGTAGGCAAACACCCTAACCACTAAGCCATTCCCTCCAGCCCCCTCGTCTTACATTTTTGAGACAGGTCCTCTTGCTAAATCAAGACCTGATTTGGCCAGACTAGCTAGCCAGGTCCCAGGGATTCCCTGTCTCCACCTCCCCAGTGCTGGGACAATAGGCATGGGACACTGCGCCTGGCATTTATGTGGGCACTCAGGACCTCATGGTGATGGGGCAAGCACCTTACCCACTGAGCCATCCTCCCAGGCTCTGCTTTGGGTTTACTAAACCTCTGCCATCTTGAGTGTTCGCGGGGTCCTTGACAAGAGGCAGTGGTGGTCTGGCCTTGACTTCTGTGGTCCCATCACCACAACCTACACTCACTCACTCTCCTTTCCCTTTTCAACAAGTATTTTTGGAAATCGTCAGTGAGAAGTCCAGATACTCTTTGCACCAGAACATGGACAAGATCAAGGTTCCGACACAGATCATCTGGGGGAAACAAGACCAGGTATGTCACGGGGCCTTCAGAAGAGAAGCCCTGGAGAGAAGAGAGTGGTGATCGATAAAGGGAGCCCCGCTGTGTAGATTTCTGTGAGCTGAGAACAGTGACCTTTGACTTTTAACATGAACATCTACTTATTTATTTATTTATTTGTTTATTTATTTATTTATTTATTTTCGGGGCAGGGTCTCACTCTAGCACAGGTTGACCTAGAACTCATTCTGTAGTCCTAGGCTAGCTTTGAACTCATGGTGATCCTCCTACCTCTATTTATTTTTTAAATTAATACTTTTTTTCCAAAATTATTTATTTATTTAAGAGAGAGAGGCAGATAGAAAGAATGGGCATGACCAGGGCCTCCAGCCACTGCAAATGAACTCCAGACGCATGCGCCACCCTGTGCATCTGGCTTACATGGGTACTGGGGAATCAAACCTGGGTTCTTAGGCTTCATAGGCAAGTGCCTTAACCACTAAGCAATTATTCCAGCCCCCTAGTATATTTATTTTTGAGGTAGGGTCTCCCCATACAGCCTAAGTTGCCTTGAACATGAGGCTCCCAGCACTTGGGAGGCTGAGGTAGGAAGATCACCATGAGTTCCTGGTTAGCCTGGGCTAGTGTGAGATCCTCCCTCAAAAAACTCAAAAAATCAATTTAAAAAAAAAGTATATGCATTTGCAGTTTTGTCATGTGTTTGGGAGAGCTGCCACAACAGACTGCCACAGGCTGGTGGCTTCAGCAACAGAAATACATTGTCTCAGAGGTCCAGAGGCTGGGCGTCTAGGGTCAGGCTACCAGTAGAATTGGCTCCAGCTGGGGGCTGTGAGAGAGCCCCCCTTCTCTGCTTCTCCCTTAAGCTGTGGTACTTACCGGCCATCCTTGACGTTCCTTGGCTTACGGCTGCACCCCGAGTCTCTCATTTTCGCGTGGGCATGTGTGTGCACTCATGTCCTTTTTTTAAGGACACCAGTTGTTGCAGTCAGGTTCGCGTTGCTGGCAGAAATCACCCGACCAAGAACAGTTCTTGGGGAAAAAGGGTTTTGGCTTATAGGCTCGAGGGGAAGCTCCACAATGGCAGGGAAAACAATGGAATGAGCAGAGGATGGACATCACCCCCCCCCACACCAGCCAACATAAGGTGGACAACAGGAACTGAGAGTGTGCCAAGCACTGGCATGGGGAAACTGGCTATAATACCCATAAGCCCACCCCCAATAATACAGCACCTCCAGGAGGTGTTAATTCCCAAATCTCTATCAGCTGGGAACCTGACATTTCAGAACACCTAAGTTTGTGGGGGACACCTGACTCAAACCACCACACCAGTCACTGGATTAGACAACCTGTTCAGGTATGGCTTTACCTTTTTAAAAAAATATTTTATTTTTATTTATTTGACAGAGAAAGAGGTGGGGAGAGAGAGAGAGAGAGAGAGAGAGATTGAGAATGGGCATGCCAGGGCCTCCAGCTGCTGTGAATGAACTCCAGATGCATGCGCCCTCCTTGTGCATCTGGCTAACTTGTGTCCTGGGCAATTGAATGTGAATCCTTTGGCTTTGCAGGCAAACACATTAACTGCTAAGCCATCCCTCCAGCCCAGTTTGGTCTTATCTTAACTGATTAAACTTGCAATGTCTTGTTTCCAAATGTGGTCACATGCTGAGGTACTTAGGGTTAAGATTTCAACCCAGGGGTTTGTGGATGTCACAATGCAACTCCTCACCAACCCTCCAATGAGACATCAAGTTATACTCCCAGAAGCATCTGTGTTTGTAACTGTTTTTAGAAATCATTTCCTGGTCTGGAGAGATGATGGCTCAGCAGTTAAGGCACTTACCTGCAAAGCCTAACAACCCAGGTATGATTCCCCAGGACTCACATAAAGCCAGATGCACAAGGTGCTGCATGTGTCTGCAGTTTAAGAAACCATTTCCCACTGAGGGCTTTTTTATTATTATTAAAATATTTTGCTTATTTATGAGACAGAGAAAGAGAGAGAGAGAGAGAGAGAGGCAGATATATAGAGAGAGAGAAAGAATAGGCACACCAGGGCCTCCAGCCACGGCAAACAAACTCTAGATGCATGTGCCACCATGTGCATCTGGCTTATGTGGGTCCTGGGATTCGAACCTGGGTCCTTAGGCTTCATAGGCAAGAGCCTTAACTGCTAAGCCATCTCTCCAGCCCCCCGTGTTTTTTTTTAAATATATTCTCTTTGTAAAGCCAAGGAAAGAGGAGGCAATGAGAAATGGAGCCTTCACAACGCAGATGAGCGACAGTGTCCCCTGAAGGGAGTGCGAGTCTCGTGTTGAGGAGTGGTCAGAAAAGGACATGAGAGGCGCGCTTTTCCCTGTCTTAGGCTGTGTGCTGTTGCTATAGCAAAATGCCTGGGACTGGGTCATTTATAGGGATTAGAAGTTTATGGACTTACAGTTCCCGAGGCTGGAGGGTCAAGAGCAGGGTCCAGCGTCTCCTTCGTGTGTCCCTGAGGGCCTTTGTCCTGCATCGTCCATGATGGAAGATACTCATGGCGCAGGAAGGATAGGCAGAGCTCACTCTTATTTTCTTTTGTGGGGGAGGGGGAAGCATGTGCGTATATGTGTGGTGTGGTATGTGTGTATATAGTGTATGAACGTGTGTGTGCTGTGCAGATGCAGACGTCATGTGTGCACGCATAGGCAGGCCAGCGGAGAACATCAGGTGTCAGTTGTTTGCTTGAGGCAGAGTCTGAACTGAACCCGCTGCTGCTGTTTGCTTAGCCAGACTGGCCATCGAGACCCTCCTGTCCCCGCCCTACACAGATCTGGGGTTACAGGCATGGTGGCCATGCACAGTGTTTCACAGGGGTGCCAAGGATCAAGCTCAGGCCCTGTCAGGCTATGGTGGTTTGAATGTAAATGTCTGGCCCCTGTCCCCCTCCCCCACAACCTCAGGAGTGGTTCCCCCCCCCCCAAGCAGAGACAGATACACACAGGGAGAGAAAGAGAGCAAGAGAGCGAGGGAGAGAGAGAATGGGTTTGCCATGGCTTCCAGCCACTGCAAGTGAATTCCAGATGTACGTGACATGTTATGCATCTAGCTTTACGTGGGTACTAGGGAATCAAACCCGGGTCATTAGGCTTTACAGGCAAGCACCTTAACCGCTGAGCCGTCGTTCCAGCCCCCCAGGAGTTCTTTTTTTTTTTTTTGGTTTTTCGAGGTGGGTTCTCACTCTAGCCCAGGCTGACCTGGAATTCACTATGGAGTCTCAGGGTGGCCTTGAACTCACGGCGATCCTCCTACCTGCCTCCCAAGTGCTGGGATTAAAGGCGTGCGCCACCATGCCCGGCCCCTCAGGAGTTCTTGGTTAAACTTCCTACTTAGTCCCCAGCTGGTGGGGTCTTGGGAAGTAGAGCTGTGTTAGAGGAGGTGTGCTTCGGGGTGACCTCGGGCTCGAGTTCAGCCCTACTGTGTGTTCAGAGGCAGCTCTGCTGAGCGTGTGTGAGGAAGTGGGCAGCTCCCTCCCCCATGATGACACTTCCCCTGGCACCTGTCAGCCTGAAGAAAACCCGTTCCTCCGTCAGCTGCTTCTGGTCGGTGTTTTACCCCCACGATGAGAAGGCTACACAGGCCTTGGTGCTTGCGTGAGAGTTTTCCTTACCTGCTCAGCTGTCTACCTGGCCAGAGCTCGCTTTATGAGAAAGCCACTCCCATGCTAACAGTTACTGCCATGATGTTGCAGTAATCCACTGGTGAGGGCACAACTCTCGGTAGCCTGCTAAGCCATTTGAGAGAGCAGAGGGTGGGGTTCTAACTCATGGGCTATTGGAGACACAGTCGAGTCATAGCCAACCCCAAGGTACAAGTCTCCACTGTGGGCTTCCTCTGTGCTGCTGGAAGCCAAAGCAGGAAGTCTGGCAGGAGGAACTTGGGGGAGAAACCAGGGTGCGCTCCCCGTGTGTGCAGAGGCAGGCCAGTGGTGTCTCAGGTGAGCCCAGGGTATATTGCACATAGTTGGGGACAGTGGAAGGGGGTCCTCACTCTGCGAGCATCTGTCCCCCCGCATAGCAGCCGAGGGTCTCACAGCAGCTGCATGTTCACCTGAACCAGAGAAACACGACCTAGGCTCAGTCTGCAAAGAATCACTAGGTCTCTCTGAAATCCAGAGCAGGACAAGGCCCACACGGCAGTCCTGGCCCCTCGGGGACCTGCAGTGGCCACAGTCCTTTGTCCTGTGGAGTCAGTGGGAATGCTAGGACATGCCAGCCCTTCCTGAGACCCGGAGCGAGCTAACCCCCCCCCCCAGCCTCTGTAGATCAGGGCGTCTTTCCCACCGCTGGGGTAATTGTGGGGCTCAAGTACTGCAGGGTATATGGAAGCCCTCTTTTCCAGTTATCAAGACACAAGTGGTTTATTCCACACATCCTTCCCTCGGATGGCTGACCTCAGTCCAGGAGCCAGAATTTTCACCCAGACCGCGAAGCCCATTTTGTTGCAAGGGAAGAGCCCAAGGTCTAGGGCTGTGACAAATGGGAGACTTTAATGTTTCGTGGGCCGTCCCTAGGGCGAGTCCAAATAGCAGAAGCTTCAAGATGTGCCCTTGTTTCAGGGCCCTTTGCTTCCCAAGCTCCCTGTTCTTTGGCTCGCTCTGTCCCAACTCCTGTGCCTGTTGAGCTCTCCTCGGCCTCCCTCTTTGGATTCTGGGAGGCCACGGGGAGCTGCGTGCCTTGTCAGTCACGTGCATGACGCCTCCTGGAGACCCTGTTCCGTCTGCCCCTCCTCCCTGCCAGCACTGACACGAGAACAGTATGTGCAAGGCCAGTGACATGGCATGGCCAGGACCTCCTCCCTGCTGGGACAGAACACGCAGCCGGAAGCTGGGGTCACGGCCTCCCTTGTGCTCCGTGCCCTGCCCTGCCACCTTGCCGTGACCTTCCACCCTCGCGCTGCTCCACTCGAGAGTCTGCCTTGGCTCCTCTCGGCTGTCCCAGGACTTGGGGAAAGACCCCCCCCCTTGTGACCTCTCAGCCCCTGGCGTCTCCCCCGGCAGAGGCACCGGCATGTGCTGTAGCCATCCTCTGACCTGCCCGGCTCCTCCTCCCACCATAACCTCCCTGGAGTCAAGCAAGGACCGTCTTGTCTGTCTCACCACTGGCAACGCTGTGTTTCCCTGGGAGCACATTGTTATTTTTGAGGTAGAGTCTCGCTGGAGCCCAGGCTGACCTGGAATTCACTACGTAGTCTCAGGCCGGCCTTGAACTCACGGTGATCCTCCTACCTCGGCCTCCTCTCGAGTGCTGGGATTAAAGGCGTGTGCTACCACGCCTGGCCTGGTACTGCATTTTCAAATCAAGCAGAAGCATGCTGGTCACTTCCATAAGATAGTCTAATGTCACAGTGATCCTTAAATCCTCCCTCCCCTCCCTGACCCCTGGCGGACTCAAGGGGAGACTCTGCACAGGGTGACCCTAGGCATCCCCATCTTGGACACCATCTCACCCGCTCTCTTCCCTGGCAGGTGCTCGATGTGTCTGGGGCAGACATCTTGGCCAAGTCCATCGCCACCTGCCAAGTGGAACTTCTGGACAACTGTGGGCACTCGGTGGTGATGGAGAGACCCAGGAAGACAGCCAAGCTCATCATGGACTTCTTAGCTTCGCTGCACAGTGCGGACAACAACAAGAAGCTGGACTGACGTCCCTCCTGCAGCCCTCACCGCGTCCTCCCACCGCTCAGGGACCCCGCCCCAAACGCGGCTTGAGGGCACAGTGTCCCTGAGGAAGCCAGTCTCCTGTTTCCCAGTAGTTTGATTCCACAGAGCTTCAGGGGCCACAAGGAACTCTCCAAGATCTTTTCTCCTCACAAAATGGAACAAGAAACGCAAACCCAGCCTCGAAACCCACCAAGAAGTCTTCAAGACCATGTTGCTGATGAGCTTGTGCCAAGCAGGCCACCTTCGACCACAACCATTTTCTTTGAGACATGACTGATGCCCTGAGACTCGAGCTTCTTTTGTCTTCTCAGTATATTTCCCCGCATGGTCATTGGCTTCTATAGGACCGTTAGTCATTCATTGAACTCTCTTATTTAATTCTAATTCAAGTTTTGTGTGTAGACTCGTGTGTGAACACAGCCCATCAGCTGCCAAGACCAGGAAAGGTGGAATGACAAGGAGAGGTTTCTGACACCGGGCCTGGTGGCGCAAGTCTGTTCACCCAGCTAGTGGAAGGCGGGGGCAGGAGGATCACAAGTTTAAGTCGTGTGAGCTACAAAGTGAATTCAAGGCCAGCCTGGGCAATTTAGTGAGATCGTGTCTCAAAAATAGGAAAAGATAAAAATGTTTCTGCCTTTTTTTACATGTGGAAACGTGCGGAAGGGCACAGTTTCGCTGTGGCCATCCGTCAGAACTGCCAAAGGAGCAGAAAACACAGCTTTGTAGGTGTTTTTTGTTTTTTGTTTTTCCCAGTACCTACAAGTTATGTGTGTTGTGAGTGAACCCAGAATGACTGCAGCGTGAAGAACACCTGGCAGAGTGGGTTTCCTAGAAGTAACTTATGATTTAAAAAAATAGGACTAACAAAGCAATAATGTTCTAGAAACTTCTCTAATCAGATACAAGCTCCACACCCAAGCAACTTGCGGGTATGTTTTCTATTTTGCTGTGCTACTGAAACCCTTGGCTGTAAAAATACTAGTGTGTTAATGAATTCTGTGAATTCTGTGAACAATAGGGTGAATGAGAATAAGTCTAAACAGCTGTAAAAGTGACCACAATGATGTGAAATAAATTTTAATAAGTCTAGACTGGCAACATGCAGGTCATTTTCTTATTAACTTTAAAATGTGTTTTGTAAGTTTATTTATGGGAGAGAGAGAGGAAAAAAGAAGAGAGTATAGGTACTTCAAGGCCTTGAGCCACTGCAAACTCCAGATGCATACGCCACTTTGTGCATCTGGCTTTACATGGGTACTAGGGAATCAAACCTGGGTCCGTCCTTAGACTTTACAGGCAAGTGCCTTAACCACTAAGCCATCTTTCCAGCCCCTCAAATCATCTTACAAAGAGTCTACAGTTAAGTGGTTCTGAAAATACAGAAATATGAATTTGATAGTTCATCATTTATAGTTTAGATGGAAATTCATGGTGTAGTTTGAGGATTTTGTCAGAGAAGGATGGAGTGTAGGCTTGAGAGAGATATAACACTGCGACTTCAGACTTGTGAGCTGTGACTAAGACAGTGCTCAGGGACGTGCAGCAGCCCAAATGCATACATTAGAAAAGAGCGCCTGAAAATGAGTGAATTAAGCCAGGAATGGTAGTGCATGCCTTTAATCAGAGCCCTGGTTTTTTTTTTTTTTTTTTTTTTTTTTTGAGGTAGGTTCTCACTCTCACCCAGGCTGACCTGGAATTCACTATGTAGTCTCAGAGTGGCCTCGAACTCACAGCGATCCTCCTACCTGTACAAAGGAAAGACAGTTGACAACTCCATTCTCTGTCACTGCCTCTTTCTCCCTTTGTCTCTCTCTCTCAAAATAAATAAATAAATATAACTAAACAGGGCTAGAGAGATGACTTAGCATCTAAGGCACTTGCCTGCAAAGCCTAAGAACGCTTGTTGGAATCTCCAGGTCCCATGTAATAGCCAGACGCAAAAAACAACAAAAATACCCACAAGCATGCAATGTCGCACATGCACACAAGGGGGCGCACGTATCTAGAGTTGGTTCATACTGGCTAAAAGCCAGGTGCACCCATTCTCTCTCTCTCTCTCTCTCTCTCTCTCTCTCTCTCTCTCTCTCTCTCTGCCTCTTTCTCCCTCTCTCCGACTCTCTATCTCAAAAAAATAAAAATGAAAATGAAAACAATAAGCATGAGGGCCAGGAGAAAGAGAGGGCACTCGGCCTGTAACAGCTGGGGTTCAATTCCCCTGGGCCCAGTGAATGAAACCCTCCGAGCACATGGGTGTGGGCTTCTCTGAGAGAGAGAGTAGCAGGCCAGGGGAGGTGGCTTAGTTGTTAGAGGCGCTTGCTTGAAAAGCCCACTGGCGTAGGTTTGATTCCCCAGTACCCATGTAAAGCCAGATGCACAAAGTGACGCGTGCACCCGGAGTTTGTTGAAAGCGGTAGGAGGCCATGGTACACCCATACGTAGTGTTCTCTCCACCTGCCATCCTGCCTGCCCGCCTCTCTCTCTAATAAGTAAAAAGAGAGAGAACTACAATTAGTGTCTCAGCATTAGCCAAATAGATCATTTTGGGGACTTTCAAGTTGCATCCCAAAAGGTCAGTAAGAAATCTCTTGGGCGGGGGGGGGGGGGAGGATGTGAAGTAGGGCCTCGCTCTAGCTCATGCTGACCTAGAATTCACTATACTGTCTCAGGCTGGCCTTGAACTCTCAGCAGTCCTCCTACCTCAGCCTCCTGAGTGCTGGGAATCAAGGGGCTCTCTCTCTCTCTCTTTAATATATTGTTATTTATTTGAAGCAGAGAGAGAGTTATTTATTTGAGACACAAGGGAGGGGAGTGGGGGAGGAAGGGAGGGCAGGTGGAAGAGAATGGGTGTGCCAGGGCTTCCAGCCACTGCAAACGAACTCCAGATGCATGAGCCACCTTGTGCAGGTGGCTTACATGGGTCCTGGGGAATTGAACCCTCGTTGTTACAGGCTTTACAGGCAAGCACCTAACCACTGAGCAGTCTCTCCAGCCCTCTCTCTCGTTGGGAAGTGAGATGACACGTGTCTCTGGAGATGCCTTCGATGGAATTATAACCTGATGAAGTCAGAAGCCACTAGGGTTGCACAAGGGGTTTAGAACTTGTCCTTTTCCTGTAAATGGGGTTTCTTTGGGATTCCTAGAAAGCTGCAGGTGTACAGCTGAGAAGAAAGCCAGGTGTGGTGCTGCACGCCTTTAATCCCAGCACTCGGGAGGCAGTGGTAGATCCTCATGAGTTCAAGGCCACCCTGAGAGTACATAGTGAATTCCAGGTCAGCCTGGACTAGAGTGAAGCCCTACCTCGGGAATCAAAAAAAAAAAAAAAAAAAAAAAAAGGAGGAGGAGGAGGAAGAGAGAGAGAGAGGAAGGAAGCAGGCAGGCATGAAGCAGTTGTTGAGTGCTAATTGTGCTGGAATTTTCGATTCTGTGCTGGTGAAAGGCTTCAGCCAGACTCCTAGATGAAGACTGCTTCTTCCCTGTCTCATGTCCCTATCATTTCCTCTTCTGCCTCAAACTCACCTCCACGTCTTGCCACCACCCCCCCCCTCCCCTCCTCTGCACAGGTTTCAAATGCATAGCAGGCCAGTTCTTGGAGCTGATGCCCAGGGTGGCCTCAGAGGAGCAGTGCCCAGCCTTGGCCATGTGTCTGGGTGGGAGGGCTGGAGTACAGCTGGAGCCTCCTGGCCGGCCTCGATTTCTTCTGTGCACCGTGGGAAAGGCAGTGACCTTGTACGGTATAGATGGGAAAATGTGGGCAAGCTCTCTGGCACTCGGCAGGTCTCCCTAAATGAAATGGAGGCAGTGGCTGTGACTCAAATCTATTAGCTTCTGGTTATTTTCACCTCCGTTATCCTGTCTTCGCAAATCTGCTGGCATAGGGAGAGAGGCATGGCTCCCACTGGACAGACAGCTGGGAGTCCGGAGTGCCTTCTGGAGTGGTTGGGAAAATCCACCGGGCATCGGTTGGCGAGGCAGGGAGGGAAGGTAGCGCACGCTTAACGCCTTCTTGGCCGTTCTGCCTTGCACCAGTCCTGCCATGACTTGGCCCTGCCTTGGAGACAGAGATGCAGAGAGGTCTCAGGCCGGAGACACGTGACTCCACCCAAAGTGATTGTTTTGAGGCAGGGCCTCCCTAGAGCGTGGGCTGGCCTTGAATTCACTCTGTAGCCCAGTCTGGCCCCAAATTCTTGGCAATCCTCCTACCCCAGCCTCCTCTCTACTGCTGGGATTAAAGGAGTGAGCCACCATTGCTCGGGATTAAAGGAGTGAGCCACCATTGCCCGGCTTCTTTTTCTTTTCTCTTTTTTTTTTTTCTTTTTTTGTGGTAGGGTCTCACTCTAGCCTAGGCTGACCTGGAATTCACTAAGTAGTCTCAGGGTGGCCTCAAACTCACTGTGATCCTCGTACCTCTGCCTCCCTAGTGCTGGGGGTAAAGGCATGCACCACCATGCCCGGCTACTTTAAAAAAAATGTAGATAGATAGATAGATAGATAGATAGATAGATATATAGATATAGATACACACACACACACACAGAGGGAGGGAGGAAGGGAGAAAGGGAGAGAATGGGTGCACCAAGGCCTCCAGCCACTGCAAATGAACTACAAATGCAGACACCACTCCATGCATCTGGCCTTCCATGGGTACTGGGGTATCAAACCTGGGCCCTTTGGCTTTGCAAGCAAGTGCCTTAACCATCTCTCCAACCCTTTTAAAATAGTTATCTATTTATGAGGAGATAAAAAGAGAGCAGGAAGCTGGGCGTGGTGGTGCACGCCTTAATCCCAGCACTCGGGAGGCAGAGGTAGGAAGATCACCATGAGTTCAAGGCCAGCCTGAGACTACACAGTGAATTCCAGGTCAGCCTGGGCTAGAGTGAGAGCCTACCTCGAAAAACCAAAAAAAAAAAAGATTGAGAGTATGGGTGGGGCAGGGCTTCTTGCTGCTGCAAATGAACTCCAGATGCTTGAGCCACTTGGTGTATGTGGCTCTATATGGGTACTAGGGACTCAAACCTGGGCCTTTGACCACTGAGCCATCTCCCCAGCCCTCTTTCTTTCTTACTTTTTTTTTCTTTCCAGGTAGGGTTTCACTGTAGCTCAGGCTGACCTGGAAATCACTCTGTAGCCCAGGCTGGCCTTGAACTCACAGTGCTCCTCCTACCTCTGCCTCCCAAGTGCTGGCTCCCACCCCAATCTGTCTCATCACAGAAGTTTACTCAAGAGCTGTATTGAACCATCTCCCAAACTGGCTCAGCACTGGAGGTAATAAACTGTTACCTTTGATCACCTCTCTCCTCTCTTCCAGGTCTAGAAAAGAGCTCTTGAAAGGACAGAAGGCCATATCCAGAGTGTCGCCTATCACATACTAACCCATCTCACATTCAAGACCAAGCTATTGGCTCTTTTTTTGTATGTTTGCTTTTATTTAGTTATCATACATTGATGTCTGCTAGATTAGGTCATTCTAAAGTGATGGGGAGCCAGGTGTGATGGCGCACGCCTTTAATCCCAGCATTTAGGAAGCAGAGGTAGGAGGATTGCCAGGAGTTCAAGGCCACCCTGAGATGACATAGTGAATTCCAGGTCTGCCTGGGCTAGAGTGAGACCCTACCTTGAAAAACCAATAAAAGAAAAGAAAAAGAAAAGAAAAAGTGATGGGGCCTGGGGAAGTGAGTGGTTCGGTGGTTAAAGGCACTTGTTTGCAAAACCTGGTGAATCCAATTCGATTCCCAAGTACCCACGTAAAGCCAGATGCACAACATGGTGCATACATCTAGAGTTCATTTGCAGTGGCAAGAGACACTGGTGTACCCATTCCTTCTTTTTCTCTTTCTCATGCAAATTGAATGCATGTCAGTATTCAAAACGCTCCACTAAGACAATGCCAGGAATCATGACTTCAATCAACACATTTGAGTCAATCACTATTTACCTCCTTAATTGTGTGAGTTCAAGGCCACCCTGAGACTACATACATACTGAATTCCAGGTCAGCCTGAGCTAGAGTGAAACCCTACCTTGAAAAACCAAAGGGGGGAAAAAAATTCTGGCAAGCATAAATGTCCTGCATTTTCATTTTTAGGATTCACCCCAACTGGCTAAAAGAGCTACCTGACTACCTGACTTCCTCACCAAAGGACCCAGGTTCTATTCCCCAGGACTCATGTAAGCCAGATGCACAAGGTGACATATGCATCTGGAGTTTGTTTACAGGCTGAAGGACCTGGTGTGCCTTTTCTCTCCCACCCCCCTCTCTGTTCCTCTTTCTTTCTCTCTTAATAAAATAAATTTTAAATATATTTTATTTATTTATTTCAGAGAAAGAGGCGGGGGGGGGGGGGAGAGGTAGAGGGAGAGAGAATGGGCATGCCAGGGCCTCCAGCCACTGTAAATGAACTCCAGATGCATGCACCCCCTTGTGCATCTGGATTATGTGGGTCCTGGAGAGTTGAACCGGGATCTTTTGGCTTTGCAGGCAAGTGTCTTAACCGCAAAGCCATCTCTCCAGCCCTCAATAAAATAAATTTTTAAAAAACTGCATATAATTCAACAAGAGATAAATATAAGTGAGGGAGAATAAAGACAAAGAAAATAGGATAGATGAGTGAGCTGTAGTGGTCAGGTGAAAAGATAAAAGGTTAGCCAGACATAATGTCACACACCTTTAATCCCAGCACTCAGGAGGTAGAGGTAGGAGGATCATTGAGTTCAAGGCCACCTTGAGACTACATAGTGAATTCCAGGTCAGCCTGGGCTAGAGAGAGAGACCTAGATAAAAATAAAAAAAGGCTAAAGGTAGTTTATGAATCTTTCATGCTTCCAAGTGTTAGGTGACCAGTTCATGATTGACTCAGTATATGTAATAAAACAGATATCCTTTGTAAATGTAAAATGAGATGAGGGAACCATTATCAGGTGTCAAAGAGATGTTGAGGGGCTGGGGAGACAGCTCAGCCAACCACATAAACCCATATGCACAGAAGTTGCTCAAGTGTCTGGTGTCCACTTGCAGTGGCAAAAGACTCTAGTGAGTGCACGCACGCACACGCGCACACACACACACAGAGTGCAAAAAGATAAAAAATTTTTTAGGCTGGGCTTGGTGGCACATACCTTTAATCCCAGCACATGGGAGGCAGAGGTAGGAAGATCACCATGAATTTGAGGCCACCCTTAGACTACATGGTGAATTCCAGGTCAACCTGGGCTAGAGGGAGACCACACCTCAAAAAAACACACAAAAAAATTTTTTTCCAGATATCGGCAAGTCTTTTTCTTTTAAAAAAATTTTATTTTTATTTATTTATAAGAGATAGGGAGAGAGACAGAATGGATGGGTCAGGGCTTCTGGCCCGTGCAAACCAACTCCAGATGCATGCGCCACCATGTGCATCTGGCTTATGTGTTTTGGGGAATCAAACCTAGGTCCTTAGGCTTCATAGCCAGCACCTTAATCGCTGAGCCATCTCTCCAGGTCAATCACATTTTACAAAAGGAGGTGATGATATAAATTAGTTGAAGAATGAATGCATGAATAATTAATATGAAAGATGAAGGGGCAGGAGAGATGGCTCAGCGGTTAAGGCTCTTGCTTGCAAAGCCAAAGGACCTAGCTTCAATTCCCCAGTACCTATGAAAAGCCAGATGGCACATGCATCTGCAGCTGTTTGCAGTGGCTGGAGGCCCTGGCATGTCCATTCTTTCTATCTGCCTCTTTCTGTCAAATAAAATATTTTTAAACACTTTATTTATTTTTTTAGAGACTGAGGGAGAGATAGAGTGAGAATGGGCACGCCAGGGCCTCCAGCCACTGCAAACGAACTCCAGACGCATACACCACCATGTGCATCTGCCTTAAGTGGGTCCTGGGAAATCAAACCTGGGTCCTGAGGCTTCGCAAGCATACGCCTTAACTGCTAAGCCATCTCCCCAGCCCTCAAATAAATAAAGTATTTGTAAATAAAATATATTTTTAAAAAAGAAAATGAGGACTGGAGAAATGGCTTAGTGGTTAAGGCGCTCTCCTGCAAAGCCAAAGAACCTAGGTTCAATTCCCCAAGGCCCACAAAAAACAGATGCACAAGGTGGTGCATGCGTCTGGAGTTCGTCTGCAGTAGCTAGAGGCCCTGGTGCGCCCATTCTCTCTCTCTCTCTCTCAGTCCTAATAAATAAATATAATATTTTTAAAAAATAAAATGAAGACAATGACTGTGGGTAGAACGTGCCCCGGGCTGGTACCCACGCTGGACACGAGGGGGCGCTGTTCCGTACGGCCCTCAGCCCTTGCCCAGGATTCGCTACGGACTCCTTAAGCGCCAGGAGATGACGTCACATCCGCCTGGGCGGGACCGGAAGAGCGCAAACGAGGCGGTTCCGGGGGCCGGAGCGCTCTGGCTTTGCAGAATTCTTGCAGCGGCCCGGAGTCCCGCGCCGTCTGGCTGCTCCGCGGACAGCGGTCGTTTCCTGGGAGCGGCCGACCGCGCGCGGCTGGTACGCATGCGCCAGGCAGGAGCGCCGGCTTAGGACCGCGCGTGCGCTGTGGGTTGCGGACGGTGGCTCGGAGGACTCTGCCGGGTGAGTTCACAGAGGCCGTTCATCGAGGAAGCTTGGCCGTCCTAGCGCTCCACGGTCGGGGGTTAGTTGTTTTTTTAAATTATTAATTAGTTAACTAATCTTTTTTTTGTTTTTCGAGGTAGGGTCTCACTCTAGCTCAGGCTGACCTGGAACTCATGCTGTAGTCTCAGGGTGGCCCCGAACTCACAGCGATCCTCCTGCCTCGGCCTCCCGAGTGCTGGGATTAAAGGCGTGCGCCACCACACCCGGCTTTAAAATTTATTTTAGGGGCTGAAGAGGCGACTCAGCAGTTAAAAGTACTCGACTGTAATATCTGCCAGCCCTAGTTCGATTCCCAATTACCCATGTAAAGCCAGATGCACCAGGTGGCTCATGCATCAGGAGTTGGTTTGCAGCAGCAAGATGCAGCGCACGAATTCCTTCTCTCTCTCAAATTAATAAATAAAATGTTAAGAAGATGTATTTAATGGGACAGAACAGTCATGGCATGAGCACTGAGTCACAGTGAGTGGGAGGGGGAAGGCCCCCGGGCAGTGTGAGCCGAGTGGCTACCTGAAGGCCAGGTACTTCCGCCTTGTAGAACTGAAGGCTCGGCCCAGAGGCTGATGGCAGGAGCCAAGCTGACTGGAAAGCTTGGGGAAGACTGGGAGGGATTGACCCCAGGAAGGGTGACCCGGCAGGGTCAGAGCATTATGATCAGGTAGGGTCTTGCAGGCTCCTGCGATGGACTTCCATCTTTCTGTGTCTAAGGTGGGCGACACTGAAGATTTGAGCAGAGTGACTTCACGTGTGCACTGGCAGCCGTGTACATTGGGGGGTGTGTGGGGGGGGTGTAGGAATGGGAGCTGAAGCAAGTTACCCTTCCTAATGGTTGTGATCATCCTCGAAGAGGCCGGCCTAAGATGCATGAGCATTCAGGCACTACAAGAGTGCTTGCTGTGGAGCCTGGTAAGATGCCAAGCTGCTCAGAGGGCACTTCTGGTGCTGCCATCTCATGCTCGGAGAACTAGACCCGATAACAAAGTGACTGTTCAGTAAACATTGGCTGCTTAAATTGTAAAATATGCGACACATAAAATGTGTCATTCATCGCCCTTGTGTGACTGTCACAGCTGCTGTGTCCAGAGTGTTCCTTGCTGGGACATCCTGAGCCCCAGGCTTAATCTCATTCCTGCCATAGGCAGCCACCTCTCAAGCAGGCAGTTGAAAAGGCTTAGAACACCTACCATGGGCTAAAGAGGTGGTCCAGTGGTTAAAAGCACTTACTTGTACAGCCTGCTGGCCTGGTGCAGCCATTTACACGAAGTGGCGCATGCGTCTCGAGTTCCTTTGCAGTGGCAGGAGGCCCTGATGTGCCCATTCTTTCGTTATCTCCCCCTCTTCCCTTCTCTCACAAATTCCAACTTCTTTTCTCTGCAGTCGTCATTGTCTATGAGTGGCTGGAACTGGGTCTGACCCAGAGAGGTTTTGCAAATAAAATATAATAGCACTGTGACCTTGGGAATGTCCTTTTCCTTGGACCCTGTGCCAAGAGATTTCATAACAGATGAACATAACTTAGAGCCAGGTGTCAGACACAAGGCACCGTGTTTAGAGTTTAGCTTTTGTGTTGGTGTTGGGGAATTAAACCCAGCCAGCAGATTTTGCAAACAAGCACCTTTAATCACTGAGTCATCTGGGCAGCCTTCTTAGAGCAAGGTGTCAGAAAAGGAGACTTTGAAATGGAAAACAGGAGCTGTCTAATGAGAGAGTGAGGTCTTGAGAGTTCCAGATCTTTCCAGTGGTATTGAGTGCTGTGTGCACTCTTACAATCCCAGCACTGGAGGCTGAGGCAGGAGGATCATGTGTCAGAGGCCAACCTGGGCTACAGAGCAAGACTGTCTCAGCGTGCCCCACCCTCCAAAGAGAAACAAATGACATTGAGTGCCTGTATGTTTATTTTATTGTATCTATTTTTTTTTTTTTTGTTTTTTGTTTTTTTGAGGTAGGGTCTCACTCTAGCCCAGGCTGACCTGGAATTCACTATGTAGTCTCAGGCAGGCCTTGAACTCACGGTGCTCCTCCTGCCTCAGCCTCCCGAGGGTTGGGATTAGAGGTGAGCGCCACCACGCCCAGCTCTAGGTGCTTTAGTGGTCCCTGTTCTGTTGCTGATAACTGCACAGAACGGGGACGTTATAAAGAACTTGGTTTTGCACTGGGCATAAGGATAGCTTTTATCTCCTAGAACCATTCTGAAGACAGAAATGAATGCATGTAAGGCACTTAGGGAACTGGGTATTTAGTAAGGAAGAACGTTAGCAAAACTTGTTTCTGGGGCTGGAGAGATGGCTTAGCAGTCAAGGTGCTTGCCTGGGATGCCTAAAGACCCAGGTTCCATTCCCAGAGCCCATGAGCCATCATCTCCAGCCCTAGGAGATCTTTTAAAAACCAAATAAGCTGGGTGTGGTGGCACACGCCTTAATCCTGGTGGAGGCCAAGGTAGGAGGATCACTGATTTCCAGGCCAGCCTGGGCTAGAGTGAGACCCTGCCTCAAAAAAAAAAGAGAGAGGGAAGAAAAGGAAAACTAGGCTGGTCATGATGGGGCTCCAGACTCAGCAACATATCAAGTTTGAGGCTAGCCTATCTCAAAAAAATAAACTAGACTAAGAAAATCAACCAGGACAAATTCTCATTAAAAACGTGAGCCATGGGCTGGAGAGATACTCAGCAGTTAAGGCGCTTGCCTGCGAAGCTTAAGGTCCCAGATTCAGTTCCCCAGTACCCACATAAGAAAGATGTACAAGGTGGCACATGTGTCTATAGTTCATTGCAGTGACCAGAGGCCCAGGCACACCCGTTCTCTATATCTGTCTCTCTCTTTCTCCCTCTCTCTCAAATAAACAAATAAAATATTTTTAAAAACAACAACAACAAAACATTAACCATACCTTGTAACTTGGTGGTGACTAGCCCTCCTGACTTCCTGTAGGTGACCGGCCTTGGGAAAGATGCCTGCGCCCTCTGCCACCTTTGAAAGAGTAGTTTACAAAAACCCTTCTGAGCACCACTACCTGAAAGTCTGCCTGTAAGTTCAGTCCTCTGTTCTGTTCCAGGTGGTCCTTCGTGTGACTGAGAAGGATGACCTGTAATGCAATGTCTTTTGAAACGTTTTCGCAGGGAGTTTCAGGAACACGGCATTGGACTGACTGTGGCGCACTTCAAGCAGCTGCTTGTTTCAGGCCCTGAAGGATCTGTTTGGGGAGGTATGCAGTCACCTGGTACTCTAAGTCCTGAGAGCTTTGTAAGAAATACCCAAAGGCGGCGGCCTGGAGAGATGGCTCAGCAGCTTAAAGGCACTTGTTTGTAAAGCCTGTTGGCCCTGGTTTGACTCCCCAGTACTCACGTAAAGCAGATGCACAAAGTGGTGCATGTGTCTGGAGTTTGCAGTGACACGAGGCCCTAGCGTACCCATTCTCTCCCTCTCTTCCTTCCCCTCCTTGCAAATAAATAAAAGTAATACACAGAAAAGGGGCATGAGGTATAACTCAGTGGGGGAATGGTCCCCGACCTTGTTCAGGGCCCTGGACGTGGTTCTGCCTGCCAGTCATAATCCCAGCACCTGTGAGCCCAGTAGAGACAGGAAGACCAGGAGTTCAAAACCAGCCTCGGCTACAGAGTGAGTTGGGAGCCAGCTTGGATTACAGGAGAGCCTGTCTCAAAAAGAACACTTGTCATACATAACTTGAAAACTGCACTTGAATACCAAATGCAAACTTTCAGAAATGGTGACTCCTGGTAGGTTTGTTCCAACATGCCTTGTTGGTGACAGGGGACTTGTTAGATGAGTGTTTGTTGTGGCACAGGGCTGTGCAGTTAGGTTTAGCCTGGTCCCCTGAAAACACGAAGCCTTCACAGGAGACCACTGTCCCTGGTGAGCCGAAGTGAGCAGTGAGCTTAGTGATGCTGTGGGTGGACAGTCGGCCCCAGCTCCTTACCCCACCCCAGGCCCACGCGTTATCCTAGCACTCACGGGAGAACAGGAGTAGAGCTTTGGAGGCTGAGAGTAAGAATAAAGATAGGGTTCTCAGGCTGGAGAGATGGCTTAGTGGTAAAGATGCTTGCTTGTGAAGTCTGAGGGCCCAGGTTTGATTCCTCAGGACCCACATAAGCCAGATGCACAAGGTGGCGCATGCTTTTGGAGTTCACTTGTAGTGGCTAGAGGCCCTAGCGTGTTCATTCTCTCTCTATCTCTCCCTCTCTCCCATCTGCCTCTTTCTCAATAATTAATTAAATAAATAAATAAAATATATATTTTTAAAAAGATAGGATTCTCAGGAAATAATTCCTGGTATATTTCAATATAGTCTGCTGTGCTCCTTATCAAAAACTCTGCAGAGATCTGTTAAGAGGCTGCCAAGGGGCTGGGAATGTGGCCAAATGGTTAGAGCACCTGCGTAGCATGCACGCGGCTCTGAGTTCAGTTCTCAGCACCGCTTACGTTGGGCCTGGCGGCACATGCCTGTACTCGTAGCACTCAGGTGGAGGCAGGAGCGTGGCGTGTGGAGTGTGCAGCGCTCAGCCCATACCACTGCTGGCTGGGTGGCACACTCTTGTTCTCAGCTCGTAGGACACTGGTGCAGGAGGACCGTGGCTCTATACAGGAAGACCTCATCACAAAACAAAGCCAGGAAGACAGCCTAAAAGCATGTTCAGCCGTTTCATGTTCAGTGGGCAGAGAAGAACAAGAAAGTCTGAGCCCCTGAGGGACTGTGTCACACTACGCGAGGTGACATGCATCCCGTAGCATAACCCAGTAAGAGTGGAGGGGAGCCGTGAGGGAATTAAAGGCGTGTGCCACCACACCTGGCTCTGTTCCATTTTCATCAAGAAGCGAAAAAGAGAATTGACAAGGTTTATTAGAGTTCAAGAACAGTGATGACAACTCATTCATGACATTGTTTGTCCTTAGGTTGGCGCTGCCTTGCCCTTGGACGTCCTGACCTATGAAGAGAAGAGCTTGTCGGCCATCTTGAGGATAGGTAGCAGGTAGGAGCTTGTAGACAGCACTGTGGCGGATGGCGCCGCGACACGCAGGAATTTAAACGGGTGAATATGAACATTCGTTCACCAGCCGCTTATATAGACTCTGGAGAGATCAAAACGTGATGGTGTTGGAGAGATGAGTTAACGGTTAGGGTACTTGTCTGCAAAGCCGAGGACCTTTGGTTCAATTCCCCAGAACCCATGTAAGCCAGATGCACATGGTGGTGCACATGTCTGGAGTTCGTCTGCAGTGGCTAGAGACCCTGGTGGGCCCATTCTCTCTCTCTCTCTCTCTGTCTCTGAAATAAATAAATGCAAGGTAGGCGTTGTGGTACACACCTTTAATCCCAGCACTTGGGAAGCTGAGGTCAGAGGATTGCCATGAGTTTGAGGCCAGCTTAAGAGTGCATAGTGAATTCTAGGTCAGCCTGGGCTAGAGTGAGACTCTGCTTTGAAAAACAACACAAAACAAAAGTGATGTTTTTACCCAGGGATTTCAGTTGACATAACCAGTCAGAAATGTATACTCTAGAAATGTTCTTGAGCTCATTTTGTCCTCTATCTGTTTTAATTTCTAAGGTTTTTTACATTTAAATTAGATTTTTGATATTTAGAGTTTCTAGACGATCACAAATAAAAGCACTAGGGGGAATCTTGCAAGAGAAGCCTTGATTAATGATGTTTCCTTGATCTTTGTGCAGTGGTCTGGCCAAACTGTGGAGCTCTTTGACTTTGTTGGGATCCTACAAGGGCAAGAAATGTGCTTTCAGAGTGATTCAGGTAAGGCTCTTCCTCGGCGTCCTCTGAACAAGTGGGGCTATTGCTTTGCCGCCCATGCCTGTTGCTGTGCTTGAACAAAGCTTAGATACGGAAGGACCACTCCAGGGCCTCACTGGTTCATAGTTCCTATGGGAAACACTTAGGGATCAAACTTGCCCACTCACGCCTGTCTGATGTGCTGGGCTGCTCTTCCTGAACTGGACTCCTTGTTTACCCAGCACTGCCTCCCAGAATGCTCTTGAAAATGCTGCTGCAGCTAGGCATGGTGGCGCACGCCTTTAATCTCAGCACTCTGGAGGCCAAGGTAGGAGGATCACTTATTCAAGAGACTACATGGTGAATTACAGGTCAGCCTAGGATAGAGTGAGACCCTACCTTGAAAAAACAAAAAAGGAAATTTAAAAATTTAAGAGCAATGTGTGGTAGTGTACAACTTTAGTCCTAGCACTGAAGAGGCAGAGGTAGGAGGACAGCCATGAGTTTGAGGCCAGTCTGGGACTACAGAGTGAGTTCCAGGTGAGCCTGGGCCAGAGTGAGACCCTACCTTAGGGAAAAAATTACTTATTTTTATTTGAGAGAGAGAGAGAAAATAGGCGCACCAGGGCCTCCATCTACTGCAAATAAATTACGTGGGTCCTAGAAAATCGAACTGGGGTCCTTTGGCATGCTGATAGCTGGTACGCTGCCCTCTGCTTCCGTGCGGTTTTCTTGCGTGCTGACTTGCCTTGCCCTTCCCTGCAGGTGTCTCCCTTTCTCCTGGCCTTGTCTGGTAACAGCCGGGAGCTGGTCCTGGATTGAGCCTTGGCTGTCGGAGTCCCGGGCGCTGGCGCTGCGGAGCCTGTGCTGGAGCCTGAGATGCTGAGGACGTTGCTGGCGGCGGGCCGTGGCCTCCGGCGCGGCGCGCTGGGGCCGAGGCCGGGCCTGCGGCGCTTCCAGCAGGGCCGCCTGAGAGTCGGGGACCGGGCGGAGCTCCGCAGGGCCTTCACGGCGCAGGACGTGGCCGCCTTCGCCGCCCTCACGGGCGACGCCAACCCTCTGCACCTACGCGAGGACTTCGCGCGGCGCAGCAGGTTCGGGAAGCCGGTGGTGCACGGCGTCCTGATCACGGGCCTTGTCTCGGCCCTCCTGGGGACCACGATGCCGGGGCCAGGCTGTGTGTTCCTGTCCCAGGAAATCAGCTTCCCGGCCCCTCTGTACATTGGGGAAGTGGTTCTGGCCTCCGCGGAAGTGACGAGGCTGAAGCGGTTTGTGGCTTCCATTGCGGTGTCGTGTACCGTCGTAGAAAGTAAGAAGGTCGTGATGGAGGGCAGGGTGAAAGTGACGGTCCCCGACGCCCCGGATCCCAGCACGCGGGGTGAAAGTGAAAGTGACGGTCCCCGAGGCCCCGGATCCCCGCTCGGGGGGTGAAAGTGAAAGTGACGGTCCCCGAGGCCCCGGATCCCCGCTCGGGGGGTGAAAGTGAAAGTGACGGTCCCCAAGGCCCCGGATCCCCGCTCGGGGGGTGAAAGTGACGGTCCCCAAGGCCCCGGATCCCCGCTCGGGGGGTGAAAGTGACGGTCCCCAAGGCCCCGGATCCCCGCTCGGGGGGTGAAAGTGACGGTCCCCAAGGCCCCGGATCCCAGCACGCGGGGTGAAAGTGAAAGTGACGGTCCCCGAGGTCCCCGGGTCCCAGCACGCGGGGTGAAAGTGACGGTCCCCGACGCCCCGGATCCCCGCTCGGGGGGTGAAAGTGACGGTCCCCAAGGCCCCGGGTCCCAGCACGCGGGGTGAAAGTGACGGTCCCCGAGGCCCCGGATCCCCGCTCGGTTAGAAGAGCGTCTGGGACCCGGGCCGCTGCGCCCCACGGGACCCCGGGACTCAGAGACCTGTGGCCGTGAGACCCAGCATACACTGTATGCGTTACCCAGACTTGAGTTATGTACTCTATTTCATCATCTGTCAAGGTTTTTAAATTAAAAATGATTGAGAAAGTTATTTATGCGTATATTTACCATTAGGATTACCTGCTTATGTCTTTGTAGGGAAAGTTAACGACTGGGCTTATTCAGAAGCTGGGTCACCCCTGAACCTTCCTGACCTCTGCCTCTTGCAACTTTGGGCTGGTGTGTACCAACACAGCCTTCTTCTTTAGTGGTAGATATTCCTAGGACCTTTTCTTCGCAGGTTTTGGGTGCGAGTTTGTTGTCATTGCTTACTGTTCCCATCAAGATGACACATTGTTCAGCAGGGCTGCCTTTCATTGGGTTTCTTTTTTAGGTTTTTGAGGTAGGGTCTCACTGTAGCTCAGGCTGACCGGGAATTCACTCTGTAATCCCAGGCTGGCCTTACACTCACGGCCATCCTCCTACCTCTGCCTCCCGAGTGCTGGGATTAGAGGTGTGCACCACCACACCCAGCTTCATTGGGTTTTTGTTATGTGCAGCCTTAACTTGGTTCTGTAACCTTCTCATCTCTCGGAAGGTGCTGGTAACAAACACTGCGCAATGGGGAATAGTAGAAGGGGGGATTCAGCCCAGGGCCTGTGGCCAGTAGCCACTCTTGTCCCTCCTGCCCAGCGAGTGAGTGATGTCAGGGGCTTTGTGATTTGAAAGTTGCCTGGTCTGTAGTTGAAGGTTAACAGACCACCTTTGCAGGGTGTTGGCCAATTGTAGCATTTCATTTTTTAAAATGCTATTTTAATACTTTTAAATACTAATATTTATGCGTTATTTCTGAGGACGGGGAGAGGAGAATGGGTGTACCAGGGCTTCTTAGCCATTGCAAGCAAGCTACATATATATGCTCCATTTTGTGCATCTGGCTTTATGTGGGTACTAGAGAATTTGGACCATTAGGTTTTGCAGGCAAGCACCTTGAGTGTTAGTCCATCTCTCCAGCCCATTAGGGTTTTTAAAATTTTTTTTTTTTTTTTTTTTTTTTTGGTTTTTCGAGTTAGGGTCTCATTCTAGCCCAGGCTGACCTAAAATTCACTATGTAGTCTAGGCTGGCCTTGAACTCACACCAATCCTACCTCTGCCTCCCGGGTGCTGGAATTAAAGGCATATACCACCACGTCCAGCTAATACAAAATTTAAAAATACATATATTTTTAGGGCTGGAGAGATGGCTTAGCAGTAAAGGTGCTTGCTTGCAAAGGGCCCAGAACCCACATAAGCCAGGTGCACAAGGTGGCTCATGTGTGGAGTTTGCAGTGGCTCAAGTCCCCGGTACACTCATTCTCTCTGTCTATCATCTATCTGCCTCTTTCAAACAAATAAAATGAAAATAAAGTTAAAAAATATATTATTTGTTAAACAATGTGGGCACACCAGGGCTTCCTGCCACTACAAACTGCAAATGCATGCACCACTTTGTGCATCCGCCTTTATGTAGATACTGGGGAATTGAACCCTGGCCTGCAGGCTTTGCAAGCAAGCACATTTAACCACTGAGCAATCTCTCCAGACAATCTTAGTATTTTAAACCCAGGATGGAATTGCAATTTTAAGGCTTAGATTCTTTTCTCCTTTGAAAACATGGGTCTACTCAGCGTGAATTTCTGAATGCCTGCTTTATAAGTAAAAAGTGAGTCACATATGGTGGTGCATGCCTTTAATCCTAGTACTTGAAAGTCCCAAGTTGGAGGATTGCTGTGAGTACAAGGCCAGCCTGGGACTACAGAGTGAGTTCCAGGTCAGCCCGGGCTAGAGTGAGACCCTACCTCAGAAAAAGCAAAAACTAAAAAGTGAAAGGAAGATCCTGGAGGCCAAGTGTCTTAAGAATAGGTTGTTGGGGAAATACGCCTGAGCATTCGTATTAAACTTCTCCAACATGGCCCGCCCTTTGAAATCAAAACCCTGTAACCGAAGTGGTCCACTTGTACTCAGCTTTAAATGGTAACTGGCCATAGCTACGTGCTTTGATCAGATCAGCTAAACTTGTAATTCCAACACTCGGGAGGATTGGGAATTTAAGGACCGCTACATGGCAAGTTCAAGACCAGCCTGGGCTGCATAGCAAGACCTCGTCTCAATATAAAGCAAGAAAAGTTCAGATGTAAATGGTTGGCTCTCTCATATTTTCTGGAAAAGAGATTTTCCTTCTGCTGTTGAATGACCAGATTGTAGCTTTTCATTTTGTACCCAAAGGGAAGCAGTTGAATGAATGACTATAGGAAGAATCATTCTGGTCATTAGGGGGCAGTGGTATGTGTGGAGTGAGTTCTTTAAGACATCTAATATGTGAAGGTCATTGTCAGCAAAAATGCCAGTCTTAGCTGGGTGTGGTGGCACACGCCTTTAATCCCAGCACTCGGGAGGCAGAGGTAGGAGGATCACCATGAGTTCGAGGCCATCCTGAGACTACATAGTGAATTCCAGGTCAGCCTGAGCTAGAGTGAGATCCTACCTAAAAGAATGCCAGTCTTTTTGTTTTTTTTTTTTTAATTAATTAATTTTTATTTATTTATTTGAGAGAGAGAGACAGAGAGTGGGCACACCAGGGCCTCCAGCCACTGCAAACAAACTCCAGACACATGTGCTACCTTGTGCATCTGGCTTATGTGGGTCCTGAGGAATCAAACCTGGGTCCTTTGGCTTTGCAGGCAAGTACCTTAATCGCTAAGCCATCTCCTCAGCTTCTCTTTTTGATTCTTCAAGGTAGGGTCTCTCTAGCCCAGGCTGAATCTGGAATTCACTATGTAGTCTCAGGGTGGCCTCGAAGTCACCATACCTGGCTTCTTTTTATTTTTAATTAATTTATTCGAGAGAGACAGGCAGATGCAGAGAATGGGTGCACCAGGGCCTTCAACTACTACAAACAAACTCCAGATGCATGTGCCACCTTTTGCATCTGGCTTACGTGGGTCCTGGGGAATTGAACCTGGGTTCTTGGGCTTCTCAGGCAAACGCCTTAACCACTAAGCCATCTATCCAGTCCTGAAACTTTTTTTTTTTAAACCCCTAAACAGTTTATTTAAGAATGGGAAAGCTAGGGCCAGGCGTAGTGGCACACACCTTTAATCCCAGCACTTGGGAGGCAGAGATAGGATTGCCATGAGTTTGAGGCCACCCTAAGACTACATAGTGACTTCCAGGTCAGCCAGATGTACAGCGAGACTCTACCTCGGAAAAAAGGGGGAAAAAAAAAAAAAAAAAAGAATGGTAAAGCTAGCCAGGCGTGGTGGCACATGCCTTTAATCCCAGCACTCAGGAGGCAGAGGTAGGAGGTTCGCCATGAGTTTGAGGCCACCCTGAGACTACATAGCAAATTTCAGGTTAGCCTGGACTAGAGTGAAACTCTACCTTGAAAAAAAAAAAAAAGGTGGTAAAGCTGACCAAAAGTACATCAGTCAGGCTCAGCATGGTAGCACATGCTTTTAATCCCAGCATTCAGGAAGCAGAGGTAGCAGGATCACTGAGAGTTTGAGGCCGCCCTGAGACTACATAGTGAATTCCAGGTCAGTACCCTATCTCGAAAAGCAAAATTAATAATAATAATAATAGTAATACATCAATTAGATCTAACACATAACCTTCCCTGAAATGGAAGGTGCAATTAGCACTTCCAGTGCAGGCCTATATACCTGGCTTTGGGGCAGGTATTGACACAGTGTAACTAGGCCTTGTTATCTTTTAGGATGGATTCTGGTCTCACCTATGCTGAGTGTCTGGTTCCTTCTTTGTTGCACTGTGGGCTCAACTAGACTGTTGGGGTTGGTGGATCTGCTGTTCAGATCCACTGTGTTGGATGTTGTGTGGCTGAAGAATGGCTGAGATCCTTTGAAATCCTGAGATCTCTGGTAGTTTCCATTGCTGGTAGTTGGGGGTGTGGAGACTGTGGAGAGTGGGTGAAGTTGTTCCAGAGCTGCTCAGCTGGTCCCTGTGGTCTTCTCCTTCAGGATCTCTTCAGCTGGTCGTCCTGTTATGATGGTCTTGTGTAGGTAGTGTCAGGCACTGAGGTCATGGATATCCAGGCCATTTTGTGTCTGGAAGAGTGCATTGTAAGATGTCCTACCCTTCCTTTGGCTCTTACATTCTTTCCGCCACCTCTTCTGCAATAGACCCTGAGCCTTGGAAGGTGTGATAAGAGATATTGCAGTGCTGAGCACTCCTCTGTCACTTCTTCTCAGCACCATGATTCCTTCTGAGCCATCCCAAGGTCACTGCCATCTGACAAGAAGCTTCTCTAACCAAAAGTGAGAGTAGCATTAATATATGGGTATGAACATTAAGAGAAGTGCTTACTGGGCAGTTTGATGAGCATAGTACATACATTTAGCCAGACAGCAGCAGACATTACACCCCTAGTATCAGGGATGTATTCCCTCCCATGGAATGGACCTCCAGTCCAATTAGAGGGCAGTTGGTTTCCACCATGACAGATGTGCCACTATTGCACTTGTTCATCCCTGAAACTTTAACATAAATTTTATTTATTTATTTGCAAGCAGAGAGAGAGGGAGATAAAAGAGAGACAGAGAATGGACATGCCAGGGCCTCCAGCCACTGCAAATATACTCCAGATATATGTGTCATCTTATGTATCTGGCTTACATGGGTCCTGGGAAATCCAACCTGGGTCCTTTGGCTTTGCAGGCAAGTACCTTAACCACTATGCCAGTTTTTTTTTTTTTTAATATTTATTTATTTGAGAGGGAGAGAGGAAGAGGCAGATAGAGAGAAACAGCACACCAGGGCCACTAGCCAACAAAACAAACTCCAGACACATATGCCCCCTTGTGCATCTGGCTTATGTGGGTCCTGGGGAATCGAGCTTCGAACCGGGGTCCTCAGGCTTCACAGGCAAGCGCTTAACTGCTAAGCCATCTCTCCAGCCCAGTATTTTTTTTTTTTTTTTTTGAATGAGCCGGATGTGGTGCCGCACACCTTTAATCCCAGCACTCTGGAGGCAGAGGTAGGAGAAATGCTGTGAGTTCAAGGCCACCCTGAGACTACATAGTGAATTCCAGGTCAGCCTGGGCTAGAGGAAGACCCTACCTGGGAAAACCAAAAGAAAGAAAGAAGGAAGGAAGGAAGGAAGGAAGGAAGGAAGAAGAAAGAAAGAAAGAAAGAAAGAAAGAAAGAAAGAAAGAAAGAAAGAAAGAAAGAAGCAAAGAAAAGCCAGGCTAGAGCTGACTCAGGGGCAAAGCTTACCGCCTGGGTCCGATTCCCCAGTACCCCTGCAAAGACAAGTGCACAAAGTGGCACATGTGTCTGGAGCTCATTTGCAGTGGCAGGAGACCCTGTTGTGCCCATTCCCTCTCTCAAATAAATAACGTATTCTTTTAAAAAAGGAAAAACCAAATCAATGTTGAGGTGTAGGAGTCTGGAGCCAGTCTCTTGTGGATCTTTGGGTGGATTCCCAGCATGCTCAGGGAATCACCGAGAACAACTCTTGTAAATAGAAAGGAAAGTAAATCTAGCACAGGGATTGTCCAAGGGCTGCTGGGAAGAACCAGGAGAGAGGAGAGCAGGAGTGAGCTTGCCCTGGCGTCATGCCATCATTCACTTTCAGTTTCCTTTTCCTAGTCAAGACCTCTGGGCAAGGGCCTTGTGAGCTTTGCAATTCTGATGCTTTCTAACCCCTTTCAGGAAAGCATTTGAATGCCTTGGGCTGTCTTTGGAAGACTTCCAGCTCCCCCCTAAGTGCAGATTGCCTGCTGGAAGGAGCCTATCTTCCAGGTCCTTCTCCTCCATTCATGCATTCATGCATTCCGCCCCTCCCAGTAATCCTCTCTGCTGAGGCTGAAGCCAGGGGTGGGGACGTGGGGACGGAGCCAGCGCTGACCTGAGGAGTCCACTCAGAGCTTGGACCTGTCATCAGGGCAGTACTCTCCAGTCTCCTACTTATGGTGATATTCTTCTCTCACGGAGTCCTCTTCCCACCAACGCTGTCTCCCCTCTCCACTACCTACCTCCGCTCCCATCCCTCCCTACTTTTACGTGACTCGCGTTTCCCTCCTTGACGTTGTACCCCTCAGCCAAGAAGTGCTTGTTAAAGCTGAGTGTGGGGCTGGAGAGACGGCTTAGCAGTTAAGGCACTTGCCTCTGAAGCCTTAAGAACCCAGGTTTGATTCTCCAGGTCCCACGAAGGCCAGATGCACAAGGTGGCGCACACATCTGGAGTGTGTTTGCAGGGGCTAGAGGCCCCGGCACGCCCATTCTCTCTCTTTCTCTCTCCCTCTCTCTCTGTCTCAAATAAAAATAAATAAATAAAAAGCAGAAAAAAAAAGAAAGAAAGAAAGAAAGAAAAGAAAAGATTTAAAAAGGCTGGGGGCAGTGGTGCATGCCTTTAATCCCAATACTTTAATCCCAATACTTAGGAGGCAGAGGTAGGACGATTGCTGTGAGTTCAAGGCCACACTGAGACTACATAGTGAATTCCAGGTCAGCCTGCGCTAGAGTGAGACCCTACCTCGAAAAAAACAAAACAAAAAGACTAAAAATAAGTTGAGTGTGGTGGTGCACGTCTTTAGTCCCAGCACGAGGGAGCAGAGGCAGGAGCTCTTTCTCCCCTCTGTTACACATCTGCCTGGCTTCCTTGTCTCCGCTCCATAGGGCTACATGGTACCCCTGGACCAGCCTGAAACTGCCTATCCATATTATTTTGTAGTTTATGTGCCCAAGGAACTGAACGGTAAGTGACCTTTAACTTTCCTATGCCTGGCACAGTGCTTGGCATCTAGTCCATATTCAGGAAGGCCTTTGTTAAAAGCCTGAGTGGAACTGGGAGTCTAGTTTAGTGACAGAATACTTGGCTAGCATACCCAAGGCTCGATGATCCTTAAGACTCTGTTCAAATCCCGGCTCTTCCTTGAGCCACCTCACAGTCCACTAGCTATCGTTTTTTCCCCCTGCTGCCCCTGTAGTGGGCGGTGCCTCAACTTGCCTCTGACAATCTTTCCTTCCTCCTAGGAAGTATTAGCGGACTGGGCTGGGCATGTAGGTCAGCAGCAGGACACTTGAGCGAGACCTTGGTTCTGATACCCCGCACTGCCACTACCAAAACAGCAAAATAACCACCAAAAGATCTGCTCATTTTTCGTTTTGTCATCCATAGGCCCTCAAGAGCAGAAGTCCAGTAGCAGAATTGTCATCATTTTACAAAATTACACACACGGAAGTCTCATCCTCCACATAATCCTAAATTGGAACATGTCTAAATTGGAATATGAGAGTGAATATAAATGGAAAATTGTTAAGGCCCAAAAGTTGGGTCTTCTTACTAAAGCATGAGAGAGAGAGAGAGAGAGAGAGAGAGAGAGAGAGAGAGAATGTATGCACACATTAAGATGGACATGGAATTGAATTCAGCTGTCTAGGTTGAGAGAAGGTTTCGTCTTATTCTCAGAAATGTATCTTGTGAAAACTGGTTTAGCAGAGCACTGGATCTTGGTTGTACAACATCATCATCATCATCATCATTATTATTATTATTTGGATTTTTGAGGTAAGATCTTGCTCTAGCTCAGGCTGACCTGGAATTCACTATGTAGTCCCAGGCTACCCCTACTTCCCCAGAGCTGGGATTAAAGACTTGCACCACCCCACCCGGCTTTTTTCTTTTTCTAAAAATTTTTTTCGAAAAGAATTCTTATTTATTTTGAGAGAAAATGGGCATGTCAGGGCACCCTGCTGCTGCAAACAAGCTCCAACACATGTGCCACTCTGTGAATCTGGCTCTTTGTGGGTACTGGGAATCAAATTCCAGCCATCAGGCTTTACAAGCAAGTGGTTTTTCTTTTTTCTTCTGGTTTTTCGAGGTAGGGTCTCACTCTAGCTCAGGCTGACCTGGAATTCACTATGTAGTAACAGGGTGCCTCTAACTCACAGGAATTCTTCTACCTCTGCCTCCCGAGTGCTGGGATTAAAGGCGTGTGCCACTACACCAGGCTGCTATTTTCTTTTTTTAAAAAAAGTTTTAGTCAGCCTGGACTACAGTGAGACCCTACCTTGAAAAACAAAAACAAACAAACACAAAAAACCAAAAAAAAACCAAAAAAATTATTTATTTGCAAGCAGAGAGAGACAGAGAATGAGTTTGCCAGGCCCTCTAGCTACTGCAGATGCACATACCCTTTTGTGTATCTGCCTTTCCGTGAGTACTGAGGTCGTTAGGTTTTGCAGGCAAGCACCGTACCTGCTGAGCCATCTCTCCAGCCCTAAAGCCAGACATTTCGGCCTCAAACTCACAGTGAGCCTCCCACCTCAGCCTTCCAAGTGCTGGGATCAAAGGCGTGCCCAGTAATACTGAGCTTTTAAGATGTGCACAGTCCCCTCCCATCCTGTAGTATTCCTCATCAGCAAGCTGTCCAGATATTTACTTCATTTTGCCTATGGGAAGCCGGATGTCAGAAGGAGGGTCACGCAGGTGGTGAATGAGAACCTGGGTCATTTGCTGCAGGTCACACAAATGGTGCATCTGATCCCAAGTTTAATCCCACTCTCCTAGAAGACTAACCTAGGGTCATGAGCTGGAGTAGATTTGCTGCTGAGATGTGGAGACTAAAATTGGCTGGAAGGTTAAATTCTTGGAGACAGTATGCTAGGATTAAAGCCTCCCACATCCAAGGGATTTGGGGTTTGAAAGCCTGTGGGCCGAATTGAGGGCTAGGGGCCAAGAGTGGAAGCTAGAAGATTCTGGCCTAGTTGTAACCCAGTTTCCAGACCTGGCACTTGAGGGTTTTAGGGTCCAAAGTGCCCAACTGTGGGGGTCCAGTTCTGAAGATGCAGCTCTTAGGTGCTTAGAGTCCTTGCAAACCTGAATCAAGAGGATTTGGTGGGCTGGAGAGATGGCTCAACGGTTGAGGTGCTTTCCTACAAAGCCTAATAACCTGAGTTCGATTCCCCAGTACCCATCCGAAGCCAGATGCACAAGGTGACGATGCACAAGGTGACGCATGCATCTGGATTTCGTTTGCAGTGGCCAAAGGCCCTTGCGCAACCATTCTGTCTTCTCTGTGCTTACAAATAAAAATATTTCTTATTTAAAATAAAGAGGACTTTGTTTAGGAAGTCTGGGTGTGCAGGCAGGACTGAGGGGCCACGCTGCAGCAGGGTCTTTGACAAGACTAAGAGCTTTGGGTCTGAGTTTCATCTGCAAAGCTCAGCTCTCCCTGCAGGATCCCAGGGCTCAGGATGCGGTGTCTCAGATTTGAGTGTCCCGGATGGTGATGGTGTGTGGACCCAGGGGTGAGTGGAGCCTGTGCCCGCCCCCCAGCCCCCTACAAGGCGGATATTGAGGATTGCCTCACCGAGTCCAAAGGACCGGCGCTACGACCACGCGGGCAAGAGGGCGGCTGAGGCCGCGAGTGGGGCGGCGTGCACTAACAGCGACGTGCTAAGAGTCCAGCGCTAGGACCCTGCGGGCAGGCGGCGCTTGCGGCGGCGTACATTAGCAGCCACGGCACAGAAGATGGTCGGCGCTAGGACCCTGCAGGCAGGCAGGCGGCGCGTGAGGCGGCGTACATTAACAGCGACGGCGCGGAGACACTCCGGCGCTAGGATCCCGCGGGCGGACGGGCGGCGCGTGGGGCGGCGTCCATTAACAGCGACGGCGCGGAGGCAGGCCGGCGCTAGGACCCCGCGGGCGGGCGGCGGCGCGCGTTGACAGCCGCGGCGGCGGGCGGCTGGCGGCAGGCGGCGGGGCTGGGCGCCGCGGGTTCCTGCGCCGGCTCGGAGGAGGAGGAGGAGGAGGAGGATGGCCTTCATGGAGAAGCCGCCGGCCGGCAAGGTGCTGCTGGACGACACGGTGCCGCTGACGGCGGCCATCGAGGCGAGCCAGAGCCTGCACTCGCACACGGTGCGCGGGGCCGGGGTGCCGGGCGGGACGGACGGGCGGGCGGAGGCCGCGGGGGGCCCAGCCGGGCAGGTGTTTCGGACGCGCCCTCGCTGCCCCGGGTGGAGCCCACACGAACCCCCGGGGTTCCAGGCCCGCGTCAGCCCTGCGGAGGTCGCCTTGGCCCCGCATCCCTCTTCCCTCCTCGGAGGGTCACCGCACCCCGCTTCCCTCCTCGGAGGGTCACCGCACCCCGCTTCCCTCCTCGGAGGGGACACCACACCCCGCTTCCTTCGGAGGGTCACCGCACCCCGCTTCCCTCCTAGGAGGGGACACCACACCCCGCTTCCCTCGGAGGGGACACCGCACCCCGCTTCCCTCGGAGGGGGCATTGCACCCCGCTTCCCTCCTCGGAGGAGGCATTGCACCCCGCTTCCCTCGGAGGGAGCATCGCACCCCGCTTCCCTCCTCGGAGGAGGCATTGCACCCCGCTTCCCTCGGAGGGGACACCTCACCCCGCTTCCCTCGGAGGGGACACCGCACCCCGCTTCCCTCGGAGGGGGCATCGCACCCCGCTTCCCTCCTCGGAGGAGGCATTGCACCCCGCTTCCCTCCTCGGAGGAGGCATTGCACCCCGCTTCCCTCGGAGGGGACACCGCATCCTGCTTCCCTCCTCGGAGGGGACACACTAGACCCTGCACTGTACCTGCAGTAGACCCGCCGCCGACCTGTGCACGGGGTGGGGGGGGGTGGTGGCAGAGCGGGGGAGCCCCCAAATGAGAGTCCAGAGCCCCGCTTATTGGCCGTGGCAGGGAGGCTGGGTTTGATCGTGCGAGGCCGGAGCCCCACAGTGGCCTTGTGTTTGAAGCGCCTCCGCCCGTTCAAAGAGACCTTTCATCCCTCCCTGCTGAAGGAGCGAGACTTCTGACAGCTTTGCCTTTGTAGGCCCTGACTTGTCCAAGGCAGTCACTCGCTCTCAGGGGTTGAAATGAATATTCCTCCCTTTTAAAAAAACATTTTTCATTTCCCTGTGCGCATCTTTAATCCTGTTAGACATGTCACCATCTGCAATTAAGCGTGTTAAACTTGTAGTTTGTTGTCAAGGGAGCAGTAAGGACTGAAATTCAGGGCTGGGAGTCAAGAAGACCTCGCTTTTCAATTAGATTTTTTGGCTTCGTTATTGGCAGTTGAATCTTATAACCTCTTAGGGAATGGTGTTGCGTCTTTTAGGTCTGTTTTGTACCAAAGTAAAAACATAGGTGCTTACCAGTGCTCAAGTCCACTTCCACTAGGAAGCCTTCCCCGGTGCCCTCCCTCAGCCCAATCTCCATTTTTCCTCTCCATTAGGCTGGGGTTTTCATTTTTGAGTCCTGATCGGCAAGCATTTCACGGGAGGCTATCGGATGAATAAGTAAACGAATCACGACCCTCCTATGCCTCTTCCTGTTTGTGTGCGGGTGATTGTGAAATTCAGAGCATTTATCTGCGGCGCTAACAAAGCGTCAGCGCCACAGCAAGGGTAAAGGAGATCGTGGCATTCCCTTTAAAAATTTTTTTTAATTTTAAAATTTATCTTTAAAAAAATTTATATTTTTGGAGAGAGAGAATGGGCACACCAGGGGCCCCAGCCACTGCAGATGAACTCCAGATGCATGTAGCTCTTTGAGAGTCTAGTTTTATGTGGGTACTGGGGATTCGAACCCAGGTCGTTAGTTTTTGCAAGCCAGTGCCTTAACCACAGAGCCATTTCTCCAGCCTGGCATTCCATTTTTCATGGCAGAACTTTTCTTTAAAATACAAAATAATTTTCAAGCAGAAAGGGGCAGTTTTAATAATGATGATTGAACACAAGAGACAGTGACTCAGAGGGAGCAGAGGCAGACGTGGTGGTGGAGCTTGTAACGTTGTCTTGCGTAAGTTTTCACTGTTCTGTGCTCTAGTCGTTTTTGCGGTAAAGTTTGAGACCGAGAAAAACGTTGCATCAGCCCTAAGTTTTATTGAGAAAATCTTGTGCTGATTCAAGCTCCTTGGACCATTAGTGACTTATGAGTAAGTTCCTTTAAACCAAGAGCTGTTGGAAGTCACCATGGAAAGAAGTCCTTTGAAGCGGCGTGTGGAAGAGAAAAGAAAGGGGTTGCTTTCTATGGGGAGAGTGGAAAGTGGCTCTTCCAGCTTATTAGCTGAAGGGACGACATGGCCCTTGCGTTGACATTCTGAGTCTCTGAGAAATTGCTGCCTGGATGTGCACAGAAACGCGGAGGAAATCTGTAGTAGCACGTAGCCTTTGGCATGGGAGAGCCAAGACCTTACTTAGCAGGTCTGGGTTGACACTTTCTTAGTTGTGTGAAATTGCTTCCGCAAGGCACTCCGACCTCTCGTCTGTCACTTTAGCTCAGGTTGACCTGGAACTCCTTCTGGCTGGCCTTGAACTCATGGTGATCCTCTACCTCAGCCTCCTGAGTGCTGGGATTAAAGGCAGGAGCCACCATGCCTGCCCTTCCCCTCTTAAAAAAATATCTCTGTGTGTGTTTTTGTATGTTTGTATATTTGTGTATGTGTCTCTGTGTGTGTTCGTGTGTGAGAGTTCAGAGTTATTGGTCCACCTGTGTGAACTGGGGTCTCTGGGTTGTTCTCTACTTGGTAGCCAGGCCATCCCACCCACAAACTTCCCAGAGATTCCTGTCTCCACCTCCCATGTCCCTGTAGGCACATATGATGGGTTATAGACACTACTGGGTCTAGTTTTATGTGGGTTCTGGGGATCTGATCTCAGGTCATCACACTTTTACCCACTGAGTCATTTCCCCAGCCCTGAGATGTGTGTGTGTGTGCGTGTGTGTGTGTGTGTGTGTGCGCACGCAGAGGTCAGAGATGTGTGTGTGTGTGCGTGTGTGTGTGTGTGTGTGTGCGCGCGCACGCAGAGGTCAGAGATGTGTGTGTGTGTGTGTGTGTGTGTGTGTGTGCGCGCGCACGCAGAGGTCAGAGGACAAAGTCATTCCACTCCTCGCCTTCCACCTTGTCTGGGGCAGGGTCTCTTGTCTGTGTTCACAGCTGCTTTCCCCAGGGTCCGCCTGATCCTCTTGTCTCTGCCTCTCACAGTAGGTGCGCTGGGATTACAGGCGCTGGTGTTACAGTGTCTGTCTGCATCTGGGAATCCATTCGTTGCTTCAGCAGGATTGAAACGTTATAGAGAAAACAGCATGGCCTGTACAAGGGTCTGGGGATTTGAACTCAGGTACTCGTGATGGCAGGGCAGGTGTTGTACCCACTTGAGCCATCTCTTTGAAACCATATTTTTGGGGCTTTAAAAACATTTTGTTTATTTATTTGGGGAAAGAGAGAGAGAGAGAGAATGGGTATGCCAGGGCCTCGAGCCACTGCAAATGAATTCCAGACGCATGTGTCACCTTGTGCATGTGGCTTATGTGGGTCCTGGGGAATCAAACCTGGGTCCTTAAGTTTTTCGCAGGCAAGTGCCTTAACTGCTAAGTTTTGGTGGCTTTTTGATGCAGGGTCCCACCTTAACCCAGGTTGACCTGGAACTCACTCTGTAGCTCAGGTGGGTCTTGAACTACCACCTCAGCTTCCCAAGTGCTGAGGTTAAAGATGTGACTCACCAGAAACTTTTCTTAAAAAAAGAATGTAGCTGGGGCTGGCCTTGAACTTCTGCTCACACTGCCTCCACTTTCCCAGTGCTAGGGCTGTGGGCTGTGCCACTAGGCCCTGTTCCTCCTGGAGGCTACTTTTGTTATATGCGGATGAGAGTACTAAGTGTTGTCGCTCTGCCTTCCTGTCACGAAGATCAAAGGAAATCACCCGCATGAAGTGTTTGTAACGTACATCCTTCCTTCTTTCTGTCTTCATTGCCTGACAACCTGTTTGCAAAGGGTTAAAAACATCAAAGTAAATGATTACAAGTAAGCTCATTTGTGTCCATTGTTTATTGCCTTAGAAAATGTAGCACATGCCTTTAATCTCAGCACTTGGGAGGCAGAGGCAGAAGGATCGCTGTGAGCTTGAGGTCGGCCTGGGCTAGAGAGAGACCCTACCTTGAAACCCCCCCAAAAATTTTTTTTAAATAGAATTTATAGCTAAAAGTTATAGGATAAAGAGCCAGGTGTGGTGGCGCACACGTTTAATCCCAGCATCCAGGAGGCAGAGGTAGGAGGATTGCCATGAGTTCAAGGCCAGCCTGAGAATACATAGTGAATTCCTGGTTGGCCTGGGCTAGAGTGAGACCCTACCTTGGGAAAAAAAACAAAAACAAAAACAAAACAAACAAAATTGTAGGACACATCTAATTTAGGGTTTGTGAACTTGGGAGACAAAAATATGTGGGAAACATGTAGACACCAGAAGGATGAAGGTTAAGCCATCACACAGCAAAGACATGTTAGGATGAGCAGCTGGCTGATGCGTATTGGTAGTGATTCAGTGCCTAGATGTGGTTCCAATGATGTTTTTTAGTGTGTGTGTATGTGTGTGTATGTGTGTGTGTATGGTGTGCATGTTTTTATGCATGTGGTCGTGTGTGTGTGTGTATGGTGTGCATGTTTGTATGCATGTGGTCGTGTGGTGTGTATGGTGTGCATGTTTATATGCATGTGGTCGTGTGTGTGTGTGTGTGTGTGTGTATGGTGTGCATGTTTGGATGCATGTGGTCATGTGTGTGTGTGTGTGTGTATGGTGTGCATGTTTGGATGCATGTGGTCATGTGTGTGTGTGTGTATGGTGTGCATGTTTGGGAGCATGTGGTTGTGTGTGTGTGTGTGTGTGTATGGTGTGCATGTTTGGGTGCATGTGGTCGTGTGTGTGTGTGTGTGTGTGTATGGTGTGCGTGTTTGTATGCATGTGGTCGTGTGTGTGTGTGTATGGTGTGCATGTTTGGGAGCATGTGGTTGTGTGTGTGTGTGTGTGTGTATGGTGTGCATGTTTGGGTGCATGTGGTCGTGTGTGTGTGTATGGTGTGTGTGTGTGTGTATGGTGTGCATGTTTGGATGCATGTGGTCGTGTGTGTGTGTGTGTGTGTGTGAGACACTGGCGCTGTGATTTACTGGCAGTAGACTTGGGAACCAGTACTGAATGGGGCAGCGACGAAGCCTGTGGGGAATGATGGAAGATGGGATGGGAGCCCCCAAATGAGACAGGGTCTCTCAGTGAATCCAGAGCTCACCAGCTCACCTACTGGACTAAATGAGCTAGCCAGCAAAGCCCAGGATCCCCCCCTCCCCGCCATGCTTAGATGACAGGGGTCCCCACGTCTGTCTTTTCCTCACGGCTGGGATTCCAAACTCAGGTGCTCCTGCTTGAGCAGAGCGGTGGTTTGAATCAGGAGCGTGCCTGCCGTAAACTCTGGGCTCTGACTGCCTGGTCCCCAGCTGGTGGCCGTTTGGAAGGCGGAGCCTTGCTGGAGGAGGTGTGTCGCTGGGGGAGGACCTTGAGTTTATCAGCCCCTGGCTTGCCCGTGTTAGGGCCTCACTCTCCTGCTGTTGTGTTGGCCAGGAGGTGATGTGAAGCCTCTGCTCATGCCACGTTCTCCCTGGCCATCATGGGGCTACCTCTTGAGTCCGTAAGCCAAAGGAAACCCTTTCCTCCCACCAGCTGCTTTTGGCCGGGTGCTTTGTGCCAGCAATACAAGGGTGCCTGCAGCAAGCGCTTTGTGGACCGAGCCCTCTGCCCAGTCCAGGATGATGGCTGCCCCCATCCTTCCCTCTTTCCTTCTTGCCTGTCTTCCTTCCTTCCCCTCGTCCTCCTCCTCTTCCACTTCTTCCTCCTCCTCTTCCGTGCACAATCACTTTAGCTTCAAGAACTACACCAGGCCTCTACTGCAAGGAGTGAGTGCCTATCAGGTCAGAAGGGTCAGTGTTCGGGGCCAGGGTTCTGTCAGCATGGAGTCGGGGAGGGAAGGCATGCTGGGTGGCAGGACAAGTAAGAGCAGACACGCAAGTGGGAGAGCGCGGCTCTGTGGGGAGAGAAACCTGGTCTAAGGCTAAGAAAGTGCCAGCCTTGCCGAAAGGGCACCCGGGGAGGTGGGCATCCTGGGCAGAGCAGTTGTGAAGTGTTCACGCTGCTTTGCGCTGCTGCCTGCTACACACTGCGAGAGCTCATGGCTTTCCCCTCAGTTGTCTTCTACTTAAATACTCTGCGGACTTCATGTGGCTCAGGACTCATTTTCCCTGAATTTGCACGTTTTGTTTTTGAAGAAAAAGATAATTTTGACCCGGGCGTGCTGGTGTATGCCTTTAATCCCAGCACTTGGGAGGCAGAGGTAGGAGGATCACCATGAGTTTGAGGCCACCCTGAGACTACATAGTGAATTCCAGGTCAGCCTGGGCTAGAGTGAGACCCTACCTCAAAATTCAAAGGAAAACAAACAAAAAAGATAATTTTCATGGGATACACTTTTATGTTAATATTTTAATATGGTATCTCCTTTTTTTTTAATCTATGGAAAGGATTCTATTACATGTTAAAACCTTTACTGAAGAGGAATGTCTCATTAATGTTTTGATTTTTGGAAACTGCATTTCTTCATGGTTTATTTTTCCTTAGCACTCATTTAAGAAAAGTGAGAGTAGAGAATTAGATAGCTCCTTCTTTCTGGGCTGGAGAGATGATTCAGCGGTTAAGGCACTTGCCTGCAAAGCCTAACGACCCAAGATTGATTCCCCAGTCGCATGTATAACCTTATACACAGAATAATGCATGCATCAGCAGTTGCAATGGCTAGAGGTCCTGACACACCCACTCTCTTACTCTCTCTCTCTCTCTTTTTCTCTCTCCTTCCTTCCCTCCCTCTCTCTCTGCTTGAAAATAAGCAAATAAGTTTTTTAAAAAGATAGCTTATTTCATAGAGTTTTGTTGTATTGGATCCTGAGGTCTTACTTTTTCCACAGTGTGTTCAAGACAGGCAGGATCTTTACCTGACATAACATAGGTGGGTTTGGTGTTTCTTTCCTTTCTGGGTTTGTTGAGCTTACCTTTTTTTTTAAAGAAAAAAAAATTATTTATTTTGAGAGAGAAAGGGGCAGATAGAAAAAGAGAGAATGGGCATGCTAGGGCCTCCAGCCTCTGTAGACAAACTCCAGACACATGCGCCACCTTGTGCATCTGGCTTATGTGGGTCCTGGGGAATCAAACCTGGGTCCTTAGGCTTTGCAAGGCAAGTGCCTTACCCACTAAGCCATCTTTTCAGCCCAAGCTTAGTTTCTTAACCAGTGACTCTTGTAAATAATTTTTAAAGCTCTGTTCATATATCACAGACTGCCTATCCAAATATGATAACGATTGGAAAGGTGTCTGTGGTGGTTTGAGTATAAGTGTCCTCCAATAGTCTCAAGTGTCTGTGATGGAGCCTCCTACTTAGCCCCCAGCTGGCTGAGCCTGTGGGAGGCAGAGCCTGGCTGGAGGAGGCGTGTTTCTGGGAGGGGACCTTGGGCTGGTTAGTCCAGCCCATGGTGTGTTCAGAGCCAGCTGTCTCAGGCTGCTCTCTCTGCCCCTAAGGTATGTATGATGCCCCAACTGCCTTGCTTTCTCCACAACAGTGAAGCTTCCCTCGAAACTGTGAGCCTGAAATAAATCCCTTCCTCTCATCAGCTGCTTTGGGAAGGGTGTTTGTCCCAGCAGAGACTGTAACAGCTACAGTGTCATTGTTTCAAAGCCTGACATTTAAAAAAAATCATTTTTTATTTATTTGCAAAAAGAGAGACAGAGAAAGAGAGAGAGAGAAAGAATATGAATGGGTGTGCCAGGGCCCCCAGCTGCTGCAAACAAACCCCAGCTGCATGTGCCACTTTGTGCATCTGGCTTTACATGGGTACTGGGGACTTGAACCTGAGTCATTAGGCTTTGCAGGCAAGCGTCTTCACCACTGAGCCATCTCTCTTGTCCCAATACCTGACATTTTAAGGTCATCCAGATGAATATCTGTTTAAGGTTCCTTTTGGGATGCTATTTGGAAGCTTCTTTAAAATTCCCAAGTTATATTAAAACATCGTAAACAATTTCTGTGAAGATATTTGCATAGACTAATGCTGACAGTCTGGTTGGAAATTAATTGGCGGCACTTCCACACATTGTGATGAGGTAATGAAACAGTTATTTTCTGGGAATTGACCCATCTTCTACTTAGTTGTGTATTTTCCCCAGTTGTCCTACAAACCTTGGTGAATGCAGAGAACCTTCATTTGGGAGCTTTTAGAGACTGGTAATTTGTTCACTTAGAATTTGTAAGTAATCTCATTGAAAAAAATAGCTTTCTGCAGCCTGATTTAGGGGCTAATGATAGTTATTCCTCATATATCATCCTTTTTGAACATTATCCCATGAAAGAGTTTTTAAAAAATATTTATAGTTATGTGTTTTGCAGAAAGAACCATGCCTTCCCTTGTGATGTTGGCATTATTCAGAATATGAATTGTGGAATGACTGTTTAAACAGGTTCATCTGGGCTGGAGAGATGGCTTAACAGTTAAAGGCTCTTACTTGCAAAGCCTGATAGCTCCAGATGGACAAAGCAGGGCATGTGAGGCCCTGGCATGCCCATTCTCATTCTCTCTCTCTCTGCTTATAAATAAATAAAATATATTTAAAATAAAATAAGGGCTAGAGAGATGGCTTAGCAGTTAAGCGCTTGCCTGTGAAGCCTAAGGACCCCGGTTCGAGGCTCGATTCCCCAGGACCCACGTTAGCCAGATGCATAAGGGGGCGCACGCGTCTGTAGTTCGTTTGCAGTGGCTGGGGGCCCTGGCGTGCCCATTCTCTCTCTCTCTCTATCTGCCTCTTTCTGTCTCTATCTGTCACTTTCAAATAAATAAGTAAAAAAAGTTTTAAAATAAAATAAGCAGGTTCATTGGCAGCAAGTGGAGCCCCTCTGTTCCCCACTGCAAGGCGGGGAGCACTTCCTCTGAGCTGGGAGAGGGTTTTGAGGGCCTCTGTGAAATGAAGCACCTCATGTTCCTGTGTTTGGCATTCTGAGAAAGAGGGAGCTGACCTTAGCTTTGCTTTGGAACTCTTTTTTAAAAGTATTTTAAAAAATTTTTATTTATATATGGGAGGGGGAGGGAGAGAGAGAGAGGCAGATAGAAAGAATGGACAAGCCAGGACCTCCAGCCACTGCAAACAAACTCCAGACGCATGTGCCACCTTGTGCATCTGCTTACATGGGTACTGGGGAATAGAACCCGGGTGGGACCTTAGGCTTTGCAGGCAAGCACCTTAACTGCTAAGCCATCTCTCCAGCCCTGCTTTGGCGTGCTTAAGTGTTTCGATTTGGCAGAGTGAGACTTGTCCCTTGTGTTTGCCTTTGAACTGGAAGTCTGGTTACTAACTTCATTTTTTTTTTCATGTTTATGTGGTGTGTGTTTGTGTGTGTATGCATGCCTGTGTGTGGGAACACATGTGTGCAGGTGCATGTAGAGGGTGATCTTGGGTTTCATTCCCAGGCACATGTTCACCTTCCTTTTTAAAAAAATTATTTTCGAGGTCGGGTCTCGCTCTACCCCAGGGCCGACCTGGAATTCGCTATGGAGTCTCAGGGTGGTCTCGAACTCATGGCCTTGAACTCTGCTTCCCAAGTGCTGGGATTAAAGGCGTACGCCACCACGCCCAGCTATATCTCCCTTTATAAAACAAACAAACAAAATTTTATTGGCACATTCCATAATTATAGCCAATAAACCATGATAATTCCCTCCCATAACTCCCATTCCCCCAAGCCCATCCTCCACTGAACCCCTTCTTCTTTCCAAATAGTCTCTCTTCTACTTCGATGTCATTGTTTTTCTCTCTCTTATTATGAAGGGCCTGTGTAGGTGGCATCAGGCCACGTTCACATCTTTTTGAGGCTGGGTCTCACTGTCCTGGAGCTTACCCATTAGGCAGGAATGGCTGGCCAGTGAGCTCCAGGGATCCACCCATCTCTGCCTTCCCAGCTCTGAGAGGAGCCACTCCTGGCTCGTGTGAGTACGAGGGTGGGTGGGGTATTGAACTCAGGTCCTCGTGCCTGGGAAGTTTTCTCCCCAGCCCATTTACTTCTTTTATGCTCTATAGTAGGGAGATTAAAATGTGGCCTCTCTTCAGAAAAGTCAGTTGCCTTTTGTAGCGAGCCTTTCCAAGGCAGCCTGAAGGAGCAAGTGCTGCATATTGGGTAAATGCGTGGCCCTGGGGAGGGGGAGGTCCCTGCACATTGACTGTTGAGTCACCAGCTGATGTCCAGACTTGGGGGAAGTCTGGTCATCTCTAGTACACATGAAGACCCCAGCATCTCCTTCCACTTCCTAAAAGCACGGTTGAAAGCAAAGGGGGCCCGGCGTGGTGGCACAGCCTTTAATCCCAGCACTCAGGAGGCAGAGGTAGGAGGATTGCTGTGAGTTCAAGGCCACCCTGGGACTACGTAATGAAATCCACGTCAGCCTGGGTGTGGTGGTTTGATTCAGGTGTCCCCCATAAACAGATGTTCTGAATGCTAGGTTCCCAGCTGATGGAGATTTGGGAATTAACGTTTCCCCGAGGGAGTGTATTTTTGGGGGCAGGCTTATGGGTGTTATAGCCAGTTTCCCCCATGCCAGTGTTTGGCACACTCCCCTGTTGCTATGGTCCACCTTATGTGGGCCAGGGGGTGATGTCCACCCTCTGCTCATGCTGTCGTTTTCCCTGCCATTGTGGAGCTTCCCCTTGAGCCTGTAAACCAAAATAAAACTTTTTTCTCACAAGCTGCTCTTGGTTGGGTGATTTCTACCAGCAATACGAACCTGACCGCAACACTGGGCTAGAGTGAGACCCTACCTCAAAACACACACACACACACACACAGAGAGAGAGAGAGAGAGAGAGAGAGAGAGAGAGAGAGAGAGAGAATGAATCCAAAATCAAATCAAATTGCCACCTTTAACGTCCAGTTTATTTTTGGGAGTGGGGAGTACTTTATTTTTTAAAATATTCTTATTTATCACACACACACACACACAGAGAGAAAGAGAGAGAGAGAGTGTGTGTCCTATACCCTTTGAAGCCGTCCTACAAAGCAAAAGGGAACTCCCCTGACGTCGTAGCCTCGGAACAGCTGTCACTGGGGGTGGCTCAGAGCGTCCCCTGCTTGTTCATATGTTCACGTAGCAGCTCGAGGACGCCAGCGCATGGGACACAAGTTTTCCCACAAAGCTTTTTAACTGGGTGTTTGGCAGTCGCTTTATATCACGCACATCTCATACCGTCTACCCTTGAAAGTGTACGGTTGGTTCAATGGCGTTCAGTATAGTCAAAGAGCTGTGAAAATATTACCCCAATTCAGAACATTTTCATTGCCTCCTAAAACCAGCAGCCCTGGGTCATTCTGCAAAGTTTTATATCACTGCAGGACTCTGAACTCACAATATACTAATGTACGAATTCTTCATCCCTGCGGTCCAGCTCCTGTAGGGTTTTATGTGAGAGGCAGCTTTTCTATAAACTTGCACACACCTGTCTCTAAGATCCTCAGAGCCTCACTAACATGAAGGCACTTTGGGTTGTGGGCCTTACGGTAAGAATCACTGTTGGAAAAAAATTTTAGGGGCTGGAGAGATGGCTTAGTGATTAAGACACTTGCCTACAAAGCCAAAGGATCCAGGTTTGATAGCTCAGGACCCATGTAAGCCAGATGCACAAGGTGGCGCATGCATCTGGAGTTGGTTTGCAGTGGCTAGATGCCCTGAGGTGCCCATTCTCTCTCTCTCTCTCTCTCTTTCTCTGTCTCTGCCCCCCATCAAATAACTAAAATAAAATAGTTTTAAAAATTTAGGGGGCTTGCGTGATGGCTTAGTGGTTAAGGCACTTGCCTGTGAAGCCTGTAGACCTAGGATTGATTCCTCAGTACTCATGTAATCCAGATGCACAAGGTGGCGCATATGTCTCAATTTCGTGTACAATGGTTAGAGGCCCTGGTGTGCCCATTCTCTACCTCCCTCCCTCCCTCTCTCTCTTGCTCTTTCCCTCTCCCCCTCTCTCTCTGCCTCTTTCTCTCTCTCAAATAAATAAAGAAAATATTTTTTAAAAAATTTTTAATGGGGGGGTGTATTGGCGCACACCTTTAATCCCAGTACTTGGGAGGCAGATGTAGAAGGATTTCTGTGAGTTCGAGGCCAGTCTGAGACTACATAGTGAATTCCAAGTTAGCCTGGGCTAGACTGAGACCCTGTCTTGAAAAAACAAACAAAAAAAAATTAAAACTCTAAACTTGGAGAATTAACTCATTTTAGTTAGTGAGATGTGTCCATCTGAAAATGCACTCACTATACTACCAGACATGTGCTGTTTTAAGAGGCCTGTGCACGGAGAGCAGTAGATGGATTCGATCTTGTAAGCACGACAACAGATTGCCTGAGGTCACAGGGTGTGCAGAGCATTTCTGTCTGTGTGGGCACATGACTTCTTACGTGGTCCAGGGGACGTCTGCAGGCTCTGGACCACAAGTGGGACGAGCTAGTTCCGCTGCTCGTCACAGTATCTGCCCACGTTTCTATGACAAGCCCCTGAGCAGCGGGTCATTTCTCCTCACTAATTCAGTAGAGGCGGTTCTTTGTTTCTTCTGTTGACTTTTTTTTTTTTTTTTTTTTGGTGGTGAGGGAGGAATGAATGGAGCACTGGCAGGAGAGAACCCGGATCTAAGCATGCCTAGAGCCACTTAAAGTGATGGAAAGGAAAGCAGTCTGTCCCTCACCCAAGGACAGATTGTACTTTAGCCCTGCAAAGGAAAGTGAAACCAAATGGGCCTGCTTACATAGATCTCTAGTCTGTGGCTTAGGGCTGCCAGTAGACAGCAGCCCACTGGCCACTAAGGCACAAGCAGTTAGGTGCCAGGCCATTCTGCATGGGGCCCTGTCGGTGACCATGTGCACCATCTGCCTCTCACTCTTGTGCTCAGTCATCACTAGAATCTCACTCTCCTGTACTCAGTCATCACTAGATCCTCACTCTCCTGTACTCAGTCATCACTAGATCCTTACTCTTCTGTACTCAGTTATCACTAGATCCTCACTCTCCTATTCTCAGTCATCACTCGATCCTCACTCTCATGTACTCAGTCATCACTAGATCCTCACTCTCCTGTACTCAGTCATCACTAGATCCTCACTCTCCTGTACTCAGTCATCACTCGATCCTCACTCTCATGTACTCAGTCATCACTAGATCCTCACTCTCATGTACTCAGTCATCACTCGATCCTCACTCTCCTGTACTCAGTCACCACTCGATCCTCACTCTCCTGTACTCAGTCATCACTCGATCCTCACTCTCCTGTACTCAGTCATCACTCGATCCTCACTCTCCTGTACTCAGTCATCACTCGATCCTCACTCTCCTGTACTCAGTCATCACTCGATCCTCACTCTCCTGTACTCAGTCATCACTCGATCCTCACTCTCCTGTACTCAGTCACCACTAGATCCTCACTCTCCTGTACTCAGTCATCACCAGATCCTTACTCTCCTGTACTCAGTCATCACCCGATCCTCACTCTCCTGTACTCAGTCATCACTCGATCCTCACTCTCCTGTACTCAGTCATCACTCGATCCTCACTCTCTTGTACTCAGTCATCACTAGATCCTCACTCTCCTGTACTCAGTCACCACTCAATCCTCACTCTCCTGTACTCAGTCATCACTCGATCCTCACTCTCCTGTACTCAGTCATCACTCGATCCTCACTCTCCTGTACTCAGTCATCACTAGGTCCTCACTCTCCTGTACTCAGTCATCACTAGATCCTCACTCTCCTGTACTCAGTCATCACTAGATCCTCACTCTCCTGTACTCAGTCACCACTCGATCCTCACTCTCCTGTACTCAGTCATCACTCGATCCTCACTCTCCTGTACTCAGTCATCACTCGATCCTCACTCTCCTGTACTCAGTCATCACTAGGTCCTCACTCTCATGTACTCAGTCATCACTCGATCCTCACTCTCATGTACTCAGTCATCACTAGATCCTCACTCTGTTGTACTCAGTCATCACTAGATCCTCACTCTGTTGTACTCAGTCATCACTAGGTCCTCACTCTCATGTACTCAGTCATCACTCGATCCTCACTCTCCTGTACTCAGTCATCACTAGATCCTCACTCTGTTGTACTCAGTCATCACTAGATCCTCACTCTCCTGTACTCAGTCATCACTAGATCCTCACTCTCCTGTACTCAGTCATCACTCGATCCTCACTCTCCTGTACTCAGTCATCACTCGATCCTCACTTTCCTGTACTCAGTCATCACTCGATCCTCACTTTCCTGTACTCAGTCATCACTCGATCCTCACTTTCCTGTACTCAGTCATCACTCGATCCTCACTCTCCTGTACTCAGTCATCACTAGGTCCTCACTCTCCTGTACTCAGTCATCACTCGATCCTCACTCTCCTGTACTCAGTCATCACTAGATCCTCACTCTGTTGTACTCAGTCATCACTAGATCCTTGCTCTCCTGTACTCAGTTATCACTAGATCCTCACTCTCCTGTACTCAGTCATCACTAGCCTCCTCGTTCTCCTGTCTCTACAGATGCTGCTGTAAGTGGGTGCTGCTGGGTGCTGGCTCCATGCCTGCTGTGGTGAGCCGTCTTGGTTTGGTTCTGGGATCTCAGGCCGCTGATGGGTGGGGTAGTGGTCCGGCCCCTTCCCTTTCCTACACCCTCCCTGAGGCACCTTGCTCTGCCCTTAGTGCTGGTTCTTCTTGTCCTCAAAGCCAGCCCTTCTCTACAAGCATGGAACTCCACAGGTAGCCAAGGAAGACCTTCAACTCCCCATTCTCTTGCATCCATCTCCCACATGTTTGTATTGTAGGTGTGGCCACTGTATGTGGGTGGTCTTGGACTGATGGCTTGTCTGGTGGGGTAGAAAGAGGTCAGTGCTGCAGTGGGGATTGGCCAGCTCATGTGGAGGGCCCAGCACAGAGCCCCACACAGAGGTCAGCTGTGAGCCGGGCATGGTGGCATGCCTTTAATCCCAACACTTGGGGGCCAGAGGTAAGAGGATCACTGTGAGTTCAAGGCCAGCCTGAGACGTAGTGTGAGTTCCAGGTCAGCCTGGACTAGAGTGAGACCCTACCTCAAAAAAACAAAAAACGTAAGCCGGGGTGTGGTGGCACACGCCTTTAATCCCAGCACTTGGGAGGCACAGGTAGGAGATGGCTCAGCAGTTGCGATGCTTGCCAGCAAAGCCAAAGGACCCAAGTTTGATTCCCCGGTACACAAGTAAAGCCAGATGCACAAGGTGGCTCATGTGTCTGGAGTTTGTTTGCAGGGGCTAGAGGTCATGACAAGGTCATGCTCAGAGTTCAAGGTCAGCCTGAGACTACAGAGTGAGTTCCAGGTCAGCCTGAGCTAGAGTGAGACCCTACCTTGGAAAACAAAAACAAAAACAAAAACAAAAACAAAACAAAAAAAAAGCTGTTTCCTTGTTGATTTTGCCTCTGTATACACCAGAGCTCTAGAAAAATTGCCTAGTTAGGACTGGAGGGATGGCTTAGCAGCTAAGATACTTGCCTGCAAAGCCAAAGGTCCCAGTTTCGATTGCCCAGGACCCATGTTAGCCACATGCATGAAGTGGTGCATGTGTCTGGAGTTCTAAATAAATACTTTAAAAAGGGGGAGAGAGGGTGTTGTTTTGATATATTGCTGTTCTGTCTTGCCATTTATTACCAAAGTAGCCATGGTTGACTTAAAAAAAAAGTGTTTTTTTTTTAAATTTGCAAACAGAGACATGGTGAAAAGAAGAGAGACAGACTGAATAGGCTTGCCAGGGCCTCCAGCTGCTGCAAACAAACTCCAGATCCGGGCTGGAGAGATGGCTCAGCAGTTAGGATGCTTGCCAGCAAAGCCAAAGGACCCAAGTTTGATTCCCCGGCACACAAGTAAAGCCAGATACACAAGGTGGCACATTTGTCTGGAGTTTGTTTGCAGGGGCTAGAGGTCATGACAAGCCCATTCTCTGTCTATCTGCCTCTCTCTCTCTCTCAAATAAATAAAATATTAAAAAAAACCTCCAGACGCATGTGTCACCTTGTGCATCTGGCTTTATGTAGGTGCTAGGGAATTGAACCTAGGTTGTTAGGCTTTTCCTGACTTTATTACTTAAAAATTTGGGTGCTGGAGAGATGGCTTAGTGGTTAAGGCAGTTGCCTGCAAAGCCAAAGGATCCCAGTTCGATGCACAAGGTGGCATATGCATATGGAGTTCATTTACAGTGGTTCGAGGCCCTGGCACCCCCATTCTCTCTCTCTCTCTCTGCCTCTTTCTCTCTCTCAAATAAATAAGTAAATAAATTTGAGAAAAAAATTTTGTTTTATTGTTTTGAGACAAGGCCTCACTATGCAGCCCCAGTTGACCCCACGTTCTCGATCCTTCAGCCTCAGCCTCCTGAGTGCCGGATCACAGGTATTTGCCACTATGCTTTCCTTAGATACTTCAGTAAAACTGAAAGTTCAGTCTTACACTAGCCGCACTTCAAGAGCTCAGTCGTCCCATTTGCACAGTGCCACCATATTAGATGGCAGGGCCTTCTTCAGACTGAGCGCGGGGGAGGCTGGGAGTGGTGGGACTTGGCGGACACTAATGCTGGCACCTTGTTGCTGCTGACATAAAGATAGGAAGCCCCCAACCCCATTGCTAGTACCTTGGGAAGCCGAATGGGAACACTGTGGGGAAGCTGAACAGCTCTGCAGGGACTCTGCTCCATCTTTGTGCAATCAGAATAACTGCTGTTCAAACTGCAAGGTAGTCTGTAGAAGCCTGATGTCTCTGCGGGCGGCCTGGGAGCCCTGTCTCTACATTAACACCTATAGCCAGGCCTGGGTTGTTTTCGCTCTGCCCCTCACCTTCTCACATTCCTTCTGACCTGATAGTCTGGTTCTGCCTGTCCAGGGGGCCTGCATTCATTGAAAGGAGACTCTGCATTCTGGCCAAGGTTGCGCCCTGGGCCAAACAAATATGCATGCCTGAGGCCCAGTTTATTCTCACCATTTACTGACTGGATGACCATGTTTAATCTTTTTTTAAAAATATGGAACGCTTCATGAATTTGTGTATCTTCCTTGTGCAGGGGCCATGCTAATCTTCTCTCTATTGTTCCAATTTTAGTATATGTGCTGTCAAAGTGAGCACTTAAATTTTTTTTAATCTTTTTTCTTTCAGAGAGAGAGAAAGAGTGAGTGAGAGAGAGAGAGAGAGAGAGAGAGAGAGGAAGAATGCATGAGAGAGAATTGGCACTCCAGGGCCTCAGCCACTGCAGTCGAACTCCAGACGCTTGTGCTACCTAGTGGGCATGTGCGACCTTGCACTTGCCTCACCTTATGTGGGATCTGGAGAGTTGAACATGGGCCCTTAGGCTTCGCAAGAATGTGCCTTGGGCTGGAGAGATGGCTTAGCAGTTGAGCGCTTGCCTGTGAAGCCTAAAGACCCCGGTTCGAGGCTCGATTCCCCAGGCCCCACATTAGCCAGATGCACAAGGGGGCGCACGCGTCTGGAGTTTGTTTGCAGTGGCTGGAGGCCCTGGCGCGCCCATTCTCTCTCTCTCTCTGCCTCTATCTCCCTCTGTCTGTCTGTCGCTCTCAAATAAATAAATAAAAATAAACAAAAAAAAATTTAAAAAAAGGAATGCACCTTTAACCACTAAGCCATCTCTCCAGCCCCCGTGTTTAATCTTTAAGACATTTACCATCTCTGAGCTTTAGGCTTTCGTTGGGAGATGGCATAGGCTGAGGCGTAGAAGGCAGAGATTAAATGCCCCATGACATAGTGGTGACCACCTTTGAGGAGGCCGATGACAGCATGGCGTGTACCGCCACAGTGACATACGTGGTGGTCATGACACCGCAGCTCCTGTCTCGGGACGTACTGCCGTAGTCAAGCTTGGCGGAATAGACTTAGACATAGTACACTCTCCTCCTTCATACTGCTAACCAGTAACCAGTAATGAGTACAGACTTGAATTCACCTTCAATTTCAAGCTTCTTCCCCAGCTTTTTTTTTTTTTTTAATAGGGGACACATGTCAGTTGGTTATACACTATCTTGTCAATTTCTGCAGAAAAGTCTGTTGTATTTTAAATTTAATATTTTTTACTTATTTATTTATTTTTTCAAGGTAGGGTCTCACTCTGGCCCAGGCTGACCAGGAATTCACTATGTAGTCTCAGGGTGGCCTTGCAATCCTCCTACCTCTGCCTCCCAAGTGCTGGGTTTAAAGGCGTGTGCCACCACACCCGGCCCTATTTTTTTTCTTAATTTTTATTTATTTCTTTGAGACTGAGAGAAGGAAGCAGAGAGAGAGAGAAGATGGGCATGCCAGGGCCTCCAGTCACTGCAAATGAACTCCAGATGCGTGCGCCACCTTGTACATCTGGCTTTTATGGGTCCTGGGGAATTGAACCTAGGTCCTTTGACCTTGCAAGCAAGTGCCTTAACCACTAAGCCATCTCTCCAGCGCCCACCTTTTTTGTTTGCTTGTTTGAGATGGTCTCGTTGCCCTTGGGCCCACCGTGTAGCTGAGGATGACCTTCAAGGAGCCTGGTCCTCCTGCCTTCCCCTCCTATATCTGGGGTTGCTGGTGTTTGGGACCGAGCCCAGGGCTCCACGCATGCGAGGCAGGCACTTTCCCAACTGGGCTGCGGCCCAGCAACCACCAGCTGTTTTCCTTGCTTTGATAAACATAGCAGATTTATTTTCCTTCTCTGTTTTTCTGGTTTCTCCAGTATGGTAAAGGGGCTGATGGGTAATAAAGTGACCAAAAGGGCCCTCATTTACCATTGATAACATATCCTACTTTATCTGAGCCCAGATAGCCTCCGTTCTCGTCACTCAGAATTCCTTACTTTATTTATTTATTTAATTTATTTATTTTTTGGTTTTTCGAGGTAGGGTCTCACTGTAGCCCAGGCTGACCTGGAATTCACTATGTAGTCTCAGGGTGGCCTCAAACTCACGGCAGTCCTCCTACCTCTGCCTCCCGAGTGCTGAGATTAAAGGCGTGTGCCACCATGCCTGGCTTTATTTATTTATTTATTTATTTATTTGTTTATTTATTTTGAGGAAGGGTCTCACTCTAGTCCAGGCTGACCTGGAATTCACTGTGTGTTCTCAGGGTGGCCTCAAACTCACGGCGATCTTCCTACCTCTGCCTCCCAAGTGCTGGGATTAAAGGCGTACACCACCATGCCCGGCTTCAGAATTCCTGACTTTAAAGTTTAAAGTAGCATATTTTAAATTGCAGGTGTAGTAAACTAACTACCCTTTTTTTTTCCCTCAGTGCTGGGAATTGAACCCAGTACCTTGAACGTGCTACCTTGGTGAGTGCTTTACTCAGCTACCCCCCCCCCCACCTACAACTCAACTTAAAAAAACACTGTGTGTGTGTGTACATGTGCATGTGTGCACATATGTGTGCATGCCATCCCTCTCCACCTGATTTTATGTGTGTGTGTGTGTGTGTGTGTGTGTGCACGCGTGCGTGCATATGCGAATGTGGGTGGGTGTGGAAGTCAGAGGGCAGCTTCCTTTGAGGCAGGGTCTCTTGATGCCCGCTGCTGCATGTCAGGCCCGCCGGCCCACACATTGTGGTTCTCATGTTTCAGCTTGCCACTTCGCTCTCTCTCTCTCTCTTTTTTTTTTTTTTTTTTTGAGGTAGGGTCTCAATCTAGCCCACGCTGACCTGTAATTACTCTGTACTCTCAGGGTGGCCTCGAACTCACGGTGATCCTACTATTTCTGCCTCCTGAGTACTGGGATTAAAGGCCACCAGGCTCTTTCTTTTCCTTTATTTTTCAGCTTGCCATCTCTGCATAGGAGGGGTGGGACTATGGACCCTCCCCACTTTTCATGGGTCCTGGGGAATATAAGCTCCAGTCATCAGTCATGCACAGCAAGCGCTCTGACCACTGAGCCATCTCCCCACGCCCTCGAACTCTTTTTTAAAAATATTTATTTATTTATTTATTTATGAGAGAGAGAAGAAAGAGGAGGCAGACAGAGAGAGTGGGCATGCCAGGGCCTCTAGCCACTGAAGCAAACTCTAGACGCGTGCGCCCCCTTGTGCATGTGGCTTACTTGGATACTGGGGCATCAAGCCGGGATCCTTAGGCTTCACAGGCAAATGCCTTAACAGCGAAGCATTTCCCCAGCCCCTTCAACTCTTTTTTTAATTTTAATTTTTGTTAATTAGAAACTTTGTTGTATGGACAAATCATGTCTTGGTTCCATTCCTCTCCTCCCTGCCCCCATTCCACTTGAGGACCCTCCCCAGTGGGGTTACCAGTATTCACCATGGGTTAAAGGTTATGAAAGCAGCAGTCAGTCTTGTGGGGGTACCACTTCCCACCCTGGGGCTCTTACAGTCCCCCCCCGCCCCCGTCCCCGGCAATATTCTCTGAGCCTTGGCGGATACGTTATAAGTTCAGTGTTGAGCTCTCAACAAGTTCTGGATTTCTGTGTGTTATGTCTCTCACTATCCACCTGGCGGTCTCATGACTTGGCTGGGCTAGCTGGCTGGCGAGCCCCTGGCCTCCTCCTGTCTCTGCCTCCCAGAGCTGGGACTGCAAGCGCTGGCCTGGCTTTTCACGTGGATGCTGGGGAGGCGGACTAGTTCTCATGCTCGCACGACAGGCGCTCCATTGACTCAGCCATCTCCTCAGGCTCCCTCCTACTTAAAAAAGTGGTTTTCATGGTTAGAAAAGTAATACATGTTTATTGAAGATAAGAAAAATATAGAAAAAAATTCACCCTACATGGGCAAGAACCTGGGACAACAGAGACTGGAGTAATGTTCCCTAGAAATCAGAGCGTAATGATGTTGTTCCCATGTTCAGAGAAGATAGCTGCTTTTGGGTTTCCTTAAGCAAACCTTCCTTTTTAAATTTTACTTATTGGAGGGGAAGAGAGAGAGATTGAAAGGAAGACACAGACAGAGAGAATGGGTCCCAGGGTCTCCAGCCACTGTAAAAGAATTCCAGACGCATGTGCCACCTTGTGCATCTGGCTTAAATGCGTTAAGGGGAATCAAACCCAGGTCCATAGGCTTTGCAGGCAAGTGCCTTAACTGCTGAGCCATCTCTCCAGCCCCCTACGCAAACCTTTAAGAAATTTATTTGTGGGCATGTGCTTGTGTGATGGTGTTCCAGGGCCTCTTGTTGCTGCAAATAAACACCAGACACTTGCATTACTTTTTGCATCTGGCTTACATAGGTGCTGGGGAATTGAGCCCTAGAGCCAGCAAGCTTTCTTTAACTGCTGAGCCATTTCCCCAGCCCCTCCTCACATATTCACAGTAGCATTGCTACTGTCTCCTGTGCCACCAGACATTCACCCAAAGATGCCTTGAAAAAGTCACAAAGCTTCCGTTGTACCAGCTGCTTGAGGTCCTCCACCTCCTCAGATCCACCCCTCACCCTGGTCTCAGGGGCGTCAGGCCCGGAGACTCGACAGGGGCCATGGGGCTGTGAGTTGGGGTGCTTACCCCGTGTCCTCTTCAGCTCCAGGAGGAGTGTGAAGTGAAGAATGGCCAAGGAGGGGACTGCCACCCTCAGCAGGCACTGAGGTCAGTTCTAGCTAGGGACCCGAGGAGTCGGTCCTTAGCTACAGAGTCCATGCAGCCACGGGAACCACCAGCCGCTCACGGATCACTCGTCACTGCCCGCTTCTCCAGCTCTGGAGCCTTGTGGGCACTGCCGAGCCTGGTGCGCAGGTCATGGTTCGTTCAGCTGAGCCTTTCAGAGCTACCCCTGGACTTTTGTGCTTCGCTTTGATGTGACATGGAATTACATGTGCACATGTGTGAGTGTAGGTGTGTGGGGTGTAGGCCAGAGCTTGGTGTCTGATGTGGTCCTTTGTTACTGAGCCAGTCTGTCACTGACCCTGGAGCTTACTGATCCAGCTAGACTCACTGGCCAGTGAGCCCAGGGCTCCCCTGGGTCTGCCTCCCCCACACTGGGATTACAGGTGCATGCCACTTTGCCTGGCATTTTACATGGGTGGAGAGCTGAACTCAGGTCCTCATGCACGGAGCCATCTCCCAAACACACAAAGTATAGAATTTTCTTTGGCAGTGGTACAGGAGTTGACCAGGATGCCTGTAGTCCCCGTGCTGGTAAGGCCGAACCAGGAGGATCATCAGCTCCAGGCCGCCTTGGCTACAGAACAAGAGACCTTGTCCTAAGAGAACAAATGGGCCACATCTCGTCTGTAACCAGAGATCACATGTATGTGGGGTCTGTCTCCTAGCTGGAGCATCAAGTAACCAAGCACACCAGCTCCTCTGCTCAGATAGCATCCAGAGGACGTGGTGGGCTTCAAAGGCCTGGAGAAGGGACAAGCAAGCCTGCATGCCTGCTCCTGGTGGCTCTTCTCACTGTGGGGATTAAGTGGTTGGTGTCATGTTCCTTGTGTGTTCTGTGAACAGAGAAAAATTGCAGAATTAAAAAAATATTATTTATTTATTTGCAAGCAGAGAGAGAGAGAAAGAATGAGAATGGATGCACCAGGGCCTCCTGCTATTGCAAACAAACTCCAGATGCGTATGCCACTTTGTGCATCTGGCTTTATGTGGGGACTTGAATCTGGGCTGACAGGCTCTGCACACGTGAGCACTTTTAATCACTTAACCATCTCCCTAGCCCGCAGAATGTTTTTCTGGGAGTCGGTCAGTTTGAGGCAGGGTGTCACTCTAGTCCAGGCTGACTGGAACTATGTAGCCCAGGCGGGTCTCGAACTCACCGTGATCGTTCTGTCTTAGCCTCCTCATACTGAGCTTAAAGGTGTGCATCACAAGAATTCTGTTTTGCAGAAAAGAGCACATATGGTTCTGTGATCTAGAGTAGATCTAGATTAGAGGCTTTAAATAAAATCATTTCATGTGGTTGGGAAGGAGAGGCACTCGGCTCCACGCGCAGGCCAGAATTGATATTAAGACGGCGATTCTTGAGAAGCCTTCAAACCCTTCCTACTGTCATTTGTCTGAGGTGGATTTTGCACATTAGTGGGCTGCACAGCTATTGAGATAGAAAAAAGTGAGTTCTATCACCAGCCATCTGGATGAAACAGGATAAGTAATGAGTATTTATCAGCAAGGAGCAATCATTAATTCTGAGAGAAATATCAAAGACTACACAGCTCGGCAGGTGGCTAGTGAACAGAGCAGAAGTCCTGCAGGGTGACTGTTAAGAGATTTCCTTAGAAGACTCGACCAGTGACTGTTAGCTACAGCTGCCAAGCTGTGTGACACTCTACCTTAAAAACAACAACAAAAAAACAAAACAAAACACTTTTTTTTTCAGGGGCTGTAGACATGGCTTAGTGGTAAGGCTCTTGCCTGCGAAGCCTAAGGACCCCGGTTTGATTCCCCAGTACCCATGTAAGCCAGATGCACAAGGTGGCCCCTGCATCTGGAGTCCATTGGAGGTGACGAGAGGCCCTGGTGCATCCATACTCTCTTGTTCTATCTTCTTCTTCCTCTCCCTAAATAAGTAAAATATTAAGAAAAAAATTAAATTATTTTTTAGTTTATCTGCCAGGGTCTCTAGTTGCTACAGATGAATTCCAAATGAAGGCACCATTTTGTGAATCTTGCTTTATGTGGGTACTAGGGAATTGAACCCGGGTAGTTAGGCTTTGCAGGCAGGCACCTTAACCACTGATCCACCTCTCCAGCCTGACACTCTACTTTTGAACATCAAAAAAAGTTTTTTGTTGTTGTTGTTTGTTTTGAAATTTTATTTATTTGAGAGAGAGAGAGAGGCAGATAGAGAAAGAGAATGGGTGCGCCAGAGCTTCCAGCCACTGCAAACAAACTTCAGACACATGTGCCACCTTGTGCATCTGGCTTATGTGGCTCCTGGGGAATCAAACCTGGGTCCTTTGGCTTTGCAGCCAAGAGCCTTAACCGCTAAGTCATCTTTCCAGCCCCATCATTAATTCTTTTAGAAGGGCTATAGATCAATCACAGGGAGATTTCCTGCCCCTTTTCTCCCTGCCTGCCCTCCTAACTTCTCACCTATACAGAACTGGCCTTGAACTCCCTATGTAGCCGAGTGTTACCTTGAATTTCTGATCCTCTTACCTCCACTTCCTTAATGCTGGGGTTACAGGTGTGCACCACCATGCCTGGTACATGTGCTGAAGGAATTGAACTAGGGCTCTGTGTGTGCTGGGCAAGTACTCTGCCACTTCACCCACAGCCCTGACCCCACGTGGAGATGTTCTTGAGTGTGCATTTGACTCCATCGAGGTAGAAGCAAGCAGGTGGTAGGCAGGCAAGCTGTAACAAAGACACATCAGCAGTCCCCACTCTGCTCCTGCTGTTGCCCTCACGTTGTACGAGGTGTGACCTGCAACACCAGATGTGTGTTCTGGCCTCTCAAGACCTTAGTCCAGCGGCAGAGATCCACTCCCTGAAATAGAGACAGAGATGGGACAAGACAACATCTGGAAACAGCTGAGTGCCCCGGGCTGTGAGCCGTCAGCCCCGCAAGCTGCGAGGAATAAGACAAGGGTACTTGGGGGTTAAATAGAAAAGGTCAGGTCAGTTTGGTCAGGAGACAGAAGAACATGGAAGAAAGGCTGGGGAGTTTGGGTTTATCCTGTGGCCAGTAGGAGCCATGGAGGGTACCAGAACAGAGAAGTGCACAAATGGAGGTATTTGTCCTGAAAGATCACTGGTTTGCAGCATTCTTTTGGGGCCTTTCTTTTTCATTTTTATTTATTTTAAAGCAGAGAGAAAAAGAGAGAGAATGGGTACACAAGGGCCTCTTAGCACTGCAAATGAACTCCAGATGCTTGTGCCGCTTTGCACATCTGGCTTACGTGGGTACTGGGGAACTGAACCCAGGCTGTCAGGCTTTGTAGGCCTCCTTTTGGGGCCTTTCTATGAGAAGTGCGAAGAGAGAATTGGGTTTAGGAGTAAACTCCCAGGAGTACTGTGGCTGGTGGCCACTAGAGACAACAGGGCGCTTCCTCGCACAGACTTGACAGGCTCAGTTCCGCCTCTGTAGATGAGGCTGGCAGTTGTCTAAGTGGATGATCCCTAGAGACTCGGGTTGAGTATGTGCTGTTACCAAGAAGGTGGAATCACTGAGCCACCCTCTCAGAGAGGCAGGGGAAGGAAGGGGGGGCGGGGGAGACTCAGAAGTTTGGTGGGTGCTTGGCTCACCAGTCCTTCCCTGCAAAGCTTTTTGTTTCTGTGGTATTGGGCACACGGCTTATTCTGATTTCTTTTGTTCCCCATTTTCCTTTCCTTTCCTTTTTTTTTTTTTTTTTTTTTAGATTTTAGTTCATATATATGAACTAAAGTTCATAAAGTTTAGTTCATATATGAGAGAGAGAGAGGGAGAGAGCGAGCGAGTGAGGAAGAGACTGGGCACACCAGGGCCTCCAGCCACTGCAAATGAACTCCAGATGTATGTGCCACCTTGTGCATTCTTGGAGAATTGAACTGGTATCCTTTGGCTTTGCAGGCAAATGCCTTAACCACTAAGCCATCTCTCCAGCCCCCCTAGTTCTTAGTTTCTTAAGACATAGTCTCACTGTAGCCCAGGATGGCCTCAAACTCAGTGACCCTCCTACTTCAGCCTCCTCAGTGCTGGCTGATTTCCTTCCCTCCCTCCTTCCTTTTTCTTTGTTCTTGTTTGTTTGTTGTGAGGTAGGGTCTCATTGTCACCCAGGCTAGCCTTGAACTCACAGCAATCCTCTAACCTCTGCCTCCCAAGTGCTGGGATTAAAGGCATGTGCCACCACACCTGGCTTGTATTTATTTTTATTTTTTATTTATATTTATTTGCAATCAGAGTGGAGGGAGTATAGGTGTGGCAGGGCCTTTGCCGCTACAAATTCCACACACGTGCACCACTTTGTGTATCTGGCTTTACTGGGTGGGTACTGGGGAATCAAACCACTGGTCATTAGACTTTGCAGACAAGTGCCTTTAACCATCTTTTCAGTGGGTGGAGGATTGTTTTATGGCCCAGGATGTGATCTGTATTGGTCTGTGTGGCACAGTCACTTAGAAGGGGTGTGGATTCTGTTATGAAGCAGTCTTCCATAAATGTTCAGTAAATCTTGCGGGCTGAAGGTATTGTTGAGTTTTGTATTGTAACTGGTTCTCTGTTTAGTTATCCTGTCAATTGCTAAGAGAGGTGTGCAATTTACCGGCCAGAATTGTAGATTTGTCCTAGTCTTCTCTCAGCCTTCAAGTGTTGGGATTACAGGCGTTGGCCACTGTGGCTGGCTCCCCGCACCCCTGTGTTGAAGACTGAATCCAGAGCCTTCTTTATGCCAGGCAAGCCCTTCAGCATTGAGCCCCACCCCTCTCTACTTCCTCCTGATTTTATAGCCAAGGCTCTTTCTCTCCCTTGCTTTTAGGAATATATTATCCGGGTGCAGAGAGGAATTTCTGCAGAAAACAGCTGGCAGGTAAGCATTTTTTTTGAAAAATTTTTAATCTTTTAAAAAAGTTTTATTTATTTGACAGATAGAGAGAGAGGAAGGGAGGGTATTAGGTGCATTAGGGCCTCCTGCCACTGCAAACAAACTCTAGACACATGCACCACATGGTGTATCTGACTTATGTGGGTCCTGGGGAATCTAACTCGAGTCATTAGGCTTTGCAGCCCAGTGCCTTAATCTCTGAACCATCTCTCCAGCCCTTTTACAATTTTTAAAAAATATTTTAATTATTTGAGACACATAGTAAGTGTAGGCATGCTACAGCCTCCTGCCACTGCAAATGAACTCCAGACACTTGCACACTTTGTGCGTCTGGCTTTACGTGGGTTCTGGGGAGTCGGTGTTTGCAAGCAGTTACCTGTAACCGATGAGCAGTCTCTCCAGCCCTCACTTAACACTTTAAAATCATTCTTAGCTGGGCGTGGTGGCGCACGCCTTTAATCCCAGCACTTGGGAGGCAGAGGTAGGAGGATCACCATGAGTTCCAGGCCAACCTGAGATTACACAGTGAATTCCAGGTCATCCTGAGCTAGAGTGAGACCCTACCTCAAAAACAAACAAACAAACAACAACAACAAAAACAAAAACATTCCTGTGTGACAGTGTTATCCCCATTCTACATTTGAGAGGTAGATATCAGTCTGAAGTCACACCTAGATCATTGGCAGGACAGGGTTGGAATTTGCATATTCACTATAGTCAAGCACCATCCTACCCTTTGCTTCCTTGCTCTTATCAGAGATGCACTATATTTAATGTGTTGGTGTGTGTTTGTTCTGTCTGACTATTACTATCAAGCCTTACTGCAGTAGAAACCATTTTAATAAGAATGAATGCTTGAGCCCCGCCTGAGACTGCTCGTGAATGCTCAGTAGATGGGGTTCTAGGTGATCCCGGGGTAATTCTGCACACCAACATTTGAGAACCACTAATGAAGACTGATGCTCGACTTGAAAGCAAAGCAATGTCATTGCTCAGAGCAGGTAGGATTTGCCACGTTCTAATGGTGGCGTCAGCATTAGTAAGAAAGAACATAGAGCTTGAAATCTGTGGGGCGTGGTGACACACGTCTTTAATTCCATGGGAAGGCAGAGGTAGGAGGATCGCTGTGAGTTCAAGGCCAGCCTGAGACTACACAGTGAATTCCAGGTCAGCCTGGGCTAGAGCAACACCATACCTTGAAAAACCATGAAAGAAGGAAGAACGGGAGGAAGGAAGGGAGGGAGGGAGGGAGGAAGGAAGGAAGGAAAGAAAGGAAAGAAGGGAGGGAGGGAGGAAAAAAGAAATTTGGCTCTGCTGAGAGGCAGAGCCTGAGGACAGGATGAAGTCTGGCTCTTCCTGATGGGGCTGCAACTGCGTGAAGTTTAAATCCTGACAAGGACAAATAGTCTCTCAGAAGTGCCCGCTTCCTTGGCTCTCATGTATGGTCAGTAATGCTGTTTTTCCTTGCATATCATGAATTCATCCTTCCATGTACCCAGTTAATAAGAAAGTTATTTGAGAGGCTATTTGACCTGAAATTGTTCTTTGTTTAAAAATCTCCTGTTGGTGTATATGTATGGAGGTGTCAATGAAGAGTTTAAAAAAACAAAAGCCACCACCCTGTTGATCATATGTGAGTTTGGCTGGCACTGACCGGTTTCCTGTGGCCCAGCCGACGTCTGCGAGGCTGCGAGGCTGCGAGGCTGCGAGGCTGCCTGAGCCTGTCCAGTGCGGCCAGTTCGCAGCAAGCAGCTCCGCTGCACTTCGCACAGCGCTTTAGCTCTGGAGCGCCAGAGACGCTAAGTCAGGAGGCTGAGAAGAAATCCAAACACCTGTCTTGTCTCTTACAGATCATCAGGAGATACAGTGACTTTGATTTGCTGAACAACAGCTTGCAGGTAAGGTTCCCGTCCTCCACTGACACACATTGATTGCATGCAGTGTATTACTGGTTACAGGTGGCACATCTGTCAACGTCTTATCATTATAATATCTCAGATTAGCGACTTATACAAAGAAAATATTTGTTTCAGCTCACGGTGATCCTCCTACCTCAGCCTCACCAGCGCTTGGATTATAGACATGAGCCACTCTTCTCGGCTTACTATTATTATTATTATTTTTTGAGGTAAAGAAAGTGTGTCCATATCTTAGCCTGTTTGCTAAGGCCAGCTGAGAAGCTGCGCTTAGGTGAAGCCTGATAGTTCAGATGTGGGAAGAAGTCCAACATGAAGTGTTTTATGTGACAGTGACTTAAACTATGATAGGAAATTTGTACTAATGTGCTTTGTCGTATTTTTTGTAATTATGTTGAAGAAACAGGCAATTTAGGTAGTCAGTCAGCTTTTTTTCTTACATCCACTGTCAACTTTAAAGTATTCGTTTGGCTGTATCTCTGTTGCTTAAAAAATAGAGTGGGAGGGGCTGGAGACATAGATCAGTGGTTAAGGTACTTGCCTACAAAGGCCAGTGACGTGGGTTCGATTCTCTAGTAGCCATGTAAAGCCAGATACACAGTGGTGTGTGCATCTGGAGTTTATTTGCAGTGGCTGGGAGCTCTAACATGTCCATACTCATTCTCTCTCTTTCTCTCTCTCTCTCTGTTTCTTTCTCTGTCTCTCTCTAAATAAATAAAATATTAAAAAAAAAAGACATTTCAAGCTGAAAATCCCATGGATGCTAGCTCAGAGATGGATCAAATGGATGTGACATCTGTCACCACATTGATCAGCAGGGTTGACGCAGCTGACCTTGCTGGCTAGGCAGGTGTCCCCTTCCTCGCTTACCACTGTGCACAGTCCTCCTGAAGCTGTGTGCTCATTAAAGAGGGTGGTCTTCCCCAGATACAGGAGGACTGATCTTCCGGCAAGAGCATGAGAGCAGCTGACCCGCTGTTAGAACTTCTAAACCAGCTCTCAGGAAATTAATCAGCCCAAGGAAGGCAAGATTCTGAGGAGGAACCAGATAATGCCATTCATATCCCAGAGCCTATGAAAAGCTCAGTTGTCATGCTGAATGTAACTGTTTTGAAATCCCTGACCTAGCGTAACCATGGCAGTGCAGTAATGACATGGGGCAGTGTTGCTGGGAGGACAGAGACAGGATGTGTGCAGCAAGAACAACATCGTGAGAGAGCTCAGTCTTCATCGGAAAACAGACGCGTATTCCTGTAACTGACAACTGAAGACACAATAGAAGTATTTCCGGTGTCAAAAGTGCTGGAAGAACCGAATGCGTCTGTCTCAGGGAGATTGAGAGGGAGTATGTCACTTGGTGGCTGTGGTGCAGAAGTGTCACAGGGCTGCGGGCAGTAATTTTGTTAAAAAAAAAAAAATCCCCACACTTTTTTTTTTGTTTTGTTTTTTTGAGGTAAGGTCTTGCTCTAGCCCAGGCTGACCTGGAATTCACTATGGAGTCTCAGGGTGTCCTTGAACTCACAGTGATCCTCCTACCTCTGCCTCCTGAGTGCTGGGATTAAAGGTGTGCGCCACCATACCCGGCTGTGGTACATAGTTTTTAAAATATTATGGTATCACCAGAATTAGCATGTATCTTCAAAGTCTTTGTTGTTTTATATGTAATGAAGCTGATGGTTCAGGATGAGATTGAGTCTGCTGTGTGGACGGCATGGGTACAACCAACTATCCCCCTTTTGTCTTTCAGATTGCAGGCCTGAGTCTACCTCTTCCTCCCAAAAAGTTGATAGGAAATATGGATCGTGAATTCATAGCTGAGAGGCAGAAAGGCCTTCAGAACTATCTCAATGTTATCACCACAAATCACATCTTGTCTAATTGTGAGCTGGTGAAGAAGTTTTTAGACCCAAACAACTATTCTGCAAACTACACTGGTAAGCAGGGGCTCTGTGTGCATGAGGTCACATACACTGGTAAGCAGAGGCTCTGTGTACACGAGATCACATACACTGGTAAGCAGAGGCTCCGTGTGCACGAGGTCACATACACTGGTGAGCAGAGGCTCCATGAACATGAGATCACATACACTGGTAAGCAGAGGCTCTGTGTACACGAGATCACATACACTGGTAAGCAGAGGCTCCGTGTGCACGAGGTCACATACACTGGTGAGCAGAGGCTCCGTGTGCACGAGGTCACTTACACTGGTGAGCAGAGGCTCCGTGTGCACGAGGTCACTTACACTGGTGAGCAGAGGCTCCGTGTACACGAGGTCACTTACACTGGTGAGCAGAGGCTCCGTGTACACGAGGTCACTTACACTGGTGAGCAGAGGCTCCGTGTACACAAGGTCACATACACTGGTGAGCAGAGGCTCCGTGTGCACGAGATCACATACACTGGTGAGCAGAGGCTCCGTGTGCACGAGGTCACATACACTGGTAAGCAGAGGCTTGTGTGCACTTGTGGAGGAAGGGGATGATGGGTCAGGGAGTATCAGATTTGGGCTAAACCTGGAGGTTCAGATGGTCCAGATGGAAAATGTTGGGTGCTGAGGGCAGACCAGTGTGTAGGGGGCACAAGAAGAGAGGCAGACCTCACAGTGCAGAGATGCAAAGCCGGAAGCTAGGCCGCCTAGGTCGAGGTTGGACACTTGGTTTGGCAGCTTGGTGTAGACTCGTGAGGATGCAGGGAACCAGTAAGACTTCCTGGGAGAGGATAGATGTTTAGGATTGAAATGTGTTGCTGAGTTCAGGGAGGGAGGAGTCTGGCTGGCATGTGATTTGATGACCAGTCATTGTTACGGAAAAAGATTTCCTTTCTCCAGTTTCTGACTCTTAAAGAACCAAGAGTGGATTTCCCGGCCCTCACTTGGTCCGTAACAAACCTGTCAGGCTCTGTTTCTGCACTCCTACAAGAAGGCTTCGGGGCTACAGAAAATGACTGATTAACGAAAGTTATGTGTCACTGTTAGTTTCAAACAGCTGGCCTTGAAGTGACCTTGTAGTACACTAGAAAATTATTGTTTATGGTCCTGTCAAAGTTGATAGGAATAATTTTCACTTAAAAGAATTCCCAAGCCAGGTGTGATGGCACACGCCTTTAATCCCAGCAGAGGTAGGAAGAGCGCTGTGAGTTCGAGGCCACCCTGAGACTACATAGTGAATTCCAGGTCAGCCTGGGCTAGAGCGAGACCCTACCTCAAAAAGCCAACCCCCTCAAGGTAAAGAATTTTCTTTGTGCTTTTTTATTTTCAAATTATTTTGGGAACACATTATCGACATCAGTTATCAAAGAGGTGTAAAGTTCCCAAATTTTATATCCTTCTGCCTGCTCCCAGTCTCTCCAAATGGTTTGCTGTACTTGTATAATTACAACAAAATGTAAGCGGAGCCAGTTTTGTATTTAGTCATCATGTTTTCTTCTGTGTACTTACTGTTGACACTTCACATACTGAGTCGGTAAACAGAAAGCTAGTTAAGTTGTTTTCATCTCAGACATCTTCACTTGCAGTGTACTGTAAAATCTAACACAAAACAGCATGCTCGCCAAGCTCTCAACATGCTAGTTCAGGAGAGGCCGCTTTGACATATGGAGAGAGTTTTTCTGCCTCCCGCATGCCTCACCAGCCAATCTCCCAGGAGCGTGCTTGGCGCTGGGCGGAGGTGAGATGCCAGTAAGGTGCTTGCGGAAGGCAGCTGCTGCCTCTGCTGGAGTGGCTGCATGCATTCACTGCCTCGGAGGAAATGGCAACCTACAGATGTTGGTTTGGGGCAGGAAATGTAAAAAGCAGTTATTCTGATAGTTTCTTAATCTAGCAAATTTTAGAGAACTTCCTCTTCTCCCTGACTTCTTAAAAAGAGGAAACATTTTCATGATAAATGAACACTAAAAAAAGGGATGGATTTTTTCCCCCTCAATAAACAGGCCCCCTGTGACTTCCACAATAGAATCATGTTGTTGCTGAAACAGATATTTTTCTACAACACTGGCTTTTATTTCCAGTGTGTACTTAAGGCTAATCACTTCTTTGTTGGCAAAAAGCTGTAATTCCACAAGGAGAGAAGATGGAATAAATATCACTTGAAGCATGCTGTTCCAAGCTGACCTTAGAATATGTTTTAAATTTGGGCTTCGTTGTGGTCTGATGAAATTCTTGGTTTATGCCAGCTGGTTGACATACTTCAGATTTTCCAGCTTTAAAAAATGTATATATTTTCATATCAATAATGGCATTTTTCTCTTTAATCATCTTTTAATTTGAAATGATTTTAGAGTTATAGAGAGCATGGGCACTCCAGGGCCCCTGGCCACTGCGTACGCACTCCAGATAAATGTGCCACTTTAATTGCTGAGCAATCTCCCCAGTCCCTAATCTTTGTTAAAAAATTCTTTTTATAAATTTTTTTTAATTTTTACTTATTTATTTGAGAGCAACAGACAGAGAAAGAGGCAGAGAGAGAGAGAGAGAGAGAGAGAGAGAGAGGGAGAGAGAGAGAATGGGCGCCACATCAGGGCCTCCAGCCACTGCAAATGAACTCCAGATGTGTGCGCCCCCTTGTGCATCTGGTTAATGTGGTTCCTGGGGAATCGAGCCTCGAACCGGAGTCCTTAGGCTTCATAGGCAAGCACTTAACTGCTAAGCCATCTCTCCAGCCCCCTAATCTTTTTTTGATTAAAACTTTTTAAATAATTATTCATTCATTTGACAGAGATGAGAATGGGCACTCCAGGGCCTCTTGCCACTGCAAACAAACTCCAGACACATGCACTGCTTTGTGTGTCTGGCTTTACATGGGTATTGGGGAATCAAACCCAGGCCGTCAGTCTTTGCACTGAAGTGCTTTTAACCACTCAGCCGTCTCCTCAGCCCATTGACTATTATTATTATTATTGTTTTGTTTTGTGTTTTGAGGTAGGGTCTCACTCTAGCCCAGGCTGACCTGGAATTCACTATGTAATTTCAGGGTGGCCTCAAACTCACAGTGATCCTCCTGCCTCTGCCTCCCGAGTTCTGGGATTAAAGGCGTGCGCCGCCACGCCCAGCTATTTGATTAATTTTTTTTAAAGAAGGTCATAGAGTCTTGGGGTGTCATTTGCAATAACTTGTGAAGAGTGTGGCCCCTTCCTAATGACATGCTGGCTGATGAGTTTGTATGCTCTCATTTCAGAAATTGCCTTACAGCAGGTTTCCATGTTCTTCCGGTCAGAACCGAAGTGGGAAGTGGTGGAGCCCTTGAAGGACATGGGTAAGAAACGGGATTGCTCCTTTCTGTAGACAGGTCATAGAATGGGCTCTTAGTCACACTTGCTGATACAGACCCCAAGAAAGCTTTTTGGCCAAGTGTGGTGGTGCACACCTTTAATATCAGCACTTGGAGGCTGAGGTACGAGGATTGCTATGAGTTCAAGGCCAGCCTGAGACTAATTCCAGGTCAGCCTGAGCTAGAGTGAGACACTGCCTGAAAAAAAAAAAAAAAAGAAAGAAAGAAAACTTTTCAATTCCTGTAACTTCTTTTTCTTTTTCACCTCCGTACCGCATGAGGGTACTGTCCTTAACTTCAACACGTAAAACAAATATTTTTATTTATTTGAAAGCAGAGAGAGAGAATGGGTGCATCAGGGCCTCTTGCTGCTACAAAACGAACTCCAGATGTATGTGCCACTTTATCTGGCTTTATGTGGATACTGGGGAATTGAACCTGGGCCATTGGGTTTTGGAAGCAAGTGCCTTTAGCCATTGAGCCGTCTCCCTAGTTCCTTTAACTTTTAACACTTATTGACCCTTGGTTAAAGTATCATCAGAGGATTGGGGTGCTGGTAACTTTCAGCACTATTGTTCATTCTTCATCTGCTTTTTCAGTAAATCTAAATGAAGTGCTATTTTCTCCCCTTCCCATGAATAATTTCTTGTTTCTTGTTTTTGCAGTGTAGCCTTTCCATGTGAACATTATCAAGTGGTTTGACTACCGACATAACAATGGCTAACATTGCCAAATGTCTTTTGTCTTTTGTTTTTGAGGCAAGCCCAACAGACTGGCCCCCCTTTTTATGCAAGAGAGAGAGAGAGAGAGAGAGAGAGAGAGAGAATTGGCATAGCAGGGCCTCCAGCCACTGTAATAGAACTCCAGACGTGTGCATCACCTTGTGCACATGTGTACCTTGTGCACTTTGTCACCTGTGCGTCTGGCTGACATGGGATCTAAAGAGTCAAACATGGGTCCTTGGGCTTCACAGGCAAGCGCCTTAACTGCTAAGCCATCTCTCTGGCCCCCAAATGTCTTTTTGATGAACTAGTCAATGAAATTTACATCAGTCATTACAAAAAGGATGTAGCTTTGTTTATGCTATTTAGAAAAAGTATTTATTCATTTATTTGAGAGAGAGAGAAACAGAGAGTGAGTACGGATGTGTCAGGGCCTCCTCCACTGTAGATGAGCTCCAGATGCGTGCACTGCTTTGAGCATTGGGTACCATGTGAGCACTGGGGAGTGCACCAGACCGCCAGGCTTTGCAGGCAAGCACCTTTAACTGCTGAGCCATCTCCCCAGCCCTACGTTTCTGGTTTTCTTTCTTTCTTTCTTTCTTTCTTTCCTTCCTTCCTTCCTTCCTTCCTTCCTTCCTTCCTTCCTTCCTTCTTTCTTTCTTTCTTTCTTTCTTTCTTTCTTTCTTTCTTTCTTTCTTTCTTTCTTTCTTTTTGGTTTTTCGAGGTAGGGTTTCATTGTAGCTCACTGTATAGTCTCAGGGTGGCCTTAAACTCATAGTGTTCCTCCTACCTTTGCCTCCCAAGTGCTGGGATTAAAGGCCTGTGCCACCATGCCCAGCATTTCTGTTTTTTTTTTTTTAATTTTAAAATATTTTTATTTATTTCACAGAGAGAAAAAGAGAAAGTGAGAGAGAGCGAGAGCGAGAGAGCGAGAGAGCGAGAGAGAGAGAGAGAGAGAGAGAATGGGTGTGCCAGGGCCTCCAGCCAGTACAAGTGAACTCTAGACACATGCACCACCTTGTGCATTTGGCTTATGTGGATCCTGGGGAGTTGGACCTGGGTCTTTTGGCTTTGCAGGCAAGTGCCTTAACCACTAAGCCATCTCTCTAGCCCCACATTTCTGTTTTTATGGCAGGTTGGAGGATAAGGAAAAAATACTTCTTGATGAAGATTAAAAACCAACCAAAGGAGCGGCTGGTGCTGAGCTGGGTAAGGTTGATCTTTCACTTCAGTTCTTTTTTAATTGTTTATATTTATTTTAGAGAGAGAGAGAATTGGTGTGCCAGGGCCTCAGCCACTGAAATCGGACTCCAGATGCTTGTGCCACCTAGTGTGCATGTGCAACCTTGCATTTGCCTCACCTTTGTGCATCTGTCTTATAACGTGGGATCTGGAGAGTCGAACATGGGTCCTTAGGCTTCTCAGATAAGCGCCTTAAGCACTAGGCCATCTCTCCAGCCTCACTTCAGTTTTTAATTTTTTTAAATCTATTTAAGAGAGAGAGAAAGAGAAAGAATGGGTATGCCAGGACCTCTAGCCACTGCAAATGAACTCCAGATTCATGTACCACCTTGTGCATCTGGCTTATATGGATCCTGGGGAATCAAACCTGGGTCCTTTGGCCTCAAACTCACGGCAATCCTCCTACTTCTGCCTCCTGAGTGCTGGGACTAAAGGTGTGCGCCACCATACCTAGTCAGCCCCAGTTTTTTTTTTTTGTTTTGTTTTGTTTTTTGAGGCAAGCTCAACAAACTTGCCTTTTTTTTTTTCATGCAAGAGAGTGAGTGAGCAAGAGAGAGAGAGAGAGAGAGAGAGAGAGAGAGAGAGAGAGAATTGGTGTGCCAGGGCCTCCAGCTATTGCAATTGAACTCCAGGTGGATACACCACCTTATGTGCATGTATGACCTTGCATACTTGCATCACTTTGTACGTCTGGCTTATATGGGATGTGGAGAGTTGAATATGGGTCCTTAAGCTTTAGAGATAAGTGCCTTAACCTCTAAGCCATCTCTCAAGCCCCAGTGACTTTTTTTTAAAGAAATTATTATTATTTGAGGTAGGGTTTCACTCTAGCCCAGGCTGACCGGGAATTCACTATGTAGTCTCAGGGTGGCCTCGAACTCATGGCGATCCTCCTACCTCTGCCTCCCAAGTGCTAGGATTAAATATGTGTGACACCATACCTGGCTTAAAAAAATTATTTTATTTAGGGCTGAAGAGATGACTTAGCAGTTAAGCGCTTGCCTGTGAAGCCTAAGGACCCCGGTTCGAGGCTCTATTCCCCAGGACTCACGTTAGCCAGATGCACAAGGGGGCACACGCATCTGGAGTTTGTTTGCAGTGGCTGGAGGCCCTGGCGCACCCATTTTCTCTCTCTCTCTTTGCCTCTTTCTCTGTTACTTTCAAATAAATAAAAAAATTATTTTATTTATCTGCTAGAGAAAGATATATATATATATATATATGTATATATATATATATACATAGATATACATAGATATATACATATACAAAGATATATATATATGTAGATATATATATATATATATATGTATATATCTATGTATGTATGTATATATAAAGAGAATGGGCACATCAGGGCCTCCAGCCACTGCAAACAAAGTCCAGATGCTTGCGCCACCTTGTGCATCCGGCTTACGTGGGTCCTGGGGAATCGAACCTAGGTCCTTTGGCTTCACAGGCAAATGCCTTAACTACTAAGCCATCTCTCCAGCTCCTCACTTTGGTTTTATTCCAGGACATTTTGATAGATTTGTGAAAGAAGTTTGATAGGAAAATTGTGAAAGCACAGTAGTGCTGCTTCTCCAGCCCCACATCAGAGGAATCGCTTTGCTATGCATTAGCTTCTGTGAACTTAATTATATTTGGCCGAGCAGTGAATATTCAGAAAGAAATAGGAGCAGCTTCAGTGGTTCTGTGGGATCTCGTTAGGGCTCATAGTTTGGAGTTCACCTCCGAAGAAAGACTTGGCCAATACCTGTGCTTTTTCCCTGGGAACTCTAAGTGAAACATTGAGTTAATAGAATTAGATGAAGTCACGGTTGAGTCCTGGCCCTTGTGTGTTTACACACTACCTCTCCCAGAAGGCAGTTAGACCTACTGTGGTTTTCGTCTTTGATTGACAGTCATATGTTTGGACAAATGAAATTAAGGGGGAATGCAAGGAACTTTTCTTTTGGCGGACAAGGCAGTACTGGGATGTTTGCTTCTGTGTTTGCAGGCTGATCTTGGTCCAGACAAGTACTTGTCAGATAAAGATCTTCAGTGTTTAATCAAACTCCTGCCTTCCTGCTCGGTGAGTACAAGTCCTTGTCACTCTTAGTGCTGGTCACAGATTCACAGTGAGGCTTTGGGGAAACCTGAGAGGAGCTGGAGACACTCTGTAGGCTCAAGAGAATCAAAAGATACAGGGACTTTCGGTTCAGTCTGCAACTGTGCAGGACTACTCCCATTGGTCAGAGGCCATTTAAAGTGACATTCATGATGTCTGTGTGGCCCATCAATCATAGTAATCTCAATATAGTCTTGTATTTTAAGTGAATATCAGGAGGGAACAGCCCCTTCTCTGATTCTTGGTGTGTTTTTATTAGGAGAACCTGGAGATCTGTTTCTAGCCCAAGAAGACAGGTTAGGCTGTTACTGCTTTCACAGGGTGACTGGTTCACCTTTAGGAAAGCATGCATTATTTATGCTGTACACAGTTCAATCCAGGCCTTCTATTTAAAATTGTGCTTACATATTCAAAACATGTGCAGAATGTCATGAGATCTGGCCTATAAATTGAGTTAATGTCAATATTCTTTACCTATTAGCTATGAGGGTATATATAGCATGTTGTCTGTGAGGATGTGGGATGTTGTCTATGAGAGTGTGAAATGTTGTTTATGAGAGTGTGAGATGTTGTCTGTGAGGGGGTAGGATGTGGGGTGTTGTCTGAGGGGGTAGGATGTGGGGTGTTGTCTGCGAGGGTGTAGGATGTGGGGTGTTGGTCTGTGAGGGTGTAGGATGTGGGGTGTTGTCTGAGAGGGGGTAGGATGTGGGGTGTTGTCTGTGAGGGGTAGGATGTGGGGTGTTGTCTGCGAGGGGGTAGGGTTTGGGGTGTTGTCTGCGAGGGGTAGGATGTGGGGTGTTGTCTGTGAGGGGTAGGATGTGGGGTGTTGTCTGGGGTAGGATGTGGGGTTGTCTGTGAGGGGGTAGGATGTGGGGTGTTGTCTGTGAGGGGATAGGATTTGGTGGGGTGTTGGTCTGTGAGGGGTAGGATGTGGGGTGTTGTCTGTGAGGGGGTAGGATTTGGTGGGGTGTTGGTCTGTGAGGGGGTATGATGTGGGGTGTTGTCTGTGAGGGGGTACGATGTGGGGTGTTGTCTGTGAGGGGTAGGATGTGGGGTGTTGTCTGTGAGGGGTAGGATGTGGGGTGTTGTCTGTGAGGGGGTAGGCCCTTAGAACGAGTTGTTCGTGGGCTGAGCAATAATGCTGGCTTGTTGTTCCCTTGTGCTGGCAATCTATGTTTGGAGCTAGAGTATCTTGTTGAGGTGCCCTTCTGTTTTTACCTCCTTCCTATATAAAGACACTGTCCTTAGCTGTTAACACTCGATGAACCTTAGTTAAAGCCCACCAGAGGCCCTTGTCCCCTTGAGTGTCACGCTGTTAGGCCTCCTGGGTTGGCATGCAAATGACTTGGGACACCAGGCAAAGCTGGAGAGACACATTTGTCCTGATCTCCCACTTCAAGTTCACAATCCCGTCTGTATGAGTTACCAGGTTACAGGGGCAGAGGGTTAAAACCATATCAGAAAACTCAGATTTTTCTCTGGTATCACAATTCTGCCTGAACCCTGAGAACTCAGGCACCAAAGACTTTCCAGGGGCAGTGTGCATGTCTGTCCTCCTTGTGTCCTTTGTCTCTATTTCTCTCCCCTCATCTGAAGGAGGAGGAGCTAGCTGATCATCTAGTAATGTGCAAATGGCACCAGCGAGGGGCTTGACATAACCACATCCTGGACCTAAGCAGTGATCCCGATGCAAACCAAGCTGAGTCTCCTTTTTGTTCCGGCAGCACCCCTACATCTACCGCGTGACCTTTGCCACGGCCAATGAATCCTCGGCTCTGCTGATTAGGACATTTAATGAAAAAGGAACCTTGAAGGACCTGATCTACAAGGTACCACTTATGGGTCAAGTTCAAGGCCATAGTCCTTGAGTCTCTTCAGAACCTGCTGTTGATACATGGTACTCAGAGCTCCTAAAGCTAGGCCATAAGACTTTTAGTTTTTTCTCTTTTGTTTGTTTGTTTGTTTTTTGATTTTTTGAGGTGTAGGGTCTCACTGTAGCTCAGCCTGTCCTGGAATTCACTGTGTAGTGTCAGGGTGGCCTCAGAATCACAGCAATCCTCCTACCTCTACCTCCCAAGTACTGGGATTAAAGGTGTGCACCACCATGCCTGGCTCAAGACTTTTAGTTTTTGATGTTAGGCAGAGCATGGTGGTACGTGTTTGAAATCCTAGTACTCAGGAGGTCGAGATAGGAGCATTGCAAGTTCCAGGCCAGCCTGAGCTACACGACAAGACCCTGCTTTAAAAATTCAAAACAAGCGCAATTTTAAATTTTATTTGAGAAGACTGCCAAGTTTTGTTAAAGAACATTCCTTTCCCTGTGAGAGAAGATGGAGCGTTGAATGAGAATGTCCATGGTATTGTAGGCTGTTCTGTTAGGTCAGTTTTTAAGTCTGTGTCTTGCCTTTAACAAAGTAGTCCAGGAGGATTCTAACGTATGCAAGACTTTGGGAAGTTCTAGGGTCAAGCTTAGGCATACACTTCCGGGGATAGAGAAGGGACAGAGCCCAAGTCATCTTCTTTTCCTCACTTACCGATTAGTACATTTTAACAAAGCAGGGTGTGGTGGCATGCACCTTTAGTCCCAGCACATGGGAGCCTGAGGTAGGAGGATCACTGTGAGTTTGAAGCTAGCCTTGAGTGAGACCCTGCTCCATCCCCCACTGGCTGGCAGTCTCAGGAGCCCAGTGTGTGTGAACTTTCCCGGATGTGTTCTTGGTTCTTTTCTAAAGGCCAAACCAAAGGACCCATTCCTCAAGAAGTACTGCAGCCCTAAGAAGATCCAGGGCCTTGAACTCCAGCACATAAAGACATATGGCCGGCAGATATTAGAGGTAAGAGGTATGCGGTTTTTCTTTAAGATGGCCTGACCTTTCAGCCAGAGTTACATTTTCCATGTAAACACGGCAGGTCGCTGAGGCACTGTCCAAATCACTGATAGCTCCTGTGAACTGAGCCATTGTGACTTTTTGCCCCCAATAAGCAAATATTTGGAATGAAGATGGCAGTAATTTAGACCTGTAAGGTTCTTGGGCTGGAGAGATGGCTCAGCAGTTGAAGGTACTGGCTGGCAAAGCCTGATGGCCTGAGTTTGATTCCCTAATAACTACGTAAAGCCAGATGTGCAAATTGGCACGTGCATCTGGAGTCGTTTGCAGTGGCTGGACGTCCTGTTGCACCGTCCTCTCCCCCACTCTTCCTTCCCTGTCTGTGCTGTGCCTATGCATACATGCGTACAAACAATTTATTTTAATTTTTGGCTTTTTGAGGTAGGGTCTCGCTCTAGCTCAGGCTGACCTGGAATTCACTATGTAGTCTCAGGGTGGCCTTGAACTCACAGTGATCCTCCTACCTCTGCCTCCCAGTGCTGGGATTAAAGGTGTGCACCACCACACCCGGCCCACAAACAAATATTTAAAATTTTTAAAATCTTTAGCTACTAGAATTTGGTGTCTGATTCTGTGAATACGATCTTTTGTGTTATTTTTGGTTGATCTCTGCCTGCTCTAGGATTTTTAAAAAAATATTTTATTTATTTATTTGAGAGAGAGAGAAGAAGGGAGGAGAGGAGGGAGGTGGGTTAGATAGAGAATGGCATGCCAGAGCCTCCTGCCATTGCAAATAAACTCTAGATTATATATATAAAATATATATATAATAAACTCTACGCCCCACCCTGTGCATCTGGCTTTACATGGGTACTAGGGAATCGAGCCTGGGTCCTTTGGCTTTGCTGGAAAGTGTCTTAGCCCCTACACCATCTCTCCAGACCTAGGATTTTTATTTTATTTTCATTCATTTATTTATTAGAGACAGAGAGAGGGGGAGATAGAGAGAGGGAGTGAGAATGGGCACTCCAGGGCCTCTAGCCACAGCAAACAAACTCCAAATGCATGTGCCACCTTGTGCATCTGGCTTACATGGGACCTGGAGAATCCAACCTGGATCCTTAGGATTTTTACACACACATACACACACACACACACACACACATGCGCGTGTGTGAGAGAGAGACAGACAGAGGGAGGGAGGGAGAGAGGGAGAGGTGTAGATAGCTCAGGAGTGGAGTGTGTGCTCCATATCACAAAGCCTTGAGTTTGATCCCCAGGTCAAGAAGGGGAGATAGAAGAGAAAGAGGGGGAGGGAGAAAGCCTGGCGTGGTGGTGCACGTCTTTAATCTCAGCCCTCTGGAGCCAGAGGTGGGAGGATTGTTGTGAGTTCGAGGTCAGCTTGGAACTGCAGAGTGAGTTCCAGGTCAGCCTGGGCTAGAGTGAGACCCTACCTCGAACCCTCCACTACACGAAAAAAAATATTTTTAACGCCAGCTACTGGGAAGAGAAGTGTGGTACTTCCCGTGGCCTGCCCTGGGCTCCCTCAGCCATCCCTGCCCCGCTCTGGGCTTTGCAGGGGTGTAGCCAGGCATTTCTGTTGCTGGCTGAGCCACTATTTATTTGCGGCTGAAAGTGCTTCTTTTTGTGGGGCCCGTGATGGGTCATTAACAAACAACCACACATGTTCCGAGCAGAGACTGGACTAGATGGTTCCCCTCGGCCCCTTTCCGTGGGGACTCCCGTCCTCAAGCACTGCTGTCTGGGGATCACTCACCAGGATGGGTGGGCGGGATGTCGGGATGCCCTGGGCAGAGCCTTTCGGCTTGTAAGCTGCTCCCGCCTTGGTTTCTTGGAAGTCAGATTGGGGCCGGGCCCGGCAGTGTCACCGTGGCGGGAGGCATGCAGCATCGCTTCCCCTTCCAAGCAGACACAGGTGGCATTATCTTCAGGAATCTCTTCAGCAACCCTCCGACATTATACTAAGCTCTGCTGAGTCCTGAACCCAGACCCTCCCGCATGTAGCGTATACGCTGTCACACTGGGTGGCAGTCACAACAGAGTCTGGCCCACCCACCTGTGTCTGGTGAGCTGAGTCAGCGGCACGTGTTTTTAAACAGGTGCTGAAGTTTCTGCACGACAAAGGGTTCCCGTACGGCCACCTCCATGCTGCTAACGTGATGCTGGATGGGGACACTTGCCGCCTGCTGGACCTTGAGAACTCCTTACTGGGCCTGCCTTCCTTCTACCGCTCCTACTTCTCCCAGTTCAGGAAAATCAACGTAAGTCGGGGCAGTGTGAGCAGAAGTGCATTGTCAGTGCTCGGTTCTCCTCTGTGTTAAGCCGTGAAGGTTCGGTTGAGGTGTGTCTTTCCCTGACTCTCTGTGCCCATGGGACATTGTTGGACCTCCAAACAATGGTAGAAGAATAGAATTACTGAGTAAAGACGCCCTACAGCCCAAGTTGGAACCATGGCTTCTGAGCTTTCACAGAAGGCTCTGGGGTTGCGTTGGGCACGGGACTGCCCCTGGGCCCTGTCTCTCAGTGGAAGACTGGAGGGCCATGGGGTCCCACGGCCACCCTGAGCATGGCCCTGCTCTTTCTTGCAGACCTTGGAAAGTGTGGACGTCCACTGCTTTGGTCACTTACTGTATGAAATGACGTATGGACGACCGCCGGACTCGGTGCCTGTGGACTCCTTTCCTCCTGCTCCGTCCATGGCTGTGGGTCAGTACAGGGTTTGCGGGGGCTTCTGGGCCCCAGTCTGCAGAGCAACTGGCCCCTCCACAGTCCAAGAAAGACCCAGAGGGAGTTGTCACCCTCTATAGCCGGAAACACACTTCAGTCACCCTTCAGGTGGCTCGTTCGTTTGTTGAGCTGTTTTGAACCCTTCAGGGAACTTTCTCTGACATGCATTATAATTCTAGAAGCAAGAGGTTGTAGAGAAGGATGGTATTGCAGTCAGGTTCACATTGCTGGCAGAAATCACCTGACCAAGAGCAGCTTGTGGTCCAAAAGGTTTATTTTGGCTTACAGGCTCGAGGGGAATCTCCACGATGGCAGGGAAAATGATGGCATGAGCAGAGGGTGGACATCACCCCTTCACCAACATCAGGTGGACTACAGCAACAGGAGAGTGTGCCAAATACTGGCAAGGGGACACTGGCTATAATACCTATAAGCCCACCCCCAACAATACACTGCCTCCAGGAGGTGTTAATTCCCAAATCTCCATCAGCTGGGAACCTAGCATGCATAACTTCTAAGTTCTGAATCAAACTATCACATTCTGCCCCTGTCCCCCCATAAACTGATAACCATACATGATGTAAAATGCAATGCATTCAGTCCATCTTTAAAAGTCCCCATAGTTTTCATCAATCCTAATGGTGTTCAAACTGAGCCCTAGTACCAACAATTTCCCCCCCAAAACCCATAATAGCACAGAATAAACATTCATACTGCAAAAGATGGCATTGGGCATAGGCATAGCAAAGAAATGTTCAGCCAATACAAGATTTAAAACAACCAGGGCAAACATCAAACTCTGTAGCTTGAAGTCCAACAACTTTAGTCAGTGACAAATCTCCAAATCCAATAATTCTAATCAGCAACAAGTCTATGGAGTTCTAATTCTGCCCCTCCAACTAGGCTACTCACAGTCCTGGAAAACTTCATCTAGGACCGGCAGCTTTCCTTAGCAACCATCTTATGATCCCAGCATCTCCATTGGGTCTCCACTGCAATCCACGGTTCATCCTCACAGCTCCATGGGGTCTCTATGCAGGCATCCAGCAAACCTGCTTCACACTGGCCATGGCCGTTTCCAAAACATAAGACCGTGTTGCAAACTCAATGACCCTCTCTTTCCTGCATTTCTTATACTCCACAATACCAGGTAGGGTGCCAATTTATTAATCCAGGGGGGAATGAAGCAGACTTTGAAGAACAGGACACTTTGAGCTCTCAGGCCCCTTCAAAAGAGGCTACATTCTTCCTGTTGCCCCAGTGCAGGTCAGCTGGCCCAGTCTCAAAGGTTGTAATCTCTCATTTGCAGTTGAACAGGCAGCAGTTCACCCAAAGAACTTATTTTTCTGTGCCATATCCCTCTGCTCACACCAGTCCATTTCTACACTAAGCAACCCTGCACCAGTTCTCAGGAGACAGGCATAACAGCCAGCCTCCCACACAAGCTGCTTCTAGCCCAGTCCAGACAAAGCTCCTTTTCACCCTCGTAAGCCAAACTTCACAGTCCATAGTTCTTACTGCATTCAGGTCTTTCAACTCTGACCAAAATAGTCCATCAAGCTGTATTTACAGCACTGCAAGGCATCTCTCAGGCCAAGGTTTCAAATCCTTGTACATTCCTCTTGAAAATCAGCTCCAAGAGGCCAAAGCCACTCAGTCAGGTGTCTAGCAGCAAATAACACCACTCTCAGTACCAACAGATGGCTAGCCTGGGTAAAGTGGAGGCCAGGCAATTGGGAGCCTGTCTCCAGAAGCCGGGCAGGTATCTGGAGTCAGACCGAAGCTGGGTGAGACTTGGGAGGAATTTTGGGAGCCAGAGCTGGAAGCCTGGAAGATACAGGCCACCAGATTCCCAGACAAATGGGACCCAGGAGTTACTCCATTCCAGAGTTGCCTGAGGAGGGCCAGAGGAGGTCCCTAAAGGAAAGAGGCATAAGGACTGGTGCACACTCATTCCAAGACCCTCCCGTCCTCTCCACAGGCAGCTCAGAGCTCAAGGCTGGACCAGAGGGGCGGGCGGGCGGGGCAGCTGTTAGGCTGTTGTAGTGAGGTGAGCACGTCCACTTCGGCAGTGCACCAAGTTCATGGTCAGACGAGGCAGTTCAAGAGAGCGGGCCCCGGACTGTGGGAGCGTGAGCAGCTGGAAGTGGGTGGGAGAGTCAGGCCACCCTTGTGTATAGGTCCAAGGCGCTGGGTGATGGGGCATCACCGCTGGCACCGTGTGTGCCCGTGTCTGTGAAAGCGGGCAAGCAGCCACCTTTTCCAAGCTCAGAGTTGGCTTCTGTGGAGTTTGCTCCTCCGTAAAGAGAATGAACAGTTATGAATGAGATCTTCACTCCTTCCTCCATTTATCTTGGAAATACACTTAGCTTTCTGTCAGCATGTGGTTTCTGAGGCTTTTCTTTGGAGTCCTTGGTAGCACCAGCATTCCCCTCCCCCGCCCATGCCATCTGTTTGTATGTGGTGTTTTGACACTGTCCCCATCAGCCTGCAGACAGTTGTTGCAAAGCGGTGTCAAACTTTTCATCACCAAGCGGAGCTGCCAGAATGTTCTGTGGAACTAAAATGTGTATCTGTTCATTTCAAGTGGCCGTGTTGGAGTCTACGCTGTCTTGTGACGCCTGTAAAACTGGCATGCCTACCGTCTCCCGGCTCTTACAGATGCCGTAAGTCAACCATATGCGTCAGTCGCGATCTTGGTAACTGTGCTGGACACTGGACCCCTGTGCCTCGGGGCCTGGTGCCAGAGTAAAGACCACTGTGGTCCCTGCAGAGTTGAGGTGACCCGCTTGCTGCAGGTCTCTCACAGCACGAGGCCATGACCCCCTCCTTGTGGCCTCTCTGCTCTTGATCTGATTGCTTTCCTAGAACATCAGTGTCCTTTCCACGCGTGTTTCCCCTCCATCCATGTTAGCATTTTGTTCGTATGCATGTGGAGCTCCCGACTTAGCAAATCCAGAAGGAAGGCCTTCTCCCGCACCTCTCTCACCCACCCTGCGCAGGCTGATAGCTGGCCGCCAGCTACGGGAACTTGACAAGTGTCAGGGCCGGGGTGCGTCTGCCCCTAGGGAGGCCGCAGAGTGGTCTTGGATCCTCCATGCTTTTGTTGTTCATTCCCCTACTGGGCATTTGTTTATTACCTGTTGAGCCTCCAGCATGCACCAGACCCGGGGCTTCACACTGAAAAGACCTCCCATAGACAGAGCTGTGCGCTGGAGACAGCTGATGGCGTCCTTTGGGCCTTTCCTTTCATGTTCTTCTGTCACTCACGGAGGAGGGTCAGGGTGGTGGGGCGGAGTCACCCAGACCTAGGAGTACACCCCAGCCTCACTGCTTCTACCTGGGAGACCTCGGGCAAGCTTCCTTATCTCCGCTCTCCCGACCCCCAGTAGCTTCCTGAGGGATATGGGGCTAGAACAGAAGTTCTCAGGAGCTAGAACTGCAGCGGGCAGGGCAGGGCAGGGCAGGGCAGAAGTCACAGGGGTGAGCTTCAGCTCCTCCTTAGGCCTGCCCTGAGCTGGCACTGACGGCTCTGCCCATGGCTGGGACCTCCTCATGTTCCACGGCCTCCACAGCGCATCTTCCATCAACAGCCACTAATAACTGTGCTGTGGAAAAATCGACCCAGCTTGGAAAACAAAGCGGTCTGCACACAGACGTCAGGGTTAAGAGGCATTTGTAGCGAGGGAGCAGCCGTGTGAGCTGGGTGTTCTTGAGTTGGCATTTGCTCTCCCTTCTCCAGAGCTCTTCCCAGCTCCAAAGGAAAGCCAAACATTTTCTTTCTACCCCGTGGGCTTCAGCCTTGAGAAGAAACTGGAAGACATGGGACCTGTGTTCACTGGAAGTAAGCGGGTGGAGGGTGGCAGAAGAGGACCAGGACTTGGAAGCCGTGGGACAAGTCGACCCTGTCCTTTCTGCTAGGGCTGGACTTCCTGTCTTTGCAGCAGGGGAAGATTCGAGGAAAGCTCACCTGGGCACCATCCAGCCACCTATTCAAGCCAAAACAGCTGGAATCCTGCAGCTGTTGTTTTAAGAACATGCCTTTGAGGAGGTCATTGACACGCTCCAAAGCTGCTGTTTTACAGATGAAAAATTGCTTTTCTCTTAAATCCCAATCAGGATAACTCCATGTCACTTAGTTGAACATTCTGAATGTACTGGGTTCTAGAGCAAAGATTACCTGTTGTGAGGCAAGGAGAAAATATATTTCTCCACAGAAGAGAAATGACACAGGTATACAGCTGGCCCTGTCTCCTGGTCACACCTCTGAGGTCACACTGAGTGACCTGTAAGCTCCTTGGCCTTTGCTGGTAAACATGGAGTGGTGGAGCAGACAGGACTGGATGAGCGGGGAGACCTTCACGGTTATGGGGTCCTCAGCTACGTGGAGGGCTGGCCTGGCCTGGCCATGCAGGAGGAGGAGACGTCCGAGGCTCCGAGGTCTTAGGCTACATTGGCCTGTTCTCAGAGTCTCCCTGGTTTAAGGAAGATTCATTTTCTTCTTGAAGCACTGAGGGTTGATCCAAGGGCCTGATGCATTTGTTTCTTTTCTTAACAGACTATTCAGTGATGTTTCTCTAATGACTTCTGAAAAGCCACAGTTCAAGGTAAAGCAAATTATCCTGGTTTTGGTTTGTTACATAAGTAAGTTGACTTTGAAAGATAACTTTTTAAAAACAACAAACACTATAAATATCCTACAGTTCTGGACTATTTATTTACTTTCTTTTCTTTCTTGTTTTCCTTTATTTTATTTTATTTTATTTTATTTTTTGAGGTAGCATCTCACTGTAGCCCCAGGCTGGCCTTGAACTCACGCCTGTCCTCCTACTTCAGCCTCCCAAGTGCTGGGATTAAAGAACATCATGTCTGGCTAATTGTGCACTGCTTGAGTAATTTATAGTACGTGGGGTTGTTATTGTTGTTGTACTTCGTTTTGTTTTAGGTAGGAGGATTGAGACAGTCTCACTATAACCCTCGCTGGCCTGGGAGGTAGACCAGGCTGATCTTGAACTTGCAGCAATCCGCTAGCCTGGTGCCTGATTCAGGCCTGCACTGTGCCTGCCTACAGTACACGTTTTTAAAAGCACCTTTTATCTAATAAAAGTGAAATGTGGGCTGGAGAGATGGCTCAGCTGTTAAGGGAGTTGCCTGCAAAGCCTAATGATCCATGTTCAATTCTCTAGTCCCCGCCTAGAGCCACATGCACAAAGTGGTGCTAGCTTCTATAGTCCGCTTATAGCAGCTGGAGGCCCGGTGCGCCACATTCACTCTCCCTCTTTCTCTGTCTCATCACTCTCTGCTTGCAAATAAATAAGTAACAGTTTTCTTTAATAAAAGTGAAGTGTACAAAGGCATTGTAATAATGTGGGAAGGGATTAATATTAGTTTGCTGTTGTTCACGATGCTGAGGACCGAACCCAGGGCCTTGCGCTTGCTAGGCAAGCACTACTCATCCACTGAGCTAAATGCCTAGTCCCAAGATTAATATTTGAATGAAGGCTTAAGAACAACAGGATATAAAGGCCCATATGTAAAGCCATACGTCTGTCTCGTGGAAGCAGTGGTAGGCAGACGGAGCACTGGGGGCTGGAACTGAAAACCCGAGTGCCGGCTTCGGTCTGTGGACGCCAGCCAGTATCTGCAGCGGGCATGGCTTAGCCATGACCGTGGTAGCTCTTTGCAGTGAGACTGGCCTGTGCATTGAGAGTAGGGAGCAGCAGCCCTGGCCCGCCCCTGGGTGTCAGTAACATTCCCTGCTCCTCCCCATTGTTGCTGTGGGAAATGTCTCCAGACATGCCTGGGGAACATGTACAAAACTGACCCCAGTTGAGAGCCAGTGACCTGCGGACAAGCACTTAACCTTTGCGTCTTTGTTGGTCAAGTGTAAAATTTCCGAGCAACACCAGTCTATTGTCACGGGACAACTTGAGGTCACCTTCGTGAACTCTTGGTTCAGGGTTTGACTCAGACAAGTGTGCAGTTGGTAATGACTCAGTGGGAGGAGGAAGTTAATTTTCTCTCTCCTCCCTGTATTCTAAAAAGAATATTATACTATTGTGGTGGAAATAAAGTTAGGAAACAAAACGAAAGATAAGAAACCAGGGCAAGGTAGAGTTAGAAGACTACAAGTCTATATTCTTGTTGCCAGTCAGAAGATTTCTAATAATAATAGCTTCTTGGGCTGGAGAAGATGGCTTAGTGGTTAAGGCATTTGCCTGCAAAGCCAAAGGACCCCGGTTCAAGTCCCCAGGATCCACATAAGCCACATGCACAAGGAGGCACATGCATCTAGAGTTCGTTTGCAGTGGCTGGAGGCCCTGGCGCGCCCTCTCTCTCTTCTCTCTCTCCCTCTTTCTCTCTCGCGCTCAAATAAGTTTCAAAAAAACAATAGTTTCTTTAGGGCAAGGAGACATTTAAACTCACATTTTCTTCCCCAAAACTTCTAAGGAGATGTGTTTGTTCAGCCTTGTTGATCAGTATGTCCATCGTGAACCCTGCCATTCCAGTCCCTGGGGTTAAGGGATTAGTAAATATTGGACCTTGTTCTTCCCTCAGCTAAGACAGGGGCATCGGGGGGCGGGGGAGATGGTACGACTTTAGAACCAACATTAATTTCTTGTGTGTACACTGACTGTGGAAACAGGTGACATTGTTTGTGTACGCTGACTGTAGAAACGGGTGACATTGTTTGCCTCCATGGAAAGAACCAAGGTGGTAGACTTCCACTGTGTGTCTTCATAGCTTGTTTTTTTTTTTTTTTTTGGTTTTCTGAGGCAGGGTGTCACTCTAGCCCAGGCTGACCTGGAATTCACTATGTGTTCTCAGGGTGGCCTTGAACTCATGGCAATCCTACCTCTGCCTCTCGAGTGCTGGGATTAAAGGCATGTGACACCACACCCATACTCTTTATAGCTTTTGAATTGTGAACTACAGTACGGCCTACACAAGACTTAGTTTATATTAAAATTTAGAAGTTCATGGTCTGGGTGCCTACTTTCCAGGCCTAGACCCCTCAAGTTAAGCAACTTTTTTTTTTTTAATTTTTACTTATTTGCAACAGAGAGATGGTAGGGGCGAGGGGTGGAGAGAATGGACACATCAAAACCTCTAGCCACTGCACAAGAACCCCAGATACATGCGCCACTTTGTGCATCTGACTTTAAGTTGGTACTGGCGAATTGAACCCGGGTCATTAGACTTTGCAGACAAATGCCTTAACCACTGAGCCATCTCTCCAGCCTCTGAACCACTACTAAATTTAAAACACAGGGGTGTGTGCAGTTCAGTTGTAGATGACTTGACTCACAGATACAAGACCCGGGTTCAATCCTCAGCACTGTAAGAGATAAAGCCAGAAAGAAAGAAGTGCTAAGCTCAGAAGCCAGCGTGGTTGTGGGTAGGAATGTTGCCCAATAAGAACAAGTCTAGTTGTGATAACGCAGAAGGTAAATCTTCCACAGAGAACAGCGCTCTGAAGTTACATAATGTTAAAATTACTTAGATTTGAGTGTGTTCCAAATGAAAAATCACCTAAGACTTTTTGTTTTCTTTTTAATGTACGGTCTCGCTCTAGCCCAGGCTGACCTGGAATTCACTCTGTAGTCCCAGACTGGTCTCAGACTCATAGCAATCTTACGACCTCTGCCTCCCGAGTACTAGGATTAAATTTATTTTTTATTTATATTATTATTAGTGATCAACTGTTTCTCATTGACAGGAAACTCCAGCTGTTCTATTCAACAGACTTTGTGTGTGTGTATGTCTTTTTTTTTTTTTTGATTCTTACAGAGCTGAAAGAGACATTGAGTTTTATTTCTGGCACCTGGCTTGTTTCACTCAGCACGGTGAACTCCACACTCATCTGTGCTGTAACCTGTAGCAGAGTTTCATTCTTAAAGGCTGACAACCATTGCCTCTTGTTGTTGCTCTGGGCTGACAGGCTCTTGGGCTGTCTCTGCCTCATGGCTGCGGTAGATCCGAGTGTGCCAATACTCTCCTGTCCCTCTTTTTTTGAAGCAGGCCTTTTGCTTTGTGGCCCTGGCTAGCCCAGTACTTACATTGTACATGGCCTTGAGCTCGCGGTGGTCTTGCCCCTGAAAGCCTCTCCAGTTCTGGGATCACAGGCATGCACCACCATGCCCAGCTGCAAAGACCTTTTTGAGGTCCTACGTCCAACTCTCTTGTATATGTGTCCAGAAAAAGGGTTGCTGGATCACAACGGTAATTCTATTTGTAATTTTTTTTTGAGGAATTTCTACAGTGGTTGTACCAGTTTACATTCCTATCAGCAGTGCCCAAGGGTTCCAATTTCTCCACATTTTTGCCAGTTCTTGTTATTCGTTAGTATCTATTTGTTTACAACAAGGTTTTCCTATGGAGTTCAGGTTGGCTTGAAACTTGCTATGTAGCCCAGGCTGACCTGTAACTCACAATCCTCCCGCCTCAGTGTTCCAACTGCTGAGATTATAGGCAAGAACCACCCTGCCAGACTTACTTCTTTTTTTTTTTTTTTTTTTTTTTTGAGGTAGTGTCTTGCTATAGCCCAGGCTGGCCTCAAACTCACAGTGATCCTCCTACCTCTGCCTCCCAAGTGCTGGGATTAAAGGTGTGTGCTGTTATGCCCAGCAGAGAGAGAGGGAGAGGGAGAGAGCCAGATAGAGACAGAGAGAATATGAATGGGCATGCCAGGTCCTCCAGCTGCTGCAAACAAACTTCAGATGTATGTATGTGCCAGTTTGTGCATATGGGTACTAGAAAATTGAACTCAAGTTGTTAGGCTTTGCAGGCAAGCACCTTAACCATCTCTCAGCTCATTGTGACTTTGAATCACATTTCTTTGATGTTTAGCATCTTTTCGTCATATGAAAAGACCATTTGATATAGCAGACTTTTGACCATCTGCATTATTTTCTTTGGAGAAATTTTATTTAGGTCCTTTGCTCATTTTTAAATTGGATTACATATTTTTGTTGTTGAGGGCAGAAGTGTATGCATTCTAGGTATTAAACTCCATTAGATATGTAGATTTTATTTATTTATTATTTGGTGTTTCGAGGTAGGGTCTCGCTCTAGCCCAGGCTGACCAGGAATTCACTATGCTGTCTCAGGGTGGCCTTGAACTTGTGGTGATCCTCCTGCCGCTGCTTCCCGAGTGCTCGTGTGCCGCCAGGCCCAGCTCAGACACATAGATATTCAACAACTATTTGCCTTTTCATTGTCAGTAATGCCCTATGTTGGACAAAAGTTTTCATTTTTTAAATTTTATTTATTTATTTATTTTGAGAGAGAGAGAAAGGCAGATAGAGAATGAGCATGCCAGGGCTTCCAACCACTGCACATGAACTCCAGCTGCATGTACCCCCTTGTGCATCTGGGTTATGTGGGTCCTGGGAAATCGAACCGGGGTCCTTAGGCTTCACAGGCAAACACCTTAACTGCTAAGCCATCTCTCCAGCCCCAAAAGTTTTAATTTTAATGGACTCCACATGTTTTATGGTTTCGTTGCTCTTGATTTCACATCCAAGAAATCCTTGCTAGCTGGGTATGATGGCCCACACCTGTTAATCCAGCCCTAGGGAAGTTGAGGCAAAAGGATCAGTAGTTGATGCCACGCTAGGTGGCATCAAAAGTTCCAGTCCAGCCTGGGCCATCTAGTCAGACTCGACCTAAAGAAGAAGAGAAGCAGGCCGAGTGGCCCAGGGCTGTAATCTCATAACTTGAGATGGGGGGTCTACGGTCTAAGGCCCACATGGACTATAGAGATGCTGTCTTAATTATTTAATTACCTAATGAATTAATTTTTAAAATTTACTTGTGTGTATGTGTGTGTGCAACCACACACACGTGCCAGGGTCTCTTACCATTGCAAACGAATGCCTGTTCATGCAGGTGTCTGGGGACTTGAACCCAAGCTGGCAGGCTTTGCAAGCAAGCACTTTTTAACTGCTGAGCAATCTCCCAACCCTAACTTTTAAAAAAGGAATAAAAAATTCTGGCCAAATCCAATGCCATGATGACTTTTTCCTGTGTTTTCTTTTAGGAGTTTTGCAGTTTCAGGTTTTAAGTTAATTTCAAGCTTATTTTTGCATGTGCTATCTATCATGCTCTTATGCCGTTGCTTTGCACGGAGATGCCCAGTCTCATGAACACTATTTATTGGAAAGGTTAGCCTTTCCCCGTCATATGTGGGTGGGGGCAGGGCCTCGCTCTAGCCCAGGCTGACCTGGATCTTACTCTGTAGTCCTCGACTGGCCTCCAACTCACAGTGATCCTCTTACCTCTGTCTCCTGAGTGCCGGGGTTAAAGGTGTGTGCCACACACCTGGCCCCGTTGTGTTCTCTCTCTCTCTCTCTCTCTTTTTTTTTAATGTGAGGGAGAGAGAGAATTGGCATGCCAGGGCCTCCAGGCACTGCAATCGAACTCAGACACATGCGCCACCTTGTGCACATGTGCGACCTTGCGAGTCTGACTTAGATAGGATCTGAAGAGTCAAACATGGGCTTTTAGGCTTTGCAGGCATGTGCCTTAACTGCTCAGCCGTCTCTCCAGCCCCCGCTGTGTTCTTGATACCCTTGTCACAGACCATTTAAATGTGTACCCAGGGTTTGCTTCTGGGGTGTCTGTTCTGAACCACTAGTCTGGGGTCACCTAGGTCACTACCATAGCTCTGATAGTATAGGTGTGTGGTGGGATTTGAAATCAGGATGTGTGAGGTCTCTGACTTTGTTATTTTGGTAATTCTGGCACCCACCTGAATTGCTTGAAACATGCCCTGTGTTTATGTTTTTTATTTTTTTATTTTTATTTATTTAATTTTTTTTGTTTGTTTTTTTGAGGTAGGGTCTTGCTCTAGCTCAGGCTGACCTGGAATTCACTATGTAGTCTCACGGTGGCCTCGAACTCACGGCAATCCTCCTACCTCTGCCTCCCGATTATGTTCTAATTGTATGTGAGTTCTTTGCTGAAGAGTGTGAGAGAGTAGATTCTGGGTGGATGGCTGTAACAGGTATTGCTTGGAGACCAGCGACTCCTAGTGTCTGTAGGACTCAGGAGAAGCCCTCCTCCGGGCATTGGTCATGTCCTGCCTCTTCTTTCAGATTCCCACGAAGTTGAAAGAGGCTCTGAAACTTGCCCAGGAATGTATAGAGAAGAGACTGATGGAGGAGCAGAAGCAGGTAGGCCAGGACTGGCTCCTCACTGCCCCTGACCCTGTGGTGTCCCCGTGCCCACCAGAAGGCTCACAGTCGCTGCCTTTTGACTGTTCACTCCGTAGGCATGTTGGGCACGCTTGCTCTCACCCACATTTTGAGCTGGGCACTGTGACCCCAAGCCGAATAGCTCACAGTACAGCCTCAGGCAGCTTGCGTGGGGACACGTGTGCAGGGTGATCACCCCTCGTGATCAAGGCGTGCTGGTGCTTGGTGCACACATGGTCCATGCTGTGAAGGTGCCAGTGGGCACCACATTCACCTGTAAAGGAATGCGGAGGACGAACATCCTGTAACATGCTCTTCTCTCATATATCCACACCTCTTCTCTCATATATTCACACCTCTTCCCTCACATATCCACACCTCTTCTCTCATATATTCACACCTCTTCCCTCACATATCCACACGGAGCCAGGAGATACTTGGCCTAAGAATGATGCTTTATCTAATGACTGGATGTGGCCAAGCGTTGAAGGGGATTTTCCTTAGGTAGGAACCTGCCTTCAGCAGGTGCACTTACACCTGTGGATGGCGGTCTCTTAAAGGTTCACCAGCATCGAAGGCTGACGAGAGCTCAGTCCCACCATGGATCTGAAGAGGAAAGGAAAAAGAGAAAGATCTTAGCTCGCAAGGTAAGCCCGTTGTCCTGATATTCTCTCTCAATTCTTTTTTTTTTTTTTTTTTTTTTTTTTTTGTGTGTGTGTGTGTGTGTGTGTGTTTCGAGGTAGGGTCTCACTGTAGCCCAGGCCGATCTGGAATTCACTCTGTGGTGTCGGCTGGCCTCGAGCTCACGGCAGTCTTCCCATCTCTGCCTCCCGAGTGCTGGGATGAAAAGTGCGCGCCACCACGCCGGCTCAGTGGTGCACATTTAATGACACATCTTGACCTTGACTGCACAAGTATTTCCAGGCGACTGGCTTGCAGATTTTTTAAAAACCCACACAATATCAGTAGCTCAGTGGGCCATGTGGTTTGCTGCCTCGGTGGGCCCGTTGATGGTGTAACGCAGTTGGAGGAAATGACAGGCTTCAGGTTGTCAAGTCAGCATGTTTGGTTTTTACCCTCCCCCGGCTTGCGGCTTCTTCACTGCGTTATGTGGCCAAGTATACCCTTGTCTGTAGCTAGTTTTTTTTTTTTTTTTTTTAAATTTTTTTGCTTGTTTATTTATTTATTTGACAGCGACAGAGAGAAGGAGGCAGAGAGAGAGAGAGAGAGAGAATGGGCACGCCAGAGCTTCCAGCCTCTGTAAACAAACTCCAGATACATGCGCCCCCTTGTGCATCTGGCTAACGTGGGTCCTGGGGAATTGAGCCTCGAACCGGGGTCCTTAGGCTTCACAGGCAAGCGCTTAACCGCTAAGCCATCTCTCCAGCCCTAGCTAGTTTAATTGTATGCCTGGAAAAGTTTTAATGCTCAGCTTCAGTGTTTATTCTGTTTACTCTCTCCCCTTCTTTTATCTGGGCAGAAGTCGAAACGCTCCGCGGTGGAGAACAGTGAGGAGCACGCTGCCAAGTACAGCAACTCCAACAACTCAGGTGCTGGTCACAGCGGCGGGGGTCCCGGTGGGGGGGTGGGAGGGCCAGGAGTCCCTGCTTAGCCAGGAGGTGCCTGGGCTCCAGTGGGCAGAGACAGGGCATTGTAGGAAGGAATGCAGAGGTTAAAACAGCTCTGTCCCTAACGAAGGGTCGCGGCAGCATTCGGTCTCAAGGGCTGTGAGGTCAGATGTTCTTTGTGATCTGCTCTCCACCCATGGCCAGACTCGATCAACCAAGACACATGAGAGGAAAACAGAGCCGCCTGTATACACTCAGACGTGCCCAAACCCTAGCCCTCTGCCCTGAACCTTATGTGGTGGGAGGGCGTGCTCCCTGAGGGGATTAAGGAAAGGATTTACTAGGGGAATGCAGGAAGCATAATCCAGGCGGGTCGGGATGGGCATGGGTTAGCCGTCCTCACAGCCACTCCCAGGTACCGTCCCCGACACTGCTGGCTTTGAGCCTGACAGTACTCCTCTTCAGACATCAGGGCCAGACTGAGTGACCCCGAGGGTCTTCCAGTTCTAGTGTATACATGTGTAAAACAGACTTCCACATAGAGAAGGGGAGGCTTTTCAGGTTTAGCTTGGGGGGCCCCTGTGGTCCCAAGTACTAAGAAAAGCTGAGAAAGATTGCTCAAGCCTGGCCAACATGGTGAGACCTGTCGGATGGGTGGATGGATGGATGGGTGGGTGGGTAGGTGAGTAAGTGGGTGGATGGGTAGAATAAAAAATGGAGAGAAGGGAAGAAAATGAGAGCATGCACAGGTCTTGCCTTATTCTCCTGGGTAAATCAGCTAGGACGGCATGTGCCTGGGTGGGAGAAGACTGGGAGGAGTGAACGAGGATTAGGGTTCGCCCTTGAGGCCTGGACTAGCCACAGCTTGAAAGTGCAAGTGGTATGGGCAGAAACCTTGCAATGTGAAAGTTTTTGGACACCAGAAGAAAGGTGAACATGGCATTCACGCCGTCAGCACAGCCCGGCTAGGCGTGGGCATGGGGAGGAGGCGGGCCCAGCAAGGCCCAGCGCGGCCTGCGCACGTGGAAGCTGCAGCGGGCGGCGGGCACGTGATTTCGGGGTTGGAAGTCTGTGTGTTCCCTGATTCTTGGGACGGACGTGGACCAGCTGTTGTCATTGGAAGTCACACACAGTGCAAATGCATAAATAAAAAGATGCCTAAGACAGCCTTATACCTGAAGGAGTTAGAAAGTCCAGCGGTTGTAGTTGGAAGTATACAGATACCTCAGCATCCCACTAAATGTGTACGCACCCTCCGCGTCCACTGCCGGTGTGCGCGCCCTCAGTAGAGTCGCAGTTTCTTTTCTCCCCACGAAAACCTGGCGGTGCTGCAAACACTGGAAACAGCACTCGTGAACCCAGGAGTCCTGCCTCCCTCTTCCGCACAGTCCTCATATTTCCAGAGAACTGAGGAAGTGCTGCAGGCTGCACACTGTCCTGTGTGACCACTGTCATTCGTCATGACCCTGGGGTGGAGGTGGGTCAGGAAGAGGCACTACCCTGTGTGTGGACACTGATGGCTCACCCTGGCCATGGGCCGTGGATGGCGTGGGAAGGAACAAGCCTGCACTGGCATGGGCACAGGCACCGTCTCCATGGGTCCAGTCTCTCAATGGTCGTCCCTCTCACACTGTTTCCAAGACCCACACGCTCGGCCACGCACAGACTCTCAAACAGTGCTGGGCCTCTGCTCACTCCACATTGCGAATGTCTGCTGTGGGTCCCCATGAGCACGTCTCTGTTTTATCTTAGCAGGATCCGGGGCCAGCTCACCTCTCACCTCTCCGTCCTCTCCAACTCCACCCTCCACGGCAGGTTAGTAACGGGGTAAGGAGCCGCGGCCCTCCTCCCCACCCATAGGGGGAGCTGGGCTTTCTCCCTCGCGAAATCAGCGCCCACCTTCTCCAGTGGGAGATCACAGGTCAGCTGTGCACCGGGGCTGGCGGGCCGGGTCCAGGCTCAGCAGTCACAGAGGAAGGGTTTCAGAGCCGCCTGTCCCGCCAGACCCTTCTCCTGGAGACCGTCATCCTGTGGGCGCGTCCCAGAGCCAAGCTGGTGAGACAGCGCTGCGCTCGGACCTCCCCGCGCCTCCTTGTGCTCTGGTCTGCTCTGTAAAGGACTTAGTTATGTGACTGTGACCATCAGTATTTGTTTCACAGGTGTGAACTAAGTCATACTGTGAGTTCTGTTAGGAAAATTGAAACAGAATTGGTCTTTGGGGTTCCTTACAAAAATCACCTGTAGTTCTGTGGAATAGTCTCATGTTACCTTTTTTGACCGAAGATCTTACAATGTTGCAAACCCAGTGGAAACTTGGGGCAGCATAGCTCCTTCGGCTTAAGTGACCTGCTCTGAGGAGCTGCTTCCACACACGGCTCATTGGCTGGCCTTGAAAGAGCAGCTGTCTGAAAGAGAGTCAGTGACACTTGACATCCCTGCTCACTAATGCTTGTAGTTGTGCCCAGGCACTGTGAGTGTCCTAACACATTTAGTTTCTTTAGAATGTTCGAGCTTCCAGAATTTGCCTGGTCAAATCAGTCAGGACCCTGTTGTATAGTCAAAATTCTTTTTTAAAATAGTTATTTATTTATGAGAGACGAGAGAGAGAGAGAGAGAGAGAGAGAGAGAGAGCACACGAGGGCCTTCTGCCACTGCAAACAATCCAGATGCCTGCACTACTTTGTGTGATCCACCCCAGGCGGTCAGTGCTTAGCTGCTGAGCATCTCTCCAGCCTGTGGTCAAAGTTGCAGGGCCTGGGCCAGTTTTTTAAAGTAGACTTCCCAGATTTTGGGGACGGGGCTCTTGTCTCTGAAGTTGCAGCAAATTTGGTAAGAAACCCCAAAATAATCATGACAGTCTCTTTTAGAGGTGAGCTCTTTAGGTTGGTCAGAAATTCCTGGAGATCCAAGGTTCAGACTGTGTCGGACGGTATTGACTTCATGCCTCGTGGACGTGTTAGGTGGAGAAGATTCTGGGGCATTGCAGTGGGTATGGTTCTGGACAGCTGGCTCAGGCCTGGTCTTAAACGCTGGTGGAATCTGAGGCGATTGTCATGGGGACAGCTGTCTTACTGGCCTCTCTGCTTTCCAGGAGCGCTGCCTCGCTCAGTAGCACATTTACGTAAAAGGAGGTGATTTCAGAAGGAGAGAAGAAAGTATGGACTTTTTATTTTATTTTTTTTTTAGTGTAGGTATCAGAAAAGTGTCATCTCAGCAGAGTGGGAGTGGCAGGTACTGATGACATGAATGTAGAACTCACCCTGAGAGGATTTAGAGGGAAGACATTTTCAAGACCAAGCAGTGACTATCGAGGGGTTCCCAGTACATACTGGCTTCTTCCTTCCTTTAATGTTTTGTTGATGAAATTATTGGCAAGTTATCAGCTCCACTACATTGTCTGGCGGTTACTGGTACTGCATATGCCTTTAATCCCAGCAGTTGGGAGGCAGAGGTAAGGAAGATTGCCGTGAGTTCAAGGCCACCCTGAGACTACACAGGAATTGCAGGTCAGCCTGAGCTAGAGTGAGACCCTTCCTCGAAAAACCAACCAACTAAACAAACAAACAAAAGCTAAGGCCGGGCGTGGTGGCACATGCCTTTAATCCCAATGACCAGGAGGCAGAGGTAGGAGGATCACTGAGTTTGAGGCCACCCAGAGACTATATAGTGAATTCCAGGTCAGCCTGGGCTAGAGCGAGACCCTACCTTGAAAAACAAAACAAAACAACAACAACAAAAAACTAAGGGCTGGAGAGATGGGTTAGTGGTTAAAGCATTTGTCTGCAAAGCCAAAGGACCTCAGTTCAATTCCCCAGCACCCACGTAAGCCAGATGCACAAGGTGGTGCATGCATCTGGAGTTCACTTGCAGTGGCTGGAGGCCCTGCTGTGCCCATTCTCCTATTCTCTCTCTCTCTGTCTCTCAAATAAATAAATAAATTACTAAAAAAAAACTTAATATTTATTACTTGCTTAACAACCTAGCGTTACAGGCTCTACTCCTGGGGTTATTCACTCAGGATGCACTCACAGGGAGCCCGGATGTGCTCCTGGGTCCTAACGCTAGTGTCCCAGGAGCTCAGAAACGACAGGCATAGTTCAGAAAAGTGCTTCCCTTCTGTTCAAGCCTGGTACTGCTCTCTCCAGCCAGTCCCTTAAATGGAGAGATCTTTGCACACAAGTTAGTCATCAGCCAGCGGCCTCTGAGCTTGGCTGTGCACAAGGCTTCCGGAGGATCGCCGGAGGTGCTGGTGCCGGGATCCCACAGCTGGGAGACGCTCTCCCAGCTCCTCCACCTGCCCCTGCACAGGCCTGCTGTCTGCGTGAGGGAGGGCTCCGCCGAGGGCACTCATTTTCCCACTGCCTGTCCGCAGGGTGCCCATCACAGCGCCAGGCTTACATGTATTCTAACTCGTGCCTGCACTTCTAGACCAGGTTTATGGCTTTATGTCAAGAATGAGGATCCTTCAGGCTGAGGAGATGGCTCAGTGGTTAAAGGTGCTTGCTAGCAAAGCCTGCTGGCCCAGGTTCAATTCCCAAGACCCACATAAAGCTAGATGCAGTGTGGCATATGCCTCTGATGTTCCTTTGCAGCTTCAAGAGGCCCTGTTGCCCACGCGCACGCACGCACACACACACAGGATCTTTCAGTCTTATGATGAAATCTAGTTGTCAAGAATGAAGGGTTTCTCTGTTTCCAAGAGCTAATGTTAATTTAGAGGGATTTCTAAAGAAAGATAGCATCTCCATCACAGCTGAACCTGAAACTTGTGAGACAGGAGTCTGGGCCACTGCTGCTGTTTCCTGGCCTTAGGCGCTCCAGGCTGGCCTCAGACCCGCTGTGCAGCTGAGGATGCCCTTGAATTCCTGAGTCTCCCACTCCATCCCCCATGTGCTCAGGTTACAGGCAGAGCCTCCATGCTGCCTCTGTCTCTCTCTTTTTTTTAAGGAGCATTTTAAGACAGCTAAGTAAGCAGGACGCCCTGGAATGCTTTGATGTTTAACAATGCTGTCTGCCATGCTCTGGGCACTCCCGCTGTGCCACGTGCTATTCTGAGTGAGTAGTGAGTTCTAGTCCCTGTTTCCTGTAGTTCTCATGAATCCCCTCCTAGCCAGCGAGCGTGGATGCACGTTTAGCCCCCGGTGGACAGAGGGAAACAGCCTCTCCTAGGGTCAGCGGGAGCCTGGCCGAGGTCACACCAGCGGGGAGCTGCTGGAGCGGGATTTGAACTTGACCCCGCATTGTCCGCTTCCTCCATGGTGGATTGAGTGCCTGCTGCTTTCATCAGAGCGCACTGGAGGCCTTAGCAGTCACACACTGCTCTGCTGGTGACACAGACACCCTGACTGCGGAGTCAAAAGCCTTAGGCTGTGTCCAAGCTCTGCTGCGTGCCCACAGTGACCATGGGCCAGGCATGTCCATTCCTTGAGGCTTGTCTGTTAAACCTTTGCTCTTGGTTAGGCAAGCAACGTGCATGTCCAGGCTTTGTAACCAGTCAAGGATTGTCAGGTTGGGGTGCAGTGTGGAGAGCAGGAGGAGGCAGGAATACCAGCGGGCCAGAGCTGAAAGGGGAGCGTGAAGGAGAGTCAGTGCACAGTTAAGAGTTGACGGGGTTGGGGGGAGGTGGTTTAGTGGTTAAGGTGCTTGCCTGCAAAACCAAAAGACCCAGGTTTGATTCCCCAGTACCCACGGAAGCCAGATGCATAAGGTGGCACATGTGTCTGGAATTCAGTTGTAGTGGCTGGAGGCCCTGATGTGCCCATTCTATCTCCCTCTCTCAAAATAAAATAAATAGGGCTGGAGAGATGGCTTAGCAGTTAAGCGCTTGTCTGTGAAGCCTAAGGACCCTGGTTCGAGGCTCGATTTCCCAGGATCCACGTTAGCCAGATGCACAAGGGGGTGCATGCGTCTGGAGTTCGTTTGCAGTGGCTGGAGGCCCTGGCACACCCATTCTCTCTGTCTCTCTCTCTGTCTCTGTCTCTTTCTCTCTGTCACTCTCAAATAAATAAATAAAAATAAACAACAACAAAAAATTAAATAAAAAATATTTAAAAGGTTAATAAGGGGCTGGGAAGTGTCTCAGCAGTTAAAGCGCTTGCTTTAACGTCTGACAGCCTGGGTTCAATTCCCCAGGACCCATGTAGGGCTGGGTGCAGAAGTGGCGCAGGCATCTGAAGTTCATTTGCAGTGGCAAGAGGCTCTGTTGTGCCCATCCTCTCCCTCTCTCTCTCTCCCTTTCTCTGCTGTCAGATGAAAATAATTTTTAAGAGTTTATAGCTGGGTATGGTAGTACACACCTTTAATTCCAGCACTCAGGAGGCTGAGGTAGGAGGATCGCTGTGAGTTCAAGCCAACCTGAGACTACATGGTGAATTCCAGGTCAGCCTAGTCTAGAGTCGAGACCCTACCTTAAAAAACCAAAAGGAAAAAAAACAGTTAATAAGGAGCGGGGGGGGGGGGGGGGGGGGGGGGATGGGCAGTATGACTTAAGGCATCAACAACAAGAGTAATTTCCTTAGACCTTCCAGAATTTGCCTAGTCAAACCAGTGTAGACTCTGTTGTATGTTCAAAATTCTTATATTTGGCTATAACAATTTCCTGTCTTTCTCATAAGCCCAGTGGCACATGACTGTAACCCTGGGAAAGTGAGGCAGGAGGATTGAGAATTGGAGTCTAGTCTGAGCTACACAGGGAGTGATAGGCCAGCCTTGTATGCTTATTGAGACCCTGTCATAAAATCAGAACAGAAACCTGGGGCTGGGACGCAACCAAGTGTAGAGCACTTGCCTAGCATGTGCACACCTGGGTTTGATCTCTAGCACCGCAGAAAATAAACAGCAAAATCACATGCGTGTGTGTACACACACACACACACACACACACACAGTGCTCTGCAATGAGCAGATCTGGATCTCTAGCACCGCAGGAAATAAACAGCAAAATCACATGCGTGTGTGTACACACACACACACACACACACTCACACACACACAAAGTGCTCTGCAATGAGCAGATCTGTCCCGCAGCGTCACCTCGAGTGTGCCTGGGCTCTGCTCTCCTGCTGCCACCTGGTGGCCTGCTGTGGCTCAGCCACCGCGCTCCAGCTGGGAGCTCCTTAGACTCTTTTCCAGGCTGCTCTCCTCGTTCAGGGGAGGAAGCCCATAGATGTTCCCAGCACCCTTTGTCTTCCAGAGCTGTCAGAATGCCCCGGGCCACCTCTGCTCTATTGATGTCTGTTCTTCCCCAGAGGAAGGGATGGTCCTCCCTGCAAAGGGGCAGTTTTTCCTGAGGACCCTGGGGAGTCACAGCGTGGGGAAGCATGAGCCTTCACTTTTGACCGGAAGCCAAATCAGGCTGAAGGGAGACGACAAACAAGCGCACAACGCTCTGCCTTCCTTTGTCCTTTCTGGTTTTTTTTTTTTTTTGTTTTTGTTTTTTTGAGCTAGGGTCTCACTCTAGCCTCTGCCTCCCAAGTGCTGGGACTAAAGGTGTACGCCACCACGCCCGGCTCTCCTGTGTCCTTTCTAAGTGACCTTGCAAGTAAGTCTCCCTAGAAGATGAGCGTGGTCTGGGGAGGTTGCCCTCACAGGAGCCCCATCTTCGGCCTGTCCTATCATGTTGCTCCTCTCAACTTTAAAAAGATGTCTCCATTTTAGACAACAAAAAATATTCTCAGGAAAAAAAAGTGAGCTGGTGTGGTGGTGCACACCTTTAATCCCAGTCCTGGGGAGGCAGAGGTAGGAGGATCACCATAAGTTCGAGGCCAGCCTGACACTACATAGTGAATTCCAGGTCAGCCTGGGCTAGAGTGAGACTCTACTTGGAAAAAACTTTTAAAAATTTCTTGGGCTTTCCCCCCCCCCTTTGATAAACCGCTATAGGTTACTAATCTGTGCAGGGCCGAATGTGGGAATCGCCGCTGCTGCTCTCCCGGGCAGGGAGGCCTCTCTGCCTCCCGAGAGAACTGTGCTTGTAAAGAAATAAAAACAGTATCTAACTGGTTTAGGAGAGAAAGAACGCGAAGGAGAAAGTGGCTGGCATGCATGCCACATCCTAGAAGGATCACACTTACGGTTATAATGCATTTTGTGGTTACGTATGGTTCTAGTCTCGCAGAATAATTGTCACGTGACTCAGACTAATATTTTACTGTCTGTTACTGCTTGGTTGTTAAATGTCACTAAATCTGAATAACGCCCTTTCTCTCTTTCTCCCTCTCTCTCTCTCTTTGCTCTTTTCAGTAGAGCATGCTCCATTTTGAACGTGAATTTTCGGTAAAGTAAGCTATGCTGATTTCTCTCACTTTAAAGGTGCTCTGCTTCTCTGTGTGAAACTGGGCCACTGCATCTGTGTCAGGGAGGTGATGAGCACATGGGGAGGCAGATATGAGACTATTTAACTCCATTTAGATGAAACACAGCCTCTTTAAAAGACATCTGAGTGCCTTCATCTGTGTTCATTTCATTCCATCTTGACCATCAGAAATCCTCGTCCCCATGCTGACTTGAGTTTGGAAATACAGCCCTGAAACCTGCAAATCCACAGCATGGTGTCCTAATGTTTTAATTTTTGTTGTTTGTTTGTTTTTGATATTTTGGAGATAGGGTCTTACTATAGCCCAGACTGACCTGGAACTCACTCTGTAATCTTAGCCTGGTCTCCAACTCATAGTGATCCCTCTACCTCTGCCTCCCTAGTGCTGGGATTCAAGGCGTGCACCACCACTCCCGGCCCACTTTATATGTATTTTATTTCGGAAACCATGGCTGCAAAAGTCATGTGCTAAAACAATGTTTGTGCCTGGTTACTCAGATGAGGAGGAAATGGCTGTAGGCAGTGGAGTTCTTGGTCCCACGGAGACAGCTTTACTGGCTTTGATAAGGAATGATGCAGGGAAATTGTTTTTTTACAGAGCATTCTTGGTGATTCTGGAACATGCATCAGCTCCTCTCTGCCTGAGGCCGTAGTGAAGGGGATCCCCAAGAGCTGAGGGCCGCCGTGTGTCCAGGGGACACAAGGGTAGTAGGAGAGTCTGGTGTTGGCCTAGTGGCCACTTAGTCTCCCCACCCAGACTTAGAGAAATGTGAAAATTTCCCACTACCGAAGCTGGCCCAAGATGAGGTGACTCCTTGATGCGCTTTCTTTGACCCAGACTATTACTGACGTGCCTGGCCCGGCATCTCCCATAGACAGCCCGCGTTTCTGCCCTTGTGAGGTGGGATGTCCTCTCAGGGCCTTCACTCGTTTTCCAGGTTTCCACTGGGTCTAGTGGTGGGGGGAGGGGAGGGGGCTTCTAGGGAACTTGGAGGAGCTAGCTATTCTTAGGGTTTTTGTCTAAGAGAATATGAGTCGGGCGAGGTCAGTGCTGCAGTGGTTGTGATTGTACATAGGCAGCTTTGGAGCCTGCCCTGTCCTGGGTATGACCTCACATAACCACCAGGTCAGTCTGGAATGTGTCTCCTCTTATCTGTGGCCTGGGCATAAGGCTCCTGCAGGTCTGTACAGAAGGGGCTCTTGTAGTTTAGTAGGAGGCAGCATAGGCAGCAGGCAGTTTTCCCTGGGTTTGGTAGAGCCCACACAGCTAGCTCTGCCCTCCCCTACATTGTCACCATTGTTTTCTGTGCCACATCCAGTGGCCCTTGAAGAAGCTTGGGGAACATTAAAGCGGCACGAAGGAAAGGCCAAATAATAATAATAATAATGATAATAAATTTAAAAAAAAAAAAGAAGGAAAGGCCGAGCCAAGACCATGGCTGGAGCCTGTCCCGGACACTGAGCTCCCAGTGTTTCTGCCTGTCCAGTTTTGCCCTCTGGTCCCCACACTGCCCCTTACCATCCACAGAATCCTCTGGAAGTTGGCTTCTGTTGCACACATCAGGATCTGTCATACAGGCTGGGGAGATGGCTCAGCAGCTAAAGGCACTTGCTTATAAAGCCTGTCAGCCCAGGTTCAATTCCCCAGCACCCATGTAAAGCAAGGTGGCACATGCATCTGCTATACATGTGCAGTGGCAAGAGACCCACAAAATTAAAATAAAATAAAAGAGAGAGAGAGACCTTGCATAGTTCCTAACAGTCTCATTGTGGAAAAATGGTCCTCTATCACTGAGTTTGAGGCCAGCCTGGGCTAGAGTGAGACCCTACCTAAAAAAACTGAAAGGAAAAAAGGGGGCCCTCATGAACATCAGGCCTTTTGGGGTGAGTTGGTCCAGGTGCCTGAACAGACACCAGGGTGCTTGCTCTTCCCCATGTGTGGGACATTCTGCTTGCAGTCATCAGCCTCCATTTGCTACACGGGACAGATCAGCACACAGCCCTTTGGACGGTGTGTTTACAGCACATGCTTCTCAGAGATCTGCCCAGTGTGGCAACGGTCCGGCAGGGCATGTGCACTTTTAACTTGAAGTGCTTGGTTGTAAGGCCAAAGCCTTACTCCATGGGGGCCAGCCAAGCACTCTGTTCGGGGCCAAGGTAGCCACCTGTTGCGCTGAGTCCAACTCCTGAGGCCTGTCTCTAACCTCCCAGAACCCTGGGCCGGAGGGCAGCCATGATAATTAGCCCCAGGAGCCACTGCAGCCCGGCTGGCCTGGGGCTGCTCCGCCTGCATGACTCTTCCTCCAGGGCCCAGATGCCAACAGAGAGGCGGAAATCCTGCAGCTCCGGGTGCACATTGGCCCTGAATGCCATTCTACTTTCTGCTGCCATTTTCTAGCCTGAGGAGGGCATGGCAAGGGGGCATTGGTACCCAGTCACCCATTGAGCAGTGCCTGGCAGGGGCATTGGTACCCACTCAACCAGTGGGGGAGCCTGGCAGAGGCATCGGTATCTGGTGTCCAGGTGAGCAGTTTCCTCCTCTGGGTACCTGGTACTGTTGTCAAGAGACTCATTTCCGGAGCTTCAACTGAAGCCACCTTTCCCGACATTTCACGGGTCACCAACCACATCCTTATGTCACAGCCTCATTCCACCTGCTTTCACACAGCAACACTCATTGAGGTTCAAAGCCCTCTTTTCCCCTTTAAACCCCTGTGACGTAAGGCCAGGAATCTCTTCCCATAATTCACTGCAGCATAAAGCCTGCTTGTTGCCGACACCAGGCAGGTTGTTTCTCACGTGTCTGCTTGTAGCCTTGCTCTGTGTTGCCATATTCACTGTGAGAGTGTGAAGATCACGGAGCCTGAGTGTATGCATGCATAGACTTTCATCTCCGCTGCCTCAGCTCAGGGCAAAAGAAGTGGAGGGAGTTAAGTGCTGTTCTGGGAGTGCAAGCCTGTCACACTCGAAAGTGACCTGAGCCATTCATCCATACTGACTGAGCGGTGCTAGTGTCTGCCTGCTGTCACTGAGGCTCCTGCCTGTCTCTTGCCGTGGCCCAAGGAGAGGTGGTGGCTAGGGACAGGGATAGGCAGACAGGTAGGGTCTTCACAGGAGATGGGCGGTAACCGGGGCTCAGTGTTGTTCTGTACGGCAGGACTGTTTCTGAACGCAGCACTTTATTTTGTCCTGTGAGAACAGTTCACCCATTGAGAGATACTAAAGCCACATTGCAGTGTCCTTGTGCCTGAAAGCTGAGGGAGGTTTTAAGGCTCCCCAGGCTAGAGCAGAGGTGCACGTTCAGGGTGGCTTCACTCCGAGACTCCCTGAGAACACTGTGCCAGGAAGACCCCGGTTTCAAAAGGCCTGCTGACAGCTACCGTTTTGTAGTTCTTTAGTGCGACCTATCAGCACGTTGTTGTAGACAGGGACACACAGCCAGCCAGGGCTGCCTTCTCACTTTGTAGTCAATCCCATCCTTCCACGACTGGGGGTCTCTCCTCCTGAGGAGCGGTGTGCATACCGATTTCTGCCTCACATGGCAAGTCGGCTGGTAGTGCTGCCCCCAAACTGAGCAACCTAGCTGATGGAAAATGGAAGAGACTGTCACTAGGAATGGTTTTATGCCATCTAAGATTTGTTTCAACAATGTCTTCTCATGAGATTGTCACTTGAGAAGTCCCCTTCAGTGCGTCTAGCTGGTTTTGGTCAGTATTTAAGCATCAGCGCACTGGCTGTCTCGGTCGCTCTGGGAAGTGTCCTTGCAGTCCGCTGTGCCCAGGCCTGGGTCGCTGACTCTTTCCCATTTCTTCTCCAGGGCTCCCTTCTGCATTACCTCCGCCTCCTGCACCCGCGCCTCCGCCTCCTCCGCCCCCACCTTCGCCCGCACCTCCAGCCCCGGCGGCTCCCTTGCCAGCCTCGGGCACAGAGATGCCCGCCCCGCTCCTGCCCCAGGCTGTGAATGGTGTGAGCCGAGGGGCCTTGCTCAGCTCCATCCAGAATTTCCAAAAGGGAACTTTGAGAAAAACCAAAACCTGTGATCACAGTGCTCCTAAGATCGGCTGATGGATGCATCCTGTTTACACTGGGAGGGAGTTCTCTTTCTGACCCACTTCCCACCCCCCAAAATCCCATCTTCCTGGAGGAATCCTTGCAGAGCCCCAAAGTCCCCAGCCTCTTCCTGGGCGAGTCCTGGCAGAGCAGGTGAGGGCAGCGCATGCTGTCTTGTCGACACTCCCCCAAGAGGCTTGCCAAGAAGGAAATGCCCTCCAAGGAGAGTCAGGCTGGGCGAGTTTTGCTGCCTTAAATCTTCAGCTCCTTTGTGACTACAGAAAAGGAATCTTGGTCACCTCCTGATGGCATCTTGGGGGCAGCATATTGCAACCTGTATTTTCTCAGAATTAAAGGCAATGGACAGAAAAACACAAGCAGTGTCAATATCCTGTCACCGCAGCGAGTGGCCTTTGTGTCAGTCCCCCCCTCCCTGCCGGACACGTCCATCTCGTCACTCACTTCTGAACCGTTTCCTGCTTATTTCTGACGTGATTCCATTAGTGCTGCCCTCATTCCACCTCAGACACGGGTACCGTAAACCGAGGCGTAGTGAGCTGCCGTCAGAGCAGAGCAGGTTTTTACTTTCCTGTTATGGACAACAGAAGAGTCCCTCAGTCTCAAGTTCCAGTTCCAGTGGAAATCCCACTGTGGCTCCAGGCTATGAGAGCAACCACTCTGGACCTGTAGTTCTTTTTACTTAGAACAAAGTTCACATCCAAAAAAGCTCTTGCAAGATACAAGATCTTTAGTCCTCAGCTGTTAAATCAAGTTTGGGGTTTAGGGGTCATTACAGGTAAATTGGGCATCTGTAGAAATCAATTCTGATTTTTGATTTACCCAAGTACATCTTTTTAATGTTACTCAGTTATTAAAAATCTTTCCCTATGATTTGCTTAAACCTTTAAATAAATTGCACTTTAAAGGATTATAAATAATCTATTTTAAAATTCAAGTACACACCAGTGTTGGTTACTATGCAGAAAGAATGTCATGTATACTTTCATGTAATCTGTGATAAATGTTCAGCTGTATTTTTATTAAAATAAACCATGTCAAGAAAATGTCTGTGGCTTTGACAGCTATTTCAAATGAGGACATCTTCACACACATATATAGTATGTGCGTGGGCATGCGCATGTCACGCACGTGGAGGGCAGAGGGCGATTCGCCAGGGTCTCACCTTTCGCTGGTTTCGGAGCAGGGGCTTGCTGACAGCAGCTCTGGGCTGAGGGAGACGACGTCTCAAGCAGTATGTGATGAGCAGTAAGAGGACACCGCACGCTCTCTAGCACTCTGCATGCACGCACATGGGGTGAGTGCACCTCTGCACACACATGCGTGTGCCAAAGAACAAACACACATCTGTGGACAATCCCAGCCTAATACTAGTTCTAAGGAAGGGGTGAGACTGGAGTCCTCCCAACTCAGCGTTGCTGTTTTAGATGGTCTCCGGACAAACAAAGGGGTCTGGGAATGCGGGTCAGCACTGGAGTGCTTGGCTAACATGCTTGGCCCTGATCCTTTAGCCCTTCTAGGAAAAAATCCACAATTTTTAAATACAGTACTGTTACTTTTTGGCATTAATTTCTCAATATAATTTCAAGATATCCAAACTTATTTCATAAATATAATATGTGAGGCTGGAGAGATGGCTCAGCAGTTAAAGTCATTGCTTGCAAAGCCTGATGGCTCAGGTTCGATTCCCCAGTACCCACATAAAGACAGATGCACAAAGTGGCACGTGCATCTGGAGTTTGTTTGCAGTGGCAGGAGGCCCTGGTGCGCCCATTTTCTCTCTCTCTCTGCTTACAAGTAAATAGTTTTTAAAATTAAAAAAGAAGCACTACTCATCATTAGGAATTTTTATTCCTTAGCAAAACAATCTAACAGCAAATGTAAATTATATGCATTTTTACATCAGGATTCTGCCACATTTGTATCTTGTCCCTCTAATGAGAGTACATCCTTATGGTAATCTTATTCAAAGAATAGGGTAACTGTAACAGACAAAAGCATGGAGTCTGGGGCAGGGAGTGGCGTTTCCCACTCCAACATTTAAACTTCCCACCAGGACGAACACCAGTTGTTATCACAGAGCTCACTTTACTTTATGAATTGTAAGGCCTTGCAGTGCAATTCAGGTGAAGTCCCAGCAAGTATTTTAAATAAATTACAATGACTTGATAATATTCAAATTGGAATTAGATATTTAATGTCTTCTTTATTGCAAAGATGATGTCCTTGACCTGAGGGACTGAGTTGTCTTCTAGGACCTTTGCATAAGGCATGGGGACGTCTGCACCAGTGACACGAACAGCGGGAGCATCCAGGAAGTTGAATGCAGGGCCTGAGACAGACAGAAACAGAAGGCTCAACCAAGAGGCAGAGAAAACAAGGCAACAAAACCCTACCTATAGAGACTTGCTTCTGGTTTTTACTTTAGAAAACATCTACCCGATGGCGGAAAGAATGTAAGAGCCAAAGGAAGGGTAGGACTCCTTACAACATGCTCCCTCCAGACATAAAACGGCCTGGATATCCATGACCTCACAGTGCCTGACACTACCTACACAAGACCACCGTAAGAGGAGGAAAAGATCATGACATCAAAATAAAAGAGAGACTGTGATGGGGAGGGGATATGATGGAGAATGGAATTTCAAAGAGGAAAGTGGGGGGAGGGAGGGTGTTACCATGGGATATTCTTTATAATCATGGAAGATGTTAATAAAAATTGGGAAAAGAAAAAAAAAAGAAAACATCTACCCGAGGAACAAAAATTTCCTGGCTGATAAGCTGAAAAGGCACTTGGCCACCCCTAGCTGTGGATCTTCCCAGCAGGGATTTCAAGGTCACAAGTGAAGCAATTTCTTTAAAATACCTTCCATTATCCTGGCACAAATTTCAGCTCCTACTCCGAACTGGGGCCAGCCTCCTTCCACAGTTACAAGATGGTTTGTCTTCATGACACTGTTTTCTATGGCTTCAATGTCCATTGGTCTGATGGTACGCATATTTATCACCTAAACAGATAATACTGTGAACAGTTTTTATAGAACCTGAGAGGTAAATATAGCCTTGGCTTCAAAATACCACCTAGATTCTGTTTGTTTCTTGTCAGTCTTTTGGAAAAGTGAATTTGTCTGCTAAAAAGTACGTGAATGGGGACTGGAAATGTCTCAGATTAAAGACACTTGTTTGCAAAGCCCAAAAGTCCAGATTCAATCCCCTGTTCCCACATAAAGCCAGGGCCACAAAGTGGCACATGCATTTGGAGTTTATTTGCAGTGCCATCTCTCTCTCCTTGCAAATTAAAAAAAAAAAAATTGCCAGGCATGGTGGCACAACACCTTTAACCCCAGCATTTGGGAGGCAGAGGTAGGAGGATCACTGTGAACTCGAGGCCAGCCTGAAACTACATAGTGAATTCCAGATCAGCCTGGGCCAGAGGGAGACCCTACCTTGAAAAAACAAAAAAGTAAAAGGAGAAATTATAATTAAAACTCTTCTATTAAAAGCAGCTCTGAGGACTGGGGAGATGGCTTAGCATTTAAGACACTTGCCTGCAAAACCAAAGGACCCAGGTTTGATTTCCCAGGACCCACGTAAGCCAGATGCACAAGGTGATACATGCATCTGGAGTTCATTTGTAGTGGCTGGAGGCCCTGGCACACCCATTCTCTCTCTCTGCCCCCCCCCCCAAAATAAAAATATTTTTAAAAAACAGTAGCTTTGAGCCAGATGTGGCAGTATATGCCTTTAATCCCAGCACTTGGGAGGGAGAGGTAGGAGGATCTCTGAGTTTGAGGGCAGCCTGAGACTACATAGTGAATTCCAGGTCAGCCTGGGCTAGAGAACAAGACCCTATCTCCTGGGGGAAAAAAAAAAAAAAGCAGCTTTGCTCCTTCCAGGACTCATCCTCCTCCCCCCTTTGCACAGGCTCTCTGCAGAATCAGCCTATAGCTGAGTGCTAGCATACACGCACCAGGTCCTGCAGTAGTCACTATGACAGGGTAATGCTTGTGTCACCCTCATTTTACAGATGGCCAAGGTACACAACTTTGCTACACGGAAGACTAGAATCACTGTCCAGCTCCACTGCTGATCTTCACGTGAGAGAGCAGGTGTTCTTCCCAAGGGGCATAAAGCACAGGGCAGGGCTGGAGAGATGGCTTAGCAGTTAAGCGCTTGCCTGTGAAGCCTAGGGATCCCAGCTCGAGGCTCGATTCCCCAGGACCCACGTTAGCCAGATGCACAAGGGGGTGCACGCATCTGGAGTTCATTTGCAGTGGGTGGAAGCCCTGGTGCGCCCATTTTCTCTCTGTCTGCCCCTCTCTCTGTCGCTCTCAAATAAATGAATAAAAAAAATAAAACAAACAAAAAAGCACAGGGCAAGTGGCAGGCATGCCACCCTTTCAGCAGAACTCCAACCCTGACTCTGCCAAGACCCGAAGCTCCTATTTCTGGGTCTACAGAGAATATAGACAGGTTGGTTCTGCCGCCCAGGCTGTTCTGGAAACGGAATGTGCTCCTCATCTCAAGTTTGAAAGAAGCCATCCTAATTCTCTTTTGTTAGTTTGTTTGAAGCAGGGTCTCCTGCTAGCCCAGGCTGACCTGGAAGTCACTCTGCAGCCCAGGTTAGCCTCAAACTCACAGCGATCATCCTACCTCAGCCTCCTGAGTATGAAGATTACAAGCCTGTGCCACCACACCAGCCTGATTCTTTAAGAAAAAAGAGGGCCTGGAGAGATGGTTCGGTGGCTAAAGGTGCTTGCTTGCATAAGCCTGCTGGATCAGGTTCAATTCCCCAGTACCCATTTAAACCCAGATTCACAAAGGGGCACATACATCTGGAATTTGTTTGCAGAGGCAGGAGGCCCTGATACATCCACTCTCATGCTCTCAGTAATAAGTAAATAAAAAGGGGGGATGTCTACTCACCTCACATTCAATGCCCTCTTTAGACAGAACAGTTGCAGCTTCTAAGCAATGGCCCACTGGTCTCGAATGGGAAACTACGGTTATGTGTGTCCCTGAGACAAAATGGTCACAGGTTAGAGGTCAGGGTGGAACTAAAGACATAACCAGTTCTCCAGTGAGTGAGGAATGTGGCCATTTTTCGAGAAATGAAATACAAATCTACCAGAGATTTAGAAAAGTGTAGCTGTACGTTTTTAACTTGAGCCCATTCTTTGAACTAAATGGCAGTATTTCTAGATTGAACAGGACCTGCCCAAGTGGAGGGACCACAGCAGAGAATGAATGACTATACACGAAAGCTGTCTTACCTTGCCTTTCTACTTTAGCTTTTCCAATAGGAACCAGAAAATCTTTTGACTGTGCTTCTGCAGAAAGTTCAAATGCAACTCCGTACATCAACTCATTCTCCAGCATTATCACTGCAAGACATTGTATCCACACACAGTATGACCAAGAGATGACCAGGAGAGATACAACAGGATCACTTATCTGGTGAAAAGGTTACTGTACATATTACGAAGTCTTGCCTGTCAGGTCCAGGAACTTAAGCATGGCTTTATATGATGACATGTACCACCACGCTTAACTAGTTAACTAGCACTTTATATCATATGCCTAAGCAAAATGAAAAGTCTTCAATGGCTCCTTCAATGCAAAAGTTCCTATCAGAATTTTTTGGTTTCACTTTTGCTTATTTTCAGACAGAGTCTCACTCTAGTCCAGGCTGACCACGAACTCACAGAGAGTTTCCTACCTCAGCCTCCTGAGTGCTGGGATTAGAGGCATGAGCCACCACAACTAGCTTCATTTTAGGTTTTATTTTTTCAATTTTTCTTAATTTATTTGCAAGCAGAAAGAGATAGGAAACAGAGAAGATGGGGGTACCAGGGCCTCCAGCCACTGCAAACAGACTTCAGACACATGCACCACTTTGTGCATTTGGCTTTACGTGGGTACTGGGGAATCGAACCCAGGGTCATTAGGCTTTGCAGGTAAGCACCATAACCACTGGGCCATCTTTCCAGCCCCTTCATTTCAGTTCTTTAATGCTCAAAGACACCTGGGGATCACTCTACTGACCTGGGTTGTTATCGCGAATAGCTGACTTAATAAGTCCTTTTGCATCCTCTGAATTCCATGGGCTGACCACTTTCAAGCCTGGGCAGTGCCCATACCACGCAGCAAAACACTGGGAGTGTTGGGCAGCTACACCTGCTGAGGCGCCATTGGGGCCCCTGAATACGATGGGCACAGGCTGGGAGCCGGCAGACATGTAGTAAGTCTTGGCAGCCGAGTTTATAACTTGGTCAATGGCTTGCATGGAGAAGTTGAAGGTCATAAATTCACAAATGGGCCGCAACCCAGCCTGCCAAATAAAAACGTCAATGTTCAAAGAAATGAGGCACGGCCATGAAGAGAGGCAAATAACCACTCCGTTCCTCCAATATTCAAACCACATTTTGTTTTTTTTTCTGAGGTAGGGTCTCACTCTATCCCAGGCTGACCTGGAATTCACTATGTAGTCTCAGGGTGGCCTCGAACTCATGGCGATCCTCCTATCTCTGCCTCCCAAGTGCTGGGATAAAAGGTGTGTGCCACCACGCCAGGCTTCAAACCATGTTCTTAAAAAAAAAAAAGACTGTCTCGGGCTGGAGAGATGGCTTAGTGGTTAAGATGTTTGCCTGTGAAGCCAAAGGACCTAGGTTCGATTCCCCAGGACACATGTAAGCCAGATGCACAAGATGGCACATGCATCTGGAGTTCGTTTGCAGTGGCTAGAGGCCCTGGCATGCCAATTCTCTCTCTGTCTGTCTCTCTTTTCTCTCTGCTTGCAAATAAATAAACAAACAAAACTTTAAAAAAAAACAAGACTGTCTTAACTCTTTCTGGATGAACCTCATACATACCATAGCCGCACCTACAGCAATCCCAGCAAAGCCCATCTGTAAAGTCAAGCACAAGCGTAAGTGAAAACCCACCCTTAGGAACACACTTAGCAGATAAGCCCCTCAAAGCTTGTCTGGAAGGCCTACCTCTGATATGGGGGTATCTATGATCCTTTTGTCTCCGTATTTCTTCCAGAGGCCTCGACTAACCTACAATTAAGATTTAACCCCATTACTTTTAAGTATGTATTAACTAGGGCATATGGCCAGCTCACGTTTGTATAATTTTACCTGTTTTGATTACCTTGTATGCACCGTCATACTGGGCAACTTCTTCCCCAAGCAGAAACACCTTCTCGTCCCTTTCCAGTTCCTCATCCATACCCTGGTTAATAGCATCACGCACCGTCACCTGTCACAGGTATGTGAAAACAGTAAGTAAGCTGCAGGATGTTAGCAAAATTCTTTTTTTTCTCTTTTTTGAGGTGGGGTCTTGCTCTAGCCCAGGCTGACCCGGAATTAGTCTCAGGTTAGCCCTGAACTCACAGCAATCCTCCCACCTCAGCCTCCCGGTGGCTGGGGCTGGGGTTAAAGGCACGTGCCACCACGCCTGGCCAGGTTCTCTTTCTTTATATTTACTTGGGCTGTCCACGGCAGGAAATATAAAAACCAGCACTAAAAGAGGCAGCTCCTTTGGGAGATCTGAGAATATTTATTTTCTACAGGGTCTGTTGGATTATAGATAGAACTTAAGAGAAAGAAGACAGCTCACACCCAAAGGGGACATGAGCTGAGTGTCCAGAAACGGGAAGCCCAGAACTTAAGAGAAAGAAGGAATGCCGAGTTCTTGCCCAAGGAGGCACGTGGGGGTTTGAGAAGCCCAGAACTTAGGGAAACATGAGGCAGTCCGAAGAGAAGGCAGGAGCGGGGTAAGTCCTCTAAGAATTTTTATTTACTTATTTGGGGGAGGGAGGAGGGAGAGAATGGCCACACCAGGGCCTCCTGCCGCTACAAACTCCAGATACATGCACCCCTTTGTGCATCTGGCTTTATGTGGGTACTGGGGAATCAAACTTGGGTCCTTAAGCTTTGCAGGCAAGCGCCTTAACTGCTGAGCCTTCCTCTAAGAATTTTAAAAATAGTATTTCCATCTCATGCCATCTTTAACTGGATGTGTCATGAGGAGCTTACTGACACTTTGCTTGATGTGCACTCAAGCTTTAGAAAATGTTTGCTGGTCACACAAGCTCACAGGCAGTTTCCCAAGCAGAAAGTATACTAGGTTGTATTATCACCACACTTGGAATTCTAGGAGCAAGGAAACCTAGGCTAGGTACTGAGCACTGTCTGGTATCAGGCAATGTCAAACACTTTACATTCACACTGCCATGTTACTTTAATACCCATAGTGGTAAAAATCCTCTAGTAAAAAACAGGGAGGGGCCGGAGAGACAGCTCAGTGATTAAAGCGCTTGCCTGCAAAGCCTAAAGACCCAGGTTTGATTCTCCAGTACCCATGTAAGCCAGATGCACAAGGTGGCCCTGCATTTGGAGTTTGTTTGCAGGGACTGGAGGCCCTGCTATGCCCATTCTCTCTACCTGCCTCACTTTGTCTCTCTCTCTCTCTCTCAAATAATTTTTTAAAAAGATGGGGAGGTGGCTGGAGAGATGGCTTAGCGGTTAAGTGCTTGCCTGTGAAGCCTAAGGACCCCGGTTTGAGGCTCGATTCCCCAGGACCCACGTTAGCCAGATGCACAAGGGGGCACACGCGTCTGGAGTTCGTTTGCAGTGGCTGGAAGCCCTGGCACGCCCATTCTCTCTCCCTCTCCCTCTTTCTCTCTCTGTCACTCTCAAATAAAATAAACAAAAAAATAATAATAAATAAAAAGATGGGGAGGAGGGAGAGGAATCCAAAAATTCCACCTGTAGGTATATATACCAAAAAAATTGAAAGGTGGAACATATACACACACACAGATCACAGCAGCGTTACAGATCCAAAAGGTAGAAACAAGGACAAATATCCATTCTTGGGTGGATGGATAAACAAAATGCACTGTTATACCTACAAAGGGGTCTTATTTGGCCTTCCAAAGGAAACAAACTCTGGTGTGCAGGCTTGAGAGATGGCTTAGTGGTTAAGGCACTTGCCTTAGAAGCCTAAGGGCCCAGGTTCGATTCCCCAGGGTCCACGTAAGCCAGCTGCACAGGGAAACGCATGGGTCTGGAGTTGGTTTGCAGTTGCTGGAGGCCCTGGCGCGCCCATTCTCTCTCTAGCTACCTCTTTCTCTCTCAAATAAGTTAATTAAAACAATTCTGGTGTGTCTGTGTTACGACCTGGATAAGCCTTGAAGACACTGGTAAAATGAATTGAGGCAGACAAGGACCAATGATTGCAGGTACACGTAGGAGGACAGCTCAGGAGATAACGGGGGACCCAGGGCCGGGGAGGGGCGGTAAGGGCAGTTTCTGTTTGAGATGACGGAGGAAAAAAGTTCTGGAGATGAGAGAGGTGATGGTTGGCATAGATGGCGGATGTTTCGAGTTATCGTTCGCTCCAAGCTTTAGAGGAAAAATAGAGTCCAGGCAAGCCTCTGACGGCCCCTGGGGTTCCGCGGGCCGGGCGGGCTGAGCGTGCGCGGTGACGGCGCGCTGCGGACGCCGCCCGGCCTGGCCTCCCGGGGCGGGGGGGGGGGGTCCGTCCAGGTCCCGCCGGTACCTGCAGCGCCGCCGGCGCGGAGCGGTGGAAGCGCCTCCTCAGCAGCCCGGACACCTGTCGGGGAAGAAGGGGGTTCAGACATGGCGCGGGCCGCCCGGGAGAGCCGCGGGCCGGGGCAGCCGCCGTCTACCTGCCGCAGGGGTCTCCGCACCAGCCCGGACACCGCCGCCATCTTGACCGTGTCCTCTAGCCGCCGCGCGCGCGGATGGCCACGCTGAGACGCCGTAGTCGCGGTGGGCGGGGACACGCCCCTCTCGCTGGATCAGCCAATGGCGAGACGCGGTGCCAGCGTGCCCCGCCTATCGGCCCACAGCGGGGTGGGTGGGCGGGGCCCGGATGTTCTCAGCCCGACCGCTCAGCTGAGGCTTTTTTTTTTTTTTTTTTCTAACAGCTGACATGCCACATGCACGCCGCGCCCACGCCTCCGACTGCGGCCGCTTCACGTGCTGGGAGCGAGACCCGAGCCTGCAGCTGCCTGAAGTTAGGACTCCGGTCTGCGGGCACCGGGGGATTTGCACACCCCCTTGCACACTCCTGCTTGCAGAGACCTGAGTTAGGACAACCTGTCTGCGGGCACGGGGGGGGGGGCTTTGCACACTCATGATTGAAGGGACCTGAAGAAATAGACCACCCCTCTGTTGACACTGGGAGGGTTTGCACATCCTCTGGCACACATTAGTGGCAGGGAACCAACGACTCTGAGCACTGTCTGTTCCTTGGAGTGCAAACAAGGAGCTTGTGTCGACACACCTTAAGTACCTGCTGTGTGTGTGCCAAGCCTTGTGATTGAAACGGGAATTTTGGAGTTCCTTGTCAGTGCACCAATATATGTTAGTGAACCAATAATTTGGGGATGTACAGGGATTCTTGTTTTAAGAATTCAAAGAACTGAAATCCAAAGACCAGAAAGTGAGGTTGTATAGGTTTTATTAAATTATAGATGAAACTTAAAAGAAGGAATACAGAGCTCATGCCCAAGAGGCATGTTTGGGATTACCAGATAATGCGGAAACCCAGGAAAAGGAAGAAAGGAAGAATACAGAGAGCCCTTCGTAAATCCAAGAATTTAAGGAAGGAGGAGAGAGTACAGAGAGTTCCCTCCCGCCCATCAGAAGGCAGAAGTAGGGTAGAACCCACCAGGAGACCCAAATCGGGTCGATTGTAGGTTCTCAGTGGGGGCTGAGCTAACTGTCCACAAAGCCAGGTTCAGGTTTAATCCTTCCAGGAATCTCAATTCTAGGAAAGGGGAATTCCTTCCTAGGGAAGGAGTTTGGGGGAAAAACAGATCCAGGGAACTCCTTTAGGCCCTTTTCTGACCTCTGGCAAAATGGAGACTGCCAGCTCAAGGAATTTCCCGCTTCTACTTTGCGGGTGGGGTAGCTGTCACCCTTAACTACCTCATGATGTGTACTTGTTAATTTCTCAAGGTACCCCACATATGGTAATACATGTTATTCTCTCCATTGCATATCTGGGTACACTCACCAGAGATCTGGCCAGTGAGCCTGGGTTTGTATTGATTGCCTAAGGCGAAAGGAGCTCTTTTCCCAGTGCTCCTAACGATACAGAAAGTTGGGGTGTGTCTGAGGGTGACAGAGCCTTTCTCAACTCTTGACTGGGTGGTAATTTGGGAGTTAGGGTACCGACATTTATGGCTACACAAAACTTCCACTGAGTCAGTGGCCTCCAGGTTCTTGTCTTAGGAATTGAACAAATGAAATCCACAGACCATACAGGGCGAAGTGTTTGTTGTTTTGAGGTAGGGTCTCACTTTAGCCCAGGCTGACCAGGGACTCACTCAATAGGAACTCACAGGGTCTCTCCTACCTCTGCCTCCCAAGTGCTGGGATTAAAGGTATGTGCCATCATGCTTGGCTGAATTTCTTTCCTTTCCTTTCCTTTCCTTTCCTTTCCTTTCCTTTCCTTTCCTTTCCTTTCCTTTCCTTTCCTTTCCTTTCCTTTCCTTTCCTTTCCTTTCCTTTCCTCACCTCCCCTCCACTCCCCTCCCCTCCTCTCCCCTTCCCTTCCTTTCCTCTTTCTTTCTCTCTTTCTTCTTTTCTTTAAATATGTTGGGGCTGGAGAGATAGCTTAGCAGTTAAGGCACTTGCCTGCGAAGCCTAAGAACCCATGTTTGACTCCCCAGATCCCACATGAGCCAGATGCACAAGGTGATACATGTGTAAGGTCACACATGCACACAAGGTGGCACATGCTTCTGGAGTTTGATTGCAGTGCCTGGAGACCCTGATGTGCCAATTCTGTCTCTCATTCTTGCTCTTACTCTCATAAAAGGGGGCTCAGTCTGTTGGGCTTGTCTCACACAAAAAAATATTTTGTTTATTTATTTGCAAATACAGAGAAGAGAGACAGAGAGAATGGGCATGCCAGGGCCTCCAGTTGCTGCAAATGAATTCAAGATGCATGTACCACTTTGTGCATCTGGCTTGACATTGGTACTGGGGAATCAAACCAGGGTTGTTAGGCTTTGTAGGCAAGCACCTTAACCGCTGAACCATCTCTCCAGCCGTGAATTTTCTTTTGAAAAAACGGCTACGGACATTTTAAGTTATGTTTGGTGCAATATTGATATACTTCCTTTCCTTACAAACAGGCCAATGCTGAAAGGCTGGGCCCAATTTTCAGTTTAAAAGACCCAAAAGATGAAAAAACTGAAATTTAAATCCATAATGTTCTTAAAACTAGTCTGCGTTCATATGCTCATTAGATTTTCCTGGAAAGCATTGGGAAATGTAAATTGGCCACTCATGCCTCAGAATTACATCTTTGCAAAGTTACAGGGAAGATCTGTCCCCAAATCCACTTTGGGTTCTTTCGTCAGTTTTCAGAAACTCCTTTATTAAGGATTTTTGTCTCTATGGGTTAGACCAACCTTTTGTTTTGAGATAAGGGTCTCTGTGTACATAGCTCAGGCTTTCCTAACTCAATCGTGGCCTTGAACTTTTTGTAGTCCTCCTACCTCTGCCTCCCTGAGTTCTGGGATTACAAGTGTGAACCATCATGCCCAATACTTTTAAATTTTTATGTATTTGTAGCTGGACATGGTGGCACATGCCTTTAATCCCAGCACTCAGGAGGCCGAAGTAGGAGGATCTCTGTGAGTTCGAGGCCAGCCAGCCTGAGACTACAGAGTGAATTCCAGGTCGGCCTGGACTAGAGGGAGATCCTACTTTGAAAAACCAAAAAAAAAAAAAAGGAAAAAATTCCCTTGCAAAGGCAGAACCTCAAGCTCCACACTGAGCCCTGCCTCCGGGCTTTGCCTTTCCCTTTCCTTGTGTTTTTTCTTTTCTTTCTTTGTCTCTCTCTTTTTTTGTTATGTAAAACAAGTTTGTTGGGGGGGGGGGCTTCTCATTCTTCTTTCTTTCTTAGGGGTAACTGACTTGCAGTGATGTGCACGGGCACCTCTGTGCGTCCCAGTCGCAGAGGGAAGCGTTGCCTTCTGCTCACAGTGACACTTGTCTTAGGCTGCTGTGCAGATGCTCTCGCTCCTTCTCCTCCCAGTGTGCTGAGCCTCTGATCATGAAGGGCCGCGGAGCTTGGCACATGCGCTTTCCCCATCAGTTCACTTGATCACTTCACACTCTCCCTTCCTCGGTCGGCTAACATGGTGGGTTACATTGATTTCTTTAGTTTATGTAAAGTGTGTGTGTGTGTGTGTGTGTGTGTGTGTGCTGGTTTGAATGCTTTCTACTTAGTCTCCCGCAGGAGGAGCCCTGCGGGAGCAGCAGTGTCACTGGGGCGGATGTTGAGTTCAGCCCTACTGTGTGTTCAGAGTCAGCTCCTGCTGGCTGTCCTCTCCTGCTGTGCGTGTGTGAGGAAGGGAGCAGCTCCCTCCACCATGGGGAAGCTTCCCCTGGCACCTGTAAGCCTGAAGTGAACCTCTTCCTCCGTCAGCTGCTTCTGGTCAGGTGTTTGTAAGTGCAACAGTGTGTATGATGAGTGTGTGTGTGTGTGTGTGCGTGCGCACATGTGCATGATGTGAGTTTGGAGGTGAGAAGACAACCTTGAGTGTTCTTGCCTTCTACCTTGAGGCATATTCTGTCTGCCTTTCTCTCTTCTCTCTCCCTCTCTCTCATCCCATCACTTGGAGGATCTAGCCAGCCTGGGACTAAAGATTGAGTTCCAGGTCAGCCTGAGCTAGAATGAGACCCCACCTTGAAACCTCCTCTTCCAAAAAAGATCAATGAACAAAAGACGTGCATGTGAGCCCCTAAACTAGGTATGTCTTTGAGTGTGTGTGTGTGTGTGTGTGTGTGTGTGCGTATTTATATTTATATCACAGAGAAAGAGGCAGACTAAAAGACAGTGAGTATGGACAAACCAGGGTCTCCTGCCACTGCAAGTGGGCTCCAGAAACATGAGCCACTCCGTGCATCTGGCTTTATGTAGGCACTGGGGAATTGAACCTGAGGCATCAGGCTTTCAGGCTTGGCAAGCAAGCAAGCACCCCCTCCATTTTTAAGATTATGTATTTGAGAGAGAAAGTGGGAGGGAGAAAGAGAGAGAGAATGGATGTACCAGGGCCTCCAGCCACTGCAAACTCCAGATGCATGCGCCCCCCCCCCTTGTGTGAATCTGGTTTATCTGGCTCCTGGGGAATCAAACCTGGGTACTTTGGCTTTGCAGGCAAGCACCTTAACCACTAAGCCATCTCCAGCTGTCAAACAAGCACCTTTCACTGCTGAGTCATCTCTCCGTTCTCCATGTCTTCTGGTTTTTTGTTTGTTTGTTTGTTTTGTTTTTGTTTTTGTTTTTGTTTTTGTTTTTGAGGTAGTATCTCTCTCTATAGCCTCAGGCCAGCCTCGAACTCACAGGGATTCTCCTACCTCCAGTCTTCAAAATGCTGGGATTAACAGCGTGCACCACCACACCACACTTGGCCAAGAGTTCCTCTTCCTTTGGAATTTCCTGGGTGGTAAAAGCATCTTTTGTTGGATAAAGTGACTCTAGGTGGGTTCCAGGAAAGAACCTATCATGATAGAAGTGTGAAGCGTTTTAACCTCCTTGCCTGCTGCCCATCCTCTGGAAAAGTGAGTGGGGCTGGATAGTTGATTGAGTTAGGCACTGATCTTACCTCTGTGGGGAAGCCTGTGAAGTCCTTGACTATGGGCCTCGGAGAGCTTCAAGGTTTCTGAACACTCATGTAGAGGTCTGGAGTAGGGGAATACCAAGAGAGGGTTTGGAACTCTGAGCCCTTCTCCATCCCTTGCGCTTGAACCTCTTCACTGGACTGCTTATCTGTATCCTCGTTGTAAACTGGTAGACTGTCCTGAACTCCGTAAGTCGCCCTCACAAACTATCAGACTCAAGGATGGGACTGTGGACCCCAGGCAGCTCAAAGTACAAGTGCTAATTTAGGACTTGATATCAGAGTGTCCACTAGAGGGCGATTTGCAGGATTGAGCCCTTAGCCTGACTATCTCCAGTTAGTGCCTCTTTCTCTCAAATAAATAAATAAATAAATAGATTAAACGGTAAGACACAGGGCTGGAGAGATTGCTCATTGGTTAAGGTGCTTGCCTATAAAGGCTAATGACCTGGGTGTTATTCACCAGTACCCACGTAAAACTGCATGCACAACGTGGCTCATGCATCTAGAGTTTGTTTGCAGCAGTCGGAGGCTCTGGTGCACCCATTCCTTCTCTCTCTCTCTCTCTCTTTGCTTTCAAATAAATAAATAAAGGTAAGATATCCAGCTTGTATCTGCCACAGAATTGATTTGTGGGGGAAACTCCACACACCTGTGTCAGAAGTAAAACGTATTGAGGGTAAACATGAGTTTAGAGAGGAAAAACAGGGTTTTTTTGGGGGGGGGGGTTATTTATTTATCTAGTTGACAGAGAAACAGGGAGAGAGAGAGAGAGAATGGGCGCGCCAGGGCCTCCAGCTACTGTAAACGAACTCTAGACACATGCACCACCTTGTACATCTAGCTAATGTGGGTTCTGGGGAATCAAACCTGGGTCCTTTGGCTTTGCAGAGAAATGCCTTAACCGCTAAGCTGTACCTCCAGCCCAGCTTTTTCTTTTAACCAGCCAATATATGCACATGTGATATAATGTGCACAACATTATATATATGTGTGTGTGTGCTGTAAACCATCTAATGTGTGTTGCACTTACCTTCTCATTGCTGAGACAAAATACCCAACTAGAAGCAGATTATGGGAGGAAAGGATTTATTTAAGGTTACCCCTTTAAAAATATTTTATTTTATTTATTTTTGTTCAATTTTTTTTTTTTGAGGTAGGGTTTCGCTCTAGCCCAGACTGACCTGGAATTCACTATACATAGTCTCAGGGTGGCCCCAAATGCACAGCGATCCTCCTACCTCTGCTTCCCAAGTGCTGGGATTAAAGACATGCGCCACCACGCCTGGCTCATTTTATTTTATTTTTGAGGTAGGTTCACACTCTAGCCCAGGCTGACCTCTGGAACTTACTGTGTAGTCTCAGGGTGGCCTTGAATTCATGGTGATCCAATCCTCCTACCTCTGCCTCCTGAGTGCTGGATTTAAGGGTATGTGCCACCACATCCAGCAAAGACTCATTTACTTGCGAGGAAGGAGGGAAGGAGAGAGACATATATATCGTAAGCGCATGGGCGTGCCAGGGCCCCTTGCTGCTGCACACAAACTCCAGACACATGAGCCACTTTGTGCGTCTGGCTTTATGTGGATATTGGAGAATTTAACCTAGGCTGGAAGGCTTTACACTGCAACCATTTTAAAAGCCATCTCCCCAGCCCTCAGCTTCCATTTTAAATATTTTTTATTTGCTTATTAGAGAGAGAGAGAGAGAATGGGTGCTCCAGGGCCTCCAGCCAGTGCAAGCAATCTCCAGACACATGCACCACCTTGTGTATCTGGTTTATGTGGGTCCTAGGGAATTGAACCTGGGTCCTTGCAGGGGAGCACCTTAATTACTAAGCCGTCTCTCCAGCCCTCAGCTTCCACTTGGAAGAGGAGGTTCCATCATGACAGGGTGAGCATGGCACCAGCAAGACAGCAAGGCCTCATGTCTTGTCACATCAGCTTGGAGGAAGCAGCAAGCGTGAGCGAGCCGTCACTGGCAAGGGGGTTGGGGTTCTAGTACCCCAAGGCCTGCCCCAAGTGATCCTCTTCCTCCAGTAAGGCACCACCTCCCAAAGGCTCACAGCTCCTCGAAATTCCCACCAGCTGGGGACCAAGTATTCAAAAGACATGAGCCTGTAGGAGACATTTCATTCAAAGCCCCATAATGCGTTAATATGTACTGAAAATGTGTGCATATATGGAGAGACAACATAGAATGTTCGCCTGCTCAGGTCTTTTATTATCTGATAACTGATATATTGCATGTTAACAAACATGTATGTATTTTACGTTTGTATATCGAAAACTTGGATCTGGACCCCAGGTAGCTGTGTTATAAAGCTTTGGTCCCCACTGTGTGGTGCTATTGGGAGGTGCTGGGACTTTTAAGAGGTGGGGACTAGTGGGAAATCTTCAAGTCATTGCTGGTGTGCCCACAGAGAGGACAGTTGGGACTCTTAGCTGCTCCTTTGCTTTCTGGCCACGAGGCAAGCAGTGTCGCCCTGCCATGCCTCTGCTGCGGTGCGCTGTTTCAGCATGGGCCCAAAAGCAATAGGGCCAGTTGACAGTGGGCTGAAATCTTCAAAACTATGAGCCATGGGGCTGGGGAGATGGGTCAGTGGTTAAAGGCACTTGCTTGCAAAGCCTGATGGCCTGGATTCAATTCCCCAGCCACCCAGGATGGATATTTATTTACAGTGTCAAGAGACCCTGGTGCACACACACGCATACACACAAATAAAATTATTTTAAGAGCTGTGAATCAAAATAAGCCTTTTCTCTTTATAGGTTGGTTATTTCTAACATTTGTTATAGCAATAGAAGACTAACACAAGTATATTATATTCTCTATATAAATTTTTGTGTGGTCTTTATTACATAGTATTGCATTATGTAGTTATATATGCCATATATTCACCCACACATTGAATTATATTTTGTATTTATATTAGATTTTCTGGCATCAGAAAACGTTTGAGGTTTTGGAAAATCTTGGGTTTGGGAAGCTCAACTTCTGACTGCTGCTCAAACTCACCCACAGAGGGTGCCCTAGCCTCGGGGCTTGACTTGAGCTGCCTCTGCGGTTGAGTCAGAAGCGTGACTTCCCAGAGTATTAACACTTGTGTTCCCTGGCCTTAGCCACATTTTTTGTGGGTTGCAAAACTCAGATTCGGAGCCCACATTTTGGCTTTTCAGTAGTAGGGCTGAAAGAGGAAAAAGTCCAGAAAGCTTCGCCACACACGGCATGTGAACTTTTACAGGAGGAATGAAATGTCCCGCGTCCACTGTACCAGAACTTCTGTTGAATGGTTATAAAAGGAAATTTCAAAAGCCAGGTAGTGCTTTCAACTACAAACTTAGTTTTTAATGTTTAAGTTTTTTATTTTTTGTTTTTTTTCAGGGTAGGGTCTCACTCTAGCTCAGGCTGACCTGAATTCACTACGTAGTCTCAGGGTGGCCTCAAACTCACAGTGGTCCTCCTACCTCTGCCTCCCGAGTGCTGGGATTAAAGGCGTGCACCACCACTCCCGGCCAATTTTAATTATTTTACTGCTCAGAGATAATTATTCACAGGAGTTTTGTAATTATTCACAGGATTTTGTAAAGATGGTAGAGTTTCCTCTACCTAGCTTCCTCAATGATTACAGCTCATGTAACTAGAGTGCAGAATGAAAATAAAAATGACACTGAAAACAAAAAATAAATAGCTAAATTAAAATGAAATGACACTGGCACGATGTGGCGTGGTACTGTGCTGTTTGCTCACGGACGTGGAGTCGGAGTTGAATAGAGATTCGAAACCCTTCCCTTGGGCTGCCTCTCTGCAGTCACCCCAGCCTTCTTCCCTCCCATCCCTAACCCTGGTAGTCATGAATCAGGTGTCCATCTGTTAGTCTGTTGTTGTTGTTGTCGTCGTTGTCGTCGTCGTCGTCTTTGTTTTTTTGAGGTAGGGTCTCACTCTAGCTCAGGCTGACCTGGAATTCACGATGTAGTCTCAGGGTGGCTTTCAACTCATGGTGATCCTCACATCTCTGCCTCCCGAGTGCTAGGATTAAAGACGTGCGTGTGCCACCAAGCCCGGCTTTTTATTTTATTTTATTTTATTTTATTTTATTTTATTTTATTTTAATTTATTTTTAGGTAGAGTCTTGCCCAGGCTGACCTGGAATTTACTATGTAATCCCAGGGTGGCCTCCCAGTCATAGTGGTCCTCCTACCTCTGCCTCCCCAAGTGCTGGGATTGAAGGTGTGCACCACCACACCCAGCTTTTAGTCTGTCATTTTTAAAAGATCACATAAGGGCTGGAGAGATGGCTTAGCGGTTAAGGCATTTACCTGCAAAGCCAAAGGACCTCAGTTTGATTCCCCAGGACCTACATAAGCCAGATGCACAAGGGGGCGCATGCCTCTAGAGTTCATTTGCAGTGGCTGGAGACCCTGGTGCACCCATTCTCTCTCTTTCCCTTTCTCTGCCTCTTTCTTTCTCTCAAATAAATAAAAATAAAGTAAAAAAATTTCTTTAAAAAGATCACATAAACAACAACAACAAAAAGATCACATAAATGCAAGACAGGCTGGAGACACGGCTCAGCAGTTAAAGGCACTTGCTTGCAAAGCCTGACGACCCAGGTTCAATTCCCCAGTACCCACATAAAGCCAGATGCACAAAGTGACATGTGTGTCTGGAGTTTGTTTACAGTGGCAAGAAGCCCTGACATGCTTGTTCTTTTTCTCCTCTGGCTCTGCTTGCAAATAAATAAAAAATATAAAAACATTAACAAAGTGCAGGCCAACATGAGATTGTTTTTGCCCATTCAAAAATGCCCTTGCAGTTGATCCAGTTGTCTGTACCAATAGTTTTGTCTTTTCTTGTTGCTGAAAATCAGTCTTTCCTGCTGTGGACGTGCCACAGATTGCTTCATTGTTTACCTACTGTAGAACTCTTGGGCTGTTTCTAGTTTAGAGCTGTCCCCCAAAAAGAGCTGCTACAGGTTCTGTGTGAACATAAGTTTCCACTTCTCTGGGACAAATGCCCGAGAGAACGCTTGCGAGGCTGTAGGATAAATGTATGTTTAGTCGCTTGAGACGCTGCCAAATCATCTTCCCAGAGTCTGCGCTGGTTCACATTCCCGACCAGTTTTCTTTCTATGCGAGACATTATTGACTGCTGTGCGGGCTGGCGCTGGGCCAAGGGGACACAAGAAACCGAGACACTGTTATTTTCCAAAGAAAAACAACTTCGCTGTACATAAGATGGAAATGAAAAGAGAGAAAGGTCACTATGAAACTCTTTGCTGGCCCAGAAGTTTCCATGTTCAGCTTCTTGGGTTATGGTTCTTTCCTTATCATCCAGTTAGGCTTTTGCCGGAGAGCTGTGATGAGGGGCTAGAGGGGTGGCTCAGTGGTTAAAGGCACTTGCTTGCAAAGCCTGTCAGTCTGGGCTCAGTACCCCTGTCACCCACCAAAGAGCAGGATGCAAAATAGTGGCAGGACATCCTGTCATGTTTGCACGCACGTGCCGCGCGCACACATAACAGTAACAGGGCTGGGGAGATGGCTCAGTGGTGCTTTGCTTCCAAAACTTACCCATCTGGGTTTGATTCCTCAGCACCCATGTAAAGCCAAATGTTCAAAGTGGCACATGTGTCTGGAGTTCATCTACAGTAGCAGGAGGACCTGGCATGCGCATTGCCCCACCTCTCTCTCTGCATGCAAATAAATAAAAATATTTAGTTAGTTTTGTTGAGGTTGGGTTTCACTCTAGCCCAGGCTGACCTGGAACTCACTCTGTCGTCTCAGGCTGGCTTCTAATTCACAGCAGTCCTCCTACCTCTGCTTCTGATGCTGAGATGAAAGGTGTGCGCCACCACGCCTAGCTTAAACATATATTTTAAATAATAACGTAAAAACGCGATGATGGATAAAGCACGGCACTGTCCACCTGGTTTTACTCTTGATCCTATGGGCCAGGCTTGCACTGTGTCCCAAGGCTCCCTCCAAAGCTCTGGCCCATACTGGAATGTTCTGCCCCACTCTCCCAATAGTAAAATCCTATGGGGACCTCAGAGAGGCATTTCGGTGCCAGTCCACTTAAGGACTATTGTGTCTACACACCCAGCCTCCAGTCCCCCACACTGGTCTTCCGATCCACACACTCAGAATTGTCTGTTCAGTCCTTCTGTGGATCCTGGGCTCTTCTCTTTAGGGCGCAGTACTGTGTCACGTTTGCCTGTGTTGGGAGTGTGGTCACACCACCCTTACTGGTGTTCATGCGCTGGTAACTCCGGGCTTTCATCCCCCGAGGTGATGGATAATAACAATACTACCTAGCAGGACCATTCTGTCATTCTGTATATAGGATGTGCTTTGGCCAGCTGAGGATATAGCAGTGAACAAATCCATGGCTCTGCCCTGAAGAAAGTACACTCAGCCCCATCCTTGACAAGCTTCTAGAAATGTTAGTTGTGGGCTGGAGAGATGGCTCAGTGTTTAAGGCGCTTGCCTGCAAAGCCTAACGACTCAAGTTTGATTCCCCAGGACGCATGTAAAGCCAGATGCACAAAGTGTCAATTGCTTCTGGAGTTTGATTGCAGCAGCTAGAGGCCCTGGCATGCCTATACTCTCTCTTTCTCTCTCAAATAAATAAATAAATAAAAAGTCAGCATCACTGAGCGGAAGCCTCCTCCCTAGTTGCCTAGCTGTTGGGATCCTGGTAAGAGCTATATAGCCTACTGGTGGAGAAAAGTCATCAAAAGTCTTAGCCAGCAGTAGACCCTGCAAGCTCTATGGCTGGCCAACCAGGCTACATGTACCAACTGGTGCAACAGTGGCATGTTTGTTATGGGGGAAACCAACTGCTCTCTGATTGGACTTGAGGAAATTCCTGCCTGGTGCTGAAAGCCTAATCAAAAGCCTTTGGCTGGGGAGGCCATGAACCCTAGAGGGGAAAATACCACTGTTGTCTGGCTAATGGATATATTATGTCCACCAAATTGCCTTCTAAATACTTATGTTTGTGCCCATATATTAATGATAATCTCACTTTTGGCTAGAGAAGCTTCTCTTTTCAGATGGTGGTGACCACTGGGGTGACTCCATATTCATCAAAGTGCTGAGAAGAAGTGACAGTGGAGTGTTCAGCACTGAGACATCTCTATCACACCCTCCAAGGCTCAGGGACCATCGTGGAAGACATGGCATTAAGAATGTAAGCGCCAAAGGAAGGGGAGGAGTGCTTACAATGCTGTCTTCCAGACACAAAGTGTCTGTGATATTCATGACCTTACAGGGGCTGACATACCTACACAAGACCTGCATGATAGGGGGAATATTATGAGTTCAAAATAAAAGAGAATGGGCTGGAGAGATGGCTCAGTGGCTAAGGCACTTGCCTAAGGACCTGAGTTCGATTCCCCAGTATTCACGTAAAGCCAGAGGCACAAGCTGGTGCATAAACCTGGAGTTTGTTTGCAGTGGCTAGAGACCCTGATGCATCCATTCTCTCTGTGTGTGTGTCTGTCTCTCTCTCAAATAAATAAAATAATTTTTTTTTTTTTTTTAGAAATAGAAGAGCCAGGCATGATGGCATATACCTTTAATCCCAGCATTTAGGAAGCAGAGGTAGGAGGGTCACTGTGAGTTTGATGCTAGCCTGGGACTACAGAGTAAGTTCCATGTCAGCTTGAGCTAGAGTGAGACCCTACCTTGAACCCCCACCCCCAGAAAAAAAGAAGAAAGACTAAAGAAGGAAGGGATTCAGTGGAAGGGGGATTTTGGTAGGGGAAAAGGGGATGGTGGTGTGAAGGGATTATGATCATGGTATATTGTTTATATTTATTGAAGTTGTCAATAAAAATGTTTTTTTAAAAAAGAAGTCAGCTTCATCAGCCGCAAGCTGGTGAAGCAGACGGTGATGACTGTGGTTTTTGGGGTTATGTGCTATGGAGGGCGCCTGCAGATTGCCAAGCGCCTACGCGAGCTCAGCGACTTCCCTCAGGAGTTCGTCTGGGAGGCCTCGCACTACCTGGTCTGCCAGGTCTTCCGGAACCTGCAGGAGATGTTCTCCAGCACTCGCGCGGTCCAGCACTGGCTGACCCAGAGCGTCCAGCCTCAGCTCCCAAGCTGGCTGGGCCGTGGAATGGGTCACAGCCCCTGTGGCTCCTTGTCATACAGCCCTATCACCACAATGCCGAATTCCAGATGAAAGGCGGGCTCCAGACAGTCACCTGCGCCAGCAACCGTGACACCAACCAAAGGCCCAACACCGTGAAGCAGAAGAACGGCTTCCCTCCCAACTTCATGCACTCGCTGGACCCCTCGCACAGGGTGCTGACGGCCCTGCACTGCTCCAGGAAGGGCCGCGCCTTCGTCTCCGTGCACGACTGCTTCTGGAGCCACGCGGCTGACATCGCAGTCATGAACGAGGTGTGCGGGGTGCAGTTAGTGCGTCTGCACAGCCAGTCCATCCTGGAAGATCTGGCCAAGTTCCTGATACAGCGCTTCTGCTCCGGCCTCAGTCCCAGGCCCCAGAAGGCTGGGGACTCTGCAAGCAGTGCCCAAGACAGACGCCTTCGACCTGCAGCAGGTGAAGAGATCAATCTACTTCTTCAGCTAACTTGGCCCCTATATGCCTGGCACCCTGTCCATAGTGTAAATAAAGATCTGTCACCACCCACCCGAAAAAAAAAAAAAGTCAGGGACTGGAGAGATGGCTTAGCAGTTAAGGCACTTGCCTGCAAAGCCAAAGGACCCAGGTTCGATTCCCCAGGACCCACATAAGCCAGATGCACAAGTGGGTACACGCACCAGGAGTTCGTTTGCAGTGGCTGGAAGCCCTGGCATACCCATTCTCTTTCTCTCTCTCTGCCTATTTCTCTCTCTCTCTCTCTCTCTCTCTCTCAAATAAATAAAATAAATAAATAAATGAAATATTAAAAAAAAAAAGAAGTCAGCTTTGCACATGTGGTCTAGTACAGTATAGCCTTCTTTCGTGGAGCTAGGGGTTAAGCTCGGAGTCTGGTGCATACTAGGCAAGCACCCTACTGGTGGACTACGCCCTTAGCTCTTCTCCATTGTATCTGTATATCAGTTACGTTTAATTGCTAGAAGCTGTGTGGATCTTGTCCCGTCACTAAAGTTAAATCAGTTGTTTACCCAAGGTGCTCATTTTGTGCTTGAAATGTAGGATTAATTTCCAAATTGTATATTAAACAGGGACTCAGGAAGAGCCACCTGCTGTGGTGGCTTGGACCTGATGTTCCCATAAACTTATAAGCTCTGCGTACTTGGTCCCCAACTGGCAGCAGTTTTGGGGGTGAAGCTGGCTGGAGGAGGTGTGTTGTTGGAGGCGGGCTTAGGGGTGTTATAGTCAGCTTTCCCTTGACGTGTTCGGCTCACTCTCCTGCTGCTGTTTTCCACCTGCTGTGGCAGGGGTGACGTCCAGCCTCTGCTCGTGCCGTGTTTCCTCTGCCATCACCAAGGGTCCCATCAGCTGCTTTTGGTCGGTGCTTTGTCCTGGCAACAAAAACATAACTGCAACACTTGCTGGAGGAAGCCCAGCAAAAATCTTACACTTGGGCTGGAGAGATGGCTTACCGGTTAAGTGCTTACCTGTGAATCCTAAGGACCCCTGGTTCGAGGCTCGATTCCCCAGGACCCACGTTAGCCAGATGCACAAGGGGCGCATGCGTCTGGAATTCATTTGCAGTGGCTGGAGGCCCTGGCGCACCCATTCTCTCTCTCTTTCTCTACCTGCCTCTTCCTCTCTCTGTCTGTCACTCTCAAATAAATAAATAAATAAAAATGAACAAAAAAATTTTAAAAAATCTTATAATTGGGCTGGAGAGATGGCTTAGCTGTTAAAGCACCTACCTGTGAAGCCTAAGGACCCAGGTTCGAGTCCCCAGGACCCATGTAAACCAGATGCACAAGGTGGCGCATGTGTCTGGAGTTCGTTTGCAGTGGCTGGAGGCCCTGGTGTATCTATTCTCTTTCTATATCTGCCTCTTTCTCTCTCTCTCTCAAATAAATAAAAATAAATATTTTAAAATAGCTTTTAAATATTTATGAATTTATTTCATTTATTAAATAAAATAAATATTTTAAAGACCTTTTAAAAATATTTATTTAATTTATTTATTAAAGTAAATATTTTAAAAATCTTTTAAAATACTTATTCATTTTATTTATTAAATAAAAATAAATACTTATAATCATTTAAAAATATTTATTTATTTATTCTTAAATGTATTTATTGAATAAAAACAAATATTTTTAAAAATATTCTTAGGGCTGGAGGGATGGCTTAGCGGTTAAGGTGTTTGCCTGCAAAGCCAAAGAACAGAGGTTTGATTCCTCAGGACCCACATTAGCCAGATACACAAGGGGTTGCACGTGTCTGGAGTTTGTCTGCAGTGGCTGGAGGCCCTGGTGCGCCCATTCTTTTTCTCTCTCTCTCTGTCCCTCTTTCTCTGTCAAATAAATAAAAAAATAAAATATTAAAAAAATTTTTAATAAAAAAACTTTATTTGAGAGAGAGAGAGAGAGAAAGAGGCAGATAGAGAAAATGGGTGTGCCAGGACCTCCAGCCACCACAAACGAACTCCAGACACATGCGCCACCTTGTGCATCTGGTTTATGTGGGTACTGGGGACTTGAACCTGGGTCCTTAGGCTTCATAGGCAAGTGCCTTAACTGCTAAGCCATCTCTCCAGTCCTAAAAAACAAATATATATATACTTACAAAAAGTCCTGTGCAGTGTGTTTGGAAGGTATGTATATTATCAAAAGATCCCCACAACAATAAAGGCTCATTTTATTTTTTGTCAATGCAGCTCATATACACTTAATCAGAAATACAACATTTAGCAGGGAAAAAACTTTAGAGGAAATTAATTTTTTAATTAAAAAAATTATGCAAGAGTGCAAGAGAATTGGTGTCTCAGGCCTCCAGCCACTGAAATCGAACTCCAGACACGTGTGCCACCTTGCACACTTGCGTCATCTTGTGTGTCTGGCTTATGTGGGATGTGCAGAATTGAACATGAGTCCTTAGGCTTCATAGGCAAGTGCCTTAACCGCTAAGCCATCTCTCCAGCCCTAAAATATTTTTAATATTTTATTTATTTGAGAAAGAGAGAATGGGCACACTAGGGCCTCCAGCCTCTGCAGACAAACTCCAGACACATGTACCATCTTGTGCATCTGGCTTATGTGGGTCTTGGGGAATTGAGCCAAGGTCCTTTGGCTTTGCAGGCAAGTGTCTTAACTGCTAAGCCATCTCTGCAGCCTGAAATAATTTTCAATCCTTAAAAATGCCAAAAAGGTAGCCAGAGAATGTGCCGGCCTGCAGCACAAGTCGAAACAGACCTCGAAGGAGGGAGTGGGAATGAACCTGAGACAAGAACACAAGGAATGGAGCCAAGACACGTTCTGATCAAGGCTCGCGTTTATTCAGGCAGACATAGCTTATATCTAGAAGATAGAACTTTTTTGACAATGCTTACATGCCTAAGGTCAGTTTCACCAGGGTCGTATGTTAATCCCTCTATCAGGTGCCCACTGCACCTAGGCTGTATACTAAACAATGCATAGGATCAGGCGCCTTATCGATAAGGCCTTTGTATTGAGAGATTAGAGGATTAGAGACCACCTGCAGCTCCCAAGGTCAGAGAGCAGCTGCAGTTCCCGACAAGAGAACCCAAAAATAAAAACAGTAGAGGAGCCAGGCATGGTGGCACACCCTTTAGTCCCAGGAGTTTGAGGTCAGCCTAGGGCTACAGATTGAGTTCCAGGTCAGTCTGGGCTAGAGTGAGACCCCATCTTGTAAAAATAACCCCCTCACAAGCAAAATAGAACAGAGCAAGCCCAGTATGTCAGTGCATAGCTATAATCCAAGCCCTCGGGAGGCTTGGGGTGCAGCTTGGTCCGTTGTTTTTGCCTGGCATGCACGATGCCCTGGGGTTGAGCCCCAGCGCTGCATGAACTGGGTGTGGTTGTGCAGGCCTGCAATCCCAGCACTGGGAGGTGGAAGCAGGAAGGTCAGAAAGTTCAAAGTGATGGATAGAGGATCTCATTTAGTGCTGAACACTCACATGACTTCTCAGCACTTGGACAAGTTCTGAGTCACCCCAGTGGTCACCGCCATCGGAAAAGAGAAGCTTCTCTCACCAAAAATGGGACTAGCATCAACCTATGGTCATAAACATAAGTATTTAGAGAGCAGTTTGGTGGGCAGAATATGTTGAGGTAGCCAAGCACCACTGGTAGCTTCCCCTCTAGGGCTGGGACCTAAGTAATATGACCTATCAGTTGTCTTTCTGAGACTGATCACCACAGGTCATTAGGAGTTGAGCTCTAAGTGTCTATATAAAACATCTCAGGCCCAGAGGTCACACTACAAGTGACCGGGTCTGAGTGTTAAACCATGAGAACTTCTGGTTTTATTTTTGTCCCTACATACATAATTGTTAAAAGTCTTTAGAGAAGTCCCAAGATAAGGGACAAAGACCTGGGAGCTCCAGGGACGGTAACTTATGATAAAGTAAATTTCTGGTAGATAAAGAACAGTTAGGGGGCTGGAGACATGGCTTAGTGGGTAAAGGCCTTGTAAGCATGAGGACTTGAATTTGATCCCCTACACCTACATTGTAATGCTGGCTATGGGCTGGAGAGATGGCTTAGCAGTTAAAGGCACTTTTTTGTTTTTCAAGGTAGGGTCTCGCTCTAGCCCAGGCTGACCTGGAATTCACTATGTAGTCTCAGGGTGGCCTCGAACTCATGGCGATCTGCCTACCTCTGCCTCCTGAGGGCTGGGATTAAAGGTGTGCACCACCACGCCTGGCTGGCACTTTTTTTTTTTTTTTGCAAAGTCTGACAGCCTGGGTTTGTTTCCCCAGTACCCGTGTAAAGCAAGATGCACAAAGTGACGCACCTATATGGAGTTCGTTAGCAGTAGCAAAGGCCCTGATGCACACATTTATTTATTTCTTTATATATTATTTTTTGTTGACAACTTCCATGATTGTAAACAATATGCCATGGTAATGCCCTCCCCCCCACTTTCCCTTTGAAACTCCACTCTCTATCATATCCCCTCCCCCTCTCAATCAGTCTCTCTTTTATTTTGATGTCATCATCTTTTCCTCCTATTATGATGGTCTTGTGTAGGTAGTGTCAGGCACTGTGAGGGCATGGATATCCAGGCCATTTTGTGTCTGGAGGAGCACGTTGTAAGGAGTCCTACCCTTTCTTTGGCTCTTACATTCTTTCCACCACCTCTTTCGCAATGGACCCTGAGCCTTGGAAGGTGTGATAGAGATATTGCAGTGCTGAGCACTCCTCTGTCACTTCTTCTCAGCACCGTGATGCCTTCTGAGTCATCCTGAGGTCACTGCCATCTGAAAAGAGAAGGCTCTCTAACCAAAGTGAGAGTAGCATTAATAAATGGGTATGAACATTAAGAGAAGTGCTTACTGGGCAGTTTGATGAGCATAGTATATACATTTAGCCAGACAACAGTAGCTGTTACACCCCTAGGGCTCATGACTACCCCTGTTGTAAGTTTTCAGTATCAGGGATGTATTCCCTCCCATGGAGTGGGCCTCCAGTCCAATTAGAGGGCAGTTGGTTTCCACCATGACAGACGTGCCACTATGGCACCCGTTGGCTCATTTGGCCTGGCTGGCCAAAAATAAGTCTTGCAGTGTCCACTGTTGAGTATCTTTACTAGTGATTTCTCTCTCTCCCATTGAACTGCATGCAGAATGGCTTCTTCCAGCTTTCTGTCAGCTGGTCTACATGGAGGAGGTTTTCAGCTCAGCTCCAGCAGGATTTCTCAGTGATCTCACAGCCCAAGTATGGATGCACACATTTATATTCTTCCCCTCTTTCTCTTTCCCCCTGCTTGCAAATACATAAATCATCATCATCATCATAATGCTGGGTGTGGTGGCACACACCTAAAAGCCCAGCACAGTGGTGCCAGAGACAGGAGGATTCCTGGGACTTGCTGCCCAGCAAGTCTAGAGTAATAGGTGAGACCCTGACTCCAAAAGACATGGAAAGTGCTCTTGAGGACGACACCCGAGGTTGTCCCCTGGCCCGTGCATGCATGCGCATGTGTACGCACCTACACGTGCACATACGCCATCCGCACACGCAGAAAAGACGCCTGTGGTCTAAGGCTCATCCATATAAACCCCGCAGGGCCTTCACCATGCCAGAAGGGTCTCAAGTTGCCCTGGGTGGCTCTCTTTGACCTCCTGGTAGAAATCAAGTCGGGACACCTTTTGCAAGCAGCAGGCGGAGAGCTCGCTACGTCTGTTTCATGTCAACTTCCCCCAGCTCAGCTCTTCCTCATGCCACAGAGGCGTCCTGGGGGCTCACACATCCTGGGTTCTCACACCCATTTCTGTAGCACTTGTGATGGGAAGCTCTTACTGGTACAGCACATGCACACATCACACCTTTACTTCCAGGAGGTGGAGAGAGGGGAGTCTGACGTTCTCCTTGATGACCCATGCAGCTCCGAAGGCCGCCAGGTAGTCATCCACAGACGTTCATTACCGTGGATAAAACCACAATCACGGGGCTGGAGAGATGGCTTAGCAGGTTAAGGTGCTTGCCTACAAAGCCAAAGGACCCAGGTTCGACTCCCCAGGACCCATGTAAGCCAGATGCACAAGGGGGCGCATGCATCTGGCGTTTGTTTGCAGTGGCTGGAGGCCCTGGAGCGCCCATTCTCTCCTCTCTCTCAAATAAATAAATTAATTTAAAAAGTCATAATCACAGCTCATCAGGCACCTTAAAATGGGGCTGGCCGTGAGCTCCCCGACTCCCCAGCAGCCTGAGTTTAGGGAAGTATAGGATGCCGTGGTGGACAGGGACGGTGGCTCTGAGGTCCCCTTGCTGTCAGAGCTTTTCCTGTACTGACCTTTCAGACGGACTGGCGGGGCTGGCTTGCAGAAAATAAATGCCTTTTTTTTTTTTTTTTTTTTTTTGCTTAGGTACTTGAAGGTAGCCCAGATTTTGATCTTCAAAAGGTTAATGTCCTGTTGTCTCAAAGCCCCATTTCCCCAGGCTCTGGGAATGGAAATGTTACGGTGATGAAAACATTGAAGTCTCGGTTCTGGTTCCCTGGAGAGCAGCTCACCCCTCACGGCGCGCCCCTGAAGCACAGGGCTTCCTCTGTGGCCTGAACCTCCATCAGCCAGGGTTGAGAGACAAATCTGCTTTAGAGATCTGCTCTGTTCGTTGGCTTTCTGGGAAGGAACTGACATTCACAGCAGGGTTGGGGGTTAATAATGAAACCTGAGAAGCCCCCCCCCCCCACCAACCACCCACCCCCATGCTGGCAGAGTGAGTCACACGTTTGTGCAGAAGGTTCTGTGTGAAACCCACAACTTCACAGCCGGAGCGAGCCAGGGAGGTGCTGCAACCTCACACCTCTAATTGCCAGACCCAAGCTGCAAACCGCAAGTCTCTGCGTTCAGTGAGAGCCGCGCGTGCGCTGCTGTGAACAGAGCCGTCTTTGTTCCTTCTCGCCCTCCCTTGCCTTCCTACTCACACCAAAGGCCTCCTGGGCCACGGTGCCCAGGCCGACTCGTCGTGACCAGCCGTGTGTGGTCCTCTGCTATGTTCTCCTTCCTTGTTGGGGATCTTTGGGCCTTTGTATCCGTCTGTAGTCTCAGGCTGGCCTCGAACTCACAGCGTTCTCCTACCTCTGCCTCCCGAGAGTGCTGGGATTAAAGACGTGCGCCGCTGCCATCACGCCTGCATACTAGGGCACGTCTGAACTTCAGCTCACAACTCAGGCGGCCAAGACATGAAGCTTTCTTTTCTAGCCCGGGACTCTGAGCCCAGGCCTCCACCGGGCTAGCCTGGTGTTAGAACGCTGACTACAGGCTTTCCTGGGCATGTATCCCAGTCCCCACCCCCAGCAGCACACAAAGGCTCACATAGTCCTGGGGCTGAGGCAAGATCGAGGTGAGGGGGGAAGAGGAGGAGGGAGGGGGAGGAGGCCTCCATGCAGGTTGAAGGCTCCCTGGATCTTACCAAGGTGGGCCCTTGGCTCTCTCAGGTCTACTGCTGAATTCCTGCAATCTGAGATCCTGTCTGGGGTTGCCCTCCTCTCCTCTCCTCTCCTCTCCTCTCCTCTCCTCTCCTCTCCTCTCCTCTCCTCTCCCTCCTCTCCCCTCCTCTCCCCTCCTCTCCCCTCCTCTCCCCTCCTCTCCCCTCCTCTCCCCTCCTCTCCCCTCCTCTCCCCTCCTCTCCCCTCCTCTCCCCTCCTCTCCCTCCCTCCTCTCCCCTCCTCTCCCCTCCTCTCCCCTCCTCTCCCCTCCTCTCCCCTCCTCTCCCCTCCTCTCCCCTCCTCTCCCCTCCCCTCCCCTCCCCTCCCCCTCCCTCCCTTCCTTCCTTCCTTCCAAGACTGGGTTTTGCTGTGTAGCCCAGGCTGGCCTCTGACACGCTATATAGCCTCCAGCACTGGCCTTGAACTCATGCCGACCCACCTTCCTCAGCCTCCCACGTGCTGGGGATTGCAGGCATGGGCCACGGCTCCCTTCCGGTTTGAGAGGTAAGAAGAAAGGAAAACACAGAATTATTTATTTATTTGCAAGGAGAGAGAGAGAGAGAGAGAGAGAGAGAGAGAGAGGACGCGAGCGAGCACACCAGGGCCTCCAGTTACTGCAAATGAACTCAGACTCATGAGCTACTTTGTGCATCTGGCTCTACATGAGTAATGGGGAATCGAACCTGGGTCCTTTGGCTTTGCAGGCAAGTGCCTCAGCTCCTAAAGTTACATTTTTTTCAAGGTAAGATCTCACTTTAGGCCAGGCTGACCTGGCACTTACTCTGTAGTCCCAGGCTGGCGTTGAACTCTCGGCAATCCTCCTACCTCTGCCTTCCAAGTACTGGGATTAAAGGTGTGCACCACCGTGCCTGGCTCTTGAAGTTACACTTCAAGATGGCTATTGTCAACTTGTCCTGGAGTTTGTACTCTAGTCCTGCTGACCTCTCTCTCCATGCACTGTAAAACACATCACCCTCTAGTTACTCCAGAAGCCAGTCCTCTGTCACAAGCTCAATAAATACTTGTTGATTGATTGATCAATTATATATCTTAAGCAGTTTATTTTATTTTTAAAAATATTTTATTTTATTTTTTTTATTTATGAGATTGAGAGAGAGAGAAAATGGGTGTGTCAGGACCTCTAGCTATTGCAAACGAGCTCCAGATGTATGTGCCACCATGTGCATCTGGCTTACGTGGGTTCTCAGGAATCAATCCTGGGTCCTTAGGCTTCACAGGAAGTGCCTTAACCACTAAGCCATCTCTCCAGCCCCACTTTTGTTTATTTTATGTGTGTTTGTATGTGTGGAGGAGCATGATGCATGTATGTGGACATATGCATGCCATGGCACATGCATGAAGGTCAGAGGACAGCTGTGGTGTTTGAGCTCTCCTTCCTCCTTCCGCCTTGTTTTGGCCACTTTGAATGCTCCAGTCTAGCTGGCCCAGGACCTCCCAGATTCCCCTGGCTTGCTTCCCATTGCTGTGGGTGTGTTGGGAACACAGACACAATGCCACTTTGTATTTGGCTTTATGTGAGTGCTGGGGAATTGAACTGGGCCACAGGCTTGCAAGTGAGTGCCTTTAACCACTGAGCCAGCCTGATTTTAAACAGTTTTGCACTTTCAAATACCTTTGTGTGTACATGAAATGTATTAGAAAAAATGAGAGGGGGCTGGAGAGATGGCTTAGTGGCTAAGGCACTTGCCTGCAAAGCCAAAGGGCCCAGGTTCAATTCCCCAGTACCCACGAAAAGCCAGATGCACAGGATGGTCCATGCATCTGCAGTTTGTTTGCAGTGGAAAGAGGCCCTGGTGTGCCCATTCTCTTTCTCTACCTTCTTCTTTCTCTCATAAATAAACAAATAAATAAATAAAATAGCCTAGTGTGGTGATGCACTCCTTTCATCCCAGCACTTAGGAGGCAGAGGTAGGAGGATAACCATGAGTTCAAGGCCAGCCTGAGACTACATAGTGAATTAGTGAATTTCAGGTCAGCCTGGGCTAGAATGAAACCCTACCTGGAGAAACCAAAATAAATAAATAAATAAATAAATTTAAAAAAAACAAGAGGTGGCATTGTCTTCTCTTTAAAAGAGGAAAAAATCCTTTTATTTCTGCTTTTTAAAAATTTGCTTAAGGTGCCTTCAAAAGTCTTCCTTTATTTTGGTTTCTCAGATAGTTCCCAGACTAATTCACTCAGGATAGACACCCTGCGGGGTTTTGGCTAGACAGACCTGGCTTTTATTTTTTGTTAATTAGTTTAAGACAGGGCCTCATTATGGTCCCCATGCTGGCCTTGAACTTGAGATCTTCCTGTCTGAGCCTCCCACAGTGCTGAGATTATAGGTGTGCACTATTGCATCTGGTTCAGGTCTGATGTTTATTTTTATTTTTATTTTAGTTTTATTTATTTGACAGAGAAAGAGGTGGAGAGAGAGAGAGAGAATGGGCACGCCACTGCAAAGGAACTCCATTTATGTGCACCCCCTTGTGCATCTGGCTTACGTGGGTCCTGGGAAATCGAACCTGAGTCCTTTGGCTTTGCAGGCAAATGCCTTAACTGCTAAGCCATTCCTCCATCCTATGTTTTTTTTTTTTTAATATTTATTTATTTGCAAGGAGAGAGAGAGAGAGAAAGAGAAAGGAAGGAAAGAAGGAAGGGAGGGAGGGAGGGAGGAAGGAAGAAAGAATAGAAAAAATAAGAATGAATGGGCTCACCCAGGCCTGCAAACGAACTCCAGATGAATGTGCCACTTTGTGCATCTGGCTTTACGTGGGTACTGGGGAATTAGAATAGAACCTAGGTCCATAGGCTTTGCAGGCAAGTGCCTTAACCATTGAACAATCTCTCCAGCCCCAGACCTGGGTTTTAAATCTCAGCTGTGACCCTTGCCTTGTGTGACCTGGACTGATCACATAGGTTTCCCAGCCCCCTGTTTCCTCCTCCAGATAATGGGGATGATAATAAGACCTGTCGCCAGGATCCTGTAAGTGTGCACGGCAGACGCTCAATGTCCTGGTCATCCTGTGTTAGTTAAATAACCACATCACTGTCCTTTACTGATGAGAACTTCAAGGCCTTTCTATAAACTCTAGGAATGCCATTCCTTTGAAGGAATTTGAAATTCATGGTTACCCATAGTGTTTCAAGCTAATATAGCAATAAGATGGTTTCAGCGACAAAGAGAAAAAAATGAACAGACTGACCCCCGGATGATGAGTAATAAGATTGCACGTCTAAAGGTGTGAGGGTTGGTTCAGTGGCTCACTGGGACCAGTAAAGACCTAGCTTCTCCCATCACTCATTTCAGCTTCTAGAGTAGGCTTTATGATCACAGTCACAGGTTCACTGAGGCAGCAGGTGGTGTCACCAGGACTAGATAGCAGCCTACAGTACTCGCCTGTATCCATGGGGATCTGTTCCAAGCCCTCCAATGACTCCACAGAATTTTGAACTTCTTATATGCTATATTTTATATACACACATGCCTGTGAAAAGCCCAACTTATAAGGCAGACATAATAAGAGGTTAGAAACAAAAATACTACAATAGAACAAGTATAACAACATATTGTTATGAAAGTTACAGGAAATATTTCAAAATATCTTATCAAACTGCAGTATAAAGCAGACACAGTAAGAGGTTAGCAACAACTATACCATAATAGAACAATTATAACATTATATTGTTATGAAAGTTACAGGAAATATTTCAAAACATCTTATCAAACTGCAGTAACCTCACCATATTTTTTCCCCCTAAGTTGAACACTTTCCCAACTTCTCTTTGTCCTACCTAAATTGCTAGCATCAGTAATTCTGGGCTCCAGGGCCCTTATTAAGTAAAACAAGGGTTCCTTGAACATAAGTATGGTGACAGCCAAGGTGGCTACTAAGTGATGGATGGGGGTGTCACCCAGCCTGGGCCACAGGGTGATTCACGACCAGGCTGGTCGGAATAGGCTGGCACAATATTACCACATTTCTCAGAAAGGCAGAAATCTAAAGCTTATGAATTGTTTTCTTCTGGAATTTTCCATTTAATAATTTTGGACCATGGTTGACTGTAGGTTATGAACACTGCAGAAAGTGAAACCCCAAGTAAGGGGACTGCCTCAACAAAAAGATCAAGGGACCTTTTATTTAAGTGTCCCCTTCTTAGGAGCCAGGAAATCTTTCCTGAAGACTGTCCATCAGACTTATATCCTCACACTTTTCAAACTACAAATTATTAAGTTTATTTAGGGAAACAATTGTGAACTCAGAGGTTTATTGTATGGGGAATTATGATCCAGGGAGGAGGCCAGCTGAGAGACTCAAGCCAGAGAACTCTCCTCCTTGCCAGGCTGGAAAGGGAGACGGGAGGCAGATGAACCTCACTATAGGGAAATCTCGGGGAGTAAGGGGTCTCTGGAGGAGGCCCATGCATCCACCTTCAAATAACAGACCAGAGAGCATTAAGAAATAGTGAAGGACTCAGAGATCAGAGACAATTCATACATGGAACAAGGTGACAGGCCACCCCAAAGCGAGAAAGAGGTAGAAGGCGAGCAGGAAACACCCAAGCAGAGAGAGAGAGAGAGAGAGAGAGAGAGAGAGAGGGAGGGAGAGAGAGAGAGGGAGGGAGGGAGAGAGAGAGAGAGGAGAGAGAGAGATTTACATGCATGTTCAGGCCAGGTCACGGGACAAAGAGAAGGGGATGTCCTCACATTTTAAAAAATTTTTATATTTAGGGCTGGAGAGATGGCTTAGCGGTTAAGGTGCTTGCCTGTGAAGCCTAAAGACCAAGGTTCGATTCCCCAGAACCCATGTAAGCCAGATGCACATGGTGCATGCATCTGAAGTTGGTTTGCAATGGCTAGAGGCCCTGGCACACCCATTCTTGCTCTCTCTCTTATAAAAAAATAAAGTATTAAAAAAAGTCTTAACAATATTATTTATTTGAGAGATGGCAGGGGGGGAGGGGATGGATGCACCAGAGCCCATTGCCACTGCAAACAAACTCCAGACACATGCACCACTTTATACATCTGGCTTTACATGGGTACTGGGGAATCGAACCCAGGCCTACTTTAACTACTTTTTAACTACTAAGCCATCTCTCTAGTCCACTGAGCCATCTCTTCTGCCCCTTACAGTCACATTTTAACGAGTGAACTGGGTCATGTGCTCCAGCCCTCAGTAAGGTGGAACTAAACCAGTGAGGGTTTATCTCCGAGCTAAGGATGAGAGGGGCCATTTCCTAAGTCACGCTGGGGAGGATGGCTCCTTGCGAAAAACCTGGGTTCTGTTAGCACAGAAAATGGGATCATCTTGATTCTCTACTCTTTACCCTGTTAGTGAGAGGGTACTAGAGTGACCCAACATACAGTACCTGCTAGGTGTCTCATATAGATGTGCAGGAGGAGGGTGCCACATGTCTCATGAGGATATCCTTGAGGAGAGTGCCCAGCAGAGTCTGTAGGAGGCAGGCTTTGAAGTATCAGGAAGGTCAGGTGCGCCTAGCTCATGAAGAAAGAAGTAACCGGCTTATTGGAATGATTCTGTGTCTTTATTTCTTGGACGTGAAGCCCACTACTCAAGGGGAGTAGAAGTTGTGCCTGCTACTTGTGAAAGGAAGGGTTGAGGGCTGGAGACATGGCTCAGCAGTTAAAGCATTTGCCTGCAGAGCCTAAGGACCCTGGTTCGATTCCCTAGTGCCCATATAAAATCAGATGCACAAGATGGCACATGTGTCTGGAGTTGGTTTGAAATGCCTAGAGGCTCTGGTGTGCCCATTTTCTTGTCTGTCTGTCTCTCTGTCTGCCTCTCTCTTATAAAGTAAATAAAAATTTAAGAAAGGAAGTTTGGGGGCTGGAGAGATGGCTTAGTGGTTAAGCGCTTGCCTGTGAAGCCTAAGGACCCCAGTTTGAGGCTCAATTCCCCAGGACCCACGTTAGCCAGATGCACAAGGGGCGCATGCATCTGGAATTCGTTTACAGAGGCTTGAAGCTCTGGTGCGCCCATTCTCTCTCTCTCTCTCTCCCTCCTTCTCTCTGTCGCTCTCAAATAAATAAACAAACAAACAAAATTAAAAAAAAAAAAAGAAAGGAAGTTTGGTTGTCAGGGGATCTTAGCTGAGGATACAGAGTAGGGAAACATCTTGTAGTGAGCCATTCGAGGTCCCCTGGTTGGAGCAGATGTCAAGGTAGTATGTAATACTAAATTTTTTAATTTTAGAACTTTTTGGTTGTTGCTTTCCTGCTTATTACTTTGTGTACTTACATCATTCTGCCAACTTAGTTTTATGATGTTAGGAGTTTAGGTTTTGTGTGGCTTAATGCAGGCAGGGTTATAAAAAGATGCATTTAGCTAATCACAAAAGTGCCTCAAGGATGTCAGTGGAAGCCATTGTTCCTTAATTATTCATAGCAATTATCAACATGGACAACATTCAGTGTGCGACCAAAATAAATGGATGTTTAAGAGGTCTTGTTAGAACAATCAAATCATCAGTCCCCAGAAGTCCCCCCTCTCTCAGCCTTGTTCCCTCGCTGCCTGCCAAAGTTTCACTGCTATATTTATCTTTTCAGATCAGCGGCGCAGCAATTAGTTATTATAGTCGGAGCAACCAGTTTGCTGTGTGCCGACTCCATGCCAGGCGCTGCCTTGTCAGAGTTTTCCATAGCCTCCTCGTCTTCCTTGGCTCTCACAACAGCACCGAAGACAGGAGGAGTCTGTCCCATTCTACAGTTGAGAAAACCGAGGGTTCAAGCCTGCAGAGTTCATGACAGAGCCCGAGAACAAGCAGAGGCCTCACACAGTCACCTTAGACTTGACATCAGTGATGGGAAATAAGCGACACGTGTGAATGATCTGGAATCTAAGGCCTGGCTCTTCAGGGGCTTGCTGTACTTACAGTACCTCACGACACACGATGCTCTCACGTTTGTTTCTTTTTGCTAAGCTGACAGTGGATCCTGGTAGCCACTGAGGTGTTCCAACTCCTCCACCATCACGAATGGCAAGGAATATTTTATTTTATTTTAAAATGTTTTATTTATTTATTTGAGGGAGAGAGAAAGAGAGAGAGAGGAAGAGACAGACCCAGAGAGACAGAGTATGGGTGCACCAGGGCCTCTTGCTGCACACGAACTCCAGAAGCACATGCCACCTTGTGTATCTGGTTTATGTGGGTACTGAGGAATCAAACCCAGGCTTTCAGGCTTTGCCAGTAAGTGCCTTTAGCTGCTAAGCTCGCTCCCCAGCACACCATCTGAGGAACATTTCAATAGCCTTCTTGCCTTGTCACCCTACCTTTTATTCCAGAAGTTCCTGGAACATTCTCAGATCCTCTACTATAGCAGCTCCACAGATATTACCAACTGCACATTGTATAAAACATAGGTGCTCTATAAGGTAACTACTATAGGGGAGGGAAACTATCTCCTTCTGCCCTTGTGTATTAAAAGACAGACTTAGAAGCCGGGCATGGTGGCACACACCTTTAATCCCAGCACTCAGGAAGCAGAGGTAGGAGGATTGCTGTGAGTTCGAGGCCACCCTGAGACTCCATAGTGAATTACAGGTCAGCCTGAGTTAGAGTGAGACCCTACCTCGAAAAAAAAAAAAAAAAAAAAGAAATAAAAAAAAAAAAGAAAAGACAGACTTGGGTTGGAGAATGGCTTAGCGGTTAAGGTGTTTTCCTGCAAAGCCTAAGGACCCAGGTTCAATTCCCAGTACTCATTTAAGCCAGATGCTCAAGGTGGCACATGTGTCTGGAGTTCCTTTGCAGTGGCTAGAGGCCTTGGTGCACACTCATTTTCTCTTTCTCTCTCTATCTGCCTCTTTCTCTCTGTTTAATAAATAAACAAATAATTTTTTTTTTCAAGGTAGGGTCTCACTCTAGTTCAGGCTGACCTGGAATTCACTTGGTAGTCTTAGGGTGGCCTTGAACTCACTGGAATCCTTCTACCTCTGCCTCCTGAGTGGGATTTAAGGTGTACGCCATCATGCCTGGCTCAAATAAAAAAAAATTTAAAAGACAGACTGACTAGAGAAAAAAATTACACATTTATTTCATGAAAGTGTTACCTGAAGAGGGAGGCTTCATTAAGAAATGAAGATCCAGGGGCTGGAGAGATGGATCAATGGTTAAAGGCGCTTGCTTGCAAAGCCTGATGGCCTGGGTTCAACTCCCCAGTACCCATGTAGTGGCTCATGCATCTGGAGTTTGTTTTCAGCGGCGAGTCCCTAGTGTGCCCATACTCACAAACTCTCTCTCAAATATTATTTTTAAAAGTATTTATTTAGGGGCTGGAGAGAGAGATGGCTTAGCGGTTAAGGTGCTTGCCTGCGAAGCCTCAGGACCCATGTTTGACTCTCCAGATTCCGCTTAAGCCAGATGCACAAAAGTGAGGCAAGCACAAGGTCACACATTCCCACTAGGTGGCGCAAGTGTCTGGCGTTCAATTGCAGTGGCTGCGTGTGCCACCTTGTGCACCTGGTTTATGTGGGTAAGGAGAATCAAACCCAGATCCTTAGCTTCTTAGGTAAGTGCCTAAACCACTAAGCCTTCCCTCCAGCCATATATATATATATATATATATTTTTTTTTTTTTAAATAAATGAGGTCTGGAGAGATGGCTCAGCAGTTAAAGGCACTTGCTTGCCAAGACTGATGACTTGAGTTCAATTCCCCAGTACCCACATAAAGCCAAATGCACGAAGTGGTGCATGTATCTGGAGTGTGTTTACAGTGGCAAGAGGCCCTGGTGCACCCATTCAATCTCTCTCTATCTCCCTTGCAAATAAATAAATAAAAAACATTTTTTAAAAAATGGAGACCTGACTGGGCATGGTAGCGCACGTCTTTAATCCCAGCACTCGGGAGTCAGAGGTAGGAGGATCGCTGTGAGTTCAAGGCCACCCTGAGAGTACAGATGAATTCCAGGTCAGTCTGAGCTAGATAGAGTGAGACCCTACCTCAAAAAACCAAAAATAAATAAATAAAAATAAAAAAGGAGACCTGAACAAACGGTTAAACTTGGATATTTTTATATTTGTATTTTTATTTTTTGGTTTTTTTGAGGTAGGGTTTCACACTAGCCCAGGCTGACCTGGAATTCGCTATGCAGCCTCAGGGTGGCTTCAAACTCACGGCGATCCTCCTACCTCTGCCTCCCGAGTGCTGGGATTAAAGGCGTGCGCCACCATGCCCGGCTTATATTTTTATTTTTGTAATACTTTTTTATTTGAGAAAGAGGGCGAGGGAGGGAAGGAGGGAGGGAGGGAGAGAGAGAGAGAGAGAGAGAGAGAGAGAGACGGATAGAATGAGCATGCCATGGCTTCTAGATACTGCAAACGAACTCCAGACGCGTGTGCCACCATGTCTATCTGGCTTATGTGGATACTGGGGAATTGAACCTCGGTCCTTAGGCTTTGCAGGCTAGTGCCTTAACCGCTAAGCCATATCTCCAACCTGAACTTGGGTGTTTTTATAGCAGATTTGATGAGGACAGAAAGGACAGGACAGTAGTGGGGACATGTGATAGGAGAAAAGGGTATGAGATAAGGGTAGTAAAGTTAGGAGAACCCACCAAGATCTGCTCTTTTTCTTTGTTTTTGTTTTTTCGAGGTAGGGTTTCACTCTAGCCCAGGCTGACCTGGAATTCACTCTGTAGTCTCAGGGTGGTCTCCAACTCACAGTGATCCTCCTACTTCTGCCTCGTGCATGCTGAGATCAAAGGCATGTGCCACCACGTGCGCCTGACAAGATGTTTTCTTCGGAATCCTGAGCCCCTCTCCATGTTTGGAGGTAAAGACTCAGCCATTCTTCCTGGCGTAGAGAGGACAATTCTCACACGATGGGGCTTGGGAACTGCTTTAGGGGAGAGCGGAGAGTCCTTCCTGCACTTCCAAGATACACTAGTCATCCCAGACCTCGGGAGGTGGAGGCTGAAAAAGATCAGAAATCAAGGCTGCTTTGGCTACAAATGAGTTGAAGGCCAGCTTGGACTATGTGAGACCCTACCTCACAAGACAAACGAAGAGGCTGGGCAGAGGGTTCAGCGGATAGAGCGCTCGCCATGCAAGCTTGAGTACCCGAATTGAGATCTCCAGAACCCACGCAAGCGTCAGGCACTGTGGCGGGCATCTGTAATCCCGGCTAGCCTACAGCGAGATGGGAGAATTTTCAGGGTGAGCTAGCCTGGGGAACCTGAAGGTGACTAAGGAAGGACCGTGCCTCCAACAAGGTGGAAAGTGAGGACAGACGTGGGAAGTTGTCCTCTGGCCTCCCGCGTGGGCTGTGGCATGACAACACCCACACTTACACATACCAAAAGCAATGCTTTGGCTGAGGTGGGCAGAATGTCCGACACCATCGCATCACAGCTGTATTTCAGATACCGCCATGCAGGACAGACAGAGCAATGGACTTGAGGTGCGGACAGATGCCGCCATGCAGGACAGACAGAGCAATGGACTTGAGGTGGGGACCAGTGTATGGAAGCCCCCCGCTGGGCTGAGAGTCGGGGTGCGCATGTAGGCAGTAGGAAGTGTGGTAAGGGGGTGCCATGGTTAATCATGACTGCCAACCTAATAGGATCTACCATCACCTAGGAGACCAGTTTCCAGGAGAATACGTGAGGGAGTTTCTAGACTAGATTTATTGAAATGGGCAGACTCACTCTCATTGGTAGGCATCATCCCACGGGCTGGGATGCCAGACTGAAGGGAAAGGAGAAAGCCAGCCGAACGTTGCCACGCTCCTGCCACCATGCCCTCCCCGCCATGGTGGACTGTGCCCTAGAGAACTGTGAGCCAAATTAACCCCTTCCTCCCTTAAGTGGCTTTTGTCAGGTATTGTTGTCCCAGCGGGAGTTCTGGACCAGGGACACGCAGTGTGGGAGGGGCTGGGAGGAACGGGCAGGAGCGGGGCTTCACCGTGACCCCATTCCTGTTACTGTTACACTAGCAAACGCAAGCATGTGGATTAGGAGCCGGCCGGGAAGACAGGCAAGGCTCGAAGCCTGGCACTGAGGGTGTGGGTTATGGGGGGGCAGCCAGGGATCTTGGGCCTGGGGTTCTTAGGAGCATAAATGGGCTCTCAGGACCAGAAGACTTTTCGCAGGTGACACACGGGGCCACTCATGGGGCTAGAGACGCAGCCAGAACATGTGAGTCCCGGGACAGCATAAAAGCCAGTGTCTATAATTACAGAACGCCACAAGGATAAAGGGGACACTGACATTCAAGGACACCCACGGGCCTTGCCTGCGCACCGCTGAGAGCCGAATTCCTTTCTCCTGTTCTCCAGCTCCCAGCGGCGTCCTGGAAGCTGATTAAAGAGCAGGCCAGACACAGTAGGCAATTAGAGATCTTATAAAAAGGAAAAACACTCTTGTCCAATTTACCTTCTCATCTCCACGGCTGGAAGTGGGGGCAGCTGTCAGAAACTGTTGGCTGCCAGGGGTCCTTTCTGCCAGAGAGCGTGGCCTGCGAGTTGGGGACAGTTATGGAGAGGGTCCGGGACCAGGTCCCAGAAGCAAAGAAGGGGAGAGGGCTGCTTAGGGATAGCAAGCAAGGAGAAAGTAGGGCAGGGCCACTTAGAAAAGCTGAGCTGGTGACGTCAGGAGCCCCAGGAACAAAGTGGGGGAAGGGGACACATATGTACACAGAAGGAAGGAGAGAGGAAGAGAGGGAGGGAGGGACAGTAGGAAGGAAAGAAAGGAAGGAGGGAGGGCAGGAAGGGAGGGAGAGAGGCAGGAAGGAAGGGCGGAAGGTCGGGAGGGCGACAGCTGACTACCAAGAGCTGCCGAGTGGAGCCGGCTTCTCCACGGCCAGTGCCTTGCCTTGTTGAGTCCTCGGACATCGCTCACCCCAGTCTTGGGTTCGGATAATCCATGCAGTTGGTCACATTAGGGTCCTCACACCAGGAGGTGGGGGGGGTGTCTAACCCTTCCTGCAGCTCAGGAGGGCCTATGGGGACACAATGTGGGTTAGTACCGCATGGAGTTGGGTCTCTGAGCTCCCTACACCCAGCCCTGGGTCATAGGATTCATCTGAGAAAAGGAGCTTTGCCCACTTGGCTGCAGTGTGAAGTACCTGGAGGGCCGTGTCAGGAGCGAGCAGGCCCCAAAGTGGCTCGTCGCTGCTGAGTGTCCACCAAGCACCCTGTGTGCTCTTCTGCGTCATACAGCCTCTGCCTTCGGGGAGCTCTCAGTCTGAGAGGCAGGGAAGTGGGGATCAGAAGCTGAGACCTTGGGCAAGTTACAGTTAGAGGGGCCACAGCCTCTCTGTGGGGCCAGCGAAAGAGGCTGAGCAAACGGTGGGGACCTTCTGTGCCCCTCCCCAGGGAGTTTGGACAGGGAGCCTTTGCATTGCTACAGCCTGAAGCAGGCAGGGTACCACGGGCAGCTTGGCGTGGGTGAGTCACGCTGGAGACAGGAAGACAGATGAAGGCCCGGGGAAGAGAGAGCGAGGGAGGTCAGCGAGGGGGCTGCTGCAGATGTCCAGGGAGGACAGGCCAGCGGGATGGTGGTACTGAGGGAGAGGGAAGAGGAGAGATGGAGACCAGCTGTAGTCAGGGAGACGTTTGGCAGCCCTGGGCTTCCTGGCACTTGGGAGTGAGGGGGAGGGAGGAGTCAGGCATGACTCAAAGCTGTTGGTTTGGGCAGATGGCAGGACAGTGGTGCCATTTGCCAAGCTGAGCGGGGGCTGGGGAAGTTGGACGGTGCTGGACGAGTTTGGTTGCGAGGATGAGGTTGGTGATGGACCGTGGGATGGGGGAGGACAAAGCCATGCGGAGTCAGGCAGAGCTGTGTACCAATGTCTCCCCGCCCACACTTAGCCCAGTGGCCCTCATGGGTACCTTGACCTCTCCTGGGCAGTTTTCTTGTGTGTACTGGGCATGGTGCGGCCCATCAGTCCTCAAGTACTTGTGGCACCCTGCAACGCAAGCCTCATGACCCCTGCTTCCCCCGTTCACACCTCCCACCCTGAGCAAGGGTTGCTCTGAGACCGAAACCATACGGGCATGTCACTTTTGAGGCTGGCTTACATGTGGCGTCTCTCTTGTCACGTAACTGACTCAGAGTTTATATGTCAGGAGAGGCTCGCAGGACAAGGAGGGACTGCCCTGGACTAAAGGTCCATGCACAGAGGGAAATTCGCCACCCTTCTGCTGATACCCGGGCCACAAGCGCATGACACTCCTGACCCACAGAAACCAGGGATGAGAAACGTTTGTTGTGGACCCCGACATTTTGGGATGATTTGCTACCCAAAGCAAGAGTTAGCTGTTACAGAGGATCAAAGCCCTTAACAACGCCTGGCACATACTTTGAGCTCTAGCCGATACTGGGAGCTCTTTCAGCTCGGTTCTAGCTTAACTTCTCTGTCTTGCAACCCAAATGTCTCTGTTACTTTTTTAAAAAATTAATTTATTTATGTGCTATTTATTTATGTATGTGTGTGCATGTTTGTGCTCATGTGTGCCAGGGTCCCTTACCAGTGTAAACAAATGCCCATCTGGCTTTACACGAGTGGCTGGAGGATTGAACCCAGGCCAGCAAGCTTTGCAAGGAAGTATGTTTGACCACCGACTCATCTCTCCAGCCCCGCTATTTTTTTTTGAGGCAGAGTCTCACTCTGTAGCCCAGTGTGGCTTTGAACTCACTGTGGTCCTCCTACCTCAGCCTCCCAGTTACTTTAAAATTGTTACTTACTTATTTATTTGAGAAAGACAGAGAGAGAGAGAGAGAGAGAGAGAGAGAGAGAGAGAGAGAGAATGGGTGTGCCAGAGCCTCCTGCCACTGCAAATATACTCCAGACACGTACTGCTTCATGCATCTGGCTTTACCTGGGAACAGGGGAACTGAACCCAGGCTGCGGGCTTTGCAGGCAAGTGCCTTTAATCGTGGGGCTATCTCTCCAGCCTTGAGTTACTTTTTTTTTTTTTTTTTTGAGGTAGGGTCTCACTCTAGCCCAGACTGACCTGGAACACATTCTGTAGTCTCAGGCTGGCCCTGAACTCAAGTGATCTTCCTACCTCTGCCTCCTGAGTGCTGGGATTAAAGACATGTGCCACCATGGCCTCAGTTACTTTATTTTTATTTTTATTTATTTATTTGAGAGTGACAGACAGACAGGGAAAGAGGCAGATAGAGAGGGAGAGAGAGAGAGAATGGGCATGCCAGGGCCTCCAGCCACTGCAAATGAACTCCAGACACATGTGTCACCTTGTGCATCTGGCTAACGTGGGTCCTGGGGAATCGAGCCTTGAACTGGGGTCCTTAGGCTTCACAGGCAAGCACTTAACTGCTAAGCCATCTTTTCACCCACCTAGTTACTTTAAAAATTACTTATTTATTTACAAGCAGAGAAAGAGAGAGGGGGTGGGGGATGGGCATACTAGGGCCACTGGCCACTGCAAACGAACTCTAGATACATGTGCCACCTTGTGCATCTGGCTTTATGTGGGTATTGGGGAACTGAACCTGGGGCCATCAGGCTTTGCAGGCAAACATCTAACTGCTGAACCATCTCTCCAATTCCTCCAGTTACTTTTTAAAAAGTATATGTATATATATTTTAAATTTATCTGAGAGCAGTGAAAGATAGAAGAGTAACCGACAGACAGAATGGGTGTGCCAGGGCCTCCAGCTGCTGCAGACTCCAGATGAAGGTGCCAGTCTGTGCATCTGGCTTTACGTGGGTACTGGGGAATTGAGCTGTGGTCATTAGGCTTGGCAGGCAAGTGCCTTAACCACTGAGCCATCTCTCAAGCCCCTCTAATTACTTTTTAATTTTTTTATTTTTATGAGAGAGAGAGAGAGAAAGAGAGAGAGAAAGAATTGGCATGCCAGGGCCTCCAGCCACTGCAATCGAACTCCAGATGCATGTGCCACCTTGTGGGCATGTGCGACCTTGTGCTTGCATCACCTTGTGTCTCTGGCTTATGTGGGATCTGGAGAGTCAAATACAGGTCCTTAGGCTTTGCAGGCAAGCACCTTAACCGCTAAGCCATCTCTCCAGCTCTCCAGTTACTTTTTGAGACAGTATCTCTCTCTGAACCTGTCGCTCCCTGAGTAGACTAGATCAGCTAACCAGCCAGCCCTGCTCGGGGGGGGGGGGGTTCCTCTGTGGCCACCACCCCAGCCCTGGGATGACAAGCATGGGTCCCCCCACTCAGCATTGTATGTGGGGGCTGGGATCTCAGTTGAGGTCCTTCATGCTTGTATCATAGGAGGCCTTCACCCATCGAGCCATCCCCCACCCCTGCATTTGTGTTCTTAAAAACAACATTATGCAAATGTACATATTATGCGAACTGATCACTTACACGTATATACAGGATACCCTGCATCCTCGTCTAGTTTTATAAACGTGTTCGTTAGTGGAGCATGGGTTATTTATTGGTGAGTTTCGAGTCTCCCCATTCATCACCACCATCTGCAACAAGAATCTTCTTTAACCAAAGGTGATCCATGGGCACAAACTCGAACATTTAGAGAACAACTTGATGGACACAACATACCATTTAGCCAAACCACAGTGGCTCCCTCACTGGGGCTCTGACCTCCTGAGCCATAGGCTTTCCTTATGCATTTCCAAGGGCAGTGCTTCTCCACCTGGGTGGAGGTGGAATCCCACCTGGCTCGTTAGACGTGAGTGGCCTTCGGAGCAGGTCTGTGCCGAGCGCTACTGTCTTTGTAGCTGTGGCTTTTTCCCTGGAGCAGGACAGCACACTTGGCGGCCTCAAATGGGCCTAACTCCTTGGAGCGTCAGGTCTTCAGCCCGGGTTGTTTGGCCTGCTGCAGCTGACCCTGCCCCTTCTCTCTGTCTGGCTGCCCTCGACTGCTCTGCTCATCAGGCCAGGTAGGCGGCCCCTCAAATAGCTTCTTATTCTTTTAAATTAATTAATTTATTTGCAAACAGAGAGAACGAGCAAGACAGAGCACACAGGGCCTCTTGCCACTGCAAATGAACTCCAGATGCACGTGCCACTTTGTGCACCTGGCTTTACATGGGTACTGGGGATTCAGATCCAAGCAGCCAAGCTTTGCAAGCAAGTGCCCTTAACTGCTGAGCCATCTCTCCACCCCTCAAAGCTCTTTTTAAACAATGGCCTCTTTAATAGTAAAGGACCTGAAGGGATTCTGGGCCATACAGAGGCCAGAGATTGGAAATAATAGCTCCCCTTTCTTTTTTAAAAAAATATTATATTTAATATTATACTTGATCTTAGCCAAAAGGCTGAGAAGTGATATATTTAATATTTAAATATAATATTTTTATTTATTGAATGTGTGTGCTGCAAATAAATGCTAGATACATGTGCCACTTTAAAAAAATTTATATATATATGTATATGTATATATAGATAGATAGATAGATAGATAGTTTTTTTCGAGGTAGGGTCTCACTCTAGCTCAGGCTGACCTGGAATTCACTATGTAGTCTCAGGGTGGCCTCAAACTCACGGTGATCCTCCGACCCCGGCTTCCCGAGTGCTGGGATTAAAGGCGTGCGCCACCACACCCGGCTATTCTTTTCGTGTCTGGCTTTACATGGGCTCTGGGGAATTGAACCAGGGTGCCAGCAGGCTTTGCCAAACAAGCGCCTTTAACCCCTGAACCATCTCCCCAGCCCTCCACTGACACGTCCTAATCATCAGGCCCCTTCCCACAAGCTCTTGCTAGCTGTCTCATTGCTGTTTCCTTGGGTCTTGGTGGCAGCTGTAGTCCCCAGGCCTGGCACGCGGTGGCCGTGACACAAGCTGGTGAGACAGCTCCGGGGGGACAAGCAGGGCACGCAGCCTCACGACAGGGAAGACCCTGGGCTGCAGGCCAAGGCGGGAGGTGAGGGCGGGGCGGGGCTTGGGCGAGGGGGCGTGGCCTCGGAGCGGCGGCCCAGCCGGCCGGAGCGCTCGCATCAGATCGCCCTCTGCCCGCCTGGCTGCCCGACCTCAGCCCGCCCGCTCGCCCGCGCCGCCGGTAGGGGGCGTCCGCGCTCTCGGCGCCGCAACTCCGGGCGCGGGTTCAGTCGTCCCCTTCTGTCACGCCGGGCGCGGGCTCGCTTGTCCCCGCGTTCGCGCTCTCCGGCAGCCCGAGCCTCCCTGGCCCGGCCCGGCCACCGTCGCGCAGCGAGTGAGTGAGAGAGGCGGGCTCCCGAGAGCCGCCAGGGCTGGGGACGGGGACGGTGGCGGGCGAGCGGGCGGGCCGAGCGTCCCGGGGCTGGCACGAGCTCGGCCTGGGGCTGGGCAAAGGGGAGGTTCCGGGGCGCGTCGGGCGGAGAACGCGCGGGTTCGGGACTCGGGGCGGGGGACACATTTCCCGCCCGGACCGGATAGGGTTCGCCGAGTGCGGGTCCGGGCGGGAACACCGTGGGGGTCAGCTTGAAAAGGATTCTGGGGGGGCTTAGGATCCACTGCTCGCCCTAGTGGAAACCTTCTGAGCCCGCCTTGGGGATTTTTTTTTTGTGTGTGTGTGTGCACCGCAGAGACACCCAGCTTGCAACCGAGTGCTTTATGTTCAGATTTAGGTATGTCATGCATTGTAATTTATTTTTGGAGGTGCTGGGTGTCAGAGGTGATAAATGACCATGGTCACGGGGGAGCCCCTGCAGCACCTGCTGGCCTGATGGCCGTGGAGGCTGCGGCTGCGGGGCGGTGGGGGTGAGGACAGGGGAACTGAACCGTGGCCACGGGTCCTGTGTGGGTGTGTTCTGCTAAAGTTGTCATGTTTCTTCTGTCCGAGCACACCAGTTCTAGAACAAGTTGATGCGGTCCAGTTGTAGGGGTTTTGTTTTTGTGATGGGAGAGGAGGTTTGACTGGCAGATAGACCCAGGGTGATGTGGTGTGGCTAAGAAGGTTGGAGGTAGTCCAAGTTCGTTTCCTCCAGAGACTCCTACTTACCCACCCACCCTCCCCTGACTCATCTATTTTCACTGTCACGTGAGTGGATAATATTGGGGTACCACAGGCCTGAGCCCACAATTGTGATATTTCCAGATGTGTATACAGGAAAGGGGGGTGAGTTTTCTGGGCAGGGTAGAACTTGTCTTTGGATGCAACCATTGAGCCCATATCAATAATTGAGTTTCAGAAGGACACTCAGAGATGTCATCCCTAAGTTTTGTGGTTTGAATTCTCATCAGTCCTATTTTAGCTTACCTAAAGGAATGCACACAAAGGTCACTCCTGTGAGTCCCTGGGTGTGTCTTGGGTTTTGGTGTTGGGACTCGATTTTAAATGGAACACATGTATTTGTACTTGGTTTTACCTTGAATTCTTCTGAGATCTGTCAGCACCAGTCTTTTTTTAAAAATCTTTAGTCTTTCCCTCTGGAACTCGTGGAAAAGGAGGCACTTAGGCAGTACCCTATGGATGCCTTCTCCTCCTTGTTTGTCCTGTTTCTTACCCAAATTTTGTTTAAGCTTCCTCTGTGGCTGTTCTCACATTCATATCATCCTTGTTTAATACTCACGACCTCGCTTGTTTTTGCCATTTGCCCAACAAAGCTGGACTTCAAGAGTGATGTGTGCAGATTCTGGCCACTGGCCCTTCACTTAGTAGCCAGTAGCCAGTTCTTTCTCTCTCCTGAACTGCACATGGGACATCAGCCCCACTCCTCATCTGAACCCTGTTGGCCAGCTTACCTCTGTTGTACTTACATGGTGTGATTACTTTTGGCGAGGTGGTAATAGCCCATTTTCGTGGAAACTGAGGGGAAGGGGAATTTTTATGATTTCGTGACAGCTCTTTAGCTGGACAATGTATATTCTTCTGACTCACTACCTTAGAAAATCCTTAATTTCTTTCAAGATGTTTTTACTTTTTTCCACATGTGGTGTTTTTCTTCTATACTGTATGGCTGAGAGAGAAGAGAAGGGAGAAGGAAGAGAGAGGGAGAGAGAATATGAAACACACAGAGACACGAGAGATCCATCTCTGCAGTGGTTAAGTTAGCGATCATCTAACCTTATAGTCACATTACCCCTGTGTGCCTCACTACTTGTGCTGGCCTGCATGTGGATGTTAACTCAGAAGACTTCTTTAGATGCCACTGAGCCAGTTACTATAAAAAGTACTTCACTTTCAAACTCCCACGTTACAAGAACAGAGAAACTCAGTACAGAGGCACTTTTGAAGGAAAGTATAGGTGGAGAGACTTTATTGAGTTCTTTTTGGAATGTCAGGTACAAAGGTTTCAATAGAAAAACATTTAAATGGGCTACCCAGAAACTCTGGGAAGGAAGTAATTATAGTTTTGATTATTACTTGTTCAAATTTGGAGGGTTATATTACAGTGTATGGGTTGTGATGTCCGAGTATGACTTGGCTCTGGAAGGTTCTTTATTCTTTAGCAGAAATATGTCCAGAATATTTGTATTGACTTTGTTCATTATAAACTGTAAGACTGAAGTGGAGTTTGGTTGTGGTAAGGAGGATGGTATTTAGGGGCACTTGCATCTTAAGAGTGGTGATATTTTAGAAAATGCATAATTTTCAGCTTCAGGTTCTTAATGCCCTACTAACATTATACCATCAGAATGTGTACAGTAGTCACAGTGACCTTGGAAGCTTAAAAATAGATGACTTTTCAATGCTGTCTTACAGTCTGGGATGAGAATTTTATTTGCATCGAAGGTCAGATCTTTTCAGGTGAACTGATTTTACAAGGTCAGGAAGCCTTTCTTTGAACTTTATAATGGTTTCTGCTTGGTCACCTTCACTGTCTTTTAAATAAGCTTTAGCAAGGAAAGCCCCTTTAGAGGAATTGCCTTTGAAATAAGTCTTTAGAGGAATTTTGTGAGTAGTGCCTCGCGGGCGTGGTGGAATATTAGCCACTCCTTTAACTTTCTCACGTGCAGCAGGCTGGGTGAGTCTCCCTTTCTCTGCAGACTTGTGCTCATTGAAACTTCTCTTCAGGCCCTCCTCTGAGGATGGGGGGGGGGAGCCTTGAAACGCAAACAAATTGTTTTCTAATTGTTAGCAGCAAAGATTGATGCTGGCTTGGAAATTGAAGCTATTCTGGTCATTCTTCTGGACTGGGTTTTATTTCATTCATCTCTTGAGACATCCACCAAGTCACAGTGCAGCTGTTAAAATAGTCAGTGGGACTCTTTTTGCCCCCGCCCTGTGCTAAGGCTATGTATTATGTCTGTGTACAGAGCATGTTCATAAGCAAGGTACAGATTAAATTTAGATGAATCAGCACTACTGTTTTTCTCTTTGATTTTATTAATAATTTAATATTTTAGATAGTTTAGTCATCGTTATTGGAAGTAACAAGTAATCACTGTTTCATTTTATTTTGATGCATCTTTTTTAAAAAAGCCAGGTGTGGTGCTGCATGCCTTTAAATATTTGATTTTTATTTATTTGAGAGAGAGCTCCACCTTGTGCATCTGGCTTACATGAGTACTGGGGAATTGAACCTGGGTCCTTAGGCTTCACAGACAAGAGCCTTAACCACTAGGCCATCTCTCTAACTCCATTTTGATACACCTTATACACAAGTGTAATGTAAGTACAGCAGTGAGCTGTGTGTGGTGGCACACACCTTTAATCCCAGCACTCGCAAGGCAGAGGTAGGAGGATTGTTGTGAGTTCGAGGCCATCCTGAGACTTCAAGGTATATTCCAGGTCAGCCTGGGCTAGAGCAAGACCCTACCTCGAAAAAAAAAAAAAAAAAGAAAGAAAGAAAGAAAGTACACAAGGCTCTGAGGTGCTTTTTTAAGGACATGGTCTTGTGTAAATCCCCATACTTGCTTTCCTGAATTATTATGAGGTATTGTAACATGTTTGTACTTGAACCCTTTTTTATTTTTTTTATTTTTTGTTTTTCGAGTTAGGGTCTTGCTCTAGCCCAGGCTGACCTGAAATTCACTGTGTAGTCTCAAGCTGGCTTTGAACTCACAGCTATCCTCCTACCTCTGCCTCCCAAGGGCTGGGATTAAAGGTGTGTGCCACCACGTCTGGCTTATTACTATTTTCTATTTATTTATTTCTTTTTTGAGAGAGAGAGAATGGGCACACCGTGATTTCTTGACACTGTAAACAGACTCCAGATGCATGTGCCACTTTGTACATTTGGCTTTATGTGGGTACTAGGAAATTGAACCCGGACCAGCAGGCTTTGAAAGCAAGTGCCGGTAACCGCCAAGGCACCTCTCCAGCCCTGCTCCCTCCTACAGGCTCTTCCGGTCCTCCTGTCTTGTAGTCTGTGGAAGAGCATCCTGTACCTCGGTTGCATGTTGCCTTCCTTCCTAGAGGAAAGCTCTGTGCGGGAGAAGTCTACCCTCACGCGGTCTTGGTATCCCACGTTGCTCTCCATGGTGGTGACCGGAAGTAAGCCTTGGTGAGCCACTGAGGCCGGCTGGAAAAGGGTACTTTGGGTGCCCAGAAGATGTCTGAAATCGCTCACTCCTGGCTTCTTGTTCCCAGTGACTGAGTCATGCTGGCTTATTTGCTTCTGTGGACTTCGGAGAGGGCTTGTGCATTAAGTCAGAGGAATGAAAAGGTGTCACACAGCTCTGAGTTGGACATATGTCCCATTTCTCACTCTGTAGTACGCAGAGGCCTGGGTACATCCATCTGCCAGGATGCGGAGAATAAAACCCGATTGCATTTCCTGTGGCCCCCATTCGGGCTCCTTGGCTCTGAGGAGTTTGTAAGGTGGGAAATAGATGCTCCAGGCTCTGAATTCGGCCCCTGCCGCGCTGTGCAAATGTCCCCACAGGACTGAGCGGCCTTTGAGAAAGAGCCTTTGTCAGGGCTGTTCTGGGAACTGTGTGCCAGATTCTTCTGGAAGGGGAGAAGTGCACGTGCGCCTGGGCTTTTCCTGCGTGAAACCCCACGAGCCCACGTTCTTCCATCCCTGCCAGCGCCTTTGAAATGGGCTCTGCAGCCCACTGTGCAGGGCGGCGTGGGGCGTGGAGCGTGAGTGGGGCTGGAAACAGGCAACCCCGCCCCTGGGTAGATGGGCACTTCTGAGTGTCCTGGACCGACGGGGAGGGCCGCTGACCCTCCGCCAGTCTGCGCCGCCGTGCGCAGTCATCCCAGCCAGCTCTGTTTGTTTGGATCAGCGCACGCAGAAATGCCGCCTCACTGGCAAAGGTCCCGTCAGCTGTGCATATTATAGGATAAATACATTTTCCGGTGTAGTTATTTCTCTTGGGAAGTGATGCTATTTTCTTGGAAATTAAAGACTTTAAATGCTTTTACTAAGATGTTCAGTTTATATAACTGAAATGCTGATAAAAAGTAGTTCTCCCCTGTTTTTAAAGTGCACTTATTCATAAAGGCCATCATAGGTCTGAACCAATATCAGGTTACCTAAAAACTGGGTTTTCTTTTAATTTTTTTATATTTTATTTTTATTTATTTTAGGCGGCAGTGGGGAGAGAATGGGCATGCCAGGGCCTCTACCCACTGAAAAAGAACTTCCAGATGAATGCACCACCATGTACATCTGGCTTGCGTGGGTCTTGGGGAGTTGAACCTTTGTCCTTAGCCTTCATAGTTAAGTTCCTTAACCACTAAGTCATCTCTCCAGCCCCCAAGCAGGGTTTGCTGAGAAGAGTGACAGAATTCAAGTGACTTGCTTAGTCCCCTCTTTCTGTTCTGCATGGGCTCTGGAGGTCAGGGCAGACCTGACGCGGCCGCGCCTTCAGATCTGTGCTCTACGTTGGGCTTAGCTGAACAAAGATAAACATTTGGCCTGTTCTCTGGGGTGGGAAAGAACCTTTTTTTTCTATTTTTAAAAAATATTTTATTTTTATTTATTTGACAGAGAAAGAAAGAGAGAGAATGAATGAATGGGCGCGTCAGGGCCTCCAGCCACTGAAACAAACTCCAGATGTGTGTGCCCCTTTGTATATCTGGCTTATGTGGATCCTGGGGAATCGAACCTGGGTTCTTTGGCTTTGCAGGCAAGGGCTTTAACATCTAAGCTATCTCTCCAGCCCTTTTTTCTCTATTTTCATGGCTACAATCTGTTATTTTCCCCTACCCAGCATTTCCCTGGAACCTGAGCTCCTGAGGACATCGCACTGGAGCAGATGGATAATGGAGACTGGGGCTGTATGGTAAGTGGATGGGATGGACACTGGGCTGTGTGGAGAGTGGATGGGGATGGACACTGGGCTGTGTGGAGAGTGGATGGGATGGACACTGGGCTGTATGGAGAGTGGATGGGGATGGACACTGGGCTGTGTGGAGAGTAGATGGGATGGACACTGGGCTGTGTGGAGAGTGGATGGGATGGACACTAGGCTGTGTGGAGAGTGGATGGGATGGACACTAGGCTGTGTGGAGAGTGGATGGGATGGACACTAGGCTGTGTGGAGAGTGGATGGAATGGACACTGGGCTGTGTGGAGAGTGGATGGGGATGGACACTGGGCTGTGTGGAGAGTGGATGGGATGGACACTGGGCTGTGTGGAGAGTGGATGGGATGGACACTGGGCTGTGTGGAGAGTGGATGGGGATGGACACTGGGCTGTGTGGAGAGTGGATGGGGATGGACACTGGGCTGTGTGGAGAGTGGATGGGATGGACACTGGGCTGTGTGGAGAGTGGATGGGGATGGACACTGGGCTGTGTGGAGAGTGGATGGGATGGACACTGGGCTGTGTGGAGAGTGGATGGCATGGACACTGGGCTGTATGGAGAGTGGATGGGGATGGACACTGGGCTGTGTGGAGAGTGGATGGGGATGGACACTGGGCTGTGTGGAGAGTGGATGGGATGGACACTGGGCTGTGTGGAGAGTGGATGGGATGGACACTGGGCTGTGTGGTGAGTGGATGCTTGGGCTGTATTATATATGGATGATGATTTTTGCAATTCCTTCCTTACTTTATTTGTATAAATTGGGGGGGGCATTTTTATTTTGTTTTGTATTTTAATAGACTCAATTCATGCTTTTCTAGTAATGTTTGTGATCACTTATTTCAGATCTATGTGAGGTATTGGTCTTTGGGATGTGCTGCTCTTTATCCTGGTCATGAAATGGGTGACACCCCAGTGCCTGGTGGATAATGAATGCAGAGAGACTCTCAGTTAGTTACGGGGTTAATAGTTAGAGGGCCCTCTTCTTGCTTGCCCTTTTATTTGTGTTTATATATTTTATTTGTTTGAGAGAGAGTGAGTGTGTATGTGTGTGCCCCAGGGCCTTCTGGCACTGCAAGTGAACTCCAGACAACATGTGCCACTTTGTGCATCTGCCTTTAACTAGGTGCTGGGGAATCAAACCTGGACCCTCAGGAGTTTGCACGCAAGCACCTTGCAAGCAAGCTGAGCTATCTCCTTAGTTCCACCCTTTTTCTGATTTGTTTTATTTTATTTTACTTTGGTGTTTTGAGGTAGGGTGTTACTCTAGCCTTGGCTGACCTGGAATTCACTATGTAGTCTCAGGCTGGTCTTGAACTCACAGCAATCCTCCTACCTCTGCTTCCCGAGTGCTGGGATTAAAAGTGTGGGCCACCTCCCCTTTTTTTTGAACTAAGAGTTTATTGTAGTGCAGTAGAAGGAGAGAGAGAGAGAGAGAAGGCGGTGTGTGCATTAGAGAGAGAAGAGAGACGAGAAGGGGATGTGACATTCACCCTCAGCAGGTGAGCTGTAAGGATCTTGCTTGCACTTTAAAAAAATATGTATATTTATTTCTTTATTTCCAGAAAGACAGGAGCAGGGGCAGGAAGAGAATGGGTGAGCCAGGGTCCCTAGCCAAGGCAAATGAACTCCAGATGCTTGCGCCATGTTGTGCGCCTGTCTTTACACAGGTACTGGAGAATTAAAGCCAGGTCGTTGGGCTTTGAAGGCAAGCGCCTTAACCACTGACTCATCTCTCCAGCCCCTGCTTGCACTTTTAAAGTGCACCTGTGTTTTCTTATTTGCCTTTTCGTCTGGTGAGGACTGTTTTGTTTTCCCAGTGTCTGATGGCTATCTTTTTATTGCTTCTTAAATATGGTTTCTAAAGCTGAAGATGTATATTATTTTGAGAAGTTTGCTTTTCAGAATTAAAGGTCAGGTTGCAACACTAATGCTGTAGAGGTAAACACTGTCAGCTGATGACATTTCAAAGCTGCTCCCAGCCCTTGGGCATGTGATGGATTGTGTCCACCAGACTGTGCATTGCAGACTTTGTCACTGAACCTATTATTTCCACTGATCCTAGTGGCACAGGCCTGTGATGTCAGCACTTCATAGGTAAGAGGCAGCAGGGTTGTGGATTCTAGGCCTTGTCTCAAAATAAAAAATAAAAGACAGAAAAGAAAGAAACCCATTATTTCTATGAAAAAAGTTACTAAAGTATTATTATTATTATTTTTCAGGCTGACCTGGAATTCACTATGTAGTCTCAGGGTGGCCTTGGACTCATGGCAGTCCTCCTACCTCTGCCTCATGAGTGCTGGGATTAAAGGCCTGTGCCACCACATCAGCTTACGGTATTTTTAAAGTTGCCAATATTTAAAATGTAGCCCGGCAGGGGGGAGCAGGAATTCCAGGCCATCTGTCGCTACCTGGTGAGTTCAAGGCTGGCTGAGGCGGCATGAGCATTTTTTCTTTTTCTTTTTTTTTTTTTTTTTTGAGGTAGGGTCTCACCATAGCTCAGGCTGACCTGGATGGAATTCACTATGTAGTCTCAGGATAGCCTTGAACTCATGGTGATCCTCCTGTCTCTGCCTTCTGAGTGGCAGGATTAAAGGCGTGCACCACCATGCCTGGCCTAGAGCATGTCTTTCAAAAATCCCCAAATAAAATAAAATACATTTCATGACTTAGTTTCCTTTTTAGACAGGGAACCCCCCCCAATACTGAAAGTCGATGTTACATTATTAGATCATTGTTATTCTAGTTTATGCTAAATTAAGAAAACTGAAGTTTTTTTTTGGGGGGGGGGAGGTTTGAAGTAGGATGTTGCTGTAGCCTAGGCTGACCTGGGATTCACTTTGTAACCTCAGGCTAGCCTTGAACTCATAGATGTCCTCCTACCTCTTTCTCCTGAGTGCTATGATTAAAGGTGTGCACCACCATGCCCAGCCAAGATCTTTTTAAGAAGAAAGTAAACCAAACAAACCTGAGTGCATTTGGCCTTTCTCTTCCCCCAAAGCCCCTGACCCGAACCCTCTATAGATCTTAGGCCTGGCTGCGTGCAGCCTGCAAGTCATGCTCATTGGCCTGAGAGTGGCTCTGTAAAGGACTGGATTATCTCTCTATTGAAAGCACTTGCTGGATGCTCTCTCCCGGTGGACTTACATTTTCCCATCACTGATTGCCAAATATGTTCTAGCATGAATAGATCTCATGCTTTCTTTGTTAGTGTTAACTTCCTCACTGTGTTAAACTAAAGATTTCAATATTTCTGGTAACTGACTGTGTCTTCCAATTTCAGATGACTGACCCAGTCACACTGAATGTAGGTGGACACTTGTACACGACGTCTCTCAGCACGTTGACACGCTACCCAGATTCCATGCTTGGAGCCATGTTTGGGGGAGACTTCCCCACAGCTCGAGACCCTCAGGGCAATTACTTCATCGATCGCGATGGACCTCTTTTCCGTTACGTCCTCAACTTCCTAAGAACTTCCGAGTTGACCTTACCCCTGGATTTCAAGGAGTTCGATCTGCTTCGGAAAGAAGCGGACTTCTACCAGATTGAGCCCTTGATCCAGTGTCTCAATGACCCTAAGCCTTTGTATCCCGTGGATACCTTTGAGGAGGTCGTGGAGCTGTCCAGTACTCGGAAGCTCTCGAAGTACTCCAACCCCGTGGCTGTCATCATAACCCAGCTGACCATCACCACCAAGGTCCACTCCTTACTGGAAGGCATCTCAAACTACTTCACCAAGTGGAATAAGCACATGATGGACACCCGAGACTGCCAGGTCTCCTTCACGTTCGGACCCTGTGATTACCACCAAGAAGTCTCCCTCCGGGTGCACCTGATGGAGTACATTACCAAGCAGGGCTTCACGATCCGCAACACCCGCGTGCACCACATGAGCGAGCGGGCCAACGAGAACACGGTGGAGCACAACTGGACCTTCTGCAGGCTGGCCCGGAAGACGGACGACTGACCTGCAGTGCCCAGGAGGGAGCTCCTGGAAGCTCACTCTTCAGCAATGGGAGAGACTGCTTTTGTTTTCCTAAGCCCCAGTGTGGGCTTTTTTTTGTTTTGTTTTGTTTTTTAATATTTGTATTTATTTGGAGGCATCGAGGACCAGAAGGGAGCCATGGGCACCAGCACCTCAGTGCCCCTCCAGGTTTTGTTCCCGCGCCCAAGTGCATGTGCCTGTTTGCTCTCCAGAAGTCTTTTATTTTATTTTTTTATATAAAAAGAAGTCTGAAAATCATTATGGTATAGAATCTACCCTTAATAGACCTTATTTTATTATTATTATTACAGTGCTAAAATGATTTCTGATAAAATGGTCCCTAACCCAGGTAGTAGGCTGGAAACGCAGCATTTCTGATGCCTTTGAGAAAATCAAAGTGTCATGTAGGGTGACCTAGTTTCCAACCCGGTGAACAGTATATTGTAATAGTGAAGGAAAACCTCCAGTCATTTAAAGGTACTTGTCAAGTACTGCTTTGTACAGTTATGACAACTGTTTCTTTCTATGCATATAAATCAAGGAACCAAATATCTTGTAGCCATGGAAATGTCTGACTAGAAGTATCTGTATTGAATTCTGACTACAAAATATCCCTGTGGTAGAAATCTTGCTTCTTATACCTGGTACAGTATAATTCCCAAGTGAACTGTCTACCAGGAAAAAAAAAAATACCCAATAAAAATAACATATGAAAATTAGATTTGTATGTATTGGTGATTATGAAACGGAGAAAAGCATCTTTTTCATCTAAACTGTGCCTTGTTTATGTCCCAGTTGTACTGCCTACAACCCACCTGTAATTGATCTGGGAGGACCCAGTGGAACCTTTGATTATAGTTCCTAAAATGATTGTGTTTCACCACTGATAAGGTTCTGTCCTTCCCACCCGGGAGGCTTGGCTGCTGCCGGGCTGGGAAAGGATGATGTGTTGTCAACTTACTTTTTTTTTTTTTGAAAGTAACAGAGAGAGAAAGAGGCAGAGAGAGGAGAGAGAGAGAATGAGAATGGGCGCACCAGGGGCCTCCAGCCATTGCAAAAAAACTCCAGACACATGCGCCCCCCTGTGCATCTGGCTAATGTGGGTCCTGGGGAATCAAGCCTCGAACCAGGGACCTTAGGTTTCACAGGCAAGTGCTTAACTGCTAAGCCATCTCTCCAGCCCTCGACTTACTTTTTTAAAAGCCTCTCTTTATTATTCTTTTTCACATTTTTTCCCTAGGCCCATGTACATTTACATGGGCCCTTAGACCATGTGGATATACACACTCCTCACCCTTTGGTTTCTGGATTTTATGAAATAAAATGTAGTAACTCACACACACAAAAATACAAATACTATGCCATTGAAGCGGGGTTGGCAGAGTTTTGTTTAAAGAGTACATACACATCTGACAGATCTTTTCAGATAGGACTTATAATGAGCATTGCAGACGTTTCAATTGTCACAGCTCCGAATATGCATTATTTCAGCTTTGTGCCAGGTACAGGGACAAAATGACTCCTGTATTGTGGTGACACACACATGGATGTTATTCTGAAAGTTAAGTTTGTTTTTGAAGGGAAGCAGTAAAATTGCAGTGAATGGAGGGCCTGAAACACTTGGAGAAATGTATGGACATTCATTTAATTCAGCTCAATATTATTTTATGTAGTTCATTTGACTTTATTTCTGGAAAGACAGTCACAGGAAGGATTATGCTAATTGCAGTGAGATTTTCTAGTTTGCTAGAACATCATGCAAAAAAGAAGTCACGGGCTGGAGAGATGGCTTAGTGGTTAAGGCATTTGCCTACGAAGTCAAAGGACCCAGGTTTGATTCCCCAGGACCCACGTAAGCCAGATGCACAAGGGGCACATGCATCTGGAGTTCATTTGCAGTGGCTACGGGCCCTGGTGCATCCATTCTCTGTCTGTCTCTCTTCTCTCTATCTCTCTCACTCTGCTTACAAATAAATAATAATTTTTTTTTAAAGTCACATATAATTTTCTCCTGTTTTCTAAAAGAATAGTGGAACTCTAAAGTTGTAGGCCCTGGGACAGGCATATCATCTAGTCATCTTTTTCTAATGTCTGACAATATTTCAAAAAAAAAAAACGTTATTTGCATGGAGAAAAAGAAAATGGGTACACCCTTGCCACTGCAGACAAACTCCAGATTCATTTGCCACTTTGTGCATCTGGCTTACATGGGTACTGGGGAATTGAACCTGGAGCAGCAGGCTTTGCAAGCAAGTATCTTTAACCACGGAGCCATCTCTAGCCCTATTTCAAGATTCTTAAAGGAAGATGATAGCATTTACTTATGTTGACTTTTGCCCATGTCTCTGAATACTTACGTAAGCTTTGACAAGCTACCCACATGCAGAAGAAGCCCATAATTACCCCATCTGTCTGCAAACTAGGATGCCATAATGTCATTGACGGGTTGCAGTGGTTTTTTTTTGTAGAATCAGTGTACCAGTAGGAGGTTACCATTTGAGAAAACGGGCCCCTATTTCAAATTGGACTAAAACCAGTTGTGTGTTGTAAAGCTAACTGAAATCAACATAATTTGAGTTGAATACAGTTGTGTAAATTGGTGGTTCTAAGTTAAGGGGAAAAAAAAAAAACCCTCAGGTGTTCTCTTGTCCACATTTTGTGTGTGTGTGTGTGTGTGTGTGTGTGTGTTGGGTGAGCAACGGGTGTGTGAGCGTATGTCTCCACGTGTCCCTGGGCATGTAGAGGCCAGAGGTGGGCAGTGTCTTCCTCAATCACTCCTCACTTTATTTACTTCAGCAGAGTCTTGTGATGGGAAACTGAGTCACCCAGAGATGGGACCAGAGATAGAGTGGGGAATCAGAAGATTTATTCATGTCGGGAGTGACTCCCAAAGCCTGAGCTCTGAGCGCCGACGGCTCAGGGTTTATAGACAGTGTGGCAGGCTGTCTGACGTCACCTTGAGCTCTTCACACTATGGGTGGGCTTAAACTTTCTAAGGTTACATGAATTTGGGGCACAAAGAGAAAATTCCTTAGCAATAAGTCAGTGGTAAGAAGTACAACTGTGAGCGGGGCGTAGTGGCGCACGCCTTTAATCCCAGCACGCGGGAGGCAGAGGTAGGAGGATCGCCGGGAGTTCGAGGCCACGCTGAGACTACATAGTGAATTCCAGGTCAGCCTGAGCTAGAGTGAGACCCTAACTTGGAAAACGAAAAAAAAAAAAAAAAAAAGAAAGAAAAAGGAAAAAAGAAAAGAAAAAAGAAAGTACAAATGTGGAACAGAAAGCTGTTTGTTCAGGGTGTTTGTGTCGGTGGCTGCACAGACAGGGAGGAGACCAGGGTCGTGCTGTCTCCCTGGTGAAGCTTGTATAATAGAAACTGTGTTTTAGAGGATTATCTGGGTTTGCTTTTTGTTTGTTTTTGTTTTTGTTAAATTCTGCTACCACAGTCTCTCACTTGAACCCAGAACTTGCCCATTTGGCTAGTCTTTTTTTTGTTGTTGTTTTGTTTTTTTTTGAGGTAGGGTCTCACTCTAGCCCAGGTTGACCTGGAATTCACTATGGAGTCTCAAGGTGGCCTCGAACTCATGGTGATCCTCCTACCTCTGCCTCCAAGTGCTGGGATTAAAGGCCTGTGCCACCATGCCCACCTTTTTTTTAAAAAAATTAATTTATTTATTGATTTTTTTGGTTTTTCAAGGTAGCATTTCACTCCAGTATAGGATGACCTGGAATTCACTATACAGTCTCAGGGTGGCTTCGAACCTCTGCCTCCCCAGTGCTGGGATTAAAGGCGTGCACCACCATGCCTGGCACCCACATGGCTAGTCTTGCTAGCCAGCTAGACAGGGAATCGCTGTCTCTACCTTTCAAGCACTGGGACTACAGGCAGGTCCCTTGCCCACTCAGCACTGGTGTGGGTGTTGCATTTCAGAACTCTGGTCCTCAGTGCTTGAATGGCAAGCGCTTCAGCCACTGAGCCATCTCTCCAGCCCTTGTCTTCTTCCTTTCTACAGCTAAGTTTGCTTTTGGTAAATTTTTCTCTGATTTACTAATTAGTAACAGTTAGATGATTGTTTATGTGAGTAAATTATGTAGTCACAGGCTGGCCTTGAATTCACAGTGATCCTCCTACCTTTGCCTCCTGAGTGTTGGGATTAAAGGCATGTGCCACCACACCTGGCTCTTTATGGATTTTAAAGAAAGTATTTATTTATTTTCAAGCAGAGAGAGAGAAAAGAGAGGCAGACAGAGAGAGATAGAATGGGCACGCCAGGGCCTCAAGCCAGTGCAAATGAACTCCAGATGCATGTGCCCCTTGTGCATCTGGCTTATGTGGGTCCTGGAGAATCAAACCTGGGTCCTTTGGCTTCGCAGGCAAACGCCTTAACCACTGAACCCCTTCTCCAGCCCCTGGTCTATTTTTAAGTAAATCACAGAAACTGTTTCCATGGATGTGTTCACACGATGACGAAGACGCACGCACGTCTGTGTTTTCTCTGTCTGCAGACCCATCGTGGTGCTTTCTGCTCCTTAGGTTCTGTCGGTCGCTTCACAGCCTGGCTGTCGGTCTTTGTACCAGTGGTCGGATATATTTCTCATAGGCAGGGTTCTTCTGTTTTTAGAAAGAAGCACATTATTATTTTTTGAAATATTTGTATTTATTTATTTGCAAGCAGAGAGGTAGAGGGAAGAGAGACAGAGAGAATGGGCACACCAAGGCCTTCAGCCACTGCAAACCACTTCAGATGTATGCACCTTCCTGTGCATCTGGCTTTATGTGGGTCCTGGGGAATTGAACTCAGGTGGTTAGGTTTTGCAGTCAAGCACCTTAAATGCTGAGCCTTCTCTCCAGCCCAAGAAGCACATTATTAACACAACACTTCTGCTAGAACTGACAACTTTCACTTTCCAATTAAGTACTTCCAAATAAGTAACATTACATAACACTCTTAATTTTTCAAATTATTTTTCAAACTCGTTTTGTGTGAACATATGGTGAAGCTTCCTCCCCCCAAAGAGACATCCTTTCTCATGCAGACTTAAATTGTGTATGCAGGTGGCTGATTGAAAAAAAAAAGAGCACATAAGCTTATCTTTGCTTTTGGCATTTAATACAAGTCTTGGCTGTTTGCGGCTCTTTGAAACCAAATGTGAGCCATGAAGCAAAGGGCCAAAAAGACACAGGTGAGTCAGGCCCGCGCCATTCGGCCAGCACAGGTTTCCCCACTGTGCCTAGTGCAGTGTCTGTGTTCTTTCTTTCACAGCTCAAACTTCAGTTTATTTTATTAATTTTTGCAAGGAGAGAAAGGAGAGGAGAGAGGAGGAGAGAGAAGAGAGAGACAGAGAGAGAATGGGTGTACCAGGGCCTCTAGCCACTGAAAATGAACTCCAGATGCATGCTCCATTTTGTGCATCTGGCTTTACATGTACTGGGGAATCAAACCCAGGCCATCAGGCTTTGCAATCAAGTGCCTTAACCACTGAGTCATCTCTCCAGCCCTCATCTTTTATCAAGTTTATTTGCATTTTTTTTTTTGGAGGGGGGGTCTGTCCATGCTAAAACTGTAAGCTCCTTCCACAGGGTCTGCATTCTGTCTCTATTGTCCTAGAAGAGTTCCTGGTGCACTAGCTCGAGCTCAGGAAGTGTTCACTGAATAACAGAATGAAGATGAAGACGTAGATGCCTTAGCCCATCTTGCTACCCTTGGGCAAGTTTTTATAATAAAGTGACCGAGGGAATAGAGTTTTTACTGGGTGTGGTTGTGTGAACCTGTAATCCCAGAATTTAAGAACTAGAGGCAGGGCCAGGCACGGTGGTGCACACCTTTAACCCCAGCACTCAAGAGGCAGAGGCAGGTCTAGGAAGATCACTGTGAGTTTGAGGCCAGCCTAGGCTGCAAAGTGAGTTCCAGATCAGCCTGGGCTAGAGTAAGACCCTGTCCCCCCCCAAAAAAATGCAGCTGGTGGGATGGTTCAGTAGTTACAGGTGCTTGCTTGCAAAGCATGCTGGCCTGGATTTAATCAATTTCCCACCCACCCATGTAAAGCCAGATGAACATTTGTCCTTAGGCTTCGCAGGAAAGCATCGTAACCACTAAGCTATCTCTCTGGCCCTGACATGGACATTTGTTTGCAGTGGCGAGAGCCCCCCCCCCAAACAGACACACACACAAATACACACATGCACACACATGTGGAGGATCAGAAGTTCAAGGCCAGCCTCTGCTACATAACAAATTCAAGGCAAGCTTGAGCTACATGTCTCAAAAAAAAAAAAAAAAAAAAAAAAAAAAAAAAAGAGGGCTGGAGCAATGTCTCAGTGGTTAAGATGCTTGCCTGCAAAGCCTAACGACCAGAGTTTGATTCCCCAGTACCCACGTAAAATCCAGATGCACAGAGTGGAGTAGGCATCTGGAGTCTGTTTGCAGCAGCTGGAGGCATTGGCATGCCTATTCTCTCCCTCTCTTCTATCTCTCTCTGGTCAAAAATAAATAAATAAAATATTTATAACCTGTAAAGTTTTGGGGGCATCAGTGACCTCCCTGGGCAACAACTCACTGGAGCTGAAAATTTTCTAGTAACAATCTATGGCTTCTGAGTGTTCCATTGTCCAAAAAAGTAGGTTTCCATATGACTTATTTCTATCCTGTTAGATTTTGATTAGCCCTCCCTCCACCTTTCCTTTGCTCAATCTCTTCCCCTGACCTCACTTAGGCCTTTTCACCCCCATTAATCTGTTCTTCTACTTACATATATACAATACCATCCTATTAAGTTCCCCTCCCTCTTTCTCTTCCCTTTATATCTCTTTTCTAGCTTACTGGCCTCTGCTACTGAGATTTATTCTACTCACATAGAAGGCCAATCATTTGTAGCTAGGATCCACATATGAGACAGAACATGTGACATTTGGCTCTCTGGGCCTGGGTTACCTCACTAAGTATAATCCTTTCCAGATCCATCCATTTTCCTGAAAATTTCATAATTTCATTTTTCTTTACCACTGAGTAGAACTTCATTGTGTAAATGTGCCACATCTTCATTATCCACTCATCAGTTGAGGGACATCTAGGCTGGTTCCATTTCCCAGCTATTGTGAATAGAGCAGCAATAAACATGGTTGAGCAAGTATCTCTAAGGTAATGAGTCCTTAGGATATATGCCTAGGGGTGGTATAGCTGGGTCATATGGTAAATCTATTTTTAGCTGTCTCAGGAACCTCCACACTGATTTCCACAATGGCTGGACCAGACTACATTCCCACCAACAGTGTAGAAGGGTTTCTCTTTTTCTGCATCCTAATCAGCATTTATGGTCATTTGTTTTCATGATGGTGGCCAATCTGACAGGAGTGAGATGGAATCTCAACATAGTTTTAATTTGCATTTCCCTAATGACTAGGAATGTAGAACATTTTGTTAGATGTTCATATGCCATCTATATTTCTTCTTTTGAGAACTCTCTATTTAGTTCCATACCCCCCACTTTTTTTTCCCTGAGGTAGGGTCTTGCTGTAGCTGAGGCTGACCTGGAATTCACTATGTAGTCTCAGGGTGGCCTCGAACTCATGGCAATCCTCCTACCTCTGCCTCCCAAGTGCTGGGATTAAAGGCATGTGCCAGCACACCCAGCTATACCCCATTTTTTAATTGGGTTGATTTCTTATTATTTAGTTTTCTGAGTTCTTTGTATATTTTGGATATTCATCCTATGTCAGATGTATAGATGGCAAAAATTTTCTCCCATTATGTAGGTTGTCTCGTTGCTCTATTCACAGTGTCCTTTGCTGTGCAAAAGCTTTGTAATGTCATGAGGTCCCATGGTGGTTGATCAGTGGTTTTATTTCCTGAGCAACTGGGGTTATATTCAGGAAGTCTTTGCCAAGACCAATATGTTGAACGGTTTCCCCTACATTTTCTTTTAGCAATTTCAGAGTTTCAGGTCTGATATTAAGGTCTTTGTTCCATTTGGACTTAATTCATGTGTATGGAGAGAGGTAAGGATCTATTTTCATCCTTCTACAGATATATATTCAGTTTTCCCAGCACCATTCTCTGAAGAGGCTGTCTTTCCTCCAATGAATATTTTTGGCATTTTTGTCGAAGATCAGATGGCTGTAGCTACTTGGACTTTACATCTGGGTCCTCTATTCTGTTCCATTGATCTACATGACTGTTTTTGTGCCAGTACCATGCTTTTTTTTGTTACTATGACTCTACAATATAGGTTAAAATCAGGTATGGTGATACCACCAGCCTTATTTTTGTTGCTCAAAATTGTTCTAGATATTCAACGGTTTTTGTGCTTTCAAATGAATATTTGGATTTTTTTCTATTTCCACGAAGAATTCTATTGGAATTTTGATGGGGATTGCATAGGTCATTGCCGAGGCTCTTGGTTTCCAACCAGAAATAGATGGTAAGACCCTATTGCTGGAGACTCCACATACTTGGGCTGCAAGGTCACTGAGAAATCCTGCTGTAGCTGAGCTGAAAACCTCCTCCATGTAGACCAGCTGACAGAAAGCTGGAAAAAGCTATTCTGCATGCAGTTCAATGGGAGAAAGAGATACCACCAGTGAAGATACTCAACAGTGGACACTGCAAGCCTTAAATTTGGCCAGCCAGGCCAAATGAGCCAATGGGTGCAACAGTGACATGTCTGTTATGGGGGAAGCCAACTGCTCTCTAATTGGACTGGAGGCCCACTCCATCCATGGAGAGAATATATCCCTGATACTGAAAACTTAAAACAGGGGTAATCATGAGCCCTAGAGGTGTAACATCTGCTGGTGTCTGGCTAAATGTATATACTATGCTCACCAAACTTCCTGGTAAGCACTCCTGTTAATGTTCATATCAACATACTAATGCTACTCTCACTTTTGCTTAGAGAAGCTTCTCTTTTCAGGTAGCGGTGACCTTGGGATGATGCAGAAGGCACTATGGTTCTGAGAAAAGTGACAGAGGAGTGCTCAGCACTGAAATATCTCTATCACATCTTCCAAGGCTCAGGGTCCATTGCATAAGAGCCAAAAGAAGGGTAGGACTCCTTACAACATGCTCCTCCAGACTGGCCTGGATAGCCATGACCTTGCTGTGCCTAACACTACCCACACAAGACCATCATAATAGGAGGAAAAGATGATGCCATCAAAATAAAAGATTAATTGAGAAGGGGAAGGGATATGATGGAGAGTGGAGTTGCAAAGGGGAAAGTGGCGGGGGGGGGGGGGGAAGGAGGGAACTACCATGGTTTATTGTCTACAATTATGGAGGTTGTCAATAAAAAAAAGAATGGGGCTGGAGGGATGGCTTAGTGGTTAAGGTGTTTGCCTGCAAAGCCAAAGGACCCAGGTTCAATTCCCCAGGACCCACGTTAGCCAGATGCACAAGGCACATGCATCTGGAGCTTGTTTGCAGTGGCTGGAGGCCCTGGTGTGCCCATTCTCTCTCTTTCTCTATCTCTGTCAAATAAATAAATAAATAAAAATAAAATATTTAAAAAAAGAATAGGCCGGGCATGGTGGTGCACATCTTTAATCCCAGCATTTAGGAGGCAGAGGTAGGAGGAGCGCCATGAGTTCGAGGCCACCCTGAGATTATATAGTGAATTCCATGTCAGCCTGAGCTAGAGCGAGACCCTACTTTGAAAAACGAAGGAAAAAAAATGAAGGAAAAAAAAATGAAGGTGGGGGGGGGGGAGAAAAAGAATGGGAGGGGGAGACACAAGAGGGGACGGAAATGGAGGAAAGAGGGAGGACGGGGAAAACCTGTTTGAAAACACCCTAATGAAACCCAAATTCTTTGCATGCTAAAAATATTTTTAAAAAATATTTATAAACAAAACAAAACAAAAGCATAGTTGGTTTGGAATGTTCCCCTGTGGTTCCTACACTTCTGGCCTCCACAGGGATCCAATGTGATTTCACGCAGGGGGGAAATGCCTCTTGCCATCTCTTTGGAAACAGCGGCTCTAGAAGTTGCACCACACTGGGCCCAATGCCCAAAGCGACGTCACAGAGGACGCCAAGCCCCTCCGCCTGCGCGGGAGAAAGCCCCGCCCCCAGCACCCCTCCCCCAGACAGACACTGTGATTCCGAGATGCGCGGCTCTGCACAGCGCTGTGCTTCTGGCAGGAGGGCAGTGAAATCGAATCCCATCTGTACTTTTGTGTCTGCCGGGCAGGTTTCAGCTGCTAATTTAATTTGTGTAATTGGTTGGGGCTGGAAGGATGGCTCAGCGGTTAAAGGTGCTTGCTTGCAAAGCCTGCCGGCCTGGCTTCACTTCCCCAGGACCCACGTAAAGCCAGATGCACAAAGTGGCGCATGCATCTGGAGTTGTTTGCAGTGGCCGGAGGCCCTGGTGCGTCCGTTGTTATTCTCTCACTCTGCTTATGAATAAATAGATAAAAATATTTTTAAACTACCTGTAAATGTGCCTTTTCCTACTATAAAAACAAGGGAAATATTTGTGAGGACTTAAATTATGGCAAAACTTTAAAAGTTTTGGTGATTTTTTTATTAGTTTGCTGATAATTTTTAAAGGAGCCAAAAATATAAGCTCATGTGGCAATATAACAGTTAACAAAGTGTCATTTTGAGTAACCAGAAACAAAGTCATTTATAACCTCCTTCCTGAATTGCCACATTGCTGCACCTGTCATTTTTTTTTTTTTTTCCCGAGGTAGGGTCTCACTCTAGCCCAGGCTGACCTGGAATTCACTATGTGGTCTCAGGGTGGCCTTGAACTCACAATGATCCTCCTACCTCTGTCTCTCAAGTGCTGGGATTAAAGGTGTGCGCCACCACACTTGGCTAAGACTGCTGTCCTTTTATTTTTATTTTTTTTGAATTTTTATTGAGAGACAGATTGGGAGAGAGAGAAGGAGAGAGAGAGAGAAGAGAGACAGAATGGGTGTGCCAGAGCCTCTAGCCATTGCAAACAAACTCCAGATGTATATACCACCATGTGCACCTGGCTTATATGGGTACTGGGGAATCAAACCTTGGTCCATAGACTTCACAGGCAAGTGCCTTAAATGTTAAGCCATCTCTCCAGCCCAAGACTGCTGTATTTTTATGGCAGGATTTAAACACGAGCAAGGAGAAAGGTGTAATCATTGGATAAAGCAGCATGTTGCAAGTAGATTAACCGTACCAAGTAGTAAACTTATTATCTTACTGAGCCCAATTATTTGTATTTCCTTGTTGAGTTAAAAGGGTGTCTTCATGTGGATGGGGGCTGACTGAAATGGACAGCCATCTGACAAGCGTCCTGTTGGCAACTAGTTATGTCACAGCTCTAGATAATCATGTTAAATTAAGCTCTGGAATGTGACAGAATCCAAATCGTTAAGAGCAAGTCTAACACTGTGCTAAGTGTGAATGAAAACCTGAACATTGCCAATGTGATGAGCTGTTAAGCCACCTTTTCTGAAATTGGACTAGAGAGACAGAAAAGTTAAGTTTCACCATTTGACTAGCATTTTGGCATTAGAAATCTTAAATACCCGGAGCCACAAAACAAGAACAAATCATACATTCCTACAAGATGCCATCTGCGTCAGATCTGCTATTCAATATTGCTTCCCTAACATCTTTATTTTTTTCCACTTTTTGTTTTCAAGGTAGAGTCTCACTCTAGCCTAGGCTGACCTGGAACTTACTATGTAGTCTGTGGTGGTTTGATTCAGGTGTCCCCCATAAACGTAGGTGTTCTGAATGTTAGGTTCCCAGCTGATGGAGATTTGGGAATTAATGCCTGCTGGAGGCGGTGTATTGTTGGGGGCAGGCTTATAGGTGGTATAGCCAGTGTCCCCTTCCCAGTGTTTGGCACACTCTTCTGCTGCTATTGTCCACCTTATGTTGGCCAAGGGGTGATGTGCACCCTCTGCTTATGCCATCATTTTCCCTGCCATCATGGATCTTCACCCTCAAGCCTGTAAGCCAAAATAAATCTTTTTCCCACAAGCTGCTCTTGTTGGGTGATTTCTACCAGCAATGTGAACCTGACTGCAACAGTAAAGTGGTATCGAGGAGTGGGATTGCTGCTTAGACACCTGACTGTGTGGCTTTGGCCTTTTGGAGCTGATTTTCAAGAGGAATGTAGAAGGATTTGAAACCTTGGCCTAAGAGATGCCTTGCAGTATTGTAAGTATAGCTTGATGGACTATTCTGGTCAGAGTTGAAAGGCCTGAATGCAGTAAGAACTGTGGACTGTGAGGTTTGGCTTATGAATGGTGAGAAAGAGCTTTGCTTGGACCGGGCTAGCAGTTTGTGTGAAAAGCTTACTGTTATGCCCGTGTCCTGAGAAGTTGTGCAGGGTTGCTTTGCGTAGAAATGAACTGGTGTGAGCAGAGGGATATGACACAGAAAGAAAAATCTTTGGGTGAACTGCTGCCCATTCATCTGCAATTGAGAGATTACAACCTTTGAGATAGGGCCAACTGACCTGCACTGGGCAACAGGAAGAATGTAGACTCTTTTGAAGGGGCCTGAGAGCTAAAGAAGTGTCCTGTTCTTCAAAGTCTGTTTTAATCCCCCCCCCCGGATTAACAAATTGGCACCCTACCTGGTATTGTGGAATATGAGAAATGCAGGAAAGAGAGGGTCATTGAGTTTGCAACACGGTCTTGTGTTCTGGAAATGGCTATGGGCAATGTGAAGCAGGTTTGCTGGATGCCTGCATGGAGACCCCATGGGCCCATGAGGATGAACCGTGGATTGCACTGTAGACCCAGTGGAGATGCTGGGACCACGAGATGGCTGCTAAAGAAAGCTGCCAGCCCCGATGAAGTTTTCCAGGACTGTGAGTAGCCTAGCTGGAGGGGTGGAATTGGAATACCAGAGACTTGTTGCTGGTTAGAATTATCAGACTTGGGGATTTGTCATTGACTAGAGTTCTTGGACTTGAAGCTACAGAGTTTGATGTTTGCCCTGGTTGTTTTAAATCTTGTATTGGCTGAATATTTCTTTGCTGTGCCCAATGCCATCTTTTGCGGTGTGAATGTTTATTCTGTGCCATTATGGTTTTTTTTTGCGCACGCCCGTGGCTATGTCGGGCCATGATTTGCGTAGAGCGAGGAGTCTTCCACCGCACTCCCTCTCCGCTAGGAGCTGTTGTGCTCTGGGCCGCTCCTGCCAGGCCACACCCAGCTTCTTTGAGGCGGTCTCTAAAGCTATTTTAAACACATGTACTATACCAAGTGACTTTCAACCTAGTGGGATCAATTAAAATGGGGAGGCATGGAGATGTATTTACTGCGGGTTCTCCACTCTGCTACATAATTTATGACGTGTCCACTCCAGTACCTGAGTATTGGTGGGTGACTCCTGAGCCCACTGGAAGAGGCGTTCATAGACGTTCCCATCGTAGCAGCCAAGTGCTGAATTTAAACACTGGTCCGTGAAGTCGAACGCATCAGTTAACAAGACAGCATCCTTCCTGAGAGAGGAAACGGGTTTGTGAGAAGTTTAGTCTAATAGATCTGGGTGATGAGTAACACCACCTAATTAGAAGTCACGTCATTATTCCTTTTCCAAACAATTCCGCTGTGTGTATTAGTTTATGTTTAGTCAGTTATATACAGTACAAAAAGTTCCTTTAGGCTTGCTATTTTAGAAAAACGAGAGGACTGGGGCTGGAGGGATGGCTCAGTGGTTAAGGTGTTTGTCTGTAAAGCCAAAGGACTCAGGTTCGAATCCCCAGGACCCACGTTAGCCAGATGCACAAGGGGGTGCACACGTCTGGAGTTTGCTTGCAGCGGCTGGAGGCCCTGGCGCACCCATTCTCTCTCTCTCCCCCTCTTTCTGTCAAATAAATAAATAAATAATAAAATATTTTAAAAAATTAAAAAATAAGGGGACTGGAGAGATGGCTTAATGGTTAAGACACTTGCCTGTGAAGCCTAAGGAGCCAGGTTCAATTCCCCAGTACCCACATAAGCACAAGGTGGCCCATGTGTCTGGAGTTCATTCACAGTGGCTAGTGGCCCTGGTGTGCCCATTCTCTCTTTCTCTCTCTCTCTCTCTCTCTCTCTGCTTCTTTCTCTCTCAAATAAATCAATTAATAAATTAAAAAAACCTAAAAAACAAAAATGAGGCTTGCCTAGCATTGGGAAGCCCTGGGTTCAATTCTCAGTACTGCAAAACAAAACAAAACAAATCTCTACATGTCTCCCATTGTCTCTCTATTTCCTTCTCCCTAGTGGCATTGTAGTCTTTCAGCTGATATTTTGACGTCTACATGAATGTTGTCTCAATTTTAGATGTTGGCTCAAATGAAAGTAGGGATTTTGGGGCTGGGAAGATTGCTCGGTGAGTGAGAGATCTTGCCGTGCAAGTATGAGGACCTGAGGCCATCTTAGTTCCATTCCCAGCACCCAGGTGAATAGCCAGGTGTGGCCACACACATCCGTATCCCCAGTTCTGCGGGAAGCAGAGATCTGAGAATCCCTGTGGCGAGCGCAAACTGCAGCTCTGGGTTCAGAGCGCGAAGCCATGTCAAGGAAGTATGTGGACAAGTGACAAAGGGTGACACTCGACATCCTCTGGCCTTCATACGCTTGTGCATGGGGCACATGTTGGTACACATGCGTCCACCACACACACACCCCACCACCAGCACACATACTATATAGGCAGAGAAAGGATTTACTTTCGTTTTTGAGAGAGCAGGTCTTGCCATGTAGCCCAGGCTGACCTGAAACTCTATGCGGCCTCCTCAGGGTTGGAATTACAAGTGTGCCACCATACCTGGCTGGATGTCCACTTAGTTATTTATGTATTTTGGCTTTCCGAGGCAGGGTCTCGCTGTAGCCCAGACTGACCTGGAATTCACTCTGTAGTCTCAGACTGGCCTTGAACTCACAATGATCCTCTGGAGTGCTGGGATTAAAGGCGGCTCTGATGAACTTTGAGCAGCTCTCTCTCCACCCAGCCCCATGCTTCCTCCCCTTGGCTTTCTAAAGCAGCTGTAATCTTGACAAGGCCAATGTTCAGTTTGACATTGTGACGACTGTACGTCATCAAAGCATTTGAGGTGCCTGGGATCTGGCCACCTAATTAGTCTTGTGTGTTGTTTTGGGGTCATTGTGCTAGGCTGAAACTCCCTAGGCAGAGCAGGCTGGCCTTGAACTTGCAGTCATGAGTGCTGGGATTCCAGGTGTGAGCCACCATGCCCAGCTCAACCCTGTCTGGACAACTTAATGTCACTGTGAGCCTGGCAAATGCCCCTTTGCTCTGATCTTCCTCCATAGCTGGCTGACATCACATTATGTTCTCATCAATATATTTCGCAATTTCTCTTCCTTTGCCACAGTAGTTCAGCCAGCCCCACCCCTTGTTATCTTGTTTCCACTGACTCCATGCCACCTCCTCTGTGGTTATACATGGCTGGAAAAACTGGCCTACCCTGGTGTCCTCAGGGTTCAAGTGGGACCATGCTTACAAGCATGCCACCTGACTCGCCGTTTACGCTTCCGCTCTGCTGGGTGACTGCCTCATCCACTCTCTTCCAGCCTCAGGTCTGCACTACCCCCTCCCCCCTCTCACCAGAAGGACTCTGTGTCCTCTATCACTGACCCGGTGGAAGCAGTAAGGAGGTCCCACGAGCTCCTCTGATATCATACAGAGTGCCCTCTCCTTAGTACAGGCCACCTCTCTGGGCTCCCCTTGTCTGCTCCATGACTTTTGCCTTTGCCTACTTGAAAATGGTGTTCCAGAAATTTCTCTGCCTTTTCCCTACAGTGTCAAAGTGCACCCCCCCTGAAGACTGTCTCCATCAATATAGAATCAGGATGTCATCTCTCATTTTTAGGAACAGGCTTTTGAGTCTCTTCCTCTCCCTCATCCACTCCAGATCTTGGCTCCCCTTCATGAATAAATTCAGAGTGTTTCCCAGGTGAGGGTGCTTATCTCTGGTTCTCTCATCCTCTACAGAGAGAGCTGGATTCACTCAGGTTTAAAAAAAAAAATTTCATTTATTTATTTAAGAGATGGAGAGAAAGAAGCAGAGAGAAAGAGAGTGAGTTTGGGTCTCCAGCCACTGCAAACAAACTCCAGACAAATGCACTACTTTGTGCATCTGGCTTTACGTGGGTACTGGGAAACCAAACCCAGGTTGTTAGGCTTTGTGGGCAAGTGCCTTAACCACTGAGATATCTCTCCTGCCCTGTGACTATTTTTAGATAATGATATCTTAGTTATGATTTTATGGCTACAATATCTCTTCCTAACTCTTTGAAGCTATTACTGATTTTTTTTTTTTAAGTTTTCTTTTCCCTGAAGTTTCACTCACGTTTGCCAGGCTTCCTGGCTCTTGCTTGTTTTGGCTTCCATCTTTTACGTTAGGCGTTTTCCTCAGGTGCCCCGTGATCCCTGAGGTCTGACACAGCCGAGCGGGACACTAACCAGTCCCATGGCCGGCGTGCGTGGATGGCTCTTTCGTGGGCTTCCCTATGGGCTGGGCTGAGCTGGGGGGCCATCGCAGAACCCTGGCTTCCATCCTAGGCCTCTTCTCCCTGGGCTCCCTGAAGACTCTCTTGTCATCTTTCCTCTATATGGTCCACCAGCCTGGCTGCCAGCCTTCTGGAAACCAGTGGGGAGAGTGCTGGGAAGAGAGGTGCTCACGCCGAGCCTGTAAAACTCCTTGCTTTCTGTGGGGCGAACTCATCCCCAGCTAAGTCCGATGTTGCCTGGTCCACAGCCCTGCAGTTCACCCGGTTTACCAGAGCAAGGTCAAGGTGAGCCTATGCTGTCATCTCCCCTTCACCCATGGCCACACATGCGCAATGCTGCTCCTCACATGCTGGTCACTGCGTCCATGTGCACCCCCCCCCCCCGCCAACCAATGTTCATATTTCTTCTCCTGTCCTCTGTTGTTAAATATTTATACCTTTAATTTTTTTAGCCCTTTTGTTGATGAGTTAGTAGGACTTGCTTAGCAAGGAACAAGGCGGGGGGGGGGGGAACATGTGTTTAGCCTGCCATCTTTACCTGCAAGGCCATCACTGAAGACTTTTTTTTTTTTAGAACCACTTAAACACCAAGAACCAGTTGGGAGTTTATTAGCATCACCCAGAGAGCTGAGAAGCACATGATGCCATTCATCTGTCATCCTTGAAGTCTGAGGGAGATAATAACCAATCGAGGCAGGGAACCGTGACGCTGAGCTGCTAAAAGCATCAGATCTGTTACCCACCAATTACCCTGCGGTACTAAAGTGAATGTAGGAAGTATCATGTAGGCAAGCCATTAACTGCAGCTTACGTCAGGGCTGTCTGTCTTTTCCTGAATTGTAAATCCCTGGAGCTAAGGCAAGCACTTCAAGATACTGTTAGAGGATTAAAAAAACCACACACACACACACACACACACACACACACACACACAGAGAGAGAGAGAGAGAGAGAGAGAGAGAGAGAGAGAGAGGGAGATTGAGAGAGAGAGCCAAAAACCATGCTAAAGAGGTGTCCAGGTGATCTGTTCTATCATAGCTGTCAACCAGGGCTCATCAATTTCTTTTTATTTGCTTTTAAAATGACAATCATGGGGCTGGAGAGATGGCTCAGTGGTTGAGGTGCTTGCCTGCAAAGCCTAACAAGCTGGGGTTCAATTCCCCAGTACCCATGTAAAGCCACAGGCATCTAGTGTTCATTTGCAGTGGCGAAAGGCCCTGGCATGCTCATTCTCTCTTTTCTTCTCTCTCTGCTTACAATTAATTAATTAAAATGCCAAGCATTTGGGCTGGGGAGATAGCTCCGCAGTTAAAGGTGTTGACTTGCAAACCTGCTGACCTGCGTTCAGTTCCCCAGTACCCACTTAGAGCCAGATGTACAAAGTGGCACTTGGGTCTGGAATTGTGTTTGCAGTGGCAGGAGGACCTGATGTACCCATATTCACTGTCTTTTTGTGTGCTTCTTTTTCTCTGTCTTGCTCTCAAATAAAGAAAAATATTTTTGTTTATTTATTTGAGAGCGACAGAGCGACACACAGAGAGAGAATGGGTGTGCCAGGGCCTCCAGCCACTGCAAACGAACTCCAGATGCATGTGCCACCTTGTGCATCTGGCTTACGTGGGTCCTGGAGAATCAAGCCTCAAACCGGGGTCCTTAGGCTTCACAGGCAAGTGCTTAACTGCTAAGCCATCTCTCTAGCCCCAAGAAAAATATATTTTTTTTAAAAGCCAAGCATTTCAGAAAGTTACACTCATTTGGATTTAAGCTATCCAGTACTTAATTACGCTCTTAATGGTATCTCCTACTGGATCCCCTATATTAGGGTATGTTTAATTTATGAAATTCATTCTATTATATATATAATATAAATAATGTAAAATATACATAATGTAAAAAGCATCAAAACCAAGTCTGACTTGACTGGTGTCCTGGAAGAAGCAGCTATGAGGACAATATCAATTATGTCTTCATATTTCATATTCTGGGGTATATTTGTATCAGATAGTATTTTTGACAGTTTTTGATGGTTCAATTGAATAAATATTTATTACCTACCAGCTGTCTGTCAGGTCATAAATGGCCTATAATATTATATATTGTTAGAAAAAAAAGGCATTTGGTTGATTTTTAAATTTTTTGTTAAGAAAATCTTATTTTAAAAAATTTCTGGAAGGAGGGCTGGAAAGATTGCTCAGTGGTTAAGGCATTTGCCTGCAAAGCCTAAAAGCCCAGGTTCAATTCCCCAGGACCCATGGAAAGCCAGATGCACAAAGTGGCGCATGTATCTGGAGTTCATTTGCAGTGGCTGGAGGCCCTGGTGCACCCATTCATATTCTCTCTCTCTCTTTCTCTTGTGTGTATGCTCTCTGCTTGCAAATAAATAAAATATTTTTAAAAAACTTAGCTGGGCATGGTGGCGCACACCTTTAATCCTAGCATGTGGCAGGCAGAAGTAGGAGGATCGCTGTGAATTTGATGAGATTACAGAGTGAATTCCAGATCAGCATGGGCTAGAGCAAGACCCTACTTTGAAAAAAAAAAAAGTTTCAGGGGCTGGGGAGATGGCTCAGTAGTCAAAGGTGCTTGATTGCAAAGCCTGACAGTCCAGGTTTGATTCCCCAGGACCCATGTGGAGCAAGGTGCACAAAGTGGCACATGCATCTGGAATTTGTTTGCAGTGGCAAGAAGCCCTGGTGTGCTCATATACTCTTTCTCTTTAAAAAAATAAATAAAAATAATTTTTAAAAAAGAAATAGGGAGCCGGGCATGGTGGTGCATGCCTTTAATCTTAGCACTTGGGAGGCAGAGGTAGGAGGATCGCCATGAGTTCCAGGCCAGCCTGAGACTACACAGTGAATTCCAGGGCTAGAGTGAGACCCTACCTCGAAAATAAATTAAAAGAGAGAGAGAGAGAGACATTGATTGATTCAAGTCAAGCTTTTGACAGTACTCAGCACACAGGACTCATTAAACATTAGCTATAATTGTGATTGGTTATTTTTGATATTTATTTATTTGCAAGGAGAGAGAGAGGGAGAGAGAGGGAGGGAGGGAGAGAGGAAGGGAGAGTGGACACACCAGGGCCTCCAGCCACTGCAAACAAATTCCAGTTGCATGTACCCATTTGTGCACCTGGCTTTATGTGGGTTCTGGGGAATCAAACCCAGGTTGTCAGGCTTTGCAGGCAAGTGCCTTAATCACTAAGCCATCTCTCCAGTCCCTATAGTCATTATTAATGCACACCAATATGTAGTAGCCCCTTCCTTCCTTCCTTCTTTCTTTTTTCTTTTTCTCTCTTTCGTCCTCTCTTCCTCCCTTCCTCTCTTTCTTGGCAGGGACTCACTCTAACCCAGGCTAACCTAGAATTAACTCTGTCACCCAGGCTGGCCTTGAACCCATGGCAATCCTCGTACCTCAGCTTCTGAGTGCTGAGATTAAAGGCGTGTGCCACCATGCCTGGCCTTGTGCAGCAGCCTTGATCTCACATTCCTTAGCTACTGCTCCTTGATGATGTTGAAGAGTTCAACTGAGGTAAGCAATTTATTCTTAAGAAATTCTTAATTTTACTTCCTTTTTTTCCTTTATATTTTCTTCCATCAAGTCCTGCTGCCATAACTGTGCTACAGTATCAAGTCTCCAGACCCCAAGTTAGCGAGTTCTTGGCGTTTGACGTGACCTGTGTGTTAAGGTCTAGGTTACTCTCTGAAGGCCCAGCCACTCACCGGATCTGGGGGAGCAGGTCTAGGTAGGCTGTTCTCGCCATGTCCACTTGGGCCCCAGACAGGAAGCCATCATGCAGGAAGTCACCCGAGTTAGTCACAATACCATGTAAGGCAGACAGGTGACAGAGACGCCAGAGCACCTCCTGGTTGGCTGGTTCGTTGTCTAGTCTCTCCACAGCTTCCTTAAAAGTCTTCACAGTGATGTAGTAGCAATGTGCCTAGAAAGACAGGAAGACGTACCAGCCACTATTTCCCATCTCCAGCCCCACAAAGCACCCAGGAAGCTTGCCAAGATGGGGAGCGGAACCATACTTCCCACAGGGCTGATAGCCACCTTTTCCCCCCTCACTCTGGTCTGGGCAAGCCTGGCCATGGGAAGGTGCATATAGGCATGGGTATGTGTAAGGGGCTGGTAGATCTGAAACAGGGCCTTTGTTTTCCAAATTGTGTAGTTTCAAGAGTGTTTGAATGCACAGAGAAAGCAGATAAGAGAATTGGAGGCTGGGCTGGGGGACACGGAGGAGAGCCCCAGTTTCTCAAGAAGACAGCTATTGTCTGCCACATCAGTGCAGTGGGATGCACACACATACGCTGCGGGAAAAGAAAGCAAGGGCTGAGCAGGGCCCGGGAGACACTGCAGGGGAAGCGGTGATTTAAACACGAGTGCTGCTCTCACTGCTAGCCTGACAACCTCCTCCAGGGAGATGGCGGCAGACACTGAGGAGACTCAAAACTCCTCAAAGCAGAAATCCAGAGGCTTCAGAGAGCTCAACACTAGAGGAGACTTCTAACATACCTGCCAAGGCTCAGGGAACCTTTCAGAAGAAGGAGTGAAAAGACTGTAAAAGCCACAGGATGGGAAGGTGTACTCTGAGACACTGCCCCTCCCCAGAGACAGATGTACTTATGACCCCACTGACAAGAGCCCTCAGTGGAATGGGGGCGAGAGAGAGGGGATTTAAGAGGACAACACAAGGGGAATATGACCAACACATAATTTGTTCATACAATAAAGTTTACAGTTAATAAAGAAAAAGCAAAGCAAAAAAGAAAGAAAGAAGGGACTCAATTGTATACGAAACTTATTCTCGTGAGAGACAAAGCTCTTGGAGGTAAGGAGTGCAATACTCTGGCCCATGTGCAACTCTCTGTGGGCCATCAACCACTTAGCTGTGGTTGGTATGTGACCAATGCTACCAACCGAGTGAGAATGTTCCTGCCCTGTGAGCTCCACCCTGAATTTCCCTCTAACAGCGAGCTGAATGCCTGATCTAGTGGGAAGCCATATTGCTTATATCTGCCCCATTGTATTATCTTGAATGTTCCCCCTCTACTCGAGACAGACTCAGGTAGCGATTATATTGTCAGGTAAGATGTGGGGTGTCCACAGGAGAAATGAAAACACACACACACACACACACACACACACACACACACACACACACACACACACAGAGAAGAGAGAGAGACAGAGAGACAGAGACAGAGAATGAATGAATGAATGAATGGGAACACCAGGGCCTCCAGCCACTGCAAACAAACTCCAGATGCATACACCCATCTGTGCACCCAGCTTCATGTGGGTTCTGGGGATTCAAATCCGGGTTGTCAGGCTTTGCAGGAGCGCCTTAATTGCTAAGCCATCTCTCCAGTCCCTGTGACCTATGGTTGTGCAGCAAGGTGAAAGTGTCTTACGGGTTCTAAAGAGTTCGGGGAGACAAGAAATGAAGGGAAGGTCCCCGGAGGAGGGCAACTTCATGTGCGAAGGAGCTTCGCGAGGTTGAAGTGCTGGGGTACAGTGGGGTGACTGTGGAGAGCTGTGGGAGTTTGGCTGGACCCACATGTGGGGCTCGGGTCAATGGAGAGCTGTGAGTACCACGGTTGGGGTTTTATCCCATGGGGAGTCATGGTGGTTTCCAGCAGCACAGTGAGGGCTCAGGGGCGCCACGCACAGGTGCTCACAGTTCACTGTGCAGCCAGCCCCGGTGCCTCCCAGCTGGGCCGGGTTGGCATGCGGATGCGGAAGATGAGCAGTGCATGGCGAAGCCCCTGCAAACAGTCTCTGATGCTCACACTGGGCCCAGGTTGGCAAAACTGATCTGCATGCCTGTCTCCAAGTCCCTGCTTTCCCTCTTACATCCATGCAGTACCTCTGCAGAACCCCAGGCCACTGGCCGAGGGAGAGAGAATGTGGCTTCTATCAGCCTTGGGGGAAAGGGTATGCTCTTATTCCTTATAACTAGGCACTTCTGGGCTGGAGAGATGGCTTAGTGGTTAAGGCGCTTGCTTGTGAAACCTAAGGACCCAGGTTTGATTCCCCAGTAAGCCAGGTGCACAAGGTGGCACATGTGTCTGGAGTTTGTAGTGGCTAGAGGCCCTGGCATGCCTATTCTCTCTCTCTCTCTCTCTCAAATAAATAAATAAGTAAGTAATATAACTAGGCACCTCTCCAAGTGTTACATCTGCTATTTCAACCTTCACAAATAATCCTACCCAAAGTAGATAACCCTTGATAGCTCCATCTTGGAGCTAAAGACTCCTTATCCGAAGTCAATGACCAGTGAGCCATGGCAGTGACATCCAAAGCAGGCCCATTCTCTTAGCTCTGCTACCAAAGCCACGGAGGGCAGAGGCTGCCAGCTGTGGAGCCCCAGCCTTTGCTGAGGTGGCCATGAGTGGGCCAAAGCCGCCCCTTTATTTTATAGTCTAAAAGGCTGCGCCCAGTGGGTAGGATGTGTTTGACGTCTCATAACATGCCACACGCAGAGTTGGGAGCAGAATTTAGCCCATGGCTTCCCCCCTGCTAATATCACCCTCTCTCCCAAGTTGCAGTCATCGTGTGCATGTGGCCCCTGGATGTTTGCGGTTCCTACAGAATAGCTGACCACACCAGCGCAGAAGTCTAGAAGGTTCTACCCTCTGTGACCTTTGAGACGCAACTTGGGAAGCTGTTGGCGACTTGCTCTCCTCCCCCCCCCCCCAGCAACTGGCCAAACTTCCTGTCCTTGGCACCCCCAAGCCTGGGACTCCCTTTTGTCACACAGCACACTGGGGTTCCTCAAGGACTCAGCAACTTGCCTTTGTGGCTTGTAAGCAAGGGACATGTCATGACTCAGCCATTTCCTACCTCTGGGGCTTTGCTCCCGAGCTGTCTGTCCTCCTGCTTGGGAAGGACACTGCTGGCCTCCCTGGCTGGCTTGTGTGTATGAATGGCAAAACCCCGGCACACAGCAGAACCCTTTCTTGCGCACCAGCTGATGGTGGGCGCTGGGTGCAAAGCGCTCCTAGCACAGCCGATAGTGACCCACCGAGAAGAACCAGGTTGGCCAGGGACTGAGGGAGGGCTGCAGAGTCCATGCCAGCCCTGGCAGGTGCAGTGGAGGTATGGGGCCACCAGGTGGCACTCATGCCCAGCCTGCCTGACCAGCCCTGCCTAGGTGTGTCTGCAGGAGACCTATGGGACTCTCTTGAATTCCAAGGCTGCCATTTGTAGGGCTGAGGCCTGAGGATGGAATACTTGAATCTTCTAGTTATTGGCAGGGCTGGCATCCCGGCTGCCCAGGCTTAGGAGGCAGTCTGACTTCTTTCTCACCCCATGACCTTGAGGTCCTTTCTTCTACCTCCATCGGGTATCTCTGTACTCCCCTCCACCCCACCCAGTTCTTCCCATGCCTTCCACCAGGCTGGAGGTGGGACGGCCTGCCATGGCTTCATTCTAATTCGCTTCCAGCCCTTTCTTCCCACCGTAGCCTGCACCATTCTTACACAGTGCAACTCTGATGGTCCTCCTGGTACCAAGGTGGCAAGGGCAAAACACCTGAGTTTCTGCCTGTGGTGTGGAGGCATCAGGCATCTCCACCCTCCCTCTCAGCTCACTGCCTGCTTCCTTCCCTTGCTCCCGTCATCCCCTCTGGCCTTTGGGCACCTGGCCTTTTCTTCCCTCCTCCTAGCCTACCTGATGTTTCTGTCACTTGGAAACCTGTCTGCTAAACTGCCACCCCCCTTCTTCAGATGCAGGCGCCACGTTGTGTGTCTGGCTTATGTGGGTACTGGGGAATTGAACCCATCGCTGAGCGATCTCTCCAGCCTCTGCCACCACCCTTCTGCTGGCTAACTTCACCCCTCCTTGAAGTCTCTGCCTATGAACTTTTCCTGCTTTCTTTTCAAATAATTTATTTGAGAGACCGAGAGAGAGAGAGCAAGAGATAGAGAGAGATAGAGAGAGAGGGAGGGAGGGACATAGAGAATGGGCATACCAGAGCCTCCAACCATTGCAAACAAACTCCGGACACATGCGCCACCTTGTGCATCTGCCTTTACGTGGATACTGGGAATTGAAACCTAGGTCCTTTGGCTTTGCAGGCAAGGGCCTTAACCACTAAGCAATTGCTCCAGCCTCCTGGAAAAGTCTTTCTGACTCCCTGGGGGCGTAGCCAGCAATGCGCCTTTCTAAGGGTCCCATAGCAACCCCACCCTGGTGCTTCCGTGTCGGTGGTGGGTGTGGACAGCACCTTCGCAGTTGAGCAAACGCAGGCACCGTGCAAGAGTGATGCTTGAATATTTGCCTACTGAGGGAGAATTATGCACGAGCTCAAAACAGTGGAAATTGAATGGACATCAAGGATTGCCTGTGGGGCTAAGAGAGGCTTGACATGCTTGCCTATGTGGGAGGAAATATTTGAACAGCCTGAAGCAAATCCAGTAGCACTGACTTTGCCCGGAAGGGCTGCCAGCAAGATGCTTAGCGATTAAGTCCTTTAATTACAATCTTCTGGACCGAAGCCTGGGTGCACGAAAAGACGGCAGTCACCATGGGGTGGGGCCGGGGCGCAGTGTGAGCGTGGCTCTTCCCAGCACAGTGGCCTGTGTGGGACACAGACAAGACCCTCGCCGCTGACGGGTGGCTCACCTTAGCAGCCTGGATTTGTAGGACAGCAGTCTGGTTCCAGGCTTCGTGCTGGTCAGCCCCGGATTTTACGAGGGTCTGTGCATTGTGTGCTGCATTCTTTATGAGCCTGGAAGCCAAAGAAAGGAGGTTTAGCGTTGGAGAGAAGGCTCCAGTGGTCAACCATAGGTGTTCATATAAATACAAGGGCTAGCCGCGTATAGTGATGCACACCTTTCTTCCCATCACTCAGGAGGCAGAGGGAGGAGGATCACTGAGAGTTCGAGGCCAGCCTGAGACTACATAGTGAATTCCAGGTCAGCCTGGACTAGAGTGAGAATCCTACCTCAAAAAAACCACAAATAAATAATAACAAAATGCAAGGGCTTGTCACACCTCGTGTGTCTCTGACACTGGGCCGTGCCTGTGCTGCTGGGATGAAATAAGAAGGTGACGGGTGGAAGGGCTGCAGAAAGAAAACCACTGTCAAATCCAGCATTCCCCAAGGTGACGCCTTCTGCCGCCTCTGATGCCTGGGATGCTGTCAGAATAATTATAATGATTTTTATTTCAGTAGGTATGTGTGATTTATTGCCATGGATAATAAGGAAGATACAGTTTACATAGTGACCTATAACATGGTAGGTATTAATGTAGAACACAGTAAGCAAATTGGTTAATTTACTTGAAATGGAGGGAAAGAGGAACGGAGAGATGGTACAGTGGTGAGATACTTGCTATAAGCCCTGCCAGCAGGGGTCTAATTTCCCATGTGGAGCCAGACACACGATCCGCTGCATGCACCTGGAGTTCATTTGCAGTTGCCAGAGGCCCTGGTATGCCCATACTCTCTCTCTCTTTCTTTCTATCTCTCCCTCTCTCTCTGTCAAAGAAATAAATAAATAAAAATATTTTGAAAAAAAAACTAGAGGAAGCTGTATAGTAATATAGATGGCTATGGGAAAAATATAGTGATGATATATAAGCTATGGAATTTGAAAAATACTGATACTCAGTGAAGACAACGTGTCTGTGGCACCCAGCGTCAGATAGCACCCTTCTGGTCTTGCACCACACGGAGGACCACTTCCTTCTCTCTTTGGTCATAGCTCACTCCAGGTTTTAGTTTGCCACAGAGAAGGCATGCTCCTTTCGTAGACAATGGAGCATGAAAATTGTCAACAGTCCACTCAGACGTGGCCCTTTACAAGCAGTGAGCTCAAGCCAAGAGTGGACGCTCTCCCTGGCCCATCGCAAGACCTCAGCACTTAGGCACAGCTAGAGCATGGGTGACGTATAAGCCCGTTGGGCACGTGGCATACTTCCCAGCCTATGGCCTCTACCTCATTCACTTACAGATCAAAGGGGCAGGCTGAAAACAAGAAGGTTCTAGAAGAGACTGAGAGAGAAGACCTTAGGCTCATTTGTAGTAATTACTACCGTGCGTTTGGCTCTGCGCCTGTGCCCACCCTGAACTTCACACCACAAGTCAGCATTCTTACTCTCATTTTGAACGTGTGGTAACAGAAGTTAATTAAATTGACCTAATGAAAAGTTGGCTCTGTTTGACTGTACTTAATATTATTTTATCCATGGAAAAAGGAGAGGCATAGGAATTGGGAATCCAAGAACAAGTGTAATTCAGTGGTAGGTTAGATAGACTTTCAGAGCTAAAAACATCCAAAATGGGACCAATCATTTTGTGTGTGTGTGTTGTGTGTGTGTGTGTGTGTGTGTGTGTTATCACACATCTCTCGGAACTCACTTTGATATCTCTTTCTATGCTCTAGCCAGGGATGTCTAACCTTTTAACACTGCAACACAGGGCTCTCGCTGGCTGCCCGGGCTTTAGCCTGAGGTGACTCTCAAGCCCATCGGATTCAACGTTGTCACTCCCACAGGCAGTGGAGATGCTAGCCTTACGGCTTCAAAGTTTACTAAACTTGTTTGTAAATAAAACTGGCACTTTGCACACAAACATTGCACTTTAAGGGGAAAGCCTGGTTTATTATTTTCTATACCAATTACTGAGTATTCTATTTACCATTGTCAACTCAAAATTTTCTAAGTGACTTAAGCAGGTTAATATTGACCAAGCATAAATTTTTAAAGCTTTGTCTAGTGAGTTTGAAATGCTCTTAGTTAGCTTTAAAGTTGGTCCAGTGCATATCTAAATACTAGTCTGCTGGTGTCAGTAGTTGACAGGACATGTTTTCTCCTGTAGCCCAGGTACCATGTCATGGTATCTCTTGTCCCAGCCCAAGCTCTCTGAGCATAGGACCTTCTAACTTTAAGTCACCAGGAGCTGAGGAATGTTCTGGGCCAACTGCTGGTGGCCCGGTCTTAACTTGATGCGAGGGGCTGTCTCATCCACCTTCTGGCTGGTGTGGAAAGATTCTTGATGGGCTTCATAGGGAGTAGCTAAGATTGTATTACAGCTTTTCAAATTATCCTGGAGCAAAAGGACCCCCCTAAGACCTCACTCCTGTGAGGTGCTGAGCCAGGATTGAAGCCGGCTCTCCTAAACGCTGTTTATTCTCATCTTTGTGCACGAGTGCTGTTGAGACTTGGTGCGTTTATATGACTTCATGTCTCTTAAACTGGAGGGGTTTTATTGTGAGTCCTCTTATTTTACCTGTTTCTACTTCGGGAAAAACGTTACCCACTGTTATCCTGAAGTTTGTAAATGGTAAGATTATTACAAATCCTAACATTTGCCTAGTTATAAGCATCACCTGGTGAATTTTTATCTTATTTATTTGAGAGAAGCAGGCGGGGGGGGGGGAGGAGAGAGAGAGAGAGCGAGAGAGAGAGAGAGAGGGAGAGAATGAGTGTGCTAGGGCCTTTAGCCACTGCAAATGAACTCCAGACACATGTGTCACCTTGTGCATCTGGCTTATATGGGTGCTGGGGAATCAAACCTGGGTTGTTAGGCTTTGCAGGCAAGTGTCTTAACTGCTGAGACATTTCTGCATCCCTGCCTTTATTTTATTTTACTTTTGAGTCCATCTCTCTCTGAACCAAGAGCTCACAGAATCAGCTAGACTAGCTAGGCAGCAAGCCCTATGAACGCTCTCGTCTCCCATCCCTGGGATCACAGGTGTGTGCTGGGCGTTCAAACTCAAGTCCTCATGCTTGTGCAGGCACCAGCACCTAGCCGTCTCCTCGACCCGGGGATTTTTCTTGTAGTCTTTTGGGACGGGTTGGCCTAGAACTCTCAGTCCTCCTGCCTCGGTCTCCTGGGTTTATAAATATGTACCACGGTGTCTGGCTTAACCAACCGTGTTTTAAGCCTGAGGAGCTCAGGGCAGGAGTAGTTTCAGGCTGTTCTGTCAATGGCTTCCTAGGGCCGGAGCAAAGAGAATGAGTTTTCAAGTCTGTCAGTCATCCAGCCTGCTGCCAGTTCTACCCAAAGGCCCTAAAAACAGAAAGAAAAGAAAAAAAGCACCCCTTGTCCTCCAAACACTAAGTTACTAACTCACTACTTTATTAATGTTTAATAAACACCCATTTTCTGCATGTCCATGTACAGCCCTTGGAAGTTGTGTTCAAAGCAAACTGTTTATTAAGCAATACTCCTTTTTTGTTTTGTCAGGGTGTAAATAAGCAAATGTAACACTGAGTTCCAGGCAAGGAGAAATGTAATGACATTTTTAATTAACTCCATGCTGGACATAAGACCAGCAGTCTTATTTTCTCTTCCCCAACTCCCTCAAGTGACATACTAACTCCGAGCCTGAGATGTTCATCAGACTGGTTTATTGCCAGATCTATACCTCATACAGGACTGTCTGGCATATTGTTTTGGAGGCACTAAAAAAAAGGTTTGTGGATGGGGTACAGTGCTTGCCTCACAAACGTGAGGATCTGAGTTCGACCCCCAGTTCTCATGCTCGCTGTGGGGGTGCACGCCTGTAATCCCAGCACTGGTGAGGCCTGAGAGGTGGAAGGAGTATCTGAGATTAGCACCCAAGGTTGTCCTCTGGCCTCCACATGCATGTGCACCCACCCACACACACACCCACACACATGCCCCCCCCCCCACAGACACACACACTCATACAAAATAAGTAAATACATTGTGTTTAAGCATTTTTAAAAAATTGTGAAATAAATAATATCCCAATTAGTTGTGATCTTAAAATAATTACTAACTATCCTGGGGACACAGGTTGGGACATAAAATAGCCTCTCTGGGTTTGGCATTTTAGTCTGGGGCAGGGGTCAGAGGGTTCCCTTTCAGGTCGTTAAGTCCCTTTCTATGATGGTGGTTGCATTTGGTCGGCTAACATGTCTCTTTCTTCCTAGCCCATTTGATCAATTTCTGACACATGGATGGCATTTGGCAATATCTGTTGGTAGAAAGGACGAGTCTTTGGTGTTTGGCTGTGTTCCCTGGACCCAGCCAGACCCTGGAAATAAACCAATTCTACTCTGAGGTATAGCAACAATTTTGAAAATCACTTTTAGGTCATGGACTATTTCAAGATTACAGGTACTGCTATGCTTGTTGGTATTGGATCACATATCAATTCATTTATAGTGATTTCTAGCACTTGTATTTGGTTATATTTGTTGCATTGGAAATCACAGTAGGAAACCAAAGATTTAAAATGTCCTGTCACTGACCAGAGGAAGTGCTGTCCTTCCACTGTTGTGACCAGGATAAGAAAATGATGGTGCTGGCACATGCCTTTAATCCCAGCACTTGGGAGGTAGAAGTAGGAGGATCACTAGTTCGAGGCCACCCTGAGACTACATAGTGAATTCCAGGTCAGCCTGGACTAGAGTGAAACCCTACCTCAAAAAAAAAACAAAACAGGGCTGGAGAGATGGCTTAGCAGTTAAGCGCTTGCCTGTGAAGCCTAAGGACCCCGGTTCGATGCTCAATTCCCCAGGACCTACGTTAGCCAGATGCACAAGGGGGTACACGCGTCTGGAGTTTGTTTGCAGTGGCTGGAGGCCCTGGTGTGTCCATTCTCTCTCTCTCTCTATCTGCCTCTTTCTGTCTCTGTCTGTCACTTTCAAATAAATAAGTAAAAGTAAACAAAAAAATTTAAAAACAAAACAAAACAAAAAGATGGTGGTGAGTGACCCAGGGGTGGAACCTCTCTCTCCTGCACCCAAGGTGCTATGAGTTCAGGGGACCTGGCGGCTGGGGACAGGGATGGTTTAGAGGAGTGTGTCCACTCATGTCTACCCAGCTGCTCCCAAGCTGCCCAGTGTGGGAAGGAGCCCATCCCTGGCTCAGCACGGGCTCACCTAGTTGCCACATGTGCCCAAGCCGCGGTGTAGAGCTCTGGGCACAGGAAGTCGGTCGGTGTCTGGGCTGGGCACCTGGCCGGGTCAGGTGTGGCGAGATATGCGACAGATGGCGGGAGTGGCTGCTGTGACGTGGCGCCTGGGGACAGCCGGGCCTTCAGGCAGTTCTTTACCAGGAATCTGAGGGACAGGCCGACACGTGAGACCGAGGCTCCTTGGGGCTCGGCAGAACTGGGCCAGACAGCCGTAGACCCCCCCACCCCCCGTGTGCAAACAGAGAATTTTCTGTCAGGATCGTCCGACTTGGGGATTTAGGAAGGATTCGCACAGTGCCTGTGGCATTTAGATTTTTCTCAGCTGAAGAAAAGAGGCTAGGTGCAAGAATGCTAGCACGAGAGGGGGGAATTAGAGGTGACTCTGCTCATCAGCCTCACCGTGGCCAGTGTGTGGCTCTAGAAATATCTGCCCTCCCCCCCGGGCCTCAGTTTTCCTCTCTCAAGATGGGGGTGCTGATGCTCATCTGACAGGGTGGGGCATGTGAACCTGCTTGACACAATTTTTGTAGCACAGTACAGGGAGCAGGCTGGCTAGTATGTGCAACTATATTCCTTTTATGATCTGACAAAAACATAGGCTCCATGTCACATTTTGCCAGTGAGCTCCTTTCTCCTTTGCACGCAGAAGTATTTGCCCCGTTTAGCCAACGGGAGGATACACGGACACGAGAGAATAACCCCTCAAGTCTGTTGGCAAGAAGCTGCCTGTCCACTCCTTGGGGTGCAGCATGTTTTGTGTAGGCTCTGGACGGAGCCCCGGATACTGGAGTGCGCAGGGCAGGTCCCGCGCCTGTCCTCAAAGAACTCCTCGCCTAGCTGCGGAGCAGAGTTCAAGTGGTAAAGCAGAAGTCACAGTCACAGCTTGCGGTGACTGGTCCCCAGGAGACGGGCAGTGCTGGGTGATGGAGGCGAAGGGGCACGGGGCCCCGTGCAAAGGGAGAGGCGGGGGGCTGAGAGGACAGGATGGGTAATGAGGTAGCAGCTGGGTTGTTCCGGCCTCACGGACCACCATGTAGACTGGTATTTTCCTGGCAAACGCTTAAGTGAACGATGCCAATCTGCCTGTCGACTTTGACAAAACTCCCTCTGGCTGCCCATGGAGAGATGGGGCAAGGGGGGGTGTGGGAGCGGGGGAGGGAGATGGGGGCAGGGACTGCTGCTGTTGTCTGGATGAGAAAGGGGGGGTGACCTGGTTGGGAGCAGCAGTGGAAGCAGGGGTGTTGGAAGCATTAGGAGGGACACGTGAGGAGAGAAAGAGAAAGGGCATTTCCCAGACTCGCTGCCTGTGTGGGTGGCTGGCAGGAGCCGCAGACCCAGCAGAACTGAGGGGCGCCCCGGGTGTCGGGTGGAGGTGTGGACTAGCCGGGACTTTACCTGGCCACCTGTAGGTACAGAACTGTGTTCTCGCCCTCGTAGGTGCAGGCGGCTGTGACCCGGTTGACCAGCGTGGGCAGACCGCTCAGCTTCGAGTAGCCATGGCCTCCGCAGGCCCTGCGACACACCTCGGCCCCCTGGGCACAGAAGTCTGTTATCATGGCTTTCACACCCGTGCTCAGTGCATGCAGCTGTGAGGACAAGAAGGGGGACAGGTGGGCTGGAGCCATGGCTCAGCGGCTAAGGCACTTCCTGTAAAGCCTGAGGACCCAGATTCGATTCTCCAGGACCCACGTAAGCCAGATGCACAAGGTGGCGCATGTGTCCGGAGTTCACTTGCAGTGGCTGAAGGCCCTGGTGTGCCCATTCTCTCTCTCAGATTAAAAAAGCGTGTGTGTGTGTGTGGAGAAACAGGAGATACCCTGCAGTGTCACCTGCTTGCTTACCGTGACTCTGAGGTAAGCAGGGTTTCCTTAGCTCACAACCTTGTGAGGGAGAGGGGGAGTCATGTCACACCAGTATGTAGCGTGGCTGTAGGGCATTACAAAGGAAGACAACCCCATCTTGGCCAGCATCTCTGGGATCTCAGGAAGGGGTCTGCAGGGTCCACGGTCCACAGAGTTAAAGCAAAGGGTCTGGGAAGCTAGCCTGTGTGGATGTGTGCCCCATCAACCCACTGCCCAGGTTAAAGGAGGGTGCCCTTATCTGAGCCCCCCCAAAAATTCATACATTAAAATCCTAACCCCTCGGGTGATGCTGTGAGGAGGGGTGGACTTCAGCAGGGGATTTAGGTCTTAGGAATGAAACCTTCAGGAGGAGCGTTAGTGACTGCTGCAGTTTGAATGTCCCTTCCAAAACTCATATCCAAATATAATTACTTTTGTTTTTTGTTTGGTTTTTCAAGGTAAGGTTTCACTCTAGCCCAGGCTGACCTGGAATTTACTATGTAGTCTCAGGGTGGTCTCAAACTCATGGCAATCCTCCTACCTCTGCCTCCTGAGTGCTGGGATTAAGGGTGTGTGCCACCGAGCCTGGCTTCTATAATTCTAAGTTTAATAGTATGAAGAGATGAGATGGGGGGGGCTGGATGGATGGCTCAGTGGTTAAAGGCAATTGCTTGCAAAGGCTCATAGCCTGGGGTTGATTCCCCAGCCCAAGCTTTTGCTTCTCAAAAGCCCCTACCCATCTTTCAGATTTTCATGTCTTTGGGTGGAAGGTCATGTCTCTTGACCTTTCTGTTTTAGATTCCTCGTTGGAAAATGTGGATATAAATGGTGGATGTCACTAGGAGGAATAATGAAACAATGCTTGACTGGCACAGGGCCTGGGTAGAGTGGCTGTCAGCGTGTAAGTCCCGGTATCTTGTCAGAGACCCTGTCAGACTAAGTCAGTCAATCTATATGCTAGTCCACAGTGCATATCTGAGTCAGAAGTGTTTGGAGTCACAATCATGCTTGGACTTTAGGCAGGCCAAGCAGAGCACATAAGGAGTGTTGTGTGCAGTGCTGGCAGGCAGTGGGCTCTGGGCGGCCCTGGTGATTGAGCACATTAGCATCTCTGTCTTGGGTTTGTTTGTTTTGTTTGTTTTTTCAAGGTAGTGTCTCGCTCTAGCCCAGGCTGACCTGGAGTTCGCTATGTCGTCTCAGGGTGGCCTCGAACTCACGGTGATCCTCCTACCTCTGCCTCCCGAGTGCTGGGATTAGGTGTGCGCCACCACGCCCGGCTACATTAGCATTTCTGTGGCTGGCCAGTGGAACACATCAGGTCAGACTGCGCCTGCCACCAATGACTTCCAAATGACTCTCTCTCTATATATATGTATATGTATATGTATATATATATATGTATATATGTATATATATATATATGTATATGTATATATATGTGTGTGTATATATATACATACATATATATATATATATATATATATATATGTATGTATATATAGTTTTAGAGTTTCTAATGCACAATTCGGCCTATAGACCAGTGCTCGTCACACTGTGTATTTCCTCTAACCTTGTCTGAGCTCTCTGGGGGGCCAGGTGAGTGTGAAGTTACACATTAGGGGTGTGTCGACTCTAATGGCCCAGGTTTCGGGGAGCTGGGAAAGGTGGGGAGGGCCCCTGGCTGCTGCCCAGTAGTTGGGACAGGCTGCCACTCCCCAGCAGACGACAGGTACCTCAGGCAAGCAGCGGAAGTCTCCGTTCAGGATGTCACTGTAGGAGCGGTTCAGCAGTTCTAAGAGGCTGGTGGCCAGGAACTGGAAGGCGTAGCTCATGGCCAGCTGAGGGAGGAGCTTCTGCTGCTGTGTCTGGAAGTCCAGGATTTTCACCTCCGGGTCACTGAGGACAAAAGGAAAGGACGGTTTGGAAGACAGCTCCGAGGCACATGCGTATTCCCACATTCCCAACCCGGGAGAGGCCCAAAGAACGGCCGTCCCTGAAAATTCACTCCAACACCAACAGGAGGCTGTTAGTAACCTCCCAAAGCCTCCGCTGGCTCGAACGGCTATACGTTTCACTGCAGAAGCACATGTTTGGAGGCTTTGCTTCTTGAAAGAGGGGGTAGGGCCCTTAAAAAATTACAGCAGGCGGGCTGGAGGGATGGCTCAGCAGTTAAGTCGTTTGTCTGCAAAGCCAAAGGACCCAGGTTCGATTCCCCAGGGCCCATGTTAGACAGATGCACAAGGGGGAACATGCATCTGGAGTTTGTTTGCAGTGGCTGGATGCCCTGGTGTGCCCATTCTCTCTCTCTCTCTCTCTCCCCCTCTTTCTCTGTCAAATAAATAAATAAATATAAAAATAACAGCAGGCTAGAGTGAAACCCTGCCTTGAAAAGCCCCCCCTCCAAAATAAACAATTACAGCACATACATGGACTGTATTATTCTAAAATCTGAAAATGTCTAAGCTCCAAACCACCAGGTCCCAATGATCAGGTAGCGGGTTATGGCTCTACCCCCACCCCGAGGATTTGAACTCATGACCTTTCACTGCTTACGTGCATTCACTGTGTTCTTGGGAATGTGTGGAGCCTAAACAGCACTGCTTAGGATGTGAACTTGGGCCCAAGGGGACCCAGTGGAGGAACTGTGTCCTTGTCCTTTCTTCAATACCTGGGGCTGTTCAGCAGGTAAGGGCTTGGGTAACTTCGGATGGAGAGACGGTGTGCCTGTGAGGAGCCTTCCACAGCTGATGGTTGCCCAAGTCTCTTTAGGCAGTAACTCCTCTTCCAACGTGGACTTGTGTGTGTATGCGTGCATGTGTGCGTGCTTGTGTGCGGGTGCACTTGTGCAGCTGAGCGTGTGTGTGTGTGTGTGTATGCCAGAGGTTGACATCTGTGTCTTTTTCCTTACTTTTATTATATTTTATCTTTTTTAGTTTTTAGGGTTTTTCGAGGTAGGGTCTCACTCTATCCCAGACTGACCTGTAATTCGCTGTGTAGTCTCAAGGTAGCCTTGAACTCATGGCGATCCTCCCACCTCTGCCTCCCAAGTGCTGGGATTAAAGGCGTGTGCCAGCACACCTGGCTATTTTATTGTTTTCTTTTTTTTTTTTTTTAGGCAAGCCCAACAGACTGACCTTTTTTTATGAGAGAGAGAAAGATTGAGAGAGAGAGAGAGCAACAGAAAGAGGACAGAGAGAGAGAAAGAGAGAGAGAAAGAGAGAGAGAGAGAGAATTGGCATGTCAGGGTCTCTAGCCACTGTAATAGAACTCCAGGTGTGTGTGTCACTTTGTGCACATGTGCAACCTTGTGCGTGCATCACCTTGTGTGTCTGGCTTATGTGGGACCTGGAGAGCCAAACATGGGTCCTTAGGGCTATAGGCAAGTGTCTTAACTGCTAAGCCATCTCTCCAGCCCCCTTTGCTTATTATGTTTTGAGACAGGGACTTTCACGGAACCTGGGGCTCACTGACTCAGCCAGAGTAGCTAGCAGAAAACCCTAGGGGTCCTCCTGCCTCTGCCTCCCCAAGCACTGCGATTATAGGCGTGCACCAACACGTCCATCTTTCCCGTGGTTCTGGGAATCCCAGCTGAGATAAAGTGCTTAGTAAGCACTTTTCTGTTTACCAAGTGAGCCATCTCCCCAGGGAGCAGCATGTACCCTGACGGCCCTCGGGACACCTCCGCAGCCCAAATAAGTGGGCTCCAGCCCAACAGCAGTGGCAGCAGCGTGTCCCCCAGCACGCTGTTTCCAGGGAAGGTGCCCTCAGCTTGCGATTTGAAAGCCCAAGCCTCACTCTAAGTCCGCTGTAAGCTTGCCAGAAGAAGAGACCAACTCCACCCTGAAACTCTGCTCTTGTCCCCTAGTCTGCAGACACGGGAGCTGAGGAAGAGAGAAACTTGAGGTACCCAGATCTACCCCCACCCCCAGTTGGCTTTGTGTCAAGACTGTTGTAGACCCCGGGGACCACAGCAGGCCCTGGTCCCGACTGATATCAAGCTCAGTCCTGACGCTCTTACTGGTCACACATGGAACCCAGGACCTGAGAGTGCCTCCAAAGGCCCAGGGTCGGTCAGCAGGGACTTGGATGCAAACGGTCAGATGGAAACAGTCTGCAGGCTCAGCATCACAGGCTCAGGTATTCCATGGCTTGCTCTGCCCTCAAGTCCTGTTCACACTTCAGCCTGCTGTATTGGGTCCACGAGGGACATATCCTAAAAGATTATTTGTTGTAGACCTGACACTTAAATTTAATGGATGTTCCTGCTTTACTGGAAACTATGTGTGTGTGTGTGTGTGTGTGTGCATGCATGTGCACGGTACCTATGTGTATGTATACATAGGGCAAAACAGATCGAGTAGAATGGCCTTCGCCATTCTGTATTATGGAAGGGAGGGAGGGAGGGAATGGCAGCCAGATGTAACAAGGAGTAACAGAAGCCATCTAGACTAAGGTATCCCACAGTTAGACACTAGCAGTTACAACCCATTGAGACTAACCTATCCCACAGACGACAGTAGTTACAACTCATCTAGACTAAACTAAACCACAGTTAGACACTAGCAGTTACAACCCATCGAGACTAACCTATCCCACAGACGACAGTAGTTACAACTCATCTAGACTAAGCTAAACCACAGTTAGACACTAGCAGTTACAGCCCATCGAGACTAACCTATCCCACAGTTAGACACCGACAGTTACAACCCATCTAGACTAAGCTATCCCACAGTTAGACGACAGTAGTTACAACTTGTCTAGACTAAGCTAAACCACAGTTAGACACTAGCAGTTACAACCCATCTAGACTAAGCTATCCCACAGGTAGACACCAGCACTTAAAACCCATCTAGAGTTAGCTATCCCACAGTTAGACACTAGCAGTTACAACCCGTCTAGAGAAAGGTACCCCACAGTTACACATGAGCAGTTACAACTCATCTAGGCTAAGCTATCCCACAGTAAGACATTACCGGTTACAACAAATCTAGACTAAGCTATCAGTTAGACGCCAGCAGTTATAATCAATCTAGACTAAGGTATCCAAAGTTAGACACTAGCAGATACAACCCATCTAGACTAAGGTATGCCACAGTTAGATGCTAGCAGTTACAACCGATCTAGACACAGGTATCCCACAGATAGACATTAGCAGTTACACCCATCTAGACTAAACTATCCCACAGTTAGACACTAGGTGTTACAACCCATCAAGATACAGGCATCCCACAGTTAGACACTAGCAGTTACAACCCATATAGACTAAGCTATCCCACAGTTAGACACTAGCAGTTACAACCCATCTAGATTAAACTTCACCACATTAGACACTAGCAGTTACAACTCATCTATATTAAAGTATCACACTGTTAGACACTAGCAATTACAACCCATCTAGACTAAGGTATCCCACAGTTAGACACTACAGTTACAACCCATCTAGACTAAGCTATCTCACAAGTAGACGCTAGTAGTTACAACCCATCTATATTAAAGTATCACACTGTTAGACACTATCAGTTACATCCCATGTAGACTAAGCTATCCCACAGTTAGACACTAGCAGTTATAACACATCTAGTCTAAGGTCTCCCACAGTTAGACACTAGCACATAAAACCCATCTAGTCTAAGGTATCCCACAGCTAGACACTAGCACGTACAACCCATGTAGACTAAGGTATCCCAGAGTTAGGCACAGCAGTTACATCCCATCTAGACTAACCTATCCCACAGTCACACAAGCAGTTACAACCCATCTAGACTAAGCTAGTCAACAGTTAGACAATAGCAGTTACAACTCATCTAGATTTAACTACATCATATTAGACACTGGAAGTTACAACCAATCTATATTAAAGTATCACAATGTTAGATACTAGCAATCACAACCCATCTAGACTAAGCTACCCCCATTTAGACACTAGCAGTTACAACCCATCTAGACTAAGGTACACCACAGTTAGATGCTACCAGTTACAACCCATCTAGACTCAGGTATCCTACAGTTAGATGATAGCAGCTACAAGCCATCTAGACTAAGCTACCCCACAGCTAGATGGCAGCAGTTACAACTGATCTAGACTAAGCTATCTCACAGTAGTTGCTAGCAGTTACAACCCATATAGATGAAGCTATCCCACAATTCAATGCTAGCAGTTACAACCCATCTAGATTAAGCTGTCCCACAGTTAGACACTAGCAGTTACAACCCACATAGATTAAGCTACACCACAGACAGACATTAGCAGTTACAACACACTTAGACTTAGCTACACCACAATTAGACACCAGCAGTTACAACCCATCTAGATTAATCTACACCATAGTTAGACATCAGCAGTTACAACCCATCTAGATTAAACTATCCCACTGTTAGACACTAGCACTTACAACTCATCTAGACTAAACTACACAACAGTTAGACACTAGCAGTTACAAGCCATCAAGACTAAGCTATCCCACAGTTAGTCACTAGCAATTACAACCCATCATAATTAACGTATTCCACAGTTAGACACTGGCAGTTACAACCCATTGAGACTAAGCTCTCCCATAGTTAGCCTCTAGAAGTTACAACCAATCTAGATTAAGCTATCACACAGTTAGACACTAGCAGTTACAACACATGTAGACTAAGCAATCCCACAGTTAGACACTAGTAGTTACATCCCATCTAGATTTAACTACACCATATTAGACACTAGCAGTTACAACCAATCTATATTAAAGTATCACACTCTTAGATACTAGCAGTTACAACCCATCGAGACTAAGCTATCTCTCATTTAGATACTAGCAGTTACAACTCATCTAGATTAAGCTACACCACAGTTAGACACTAGCAGTTACAACCCACCTAGACTAAGGCATCTCACAGTGAGACACTACCAGGTACAACCCATCTATATTAACATATCCCACAATTAGACACTAGCAGCTTCAACCCATCTAGACTAAGCTATCCCACAGCTAGACGCTAGCAGTTACAACTGATCTAGACTAAGCTATCCCATAAAAGACACTAGCAGTTACTACCCACCTAGAATAAACTATCCCACAGTTAGAGACTAGCAGTTACAACCCATCTAGACTAAGCTACACCACAGTTAGACACTAGCAGTTACAAGCCATCAAGACTCAAGTATCCCACAATTAGACACTAGCAGTTACAAGCCATCGAGACTAAGGTATCTCATAGGTAGACACTAGACATAAAACCCATCTAGTCTAAGGTATTCCACATTTAGACACTAGCAGTTACAACCCATCTAGATTTAACTATATCACATTAGACACTAGCAGTTGCAACCAATCTATATTAAAGTATCACACTCTTAGACACTAGCAGTTACAACCCATCTAGATTTAGCTACATCACATTAGACACTAGCAGTTGCAATCAATCTATATTAAAGTATCACACTCTTAGACACTAGCAGTTACAACCCATCTAGACTAAGCTATGCCACAGTTAGATATTAGCAGTTATAACCATCTAGATTAAGCTATCCTACAGTTAGATGCTAGCAGTTACAACCCATCTAGACTAAGGTATCCCATAGTTAGACACTGGCACATAAAACCCATCTAGTCTAAGGTATTCCACAGTTAGTCACTAGCAGTTACAACCCATCTTGATTAAGGTATCCCACAGTTAGACAATACCAGTTACAACCCATCTAGACTAAGCTATCCCACAGATAGACACTAGCAGTTCCAACCCTTCTAGACTAAGCTACACCACATTTAGACACTAGCATTTACAACCCATCTAGACTAAGCTATTCCACAGGTAGACACTAGCAGTTACAACCCATCTAGACTAAGCTATCCCACAATTAGACACTACCAGTTATAACTCATCTAGACTAAACTAACCCACAGTTAGATGCTAGAAGTTACAACCCATCTAGACTAAGCAACACCACAGTTAGACACCAGCAGATAGAACCTGTATAGACTTAGCTCATCACATTTAGACACTAGCAGTTACAACCCATCTAGACTAAGCTATCCCACAGTTAGACTCTAGCAGTTATAACGGATCTAGATTTAACTACACCACATTACATGCTAGAAGTTACAACCCATCTATATTAAAGTATCATGCTGTTAGACATTAGCAGTTACAACCCATCTAGGCTAAGCTATCCCACAGTTAGACACTAGCAGTTACAACCCATCGAAACTAAGGTATCCCATAGTTAGACACTAGCACGTAAAACCCATCTAGTCTAAGGTATCACACAGTTAGAAACTAGTAGTTACAACCCATTTAGGCTAAGCTATCCCACAGTTAGACAATAGCAGTTACAACCCATCTAGATTTAACTACGTCACATTAGACACTAGCAGTTACAACCAATCTATATTAAAGTATCACCCTTTTAGACACTACAAGTTACAACCCAACTATCTAAGCTATCCCACAGTTAGACACTAGCAGTTACAACCCATCTAGACTAAACTAAGCCACAGTTAGACACTAGCAGTTACAACCCATCTAGACTAAGCTACACCACAGTTAGATGCTAGCATTTACAACCCATCTAGAGTAAGCTATCCTCTACAGTTAGACGCTAGCAGTTACAACACATGTAGACTAAGCTCTCCCACAGTTAGACACCAGCAGTTACAACCCATCTCAACTAAGCTATCCCACAGTTAGACACTAGCAGTTACAACCCACCTAGACTAAACTACAGCACAGTTAGACACTAGCATTTACAAGTCATCAAGACTAAGCTATCCCACAGATAGTCACTAGCAGTTACAACCTATCTTGGTTAATGTATCCCACAGTTAGACACCAGCAGTTACAACCCATCTACTCTAAGCTATCTCACAGTTAGATGTTAGCTGCTATAACCAGACAGAAGAAATTCAGACCAAGGGAACCAAAGACCCCATCCATAGGGTCAGCTCTAGGGATAGTGTATGCATGTCTGCATGTACGAGACAGAGTGAGAGAGAGAGAGAAAGAGAGGAGAGAAGGAGAGAGAGAGTAAAAGAGACCTGCTCCAGCCCCTCAGCTCTGAGGTAGTGGAGGCCGAGATGGTGCCAGGGGTGGGCAGTGGCCCTGAGCATCCCTCATCCCTATTTCTGTGGTCAGCCTCTGAGCTCCTTGCCTGGGCCGGAGCCGGGACTGGCGTCGGATGACTGAGTAGCGCACTGAGATGACACAAGCCTTCTGGAGGTCGTGCAGGACCCCATTAATGAGCATTTTCACCCGGGTCACCACCATGCCAAAATAATTGCTCTGTTCTGTCCCGAGCCTCTTGTAGGTGCCATCTGGTAAGACCTGTGGGAGACAAGCACTGGTGCTGGCGTGGGCCGTGGCCCCTACCTGCCGCACCTCCACCATCACATGCCTCCACCCCCGACTCAAAGGTCCTGCATGAGACCCTGAGACCCTGGCATTTCCTACCAAGTGCAACCAAAGAGGTGAAGCCCAGCTAAACGGAGACCTCCAGCATTTCTGTCTGTGCCCAGGCTGTTGCCTGTGTTTTCAGTGACTGGTAGCATCCAGGTTTCACTGGGCATCCTCAGCCACACGCCTGTTTTTTTTTTTTTTTTTTTTCTTTTAGGATTGCCTTGCCACATCTGTGGTGGTTTGGATGTATGCTCCCCCCACCTCCCCCACCCCGCCATAGACTCAGGTGTTTTATTTAAGCTTGTAACTTGGGTCTCCGGGCACCTGGCTGGAGGAGGTGTTACCAGGGGTGGATCCTGGGGCCCAGCCCTAAGCTGTGTTTGGGGGCAGATCTGACTTCTAGCCCAAAGGTGTGCGGGGCAGCCTGAGCTCTGGTGGGGCCCTGCTCTTTGCTGTGGTTTGTTGGTATTGGTGTTTTGCTTGCAATGGTGTTTCTCTCTGCTTGGATGTAGGCAGCCAGCTTCTTCCTGAACTGATGGAACTTTCCCTGGACCCTGTAAGCTTGAAATGAACCTCTTTTCCCTGGTCTGCACGTTCATCCCAGCAATTCGAAGCTGAGTACAACACTCATGTCAAAGCAGTGACGCAGAGGCAGCGGAAGGCTCAGAGAAGTGTACAGATTTGTCCAAGACCACTGTGCTCCTGGGCTGGGCTTTGACCCTGGCCTGTGGGAGCCTGAGACTCTGGGGAGAGGGGAGCAGGGAGTCACAGAAGCAGGTCTAGAGCCTGCGCTGGTCCCCTCCAGGGAGCACACGGCCACAGCCTTCCGAGGCCCCTGACCTGTGCAAAGCGATTCAGCATGTTCTCTCTGGGGATCCGGACGTGGTCCAGTCGCAGGAAGCCATTGTCTATGTTTTCCATCTCCATTTTGGGGCCTATGTCCCCAACTGTGATTCCTAGAAGGGGGTGGAGATGGGAATGCCTGTCAATTGAGTGCTTGTACACACACACACACACACACACACACACCCCAGCTCATGGCAGCTTGGGACACTGGGCTGGTACTATCCCTGTTGCAGGGGAGCAAGCCCAGGCCAGGTCGTGGTTGACTCCTGCACACAGCGACCGGCCACCTGGCACTGAGTCTGTCAAGTGGGCCTCTCCTAGCTGAGGGAGACATGTCTCGGCTTCTTCTGGGGATCTTTCGGAACCTCTGGATAGGGTGGGGTGGTGGGGCTTCCTTTGGGAAGGAGTCCTTGAGGAGCATCAGGGCGCACCTGGCAGTGGTGTGTGGTCCACAAGGCTCCGGATGGGCACAATAAAGGCATGCATGCCCCGCTGGGCTCCCGAGCAGATCAGCTGGGCTAGGACCAAGACATGGGTGGCCGACCGTCCCACTGCGGGCAGAGCAAGAAGAGGCGCGTCACACACAGGAAGACCTCAGCACTGCTGTGTCTTGAGGCCTGGCCTCCTGGGGGCCTTGGAAAGTTCCTGAAAAGAAAGGATTGCCCTCTTGGAATGAAACACTTGCAAGGACTTGACAGAAGAGTTTGAGGTGAACAAGCTTTTAAAGAGTTTTTGTCTCTTGACCCATCATGGTTAATGAAATCACTCCGCCATCGATCCCATAGGAATGAGTAAAATGACCAATTATCAAAACCTGGCTGGTGTCCAGCCCCGAGCTGAGCTTTCCTGCTTCTTGCAGCGTTGGTAAGATGGGCCTTATTTTCCAGATCAGGAAACTGAGGTCCAGAGAGCTCAGGGACACACTGAACGTCACTGTCCTGGAGAGGCAGAGCTGGGGTGGGTGGTGTTGTTGGTGTGTGTGTGTGATGTATGTGTATGGTGTGTGTGATGTATGCGTGTGGTGTGTGTGTGTTTCGTGTTTATATGTTCACGTGGAACCTGGAGGACTAACTACTTCGTTCATTAGGAACACTGTCCAGCTTTTTTTTGTTTTTTTTCAAGGTAGGGTCTCACTCTAGCCCAGGCTGACCTAGAATTCACTATGTATTCTCAGGGTGGCCTCGAACTCACAGTGATCCTCCCACTTCTGCCCCTCCCCCCACCAGTGCTGGGATTAAAGGCGTGCACCACCACACCCGGCCAGCGTTTTTGAGATTGAGCCTCTCACTGGCCTGGAGCTCAGCAATTAGGCTAGACTAACTGGCCACTGAGCCCCAGGGATCCACCGATTTCCTTCTCCCTAGAATGTCATCAGTTCAGCAGTCTTCCCCAGCCCATGATCATCCACTCAGCTTTCCCTCTCCCTGCCCCATGTCTCTCTTGCCTCTTTCTCTCCCTGTCACCTTCCTTCTTGGATTTGAAAATTCTCACGTTTGTAACGTACTGTTTTCCACACCACTCCATTCACTGCTGGCTTCCCAAGTGCCATGGATGTGTCCTCGGAGGCGACTTCTGAAGCTGAAAGGAGTGGTCCTTGGTGGCACTTTGTCTTGGTCAGCAGTCACCAAGCCTCAGGGAAGCGTAGTGTAGCAGCTACCTGATGGCCATGTGTGACTGAAGCTGTCTGATTGTGGAGCAGGGCGGGGTGTGTGTGTGGGGGGTGTTCACTCTGTAGCCAATCACAGGGCATGTGCTCTGGTTGGTGGCAAATTTAATTGTTAATTTGGGAGCAGAGAACATCTGAGGCTGTGGGGACACTGTGAGACAAAACCAAGATGTGTGCATGTGTGTGTCGTGTGTGTGTGTGTGTGAGAGAGAGACAGAGAGAGAGATGTGGCCTCACCCTTTATTCCCTACAGGTGGCATGGACTTCCTCATGTACTTCAAAGTTCAGTCGCGGGCCCTCCCAGCCACATACTAAGGAAATTCTTAAGTGCCTACCTATTTTCAAAGGGCGAGTTGACTTGCCCAAGGTGACCAGCCTGGAATGAGCAAATTAATCTGATGTCTGCTGGGCATCAAAGTTAGTGCTGCTCTATCCCCAGGGCTGTCCTCAATGAGCAGAGACGGGGGGCGGGGGGGGGGGTAGAGGGTACTCACTGTCTCCAGGCCACCACTTGGTGGCAGTTATGGTGGGACTGTGTATCACAAACTCCTGGGTGGCTGCGTCATAGATGGCTTCAGTCTCCAGGCCCTTCAGGTACGTTCCTTGGGATCAAAGAAGGGAGTCAGCCAGGCGTGATGGCGCTCACCTTTAATCCCAGCACTTGGGAGGCAGAGGTAGGAAGATCACTGTGAGTTCGAGGCCACCCTGAGACTACATAGTGAATTCCAGGTCAGTGTAGACTAGAGTGAGACCCTACCTCAAAAAGAAAACAAAAAAAAAAGAAAAAAAAAAAAAAAGAAGGGAGTCAGACATTGGGCCAAGATGCGGACCCCCTGCCCCTCAGGAGCAGCTTCTAGGTGGGCCTGGGCTCCTTGTGGAGTAGGGTTGGCTCCTTGCTGAACATACAGGCACTTTCCCCTTTTACCTGCAGGCTGTACCAAGGACACTGGGATGCACGCTGATGCTTCCAGAAGGAATGACTTGCCCTTTTGATATATATATGTAAATATATGCAAATTGTAAAAGGCTTTCCTTTTTTTAGGACTCTAGAGTGCCATCTGCTGGGGTGACTTCTAATGAGCACCCAAACCTATTGAGCTATAAATGGGTTCTGGAACCTGGCCATGCACGACCCCAACACAGGTCACAGAAGCTTTGACCTACCGTGTCCCAGCTCTGTCTGGGCGTAGGTGGTGATGATCTGGTAGTCTTGGCAGAGTTGGTCCCATTTAGCAATCTGCTCATCTGAGCCCAGGCTTCTGAGCGCATTCAGGAAGACATCATGCAAGGTCAAATTCAGATTCCCCGAAACAGCTCTGTGGGGGGCGAGGGGGGCAGAGAGGCTGGCCTTAGCAGCCTATGGAAGACAGGGTTCTGGGGACCTTCAGGTGGGAAGGAGCTCCCCGGTATCCCCGCTTCCCAGTAAGCCCTGCCTTTGTTCAGGGAAATGGCTCAGGTGGGGGTGCAGGAGATCGCAGGTAGATTCCTCTTGAGTGAGCACCTGTAGGCATAGCTCCGTTCACAGCCATCTTTGGGCCAGCCTAGGCGCCGGGCTACCATCTCCAGGTGGAATCTCCTCTTGACAGCAGCCTCGTAGAGCTCATTCTGGGTCATGGAATAATGGCCCCGCAGGCTAAACACCGGGTCTTTGCGGATGATGCTCTCTGTAGGAGAGAGGGAACAGAGGGCTTGGGGACCTTCTGGTTTCCCCAAGCGCTTGCCTCAAGGACTTGAAAAGGAACTTAGGGAGAGTCTCACAGGAGGAACCACTGAGTCCATCTGTGAATGGGGAACGTGGCCTCCAGGACACAAAGCTATGCAGTGGCAGGAGTAGGACTCTTAGGGCTTTTCAAGGGAAAAATTCGTTATTCGAAAAGGGGAAGGGGCCTCTGGCAGAGTGTGATGGGCGTGACTGTGATCTCAGCTTTCAGGACGTGAAGGAGTGAGAACAGGAAGTTCAGGTCACACTCAGCCACATAGCGACTTTATTATTGATTTCCTTATGGGGGGGGTGAGGGAGAGAGAGAGAATGGGGATACCGGGGCCTCTAGCCACTGCAAACGAACTCCTGTTGTATGTGCCTCCTTGTGCATCTGGCTCATGTGGGTACTGGGGAATTGAACCTGGTTCCTTAGGCTTCAAAGGCAAAAGCCTTACCCGCTAAGCTATCTCTCCAGCCCAGCAACTTCAGTATAGTTAGATCAAGGCCATCCTAGGCTACATGAGGCTCTTTCAGTGCCCCTCCCAGGAAAGAGAGAGAGAGAGAGAGAAAGAAAGAGGGCTGGAAAGATGGCTTAGTGGTTAAATGCTTGCCTGTGAAGCTTAAAGACCCCAATTTGAGGCTCGATTTCCTAGGACCCACGTAAGCCAGATGTACAAGGTGGTGCATGCATCTGGAGTTCGTTTGCAGTGACTGAAGGCCCAGGTGCACCCATTCTCTCTCTCTTTCTCTGTCTGTCTGTTGCTCTCAAATAAATAAAAATAAATATAAAATAATTATATAATAATAAAAATAAACAAAAATTACAAAAAAGAAAGGAAGGGAAAAGAAGGGAAGGAGGAAGAAAGAAGAGGAGGGTCAGAAGAAAGGAAGGAAGGAAGGAAAGAAAGAAAAAAAGAAAGAAGGAAGGAAGAAAGGGAGGGATGAGAGAGAGACCACTAGTGCAGGACTTTTTATTTTATTTTGTTTTTTGTTTTTTCAAGGTAGAGTCTCACTTTAGCCCAGGCTGACCTGGAACTCACTTTGTAGTCCCAGGCTGGCCTTGAACTCATAGCGCTCCTCCTACCTCTGCCTCCCTTCCGAGTGCTGGCATTAAAGGCGTGCGCCGCCACGCCCGGCTCTTATGAAGAACTCTCATAGAGAAGCGCGTGGGTCCACTCCTCGGCCTCTTACCGACTTTCCTCCGCAGCGCCGTGTTCTCGACGCCTCCGTCAAGGAGGTTGGTGAGCCGTTCCACGTTGAAGGACTGTGTGCGCCTCTCACTGTCTATGTCAGGGTGTACTCGGCTGCTCCAGGCATCTCCCAGGGACACTCTGTGCACCGGGCTCCGCATCCTCCCCCGGATCTGCCTGGTGTCTGAGGACAGATGCTCCTGGCCTGGCTGCTTTCAGGATCTGCTCTGAGCATTGGGCGATGCCAAGAACCTGTATGTGTGAGGAATTGCCCAGGGCCGGGGGTGGGCGTGCAGGGATCAGCCCTGGCTGCTTGGTGGAGGACAGCAACCCGGCCTTGACTACCGAAAGGACAGAGCACCTGCGCCTTCGCCCTGCAGCGCCGTGTAGGCGTCATAGGCAGGCACTGCTCAGTTCGTGTTGGAACACCCATGTCAGCGGAGCGCAGAGCAGGCTCTGACCGCAGAGCTTGTCCTCCGTGCTCAGGTCACAGCATCGCCCAGAGAGGCCCTTGTGAAAAGTCGGGGCAGGCCACACGGAAGGGAGGAGCTCAGAGAGGCTGAGCTGGGAGCTGGCAAGGGTGCTGTGTTCACAGAGCACTTACTGTGGGCTCACCGCAGGGCCTCGGGTTCCAGTGATCCGCTTCCAGGGTCAGGGCCTCACTTCCTTCCTTCCTTCTTTCTTTCTTGCTTTTCCTTCCTTCTTCCCTCCCTCCCTCTTTCTTTTTCTTCCTTCCTTCCTTCCTTCCTTCCTTCCTTCCTTCCTTCTTTCTTTCTTGCTTTTCCTTCCTTCTTCCCTCCCTCCCTCTTTCTTTTTCTTCCTTCCTTCCTTCCTTCCTTCTTCCCCCTTCCTCTCTTCCTTCCTTCCTTCCTTCCTTCCTTCCTTCCTTCCTTCCCTCCCTCCTTCCCTCCCTCCCTGCCTCCTTTCTCTCTCTTTCTTTCTTTCTTTCTCTCTTTCTCGAAATAGGGTCTTACTCTAGCCCAGGCTGACCTGGAACTCACTCTTCAGTCCCAGGCTAGTCTCAAACTCACGGTGATCCTCCTACCTCTGCCTCCTAAGTGCTGGGATTAAAGGCATGTGCCACCATGCCTGGCTTATATCTTCTTTTTTTTTAAATTAAAATATTTTTATTTATTTATTTGCAAGCAGAGAGATACATAGACAGTAGAGATAGACACATAGATAGATGAAGAGGGAATATGAAATGGGTGCAGCAGGGCCTCCTGTCACAGCAAAGGAACTCGGGGTTTGGGGAGGGAAGAACTCTGAGTCAGCACCAGACAGCAAGTGCGATTCAGATGCAGGGTTCCAAAGCAGGACTGCCGGGTGCTGACAAGAGGCCCGACATGTACAGAGAGCGCTCACTGGCTGCCTGGGCCCCTGAGTGCTGGTGAACGTGCTTCCTGCCTCTTCTTCCCTCTGTTCCCAGGGCCACTGGCTCTTCCCCAACACTCCAGCCTCCCTCGACTACCAGCCTCTGCCAGGGCTGTGCCTCTGCCTGGACACCCCCTCAGGTGTCACCATCACCCCTCAGTGAGCCACCTGAACCTGTCACGTGCCCCCCTAGCTACGTTCTGACCTGTTCTGGATTTCCTTAGCACCTTTAAACAGGCTAGACACAATGACCTGCTCTCGGCTTCTGCTTCCCCATTGCGAAGGAGCCAAGGCCTGGGGTTCTTTGTCAGTTCAAGCGTCCTGCCTGCGGGAGGTGGCTGTTAAACAGCCCTCAGAGCTGGAAAGAGGACAGGAAGCTGTGCTCAGAGCCATTAGTGCCCTGGGGAACCAGTACTGGCTGCGCCTCCTCTCGCGCTTCCCGGCCCTCCCCTGGCCTGGGCCCGTCACTCACTTGTGGTCTGCGGTCCTGCAGTTTTTCCTGCCTGAGGACCGGCTCGGTCGGTCCTGCCTAAAATACGCCGACCTTGGCAGGGCAGGCCTGACCTTCAGACCAGCGATTCCGCCCCTTTCTCCTCCCCCAGGGGCTGGGACAGAGCACCCGGCCAGGGGCTTCCTGCTGCCCGGCCAGCCTCCTCCCGTCCCCGTCCCGGGACAGGTGGGGTGTGGGCTGCTCGGGGAGGATCCATCCCTTCTTTATCGTAGCTGGGGATCTCTTGAGGCGATGAGTCACTACAGCTGTGTCCCCCAGTGGTGTTTCCACGGTGAATCGTCCTCACTCCTCCTGTCTTGCCTTTAGGGACACCAGTTGGTCACACTACAGGGGTGGAACAGGCTTCCTGCAGGGGGTTCTTGTGGGAAAGGACCGCTCTATAATGTGAATGGACTTCCTACCCGAGGCTGTAAACTGGGGCTTGCCTCTTGCTTATCTCCAGTGTTCTCCAGTCTTCCCCAGCGTTCCCAGGGTCAATTCCGTGGTTGTGAAACACCTGCAGTGTGTTAGGTGGGACCCAGACAGGAGCCAGGTCTCTGCAAGTGGGGTGGGAGGATGAGAGCTTTCTTCATCCCTAACTCTGCATTTAGGGTGCTGTTCCCCATGTCGTGGCTTGTGGCTATGGAAACAGGTAATGTCATGTTACCCAGCTTGTACAATAAGTGAGTCACAGAGCTGGAATTCTCTGGAAAGTTCACTCCAACACCACTATGAGTGAAAGCAGAAGGGGTTTATTTACGCCGGGGTTCAAAGAACTTGAGGTCACCCTCAAAGCGGCTGAGATTTTATTTCCATTTTATACTTTTCATAGCCAAGGGGAGGGGGAAGGGAACACAGAAGATGTGACAATTTGCCTATCAATCATTTCTGTGGTCAGGCCATCCTAACAATGAATTCCATTTGTGCTTTGTTTTAGCCTAATCTGTATTTTCTTATTGTCCCTTTTGGGCCCTTTCTTAACACTTCCTTCTTTGGATTTTTTTCATCTGCTGACAAAGGTAAGTTTTAGCTCCTCAGCAATTAACTCTTACAGTGACTCAGTGAATCAGTTCAACTTTCAGCTTCTTTTCTACCACAGTCCCAGATGAAAAAGATGAAACTCTTTTCGTTTTGAGGCAAGCCCAACAGGCTAGTGTTTTTTGTTTTTTGTTTTTTGTTTTTAATGTGAGAGAATGAGAAAGAGAGAGAGAGAGAGAACTGGCATGTCAGGGCCTCAGCCGCTGCAATCAAACTCCACATGTGTGCACCCCCTTGTGTGCACGTGTGACTTTATATGCTTGTGTCACTGTGCGTCTGGCTTACGTGGGACCTGGAGAGTCGAACATGAGTTCTAAAGATAAACTCTTAATCTGTTAGCACACTATTGCGAAAGGAGTCAAGAGGGTGGGGCTCTTGTTCTGGCAGGATTGCTTCTTCCTTCTTTTTTTTTTTTTTTTTCAAGGTAAGGTCTCACTCTAGCCCAGACTGACCTGGAATGCACTGTGTGGTCTCAGGCCGGCCTTGAATTCACAGCGATCCTCTACCTCTGTCTCCCGAGCGCTGGGATTAAAGGCGTGCGACACCGTGCCCCGCTCCATTCAGTTTTGTAAAAATGTTTTGATGCAGCCATTTATACCACCTTGCGCTGAAGTGCTCTGCTGACTTTCTGTGCAGCAGTGAGGCAATTCTCGACCACACGCCCCCTTTGATCCTGATCCCAGGTGTCTTGGGGGTGGGGTGCTCTAGGCAAATGGCCTAGAGGAGCTTCGGAAAGAACTGAGGCCACTTCAGTCTCCAGGCCTCAGCCGTCACTTCCTCCAAGAGGAACCTTCTGCTTTTCTAATTTCTTAATTTGTTAGTTTCCACATCTTTCTGTGTGGGTGTTTGTCTTTATTTTTTACTTATTTGAGAGAGAGAGAGAGAAAGAGAATGAGAGCACATTGGGCACACCAGGACTTCTTGCTGCTGCAAACAAACTCCAAACTTACATGCCACTTTGTGCATGTGGCTTTACATGGCTACTGGGGAATCAATCCCAGGCCATCAGGCTCTGCAAGCAAGCACCTTTAACCACTGAGCCATCTCTCCAGCCCTGGATGAGGCGTCTTAAAAGTATTTTTATTAGCCGGGCGTAGTGGCGCACACCTTTAATCCCAACACTGGGAGGCAGAGGAAGGAGGATCACTGTGAATTCGAGGCCACCCTGAGACTCCATAGTGAATTCCAGGTCAGCCTGGGTAGAATGAGTGAGACCTTACCTCAAAAAACCAAAAAGGGAAAAAAATTATTCTTATTTATTTGCAAGGAAAGAGGGCAAGTGAGTGAGGGGTGGGGGGCAGATAGAAAGGGAGAGAGAGAGGGAATGAGCAAGCCAGTGTCTCTTGCTGCTGTAAATGAGGAATGTGCTACTTTGTGCATCTGGATTTACATGGGTGCTGAGGAGTTGAAACCAGGCCACCAGGCTTTGCAAGAAAGCGCCGTAACTGCTGAGTCATCTCTCCAGCCCCGTGAGATGAGACTTTGGAATGCAGCTGCTTTGAGATCTCCATGCTCCTGTTAAGTAAGCCCTTACCCATGCTCTGTCAGCAAACCCAATAAATTCACTGGTTCACCAAGGCAGAGTTTTGTGAAATCAACCTTTAGTTTAGTTTAGGGGGTGGGGAGGCTGTGCCCTGCCTGGAGGAGCAAGCGCTCACTGACTTCTCTCCAGAAAAGAGTTCACACAACACACCTCTCCTGAAAGCAAGGCGTAGGCACAGGTAAGGGTGTATTAAGGTGAGCCTGCTGTGGGAGAGGGATGAATTCTAGGTCAATTTGGGGACCAAGGGAATTGAGTGAAAATCTGACTTGGAAGGGCTGAACCACCAAGAAACACGAAGCCTCTTGGAAAAGGAGAAGATGATCATAATTAACTTTTATTAGGTACTGACCATATGCCCTATTGGTTACAAACACTTTACATCCAAATTCCATGAGGGCTAGGGAGATAGCTCACTGGTTTAAAATGCTTGCTTGTAAAGCCTGCTGGTCCAGGAGCAATTCCCCAGTACCCACATAAAGCCCGGTGCCTGCATCTGGAGTTTGCAGAGGGAAGAGATTCTGGCATGCCTTCTCTCTCTGTGTCTGTCCAGATAAATAAATAAATAAATAAATAAATAAATAAACTTTTTTTTTTGAAACCCCACAAAACACCAGGCATGGTGGTGCATGCCTTTAATCCCAGCACTTGGGAGGCAGAGGTAGGAGTATTTCTTTGAGTTCAAGGCCAGCCAGGGACTACAGAGTGAATTCCAGGTCAGCCTGTGCTACAGTGAGACCCTACCTTGAAACAACAACAAGAAGAACAAAAAACTCCATTAGGCCGAGACGATTGGAAGCCCCCGTTCAAGAGTTGAGGAACTTGTCCAGGGTCATTCAGGGACGGGGTGGCCAGAGTGGGTCTCCAGTTCCCTCCCCAGAATATAAAGTTCATTTTCATACCAGGGAATTGAGGTTCCCTTTCATAGGGTCCTAGTGTCACTGATAAATGAATTTAAAAACAGACTTAGAAGAATGTTCAAGGACCATTGTATTAGTTTTAGAGGAAAATAACAGAGCAGGCAAGCTGTAAATCTTGGCGGCTTCCGGGCAGGAGAGGGGCAAGTGAAAGACAGGGCCAGCGAGCCATGCGTTTGGAGTTAGAGGCAGATCTGCCAGGAGCTGTGCCGCGTGAGGGGCCTGGTCTTCAGAAAAAGAGTGAGAACAGAGTGTGGTAGTTTGAACTCACATCCCCATAGACTCATGTGTTTTATTAAAGCTTGTAATGCGGGTCCAGCCACCTGGCTGGAGGAGGTGTCACTGGCGGCAGATTCTGGGGTCCAGCCCTGAGGTGTGTTTGGGTGGGGCAGATCTGATTTCCAGTTCAGGGGTACGCAGATGCGTCAGAGCCCTGGCGGGGTCCCTGCTGCTGCTTTTGGTGTTTGCTGGCTGTCTGGTTGTGTCTCTGCTGGGATGTGTGGAAGCAGCACCTTCTGCCTTACATGGAACGTCCCCCCACTCTATAAGCTTGAAATAAACCCCTCCTCCCCTAAACTGTGCCCGGTTCGGATGTTCACCCCACAGTCGTGAAGCGCAGAGGTCTGGGCAGGCTTGGGGTGTCCAAAATGGACAGAAGGGCAAAGCAAAAGCTGGGCTTTTTGAGCCATGTTGTAGGTACCTTTGCATGTTGGGACAAAGCACTTGACCAAGCAGCTGGCCTGGCTTTTCCACTAAAATGCTGCTCTGAACATAGGACATCCCACGGTGAATGCTGTCGTCCACGCAAAAGACACAGCTGTCACCTCAAAGGGGATAAGAGCAGGTTGATTCTGGTGTCGGAGTGAATGACTTTGACACAGGAAGACAGATTTAAGCTTACCCAAATACCATGACCGTGACATAGGAAGATAGACTTAAGCTACCCGAAATAACATGTTCTAATGTAGCAACACATTTCATGAGGTCCTTTGGTAAAAAAAAAATTGTATTTATTTATTTGCGTGTGTGTGTGTGTCTGTTAATGCTCCTCTGCCTTATTTCCCTGAGACAGACAGTCACTGAAACTGGAGCTCATGCCGCTTTCCTGTTAGCAAGCCCAGTGATTTTCCCGGGTCTTCCCCCCTCAGTGTTGGGGTTATAGGTGCACACGACCATGCCCATCTAATTATTTATATATTTGGGGGAGAGAGAGAGGGAGAGAGAGAATGGGTGTACCAGGGCCTCTTGGCATTGCAAGCGAATTTCAGATGCGTGTCGGTGCATCCCTGTAAGGCCGGTGTTGGGGAGGCAGAGGCAGGGCTATCCTCAGGATTTGCTGGCCAGCTTGTGGCATTGGTAAGCTCCAGGTTCGGTGAGAAACCAGTCTCAAGAATAAGGTGGAAAGTACTGAGGAAGATCTCCAACATCAACCCCTGGCCTTCATGAGTGTTTGTACACATATGTACACCCATGTGCCCACACACATACACACACAACCACATACAAAACTCCTCAAAACTATGCGAATGTAAATATGTGGGAAGAAACCGATGGAGTAAGGTTTGCGTGTCGATTTCTTCTGATAATGTCTCTTGGCGTCTATGAATCTATAGTTTCTCCAGCAAAGAATTTACATCCTGGTGCAACACACCTTTAATCCCAGCACTTGGGCCTGCAGACTTGGTACGCAAGCACCTTTAACAACTGAGCAATCTCCCCAGCCCCTCAACAAACATTTTTTTTTTTTTTTTTGAGGTAGTGTCTCACTGTAGCTCAGGCTGACCTGGAATTCACTATGTAGTCTCAGGGTGGCCTCGAACTCACAGAGATCCTCCTACCTCTGCCTCCCGAGTGCTGGGATTAAAGGCGTGTGCCACTATGCCCGGCTATCAACAAACATTTTTTTTTAAAAAAAATCTATTTATTTGAGAGAGAGGGAGAGAGAGAGAGAGAGAGGGAGAGAGAAAGAGAGGCAGATAGAGAATGGGCATGCCAGGGCCTCTAACCGCTGCAAATGAACTCTAGACACATGTGCCACTTGGTGCATCTGGCTTTACATGGGTACTGGGAAATTGAACCTGGGTCCTTTAGCTTTGCCAGCAAGTGCCTTAACTGCTAAGCCATCTCTCTAGCCACCAACAAACATTTATCCAGTAACTTCTGTGTGCTCTCAACACTAGCGTATCAGTACAAACAAAGCCAGTGAAATCCTCCACCCTTGTGGGGCTGCATTAGTGTTTGAACAGAGGCATGGGTAATAATTAGATGTAACGCAGAGCTGGCAAGATGGCTCAGTGGGTAAGAGCATTTGTTACACAAGCATGAGGACCTGAGACCGATCTCCAGAACTCGTTCAAAAACCAGGAGTGCCCATGCATTCCCCTAAAGCCCAGCCTAGAGCAGTGTGGAGACAGGAGGGCTGCGTGGGGCTTGCTGGTCAGCCCCGAACTGAAGTGGGCACACGCTCCAGGCTCAGTGAGAGATGGTGTCGGGAACAAGGCAGGAAGAGCAATGGAGGAGATCTCCTAGTGTCCTTCACTGGCCTCCAGGGATGCACCCTGGGCACGCACACTGGCACACCCCCCCCTCCAAATAAACAATTCTCTGTAATACGTTTGATGGTAATAAATGGTTAAGAAGAAGAAAAAAAAAAGTAAGCCAGGAAGGCCAGGGATAGCATAGGAAGGGAGATAGGCTTTCTGTTGTCGCTCAGTCCTGTGTGGACTGTTAGGTTGGGCCTAGGAGTGAATTGAGTGAAGCAGGCAGGGAAGATGGCTCATTGGTTAAGGGCACTTGCTTGTAAAGCCTACTGGCCAGGGCTTAATTCCCAAGCCACTCACATAAGCCAGATGTGAAATGTGGCCCATGCTTCTGGTGTGTGTTAGCGGTGGCAAGAGGCATGTGTGCACACACGTGCTCTTAAATTTTATTTGCTTTAAAAAGGGGAAAATGCCAAAGGTACCAGCTGGTGCAATGGTGGCGTGTCTGTTATAGGGGAAATCAAGCGCTCTCTGACTGGACTTGAGGCCCCTTCCATGGGCGGGAATTCCTGTCTAGTACTGAAAACTTAGTCAAAAGGTCATAGCCCCAGGGGGAAACTGAGACTGTTGTCTGGCTAATTGGATATATTATGCCACCAAACTGCCTACTAAATACTTATGTTTATGCCCATATATTAATGTTACTCCCACTTTTGGTTAGAGAAGCTTCTCTTGTCAGATGGTGGTGACCACTGGGGAGACTCAAAACTCATCATAGAACTGAGATGAAGGGACAGTGGAGTGTTCAGCACTAAGTGATACGTCTGTCACACCCTCCATGGCTCAGGGACCATTGCGGAAGAGGTGGGGGAAAGAATGTAAGAGCCAAAGGAAGGGGAGGAGTGCTTGCAATACTGTCTTCCAGACACAAAGTGGCCATGATATTCATGACCTCACAGTGGCTGATGCTGCCTACATAAGACCTGCATGATAGGAGGGAAACAAATGAGCTGGGTACACACACCTTTAATCCCGGCACTCAGGAGGATCGCTGTGAGTTCAAGGCTAGCCTGAGACAACATAGTGAAGCCCAGGTCAGCCTGGGCTAGAACAACTCCTTACCTCGAAAATCCAAAAAGAGAAATAAGAAAAGAATAATGGGCCGGGGGGCACATGCCTTTAATCCCAGCACTTGGGAGGCAGAGGTAGGAGGATCGCTGTGAGTTCGAGGCCACCTTGAGACTCCATAGTGAATTCCAGGTCAGCCTGGGCTAGAGTGAGACCCTGCCTCAAAAAAAAAAAAAAAAAAAAAAAAAAAAAAGAAAAAAGAATGATGAGTCGGGCATAGTGGGGCATGCCTTTAATCCCAAGCAGAAGTAGGAGGATCCCTGTGAGTTCAAGGTCAGCCTGGGCTAGAGCGAAACCCTACTTGGAAAAACTGAGAGGAAAAAAAAAAAAAAGAGTGATGACGTCAAAATAGAAGAGAGACTAGTTGGAAAGAAGAAGGGGTTCAGCGGACGCAGGAGTTTGGGAGAAGAGCGGTGAGAGGAGATAATGATCATGGCATATTGTCTTTATGTATGGAAGTCGTCAATAAAAAGTTGAAAAAGGAGCCGGGCGTGGTGGCGCACACCTTTAATTCCAGCACTTGGGAGGCAGAGGTAGAAGGATCGTGAGTTTGAGGCCACCCTGAGACTCCATAATGAATTCCAGGTCAGCCTGAGCTAGAGTGAGACCCTTCCTCACAAAACAAAACAAAACAAAACAAAACAAAACAAAACAAAACAAAACAAAACAAAACGTTGAAAAAGGAAGAGTGAATGGTGCAAGTTTCATTACATTAGCACGTACACAGGCATCGTCATGAATGTGAAGTCTGAGAAATATCCAAGGCATGATGCCTTGATACTTTTTACACAAGGAACAATACATTTATCAAGGAATGACGGGACAGATGCATCTCTGCGATAGGGTATAAATTCTAGGGATGTCACTGAGATATATGGGGGTGTGTAAAAGCCAGAGGAAGGGGCTGGAGAGTTGGCTCAGTGGTTAAGCCTAACCATTAAGTTTGATTCCTCAGTACCCACGTAAAGTTGGGTGCACAAGGTGATACATTCATCTGGAGTTCGTTTACAGATGCTGGAGGCCCTGGTGTGCCCATTCTGTCTATCTCTCTCTGCTTGCAAATAAATAAATAATTAAAAATAAATAATTTTTTTTAAAAGCCAGAGGAAGATAAGTTACTATTTTAGGTTATGAGCAGCTAGTTGCCAGTGTCTGGTGACAAGACCAGTTTTCTGCCTTATATGGGAGCCCCCCACCCAGTAGAATCTTTATGACTTGCTGCCTGTGGAAAAAGACTGGCCAAATGGCCCTTTGTGCAATCTTGGTTTCTCAAATGTGTCCAGTTTGAAATTATCCGTATGCCGGTGGGATGCATTTAGAGACAGCCCGTCCTAACCTTCTCCCATAGCAAGTAGATGCTGACGTCTTAGATGGTCTTAGAAGGCCTGGAGAGAGTGAGGGGGTGGGGTGGGCACCTCCCAAGGGAAGGGTACTCCTGGTTTGGAACAGCTGGCGAGAAAACATTGAAGTGGAGTGTGCCTCACAGAATGAGGGGGAGCAGGCTGGTCCCCAGCTGCTTGAGTGCATGGAAGGGCAGTTGAAGGTCAGAGGTGAATGGTGGAGCTGGACATGACAGAACCTTCCAGATGGCAAGAAGGACTCTCCTGGGAGCCTGAAGAGGGTCCATGCAGGGTGGTAAGGTCTGCCTAAAACTGTAACAGGACGGTCCAGTAATGTATGTCGTAAAACTGTCCCAGACCTGGCTGCCCGGATGACAACGGGGGAGGGACAAGGGTAGCAGCAGGCAGCGCAGGGGGACAGGAGGACGGGGGACGAGGCCTCCGCAGTCACGCACGGGATGGAGAGCTTCTCCTCCACCGGGCCAGCAAGCCGCGGGCTGTCCCGGGTCTCAGGCCGGAAGCACGGAAGGGAGGGCGGCTCAGGGGCCTGCATCCTGGTCCAACCGGTTTCTTCTTTGGGGGAAACGGGAATTTCTGGGCGGGCAGGCCTGGCCTTTGTTGACAGGAATGCAAGTCACAGAGGCTAACGGTGGCTGAAATGAACAGATTTATTTTTATTTACAAGAATTCCAAGAAGCTGTTAGCATTGGCTTGGTCAAATGATGCGAGGGGTTCTTGGGACTGGCACAGCAGGGAGCAGCGAGGCGCGTGCCACGGCTCTCTGGAGGGCGTGCCCCTCATGTTCCGGGGCTTCGTCTCCAAGGACCCCCTCTGGGGACCCTTGGGTGCAAGCTCAGTCGCTGCCCTGCGCGGTCCTGCTGGGCGCTGGACCCCGGGTCTGAGCCCCTGGGGGCGCCCGCGGCCTGTATGTGACAGTCACACACCTTCATCTGGACCCTCACCTGACTCAAAACAGCTTCACTTTCTCACCAAGACACAGCTGTGTTCAAGATCTTCGGTAGCTTGGCCTTACACACGCGCACAGGACACATCTATATTCACACCTCCATGCTGACATCATTCACAGGAAAGAGACCGCCTTTCCAGTCACCCCCAACCATGTCGTTAGGAATGAGGGTCCCTTCCTGCTGACACCCCCCCCCCCACCTTGACTTCCAGGAAGCAGAGCACCCTAGTGCTGTTAGTTCTGGAGTGACAGGAAGTGCTTTTCTAGTACTGTCACCGTCCCAGGAAGGAACTTTTTTTTTTTTTTGGAGAAAAGATCCTATGTAGCTCAGGCTAGCCTTGAAGTCTCAAATCCACCGTGGAGCCAAGGATGATCTTGAACTTCCGATCCTCCTGCCTCCACTTCCCAAATGCTGGGTTTACAGGCACGGACCACCACGTTCACTGCACAATGAACGCGAGGCAAGCCCTCTACTGACTGAGCCGCGGCCCCAGCCTGGGCAGAAACCTTTGAGGAGGGAGAATGGGTGGATTTGCTGGGGCTGTCCCAGGGTGAAGGGGGTCTCAGGGGACAGAGGCTGGGAATGAGTCTCTAAGAGGCCAGCCAATCTTAACCTAAACACAGTAGTGTGTCTTCAAACTACAGTGAGTGGTTGCAGAAAATACTTCCGCTGGAAATCACTGTGTATCTGCTTTCCGAAAGGATGCAGAAAAGGTAAGTCGTTTGCTTTTTTTCTTTTTGGCTAGAATTGTGTGACGGGGTGCAGTCACAGTGGTGAGATTGGCAATGACAGTCGCGTAATCAATCTGGTTTGCTAGGCCTGGAGCCCCTGGGGTAGGGATAGTGAATGAGCATCCTTGGGGCTGCCAAGGTGGCCCTGGGGACTCACTTGGGGCAGAGGGTCATGGAAGCTGGATATGTCCAAAACATCCCACCCCTGGGTGCTCCAGCCTAGCTTGCAGCCTGGTCCCTCCCCTGGGAGCTTGCTCGATTGTGCAGGGTCTCTGTGCTTGGCCTGGATTCCGAAACCAGGAGCTGTGACTTCCCGGGGTCCCAGGTGATTTGTGTGTACAACAGAGTTGGCAAAGTGCTATGCTAAACTGGGATCCCGCATGCTGGGGCCTGGGGTGGTGTGCGGCTAAGTGGTCCGGATGGGGAGAAATCAAAGCGCGGAGCTGACGCCAGGCGAACCCCAAAGCTGCCTCGGCCAGTCTCCTTGCCACCTGGCGAGACAGCTGCTGTCACCCACGCTGCCCTTCCTCATGGGGCACGGCTGAATCCTCCTCTGCTCTCTGCTTTATAAGGCAGGTGGCCTGGAAGCTAAGCTCTGGCTTCAGGTCAACTCCACTGTCCCCTACACCTCAGAGCTGGGCTGCTGCTACAAGCAGGACCCATGGCACCTCAGCGGGAAGCTGGCAGCAGAATGGAGGAGTGCCTTGCCAATTCCGCCAGAGAGACAACCTAAGCGGAGTCAAAGCAGGAAGCAGGTGGCTTTCCTGGCAGTGGCTAAGGGCTGGCAGAAGGGGAAGTAATTAGGGGGATGTCAAGGGGACACAGCTCTCCATGCCTGGGGCTTAGGGGTCCACAACTTCTCAGGGGGAGCCAAGCTCTAGGGGGGCTGTGCATCTCTCTGGGAGTTGTGTGACCCTCACTGCTGGCCAGGGCGGTCAGGTTCAGAAGGGCTGGAGGAGGGTCTGGGTCGGGGCCCCGTCCGGCGGCCAGGACCTCTACAGCGACCTCTCTTCGCTGGTCAGTGTGGCGATCCTCCTCAGGTTTTCTCGGACTCTGATAAACTCGGGGGCGTGCTCCTCTTCCTTCTCTGGTGGGTTTTCCAGCTGAGGGACAGAGAAGCCAAGGGGTGAAGTGAGCGGGGCTGAGGGGATCCCTCCTCCCCAAAGCTATGATGATGGGGCTGGGGAGATGGCTCAGTGGCTAAAGGCGCTTGCACGCAAAGCCCTCCAGCCTGGGTTCAGTTCCCCAGTACCCATGTAAAGGCAGCCGCACAGGGTGGAGCTTGCATCTTGAGTTTGCGGCGGCAAGAGGCCCTGGCGTACTCATGCGCATTCTCCTCTCTGTCCTTGCATATGCAAATATAGATGTTAAAGTCTCTGTGGGGAAACAAGCACGCCTGGGTGGGTTTTGTCACCAGCCCGATGTGTGGGCCTACAGAGCACGAGACTGAATGCTGCTTGGGAAGCCAGGTTTGGCTCACTCACTCCTCTGGCTTCGGAGTCTCCACCTCTCACATGGCAACGGCACCTGGCACTCTAGGTCGTGATGATAATAGAATGAGGTTGTAGGGCACGGGTCAAGGTGCAGGGAGGTAAAACCACCAGCCAGCAGGCCAGAGGTGAAGACCTGCTGTCATGCCTTTTCTGTTGACCCTTCTCCAGGAGAACTGGGAGGAGCCTCAAACGGGGCTTGGGTGCCCCCTACCCACCTGATTCAGCCTCTGCTGCCGCCGCAGCAGCTCCTGCTCGAAGGGGCACTGCAATCGCCTCGCCTCCAGCTCCTCCATCTTCTTCTTCATCAGCTGGTTCCGGCGCCGCTGCTCCAGGACCCGCTGCAGCTCAGGCTTGCTGTCCACACTCAAGCCCCTAGGGGGTCGGGGGAACCGTCAGGAGACCCCCCCCTCATTCCGACCTCCCCAGCCTGGGGCTGTAGCTTGTGGTGGCACTAACCCTACCATTGTCTCCTACAGGGCTTGGGTCATGCTGGGAGGGAAAGCCGGGACTGTCTTCATTACAAAGTCATGAGGCCACCAGAGCCCAAGACAGCAGGGCAAGTGGCAGCTGCGAGCAGACCGAGCGAGGATTTGAACCCAGGCCCGTGTGAGTGCAGGACCAGGTTCTACATATTTGCTGGATATCTGCTTAGCATAAGTTCTGAAGATGAATTCCTGGACCACCCAGGCTCTCTTAAAAGCCTGTAGGTGCTTCCACTGGCCCCTTAGGAAGACCACCCCTGTAAGCTGTATTCAACGCCTCTCCCTACTCTCAAACCAATCAGTTAAAGTCTGCAGGCAAGAAATAATACCTGGTTTTCTTTTTTTAAATATTTATTTATTTTCAAGGAGAGAGGGAGAGAGAGGAAGTTAGGGAGGGAGAAAGAGAGGAGAGATAGAGAGATAGAGAGATAGAGAGAGAGAGACAGAGAGATAGAGAATGGGCATGCCAGGGCCTCTTGCCACTGCAAAGAAGTTCCAGATGCAGGTGCCACTTTGTGCACCTGGCTTTAGGTGGCTACTGGGGAGTCAAACCCTGGGCTGTCAGACTCTTGTAGATTAAGGGATATCGATATATTGATATTATCCTGCATATTTAATTTTTTCAATATGATTTATTTATATCGTGAATATCTCCCCTGGTTTATCTTGAAGCTGTTGTTTTTTATGGTGGTCATGGTTTTGGGTATTAAAATGAAAGGTTGTGGAGTGTGGTGGCGCATGACTTTAGTCCCAGCCCTCTGGAGGCTGAGATAAGAGGATCTATGTGAGTGCCAGGCCAGCCTGGGCTAGAGTGAGACCTTACATTAAAAAAAATCCCCAAAATGAAACAAACCCCCCCAAAAGTAAAAGGAAAGATTATTCTAAAAGTTAACAGAGAAGATGATAATGTCATAATATTAAGTGAAAACAAAGCCCCAAACAGCCCAGTGCAGGGTAACAATCTAATGCAGGCGAGAACCAGAATGGAAATTACCACGGCCTCCAATACTGGGGCCGGCCAGCAGAGGGAGCCACGGCGGCACCTTGAACCTGCCTCCTCCATCCCACTGGTTCTGGGGAGCAGGAAGGAGGGGACCTGAACCCCCCTTTCCCCCACTTCACATCCTTGGGTTGCTGAGCCCCAGCCCTGATTTCACGCCCCGCCCTCTCCTCCAGGCTCCCTTTTGGCTCATCTGTGTCACTGTGCCCCCAGCACCTGTCTGCGGGGTGCACTTTCCTAAGGGGAACCCCACCTAGGGGGAGGGTCTTTCCCAAGCACGCGTGCGTCGAGGCTGCCCCGTCCAGTCCTCCGCGGGGACCCCAGACTCAGCCACAGCCACAGTCTCGGAGCAGCTTGGCTCGTGACCAGTGGCACGTGCTGGCCCTCTGCTGTGTCCACTCTCCCAGGCCCGCTCCTGACATTTTTTCCACGAGGTCGCGGGCCCCGCCCGGATGTCTCTCCTTTGGGGTCCTATACCCGTCTGTGTCCCCATCAAGACAACCGCTCCACTGCCTGGTTATGCCTCCATCCAGGGCAGGGGCTGGGTCATCTTCTTCCTTGGGCATGGTGCCCTGCACACAGTAGGTGCTCAGTGAATGCGCTGTGGCATCCAAGCGTGGGGGTGTGGGGAGTCTGGGAGGGAGAATGGGGCTTTTGGAGGGTCCTCAGGTGTAACAGTTTCTTCTGATGGCTTTACGGGGTCCTCAGCCCCCAGGAGGAATGGCCCTAAGCCCCAGCATCCCCGCAGGTGCTTGACGGGGGGGGGGGGGGGGGTCCTGCAGCCCCGCCCTGGTCCCACCTTCTGTGGTTCATGAGCAGCTCCCGGTGCAGCTCCTGGTGACTCCGGGAAGCCTTCACAGGGTTAACCAGCTTCTTGGGTTTGATGAGCTCTGGGTTCCACTCGCGGTACTCCGGCCGGGCCATGAGGCCTCCGATGTCCACCCGCTCCCTCTGGATCTCCGAGTACATGGAGGCTGGAGAGGTTGACAGAGGAGTTGGTCCAAGCATGTCCCCAGTCACAGGCACCCCAGGGGGAGGGAGCTGAAGGCAGGGAGGACCTTGTCACCCGGGCCTTTGGCTACCTGACCATTTTTGAGCCTTCTTTCCTCCCTTGTAAAGTGGAGACAGAGTCAAACCTCTGGACAGGGTGGTCTGGTCGAGAGCAACGAAGTGAGGTTTGGAAAGTATGGAGGTAGAATGAGAGGCACAAAATGTGGGCTGTCACTTGGGTATGTTTTGGTTCTAATTGCTTAAAACAATTCCCCACAACAAAAGGGTTTGAGGTTGACTTCCTACTTCTTTCTAATTTAATTTTTTTTATTTATGAGAGAGGGATAATTGGCACTCCAGGGCCTTAGCCACTGCAAACAACTCCAGACATGTACACCACCTACGCACATGCATCACCTTGTGCATCTGGCTCACGTAGGTTCTGCGGAGTTGAACCTGGGTCCTTAGGCTTCGCAGGCATGCACCTTAACCACTAAGCCATCTCTCCAGCCCCTGACTTATAACTTTTTAAATGAGCTTGTACCAGAAAAAGAAAAGTTGATGTTAAAGATCATGCTGTGATAAAAAGAAAATATCACCCCTTATTGTCCGCCTCCCCAATATAGTTCCAAAGTTGTTTGTGGGCTGGGTATGGTGGCACATGCCTTTAATCCCAGCACTCACTCGGGAGGCAGAGGTAGAAAGATTGCTGTGAGTTCAAGGCCAGCCTGAGACTATATACTGAATTACAGGTCAGCCTGTGCTAGCATGAGACCCTACCTGGAAAATAAAATAAAACAAAACAAAGAAACAAAGTTGCTCATGGGGGCTGGCTTTTCACTGCCGCATCAGAGAGCAGCGCATGAAGTGCAAACCGCTGTGGCCCTGCTTACAAAGGGACGGCTGTCATCTTCTATGCAGATGCCCGCCTGTCTGTGGCCTCACCTCTGCCAGAGCTGCTGGAATTTTGTCAGTATACTTGAAATTCAGGCACAAGGGCTCCCTTCATTACAAATGGGCTCCTTATTCTTGAAAGAGGAAGGGAGACGGGGAGGAGGGAGAGATGGAGAAAGGGGAAGAAGGGGGAAGGAAGGAGGAGAGAGAAGGAGGCTTTTTAAAAAAATAAGTTTTAGCTGGGTGTGGTGGCGCACGCCTTTAATCTAAGCACTAGGGAGGCAGAGGTAGGAGGACTGCTGTGAGTTCGAGGCCACACTGAGACTACATAGTCAATTCCAGGTCAGCCTGGGCTAGACTGAGACCTTACCTCGGAAAAACCAAAAAAAAAAAAAAAAAAAAAGATAAGTTTTGGGGGTTGGAGAGATGGCTCAGTGGTTAAGGTGCATGTCTGCAAAGCCTAATGACCCAGGTTCAATTACCCGGTACCCATGTAAAGCCAGATGCACAAAATGGCACATGCATCTGGAGTTTGTTTGCAGAGGCTGGTGCACCCATTCTCTATGTCTGTCTCTATTCTCTCTCTCTCTCTCTCTGCTTGCAAATAAATAAATAAAAATATTTTTTTAAAAAATGAGCCAAAGCTAGGCATGGTGGTGCATGCTTTAATCCCAGCACTTGGGAGGCAGAGATAGGAGGATCACTGCAAGTTCAAGGCCAGCTCAAGACTACATAGTGAATTCCAGGTCTGCCTGAGCTAGACTGAGACCTTACCTTGAAAAACAAAACAAGTTTCAAGAACCCAGCCACTGCCTGGCCATGAACTGCTCCCAGTAATTACGACATCTGTTTAAACATCCGAGCTGTGCTGTCTTGAGTCCCGCTTTCAGAAAGGCTCCCTGCTCTCTTTATCCTACGACAGGCTGGTACTGAACTTGCAATCCTCCTGCCTTTGCCTCTCCAGTGCCACGGTGGGGTTAAACTCTTTCTGTAAGGTAGGCGTAGGCAGCATCTTGACCTGATGTGTGGTAGGCACTCAATTACCCCTTGCTGATAATTAGTAATAAAATGTTGGGGCTGGGGAGATGACTCAGAGATTAAGGAGGCTTTTTCTCTTTTTCTTTTTTTCAAGGTAGGGTCTCTCTCTGGTCCATGCTGATTCAGAATTAACCATGTAGTTTCAGGGTGGCCTTGAAATCATGGAGATCCTCCTACCTCTGCCTGCCCAGTGCTGGGATTAAAGGCTTGTGCCACCACACCCAGCAAGGGGCTTTCTTGCAAAGCCTGATGACCGAGTTTGATTCCCCAGTGCCCACATAGATCTGGATGCACAAAATGGTGCATGCAGTCTGGAGTTCATTTGCAGTGGCTGGAGTCCCTGGTGCGCCCATTGTCCCTCTCTCTCTCTTTCTCCTTGCAAATCAATCAATCAATAAAATATTTTTTAAAACTTTAGAGGCTTTTCTCTTGGGGGGGGGGGGATGATGCCCTAAGGCATGTGGTTTCCATGTGGCAATTAGAGTAGCGTGTCATCTCTCATACATTGGGGTTCAGCACTCTTTTAAGGGGACCGTGCTGCTGGTGGGCAATGGGAGGAGGAGGAAGGCTCCTTCAAGTGCAGCCTGGTGGGCGAACAGGAGTCCTCCAGGCAAATCAAATGGGGGTGGTGGGCTGGGCAAAAACCAGGGCCTTCTGTATCCCACAAACATCACCTCCAGTGCCTACATGAGCCCCGTCATAGGCCTAACTGCTGTCCACCCTTTCCAGAGTGCAAAAGGTGGTCAGGTAGTGTGTGTGTGTGCATGTGCACACGCGCGTGTGTGCGCACACACGTGTGGAGGCCAGAGGTCATCATCAGGAGTCTTCCTCGCTCACTCTCCACCTTATCGACAGAGACAGTGTCTCCCACTTGAACCCTGGACTTGCCAATTCGCATCTAGTTGGCCAGTTTACCTACCCCGCCCCGGGGTGCTGGGATGACGCATCGGCCTGGCCTTTGTGTGGGTGCTGGGGGTCCACATTTAGGTCATGACACTTGCTTGGCGATCACTTTATCCACCAAGCTATTGCCCAGCCTCATGTGGCATTTCTGTTACTGTCATTGCAGGGCGCTAAGAGGAGGATTAACGGAAGCCCGTAATATGTAAAAGTGCTGCACAAACTGGAAAAATGGGAAAAGTGTTAATCATGAGAACATGTTTTGGATGGAACCAGATTAACTGTGAGGGTATAGAAACATATCTGCTCATTTTGTGTTTTTGAATTAGCATTCTCAGAAATATTTCTTTCTCTCCTTCCTTCCTCCCTCCCTCCCTCCTCTCTCTCTCTCTCTCTTCTTTGTTTCCTTCCTTCCTTTAGGTGTATATGTGTATCATATGTGTGACATTGTGTGTGTGTATTATGTATGGTGTGTGTGTGGTGTTTTCACGTATGTTCAAACGTGCACTCTCTGCGTGTGTGTGCAAAAGCCGTAGTAGAGCACTGGATATTTTTCCCTTGGTTACTCATTTTTGTGTTTCTTTGAGCCAGAGGCTCTCGCTGAGTCTGCAGCTATTGTTTTTGGTCAAATTGGCTGACCAACAAGCTGCCCACAGGACTGGGGTACAGGGGTATGCGGCCGTGCCCAGCTGTGGACGTGGGTACTGGGGACTCCACCGACGGGGAATCAGGCCCTCACGCTTCACACCAAGCGCTCTCACCCAGCGAGTCATCTCCCCATCACGTGTTTTCTTCCTTCCTTCCTTCCTTTATTTCTTTTTTTGGTTTTTTGAGGGAGGCTCTCACTCTAGCCCAGGCTGACCTGGAATTCACTATGGAGTCTCAGGGTGGCCTCGCACTCACAGCGATCCTCCTACCTCTGCCTCCCAAGTGCTGGGATTAAAGGCATGTGCCACCATGCCCAGCTCTTCCTTTCTTTCTAGGGTCTCATATAGCCCAGGCTGGCCTTGAAACTCACCATGTGGCTGAGGGAAACCTTGAGCTTCTGAGTCTTGTGCCTCTGTCTCCCGTATCCCATGCTTAGTTTATGTTGTGCTGGTGATCCAACCCGGGACCTTGTGTGTGCCAGGCAAGCACTCTACCAACTGAGCTGTACCCCAGCCCCCTCTCAGAAACGTTTCTGAGACGCGAATTCTAATCATTTAGGATATATGTTCTCAGCTGGATATATTTAGGGTGTATTTTCTTTGTTGATGGGATGAACTTTTCTGGGGGTATCAATGTATTAGAACACCTTGATTTAAGTTGGAGCCTTGGGGTGCCCCCTTTTTGTTGCCCATTTTATTTTATTTTATTGTTATTTATTTATTTGAGAGCGACAGACAGACAGAGAAAGAGGCAGATAGAGAGAGGGAGAGAGAATGGGCGCGCCAGGGCCTCCAGCCACTGCAAACGAACTCCAGACGCGTGCGCCCCCTTGTGTATCAGGCTAACGTGGGTCCTGGGGAATCGAGCCTCGAACCGGGGTCCTTAGGCTTGACAGGCAAGTGCTTAACGGCTAAGCCATCTCTCCAGCCCTTGTTGCCCATTTTAATACCAGGCTCCTCCACTCTTTGAACTAATTCTCAGCAGGGTTCTTTCCTTCCCATTTCCTTGGCTCTGGCCTTGTCCAGGCCGTTGCCACACCCACTGCTGTGCCGTCCTGGCCACTTACTCTGTTCTTATCACCTCTGTGCACCAAGCCTGTCACAGCTGCTCACCTTCCATCAGCCACACCATCTTTCCTGTGTTTATTACTTATTTATTTATTTTTATTTTAGAGAGAGAGAGAGAGAGAGAGAGAGAGAGAGAATTGGCACACCAAGGCTTCAGCCACAGAAATTAGTCATATAACTTTAGGAAAGGAGATGGCAGAATTAATAATGAAAAAAGACATAGCTAGATATGCCCATCAAAACACTGGGAGAGAGAATTCAGTCATGTGGGCAGATGTAAAGTAAATACATAGAATTAGGAGCCCCTTTATAAACTGGAATAAAAGCTATGCATTCCACAAATGCCTGAGTTCCTGTAATTTTCTAGGTACTATGGTGACAGTGTGCACTCAGAGTGGAGCGAAATATGTCAGGAGTCTAAGCAAAGGCCCCTGTATTCAGAGAGCCAGGCATGCTCCAGGCTGGGGAGATAGCTCAGCTGGTAGAGAGAGTGCTTACCCACCACACACCAAGTCCTGAGTTTCAGTCCCCAGCATTCCTTAGACCTGGCATGGTGGTGCATGCCTAAAGTTCCAGCACTCGGGAGTTGGAGGCAGGAGGATCAGGAATTCAAGGCCATCTTTGGGTTACATAATTTGAAGTCAGCCTGGGATATATGAAACCCTGTCTCAAAAAAGAAAAACAAAAAAAACAAATCAAAAATTTTCCAGATGGTGGTGAGCACCAGGGAAACCCAAGACACATCAACATGACGAGGGAGCTGAGCGCCTAGCACTGGGCGAGTCATCTCGATCACATCTGCAGGGTCCCAGGGACATTACGGAGGAAGTGATGGATTAAGGCTGAGCGCTGCTAGCCTGAGAACCTCCTCCAGCAGACACTGAGGAGACGCAGAACTCATCAAAACAGAAAATCCCTGGCTGCTGTGAGCTCACAATGAAGGAGATGTACGATACTCCCTGCAAGGCTCAGGGAACACTGTGGAAGAGGGGATGGAGAGAATGTAAGAGCCACAGGGTGGAAAGGTGTGCTGTAGGGCCACTGCACTCCTGACGTGAACCGCCTGGGGCGTTCGTGACCCCACAGTGGTTACCAACGCCCCCACAAGACCTGCACTGTTCTGAGCCCCTCAACATTGTGACATGGAGGACGGAGGAGGACAAAAGAAATGAGACAGTAAAACTAGAGGAAGGACTACTTTTCAAGAGGAGAGTCCTGAAGGGAATGGGATTGGGGGAGAGGGGACAAGGGAAGACAACACAAAGGGAATGTGACCAAATTATAGTATGTTCATATGTTAAAGTTCTTAATTAAAAACAAAACCAACCAGGCTGGGTGTGGTGGCGCATGCCTTTAATCCCAGCACTCGGGAGGCAGAGAGGTAGGAGGATTGCTGTGCGTTCCAGGCCTGTCTGGGACTACAGAGCGAGTTCCAGGTCAGCCTGGGCTACAGGAGACCCTACCTTGAAAAAACCAACAAACAAACAAACAAACAAACAAAAACTCCAAATGACAACAAAACAACAGCCAATGCTTTTTCCTTTTTGAGGCAAGCCCAACAGACTGGCCTTTTTTTTTTTTTTTTTTATGAGAGAGAGAGAATTGGCATTCCAGAGCCTTCAGCCACTGCAATCAAACTCCAGATGTATGTACCACCTTGTGCGCATGTGTGACCTTGAGCATGCATCACCTTGTATGTCTGGCTTATGTGGGATCTGGGGAGTTGAACATGGGTCCTTAGGCTCTGCAGGCAAATGCTTTAATTGCTAAGCCATCTCTCCAGCCCAAGAGCCAATGCTTTTTTTGGGCGGGGGTTGAGGTAGGATTACACTGTAGTCCAGGCTGACCTGGAATTCACTATGTAGTCTCAGGGTGGCCTCGCACTCACAGCGATTCTCCTACCTCTGCCTCCCGAGCGCTGGGATTAAAGGCGTGTGCCACCGCGCCCGGCTAAGCCAGTACTTTTTGATGGAGGCTGATCTAAGCAAATCAACCAAAGCAACCAGTCACAAAAGGCCAGGTCAAGTCATCAAAGACACAGGTTAATGCAGCACCAGCCTTCAGCCGGTGCAGGGGAGGCCAGGCCTCTCTGAGGAGGTGGCATTTACTATCTGGCCACTGAGAGTGAGGGGGAGGTGGCTTGGGGACTAGGGAGCAGCTCGTGTCTCTCCTGCACCTTGAACAAGCAGGGCCTGTCTGAGGAACACAAGGACACTATGTGCCTGTGGGGCCCCGCGAGCATCTCGGTGTTCAGAGCGTCAAAGCGAGGGTGGAGGGGTGGGCGGGGGAGGCTGGGCGAAAGGGCAAGTCTGGTTGGATTTTGAAAAGGTCATTCTGGCTTCTGGGGAAAAGAGTCAGCAGGTTCCGGAAACTTTTATGACCGTTTCCCTTCCTGCCTAGGGCAGCCTCTGTGGCCTCCTGGTAAATTCAGGGAAACCTCCTGTTGGTCTGGCTTAGAGCCTCTGCCCCCCAGGTCACTAGGAGCCACAGGGTCAGACCCCAGTTCCTGGAAGGATTTAGTCTCCAGGTCACTCTTATAAGACGGGCCCTGTTTGGTTTCACCCTCTGCTGTCACGGTCTAGAACTTCCTAATACGTTCTGGAGAAGTGGTCCTGGGTCTCGATGCTGTCTTAGGACCCGCAATTGATGTGGGCACCTTGCACTCATCAACCAACAGCCGGGCCTGCTTCAAGGATGCCTCCAGGTGCCTTTCAAATGAAATCTATGGTGTGGCAGGTAAAGAAGGGATTCCACTATGGCTGGTTTTTTAGTGCAGAGCTGCAGCTGGAGAAGCTGTCACCTGTGCTACGTGGGTGCTGAACTTGAGAAGATAGCTTGTGTGAGGAGTGTGTGTGTGTTTTAGGGATGGTGTAGGGAGGGGAAGACTTCTGGGGACCCCCAGGGCTTGAGAATTGCAGAGTGGGCTTTCCAGCCTTTTCATTTGATTGGACGGGGCTTCCGTGTAGAAGAGCCTCGCACAGCTCCGGCCGCTGGAAAGACGTCCCGGCGTCGTAGTGTGCACACGTGTCTCACTGGAGGTGGCAGCCCGCATGGCACCTCTCTGTAGCAGGCATATGCCAAGCATTGCGCAACTCTAAAGTAGAAGGAAATCTGGACCAGGTGTGTCCAGCCTGTGTCCACAGGCTGCATGAGTCTCACAATAGTTATGAATGCAGCTCAGAAGTCTGGGTTCACTCCCAAAGCTACTGGGGGTCCTGAGTGACCCAACACCATTGGGGACATGGCTGTGATGGGGAGGAGGCATCGTGAGGTGAGTACCAGACAGGCCAGGTGTGAAAGGAAAAGATGAATGCTCTCAGGGGAGCAGTACTAGCAGGTGAAGAAGGGAGTTATGGATCTAATACCCTTAAAAGATATATAGGAAGGCTGGAGAGATGCCTTAGCAGTTAAGGCACTTGCTTGCAAAGCCTAAGGATCTAGGTTAGATTCCTCAGGACCCACGTAAGCCAGATGCACAAGGTGGTGCATGCATCTGGAGTTCATTTGCAGTGGCTGAAGGCCCTGGTATGCCCATTTTCTCTACATATCTGCTTCTCTCTCTCAAATAAATAAAATACATAAAAAAAGACATACGGGAATATCTTTGATTTAGCTCCAATTATTCAAAGATTCAGCTCTGTCCCTAAGCCTTAGCCCAAGGTTTTGTACAGCAGGCGGTCACTTGCAAGGGTCTTAGAAAGTGCCTACTGCAGGGGCTGGAGAGAGAGCTCAGTGGTCAGAGTCAATTGCTTGCAAAGCCTGATGATCTGGGCTGGATGACCCAGTAACCACATAAAGCCTGGTGCACAATGTGGCTCATGTGTCTGGAGTTCATTTGCAGTGGCAGGAGGCCCTGGCACATCCATATATTTTTTTTTCTCTCTCTCTCAAATAAATGTTTTACTTTTAAAGAAGAGAAAGACAATGCCTACTGCAGAGTTGAGGGCCTGGTGCTGGTGACCAGGACTGGTGCACAGAGCAAGGCAAGGCTGTGTCCCGCGCAGCTCGTGGGGTTAAGCCGTGAGCGGTGCCGCAGCCTTGCAGTGACTGGCTTGTCAGCTGCCAGCAACAGTTATGATTCATAAATCCCACGCCTTGTCCTGGATTGAGGTGTCTCACTTTCTATAAGAAAGAAGACACAGGGCTGGAGCGATGGCTTAGCAGTTAAGGCGCTTGCCTGAGAAGCCTAAGGACCCAGGTTCGATTCTCCAGGTCCCACGTAAACCAGATGCACATGGTGGCACATGCGTCTGGAGTTCATTTGCAGTGGCTGGCGGCCCTGGCGCATTCATTCCCTCTCTCTCTCCCTCCCTCTCTCTGTCTCAAATAAATAAATAAAATGTTTTTTTTTTTTTTTTTTTTTTTAAAAAGAGAGAAAAGACATAGCTGGGCATGGTGGCGCCCACATTTAATCCCAGCACTTGGGAGGCAGAGGTAGGTGGATTACCATGAGTTCAAGGCCACCTTGAGATGACATAGTGAATTCCAGGTCAGCCTGGACTAGAGTGAGACTCTACCTCGAAAAACAAAACAACAACAAAACCAAAGAATAAACAAACAAAAACCATAAGTAAGCCATGAGCCACGGGCAGGTCCTAACCTTAGTCACATGTTGGTTGGTTTGTTGGGAAGTCCTGAAACACTAACACCTGACTCTCACCTCAGGAATTCTGATTTGACTGCTTAGGGGACTCAGCTTTTGAGATTCCCTTTCTCGCTCATTTGTTCCTTCCTTCCTTTTTTCCTTCATTTCTTCCTTCCTTCTTTCTTCCCTTCCATCCTTCCTTTCCTTCCTTCCATCCTTACTTCCTTCTATTCTTCCTTCATTCTTTCCTCCCTCCCTCCATCCCTTCCATCATTTCTTCCTTCCTGCTTTCCTTTCTCCCATCCTTCCTTTCTTCTATCCTTTCGTTATTTCTTTTTTATTCCTTCCTTTCCCCTTTCTCCCTTTTTACAACAGGATCTCATGTGGTCCAGGATACTCTGGAACTCACTGTGTAGTTGAGGATGACCATGAACATCTGATCCTTCCACATCCACCTCTCAAGGGCTGAGATTACAGATGTGCTCCACGCCCAGTTTATGTGAGGCCGGGGACAGAACTCCGGGACTTATGCGTGCTAAGCAGACACTCTGCCACCTGAGCTACGTGCCCAGCCCAGCCTAAGGCCTCCATGTCCCTTCTTCTGCCTGTCTTTTCTCTGTGCGGGTGGGTCTGCTTGTGTTTGATGCATCAGTTACAACGAATGGCATACATAATTTGGTAAAGGAAAGTGGTTGGGGTAGATGGTTTGCAGATTTTGGGTAAATAGCTGACCCTCTCTTTGAGCCCCTGATGGTGCGGATCGTGGCCATATCTATGCCCAAGGGCGAAACGATGTGTTCTTTGTGAAGTGACTGAGTGATGGACCCCGAGGGCAAACTGTGGTCCTCCTGTCCTGGGTGGCCGTCCTGGAAGGATGGAGACATTCTACAGAGACACGCATCCTCTCGCTTTGACTATCAGACTATTGAAACAAAGATTCCCCAAGAAACTGGAAATACCCCAGGATCTGAAGCTGGGAGAAGGAGCAGGCTGAAGCCCCGTGCCAGCGAGAGAGAGAAAGAACTTGTTTTCCAGGAGGACCCTCCACGCACTTCTGACAACTTGTCAGAACATCTTGAAGGACAGATGGGCGCTGAGACCATGATGCTTCAGTGACGGCAGAACCACATGTTGGCAGGATTGCTGCCTCATACACACCCTCCACTTAAGCTTCATGTGGCTCAGGGGAGGGTCTACTGGACATATTTACTTTTTTTCCTTTTTCCCAATGTGGCCACTATTCTTATTAATTACTATGACTATTACTACAATTACTTGTCTGTTTCATTGGCCTATTGTGGACAGGTAGCTGAGCCTGGCTTATTAGTGGCTGTAACAACTCTGGTGGTTCTGGGAGCTTTGAGGTGGGTAAGGGACACTCAGTGTGGCTCTCACAGTTACTCCAGAGGTAGCCCATTTTATAAATGAGGAAATTAAGGCCTGCTGAAAGCCGAGATGCCCTGAGAGTGGACGGTGGGTCCAGTGTCTGTGGACTCCAGACTCAGTGTGCTCTTTCTACCCTGACACCGTCTTCCGGGTGCAAAGTGTTGTTGACAGCAGATTTATAGCCCTTTTCTCGCCCTGTATACTCAAGAAACCTATGCGAGGGCTGGAGAGATGGCTTAGCGGTTAAGGCACTTGTCTGCAAAGCCAAAGGACCTAGGTTCGACTCCCCAGGACCCACATAAGCCAGATGCACAAGGGGGCGCATGCATCTGGAGGTCCTTTGCAGTGGCTGGAGGCTCTGGCATGCCCATTCTCTTTCTCTCTTTCTACCTGCCTATTTCTTTATCTCTCCCTCTCAAATAAATAAATGAAAATAAAAATATTTAAAAAATAAACCTATGCAAGAGGCAGCCTGAGCCTACTTACAGCTGAGTGGCCCATTCCCCCAGCCTGGCCTGGCCCTCTAGACTTCAGCAGAAGCCATGGTCCTGAGGGGCATCCCTGCTTGGCCAGTGGCCAGTGGCCGCTCTTTGGTCCTCCGCCCAACTGGCCCTTGCAGCTCCAGCATCAGTGCGACGCTGAAAGGAGACTTGGAGAAGCCGCTGTCAAGAAAAGAGGCATTCAGCGAAGGGACAAGCTGGCCGCTGCTTGCTCTCTCCTCCAGCTGGAGGTGCTCATTTGGGGTTCTCAAGAATCTTAAGAATGGATCTGGCACGACCTCCAGGTCGCCCAGCAGCCTGTGGCTCATGTCCGGGAGCCCCAACAGCAGAGCTGCCTGGACCTTGGGGTCCTGACAGCATTCGACATGAGAGTCCAGGGAGAGGCGTACGGGGGGGGGGGGTCCCTAGTAAGGTTGGGGACAGTGCCATGTGGTGGAGCGGGAACCAGAATCAGTTGCCCTGGCATTCCTGCTGCCCTGCTCTGGCCAAATGCCATCCCCTCCACCTGCCAGCAGTCTCCGGGAAAGGTCACATAGGCACTGCGGCCTGCAGAGCTAAGAAAGCCACCAGAATCTAAACCACCCAGAGACCTCCTTAGCAGACAGCCTCCAAGTTAGAAATCACTGGGGGTTGGTGGCAGTTTCCAGAAGCGATCATTCAACCCTCTAACGCCGGCTTTCTCCAGTCCTGTATTTGCCCTGTGCCGTACCGCGCCAAAGCCAGTGTCACCAGCAAGGCTCATGTGACCGTGCTAGAACTCACAGAGCAGGCCAAACGCTTCGCTTCACGTCGCACGGAACTGTCAAGGCTGGTGAGGTGGGCATATTGTCATCCCCTCTGAGAAACAAGACACAGAGGCTCAGAGAGGTCAGCTGACTTCCCCAGATCACACAGCCAGTGAATAAAGCATTTGTCTATCAGTTGGTCGTTAAGCAAATAAATAGCCCCCCCCCTCGCACCCCACTGGGTAATGAAGGATTTAGGAAAGGCAAGATACTACATGAGATCCCTCAGTGTTTAGAAAGCAATAATCAACGTGCGTTCAGGGCTTTCTCTGGGGCCCCACTTTAGCCCCTGATCCTTTTTCCAACCCCAGGGGACCCCCAACATCCCACCCCTGCATCATTTCACCAGTGTGGGGCAGAGCCGGGGTGCCTAAAGGCCCCTTCTCTCCGCCCAGCACAGCACCCAGGCCCGAGCAGGTGAGGCCCAATAGGGCCAGTGGGTCTCTTACTTCTCCGCGGTCCTCGGAAGGGGATGGACGTGTGAGCAGCGTTTCGGGGCTGTGCTCCGCTCCTGGGCCAGTCTGAGAGTGAGGGGTCCGCCTCGACAGGCGGGCCTTAAACCCCGGGGGTGGGAGGCAGTTTTGCATTCCTGTTTGTTCTCGTATCAATAAAAAGGAACTGTTGCTATAGTAACAGTTATTTCACTTGGTGTGTGGCCATGTCCACGAGGTGGAACACCGTGTCCAAGCCACCCCGCCTCAGAGGCACAAATAAATACCTGTTTGTCAGACTGACCAGCAGCGGAAAGCGCGCCAAGCTTTGTTCTAGGCAAGGCGGCTCCTGGAAGGAATTTCCCCTGCTCCCACGGGAGGAGGGTCAGGCCCAGTGGATTCCCACACTTCCTGATGGAAGGGGAAGCGAGGGAAAAACTTCCTGCTGCTGCAGGGTGTACTGTAGGAGGAAAGGACTCTTGGGGTGCAAGAGGTGACACGTGACACTAAGTTCTTAGTCGGCTGGTCTTTGCCAGGTACGTCCAACCTATGGCCCGTGGGCTGTGTCTGGTGGAGGATAACTTTGAATGGAGCCCAACACAGAATAGCAAAGTGTGTGTGTGTGTGTGTGTGTGTGTGTGTGTGTGTGCATGCACGTGGAGACCAGACGTCAGAGTTGGGTGTCTTCCTCAATTGTCCTTCCACCTTTTTTTTTAGACAGGGCCTCTCACCAAGCCCAGGATTCACGGGTTCAGATAGACTGGCTAGTTAGTCAGCAAGCCCCAGGATCCTCCTGTCGCCCACTTCCCCAGCCCTGGGATTACGGGTGCCCTCCACACCCAGCATGTTATTTGGTTGGTAGAGATCTGAACTCAGGTCTTCATGCTTGATGGCAAGTATTTAAACTACTGAGCCATCTCCCCAGCCCACAAAATCATAAGCTTATCATTTACGTGGGTCCTGGGGAGTTGAACCCAGGCCGTCAGGCTTTGCAAGCAAGGGCCTTCAATCACGGAGCCATCTCTCCAACCCCAGGAGTTTTTTTTTTTTTTCAAGGTAGGGTCTCACTCTAGCCCAGGCTGACCTGGAATTCACTATGTAGTTTCAGGGTGGCCTTGAACTCACAGCAATCCTCCTATCTCTGCCTCCCAAGTGCTGGGATTAAAGGCGTGCACTACCAAGCCTGGCTTTTTTTTTTTTTTTTTTTTTTTTTTTTGCAACTGGATCACATGGCTTTCCAGCATGACCTCTGTAGATGGCGACATTGTGTCCCGTGTCACAAGGTGGGTTGATACCTAGAACTTCACAGAGGAACCAAGAGAGTGTGTGTGTGAAGAGTGACCGCTTGTGGAGCCTGGGCCCAGTGGGCTTGGGTCAGCCTGGCTGTAACACCAGCTCCTTCTCAGCCTTGGCTTCTGTGTTTGTTGAATGTGGAGGACAGTGGTGTGGCCGGGATAACCTTGATGAGACTGAATCCTTGAAAGCACCCAGGCAATGCTTCTGCAGAGGTAACCAGCTCTGCCCGCGCCGGGGGCATGGCCCCACCATGCCTGGCCTTGACTGTTGGCTCAATGAGAACACTTGCAAATAAAAGCAAAATTTGTGTGCAGATCCCCAAGGCTGGGCTGCACGGGCATTTGCAGATGATAAAAGCCTCCTCCTGATCTCTGACCCAACTTTCACTTGACAATCTGGAAGCTGTCTAGCTTTAAAATATTTTATTATTTATTTATTTATGAGAGAGAGAGAGAGAGAGAGAGAGAGAGAGAAGGAGAGAGAGAAAGAGAGAATGGACACACTAGGGCCTCCAGCCACTGCAAACGAACACCAGGTGCATGCGCCACCTTGTGCATCTGGCTTATGTGGGTCCTGGGGAATCAAACCTGGGTCCTTTGGCTCTGCTGGCAAGCGCCTTAACTTCTAAGCCATCTCTCCAGCCCACTTTCTAGCTTTAGATATTATCCTCTGTCCTCTAATGAGTGAATCAGCATCTACCAGTGCAACTGGGCCTTTGCCCCGATGTCTCACGGAAGCGTGGAGGTCCAGGGCGCGCACCAAGCAAGAACAGAAGCATTGCAGATGTAATTTTGTGTTCTCTTTGGCTGTATGATTTATTCATTTAGCCAGTATTTATTTATTAGGTACATACTGCGTTCCTGGCGCATTCTAGGTGGGATATGCCGTGAAGGAGATAGACGGCATCCCTGTCCTCAGAGGAATTGGCAGTCACTGTGGGAGACTCAGGCAAGAAGTGGGGCGCTCACAGGAAAAGTTCAGTGTGATGCACACTCTGCTGAAGTCCAGCTGGGTGAGGGGAAGGAAGTGACCGGGACCTCGGAAGGGCGGGCGTGGCAGGAGGCTGACTCCTCAGGAGTCACCGGGGTGAGCGGTTGGATTGTTCGCGTGACAGCCTTCTAGGAAATGAGCTCAGCTAACGGCAAGGCCCTAGATCGGCAATGAGCTGAGTGGCTGCAGTCAGCCCTGTGCGAGTGGGGAATGGGTCTGAGGAAGGGAGGAGGGCATACCACGTGGACCACTCTGGAGCCCCTGAGACTTAAAGAGCTGTACATTCTCAGACATAAAACAATGTTCTGGAAACAGAAATATGTTTATTCTTCCTGATTTCTGCTTTTCTTGAAATATTTTGAATGGTGGCCTCCTCCAGCTTCCCACCCTGGCCTGGCTTCATTGCACTAAACTCCCTCCTTGGAAGAGGACAATGAAAGTCTTGTCAGGCCAGGGGTGGTGGCACACATCTTTAATCCCAGCACTCAGGAGGCTGATGTAGGATGATCACTGTGAGTTCGAGGCCAGCCTGGGAATACAGAGTGAGTTCCAGGTCATCCTGGGCTAGAGGGAGACTCTACTTTGAAAAACACAAAACAAAACAAAACAAAAAAAAAAAAAAAAACAAGGGCTGGAGAGATGTCTTAGCACTTAAGGCGCTTACCTGCAAAGCCTAAGAACTCACGTTCGAATCTCTAGGTCCCATGTAAGCCGGATGCATAGTTATGCAAGTGTGCAATGTTGCACATGAGCACAAGGGGGTGCACATGTCTGGAGTCTGCAGTGGCTGAAGGCCCTGGCACGCCCATTCTCTCTCTCTTTCTCTCTCTCAAACATGAAAAAATAAATAAATCAATAAACAGCAAAAAATAGCTGGGGATATGGCTCAGCGGTGAAAGGCATTTGCTTGCAAAGTCTGTCAACTTGAGCTGATTCCCCAGCATCCGTGCAAAGTTGGACACAAAGTGCACGCTCACGCAACACACACATACACACACACGCATATACAAATAAATAAGCAGAATTTAAAGAAATCGCTATATAAAAAAAGAAAGAAAGAAAAAAGCCACGGAGTCAGCCAACCATGGACGGAGCTGTGACACTGTGAAAGGAAATAAATCTTTCCTCCTTTTAAACGGGTGTTCTTGGGTATTCCCCCACAGTCTAGCGCAGCGCTCGGTAACTACTGTTGAGCTGAACATCCCAAAGCACCAACACCCGAACCTGTTGCGGCTCCTTCCTGCTGAATGTTTGTACGCTGGAGACACTGCGAGAGACAGTGACAGCAAGGCCACCACTGCCCGAGCCACACCTTCAGTGACAGGAGTCACAACAGCCCATGACGGGGTGCCATCAGCAAGTGTGTCTGTCTCTTTATAGATGTCCCTCCATCTGTAGGAGAAAATAAAACTGCAAGATCACACACAGTGTGTGTTGTATGTGATACCTACCGTCTTGACAGGACGTAGAATCACTTAGCAGATAAACATCTGGGCATGTGCGGTGGTTTGAATGGGAAGGTATGTCCCCCATAGCCTCAGATACTTTTATTTAAATTTTTTTATGTATTTTTTCTGTATTTTTTTATGTATTATGTATTTGAGAGCAACAGACAGAAAAAAAGAGGCAGATAGAGAGAGAGAGAGAGAATGGGCACGCCAGGGCCTCCAGCCACTGCAAATGAACTCCAGACGTGTGTGCCCCCTTGTGCATCTGGATAACTTGTATCCTGGGGAATTGAGCCTCGAACCAGGGGTCCTTAGGCTTCACAGGCAAGCGCTCAACCACTAAGCCATGGCTCCAGCCCGCCTCAGGTACTTCTGATTTAGGTTAAGCTTCTTGCTTGAGTCTCCAGCAGCCTGATGGAGGAGGTGTCTCTGGTGTCAGGTCTTAGGTTTCAGCCCTAAGGATTGTTTTGGGGGGCGGATCTGATTCCAGCCCCAAGGAGTGGAGAAAGCAGCTTTGAGTTCTTGCTGTTCCTCACTTGTGGCGCTGGCTGCTGCTGGTGTCTCTCTGCTTGGATCTGTGAAAGGGAGCCTGCTTCTTCCACCACTGATGGAACTTCCATAAGCTTGAAATAAACTCCTTCCTCCCCTAAGCTGTGAGTGGTTGGATGTTCACCCCAGCAACGTGGGGCTGACCACAGCAGCATGCACGTGAGGAAGTGTCTAGAGCAGGTTAACTGAGGAGGGAAGACCCATCTTGAATGTGGGTGGCACCATGTCCTGAGCACGGGTCCCGGTCTGAATAAAGAGGAGGAAGGACACTTTTCCTTGCCGATTGATCATTTACATGTTCTTATATCCTAACATTCCATCCTCTGGTAAAGGAAACAAGGCCTGTCCTCATTTTGGGCTGGAGAGATTAAGGCATTTGCCTGTGAAGCCTAAGGACCCCAGTTCGATTCCCCAGGACCCACGTAAGCCAGCTGTACAAGGTGGCACATGCATCTGGAGTGTGTTTGCAGTGGCTAGAGGCCCTGACATGCCCATTCTCTTTCTCTTTCTCTTTGCTTTCTCTCTCTCAAATAAATAAATAAATATTTATAAAGGGAGGAAGCCAGGGCTGGAGAGATGGCTTAGCAGTTAAGGTGCTTGCACGCAAAGCCTAAGGACCCAGGTTCGACTCCCCAGAATCCACTTGAGCCAGATGCACAGGTGATGCGTGCGTGCGTGCACAAGGTAGCACAAGTGTCTGGAGCTCCGTTGCCATGGCTAGAAAGAAAGGAGAAGGCAGCTGAGCACCAGCGTTCATCTCCCTCTGCTTGCTGAGGGCAGACACAGTGTGGCCACGTGCCTCGTGCTCCCGTCACCACGCCTTCTCCCTGCTGAAGAACTGTAGCCGCAGACACACTGTGAGCGCAACCAAACCCTTAAGAACTGTAGCCGCAGACACACTGTGAGCACAACCAAACCCTTCCTCAAGTTGTTTTGTTAGATACTTTTGTCACAGCTTTGAGACAAGTAAATAATACGATGCCCCCTCCCCAAACAAAAACGAGAAAGAAGCAATCTGGAGACATATCAACTGACCAGTTAGTAGAGGTCACTTCTGGATCCGTGCGTCCCAACTATCACCTATGCGTAGCTTTGGCATGGGGTCTGTGGCTCTACAGGGACACGCTTATAGATGACCACTATAGACGCTTTGAGGGGAGCCCGAGTAGGGGTGTGTGTGTGTGTGTGTGTGTGTGTGCTTTAACGGCTTACACTCGTGGTCTTGTGCATGCTAGCTAGACAAGTGCTCTTCCACTGAGATCCATCCCCAGCCCAGGAATATGGATTTTAACGAGTTCCCCTAGGGATTCACTTAACATTTGAGAATTATTGTTCTATGGGATACCATTTCACACTCTTCTCTCTTGTCCCTGTATTTCTGTAATGTTTGTGGCATCAAAAGAAACGAGCAGGCCTGGAGAGGTGGCTCAGCAGTTTGCAGGCTCTTGCCTGCAAAGCTTAATGACTGGCGTTTAGTCTCCCAGGACCCGAGGTAACGCCAGATGCGCAAAGCGGCGCAGGTACCTTGGGTCCCTGTGCGGTGGTTGGCAGCCTGGCATGCCCGTTCTCTGGCTCTGTATCTGCCACTTTCTCTCTCTCACACAAATAAAGAAAATATTAAAAAAATAATTTAAAAGCCTGTGCACTCATTGCTTTTGTTATCAGAAAAAAAAAAAAAAAAAAAAAAAAGGAATGAAGCTGAAGGAGGAGAAAGGGCGGCTGTTCCCAAGCACGTAATCAGTTTGGAATCCCCTGGGGCTCCATTCCATTCATTTTGAATATGGGAAAAGAGAGGTCCTGGGGCAGTGAGCGGAGTCTAGTCCAGTGAACCTCGGGGTTCAGACCTGAGCGTTTGCCTTGTGCCTCTGTGTGCGTGGCTTTCCTGAGAGATCTTTCTATTCTTCTGGAAGGAAGGACTCTGGAATTCAGAGAGCTGGGGACCAGAATTCTTGCTCAGCCCCTCCGTGGGCTGGGGGCTGCATTACACCCCTGCCACATTCCTCCCGCTGTCCCCAAGCCTCCTCTGTCCCTGGGAAGTCCAAGTTAATGGGAACTTGTGCTTCCTAACAGAAGGGGGACAGTGAAGACCAAAGGAAGCATTAGCGAGGGGGTGTGGGGGACTTCCTGCTGTATTGAGAGCTGGGATTGCGGCTGGCAGGAAAAACCTCTCCCAACAGCTTCCCTTTCATTTCTACCCCTTTCCTGCAACCCAGAAGCACCCAAGCAGCTTAAATGGGTCCATAAACATCAGAGAAATTTCCATAGCAACTCAAAACTTGCGCTTGGCCCAGGATTTGGCCTCTTATTTCTGAAGACCTCAATGGGGTTTCTGAGAAGCCATCGACCAAACGTCCCTAAGGCCTCCCCCTCATTTGCCACTCCAACGTGCTCTGTGGGAGGACGGAGGGGTCGGGGGAGAAAAAGCTACACTGGCAGGAAAGCTGGTCAGCGACTGTGGGGACATTGTACAAGGACGGAGGGCTGCCTTGCAGCAAGCTTGAACCAGGAAGCCTTTTCCCCAGGGAAGGGACTTCGAATGTGAAGACAGGAAGGTTGGGGGGTGGGGGCTAGGGGGTGGGGGGGATGGCAAGAGCCAAGAGTCTTGTTTTCCAAAGCTGGCCCTCAGCCCAGCTTCTATTAGCATGGTGAATTCAGTCTCTGAGCTGCAGAAGGACCCTGGGGTACCTCACATCCTCTTACCCCCCATTTTAATTTTCTTGAAGCCAGACAAAGCAAGAGTGTGTTAGTCTGTGAGTAGGGCAGTCATAGCTTCTCAAGTCATCTAAGCTTCCAGAATTCCTGTGGCATGGCCAGACTGAAGTGGGGAGCAGTCCTCCAGTTAAATTTTATCTTAAAAAAATATATTTTTTTATTTATTCGAGAGAGACATGGGGAGGGGGGAGAGAGTCACAGAATGGGCATACCAGGGCCTCTTGTCACTGGGAGGAAACTTCAGACACACAGGCCATATTGTGCCTCTGACTGTCCACGGGTACTGGGGAACTGAAGCTGGGCCAGCAGTCTTTGCAATCAAGTGTCCTTAACCATCTCTTCAGCCCCCAGTTAAATTTTAATTTCAGATAAGCAATGAATAATTCTTTTTAGCGTAAGTATATGTCGTGTTATATTTGGAACTACTTGCAATAAAGTGTTTGTTCTCCATTGTGTATTTGAGCTTTGAGCCTCAGATTGTACTGGGCAGCCTTCATTTTACGGGGCAGCTTTCCCTGGCAGAGGTGGGTGCAGGATGTGCCGCCCCCTGGCGGCCAAGGAGAGGCAAGGAGGAGGTGGGTGCGCAAGCTCCCGAGGAGGCTTCCTTCTGCTCCACCAGGTCAGAGTTCTGTGTAGGCTGTGAGCACTGCACGCCAAGTTGACTTTTGTAACAGGGCTGTAGCTTTCCAGGTGTGGCTGCACATGCATGCCGCAGTGTGGCACTGCCAGGCAAGCGACTAAGAGAATGGGCGCTGGGGCTAACCGAGAGCCAATCCCGATTCCAGTGTTACGCAGCTTCCATACCCTGCGCCCTCACCTCCCGGACGGGGAAGGCTTTCTTCAGAGGAACAAGCGAAGGACACAGAAAAGCCCTTCGGGAGAGCTGGGCCAGCTACCTGCGTGGCAGCTGTTCTCTTGACGACTCCTGACAGCATTAACGATTTTCATTCAGGGGCTGGAGGGTTGACTCCATGGTTAAGGTGCTTGCTTACAAAGCCTGACCACCAGGGTTTCATTCCCCAGTGCCCCTGTAGAGCCAGATGCACAAAGCGGTACATGCACCTGGAGTTCATTTTCAGTAGCAAGAGGCCCTGGGGCATCCGGTTTTTTTTTTTTTTTTTTCCCCTCTCTCTCTTTCTCTTGCTCTCCTTGAAAACAAATGAAAAAAAAGTAGGGCTGGGGAGATGGCATGGTAGTTTAGGTACTTGCCTGCAAAGTCTAATGACCTGGGTTTGACTCCCCAGTACCCACATAAAGCCAGATGCACAATGTGGTGCATGCATCAAGAGTTCATTTGCAGTGGCTAGAGGCCCTGGCACACCTATTCTTTCTTTCTCTCTCTTCTCTCTCCTCTCTCTGCTTGCAAATAAATAAATAAATATTTTTGAAAAGATCCACAGCCAGTACAACCTTAACAAGGTAAATCAAATGTCTACACAAACTATGCTCAGAAAAGTTTGGAAGGACACATTCTCGAACACGACCCGTGGCCTGGAGAGGTGGCTCAGCAGTTAAGGCACTTCCCTGCAAAGCCAAAGGACCCAGGTTCGATTGCCCAGGACCCATGTAAGCCAGATGCACAGGGTGGCACAAGCATCTGGAGTTCATTTGCAGTGCTAGATGTCCTGGCGCACCCATCCTCTCTCTCTCAAATACATAATAAAAATTTAAAGTAATTAAAAAAATCAAACACGACCAGTGGCTACTTGTCGTAGGAGTAGGAGCTAAGCATCTTCCCCCTGGTTCTCAGTTACCCCCAATATCTATGTGCTGTGGTCACTTCCAAGCCAGAACATCCAAGCCAGACGCCGTTTATGGGAGAAAAGGGGTTTATTTTCCATCAATGGCGGAAGAAGCTGCTTCCAGACATCCATGCAGAGGGAAACAACCAAACGGCCGGCAACCACCAAAAGCAGCAGCACGAACCTGTAGCAAGCGGCATGGACCCCCCAGAGTTCAGACCTCTCTGCACACCTTTGGGCTAGAGTTCAGATCTGCCCCCAGACATACCTTAGGGCTGGACCCCAGGATCCGCCCCCGGTGACACCTCCTCCAGCTTCAAACTAGCACACTATGGGAGCACAGATTTCTAAAAAATATTTTACTTATTTATTTATTTGCAAGGACGGGGCAGAGAGAGGAGGGGGTGGGAGGACACCAGGTCCTCTAGCTGCTGCAAATGAACTCCAGATATTTGTGCCACTTTGTACATCTGGCTTATGTGGGTTCCGGGGAATCAAACCTGGGCTGTCAGGCTTTGCAAGCAAGCATCTTTAACAACTGAGCCATCTATCCAGCCCAGTGTTTTGTTTTAAAATGTTTTATTTATTTATTGGAAAGAGAGACAGATAAGACAGAGAGAGAGAGAGAGAGAGAGAGAGAGAGAGAGAGAGAAGGAGAATGGGTGCACCAGGGCCTCCAGCCACTGCAAAGGAACTCCAGACTCATGTGCCACCTTGTGCATCTGGCTTACCTGGATACTGGGGAATTAAACCTGGGTCCTTAGGCTTCACAGGCAAGTTCCTTAACTGGTAAGCCATCTCTCCAGCCCTGCCCAGTGTTTTTGTCTTTTAAAAAAATATTGTTATTTATTTGCAAAGAGAGAGACACTGAGAGAGCATGAATGAACGAATGAATGAATGAATGAGATGGGTGCACCTGGGCCTCTTGCCACTGCAAATAAACTCCAGATATATGTACTACTTTGTGCACCTGGCTTTACATGACTACTGGGGAATCAAACGGGCCATTACACTTTGCAAGCCAAGTGTCTTTAACTGCTGAGCCATCTCTCCAACCCAATCTTTTCTAACTGTAATATTACTTGGTGCACGGCTCCAGGCTGCTGTTCATGAAAATGGCTCCTGTCTGGGGTTAGAGTCTACATTTCCCCTCCTGGGGCTGTCTAAAGGGAGGAATGAAGCCGGGCGTGGTGGCGCACGCCTTTAATCCCAGCACTTGGAAGGCAGAGGTAGGAGGATCGCCCTGAGTTCAAGGCCACCCTGAGACTCCATAGTGAATTCCAGGTCAGCCTGGGCTGGAGTGAGGCCCTACCTCAAAGAAACAAAAACAAAGTCAGCAAACAAAAACAAGTGACCAGAACCGCTTGCCATTCTCGTTGTGATGCACAGACAATGGGTAGACTTTGCAGATATAGAGGGAATTTGAATGTTTTCTGCCTCTGAGGAGAGTGGAAAAGGTCCCTTTGCAGACTACAGACCCAGTGAGGCGTTAGTGCCCCATGGACTCATTGCAGATGATAATTAGTGTCCCTGAGGAACTGTAAAGGCTGAGACAATGTGCATTGTTTACGGTGTTCTATCCGTGGGGCACCCACCCTTGTCCCCTTCCTGACTTACGCCTGTGGGTAGCGCACTTAGGGGACCAGCACGCGTCTCCTGGAACCGGGGCTCCTCCTGAATGGGCTGAAAGCTCAGAAGGGCTTATAGCAGCAGCTCTAGGTTGGAGGAACTCCAAGGTCTTCAGACCAGGGGACACCTCCCCCCCCACGCTCCCCAGCTTTGTGAGAACAGGGTGGGGACATCTATGAGGAGAGCTTTGCTGGGAAATTCCCAGCTGGGTCTGAAATCCGATTCCTTGCCGTGCCAGCGGGAGCTGAGACCTTCGCCTAGGAAGGCGCCACGGGTCCTGAAGTCTTGGCCAGTTCTTGTTTTTCTGCCTAAGAGAACCCTTGTTCCAATGTTCCCCACGGGTAACCCGGGTCCCCCTCGGGTGGGGCGGGGCGACACTGAGCCCTGGCAGCTCGCAGGGTGACCAGGACGGATGTAGCCTCAGCAAGATGCGCAGGCCACAGTGGGTCGCGCTTCTGGCTCCCGGAGTCTGCAGAGCTCAACTGCAGGCTCCCCCCCAAGCTGCCCGCCACCCCCACCGCACCAGCCCGAGTCCCTGGACACTGCCACCAGCCCCGGCCAGCAGGGATCCCAGCCCCTCCTCACCATCTCCAGAACAGCTCTCCGGGCTCAGTTAGGAAAGGAAATGCCCCAATCCCTAACTTAGAGCATCTTTTCATCCCCCCGCCCCAACATCCTTGCGTGTTTCCAAGCTGTTTCTGCGCGCCGATTATATATGTACCCTGGGTTAGAAGATGCGCGCAGAAGCTGGGCGTGGTGGCGCACGCCTTTAATCCCGGCACTCGGGAGGCAGAGGTTGGAGGATCGCTGAGAGTTCGAGGCCATCCTGACACTCCACAGTGAATTCCAGGTCAGCCTGTGCTAGAGTGAGACCCTAGCTCAACCCGCGCCCCTCCCCCCAAAAAAAGATGCGCGCAGAGCGCACACAGGCAAGGGAAAAGACCGCGGGGACCAAACTCTTGTCATTCATCGCCGTCCGCAAGGATAGAACTGCTTCCCAAGCTACCTGGACCGCGATGTCTCCTGCCCTCCCTCCCACCCGCCTCCGTGCAGCCGCCCACGGGGCACTGAGCGTCCCCTGCTCGTGGCCAAGGGTCCCACCGGGCACAGTGCCCGCTCTGCTGTCCCAACACCCCACCCCGGCAGCCTCCTGCAGCAGCCGCGCGCGCCCTGGTGACTCTGTGGGACCCCAGCTGGGGACGGGGACCTCCCAGAACTTCTGATGTCCTGAAGTGGGGTGTGCGCGTGTGTTCGTGTTCACACGCAAGAAGGCATTGTATCGACAGGGTAAGACACCCGCAAGGATGGATGGAGGAAGAAAAGAGGAAAGACGCGGGCCAGAAGGATGGACAGAGATGGAAGGGACGAGAGGGAGCGAGGAAAGTTGGGGTGCGGAGGAAGGACCCAGGCACTGAGGGGCGGTGGCAGGGGCGGGTGGCCTTGTCGCCACTTACCTGATCTGAGCAGCATTGCCCGGTAGAGTCCGGTGGCCTCGGGGGGCACCGGTGCCCGCTCCCCAGGCCTCTGCGCCATGTCCCCGCCGAGCGACACCGAGGCCAGGCGGAGCGCAGCGCGGCTACGGCGGTGACCGCGACGCGACCCGCTGCCCCACCCGCGGGGGATCTGGTTACCGTGGCGGCCCGAGGGGTGTGTGGGCGGGCGTGGACTCTCCGCTGGACCGAGGCCCCCGGGCAGTGACGCGGGCGGATCGAGGCCCAGGTCGCGGGCACAGCACGGTGAGCGTCTGAGCGGCGGACACCTGGTCCTGCATCAGACCCGAGGAGCGGGGACCGCCTTCCAGCCCGGCCTCCGCCCTCTCTGTCCCGGGCTTCCTGGCTGGCACGCTCCAGGCAGGTGTGTGGGACTCCGAAGCGACACACTTGGGATCCGATCCCAAACTCTGCCGGGGAATAGCTGCGCAGCTCCACCACTTAAACTTGCCCTGGCAAAAGCCCAGTTTGCTCATATAAAAAGAAGTAGTTGTAAGCCATAGTCCTTGGCTCATAAAGTGGCTAGCTAGGTAGGCGTATGCCGAAGGAAGTGCTTTTAAATAAGGCTGGCTCAGGGCAAGCATTGTGTACTGGCACTTTCCAAAAAAGGTATCCCCGGGCTGGAGAGATGGCTTAGCGGTTAAGCGCTTGCCTATGAAGCCTAAGGACCCCGGTTTGAGGCTCCATTCCCCAGGACCCACGTTAGCCAGATGCACAAGGGGGCGCACGCATCTGGAGTTCGTTCGCAGAGGCTGGAGGCTCTGGCGCGCCCATTCTCTTTCTGTCTCTCTCTCTCTCCTTCTCTCCGTCGCTCTCAAATAAATAAATAAACAAAAAAATTAAAAAAAAAAAAAACGGTATCCCAGGTGCAGTTGGTGGAATAATGCCCCGCGGTGGAGCTCTCCTCACTCCCAGCAGGTAGAAACAGCAGGAATACGAGTTCAAGGTCATCCTTGACTGGTCAGATAGTTGGAGACCAACTTGTTCTACAGAGACCCTGTCTCAAAACCAAACCAAACCAAATCAAATCATAAAGGTCCTGTGGCAAGTGACATTGAGAGGTAAGGGATCTGCTGGGGGAATAAAGTTGAGGGTCCAGGCCCGCAGTACTCTCCCAGACGGATGTCTTTGGCTTTGTGGAGTCTCTCTCTCTCTTTAATTTATTTTTATTTACTTATTAGGGTCAGAGAGAGAAAGAAAGAGAAAGAGAGAGAGAGAGAGAGAGAGAGAGAGAGAGAGAGAGAGATTGAGAGAGAGAGAGAGCGCTTGCGAATGGGCACACCAGGTGCCGCGGACTGACTCTCGGGGAGATCAGGACCGAGGGAGAACAAGGGCGAAGGCTCAAGGAGAACTCGGGATTCGGCGAGGAAATGACAGACAGACACACTCTAGGTTGAATATGCTGCTGCAATTTACTGAAGGTTTCATGAAGGTTTTATACAGATTGAACAAGGAAACTTAGCATATTAACAAGTGATCTCAGACTTTATTATTTTAAAACAATCTTAATTACTTTCCATTCTAACTATACATTCAGAGCTATCAAGGAGGAAATACCCATTTCTCAAGCATGTCTCGCACCATTGACCACAATAAGTGTTTTCAGACATTCAGAGCTATCAAGGGTTATGAGGTAGGAAATATACTGCTAGTTCTAAGAATTACGTCTCACACCATGGTTCGCGGCGCACGCCACTGCTCACAGTGTTCCTAGGAACTTGACACAGCTGTATGCAATTCCATTTCTTAACTCTTTAGTTACTGAGTAAGAGATATTTCTTCACTAAGTAGTTTGTTTTTCTTCTTAGTTAGGGGCTTAATGATTCTTCCCCACTGAATAATTTGTTTATTAATTCCTCAAGAGGGCTGGAAATATTTCCAGCCATGATTCCACCAGTACTGTAAAGCAGGCCTGATTTCTTCCAGATTTGGATGACCAACGCGGTGCTGTCCACCATTGCTAATGAATATAGTACTGTATGTACCCTCCAGGGAGCTTTCTCGTGGGAATAGCCAATTTTTATAATTCCAACTCTGCTGTTTTACACCCACTATATCTGTTCCCTCTTAGCCTCTCTATTTTAACCTTCAAAGGACTAGTATCATTTTCATAAATGAATAACTGCTTCCATTCTACTGCATCCAGGAATTGCCCTAAAGATAGATTTTTATCTCTACTTATATTGTGTACTTCTTCAACGGCCCGAATCAACGGTGGAGCTGCCCCAATAGTCAGATTGTTCTCAGTGTTCCCATCAGTCACAGAAATAGGCTTATGATTAGTTTGTGGGGTTTCTTGTGAAAGGGCTATAAGGAAGAAAAACAAGAATATAAGACAAACACATGTCCAAAGACGCAAGCAACTGGGCCTTCGAGGCTTATCTATGACAGGCGGAACCATCACAGTTGCCGACTGCCAAGGGGTCACCGGGGGCATCCCTCCGTGGAGTACTGGCCCTCTGTCCTCGGCACCCATCCTATGAAACATCATTTCTTCTGTTACACAGGCGAGTTTGCCGTGGCTATGGCAACCAGGGTCTCCAGCCCCTGCAAACGAACTCCAGACGCATGCTCCCCCTTGTGCATCTGGCTAACGTGGGTCCTGGGGAATTGAACCTGGGTCCTTTGGCTTTGCAGGCAAGAGCCTTAACCGCTAAGCCATCCCTCCAGCCCTGTGGAGTCTCTTTAATAGTCAGAGAACAGGCCCAGTACAAAGAGGTGGAAGGCTGGCTGGGCAAACTCAGCCAGGCAGCATGAAGGATGTAAGACACCAACAACTTGATCTCTACATGATGCCTGGTATGTTGCTAAAAAAGGGATGCTAATTATGAGCTTCATAATTTAATTTTTAAAATAAAATTTATTATTTACTTATTTTGAGAGAAGGAAGGAGTGAGTATGAGTGAGTCAAGGCCTCCTGCCACTGCAAAGGAACTCCAGACGCATGCAACACTTTGTGTATCTAGCTTTATTCCATACTGGGGAATCGAACCCTGGGCCATCAGGCTTTGCAAATGAGCACTTTAAACCATTGGGCCAGCACTCCAGCCCCGGTGTTTAATGTTCATAACCCCTTGATATAGGTATTATTAGCATTCCAGCTTTACAGAGTGGGAACTGGCGCCCGGGGCAGTACTGTAGACTGCTGAGACAGACACTGGCCACTCTGCCCCACTTCCTGTCTGTCACCATCTCATTTCCTCTTCCCAATAGTCCTGGGGTGAGGGGTGGGGTGTCTTGCCTCCAGTGTAGAGATGAGCTCACTGATACTCAGGCAGATGAGGTTGGCTAAGACCTAACCTAATTCTGGAGGCCCATGAAATTTGTGCCCCTGAAAGCAGTAAGTCTTCACAGAGCTGCCCAATTTTGAGGCTGTGCTGGATGGGCCACGACATGATAAGCTATCTGTTAGGGCCCTGGTCACACGCTGTGCCTGATCCCTCTGCCGATGTGTCTGCCCTGGGCTCCGCGCCTGTCTCAATCATCTGCTGCCTATGCTCTAACTCTGGCTGGCCCTGGAGTCCTGCCCAGGCCCAGCTGTCACGCTAACTCAGAGATCTCTGTGCTTTGCTGGTCACTGGACACCTCCCAGGGTCCCCAGAGTCCATCTCATATGCCTCAGACTTCAAACAGGGTCTCAAGGTGACCCTCATGCACTCCATTCATTGACCAGCACCAGGAGTGCCAGGCACGACGCCACACTCTTGGCGTCCACTGTCCCGTCTTCTCTCCTCAGAGGATGAGAGTGTAGGGTTTTGACAATCCGCTTCACTTGGTCTGCTCAGTGCTGCTTGATCAAGATGCAGTTATGTCTCTTTCAGAGATAAGGAGCGTAGCATAGGCTCAGGCAACTTGCCCAAGATCACATCACCCAGTTGGCGCCAAAATGCGCTGCAAGGGGGAGAGCAAGCCAGCTGTTGAGCAGTGCGGCACTCAGAAAAGCCTGTGGCTAGGGCACGTGTGTTTCTGGAACATACCGACAGAGGCCTCTGGTCACGCCCGCTCCGAGTGGCCGGCGGGCCTGACTCACCTGCACACTTCAGTTCCCGCTTCCCGTTGGCACTGTGGAATCTGGTCCGAGTTGCGTATTCTTTCTGTGACCAGAAAGCAAGAGAGAGCGAGGGGCTGGGGAGATGGCTCCGCCCTTAAAGGTGCTTCCTTGCAAACACTGACAGCCTGGGTTTGACTCCCCAGAACCCATGTAAAGGCATCTGGGGTTCATTTGCTGTGGTAGGAGGCCCTGGCATGCCATGTTTATTCTCTTTCTCTCTTTTTTGTTCTGCTTGCAAATAAATAAATAGATTCCTTTTTTTTTAAAAAAAGAAAGAGGGAACCACGTGTGGTGGCGCAAGCCTTTAATCCCAGCACTCAGGAGGCAGAGTTAGGAGTATCGCTGTGAGTTTGAGGCCACCCTGAGACTACATAGTGAATTCCAGGTCAGCCTGGGCTAGAGTGAGACCCTACCTTGAAAAACAAAAACAAAAATAAAAACAAACAAAAGAAAAAGAAAGAAAAAAGAAAGAAAGAAAGAAAGAAAGAAAGAAAGAAAGAGGGAGGAAGACCCCTCCTGGAAGGGAGAGGGGTAAAGAGATTTTTAATGAAGTCTCTGAGTCCTTTGGTCACAGTAAGGTAAGGGTGAAAGTCCTTACTAAAGAAACGAATCACTGTAGTTTTTTTTTTTTTTTTGATATATGTGTATTTATAAGATGTTGGTTTTTGCGTGTTGCTTTTTTGAGATTTATTTTTATTTGTTTATTTATTTGAGACAGAGAGAGGGAGAGAGAGATACATAGTGAGCGAGAATGGGTGCGCCAGGGCCTCTAGCCACTGCAGATGAACTCCGGATGCATGTGCCACCATGTGCATCTGGCTTACATGGGACCTGGAGAACTGAACCTGGGTCCTTAGGCTTCGCAGGCATGCGTCTTAACTGCTAAGCCATCTCTCCAGCCCTGCTTTTTTGAGATAGGGTCTTGCTCTAGCCCAGGCTGACCTGAAATTCACTATGTAGTCTCAGGCTGGCCTTGAACTCATGCCCATCCTCCTACCTCAGCCTCCAGAGTGCTGGGATTAAAGGCCATTTTTATTTTTAAATAATATTTTTATTTACTTATTTGTATGTGTGAGAGACAGACAGACATAAGGGGCATGCCAGGAACGCTTGTCGCTGCATACAAATTCCAGACACATGTATCACTTTGTGCATCTGCCTTTACATGGATAGTGGGGAATTGAACCCAGGCCTGCAGACTTTACAAGTAAGTGCCTTTAACCACTGAGCAATCTCCCTAGTCCTGATTTCAAAAGAAAAAAAAAAAAAAAAGGGAAGATTAGCTTTCTGTTGCTATGACAAAATACCAGAGACAGACAAGTGAAATGAGGAAAGATTTATCTTGACTCATGGTTTCAGAGGGTCCAGTCTCTTGTCATTTGGCCCATGATGGTTGCTGGGAGGTGAGGCTGGGGAGCCCTGGTAGAGCAAAGCTGCTCACCTCATGGTGTCACAAGCAGAGATAAAGGAAAAGACCAGGGACTAGGTATAGTACCTGTGGGTAAGCCTCCAATGAGCTACTTCCTCATATAGGCCCTACCTCCAACAGTTTCTACCTTTCCCTCCCAATAATGTCGTCAGATTGTGAACCCCTCTGTGGAGTCGTCTGTTGGTGGAGGCAGAGCCCTCATGGTTCAGCCACTGTCCCAAAGCCCCACCTCTGAGCCCTTACCACTGGACACCAGGCCATCAACACAGGAGCTTTGTGGGGGAGGGGCACTTCATATAAAGCCAGAACATTAGACTTTATATTTTAGAAGAGGTTCAGAGAAAAATTAAGAAGGTAGCCCAGAGTTCCTTACATCCCACACCCTATCACTAACAACTTAAACATGCACAGCTGAGCATGTATGTTCTGTGACATATTTCTTACAACTAATGATTCATTAATTCATTTTTGTGTGCTTGCTTTTGAAGCAGGGCCTCACTCTAGCACAGATTGGCTTGGAACTCTCTCTGTAGCCCAGGTAGATCTCAAACTCATGGCAATCCTCCTGCCTCAGTCTTCTAAGTGCTGGGATCCAAGGTGTGCGCCATCTTTTTTCGTTTTGAAGTAAGTTCTCACTGTAACTCAGGCTGGCCTCAAACTCACAGTGATGACCCTGAAGCTGACATACTGTGTGCTGGATTACAGGCATGAGCCCTATGACTGTTTGATGTAGTTCCACTAAAGAGAGAGAGAGAGAGAATGGGCACACCAGGGCTTCTAGTCTCTGCAAACAAACTCCAGATGCATGCACCACTTTGTGCCTGGGCTTTATGTGGGTACTGGGGAATCAAACCTGGGTTGTTAGGTTTTGCAGGCAAGTACCTGAACTGCTAAGCCATCTCTTCAGCCCCTCCACAGTTTATCTTTAGTTTTAGCCAATGTTCCTCTCTGTTTTAGGAGTCTATGCAAGGTACCAGAATACGTAGGGTTGTCACATCCCTAGACTCCCTTTGCCTGTGACCTTCACAGTTTTTTTGGGGGGGTGTGTGGGGGCAGGGTCTCCCTATAGATCAGTCTGGCCTGGAACTTGCTGTATAGTTGAGGATGACCTTGGACTTCTGATTACCTGCCTCCAGCTCCCAAGTGCTAGGATCGCACCATGCCTGGTTTATGTGGTGTTGGGGATGGCACCCCAAGCAAGCACTCTACCTACTACACTACTCTCCCAGCCCGTGGGTGCAGAGACCCACAGTCTTTTTTGTTGCATTAATTCCCTGGGGAAAGTGGAGCATTCCACAGTGAGCCCAAGGCTAGATCTCAGGGACAGAGGCCCCCTGACCCCTGTACTGCCATCGACTAGATAAACAGATGGGCCTGGGGTCCTGACGTTTCCCTAGGACTTCCATTTTGAGTATTGTCACCAAGGAGGGAAGGAGAGAGTCAGTATTTGAGGACCCGTCAAGCCTGTTTTGTCTTTTTTCAAACAAAGAAGAAGGCATCAGGTAACCTCATCTGGGGAAGGAAATTCCTGCACAAAGACAAAAACCCATACCTACTCCAGGGAGCTCAAAGGACACAGGCCTGGGAAGCAGGCTGGGTCCCAAGACAGTGTTAGCATTACAAAGACAAAACGTCACAGACCTGAGCTCAAAGAAGCACCGCTTGCACACCTGCTCACCCCATTTGCATGAAAGGCCTCTTGCCAGCAAGGCCTGTGTGTCCAGTGAGACCTCAGTGGCCAGGCCCTGTGTGTCCAGTGAGACCTCAGTGGCCAGGCTGAGGCTCAGGTGCTTTCAGCCAGTGAGTGTGCTCTCCACTCCCAGCCACTAGGGAAGGGACACTGGGGGATCCGGAAAGCCTCCTGGGCCTTTGCTGACGCAGACCTGGTAACTGATAGTCCTTCCGCAGCACTGCATGATACGTGCAGCCAATTCTCATTTGCCCATGCTATTAAGGACTGACAGATGTCATCTGACAATGGACAGGAAACTGTTTTTTTTTTTTTTTTTCTTTTTCGAGGGAGGGTCTCACTCTAGCCCAGGCTGACCTGGAGTTCACTATGTAGTTTCAGACTGGCCTCAAACTCACAGCGATCCTCCTACCTTTGCCTCCCAAGTGAGTGCTGGGATTAAAGGTGTGTGCCACCTGGCCCAGCAAGACACTGTGTTCTTTCTTTCTTTGCTTTTTTTTTTCACGTTATAAGAATAATGCAATGTGGCCACGTCAGTTTTATTACAGGGAAGTAAAGATGACAAAGTATTAGCAAGTGCATTAACGTAACTTGTCACAGTGGCAGGTCAAAAAATTTTGGCAGTAGTTTGGAAAAGTTTTACTTCCCTAGTGCAGGTCTCAAACAAAAGCCAAGGAGACAGAAGCCATGTTTGTTTGGGACAGCTTTTTATGTTCCTTTGACAGATTTATCCTTGAGCCGTTTGTGACAAGTCTGCTTCAAGTGACCAAAAATCAAGTTGTATCATTCTGTGGCTTGTGGGTTTGGAAGAGTTCAAAGTTCAAGGTGACAAAGACTCACGTTTGAGAAACTCTTTGGGGCCCATGGCTGCCTCTCAGTGGCGCTTACTGAGGTACCTTGGAGACCAGGCAAAGGAGAGGGCTGATCACAGCGCTGCGTGCAACGTGTTGTCTAAGGAGGCCACAGAGTCACACTGGAGGGATGACTTCTAAACACACCAAGACTGAGTGATTTTGCTATTTGATTCTTTCTTCTTCTTCTTCTTCTTCTTCTCTTTCTTTTTTTTTGAGGTAGGGTCTCACTTTAGCCCAGGCTGACCTGGAATTCACTATGGAGTTTCCTTTTTTTTTTTTTTTTTTAGTATTTTTTTTCAAATTTTTATTAACAACTTCCATGATTATAAAAAATATCCCATGGTAATACCCTCCCTCCCTACCCCCCCACTTTCCCCTTTGAAACTCCATTCTCCATCATATCCCCTCCCCCTCTCAGTCAGTCTCTCTTTTATTTTGATGTCATGATCTTTTCCCCCTATTATGATGGTCTTCTGTAGGTAGTGTCAGGCACTGTGAGGTCATGGATATCCAGGGCATTTTGTGTCTGGAGGGAGCACGTTGTCCTACTCTTCCTTTGTCTCTTACATTCTTTCTGCCACCTCTTCCACATTAGACCTTGAGCCTTGGAAGGTGTGATAAAAATATTACAGTACTGAGCACTGCGGTCACTTCTTTCCAGCACCATGATACCTTTTGAGTTGTCCCAAGGTCACTGCCATCCGAAAAGAGAAGTTTCTTTACCAAAACTGAGAGTAGCATTAATATAAGGGTATGAATATTAACAGAAGTGCTTACTGGGCAGTTTGATGAGCATAGTATATACATTTAGCCAGACAACAGCAGGTGTTACACCCCCAGGACTCATGACTACCCCTGCTTTAAGTTTTCAGTATTAGGGATGTATTCCCTCCCATGGAGCAGGCCTCCAGTCCAATTAGAGGGCCATTGGTTTCCACCATGATAGACGTGCCACTATTGCACCCGTTGGCTCATTTGGCCTGGCTGGCCAAATATAAGGCTTGCAGTGTCCACTGTTGAGTATTTTCACTGGTGATTTCTCTCTCTCCCACTGAACTGCATGCAGAATGGCTTCTTCCAGCTTTCTTTCAGCTGGCAGGATACTGTTTTCTACATCATGCAAAATACCCCCAAACCACTGACCACTACTCAATCCTGGCTGAAGCCAGACATTTGCACCGCTCCTGTCCCTCCAGAGGCCACCACCTGGCTCCTTTTCAAGCCCTGATTGTTGAAAGGAATCTCTTGGGACTGGTGGCTGATAACCTCAGTGATCCTGGTGCCCAAAGCCTCCGCTCCCCTCACCTCCACACTGCCTCCATTGCTTTTCCGAGAGGCTGATGCCTTGGGATGAGACGTGTCAAGGTGACCAGGGACCCAGTACGGATCCCCCACAGCCTTTGTCCCAGGGCGAGTGGTGATGGAGGACCGTCGTGCGTTCCCTGCCTCTGTCTCACTCCTCTTTATTGCTGAGCAGCGTTTTGGTTTCTGGCCCTGTCACAGCTTGGCAACTGCTCTGTGGTTTTGGGTGCACCACTAAAGCAGTTCCTGGGAACATCCTTCTGTGAACATGCGGGTGCGGGAATGCTCATCTGGGGCGGGTAGACACCTGGCTGTGAGGGCGTTGCTAACAGTGATTGTATTCATTTATAAGTTGTGCTTTAAAAAATTTTAATATATTTATTTATTTGACAGAGAAAGAGGGAGGGAGGGAGAGAGAGAGAGAGAGAGAATGAATGGGTGTGCCAGGACCTCCAGCTACTGCAAATGAACTCCAGATGCATGCGCCCCCTTGTGCATCTGGCTAATGTGGGTCCGGGGAATCGAACCTGGGTCCTTTGGCTTTGCAAGCAAATGCGTTAACCATTAAGCCATCCCTCCAGCCCTTACAACTTTTTAAAAAAAATTTACTTATTCACTTGTGAGAACACACACACACATACACACACACACACACACGAGAGAGAGAGAGAGAGAGAGAGAGAGAGACAGAGAGAGACTGAGTGCTGAGTGTATGGGCGCACCAGGGCCTCTTGCTGCTGCAAAGGAACTCCAGATGCATGCTCCACTTTGTGCATGTGGCCTTACATGGGTCCTGGGAAATTGAATCCAGGCTGGTAGGCTTTGTAAGCAAGTGCCTTTAACCCCTGAGCCATCTTCCCAGTCCAAGTTTTGCTTTTGACATCTTCATTACATGGAATTTTTTTCTGACACATTGAGATCGCTTCTATACATAATGCTTTATAATGGGGGTGGTTGTATGTGGAATTGCACTTAGGTCAACACAGACGGGTCTGAATTCTGTACTTTGGGTAGTAGGTAGGCCTTAGGGTACTTTTTCTCAACACCTGCAGGGGGCGCTCTGTCTGGGCACACTTATTTACTATTCTTTCTTTTTTTTTTTTAAATTTTTTTGAGATAGGGTCTCCCTCTAGCCCAGGCTGACCTGGAATTCTCTATGTAATCTCAGGGTGGCTTCGAACTCTTGGCGATCCTCCTACCTCCGCCTCCAGAGTGCTGGGATTAAAGGCGTGTGCCACCACACCGGGCTCTTTACTAGTCTTTTACCTCATTAGACTGTGAACTGTGACTTACTTAGGGACCTGTTTGCAATGCCTCACACAGTCCTTGGCGCATAGGTGCACAGTAAATAAAAATAACTTAGCCGGAATTTCTGGAGCTCATTTTGATGAGGCCCCATGGTACTAACACGGACTCCGTTAGGCTTCACGGCAGTCCTTCAGGATGCGGGGAGGGGAGGGAAGCGCCTGTCTTCCATCTGAGGAAGGAGGCGGAGCCCTTGGACAGGGTTCACAGCTGGCCAGTGGGAGCATTGGTAGGAGATTCAGGTCGCTCAGACTCAGGAGCCTGTGTGTGTGTGTGTGTGTGTGTGTGTGTGTGTGTGTGTGTGTGTGCGTGTGTGTGTCTGTGTGTGTGTGTGTGTGTGTGTGTGTGTGTGTGTGTGTGTGTGTGTGTGTGTGTGTGTGTGTGTGTGTGTGTGTGTGTGTGTGTGTGTGTGTGTGTGTGTGTGTGTGTGTGTGTGTGTGTGTGTGTGTGTGTGTGTGTGTGTGTGTGTGTGTGTGTGTGTGTGTGTGTGTGTGTGTGTGTGTGTGTGTGTGTGTGTGTGTGTGTGTGTGTGTGTGTGTGTGTGTGTGTGTGTGTGTGTGTGTGTGTGTGTGTGTGTGTGTGTGTGTGTGTGTGTGTGTGTGTGTGTGTGTGTGTGTGTGTGTGTGTGTGTGTGTGTGTGTGTGTGTGTGTGTGTGTGTGTGTGTGTGTGTGTGTGTGTGTGTGTGTGTGTGTGTGTGTGTGTGTGTGTGTGTGTGTGTGTGTGTGTGTGTGTGTGTGTGTGTGTGTGTGTGTGTGTGTGTGTGTGTGTGTGTGTGTGTGTGTGTGTGTGTGTGTGTGTGTGTGTGTGTGTGTGTGTGTGTGTGTGTGTGTGTGTGTGTGTGTGTGTGTGTGTGTGTGTGTGTGTGTGTGTGTGTGTGTGTGTGTGTGTGTGTGTGTGTGTGTGTGTGTGTGTGTGTGTGTGTGTGTGTGTGTGTGTGTGTGTGTGTGTGTGTGTGTGTGTGTGTGTGTGTGTGTGTGTGTGTGTGTGTGTGTGTGTGTGTGTGTGTGTGTGTGTGTGTGTGTGTGTGTGTGTGTGTGTGTGTGTGTGTGTGTGTGTGTGTGTGTGTGTGTGTGTGTGTGTGTGTGTGTGTGTGTGTGTGTGTGTGTGTGTGTGTGTGTGTGTGTGTGTGTGTGTGTGTGTGTGTGTGTGTGTGTGTGTGTGTGTGTGTGTGTGTGTGTGTGTGTGTGTGTGTGTGTGTGTGTGTGTGTGTGTGTGTGTGTGTGTGTGTGTGTGTGTGTGTGTGTGTGTGTGTGTGTGTGTGTGTGTGTGTGTGTGTGTGTGTGTGTGTGTGTGTGTGTGTGTGTGTGTGTGTGTGTGTGTGTGTGTGTGTGTGTGTGTGTGTGTGTGTGTGTGTGTGTGTGTGTGTGTGTGTGTGTGTGTGTGTGTGTGTGTGTGTGTGTGTGTGTGTGTGTGTGTGTGTGTGTGTGTGTGTGTGTGTGTGTGTGTGTGTGTGTGTGTGTGTGTGTGTGTGTGTGTGTGTGTGTGTGTGTGTGTGTGTGTGTGTGTGTGTGTGTGTGTGTGTGTGTGTGTGTGTGTGTGTGTGTGTGTGTGTGTGTGTGTGTGTGTGTGTGTGTGTGTGTGTGTGTGTGTGTGTGTGTGTGTGTGTGTGTGTGTGTGTGTGTGTGTGTGTGTGTGTGTGTGTGTGTGTGTGTGTGTGTGTGTGTGTGTGTGTGTGTGTGTGTGTGTGTGTGTGTGTGTGTGTGTGTGTGTGTGTGTGTGTGTGTGTGTGTGTGTGTGTGTGTGTGTGTGTGTGTGTGTGTGTGTGTGTGTGTGTGTGTGTGTGTGTGTGTGTGTGTGTGTGTGTGTGTGTGTGTGTGTGTGTGTGTGTGTGTGTGTGTGTGTGTGTGTGTGTGTGTGTGTGTGTGTGTGTGTGTGTGTGTGTGTGTGTGTGTGTGTGTGTGTGTGTGTGTGTGTGTGTGTGTGTGTGTGTGTGTGTGTGTGTGTGTGTGTGTGTGTGTGTGTGTGTGTGTGTGTGTGTGTGTGTGTGTGTGTGTGTGTGTGTGTGTGTGTGTGTGTGTGTGTGTGTGTGTGTGTGTGTGTGTGTGTGTGTGTGTGTGTGTGTGTGTGTGTGTGTGTGTGTGTGTGTGTGTGTGTGTGTGTGTGTGTGTGTGTGTGTGTGTGTGTGTGTGTGTGTGTGTGTGTGTGTGTGTGTGTGTGTGTGTGTGTGTGTGTGTGTGTGTGTGTGTGTGTGTGTGTGTGTGTGTGTGTGTGTGTGTGTGTGTGTGTGTGTGTGTGTGTGTGTGTGTGTGTGTGTGTGTGTGTGTGTGTGTGTGTGTGTGTGTGTGTGTGTGTGTGTGTGTGTGTGTGTGTGTGTGTGTGTGTGTGTGTGTGTGTGTGTGTGTGTGTGTGTGTGTGTGTGTGTGTGTGTGTGTGTGTGTGTGTGTGTGTGTGTGTGTGTGTGTGTGTGTGTGTGTGTGTGTGTGTGTGTGTGTGTGTGTGTGTGTGTGTGTGTGTGTGTGTGTGTGTGTGTGCGCGTGTGTGTGTGTGTGTGTGTGGTGCTGGGGGTCAACTTCAGGAGCCTTGCATCTTTGCACGTGGTAAGTGGACACTCTACCACTGAACAATATCCCTTGGCCTCATTTTTACTTTTTTTTTTTTTGCGGCAGGATTTTACTAAGTTGTCCAGGCTGGCCTTTAACTCAATCTGCTGTACCCCAGGCAGACCTCAAACTTTTAATCCTCCCACCTTAGCCTCCCAAGGGATCACCTGGGACAGTGCCACCGTGGGGAAGTCAGGCTGGAGAAGGAGAAAAGCTGAGGTTATGAGGACAGTTGGTAGAGCAGCTGTCACGTGGGACAGAGCCCAACCCACCACGAGCTCACTCTCAGCCACAGCTAAGCCCTGTGGGAGGAGCCCGTGCTTTGTAATCAGACATGGCCTCAACACTCTTCTTAACCTAGCCTCAATGGTTCACATTTACAATGGGGCTTCGGGCTGGAGAGATGGCTTAGCGGTTAGGCACTTGCCTGCAAAGCCTAAGGACCCAGGTTCTACTCTTCAGATCCCACGTAAGCCTGATGCACAAGGTGATCCAAGCATGCGAGGTTGCACATGCATCTGGAGTTCGATTTCAGTGGCTGGAGACCCTGGCGTGTCCATTCTCTGCCCCCCCCCTCCATAAAAAATGACTGAGTTGCCTGGAGAGATGGCTTAGTGGTTAGGGCACTTGCCTGCAAAACGTAACAACCTGAGTTTGATTCCCCAGTACCCACATAAAGCCAGATGCACAAAGTGGTGCATGTGCCTGGAGTTCCTTTGCAGTGGCTAGAGGCCCTGCCCCATCCACTCTCTAGCTGTTTCTATCTTCTTCTTATCTTTCTCTTAAATAAATAAATAAAAAATGTTTTTTAAAAAATGACTGATTCTATGGAGCCAAACATTCAAACTACCTACCTTTCCAGCAGGTTTTTTCCCATGCTATCATGGCTAATGACACCCATGGGAAGACCCTAATGTGAAAAGTACAATGCAAACATTTCTGGATTCTTCAACCCTATCTTCTCCTCCCAGAAGAGACCAGTGTAAGTTGTTTCTTCATCACTATTCCAGTAATCGCCTCCATTTCCACAGACATCTAGCATGAGTCCAGTTTTGCCCTCGCAGAAGTGTCCGTGAGGTCACACTGAAGATATATTCTACCACGCACTGCTACGGCAAGGGCATCAGTCCATGCACGCAGTTCACATCCACCATGCTGCTTTCTGGTCTCCAAGTTTTGAGGGAAAAGTCATAATTTATTTTATATATTCTTTTTTGGTTTTTCGAGGTAGGTTCTCGCTCTAGCACAGGCTGACCTGGAATTCACTATGTTGTCCCAGGCTGGCCTTGAACTCACGGTGATCCTCCTACCTCTGCCACCCGAGTACTGGGATTAAAGGTGTGCGCCACCATGCCTTTAAGAATAGCATATTCTCCCTATGGGAATTACGTTGTTACTACTCAGTCATTCATTGCTTCATTCAGGTCCAGCTGTCACTGAGACAGGAAGCAAAGAGGAAGGTTGCATAGCCTCTTCTCAGGCGTATGAACACTCACTTTATCCTTCTGTCGTGCATTTACCGTTTTCTTTTTCAATCTGTGCATTCACCTTAAAAAATTTTTTTTTTCGTTTACTTGAGAGGGTCGGGCATGGTGGCTCACACCTTTAATCCCAGCACTTGGGAGGCTGAGGTAGGAGGATTGCTGTGAGTTTGAGGCCACTCTGAGACTGCAAGTGAGTTCCAGGTCAGCCTGGGCTAGAGCAATGCCCTACCACGAAAAAAATGAGAGAGAGAGAGAGACAGAGAGAGAGAGAGAGAGAGAGAGAGACAGAGAGAGAATATAGATATGCCAGGGCCTCTCGCCATTGAAAACAAACTCCAGACACATGCACCACTTTGTGCATCTGGCTTTATTTAGGTAGGTACTGGGGAATTGAACCCAGGCTGTCAAGCTTTGCAAGCAAGCACCTTTAATGGCTGAGCCGCCTCCCCAGCCCACCATTTTTTTTTTATCTTGGGGGTTGAACCCAGAACTTCATTTTGTTAGCCCGTTAAAGCACTGTGTTCTCCTTATCCAGGGAAGGACCATTTGGTTTTGTTTTTATACTGATTTCTACTATTTTTTTTCTGCATTGCTCTCTGGTCAATACCTTATAGACCTGAGCATGTCCTTTAATGTTTGGAAACCCTGCCAGAAGCCACCACTCTGCTGGGTGGACCCCTGGACATAAGTTTCCTTTCTGTTAAGGGGACACTGGATTCAGGCTCCTGCGCTCAAGGTAAGCCTGGGGATTCCAGCCCCCCTCCTGCCCTCCCCCAGCCCCTCCACACCACAAGTCACCGTTGATGGGCCTGGGCCTGGTCACTTCATTTCACCGACAGGCAGGCTTACATACGTGCTTAGAACAAAGGCTCTTACACCCGTGCGGATGCTATGCAAACTTTGGAAGCCCAAGGTGGACTTGGTGGGACTCTCGCTGCCTCGGGCAAGGGCTGGCTTCGAACCGCCCCTGCTCAGCTCTGGGAGGAAGAGCCTGGGCGTGTCCTGTCGTTGTTCCAACTCGGGCTTTCGGTGTATGTGCAACTGCACAATCTCAGAGGGACCTGTCACCCACTGCAATTCCTGGGCCATGGCTGGGGGATTTTACACTGACACATCTTGCCCCGAGTACAGTCTTATTTTAAACCTCTTAGGAGCACTGGACCTTAAAGGAATGTTCTGCTAAGTTCTACAGAGATTCCCCAAGTCGTTCTCTTAATTACTTTTGGAATGCGTTTGCTGAAGTGTTTTTGGAATTTGGGTGAAAATACGTGTTTTTTTTTTTTTTTTTTTCTCTCTCTCTGAGCAGATCTGGTTTTGGCTGTCTCCATGGTGTAACAGGGCCAGGGGAGGTGACCTGGTGAGAGGCCCCTGGAGGCCAAGGAACTGGATCCCCCCTAATCTAGCTCAAGCAGGCTTTGGGCGCGGGACGAGAACTCTGTCTTCCCCGGGCACCTCTCCAGCAGGAAGCAGAGCTTTGGAGATTATGGCCCAGGAGCCTGTGGCCCGGGGTAGGGAGGAGGGGCGAGGAGACACCTGGAAAAGCCTTGCCAATGTAAGACCAGGGCAGTTCTTAGCAGGTGAAACCCAAAACAGCCCCCAAATGTAAGAAGAGATGCTTGGCCTCCCCAGAAACCAGACGAAACTACATACTCTGACAACAATGGAGTATTATTCTCTGCCTATCGGACCAGCAAAACCAAAAACATGACGATGGCCAGTGCTGGAGAGGGTGATGGTGTGCTCCCGGAGGGAGTGTCAAGTGTGTGATCGTCCTTCAGGGAAACATGGTCCAAAGCCCTAGGCACCTTACATCCCAGCATCTGACCTGATGCTGTTCTAGGAATTTAAGTCTTGAAATACACGCTGCCAGGTGGCCAAGGTGTGTCAACCAGCATTATTCATAAATAAGACTGGCAACAACATAAGTGGCCCCAGATAAGATACTGGCTAAATTCACTCTATAAAATGTAACAACGGATGGGAATGGAGGCCATGCCTTTAATCTCAGCACTCTGGAGGCTGAGGTAGGAGGATTGTTGTGAGTTCAAGGCCGGCCTGGAACCACAGAGTGAGTTCCAGGTCAGCCTGGACTTAAGTGAGATCCTACCTCGAAGAAAGAAAAAGAAAAGTAAAACCTGAAATGAGGGCTGGGGATATATAGCTTAGCAGTTAAAGGCACTTACTCACAAAGCCTGTCATCTGAGGTTTGATTCCTCAGTATTCACATAATGTTAGACATACATTCATTTGCAGTGGCAAGAGGCTCTGGATTGCCCCTTCTCTCTCTCTCTCTCTCATAAATAAATAAAATGGAACAACCAAAGCTATTTATTGTACTAACATAGAAGATGTCTACTATCCAGTTTTGAAACAAGGTTCTACAATTTGTTGTATATATTATGGCATAAGGAGCATTATACTATGTATTTGGTGTTGAATATATACATATAGATTTATTTTCGTACTGAGGATTTAACCTAAGGCCTTGGACATGTGAGGCAAGCACTCTACCATTGAGTTACATAGCCAGTCATATCTATATCTATATATCTATCTATATCTATATATATGTGTGTGTATGGTATGCTATTATTTATATCAATTTTGTATGTTTGTGGGCAGATATGTATATGTTGTGTATGTTTACATATGGATATTGTATGAATTTATGTGAAAATAATTGGAAGGAAATAATTCAAAATGTTCTCAGTGATTACCCAAATGGTAGGGATTTTATCTATCCATTAATTTTTTTTTTCAAGGTAGGGTTTCACTCTAGCTCAGGCTGACCTGAAATTCACTATGTAGTCTCAGGGTGGCCTTGAACTCATGGCAATCCTCCTACCTCTGCCTCCTGAGTGCTGGGATTAAAGGTGTGCGTTTGCCACCACGCCCGGCCTCTCTCTGGTCTTTAATTTCCATATCATGAGAAGGATGACAATGCTGCTCCTTTTCAGGGTACGTACCATGTCCCAGGCATTGACTGGGTGCTTTTTTTTTTTTAAGAAAAGAAAAACCCTTTTTAATCTAACAGTTTATTTTATTTTATTTGAAAGAGAGAGGGAAAGAAGCAGAGACAGAAAGAGAGAATGGGTGCACCAGGGCCTCTAGCTGCTGCAGACAAACTCCAGATGCATGTGTCACTTTGTGTATCTGGCTTATGTGGGTCCTGGAGAATCAAACCTTGGTCCTTTGGCTTTGCAGGCAAGTGTCTTAACTGCTAAGGCATCTCTCCAGCCAACTAGATGCTTTTAAAAACATAATTTTATTTATTTATTTGAGAGAGAGAGAGAGAAAGTAAGTATTGACACGCCAAGGCCTCTTGTCACTGGAAACGAACTTCAGACACATGCACCACTCTGTGCACCTGGCTTATGTGGGTACTGGGGAATCGAACCTAGGCCATGAGGCTTTACAAGCAACTGCCTTTAACTGCTGAGCCATCTCCCTAGGCCTTGACTGGGTATTTTGTGTGGATTCTTCTGCAGGACCCTCCCTGTAATCTGAGAGGTGGGGACCATCATGCCTTTGCATATCTTAGAAGGAGTCTAAAGTGAGAACTTCTTGAGAAAGTGAGTTACTGTGGGATATCTCTTACGAGAAATCAGTAAAGAAACAAGACAGGGAGCCAGAGGGGGCAAGGATGCGGGGCCATGTGAGTTTGACCTCAGCCAGGTCTGGGGAGTTTGGAGAGGTAGTGGCATCTCCGCATTGTCCCACCTTGAGGAACGGGGACAGACGTGTATATTTCATGCCATTGGTCCTTGACTATGGGACACTGGACACAGGCCTAATCCAAGTGTACCTGGATGTAACACCTCCCCTCAGCCGCGGGCTGTTCTGTGATGCACGCCAGCAATGGGACGGATGGGGATTCTGTCCTCATAAAGGGGGTTTGGGTACAGTAACCACCTCACACAATTAGCACCCCCAGTCTTCATTTTAAAATGTTTTTTAAATTTTTTTAAAAAAACTTATTTATTTCCAAGGAGAGAGAGAACGAATGGATATGCCAGGGTTTCTAGCCACTGCAAATGAACTCCAGACACATGCACCACTTTGTGCATTTGGCTTTTTATGGGTACTGGGGAGTTGAACTTGGGTTGTTAGGCTTTGCAGGCAAGCGCCTTACCTGCTGAGCCATCTCTCCAGCCCTTAAAATGTTTTTTATTTGAGAATATAAACTATACAAAATATTGGATTTCATTATGCCATTTTTATACATGTATATAATGTATTTTCATCATATTCTCCCCATGACCTTTCCTTATCCCTTTCCCACTGCCCAGTAGGCCCCCTTCTACGTTCATGTCTTTTTGTCGGCGTGGTTGACCCGTTGAGTTTCACTAAGGCTGTTTACTGGAGCACGAGTGAGGGTTATTCTCCGGAGCATGGCTACATCACTGAAGCAAACGCCTCCTCCGCCCAGCAACCATTGATTACGACAGCTCTTCAGAGAGGGGCGGGGCCTTGTGAGCCCCTGTCGATCTGTGAGGGAATGGTTGGCGCAGGTAACAACAGCTGCTGAGAGCTCACCAGGGTAAGGGCCTCGTCGTGCATTCCACGGCGCTCCATCCTTCCGCTCTTCCCTGAGGCTTGGAGGGGATGACATGACATACATGTCCCATGTGGACTGAGCACTCCACAGTCACTGACTCTCAGAGCACAAAGCATCCCTATTTTATAGATGGCTCAGAGAGGTAACTTGCCCAAAGGTACCCAATTAGTAAAAACTGGGCTTTGAGCTCAGGTGTCATGGCAAAGCCGTGCTTATAACTTCACAGAAGGGACCGAGGCTGCTGTGGTGGGTGGAGACCTCCCTGTGCTTCGCTCCAGTGTCTCAGGCGATAAGCACTCAGCTAGGCCCGCCTTGATGCCTCTGTTGAGGCCCTTGATGGTCCTATTGCCGGTGGAAGCCGGTTGCTAGGAGACATTTCTAGAGAAAGGTCCTTTGGAAAATGAACCGGGGCTCGGTCCACAGCCCAGCATTGTTATACCTGGGAGAGATTCCCAGAATGTGTCCCCGGGCCCTCCCCCTCCCCACAAGGTATAAACAGCACATTCAATTCCTTCTCCAACTGGTTTTTCTAGGCTGTAGCTCAGAGATTCCTTTAGGCTGAAAATGGTTTCTATGTCAGACTCAGAATCCCGAAGAGAAAAGCCCCGTGAGATGATCGCCTGCGTTTCTAGCCAAGGACCAATGGCGTGAAATACCCACGGCCATCCCTGTTGCCTCAAGGTGGGACAGGCTGAGATGCCATTACCCCTCCAAACTCCCCGTGGACTCCGGCTGAGCCTGAAGTCACATGGCCCCGCATCTTTGCCCCCTCTGGCTCCCTGGCTTGCTTCTTTACTGATTTCTCATAAGAGATATCCCACAGTAACCCAGTTGCCCACAAAGTTCCCAGCCCAGGCTCCTTCTAGGGTATGCAAAGGCGTGACGTGACGGTCCCCACCTCTCCAGGCTTCAGGGAGAAGAATTTTCAGTGGACCCTGTCAATGCCCGGGGCATGGCAGGTGCTCTGAAGTGGACAACGTTATCATCCTTCTCATTAGTATTATACTTAAAGGTGGGCCTGGGATCAGAGAGTCACCGAGAGCCCAGGGACTCAAGGGAAGTTAGTGGCAGAACCATGATCTGCCTCTCATCACTGCCCGTGGTGGCCTCCCGTGAGCCCCAGTTGTCATCCAACAGGAACCCCATGTGTGAACTGGGAAGGGAGGTGGTTCTCTGCCTTTCAAAGCTGTTTGTTCAAGTGGGTGGAGAAGCCGGCGGCATTCAACACCAGGCTGTGGCCTCCAAACCCTCACAGGCTGCCTCTGCTGCAGGGTCGTTTTGGAATCAGTTTTCGTTGGCCTTTTTTTTTCTTTCTTAAATTTTATTTATTTATTTTGGGGGGGGGGGAAGAGAGAGGAAGAATGGGCGCACCAGGGCCTCCAGCCACTGCAAACGAACTCCAGACACATGCACCACCCAGTGCATCTGGCGTATGTGGGTCTTGGGGAACCAAACCCCAGTCCTTTGGCATTGCAGGCAAGTGCCTTAACCAGTAAGCAATCCCTCCAGGCCTGGCCTTTTATCTTTATCTAATAAACACATTATCATTCGTCTTTGGGTGTCTAGAAAACTTTGATTGTATATTAGATGGTGTGTGTGTGTGTGTATGTGTGTGTGTGTGTGTGTGTGTGTAGGAATGTGGTCCTTCTCTTTTGGGGGCAGGGCCTTTCATTGGCCTGTAGCTCACCAATTAGACCAGACTAGCTAGTTTGATTTTAGCGGAAAAGCTAACATCAAAACTAAGCGTTGCAGTCAAAATGAGGACTGTCTTGAGTCAATGTGTACATTTCTCCTGAGTTTCTTTATTCCTCTTCCTGCCATGGGTCCCCAGATTGGGTGGTCATCACACTTTTTTTTTCTTTTTCCCTATTTATTTGCAAGGAGAGTGAGTGAGAGAAGTAAGGGGGGAGAGAGGGGGGCACACCCGGGCCTTTTGCTGCTGCAAAAGAACTCCAAATGCGTGCTCACTTTGTGCATCTGGCTTTACAAGTCTTGGGGGGGGGGCTGTGTTTTCTTTCATTCTGAGACACCATCTCACTCTAGCCCCAGGCTGCCTTGCAATTCACTCTGTAGTCCCTCAGGGTGGCCTCGAATTAATGCACTGCAGTCCTCCTACCTCTGCCTCCTGAGTGCTGGGATTAAAAGCGTGAGACACCATGCCCAGACCTTTAGTTTTTTTTTTTTAATTACTTCTTTTTTTTAAAAAATATTTTTTATTTTTATTTATTTATTAGAGACAGAGATGTCTCCCCAGCCGGATGGATGGTTGGTTATGCAGTTACCTCTTGTTGGGCTTTCAAGCGCCCTGTTGCTATCTTCCTCCTGCTACTCTGGCTGCCTTCCCTGGCTCCCTATGACCCACAGCAGCACTCCCAAGCTATAGACGTAAGATCTCCACTTTAGCCCATAAGACTCTCCCCCAGAGAGTCACAGTGGGGTGTAGGAACACAGGCTCTGCAGGGAGGAAGCTATTTCCCTAGGCTTTGACAGTCTGTCCTGGAACTCCGGGCTCATGTAACCCTATTAAGGCCTTGTGGAACATACCCGACCTGTATTTCAATTTCATTTTCCATGACTTCTTGTCACCAAATCTCCCATCCTTACCCATGCCTATTTCTCCATTTCTCCACTCTTCTGGGGCACATAGAATTTTCATGAAATGAGCGCTTACCCAGAGAGAGCAGTCGAGCCACAAGGAGGAGGGTCGGGTTCCCAAGATACCTTTGTTTAGGACGCTGAATCCAGCCCTGACTAGGCCATTACTCCTTACCTACAACAGTGTATAACAAAGCATCCTGTTTCCCCTTCACACAGGACCCTGGCAACTCGGACAGCCCCTGGCTGGGGCAGCTCTCCAGCCTCCTGTTTCGTTTTTCGGTGAATGAGCCTTGCTTAGCCCTGCCCATTTCTGTCCCCCCTCTACCCTTTGGAACATAGTGGGACCAAATGAGGCGGTTCAAATGTCTCTTAGATGTCTTGAGCCATGTCCCACATGGTCCCGGATGTGCCTGGGTGCTTGTGACGTGAGACTCCTTCTACAGCAGTCAGCTGGGACGGAGCTGTGCCCTGGCCGCAGAGAGGAGCTGCCGGCAGGGAAAGCAGGGTGTCACCGACAGGGCCTGGGGTGACACTCGGGGTGCCAATACAGCTTCTTTCTCTCACACATTGCTGTGGCCCCTCCCTCGGAGCGTGCTCAGGCGTGCGCTGACTGTGAAACGTGGCTGAAGTGGCGACGTGACTGTTAGTGAATGCTGCGTCGCATGTGTGTATATGTTTATATACATGTGGGCACATGTGTGAGCATGGGTGTGCATGCATGCTGTGTGTGTGTGTGCACGTAGGTGAGAAGTTGATGTGTATGTCTTTCTCAATAGCTCTCCACCTTATTCTCTTTTTGAAAAATATTTTATTTTTATTTGTTTGAGAGACAGAGACAGACAGAGAGAGAGAGACAGAGAATCGGCACACCAGGGCCTCCAGCCACTGCAGACGAATTCCAGACACATGCGCTCCCTTGTGCATCTGGCTAACGTGGGTCCCGGGGAATCGAACCTGGGTCCTTTGGCTTTGCAGGCAAGCGCCTTAACTGCTAAGCCATTTCTCCAGCCCCTCTCCACCTTATTCTTTGAAACAGGCTCTCTCACTGAACCTAGAGCCCACTCATTTCACGAGCTAGCCAGTGCACCCAGGAATCCTCCTGCCTTTGCCTCCCCAGTGCTGAGATTTCAGACACACGCCACTGTGCCCCGCTTTTATGAGCTCAGGTCCTCAGTTTGCCCAGCAAACCCTTTATTGTAAGTAAATATTTTTATACATACATACATACATATTTGTGTGTGTGCGTGTGTGTGTGTGTGTGTGCGCGCGCGCACATGAGTGTTACATGCGGCATAGCATGCACTAGCAAGAAATCCTCCTGGCTGGCTCAGTGAATAGGCCCACATGGCAGGAACCATGGGTAAGATCTAAGACCTGAGACCTCAAAAGGAAAAGCCAGAAAAGCCAGAGGTGTTGGTGAACACCTTCCGTCCCAGCACTCAGGAGGCAGAGGTAGGAGGATCACTGTGAGTTTGAGGCCAGTCTGAGACTACATAGTGAGTTCCAGGTCAGCCTGGGATAGAGTGAGACCCTACCTGGAAACAAACAAAAAACAAACAAAAAACAAAACAAAACAAAACAAAACAAAAAGAACAGCTGGAAACCACCTGGGACTTCTGTTCTACAGCCTCAGGGAAGCAAGACCTATCACTCCGCAGGAACATGGGAGGGTCTCCCAGGCTCCGAAGAGAATGTGACCTGACCTACGTGTTAATGGCAGCCCCCGACGCTGAAAGTGTGCCCGGCTGAGCCCTCCCTGGACTCTCACCTAGGGACAAAGGGTAACGGGAGCTGTTTTGAGGCTCCAGTTTTGTGGTAATTTGTTCTGCAATAGTAGGAAACTGAGGCAATGGGCGTGGAGAGCGAGTGTTCCGGGTTTGCTTTCACCAGCCGGTGCCCTTACCGGGGTCCTGTGACCTTCCTCGGCCCTAGAGGGGGTTGACTGTGGGGAGAACTGGGACTAAGGAGCACAGAGCCCATGCAGTACTCAATCCGTGTCTTTCAATTGTCTCCGTTCATTTGAATACATTTTCTTTTCTTTTTAAAAAATATTTATTTATTTGAGAGAGAGAGAGAGAGAGAGAGAGAGAGAGAGGAAGAGGCAGATATAGAGAGAGAATGAGCACACTGGGGCCTCCAGCCACTGTAAACGAACTCCAGACGCATGCGCCCTCCTGTGCATCTGGCTTATGTGGGTCCTGGGGAATCGAACCAGGGTCCTTAGGCTTTGCAGGCAAACACCTTAACTACTAAGCCATTTCCCCAGCCCCATCTGAATACATTTTCTATGGTGGTCATGGATTGCTCTGAAAACCAGACAAAATCATTTTACTTAAGGTCATCATGGGACTACTGACTTGCCCAGGCCACATAACTGATCAGAAGTAGGGCCATGAAAGCCAGGGATCTGCAGTCCTGCGGAACATTCCAGAATAGCCCCTTCCTCATTCTGGAGTGATATCAGCAATCAGTAGGGGCAGAACAACCACCCTACACACCAGGCACGTCCTCTGAGTAATTGCCCTTGTCTGGCAGAGGAGAGGCTGGGGCACAGAGAGGTGGCCACACTTGCCGGGAGACTCACCTCCTGCAGGAGCCATCTCGTCCCCAGCGTTGGAACCTAGTCCCCCCTGGAGTTGGTGTGTGTGTTGGGGGGGGGACACCTGGGCTTCCTGAAATGGGGCAAACACAGCGAAATCAGCAATGAGCCTGGCTCAGATCCCATTACACCGACTGAGATCACATTTCCCCCATTCTGGCGCCATGAGCGGGCAGAGGAGCGGGCAGGCAGCCACTTCCCTGGTTATTCAAGTAGAAAATTACAGGTGCCCCAAATAGCCCGGGCATTCTTTTATTAATGAAGAAGCAGTGCGTTGGTGGCTCTGGGAATGGAAGGGGCGGGGGTGCGTTGCAGTCTTTCCACTGGCTGCTTGCCAGAGATCTGCGGGGACCCATGGCTTTCAGGGGTCCTGTGAGGAGCTGCTCGGACTAGGGTGGGGGCGTTTTCAGGGAAAGAGGAAGTGAGGCCTCGGCCTTCAGCAACACCTTCAGGTCCTAACAGGTGCAGATGGGAGAAGAGAACAAAACTGTGTGCATCCTTCTGGAAGGGGAGTCACCCCTCTGGACATTCGTGTCTTGTTCTATCAAATGAGATGAGCCCTAGACTCACAGAAAATGTTGTTTTCTCCTGACTGTAACAATAATATTATTATAATAGTGGTTCATTGTAGATGCTGTAGAGAAGAGTGTTTAGGGCAGGGGGAGAATACAAAAACTATTAGCTAGGTGAGGCAGAGGTAGGAGGATGGCCGTGAGTTTGAGGCCACCCTGAGACCACACAGTGAATTCCAGGTCAGCCTGAGCTAGACAAAGTGAGACCCTGCCTCGAAAAACCAAGGAAAGGAAAAAGAAAAAACAAAGTCTTTTATCCCCAGCCCTGTTGGCCCTTCCTCAGGTAAGGTGGTTGGGATTCACATGGGTGTGTGTCCTCCACGCTGCTTTCTGGGCGTGTGTACAGACGTGGCCGAGCCAGGAGAAGTGCTGCTTCCCGACTCGAGTCAGCACTTACAGTCCGCGGGCACCAGCTTCAAGAAATACCAGCCTGGGGCTGGAGAGATGGTTTAGCAGTTAAGCGCTTGCCTGTGAAATCTAAGGACCCCGGTTTGAGGCTTGATTCCCCAGGACCCACGTTAGCCAGATGCACAAGGGGGCGCACGCATCTGGAGTTCATCTGCAGTGGTGGGAGGCCCTGGCGCACCCATTCTCTCTCTCTCTATTTGCCTCTTTCTCTCTCTGTCTGTCACTCTCAAATAAATAATAATAAAAGAATTAAACAACAACAAAAAAGAAATACCAGCCTGGAGAGATGGCTCAGTGGTTAACGCACTGCCTGCGATGCCTAAGGACCCATGTTCAACTCTCCAGATCCCACATAAGCCAGATGCACAAAGGTGGGGCAAGCGCAAGGTCGCACATGCCCACTAGGTGGCACAAACGTCTGGAGTTCAATTGCAGTAGGGAGGCCCTGGAGCGCCAATTTTCTCTCTCTCTTGCTCTCTCAAAATAAAAATAAATAAATAAATAAATAAAAAATAAAGTTAAAAAAAATGCCAGTCCCAGGGCCGCTCATAGCCTTTTCTGTTTCTGCAAAATCCCTCCCCACAGAAGCCCCCAACCTCGCTTCCCTCAGCACCATGTAGAAGATGAGGAGAAAACCAAGCGGTTTTGTGAGCTCCTGGCATGGATGTCGGGCCAAGCTGGGCTCTGGCTGGGCACCTGTGGCCGCCCTGTGTGGTAAGCTGGCCTGGCCGTGGTCTTCTAACCCCCCTCTGCTCCCCGGTGTCACCTGGGGTTCCGTGTCGGCTCGTTGGTGTTGAAAGTGTGAGAATGTGGCTGGCAGAGGGTGGGCTGCGCGTTAGTCCGCGTGTGACAGGCCGTTGTGGTTATTACCCACGGTGGGGGGGGGGGTCACAGGCTAGGGTCACTCTTCGGAGCCTAGCCTGTAATGAGCCCAAGGAAGTATGGGCCGAGTCACCGGGGTCAGGACATAGCAGCAGCGTTGATGTGGAGCACTTCTACCCATGGGCACAGCGCTATGGGAGCAGCACCCACGGCGGGTGGGCAGCACTGTGTGGCATCTCACTGATGCCCACAACCACTGCCACACTAAATGGCTTCAGTTAGCCCTTTCCATGAGGGGGGAAACTGAGGCCCAGAGGCATTAAGTAACTCGCCCAGGGCCACCCAGCTGCAGGTGGAAAGCAGCCACAGGATCCCTGATGTCCCTGCAGAAGGATGGGGTGGGGGAGCCCTGCTTCCTGTTCCCAGAGCTGCACGGCCTGTGGGAGAGCAGTTTTCAACTTCCACAGAGATTCCCTAGTGCCCAGGAGTCAGGAGAAGGCTGTGGGCTCTGGGCCTGGATGCCATAGGTGGAGAGATCCACTGGATCCCTTTAGTTCTGCCATGCCTTGACGTCTCCAGGCCTCATTTTCCTGACTATAAAACAGGGATAATTCAGTGTTGCCTCGCAGATAGAAAGAGATCACTTCAGCCTGGCCTGGTGGTGCACGCCTTTAATCCCAGCACTCGGGAGGTAGAGGTAGGAGGATGGCCATGAGTTCGAGGTCAGCCTGAAACTACGTAGTGAATTCCAGGTCAGCCTGGGCTTGCGCAAGACCCTGCTTCAAAAAAAAAAAAAAAAAAAAAAAAAACAAAAGCAAAACAAAACACAAAGAGATCACTTCAGCTCCTCATGCCAGTGTCATGCTCAGAAAACCAGCTTTTGATGGTTGGCAGTGGATGGAGGACTCTGGAGTTCCTCGGGGCCAGTCTGCTCTGTGTCTGGGTGTGTGTGTAGGTGTGTGTGTGTGTGGTGGGGGAATGGCAGGATGGGTAGTATCTAGAAAGATCTGGCTTCCTGGGCGATTGGAGCCTTCTGCTTCATGGCAGGTAATATGGCCCCAAAGCCTTGTGTGTGGAGATGGGAGATGAGGGTCCTGCATCAGGGGTCCCAACATCAACTCTGTCCCCTCCTGGCTGGATTTAGCAGGACTTTGATAGCCAAGCTTGTGCTCTAAGACAGGATGCTTCTGAGCCGGTGTGTCCGCCCTGGACAGGTCTTTCCATTTTTAGCCTATTACTCTTTTACTTACTTCTTTACTTATTTATTTATTTAACAGAGAAAGAGAGAGAGAGAGACAGAGAGAGATACAGAAAGAGAGAGAGACAGAATGGGCTTGCCAGGGCCTCCAGACACTGTAAACGAACTCCAGATGCTCGTGCCCCCTTGTGCATCTGGCTAATGTGGGTCCTAGGGAATTGAACCTGGGTCCTTTGGCTTTGCAGGCAAGTGCCTTAACTGCTAAGCCATCCCTCCAGCCCACTTTTTAAAAAATGTTTTTATTTATTTATTTGAGAGAGAGAGAGCGCGAGACCAAGAGTGCCAGGGTCTCCAGCCACTGCAAACGAACTCCAAATGCATTTATGCACCCTCTTATGCATCTGGAAAACTTGGGTCCTGGGGAAGCAAACCTGGGTCCTTTGGCTTTGCAGGCAAGTGCCTTAACCACTAAGCCATATCTCCAGCCCCTGGGCTATCACTCTTGATTCCCCGAAGCAACAGTTTCTAGGATGAAGACAGTTGGGGAGTCAGTGCAGAGAGCAGCTGGGACGTGCTGCTGTAGGACCCGGACTCCCTGGGCTCTGGGATCCCACTCACAGCGCTGGGCAGTGGTGCCTGGACACGTGAGACCCTCCGAGAGGCTGCTGAGACCACCCTTGGGCTTGCTGCTGACCTGCCCTGTAACCTCCGCCTCTTTGAGCTAAGCTTGCAATCTTTAGAATGGGGCTGAGAGTGGTACCAAGTGTGTGTCAAGTTCTTGACAGTTCCCTGCACACAGGACTCATTCGTGAGACATTATTGTTTTGTTGAAATGAAACCCTGTGCCTCAAAGTTTCCCGGTTGCTTTAAATGTGAATGAAGAAAGCCAGAGGTAAGCCACATTTTGTAGACTGTTTTCAATAACGGAGGCCCTTGACCCTAGGCGAGGGGCTCCTTTAAAGTCCTTCCAAGGCCAAGTTGTCTCGTCTGGGAAAGTTTGCACAATCTCATAGACACAAGGCATTAACACTCAGCCTCATGGGAACCCACCCATGAGTAAAATTGTAATCCAAGAATAAAAGCTGTGTGCCAAAACATATCGGTTAGGGTGCGAAGGGATAAGAAGGGCTGGAGACAGGGCTCAGTGGTTAAGCCATTTTCTGCAAAGCCTAATGACCCAGGTTTGATTCCCTGGTACCCGTGTAGAGCCAGAGGCACAAAGTGGTTCATTTGCAGTAATTAGAGGCGTCGGCATACCTATCCTCTCTCTGTCTTTCTGTCTCTCTCTGTCTCTGTCTCTCTCTCTCTGCTTGCAGATAAACAAGTAAGTAAATAAATAAATATTTTTCTTTTAAAAAAGAAACAACTCTAGTGTCCAAAACTATGGATTGGTCAGATAACCCGAGGCAGCTGGAATGGGAACAACATTGTCCCCCACTTCTCACCTCCTCTTCTGCCTGGGCCCCCGTTCTCACCTCTGTAGGAGGAGATGAGAACCTAGCAATACCTCTGTATAACCAGCCACAGTCCTCCCTGGACTTCTGCTGGTGAGCCCACACTGCCTGGTCAGCCAGGTAACACTGACAATGACACCACCATGACCACAGCTACCCACTGAGTTCTTGCCAGGCGCCAGGCTTTGTGTTCTGTGGGCGGTATTGCCCCATTTTACAGAGGAGGAAGCTGAGGTTGAGGGGGTCAGAGGGGTGGCCAAGGCTACACGACTCCTTTAGGGAGGTTTGGCTGATGATATGGCCCAGGGTTATGGTGCTGTGCCAGACCTGAGTCCGGCCTCTGGCCTCAGGGGTCCCCTGCCAGCTGTGGGGCCCAAGCTCTGTCACCCTCTGGCCACTGTATTCGTTACCATAGCATCCAGGAGTCCAAGACCCTCCTTAGCCACCGCCTCCTGCTTGGCTGAGTTTCTTGGAGTGCCCAGAATGGCGTCAAGGCCCCTTTCCTCTTTCCTTGGTGCCAGCAGCTCCCTCCACCTGGAATGATGCCACTGTCACCTTATTCCTCCTCTGAGAAGCCTTCCTAAATGTCCCCGGCTCCCTGGGACCACAGGCCAATACTTCTCTGGGAGGGACGAGCTAGGGGGGCTCTCTGGGGAGGCCAGCACCCACCTCGCCCCCAGGAGCTTGGTCTGCACACGGCTGGTAAGTCTTTGCCCTGCAAAGGCCGAGCTCTGGCCAGCCAGGAAGATGCACTGGGTTTCGCCGCCTGTCCGGGGTCTGCAGGCCGCAGCTGCCCTCAGACAGTCTCTGCTGGGGTTCTTCTAGGCCCGCGACTCCCTTCAGTCCGTGGCTCTGGGACAGCGCAGGGGCCGAGCATCACCCATGGGCTGCAGCTCGGTTGTGGTCTGGACCAGTGAGCGGGACTCCAGCTCTGTCCCAAGGACGGAGACGGCATTTCTGGGCCGAGCCTGTTAACAGGAAGGTCGTTCTCACAGAGAGGATGTGCCGAGCAAGTTAGGGCTAACGTAGTTTCCAGGTTCTGGCTGTGAGATTTGGAAGTCTGGTTTTGTTTGTAAATCTATGTTTACAAATGGACTGGATTGTTGGAAAAGAAAACTTTCCTTTAGCTGTGTTCTGGCTGACTTTTGATGTTAACATCCCCCCCTTTCTTTTCTTTTTTTGTTTTTATTTCTTTGAGGTGGGGTCTCTCTCTGACCCAGGCTAACCTGGAACTCACTCTGTAGTCTGACTGCCTGGGTTCAATACCATAATATCTACGTAAAGCCAGATGCACGAAATGGCTCATGTGTCTAGAGTTAGTTTGCAGTGGCAAAAGGCCCTGGCACCATGGCCATCCTCCCCGCCCCACCTCTTGCCTTGCAAATAAATAAAAATAAAATATTTAAAAAACTTGGGAGGCTGAGGTGGGAGAGATTGCCACAAGTTCGAGGCCACCCTGAGACTACATGGTGAATCCCAGGTCAGCCTGGGCTAGAGAGAGACCCTACTTAAAAAAAAAGAAACCAAACAAACAAATAAAAATAAATAAATAAATAAAACAACAAAAATAATATTTTCACTGTTGTTCAATCTGCAGATGTTTTTGTTATCTTCTTCGGTCAGTTCTGAAATGTTTTATTTTTTCCAAATATGTTCTAGTTTCTCCTATTCCTTCTTGTTGCACCTTTTCGTTGTGCCAGAGAAACACACCATGGTGCAAATGTCACTAATTCTTTGCTATTGAAAGAGAAAGAGAAAATGGAGGCACCAGGGCCTCTAGCCACCACAGACAAACTCCAGACGCCTGGGCGTCTTTGTGCCTCTGGCTTTACTCGGGTACTGGGGATTCGAACCCTGGCTGTTAGGCTTGCAAGCAAGTGCAACCACCAAGCCATCTCTCCAGCCCAAATGGCTTCATTTCGGCCACCGTTAAAGAAGTCAACTTCCTGTAACTGTAGGACACCCCCAGCAGTGGCCTGGTGAGAGGTGGGGGACAGGCTCCTAGGTGACTGAAAAGCTGGTGGAGGCCCATGTCACTGGAAGGAGCCAGCGGGAGCTGCCCCGAGCCAGGGCTGGAGCCCTGGGGAGATGACAGGGGGCTGGGGTTGTGTGGATCCCCTAGTGATTGCTCTAACAGGGTTTACCTGGGGGAACTAAGGATTGGATTCTGGATTGAAATAGCCTGCTCCTGCTTCACTGTGGGAGCTCACTACCGGTGAGATGAACTCTGGGTCCTTGAAGAGTCACTAGTGGGGCGCAGGCAGGGTTGAACCCCTAGTCACGTAGGGCTTCAGGGGCCTAAGAAGTGTGCTCGGCAAGCCCAGAGGGCTGGGCACCAGCATCACTGTCACGGACTGAACTGTGTCCTTCCCATCAGTGTTGAAGTCCTAACCTTCCTGTCCCTGTGACTGACCTTGAGCAGTAAGCCAGAAGAAGCGCCCTTGCAAGTTGAGATGGGAAATGGGATACTTAGGGTGGGCCCTGTTCTTTGTAGGAAAAGACACAGACACTAGGGACCACCTTGTGTGAGGATGGGGTGAGAGACCGGAGTGAGCTGGGTACCAACTAGCCAAGGACCTCGGTGGACTGATGTCACCACAGGATCAAGGGACAGGCCTGGATCCAGTCCCCGGGCTCTTCTGTGGAAGCGCGACCCCGTCACCACCGCCGCTTCAGGGTCTACCCTCCAAAACTGGAGAGCAAACATTTCTGTTGTTTTCAGCCAAGCTGACAGTTGCTGTCCGTTTGTCCCAGCAGCCACAGGGAAGGAGCGTGTCACTACTCTAGGCCTGTGGTCACAGAGTCAGAGTTTCCGGCTGCTTCTGGGCCTGCAGGTCGCCGGCAGCGTTGTCCAGGAGCAGGCGCCATGTTGTACACTCCCAACCGACCCAGCCCACTCCTGAGAGCCCAGGCAGGTAGAGGAGAAAACATCCCTTCATTGTCCCTCAAAAGTGGCACACATGCCCTGGTTCTGGCTGAGTTCCTGTAAGTTCTGTTGTGCCGTTCCCTGGGGACACCTCAGGCCCCATCCCAAGGCTCCTCTGGAGTGAGATGTCACCAAGACCAAGTCAGATGGACCCAGCTTGCCCAGCACCCTCCTTCCTCAGACTTTAGACGACAAATGAAAGTTCCAGGCCTCACCCTTCTCTCGGCCCCAGGCCCTGTGCTCCGATTTCTTCTTGAACAAAGCCCCTCATTCAGGGATTGTGGGAGACACAGTGTTCTCTGAGCTGGACTGGGCTCAGGGAGGGAGCTGCGATTTTGGGTTAAAGCCAGAAGGAAAGTTACCTTTGATTTGGCCTTTCCTGCTCCACCTTCCAGAGTGAAACAAATTTTTTCTAAACTTAAAAAAAATGTATGTGTAGTTTGTGTATGCGTGCCCATATGTGTGGAGGTATGTGCAGGTGATGGTGTGTGTGTGTGTGTGTGTGCGCAGGACAAAGCCTGACATTGAATGTTTTCCTCAATTTGCTCTCTACCTTATTTTTAAAAGTAATTTATTTATTTGAGAGAGATAGAGATGGAGAAAGAGGGAGAGAGAGAGAGAGAGAGAGAGAGAGAGAGAGAGAGAGAGAGAGAGAGAATGGGTTCACCGGGGCCTCCAGCCACTGCAAACGAACTCCAGATGCATGTGCCACCTTGTGCATCTGGCTTACATGGATCCTGGGAAATCGAGCCTTGAACCGGGATCCTTAGGCTTCACAAGCAAGTGCTTAACCACTAAGCCATCTCTCTAGCCCGCTGCCTTATTTTTTAAAATATTTTATTTATTTGCAAGTGTGGGGGGAGACAGAGAGAGAGAGAGAGAGAGAGAGAATGTGAATGAATATGTGTGTGCACCATGGCCTCTTGTCATTGCAAACAAATTCCAGATGCATGCACCACATTGTGCATCTGACTTTATGTGGGTACTAGAGAATTGAACCAGGGCATATCGAAATGGGTTCCTTAGGTTTCATAGGCAAGTGCTTAACCGCTAAGCCATCTCCCCAGCCCCTCTACCTTAGTTTTTGAGTCAAGAGGCTCTCACTGAACCTGGAGCTCACGTGTTTGGATAGACTAGGCAGCTAGCATGCCCTGGCTATTTTCCTGCCTCGGCCTCCCCAGTGCCGGGATGACGGGCACAACCAGCTATGCCCAACTTTTACGTGAGTGCTGGGGATCCAACCCTAGGTCCTTGTATGTCCAGGGAAAGCACTTCATCTCCCCAGCTCCAGATTCTCCTGAACTTTAAGTCACCCTTCAGTGAGGCTCCCAGGGGTGCTTGTCACCCTCCCGGACAAAGTGAAGATTCACTCTGACTCGAGAAGAACGGTTGCGGTTCTGGTGCGTGGGAACCACTGATAACAGCTTCAGGCCGTGGGGCCCTCTGTACACTGACTAGTGTCCTGGTGCTGATGCCGTGGTCTACAAACTCAGCACGTGGGTGTTGGTCACTATGAAATGTCCATTTGATCCCTTGTAGCCTGCAGAGAAAGATTTTGCAGGCGTCTCATTGTTATAAGGCAATTCTCATTTTTAGAAATATTTAATTAATTAATTTGTTTGAGAGAAACAGGAAGAGAGAGAGAGAGAGAGAATGGGCACATCAGGGCCTCTAGCCACTGCAAACGAACTCCAGATGCCTGGGCCACCTTGTGCATCTGGCTTACATGGATACTGGGGGCTCGAACCTAAAATTCCTTAGGCTTTGTGGGCAAGTGCCTTAACCACTGAGCCATCTCTCCAGCGCACAATTCTCATTTTTGTTTCAGAGAAGTGCCTGTTTTATGCTTGAGGATGGTGAACTCCAGGGCCATGGCGTAGGGCCAAGCTGGCCACGCAATGCTTGTTCTGAGTCTCGGAAACGAAGAAACCAGGCCCGGAGAATCCTCTAAAACACAGTTCCTATTACACAAGCTTCGCCAGGGAGACAGCACGACCCTGGTCTCCTCCCTGTCTGTGCAGCCGCCCCTGCTCGTCTCTTATCTGGTCAGCGCAGCCACGGCGAGACCCCAGGAGATAAACCGCCCCTTGCGCTTCAGTCAAGCCCCAGCTGAAACCACAGAGGAACTGGGGAGACGAGCAAGAGTGCAGCTTCCATGGTGAGCCTGACAATCAGCGCCAGGGTGAAGGAGACAGACCCTGAGGACACTCAATTCCTACTGAAGCACAGATCCAGAGGCTCCTAGGAGCTTGCCACTGAAGTAGACTTGAAACTCACCCACTGTGGCACAGAGAATTTTACAGAAGGGGGTTACAAAACCCCTGGACAAACAGCTTTCTGTTCTATAGTTGTACTTTCTTATCACTGACTCATCGCTCAGGAATTTTCTGTTTGTGCCCCAAAATCATGTAACCTTAGAACCTTTTAGCCCACCCACAGTGTGAAGAGCTCAAGGTGACGTCAGACAGCCTGCCACACTGTCTATAAACCCCGAGCCGTCGGCGCTCAGAGCTCAGGCTTTGGGAGTCACTCCCGACATGAATAAATCTTCTGATTCCCCACTCAGGGGCTCCCGGGGAAGAGGCCAGGAGGGAACATAGCAGAAACTGAGGGACCCAGCACTGAGCCCCCAGACCCCCAGTTCTTCATGGACCCTCCAAGGACTTGGCCTTCTACCATGCCCTTGAGTTTCTTCATGGGAAACTAACCCTCCCTCTTCCTTTTCTCCTTTCTCAATTTGTTGAGCCCCCACCCAATGTGTGCTAGGTCCCGAGGACACGGTGGTAAGCCACACAGTCTCCATTCTCATGACTAAAGACGAAGTGTCCACTGTAGTCAGCACCATGGAGACCAAAGCGCTTTGAGAATGCGTTAGGATTGGCCGAGGGAGGCTAGGGGAGGGTGGAGAGAGCGCTGTGAAGCCCCCTTCCAAGCTACGCTCGCCCGCATCACCTGCAAAGCAGCTCGGAGACAAGCTGCTGCTTCCCGCTCGCTGGGACTCCTCCTAGAGGCACTCAGGGAAGGCTTCCCGGAGGAGTCGGCGGAGGGAGGGTGCTTCTTGTTTCTCCTTCAATTCCTCCTCCCTTCCGATTTGGGAAGTCTGGGTGTCAGAGAGGTCGCTTGCTTTAACCTTCTTCTCTTTCTTTCTTTTCTTTTGGTTCTTCGAGGTAGGGTCTCACTCTCTCTCAGGCTGACCTGGAATTCACTATGTACTCTCAGGCTGGCCTCGAACTCACAGCGATGCTTCTACCTCTGCCTCCCAAGTACTGGGATTAAGGGTGTGTGCCACCATGACCGACTTTAATCTTCTTTAATCTATGCAGATGAAGCCCACACTGGGGGCTCACCCTGCCATTACCAGAGGGAGGGCAGCTGGAGATATCCCCCTAGTGGCCCATCTACTGAAAGCCTCTGTTTATGCCTGTTGTAGTCAGCTCCCACACCAGGCACAGGAAGGGGTTTATTCAAGCTCACAGATCCAGGGGAAGCTCCACAGATGGCAAAAGCTGGTTCCCATTCACAGATCCAAGCAGAGAGACACCACCTCCAACCAGCGCCCCAGGCAAGCGCGAAGCCGCAGCAAGCTCAGACTGCCCTGTGTTCCTTTAGGCTGGAATTCAGATCCGTCCCCTCTGGTTGGAGACCCAAGTTACCGGCTTCAATAAAACATCCGAGTCTACGGGAACATGCATTCGAACTACCACGGTGGCCCAACCATCAGTGTGAGGCAGCCCTGGACATTCAACTTCTGAACTCAGCTTGAAGAAGAGCAGAGGTGGACGAGAAAGAGATCTCGAGGGACAGAAAACTGTCCACTTCTGTCTCCGAAGGCCACTCTGTCTCAGTCTCCCATTGCCCCTTTCACCTACTGCCAGCATTCCAGCCCCCAGGCCCCGGCTTGAAGACATTTCAGCTCTAACTTTAAAGATTTATTTATTTATTTGTTAAAGACAGAGAGAGAGAGAGAGAGAGAGAGAGAGAGAGAGAGAGAGAGAGAGAATTGGGTGCCCCAGGGCCTCCAACCATTGCAAATGAACTCTAGATGCATGCGTCACCATGTGCATCTGGCTTGCGTGGGAACTGGAGAATCGTACCTGGGTCCTTAGGCTTTGCAGGCATGCGCCTTAACCGCTAAGCCATCAGCTTAGCCCATCAGCTCTAGTTTTAAATGTGGAAGCTCACTCTGCAGGAGTTAGTGTGGCCACAGGAGGACATTCACAGGGTGACAGATGGAGTAACAGAAGGAGTCTGGAACGGATGACAGTCCCAGGGTCTGGAACGTCATGTCTCTGTCCTGACCATAGGGAGTGCGACTTTCCATGCATGGGTCTCTCCTTGTTGGGATGAAGGACCAGAGGCTTTCTGGGCATTTGACCTATGTAGTTACATGGGGCTCCGTGTTCAGAAGGACCGGGGTTGCCCAGGATTTTTAAACAAGAGGTTTACGGGTCTTGCTAAGAGCAAAACGGAAAGGTCAGTGTCCCAACCCTCACTCGTGAGCGTCAGCTGAAAGGTTCCCCCTCCTCCTGGGAGACAACTGGGTGTTGTCATTTTCAGCAGCGTGGAGAGTGACGTGGGAGCTGCTTCCTTCACTCTCTTCAATTCTCAGATGGAGAAAACTGTGTCCAAGACACCTCAGATGTCTTCTCATTTAACTCTCACACCAGTACTGCCAAAAGACACTTATTAATTATTTTAAAAAAATATTTATTTATTTATTTATTTGTAAACAAAGAAAGAAGAGAGACACAATAGCCGTGCCAGGGCAGTTAGCTGCTGCAAACAAACTCCAGACGCATTCACCACTTTGTGCATCTGGCTTTACTTGGGTACTGGGGAATCGAACCCAGGATGTTAGGTTTTGCAGACAAGCACCTCAACCGCTGAGCTCCAGCTCCCCCCCCCCCACCGCCCCTGGCCAGGAAATTCTTTTTTTTTTTTTAAACTTTTTTGCTTGTTTTTATTTATTTGAGAGCAACAGACAGACAGAGAGAGAAAGAGGCAGATAGAGAATGGGCACGACAGGGCCTCCAGCCACTGCAAATGAACTCCAGATGCATGTGCCCCTTGTGCATCTGGCTTACGTGGGACCTGGGGAATCGAACCTCGAACTGGGGTCCTTAGGTTTCACAGGGAAGCACTTAACTGCTAAGACATCTCTCCAGCCCAGGAAATTCTTTTAATGAACATGAATGTAGAGCCCTGAGTGAGTATCCACAGGGTCAGAAGCAGGGGGAGCCATGGACAACTGAGGTGGTATTGAATGTGAGGAGATATTCCAAAGCTTTCTAGCATCCAGGCCTGCAGTGGTCCCTGCTTGGTGGCCTGGGTGTGCAGTGGACTCTTCCCTGTGGGAGCTTCGTCCATCAGTCATTCCCATCCTCCGGTGGGAGACAAAACCATCCCATTTTTCCATTTAATAGACGGGGAAACCAAAGCTCATGAAGCTTAGGCCATGTGGCCTGTTGGGTTCCAGATGTGATTTGAACCCTGATACCCCATGGAGCTCACTGAGGGATGCTGGCTGTTCAAGGTCCATCCCACCTCTCTCTGACTACATGACTTAGAATTTGCCAATTTCTGCTTACAAAACTATCTGCCTCCAAGAACTATGTGACAATGGAACAAGGCAATTGGTCTGCCATGCCTGGAAGCTGCGACATGTGACATTTTCTTTTGAGTATCAGGGAATCACTGAACATCTTGGTTTTAGTACCAGCACTTTTTTGTTTGTTTGTTTTTTGTTTCTTTCAGGTAGGGCCTCACTCTGGCCCAGGCTGACCTGGAATTCACTATGTAGTTTCAGAGTGGCCTCAAACTCACAGTGATCCTCCCACCTCTGCCTCTGGAGAGCTGGGGGGCGCCAGCACTTTTAAGGTGGTGTTAGAGGCCTAACCTGGGCGCTGGATGTGTGTAGGGTAAGTCTTGGAAGCTTGGAGTCTTTGTACCCTGGCCTGGGTGGGGGGGGGGGTTGTAGAAGAGGGAGTGTTCAGATCCTGTTGGGCTCTGTCACCCTCTAGCTGCTGTGGTGGTTTGATTCAGGCGTCCCCCATAAACTTAGGTGTTCTGAATGCTGGGTTCCCAGCTGATGGAGATTTGGGAATTAACGCCTCCTGGAGACGGTATTGTTGGGGGCGGGCTTATGGGTGTTATAGCCAGTGTCCCCACGCCAGTGTTTTGCACACTTTCCTGTTCCTGTTGTCCACCTGATGTTGGCGGGGAGGTGGTGTCCACCCTCTGCTCATGCCATCGTTTTCCCCTGCCATCATGGAGCTTCCCCTCGAGCCTGTAAGCCAAAATAAACCTCTTTTCCCACAAGCTGCCCTTGGTTGGGTGATTTCTACCAGCAATGCGATCCTGACTGCGACAGCTGTGTCTTGGTCCATTGAGGTTACATTTCCTGGACTTTCCAAGAACTTTTGGGCTTACTGTGTAATGCAAGGGCTGAAAATATGGCTTTCCAGCTTGCTCCCGGCTAGCCCTCAGAGCACTGGAAAGTGTCATGGGAACTGCTGGGGGATAACGGTCACCAACAGCGTGAGCAAGCAGGGGATCCTGCGAACTACAAAATCAGCCAGCCGAGCAGGAGGCGCCTGTGCAGTGGGGGTACACAGCTGTGATTGGACACGAGGCCCGCTCAGAGGGAGGGAACTCACGCCCTGGTGCTGGGAACAAAGCCGGAATCCTATGGATGGGAAACTCATAGACTCCAGAGAGAAGCCCCGCTGCTCTTTGGCTAAGAAGAGTGGATACACACATCAAAAAAGTCTCTCAAATAACTATGCCTATCCCCTTTAATCCAAGCTGCTCCCACTCTTGGTTGGAGAATCTGCTGTTTTTAAAAAACATACTTTTGTTTATTTATTTGCAAGGAGAGAGAGAGAGAGAGAGAGAGAGAGAGAGAATGAGAATGGGCACAGCAGGGCCTCCAGCCGCTCCAAACGAATTCCAGATGCATGTCCCACTGTGCATCTAGCTGTATGTGGCTATTGGGAGATCAAGCCCAGGTCATTAGACTTGGCAGGCAAGCATTTTAACTGATGAACTGCTGAGCCATCTCTCTAGCCCAATCAGTTATCTACTTATTTATTTATTTATTTATTTTACAGATGGCAGAGAATACTGGGGAGATCCAAGATCTATCAATATGACAAGAGAAGAAAACTGACTGCCCACCATGAGACATGTCACCTTTACCACGTCTTCCAGGTCCCAGGAGACACTGCAGAGGAAGTGGCGATTTTAACATGAGTACTGCTCTAACTGCTAGACTGATAACCAGCTCCAGGGAGATGGCAACAGACACCGAGGAGACTCAAAATTCATCAAAAATAGAAATCCAGAGGCAGCAGAGAGCTCAACACTAAAGTAGATTTATAATACCAAGGCTCAGGGATTATTTCAGAAGAGAGGGCAGAAAGATTGTAAGAGCCACAGGGTGTGTGTGGTTGCGGGGGGGGCGGGGAGGATATCCTGAGGCATGGTCTTCCTCTCTTATGGAGACTGACTGGTGCATTCCTGACCCCACAGTGAACACCAATAACCCCCTGAGGAGGGCCCTCAGTGGAACGGTGGCAGGGAAGAGGCTATATAAGAGTATAACCATTTTAAAACAATAAGTAAATAGCTTTGGTAATAAAGAAGGAATTAGATACAATAAAAGAAAATGATCATTGAATTTGATAATAAAACACTGATTAAAATTTTTTTTAAAAAAGATTGGCTCCCACCCAGGCTTGTACTCAGCTCTATAATGTCAAGGCATGCCCACCTGGTCAAGCTTTTGAAGCTTCTGGAATGTTCTAAACAGCAGTAGAAGCATTTGCTTCCACATATTATATACACTTCCACTGGATCTTTGCAGACAGTCTGACCACGGCAGGGGACTGACTGCAGACGAAGACACTCCACGTGTCAGGGGAGGTCATGACTTGCCAGAAAAGAACAGAGCAATGGTGCGCGCTCCTACTTCTGGTCCAGAGCTCTTTCTCTTGCGCCCTGTCCCTCTCCCAGGTCTCTCCCTTCTGTCTGTCCCTTCTGTCTGTCCCACCATCTTCCCCCGGTGGCATCACGATGAATTGTCCAGGACTCTCCTCCACTCTCCGTGGACTCACAGCCACACCCAGGGAGACTGAGCCCTCAGGCCAAGGGGGGGCTCTGGCTAGCCTAATCAGCCACCTGATGCCACTTGACCCTTTACTGGGACTCCAGGCAAGCCCATGCCTTTGGCATTCCTCAGGGGGCAAAGATGGCTTCATCTAGAACTCTGGTCTGGCCAAGTCGTCCCTTTCCCCACAGTCACATACTTTCCCCATAGGAGAAGGAACCTGGCTATGATTCCGGTGTTTGTCCTTGCCTCAATGCCCGTATTCTTCTGCAATTTTTTTTTTCTGGTGTGTGTGTATGTGTGTGATGCATATGTGTGTACAGATGAGAACTCTGTGCATACGTGTGCAGCGGCCAGAGACGGACGTCAGGCATGTGTCCTTTTCTGTTCCTCTTCGAGGCTGGAGGATGGCTCAGTAGTTAGAGGCTTGTAAAGGCTGGCGGCTCGGGTTCACAGCGTCCATGTAAAGCCAGCTGCACTGAGTGGCACATGCGTCTATCTGGAGTTCATCTGCAGTGGCGGGAGGCCCCGGCCCACCCATGCTTGCTCATTTTCCCTCTCAAATAAATAAAAAAATTCTTTCACCTTATTTCCCTAAGACAGAGTCTCTCACTGAGCCTAGAGCTCCCCAATTTTTGGGTAGACTGGCTCCCCAGGGAGCCCTAGCTATCTTCAGCTCTCCCCCCTCAGTATTGGGGGCTACAAACATACACATCTGGCTTTTTTACATAGGTTCTATAGGGATCCGACTCACAGCCTCACACTTGTGCAGCAAGCACTATTACCCAGTGAGCCATCTCCCTGGCCCCACCCCGTCCTTTAACCACTGAGCCATCCCCCCAGCCCTCAGCCCTGCCTGCGCTTTCAGGTTATTGGAGGTTCTAAGTCCCCCCCATGTGCTGGGTGGGGCTGAGCGTGAGGCCCTGTGCTGAGCACTCCTAACCGTCTTCTGGTGACCTTCTTGTGAGGTTGGGTCCGGCCTCTTCCACAGACGTGGCGCTGGGGACCCGAGGGCTCAGGGGCCTGCTGCGATTGGTAAGTGGTGGCTGTGGCCTGGCATTCTGACCACACCGCTGGCACTGTGGTCCTGGGTCTATGTGGGCCTGAGCAACGGGCACGTGCTGTGCCCCAGCCAGATGGTATGGGTAAATTCAGATCCTTCCCAGAGTCTGGCCCAGGAGGCCTGTGTGGGCAGGTGAGGGAGGAGAGGCCTGCACCGGCTATAGAGATCCCTTCACACTCTCCATCCCATGATGCTGCGGAAAGGGGTCTATAGGCCACGTTTGCGGAAACAGGCGCAGGCTGAGCTGTCTGTAGGGCTCTTACTTGGGAAGTGATAAATTTAATTCTAATAGTAGAACAAAGCTCATCCACGTGTCAGGCGAGAGGAAGAAAGAGAGAGAGAGGTAGAGAAAAAGAGACAAAGAGAGAATTGATGCACCAGGGCTCAGCCACTGCAATCGAACTCCAGACGCTTGCGCCACCTAGTGGGCATGTGCGACATTGTGCCTGCCTCACCTTTGTGCATCTGGCTTATGTGGGATCTGGAGAGTTGAACATGGGTCCTTAGGCTTTGCAGGCAAGCGCCTTAACCGCTAAGCCATCACTCTAGCCTGAATCTAAACATTTTCTATGTTTTAATTGATTTAGTTACCACAAGGAGCCTCTTAGGTAGTGTCTGTTAAGGTCCAAGGTTACAAATGGGGAAATAACATGCCTACAGCAGCTGGTCACCTGACTTATACTTACACCATTTTTTTTTTTTTGTCTTTCTTCTACATTCATCTACCTGGGCTGGGTTCTCCCCTCCCCTCATGGGCATCAGAAGAAGATCCAAGGGAACCCCTGCTAAGGGACGCAGAGACAGATGGTGTATTTAAGACCAGGGAGGCAGAGAGCCTGGTCTGCCTGGATTGTTCTAGAAATGCAGAGATTAGACAGGCTTTGCCCTGAATCCGAGCCAGAGGCAAGGGACAGGGGGAGGGAGGAGGGAGGGCAGAGCTGGCTGAAATCCCTAGGTGGGTGGCTGCTACTCCCTTCATGGTCCCCCCCCCCCCCATCCAGGCAGCCAGCATAGCACACAAGGGCTCCTACCTTCTCCCCCTGTTCTGCTCCCGTGGCATGATTTGGGCACCAGGCTTGGGTGGGGTGGCATCAGATCTTCTCTGATGGGGCCGATCTCAGGAGCCAGGGCCCAGGGGCTCCTGGGGTCAGGACCCTCTGTCTTCCCACAGCTCATTCTCCCAGGCACAAAGGCGGCGTTCACAGCCGCTCCTAAGCCTGGAGCTCCTCAGACGGCTTAGGAAGATTGATCTTGACAGAGGGACCTTGTGCCCCCAGACAGCCCACAGGCCCTCTGGGCTTCCTGAGGCTCCTCCCACTCCTCTTAGGAAGGGAAACTGAGGCAACTGGGAAGGTGGAGGAGAAGCAAGAGAAGTAGGATGGTGTCACACTCCACCCTTGAGGTGTGGCAGGTGACCTCTGGCTGGCTGGACTGAAGGCTGGTCTTCTCTCTTGGCTGGGCACTCCTTGGCAGACAGTGGAGCCACAGAGCACAGTCAGGCCTGTGTGGGGGGCATCGATGCTGGGCTGGACAGCCTCATTATTAGATCTTGGAAGAAACTTGGACCAGGCTCTCCCAGGGTGGAAACCGAGGGCAGATTCCATTGTTCATTGCTGACCCTCTGGCTGGAGGGCAGCTGGTCTGGGCTAAGGCCAGGAGAATGTCAGGACGCTGGATTTCAGGCCAGAGGCCAAGTTCTCCAAGGGAGGCCAGCAGCCACTCTCCCCTTCTTAGCCATCGCTGATTCTCTGTGACACCAGCAGGGGGCAGAATTAAGGCTGGAGTCACTGTGGGATTAAACCCTAGCTCTGGCCCCTCTCATGGCTATGGGGCCTTGGGAACAGGATATGATTTCTTGGAGCCCCCCCCCCGTCCCCCCCCCTGCCACAGGGATGGAAGAAAGTGTGTGTGTGTGTGTGTGTGGCTGAAGTAGTCATTTTATTAAAGCAGCAACTGTATGATGTCACTTGCATTTATAAGCTGATGCTTGACTGATGGGCGCTACAGTGGCCCTATCCATGTGGTCATGAGGATGAAGCGTGAAGGTCTGGTCAGAGCTCCTGGAAACAGCAATTTTCCACAGTAGAGACGGTGGCACTGTGACTATGCCGTCGATGACAGTGACAATGGTGTTTTACCCGCTGGAGAGTCCCAGATAACCTCTAAACACAGGCCCCCCTTTCCTGAGGTGCAGAAGCCAGAAATCCCGCCACTGTCCCTTTCCCCTGGCTCAGTACCCAGCGCAAGGGGGCGTATGAAACACACACACGGGAGACTTTTTAAATTTTTTAAATATTTTATTTTTATTTATTTATTTGAGAGAGAGAGAGAGAGAGAGAGAGAGAGAGAGAGAGGAGAGAATGGGCACGCCAGGGACTCCAGCCACTGAAAATGAACTCCAGATGCATGCGCCCCCTTGTGCATCTGGCTTATGTGGGTCCTGGGGAGTTCGAACCTGGGTCCTTTGGCTTTGCAGGCAAGCGCCTTAACCACCAAGCCATCTCCGCAACCCACGGGAGACATTTTACAAAGCGTTTGGTGGTGGAGGGCCAGCAGAACAAAATCTCCCCAGGTCCACAGACTCGCTTGCCCCTGGGGCCTCACTGCCCACTCCCTCTCTCCCTCGCAGCTCTGGGTCACAGCGCCCACCTCTACCACAGGGCCTTTGCGCTTCGGGTGTGTTTCCCGCCTCCCTGTCATGTTTGATCGACGTCTCATGCTTTCCTTTCTGTCCTCCAGGCTCCTGAGCAGCACCTTCTCAGGGAGGGTCTCTCTGAGCCCCTTTCAGGGAGTGATGGAGCCTGACTGGGATTCTAGTCCTTTCTAGGTCTGGACAAGTCACTTGACCTTCGGGAACCTGTAGTCCTGAGCAGGACGCGGCTCCCGTTCCACGGGACCGTGAGGATGAGAAGAGGTTAATTCACGTGAGGCTCTGGACTGAGTTTCTGGAGAACAGCGACTCTGTAAACAGCGAGGTTCTGCTGGTACGGTGCTGTTACTAATGTAAGGACAGATTCCTCTGACAGTTTCCTAAATAAGCTCCGTTTCCCCTCTTGCTTCTTTTCTTTCTGGCTTGGGCTGCCACCTGCTGGTCAGACTCAGAATTGCACTTTCTGGAGAACTCCCTGTTGGCAGTGGAACAGGCCATCTAATACCCCTGTCTCACTCTGGGGGTGGGTGAAGTCACCTGGCAGGAAGCTAGGAGGCAGATACAATCCCAGAGGCCCCAGGCCACCATCAGCTCTAAGATTCTTGGAGGACTGTCAATTTCAATGAGAAAACCAATTTCATTCCTATTTTACTTTTTGAATAGACTGAGGACAGGAACCCCCTTTTTTCTATCCCCCAAGTCCCTTCCTGGCCTAGGCTACCACCTTCTGTCTCTGGATGACATATCAGGCTTTTCCTGCCACCACACCGCACAGAGGAGTTTTTAAAGGCTGCATATATGATTAAATCATCCTCCAGCGTCAATTTCTGTGTTGTTACGTTCCCAGGACCAAGCCCCTCCGTCTGTCCTCGAAGGCCCTTCGGTGCTCTGCTCACTCAGTCTTGGTTGGAAGAGACACAACTTGGTTAGGCAGGGCTGGAGAGAGGGATCAGCGCTTAAAGGCACTTGCCTGCAAAGTTTAACGACCCCAGTTCGATTCCCCACTACCCACGTAAAGCCAGCTACACAAAGTGTCATTTGCATCTGAAATTCGTTCACAGCAGCCAGAGGCCCTGGGGAGCCCGTTCTCTCTGTCTGTCTCTCTTCAGTCTCTGTGTGCAAATATAAAACAAGAAGAAAGAAAGAGAGAATGAATGAACGTGGTATGGTGGTTTGATTCAGGTGTGCCTCATAAACTTAGGTGTTCTGAATGCTAGGTTCCCAGCTGATGGAGACTTGGGAATTAACACCTCCTGGGGGCAGTGTATTGTTGGGGGCGGGCTTATGGGTGTTACAGCCAGTTTCCCCATGCCAGTGTTTGGCACACTCTTCTGTTGCTGTTGTCCTCCTGATGTTGGCCAGGGGGTGATGTCCACCCTCTGCTCATGCCATGGTTTTCCCCTGCCATCGTGGAGCTTCCCCTCAAGTCTGTAAACCAAAATAAACCCTTTTTCCCCACAAGCTGCTCTTAGTGGGGTGATTTCTGCCAGCAATGCGAACCTGACTTCAACACTTGGCTAGGCAGCTTAGGGTGACAGGACCCGGAAGTAAACAGCTTTCTCTGGGCTAAGGGCAGGCATTGTCCTCGGGCCAGTAGGGGAAATCCAGGTCATTCCACTTTGCTTCAGGTCAGCAGTGTCAGAAGGCGCTGGCTTCCTCATCTCTGCCCCTTAGGGAGTCCTTCCACACCCTTCTGAGAAGGCCCTTTCTAGAGAATTAGGATTTCTGGGAAGATTGCTCTTTTCCAGAAGTCCCAACCCCAGAAGACGCCTGGCACCAGGACTAAACTGGCTAAATCAGCCGCCCATCCATGGGGCTCATAAAAAAAAAACAAAACCAACAAAACCAACTTGAGTCTCGAGGTGGGCGTCTCACACCCCTCTTGTCTCCCTGAGCACCACCGTGCTGCCTTCTCTTGTGTTCTGACTTCAGTCCCCCTTCCCTTCTCCCCCCTAAAGCTCTAAGCTATAATAAAATCTTTCTGAACCGCATCCTCTGGTCTGTGGATTTCGTTTCTCCACTTCAAAGGCAAGATTCTGGAGACACCCCACAATTATCAGTGCGTTGTGTATTGTATTGGCCCACTGGCAGAGGAACCCCAAATCTTGTGTTCTTGTCTCCACCCTTTGGCCCTTCCAGGCCTGGTTCGTGTTTCCCTGGCTGGTTCCACTACTCTTCCCACCTGCTGACGGACTCCTAGCGGCCCCAAGGGCTCCGGTGGTGCTGACCCCCCTTGACGCTTTCCTTGGCCTCGAGGTGGGGGCAGGGCACCTTGCTTGTCTCTCCACTGATGCCACCATAGTGCCCCTTGAGGGCTGTGGCCCTCACTCCAGTGCACAGTGGCTGGGCCTGGTGGTCTTTTCTGGGGGGCCCCAGTTCCTCCACCGCCCCTGGAGCCTGGCAGGTGTGAGCTCGCCGTGTGAGATTGTGGGTGTGGTGCACCACGGTCATGCTCCTGCCTCAGTGCTGAGACGGTCAGTGCCGTGGTCACAAATGCCCTGGAGAGGATGCCGAGAGATGCACAGTGCTTGTCAGGGTCAGTGTCAAGGAAGCCCAGTGTGGCTGTCCTTGGGAGCATTGCTTCTTGGAGACATGACCCGTCAACTCCCGCAGACTGGAGTCTATATATACGTATGTGGGTGAGAAAATGCACACGGGTGTGCCAGAGTCTCTTGCCACTACAAACAAACCCCGGACACATGCACTCAACACTCTGCACATCTGACTTTACGTGGATCCTGGGGAACTGAACCCCAGCCGACGGGCTTTGCAAGCACGCATCTTTAACGGCTGAGCCATCTCCTTAGCCCTGTTTCCCCAGTTTTTTTTTTTTTTTTTGTTTGTTTGTTTTTTTCAAGGTAGGGTCTCATGCTGGTCCAGGCTGACCTGGAATTCACTATGTAGTCTCAGGGTGGCCTCGAACTCTCAGTGATCCTCCTACCTCTGCCTCCCGAGTGCTGGGATTAAAGACGTGCGCCACCATGCCTGGTTCTGTTTCCCCAGTTTTCTGATCGAGCCAGTTACATGTCCTGTCCCCTATAACACACTAAGTAATATGGTCTCCCAGCATCTTAAACTCACGTGGCCACACTGGGTCCTTTTAAAACAGTGGGCACTGCCAAGAGCTCTCTGCTTAGCCCTGTACTTTGCTGTGATATCTTCATTGGCTCCTTTCACATTTTTCCAGTCTTCTGGCTCGCTGCGAAGAAAGGTGTCCAAGCGTACAAAGGTGTTTACGACTATTTCATGGTACTTTCCACTGGCGGGTTTCTGCCCGGATGTTTCCCCCAAGCATTATATTAATATGGGTGGAAGTGGCTGTGGCAAGGTTCCCTTTACCCCTGCGGATAGGACAGAAGGGACTAGGTGAGGTGTCTGGGTGGCGTCTTCTGTCGTCCCCGCTCCAGCCTGTCGCACCTGCCCCCATTGCAGCTGCAGTCTGCGTTCCCACGCACCCTACGCTGCTCCCTTCCCCGGGCCCTGGGCACAGCTGAAGCCCTGCTTATTCCCAGGACTTAGACGCAGAGCCCTCTGTCACTCTTCCCCGTGACGCTGGGAGTCTCCAGGCACGCACTTCCTTCCACCAGCCCCTCCTAGGATTCAAGCGCACTCTGGGCGCTGGCTCCTTCTCAGACCTCCTGGGCAGGTTTTACCACCATGTCTTTTGTCCCCCCCCCCCCCCACCCCTTTCACAGTGTTCCAGGGGTCTACCAGCTATTGGCAGTGACATGGCTAAGTGCTCACTGTGACGCTACTGTGGCTCTCTCTACATGGGGTTCACAAGAAGTGCCTAGGAACTCACATCACCCCAGATGCCAGGAGTCGTCACCAAGTGATTGACCAGTTCCTCCACCCCACGGGATGTCTCTGAGGTTTCAGATTCCTGGTGTTCCTGGAGAAGTCTAGCTCCAGTCCCCCCCAGTGGTAGCTGGGCTGAAAATAAGCCCATGCTGTGGTTTGAAGGTCTCCCCCCATAGGCTCATGGTTTGAGCACTTTGCTCCCCCACCTGGTGGCGCTGTTGAGACGAGTGTGGAACCTTCAGGAGGTGGAGCTCCACGGGAAGACGTGGGCCATCAGGGGCAGGACTTGAAGTTTTAGAGCTTAGTCCCCCTTCCAGTTCACCCTCTCTACTTCCTGACTGGTATCCACCCTGACCAGCGCCTCTCATTCCTCCTCCCTGATGGACTGAATCCTGTGCAACTATTGACTAAAATCTTCCCTTCCCTAAGTTGCTTTTTTTTTTTTTCCTCCCTCTTCTTCCTCCTCCCCCTCCTCTCCTGCTTTTTCGAGGTAGGGTCTTGCTCTAGCCCAGGCTGACCTGGAATTCACTATGTAGTCCCAGGGTGGCCTCGAACTCACAATGTTCCTCCTACCTCTGCCTCCTGAGGAGTGCTGGGATTAAAGGCATACACCACCACGCCTGGCTATTTTGTTGGGTATTTTGTCACAGCAATGAGAAAAGTAATCTCACACACCCCTTATTGGCTGTCTCCTGTCCCTAGCTTGTCTCCAAATGTACTGCCTGCTCTTCCCCAAAGTCATGCGCATGTTTCTTTTGACAGGACCTTGCACCTTGCAGCTTGTCTTCCAAGAATGGTTGGGATGATGTCCTCTGTCCCCTCCCTGCTCTGGCTTGTCTTGGGAACCAAGGACTCTTTTTGTGCCTCAGAGAAATCCCAGGCAGCTCTGTTCCATTGCAGCTGCCAGCGGTGAGCTGCCCCCTGCCTGCCCAGACCCACAGCCTGCGGTGACCCAGACTCAGCCGGTGCCATCCCTGGGGAAAAGTCAGGCACTCTGAGAGGTGGGAAAGAACCTTCAAAGTCAGCAAAAATAGAATTTAATCTTGCTCAAGTGTGGGCAGCCAGTCCCTCTGGGGGCTGACCATGGGCAGTTCATGCTGACCACACACCTGTTCTCCCCACAGATGACAGTGCTAGAGACCCCAGGGGGCCACTCAGCCTGCGGGGTGAGTATCTCCGGCCAGTGAGAGGCTCTTGGGTCCTCGAGTCCCAGTGGGCAGGAACGACTGGCTGTTGCGTGTAGAGTGTAGATGTTCTGGGGAGTTCATTCTCTTCCTCCCGGGCCAGTCCCTGCCGGCCCAGCTCCACCAACCCTGGACTTTTGCTCCCAAATCAGGAGGGGCCACTGACACCCTAAAACACCTTCCGGGGCACGCAGCCCTCCAGTTCCAGCAGCTCCGGCCACCCCTCATATTTGTTCTTGTCTGGGCTGTTCTTTAAGTACTAGAGAGAGGAGAAAGAAGAGATTTTAGACAGCGGGGAGGCAGTTTAGGACGCGTGACGACCATGGGCATTTTCCTTTACTACTTAACTGGCTCATTCCTTTGGCCACAGCCCCATTTCAAAGATAGGAGAAAGAGGCTCAGACAGGGACTGCAACTTGTCCAAGGTCTTGGAAATGGGGTCAGGGCCTAGTTACTGTCTATTGTGCCCTGCGAGGACATCAAGGTTTTAGGGGGCTTGGAGAGCTTTACCCCTCTTCATCAGCCTCCTATGAAACCCCAAATGACAATAATGTGATCAATAAGACGTATCCTGGAGCACTGAGCTGCCGTCTACATTTAACCTGCACCACAGCCCTACAAGGGGGCATACTGTCATCCCATTCTACAGAGAGCAAAACTGAGGCACAGACAGCTGAAGTCACTGCCCCGTGGTTTCCCCTACTGGCCTGTGGTGAACGGTTGTGAAATATTCAAGGACACTACTGATAAGAGAATAGTAAAATCAGTTATGGCTGAGTTTAAAACGCCCAGGCTTAGTTTATGGAGGGGGAAAAAAATGTCCCCGCATCTCGCAGCCTTTCCAACTGCAGCCTGCTGTGTCCTCCCTGACCTTTGCTCAGGCATCGTCGCCGTCTCCTTTCCTTCCATGGTGTTCTCTGTGCCCAGCTGGGGAGGCCGTCCCGACAGGACACAGGACGTCTTTGTGGAGGCTGCCTGAGAAGTGTGTCTGTGTCGTGGAGTGGGTCAGATCTGCGCCTAACTGGGAGTGTTAAGTCATGTGTTGTGAAGGGCTGGAGAGATGGCTCAGCAGTTAAGGCACTTGCCTGCAAAGCCAAAGGACTCAGGTTCGAATCCCCAGGACTCACGTAAAGCCAGATGTACAAGGTGGTGCATGCACCTGGAGTTCATTTGCAGTGGCTAGAGGCCTCTGTGAGCCCTTTCTCTCTCTATCTGCCCCCGCTCTCAAATAAGTAAATAGATAAATAAATGTTTTTAAAAACCTGTAAAATAATGCGTGGTGATTAGCTTGCGTCACCAACAGCTCCTATGTCGGGGTCTGGATGTGGCTGAATGTCCTCCCTTCATGCTGGGAAGGCCTGGGTCATTCTTTCAGGTTTCTAGAATTGCCTCCAACCTGATGCAAAGCTGGGCCCTGCATCTGGCAGCTGAGAAGGCCCAGCATTTCCCTGGGAGTCCCTGAGCTCTGCCCACTTTTCAAACTAACTCCACATCCGGGATCTTCAGGAGCCCTCTGCTCAGGGGCAGCCCCTGCAGGTTGTAATCCTAAAGCCCTAATCGCAAACCCTCCTCACTTCTTCTGTATGCCCAGGCGGGGTCTTGTATGTCCCCTTCTTGATGTGAGTTCATTGTCTCTATAAGGCACTTCAAAAGGGCCTTGGGGGCTTGCCAGGGTCACAGCTGGGAAGGCTTCATCTTTACACATTTCTTTCTCTTCCTTTCCTCCAGGGCTTATTGTTATTATTGTTTCCCTGAGGTCGGGTCATGCTCTAGCCCAGGCTGACCTGGAACTCTGTGATCCCAGGCTGGCCTTGAACTCACAGTGATCCTCCTACCTCTGCCTCCAGAGTACTGGGATTCAGGGCATGCACCACCACACCTGGAGGTGGCTCATTTTAATTTGTGTGTGTGTGTGTGTGTGTGTGCGCACTGCGCCTTCTCTCTTCTCTCCTTTCCCATTCTGTGTACTTGGGTTCTTGTATACACCTGTGCATTCAGGCAGGAGCCGCCTCTTGCAATGCGGCCCTTGGACCATCATGAAGTGAGGTGATTGACAGTGGGGGGCCCTCCTTGCTAGTTCTCTCCTGCCAACAACCTAGAGCAATGACCGTCCTCAGCGGCACATGGCTCCTCGTGCAGCCAGCCCTCCCTGAGACAGGAGGGCAGCCGGGAACCCACCTGTTCAAAGGGGCTTTTATCCTTGAGGTCTCTGGCTCCTAGGAAGACCCAGCTGTCGCGGAAACCCAGCTTCTCCGCGTAGGAACTCCCCAGGTCGGAAAAGACCTTCCTGATTTGGTCATTCATCCTGTACAGGGTCAGAGACGATGGATGGATGGAGTGAGGGTGGACTGAAGGACATCGGGGTTCTCAAGAGCCTGCCTCACCCTCCACTGTGTGTAGACCCCGCCCAGGGCAGCACCCAGAATTCACAGGCGGGGACTGGGTGAGGGACCTTGAGAACGTCTTATTTAAGAGGGCCTTGGGAGGGGCTGGCAAGGTGTTAAAACAGTCCTGTTCTGTCTGTGGATTTTACCCACGTTCATTTGGCAAATACGGGGCATCATAAAAAAGTAACTGAAAGACAGATCTCGCCCCTCTTCCTTGATGTTACCATCGTAAACATTTTAACACAGTCACGTGCAGCTTAACGATGGGATCCGTTCTGAGAAATGCCTTGTTCGGTGACTTAGCTATCGTGTGAACTTGGGAGTGTCCTTATAACGAGCCGCGACAACTGCAACATCGCTAAGCGATCTGACTTCATAGGGTCACACAGTATGCAGTCCTTCACACAGCGTCGTGTGGCTCGTGTCTGTATATGTTCTTAATCCGTGCGATTAATATTTCCGTGGCTCAATGTATCTTCTTACACGTGCATGTGCATATATCCCCATTTCTCACAATTTCCATAGCCAAGCAGCCTTTGTTGGCCAGGAGGAGTATTTCCAGCTATCTGTCACCATTGTCATGAAGACCGGGACAAACCTGACAGGACGTCACTTCTCACAGGCCCCCTGCTTACGTCCTCAGTGTGAGTTGCTGGCGTGGTCCTGGCAGGAGGCGGAAAAGGGAACCCGGGGTATGGACGTATTTTGGCTGGCATTACCATGTGGCCTGACGGGTAGAGTTCCCCACTTACTTGGTCCCTGGGTCATCGTAGGAGGCCACCAGCACCAGTGTGCCCTCGGGAATTTCTGCGAGGAATTTCACCAGGAGGTTGGCATCTAGGGGAGGAAGGAAAATAAGGTATTTGTCACTGAGGAGAAACGACTCCTGCTTTTTCTCATTTTTCTGTCCTAATGACCCAGGGACCGATTTATTCTGGGACACAGAGCTCAGTGGCCTGGTGGAGGGAGCATCCTGGGGGTGCAGCTGCCCGCTGCACTTCTACTAGAGGAGGAGGAGGAGAGCAGAATGAGGGCACGTCATTCAAGTGACCTGGAGACGAGACTAGACGCTGGCGTCTTAACGTCATTCCCTGGGGCACTATGACACAAAGTGGGTTTACGGGGGAGAGCCACTGGTCTAAGAGGCTTTGTAGATCCACACCTCCCAAGCCACAGACTTTCCACCTCTCAGTTCTCAGCTCTTTTCACGTTCCCAGTTCCCTTCTGCACCGGTCAGTGTCCAGACTGCGCTGACTTAGAGGGTCTACCAGATGGCCTTGGGCAGCTCAGCTCTGGACACAGAACATGAGACTCCTACTGCTCAACAGGGACAAAGGCTCTGTGTGTGTCCCTAGAGCGTCTTCGAACTTGTAAATCTATGGAGAACAAGCCTAGGTTAAGCATTTGAAGTGTGTGTATGTGTGTGTGTGTGTGTAAAAAGGGGTGAATTTCCTAGAATATATATATATACATATATTTTGGTTTTTCGAGGCAAGGTCTCACTCTAGCTCAGGCTGACTTGGAATTCACTATGGAGTCTCAGGGTGGCCTCGAACTCACGGCGATCCTCCTATCTCTGCCTCCCGAGTGCTGGGATTAAAGGCGTGCGCCACCACGCCCGGCTTTCCTATAAATATTTTGATTAATGTTCATTTGTCTATTTTATTTTCAATTTTTATTTATTTATTTATTTATTTTATTTATTTGAGAGAGGCAGAGAGCACAAGGCAGAGATACACAGAGAGAGACAGAGAGTGAATGAGTGAGTATGGGCGTTCCAGTGCCTCCTGCCACTGCAAAAGAACTCCAGACGCATGTGGCACTTTGTGCATCTGGTGTTATGGGCACTGGGGTAGCGGACGTTGAACCCAGCCTGTCAGGCTTTGTAAGCAAGTACCTTTAACTGCTGAGCCATCTCTCCGGCCCTCATTACATTTATTTGTATACCATCACCAAGTAACAATGGCTCCTTTTTTTTTGGTGTGTGTGGTGGTGGATATTTTCAAGGAAGGGTCTCACTCTAGCCCAGGCTGGCCTCGAACTCACACTGATCCTAACCTCTTGCTTCCCCAGTGCTGGGATGAAAGGCGTGCGTTACCACAGCAACAGTGGCTTTCTAGTAGGGCGATGATGTTTCTTTTGAAGATGTATTTTTTACAACGAAAGAGAACCATTGTGATCACCAACTTGACAGGACCTAGAATTGGAGCCTTACGAGGGATCATCTTGATTGGGTTCACTGAGGTGGGCGGCACCGCCCCACCCGCTGGGGCTCTGCCCTGTGGGAAGAGGAGAGAGCGGCCTGAGCCGGGCGTTCGCCTCTCTCTCTGCGTCTGCTCTGTGCTGCCTGTGACCCGCTCCTGTTGTCGCAATGGGCCGTAAGCTGAAACGATCCGCTGAAATAACCTCGTCTTTCCGTAAACTGATTTTTGCCAGGTGTTTTGTCCCTGCAACCAGAAGTCACTTTAAAGGGAAAACACTAGCCAGGCAGCCATTGTAACTGGAGAAGAGGTCCTTGAACGAGGAATGGTCCCAGTCGTTCAGTGTCCCGTGGAGCTCAAGCGTGACCATTTGGAGCAGACAGTCAGTGTACTTAAAAGGAATTATAAATTCCTGGCCAAATTGGCTGCAAAATTTGTGGGACTTAGTGTACAATGAACAAATGGAGCCCTTTGTTAAAAGCATTGTTAAGAATTTCAGGCAGGCATGGTGGCGCACTCGGGAGGCAGAGGTAGGAGGACCACCATGAGTTCAAGGCCACCATGAGACTACATAGTGAATTCCAGGTCAGCCTGAGCTACAGTGAGACCCTACCTAGAACCCCCCCCCCCCAAAAAAAAAAGAATTTCAAAGGCTGGAGATATGGCTCAGCAGTTACAGGCACTTACTTGGAAAGCCTGATGGCCCTGGGTTCGAGTCCTCAGTACCCACGTAAAGCCAGATGCACAAAGTGGCTCATGAGTTTCTTTGCAGTGGCAGGAGGCCCTGGCATGCCCACACACCCCCTCACTCTCTGCTTATAAATAAGTGAATAAATAATAAAGAGACCCCAGGAAGATATGTCAGAGGAGGAAGGATGACTGTCAACTCCACTGTGCCTGTGCCCATGGCTCCCCTGTGACGACGTCAGTGCCCACAGAGATGCCTACCTCCGGAGTACATGTCGAAACTGTCCTTCCTCAGCACCTGGCCTGTGGTTCCTAGTGGGAAAACAGAGGAAAGTTATTCCGTCTTCTGGCGTGAGCTTGAGAGTTTGCCCAAAATGGCTTCCAGGTCAACTAAGATCTAAAAGCAGGTAAGAGAACAATGAATACCAGGTCCTGTGATCTCTTCACAAGGCCCCAGTAGGTTGCTATGTTCATTTGAGAGACTTAAGAGCATCTGGAAGGGAGTGGACTCTAACCAGTGACTTGCTAACACGCTCATTTTGTCTTCAGCCATGCAAACGGTTTCAGGGGCTAAATGAGAGATGTCTAAACTATATTACAACATGCAAGACACATTTCAGCTGCTGAACATCTGAAGCCTGAGTACTCCAATTATGATGATGATGATTTTTTTTTTTTTTTTTTTGAGGTAGGGTCTCACTCTAGCCCAGGCTGACCTGGAATTCACTCTGTAGTCTCAGGGTGGCCTCAAACTCCTACCTCTGCCACCCGAGTGCTGAGATTAAAGGCGTGAGCCACCACGCCAGGCTGAGTCCTGCAAGTTTTGAAGGCCAAGGGATTGACAGTGGGATAAATGTTCTTCAGTTTCCCAGTCTTGAGTTGCTTTTGTGGTTTTTGAGGTATAACCAGGCAAAAGCAGGAATTCCTCCCCAGAACTTTGGAGCTGTGGAGAGGCGCAGTTCTCCCTCTCTGACACTAGATGGCGGTGTTGGAGAGGAGATGTGGCAGGACAGTAGCTTCTTGAAGCCGGTGGATACCAAGTGGCAGGTCTCCGTCTCCCGACAGGTGGGTGTAGGCTTGTCCTGCCAACCCCTCCCAGATTCTCAGTCGTATGGATTTCTACCTGAGGTTTTTGCAAGGGTGGTGGGAATCCTCCGGCCCCCCGAAACTGCCTGTGTGATCACACACACTTGTGGATTTTCCCAGAATTGGGGTGGAGGTGGGCAGCCGCAGTCTGAGTCTTATTGCTCTGGTTTATTATGTAGACAGGAGTCCAAGGCTCCAAGACGGTTTACTGTATAAACACCCTCACAGCTGTCAGATAGACGGGGCCATCTTATACACCTGCCTGGAGACGCTTCTAATGGAAGGAAGTGGTCAGCCAGTGATTAAAACCTGGAGCCTGCCGTCTCTGGGTTCAAGTTTGCTGTGTGACCTTGGGCAAATTCCTCGTCTTTTCTGAGCTTCTGTTTCTTACCTGGAAAATGGAGATACTGAGAACAGCTCCCTGCTGGTGTGGGTGGCGTGATGGCGAGAAGTTAAATGACATAGCTAACACCCGACGAGTGCCCAGCACATGGCAGCTTGTTGTCACTGGTGACTATGTTTCATCATTTTTTTTTTAGCATCGTGAGACCAGACAGGAGGGTCCAAACTTGGGGCCTTCCTCACACCTCCCCTCTGTGCAATGCTGTCCCTTCCTGGAAGGGCCTCCTGCTTTTTTCAGGCTTCAGCTGACTACCGCCCCCACTCTGGGACCCTCCCTGATCCCCCATTCCCCATGTTCCAGCTCCCTGACCGTGAGGCCTCTGCGGGCTGTGACGCCAGGGCCCGTCCTAGCTCACAGCCCTTCCCAGAGCACTGGCAGAGCCTGGTTCGTATTTGCCGGAGTCCACATCTGTTAGCGCATCAGGGGGTGCGCTTGGCGCGATCTCCCACTGCCATGGCATGCCCCCGTGGCCTCACGTGTGCTGCACTAGGCTGGCATGGCTTCGAGAGAAGTGGATCCTGGGGCAGCAGCCCACAGCGAGCCAGGCTGGACCCGTGGGTAGAACTGGTGTAGGCCAACGCCTCCGCCACTGAGCCATCTCTCCAGCCCAGGAACTGGCGGGTAAGACCTGCCGTTTCCCCAGCTGGCCTTATCCCCCACCCCCCGAGTTCTGCAGGGTGACCTGAAAAGTGGCAAGTCCCCTTCTTGAAGTTCAGAGTGCGCTGGCCACTGGCCACTGGCCACTTACCATTCACCAGGGCGATGTTCAGGCCTCTGCCCACGTTGTTCTTCACAGGACTCATGATGCTGAAGAAAAAGAAAACAAAATACGGGGCTGGAGAGAGAGATGGCTTAGTGGTTAAGGCACTTGCCTGTGAAACCTAAGGATCCAGTTTCAATTCCCCAGGACCTATGTAAGCCAAGATGTATAAGGTGGCGCATGCATCTGGAGTTCATTTTCAGTGGCTAGAGGCCCTGGCGTGCCCATTCTCTTTCTCTCAAATGAATAAATAAAAATATTTTTTTAAAAAGTAAACAAAATATAGCCAGTGGTCCAAGAGAGGAGAGAATATTCTACCTTAGTGGTGGGGACCCGGAGATGGCTCTCCCTCAGAGACCAGGGGGGAAGCAACAGAAAATCTATGGAGAAACCTGGATGTTCTCCTGCAAGCCTGTGGTGGGCCGCGAAGTGGTCCGCTTGGGCCTGCACAGTGTGTGTGATCTCAGAGAAGAGGCAGGGCCCCAGTCTGGGCTTTGAGGTGCTGATGTGGGCTGCCAGACCCTAGGACATGAGGAGACAGAATCTAGAGCGACATTGCGTCTCCGTCCGCATAGGGTCCTCACCCGCCCAGCATCCACACCCTGCCCTCTGGTCCACCCCAGAACGGAGGCGCTTGGGGCAGACGACCCTCTTCCCAGCCTCCTGTGTTGGTAGCTGCACAGATCTGGGCCAGCAGCCCTGGCCATGTGACCCCAGGCGGTCCGTGAGACCGTGTCTTTGGGAGGCTGTCTTCCTAGTGGGGCGCTTAGGGTGTACTCATCTGTCAAAACAGCAGGTGGCCTCCCTCCTCCACCCCACAGAGAAGTGGGTTTTCAGTGGAAGAAACTGCAGCTAACTGGAAGGTACAGGCGTGACACTGTGAGAGGAAACCCCATTGAGCTTCTGGCCTTTTGGGTACATGAGCCCGTAAGTTCCTTGTTTTGAAATACTTTTATTTATTTATTTATGAGAGAATGAATGAATATGAGCACACCCGGGCCTCTTGCTGCTACAAAGGAAGTCCAGATGTATGCACCACTTTGTGCATCTGGCTTTATGTGGCTACTGGGGAACTGACCCCAGGCCATAAGGCCTTGTAAACAAGCGCCTTTAACCACTGAGCCATCTCTCCAGCCCAAGTTCCTTGTTTTGACTAAGCAAGTTGGGCTTGGGTTCTGCATCCTGACCTAAATGTCCGTCTGTCCTTTATGACAGAACTAACTTTCTTCCCTCCCTCTCTCTTCCTTTCTTCCCCCCCCCCTTTTTTTTTTTTGAAGCAGAGTCTCACTCTAGCCCAGGCCAACCTGGAACTCACTCTGTAGCCCAGGCTAGCCTTGAACTCTATGGCAATTGAATGTAAATTTCTAGGTTGAATAATAGGTATACAATCTTTCTCCTATACCGGCAGAAGCCCTGTTTCCTGCTGCACCTGGACGTTTTTTAAGCATGTGTATGCGTGTTTGTATGCCTGTGTGTGCAGACGCGTGTGCGTACATATGCGTGTGCAGGTGGAAGCCGGAGGTCTTCCTCCACTGCACTGCACCCTATTTTCTGAGGCGGGGTCCCTGGCTTGAACGCAGGGCTAACCCTTTCAGCGGCATCCAGCCAGCCACTTACCCTGCCGTTCTCCTGTCTTGGCCTCCCAAGTGCTGGGATCACAGGCAGGCCGCCTGGCGTTTCTGTGGGTGCTGGGCTTCCAAACTCCCGGTCCCCATGCTTGAGTGACAAGCGCTTTCCTGACTGAGCCATGGTCTAGTCCTACATCTGGAGTTCGAGGTTGGATCTCGCTCTTGAACCGTTCCCCAGCTACTCCAATTTGTAGGAAGCCCAGCAGTTTGCCTGTTAGACTGTCCGCTTGGCACATGACCCTGCCTGAGCCTCAATTTCCTTTCTTTTCCAATAGGTACAATGACACCTCAGCTCCCTGCGCTGGGAAGGGAAGGAGAAGGAGGTGATGGTCTTGTAGCACTTAGCTGGGGGCTGTCTGACTGTGATTCACACATCCAGTGTAAAGGAAGTCTTCGAAGGCATGGGCTGTCCTCCCAGGCCTGCCCACCCCCCAAAGCCTGAATTTTAATATTTTTACTTATTTACTTATTTGACAAAGAAAGAGGGAGAGAGAGAGAGAATGGGCACGCCAGGGCTTCCAGCCACTACAAACGAACTCCAGATGCATGTGCCACCTTGTACATCTGGCTAATATGGGTCCTGGGGATTTGAACCTGGGTCCTTTGGCTTTGCAGGCAAATGCTTTAACCACTAAGACATCCCTCCAGCCCCAAAGCCTGAAGTTTAGAATGAATTAATGAATGAAACAAATGCAAGTGAAGAAACGTAGCTACCCCCCACTGGTACTTACATTTCATTTTCAAAGCACATGGAGGGGCCCACGACGTTGGCGGCTCCGCTGCAGATTTTAAACGCAAAGAAGTTGTCTGGGCAGGACTTGCTGAGCCCGCACTTGGTCTTTGGGACTCCTGGGGAGTGAACACACCAGTCTTGGGGGCGATCAGCGACTCGGGAAGGAGCTGAATCTGGGAGATCTGTTCCTTTCTCTGCATTAAAGTGCACAGGACTCTGGGTATGAGTGTGGTCTGGCCCCTCCAGAATTAATTTGGGCTTTTCTTTTCTTCCTTCCTTCCTTTATTTTTTTATTTTTGAGGTAGGGTCTCGCTGTAGCCCAGGCTGACCTGGAATTCACTATGTACTCTCAGGCTAGCCTCAAACTCACAGTGATCCTCCTACCTCAGTCCCCCGAGTGCTGGGTCTAAAAGCATGCACCAGCACGCCCTGCCTAATTTGGGGTTTTCTAAGAGATGCTGCTACCTGGTGAGCTTGCTGGGTACAGGGCACTGGGGTGAGCTCTCTACTGCCCGGTGAACTCGGCCCAATAGCTCCTTAGCCTGACTCATAGGAGACACTCCGTCTACCTCCACGGGAGGAACATGCAATTTCTGGTCCCCTGGTGGGTCTTGGGCTGGGAGGGATGATGTGGTCAGCAAGCTTAGGGGCTTCTGGGTCCTAGGATGATTCTAAGGCCCCCCTGGGGCACCACTGGAGTTGCCTGGGGCCTGCTTAATCGACTGCAGCTAAGTCCTCCAAACCTGATGTCAACAGCTCGGTTTAAGCAGGCTTTTCTGGGATTGAGTTCCTGACCATACAGCCGTCACGGCCGGGCTGCTGGGTGAGGGGAAGCGACGCCCGGGGCCTGCCCCTCGGTCACTGGGGAGCCAGGACCTGCGTTCTGGACTCTGGTGGAAGGGAATAACCCCGTGGCTGCTCCTACCCATGGACTCCATCCACCCCTTCCAGGGGTCCCTGGTGCCGTCGCTCAGGGCCGGTACCACAGCACTGTGGGCATGACTGTGTGTTGGGAGGGGGCAGTCAGGAGCTGTGGGCTGCTCTTCTGCCAATCTGCTGCCTGGCTTTGCTAAAAAGTCTCTCCCACTGTCTGTCAGATCGGGAAGTTAGTTTAGGTCCCAGTGGTCCAGTAGGTTTTCTCTTAAATGTCAGTTTGGACCTGCTGACAGAGGCTTAATGATCATGTTCTTGAGGCTGGGGAGCAAGGGTGTGGGGATTGATTAGCGATGTCTGCCATGGGGGAGAGCAGAGTGGACCCCATCCCGTGTGCTTTAGATTTTCCATCCCCTCCCCAGCAGGTGATGTCTGCAAGATGCCGCGGCTACTTCTGCTTCAGAATTGGACTTGAGGAGTCCTCAGAGGCGTGGGGTGAAGAGTGCACCGTTTGTGTCCATCCACTTAGCCTGCTCTCTGCAATCTAGTGCACGCTGGGCTCCTGTGCCTGCTTAGCCAGTAAAAATCCTATCCCGGGCCTGGAGAGATGGCTTAGTGGTTAAGGCCCTTGCCTGCCAAGCCTAAGGACCCAAGTTCAATTCCCTAGTACCCATATAAACCAGATGCACAAGGTGGCACATGCATCTGGAGTTCATTTGCAGTGGCTCGAGGCCTTAGTGTGCCCATTCTCTATCTGCCTCTTTCTCTCAAATAAATAAATAAAATATTAAAAAAAAAATCCTATCCCAGGAGCTCAGCCCTCTTCAGACTTCACCATGTTGGGGTGGGGTCTAAAGGGGCCTGGCCGGGAAGCCTTATACAAAAAGCTATTGAGGAGCTGGTGTCTGGACTAACAGGGGAGGTGTTTGACCCCTGCTCCCCACTAGAGCAGTGTGGTCTTAGGCCACAGGTCTTACCTCTCTGTGCCTCAGTCTCCCCATGTGTAGAAAGAGAATGATTACAGAACCTACACAGGGGTACATGTAGCATTGTACGAGATGCCTGTGAACTTGTGGATGTCACACCAGCAGGGTGGGCTCAGTCAAAGGTACCACCACCACCCCCATCATGAGGGCTCCCTACTCCTCTTTCTTTGCTTCCTGGGAACCCTGGTCCCTACCGAGCTCGTCCTCCATTCTGGCTCCCAGTCAGGTGGGGTTTAAGAGACAGAGGCCGGGTGTCCTGTGGTGAAGACACTGGAAGGGACAGTTGTGCTGTGTCCCTACCTGTCTTAGTGGCTGAGCTTAGGGCACCACTGGTCACAGAGAAGTGGGCGGGGCAGACCGTGGACACTTGGATTTTTTCAGGGACCTCCAGCACCAGGAACAGAGCCTCCCCCGCCCCCGCCCCGGCATTCTGCTCTAGGTCAGGGCTGGGTAGATACTCACGGATCTCCTGGGTGGCCATGCCTGCCGGAGAGAGACAATCTTGTTAGTGAGAACGCACTTCCGCCTTCTGCAGGAGTGGGCTGAGGGTTGGGCGGTGGGAGCAAGGGACTTTAATGTGGTACCAGTGACACAAATTAGCAGCCACCCCCTCTGGGTACCTTCTCTCACTGGCCGTCACCTCTTCACACATACGCACACCTGCATGCACACTCAAATCCACACGTGCACAGGCAGAGAGATGCTTGTGTACACCTGTGAACACAAACCTGCATGCACATGCACAGAAAAGGTGCATATACATTCATTCAAGCACACACGTGTATACACAGGGTACTCACACATGCATAATCAGCTTATATACACACATGCACAGGCAGAGATACCTATGTTTATCCACAAACATGCACAGGTGCACACACAGGTGTATAAATACAAGCCACACACATGCATAGATATACCCATGCATACATACAGACACAAATGGACAGAAATATGATCGAATTACAGTATGTTCATATATTAAAGTATTCAGTTTAAAAAACAAACACAAATGCCGGGTGTGGTGGCGCACGTCTTTAATCCCAGCACTCGGGAGGCAGAGGTAGGAGGATCGCCCTGAGTTCGAGGTCGCCCTGAGACTACAGAGTGAATTCCAGGTCAGCCTGGGCTAGAGCAAGACCCTACCTCAAAAAGCAAAGCACAAAGCAAAACAAAACCAAATGACCCTCGTATGCTTAGAAAGAAGCTGTGCCAGGCTGTGAGACCCCTGAAGGCTGAGCCCTAACTTGCAGTGTGTGGCAGGTGTGACACTTAAACTGCCTGGGTCTCGGCACACGGGGACTGTCCCAGCTACACCGGCTGGGCTATGGACAGAGCGGGTGAGAGTGGAGAGAGAGCACTGTGCTGTTGATCTTGTGACTCCTGTCCTGTTCCCTGTCTGTGCCAGGCCTGAGGGATCCTGGTCATTGCCCAGCGTTGTGTCTTGCCCTGTCCTAATTGTTTCCAGGGTATATCAGGGACCCACCATGCCTGGTGCCCGAGTGGCAATGAAAGAATAGTCCTTTTCTGGAGGGTCACACGTATCCACACTGTCCACACGGTCCTCAGGGGACACGTGTCCACACTGTCCACACAGTCCTCAGGGGGACACGTATCCACACTGTCCACACAGTCCTCAGGGGACACGTATCCACACTGTCCATGCGGTCCTCAGGGGACACGTGTCCACACTGTCCACGCGGTCCTCAGGGGACACGTGTCCACACTGTCCACGCGGTCCTCAGGGGACACGTGTCCACACTGTCCACGCGGTCCTCAGGGGACCATCCATCCTGAAGCACCCTGTCTCCCAATCCCCCAGGTCCCAGGCAGAGCATGTAACCCAGGCTGGACCATCATGCCACACTGCTCCTCTGGATACAGAATGTGACGTACTTCCTGCGCCTGAGGAAAGGGAGGGGCGCAGGAAGAAGAGCAGAGAGGCGAGAGATAAAGAGAGAAAAAGAAGAAGAGAGAAAAGATAAAGGGGAAAGAGGAGAGAGAGAGAAGAGTGAGCACCTCTTTCCGCTAAGATAGAAGACAGAAGACATCCAGAAAGCCACCATGCTCTTTAGAGAGAGGACTGTCCACAGGAGGGTGTTCTGCCCCAGTGTGGTAAAGTGGCAAAAACGTCGCACTTGAGGCCATGCAGAATGGGCCCAAGAGGCTTTGTGGGCACCCCTGGGTCCAGCCACACGTGAAGCAGGATGCCCATGGACTGCCCAGTTATGTGACTCAAGACATGCCCTCTGCTGAGACCAGTTAGAGGTGAGCCTGCCACTCCTGTCTGAACACATCTCCGTTGGTTTTCTGGGTCAGTTCTCAGTCTCCTGATGTCATTCTTGTGGATGCCAGCGGTGGCTTGGAAGAGCCTGTGAGCGCCCCTCAGAATAAATTTTTTCCCCACTTCCCTTGGGACACTTAGCACTCTCTTCTACGGCAGGCTACTGGTTATTAAATGCATAAAAATAAACCACACTGGATGGCAAAGGAAGCCAATTATTTTTATCTATCAGTATAATAATAAACATAATTTGTGCTATGGTAATATATGTGCCTTAATATCAATGCACAAAATAATTAAATAGGGGTCACCCTCCACTTTTAGGCTATGGCTCTGTTGTGTACAGGATGCTCTGAGCCTCCAATACCAGCTGGGGCCCATATCTTGGATGGCAACCGTTCTCAGATGTCTGCAACCCCATGCAAACTGAGCTCCCATCCCCTCATAGCCAGTAACACCCTGTGCTGGTTTGAACTAGATGTCCTGTGTAAACTCGTGTTCTGAATGCTTGGTCCCCGGCAGATGGTAACTTGGGAATTGGGTCCATTCATCCATCTGTCCATACATTTACTTATCTACGTGTCACTTCATCCGTCCACTCATTAATCCATTCACTTATCCACTCACTCACCTAACTAACCTCCTGTCATCTATCCATCCCTCCATCCATTGGCTTACCCTGTCATTCCATCCATCCATCAATCTGTTCACTTTATCTACCCACCCTCCTTTTTATGCTCTTGTCATCCATCCATCTACTTACCCTATCATCCCATCCATCTATACATTCACTACCCATTGATCTGTTCACCTATCCTCCTGTCACTCCATCCATCATCTATTCATCTGGTTTTTTTTCTTAAAGAGGGAGGCGGGGGAGAGAGATAGATTGTGCCAGGGCCTCCAGCTACTGCAAACGAACTCCAGATGCATGCACTATCTTGCGCATCTGGGCTTGTATAGGTCCTGGGGAATCAAATCTGCAACCTGTGGCTTTGCAGGCAAGTGCCTTAACTGCTAAGCCATCTCTCCAGTCTCATCTTTTTTTTTTTTTTTTTTTTTGTATCAGCTCTGTGCCTCATGCTAAGGAAATTGATGTGCATGGAATCCCTTCCTTCAGGAATGTCATGGAAGCCGAGAAGGTGCCAACCAAAGAGACAGTGTGATGATGGTGTTTGGGATGGTGGTGCCTGACAGGAGAGAGGCTAACTGAAGAGGACGGGCCACAGATGGAGGTGGACAGGCCAGCGAGGTGACATTTGAGCAGACAGCTGAGGGCTGAGGAGCAGGACTGCATGAAGAGGGGGTCCGGCAGAGGTAGTGGCCAGTGCAGGTGAGGCCACTCGCCACCCAGCATTCGTCCTTCTCTTCCTTTTTTCTGCCCTCTGTCCTTCCTTGGCAGTGACCCATGTGTTGCTTGTGGGTTTAGCACACCTGTGTATTCCCTGCGACTCCAGCCTTTCTGACAGCCTGGGGACCCCCAGTGTCCTCACAGTGGCTGCGGTTTCAAAGGTAGTGCACACCTTACCCCATCTGGCTGCCTCCGGATCACCCCGGGACTCAGGAGAACATACTGTCAGCCCCCAGCCCCGCTCTGCCCATGACACACGGTGGGACCCCACTCACCCAGCCAGCGTGGCAGGCGGATGTTCCTCCTGTTGAAGTTGTGGTAACTGCGGAGGAAGAGCCACGTGGCCACCAGGGTCCCGATGACAGCCAAGACGCGAATCAGACCTGCGAGCAAGGAGAGACTCCAGGAGCCGCCCCGCGCCCACGGTGGAAGGCCCGAGGGCCACCTAGCAAGGCCATGGGCAGGGTCTTACCGAATGCCAGCAGTAATACCATGTTGGGAGACCCCCTTGTTGTGGGAGCAGATCATACCACCGTCAAAGTCTGACAGCATGATCTCACCATCTGCCTCCTGTATGGATTCATGTGACCTGGCATTATGGAGCCTGGCATAGAGTGGATATGGCAACACCCTCGCCACTGAGGTCATGCTTTGTCATGAGGAGGGATGTTATGAATTAATAGGTATCATTGGGGTGATTTGGGGAGCAGAGGACTCTCCCCGCATTTGGCATCAACTAAGAGTCACTGCATGGAACCCACATGGTGGTGGATTTGCTCAGCAGTTTCCAAACAAGCCCCAACCTTTCCTGCAGCCCAGCCAGGGTGCTCGCTGACAAGCTCCTCCCACTGCTGGGGCCACAGGCCAGAAAGGCCCAAGGAGCGGGGCCACCCCTGCCTTGCAAGGACCAGGGGTGAGTAGGTCCAGGTGTCTCCGTTCACTTCTGCGGTCTCACCTTTGTCCATACACCCAGAATCTCCTCTTTTGGTGACACCCATTTTGCCCAGTACCAGACACACGGCTTTAAAACACATCATCTCATGCCACTTCCAGAAGCCCAGAGGTTGTTCCGGAAAAATCCCAATGCCAAGAGTGGGGTGCTTCCCAGTGAGTTGTTGATCAGAGAGGATCCTGAGGACCCCCAAAACAATACAGACTATGTTCTTTGTTGCCCACCAGAATTAGTTGGTCAGACCCTATTGCTGAAGACATCACAGGACACTGAGAAATCAAGATGGGACTGGGAGGGAAGCCTGCTGGCTAGCTGTCTGCAGCCTGCTGGGAGAGAAAAGTCAACTGTCTGAACCAGCAGTGGGCTCTGAAGGCTACCTAACGACCAGCCAGGCAAGATGTGCCAACTGGCTCAATAATGGAACGACTTTTATGGGGCTGTGGTGATTTGAAAATGTATGGCCCCATACACTGATTCTATTCAAATTAAGTTTGCAACTTCAGCCCCTGGCAGGCAGGTCCTGCTTCAGGGAGCGTCCTCACTGGGGGCGGATCTGATTCAGACAAAGGCGGCAGAGAGCTGTGCTCCCGATCCGCGATCCGCTCGCGCGTGGTGCTGGCTGTTTGGGGATTCTCTCTGCTTGGGCCTGTGAGTGGGAGCCAGCTTCCTCCACTGTTGATGGAACTTCCTCTGGATCTGTAAGCTGAAAACAAACGCCCTTCTCCCATAAACTGTCAGGTTTGGATGTTCATCTCAGTAATGTGAGAATGATTAGAGCAGGGGGTGGTAGCCAACTGCTCTCTGATTGAATCTGAGGCCCACTCCATGGGAGGGAATTCGTGCCTGGTACTGGAAACCTAGTCAAAAGCCTATGGCTCGGGAGGTCCTCGTGGGGGAAACTGCTACTGTTATTTGGCTAAATAGATACATTGTGCCCATCAAATTTCCCTCTAAATATTTATTTTACTCTCACGTTTTGTCAGAGAAGTTTCTTTTCGCAGGTGGTGGTGGCTATTGGAGAAACTCAAAACTTGTCAAAGTGCTGAGGGTAAGAGACTGTTGAGTGCTCAGCACTAAATGAGACATCTCTGTCACACACAAGGCTTGCACAATATTCGGAGCATCAACAGTTCATCATGGATGATGGACGAGGGAAAAAGTATCAAAGTAGAAGAGAGATAAGTTGGAAAAATGAAGGGGTTTGGTGGAGTGGGGACAGGAAGGGGGCAAAAGAAGATAATGAGAGAGGATTATGATCAAAATACATTATGTACATGTATGAAAATTGTTAATTAAAAAGTTAAAAATAGTCCGGTGTGGTGGTGCATGCCTTTAATGCCAGCACTTGGGAGGCACAGGTAGGGTTATTGTTGTGAGTTCAAGGCTGGTATGGAACTACAGAGTGAGGTCTAGGTCAGCCCAAGCTAGGGTGAGACCCTGCCTCAAAAAAAAAAAAAAAAAGTTTAAAAAAGCCGGGTGTGGTGGTGCACACCTTTAATCCCAGCACTTGGGAGGCAGAGGTAGGAGGATTGCTACCAGTTTGAGACCACCCTGAGATTACATAGTGAATTCCAGGTCAGCCTGAGCTAGAGTGAATCCCTACCTTGAAAAACCAAACAAAAACAAAAACAAAAACAAAAACAAAAAACATTATCTCAGGCTGGAGAGATGGCTTAGTGGTTAAGGTACCTGCCTGCAAAACCTGAGTTATATTCTGCAGGACCCATGTAAAGCCAAATGCGTAAAGTGAAGCATGCGTTTGGAGTTCATTTGCAGAGGCTGGAGGCCCTGGTTACCTCTGTTCTCTCTGTCTCTCTTCCTATCTCTCTCTCTGCTTGCAAATAAATAAAAAAAAATATTTAAAAATACATGATCTGAATTCATTCTCTGACTAAGTCTATGGTCAACTATGCCCATCTTACTGATGGGGAAAACAAAGCCTGGAGCGGCGCAGCTTCCCCAGGGCCTCCAGACAGAGGTGTGGTTGGAGCCCAGGGAAGGAAGGTGACTGTAGACCGCGCGCTCCTGCCTGCTCACAGCTGCTCGGGAGCACAAGGGAGGGCGGGCATATGACGTCGGATCTCCCACTTCCTGCCTAGACAAAGGGGTCCAGTTGAGGGTGCGCCCGGGAACAGCTCTCCTCAAGGTCCACCCCTGACTCTGGACGAGGGCCAGTGTCTCTAGACTGGAGGCAGACCCTGGGACCCTAGCCACAGGGCCACTGGGCTGCTGTTGCTCCCGCCCTTCAGCCTAGAGGCAACAAGTTGCTATCTCAGCTCCACTCTTCCAGGTTCCCCAGGATAACCTCCTCCTGGAATTCTTTTCTTTTTAAACTTTATTTGTAAACAGAGGGAGAGAGAGAGAGAGAGAGAGAGAGAGAGAGAGAGAGAGAGAGAGAGGGAGAAGGAGAGGGAGAAATATGAGAGAATATGAATGGGCACGCCAGGGCCTCCAGCCACTGCAAACGAACTCCAGATGCATGCACTACTTTGTGCATCTGGCTTCATGTGGGTACTGGGGAATTGAACCCAGGTCCAGGTCCTTAGGCTTTGCAGGCAAGAGCTGTAATTGCTAAGTCATCTCTCCTGTCCTGGAATTCTTTTTTAATAAGACTGAGGGAGACTTTACTAGATTAAGAGGAGGAAAGAGAAGGAAGTGTAGCAGAGAGCTCCTGCCATGTGGGAGGCAGGAGGGGATAGAGAGCCCCTGTGGGAGTAGGGTCCCCCCCGCCAACTGAGACCAGGGAAGGTAGGGGGGATTATCAGAGCAGGGACCTGGAAGTTCAGGAGAGGTCAACAGTCAAAAAAGAGGCTGTGCCCACCTGGCAATCATCTATTTATAATCTTATTGTGGTGGGCTAACCCTCAGGCTCAGGTGGGTCTTAAAGATAGAGAGAGAAAGAGAGAGAGAGAGAGAGAGAGGGAGAGAGAGAGAGGGAGCTGATTGGTGGACTCAGAGGCTGGCTCAGGAAGAGGCCAGCCATGACACCAAGTTTAGGGCTGAGCTTAGCCAACCACAATGCCAGGATCTGATTTAAACCTTGATTTTAGGAAAGGGGAACCCCTTCCCAGAGGAGGACTCAGGTTGTCTGTGGAAAATCAGATCTCTGTAACTCTGTTAGGCAAGAGATAAGAAGTGTCCTGGAATTCTTGCTGGAGCATTTGAGAAGAGACCCCACCCCACCTCTGGAGCCAGGATGGGTCAACATTGATGACGGAGAAGTATCTCGAAAGTGGGTTTAGAAGCCAGCCTGGAGAACCCACAGAAGCGTCTCCTACCTGTCACTCTCATCCTGGCCAGAGGAAGGACACCTCGGGGTCAGCGTTGCCCTACAGAGAGAAGAAAATCAAAGTGGAAGCTGGTATCTGGGGTCTGAAGGTGGATCGAAGATTAGGGAGGGCATTGTAGTTGACGCCACAGTTGATTCAGTTGTGTTCAAAAACTAATTTTCCTCTTTTTCCTTCTTCCTCCCCTCTTCCTTCACTCACACTTCTGTATTCAACGCCATGCCTTGTGTAAGTGCCGTCTGGAAGGCACCGTCTCTTTATTCTGGTCTCCCTCCCTCCCCTCGAGGGATGGCGAGCACAGATAGTCAAAGCCCCTGGGACCAGAAGCTCAGTGACCTTTGTGGTGCCTGGGCAGAATGTGGGGGAGCCGGGGCTCGAATCACAACTAAGCTCATTCCAGGTGCTCCATATGCACCCTCTTATTTCAGGGGTACGCATGGAGGATTAGCCGTGGTTAAGCCCAGCGTCATTCAGCTGGTGAAAGTGAGGGTCAGGATTTGAACTCAGGTCTCCAGCTACTGAATCCCCAACACAGGGCCCCACTGCCGCTACTTCAGAGTTCAAGGCCTGGAGGCAGGTGCCCTCTTAGACTTTTCTCCCACCACCCTTCCCACCAACTCCTACCCAGAATCTTCTTTCTCTTAAGAATCTATCTCAACAGACTTGGCTCCAAAGCCCAACTGCCCAGGGGGAATTCTGGCCTGAGCAGGGAGGCCTGGATGGTCATCCTCACAGGGCCTGGATGTCCATCTGCTCCTGGGAAGGTGTCTGCACCTTCCTGCCCCTCTGCCAGGCACTCAGCCTAGGTCTGCCCTACCCATTGAAAGAGCCTTTAGTGGGAAAACACTTCCACCAACCTGACTTCATCCTCTATGCCTTCCACGTTACAAGTCCGAGCTGTCACCAGGCTCTACCTGAAGAAAGAGCTTCGACAGAACTCTGACTTCTCTGAAAGTCGCTTGACCAACTTTTTGTTAAGATCCACATAAAGACGGATCCTGATGATGACTGTCACCAGGGCTCCTGGGGACGTTTTGCGCTGTCCCGTGTGTGCGTGTGTGCATGTGTGCGTGTGTGTGTGTGCACACGCACGCATGCACGTGCAGGTCAGACAGGGTGGAAAGACAGGCCCAGGGTGGGACAGATGTCGGCAGTCACAGTCACAGAATGTGCTAAAAGACAGAGATGACATCATCAGGGGCAGGGGTTAGAGTGGGCTGGGAGAGGGAGTGAGAGAAAGAAGGAGGGAGAAGCAGCGGGAGGGGAAGGCGGTAAGAAAGAGGCAGAGTCAGCCAGGAGTCTGGCTCCACGCGCAGAACTGCAGACCGGCTCCAGCTCCGAGAAGGAGGCGGCGTATACCAGCCTCTGGCTGGGCAGTGCGGGTCCCCTCTGGATCCAGCCTCAGGGTGGGAGGAGCAGGGCCAGCTCTTCCTGGGCTGTGGGGGGCTTTCCCAACCAGATGTTGCTCTACCCCGAGTCCCTGGCTGCCAGCCTGGCATCGGAAGAGCTCTCTGGTCTCCCGAGTTCCGATGTGCTGGGGCTGGGTTGGTGCTCCCGGAGCCAGAGCACTGCCTTGTGGGGGGGGGGGGGCGTGGACAGGACAAGGAAAGACACCAGGAGCACATCACACGGGTGGGCCAAGAATTCTCTCTCCAGCCATCAAACCTCCTGAAAAGTTTCTCCCTTCTTGTCCCAGCTGCAGGTTGTCACAACCTGTTCTTCAGGTTACAGCAGCCGCAGAAAGGTCCCATTACTGCTGCCCAGGTCACAGTGGGTGGTGTGTGCTCACAGGGCAGGAATGGGGGAAAGGAATGTGACAGGTATGTGGAACACAGAGCTACTGACCCCTCATTGTCCCTGGTCTCTCAGCCCGACCTGCCCCTTCCCACCCCGCCCCCTCCCTGCCCCGGGCTATGCCCATTGAGGAAGAGCTCAGTAAATAATCACAGACAGAATGACCTGGAGTCCTGGCCTGTCATGGAGAGTTAGGGTGATTAAACCGGCAGATAGAGAAGGAAGTTCAGAGAGGCCCTTGAGCTGACTAAGGCCACACCTGCAATCCTGGTGGCCCCCACAAAGCACCAGGCACAGGGCAACATGGCTGGAACAAGTCTTGCTGTGGAAGGCTTACCAGGCCCCTAGTCTGAACCTTGTTCCTAAGTGTTTGTGGCTAGAATACTCACACCCAGGGGGCAGCTCTGAGGGTAAAAATTGCTTCCCTGGGGAAGCCCTCCTAGACCCTGAAAACCAAGGTTAAACACCTATGGGAGGTTCTGGTTAGAGACATGTCCAACATATCATGTCACCCTGTCGAATGGAGCACACCAATCAGCATGTGTGTGTGTGTGTGTAACTTCTTACTTTAATTACATGTATGATTTTTCTTTAATCTCTGAATCTACCACACATGTATTTCCTTTACACTATAAATATCTTATCTTATTCATTTTTTTTTGACAGAGAGGAAGAGGGAGAGAGAAGGAGAGAGGGAGAGGGAGAGTATGGATGTGCCAGGGCCTCCAGCCACTGCAAACAAACTCCAGATGCATTTGCCACCTTGTGCATCTGGCTTACATGGGTACTGGGGAATCGAACCTGGATCCTTTGGCTTTGCAGGCAAGCACATTAACCATTAAGCCACCCCTCCAGCCCTCCTTTACACTCTAGATCTACCACATGGGTATTTCCTCTAAATTCTGGGCATACTACCTGTGTAATTTCTCTAAACTCAGGGTAACCACGGGTATAACTCTCTTTACTACCCATTTCTCATCTGAATTTCCTGGTCTCTGCTTTGGTACGCTCTCCTATTCTTTTTTTAAAAAATATATTTTATTTAAAACCTATCTATCTATTTATTTGTGTGTGTGTGTGAGAGAGAGAGACAAGAGAAGCAGGCAGATAGAAAAAGAGATAATAGGTGTGTCAGGGCCTTCAGCCACTGCAAATGAACTCCAGATGCATGAGCCACCTTGTGCGTCTGGCTTACGTGGGTCCTGGGGACTTGAACCTGGGTTCTTAGGCTTTGCAGGCAAGCACCTTAACCACTAAGTCAGCTCTCCAGCCCCTCTCTCCTATTCTTTTAAAAAATATTTTATTTTTATTTATTTGACAGAGAAGGAGGGAGAGAGAGAGAGAGTGAGAGAGAGAGAGAGAGAGAATGGGCACGCCAGGGTCTCCAGCCACTGCAAACAAACTCCAGATGCATGCGCCCCTTGTGCATCTGGCTAACGTGGGTCCTGGGGAAATTGAACCTGGGTCCTTTGGCTTTGCAGGCAAGCACCTTAACCGCTGAGCCGTCCCTCCAGCCCCCTCTGTCCTATTCTTAAACCATCACCACTTACTTTCCTAACTTCCATGAGGAGGCTCAGGCGGATGCTGTGCTGTCTACATGAGTCATGCTTCTTCTAAGTCCCTCTACAAGGCCTTCTGGATCCTATCATCCACGTGCTTGTGACTCTGCTCCAGCCTTTTCTTAGATCCCAACTTTCCTTAGATGAACCCCACAATTCCATAATTTTTTTTTTTAAGGTAGGATCTCACTCTAGCCCAGGCTGACCTGGAATTCACTATGTAGTCTCAGGGTGGCCTTGAACTCATGGTGATCCTTCTACCTCTGCCTCCCAAGTGCTGGGATTAAAGGCGTGTGCCATCATACCCAGCCACAACTCTATAATTTATGATTTCTCCCTAAATAAACTCAATATTTCATAATTTATCCTTCTTGGGTCTATTTTTGTCAATTCTTTGTTAGATAGGATAAGGACCCAAAATTTGGGTTCATAAGTCTGAGAAACCCCTCCTGAACCCCCAAATCCTGGATCGCTTATGCATACATGATAAGCACGTGACTGACTGATCCATCTTCCCACCATCCCCCACTACAGCTTTTTTTTTTTTTTTTTCCAAGGTAGGGTCTTGCTTCTAACCCTTGCTGACCTGGAATTCACTATGTAGCTTTAGGCTGGCCTTGAACTCACAATGATCCTCCTACCTCAGCCTCCTGAGTGCCTGGATTAAGGGTGTGTACCACCACACTAATTAGAGCTTTTTGGTTTCTTTGCAATTGCTTCCACAATAAGCATGCATGCCAAGCATAGCCAATCAGAGATTTTACTGGGACGGGAGGTCTGGAAGCTGGGAGAGAAGCTCTATTCCTGGAGACGTCAAGCTGACGTCTGCAAGTCTGGGCTGCTGGGTTCGCTGTTAGGAACCCCCTCCTGTTGTTGATCTGACCTGTCAGAGGGGCCGAACTATGGAGTAACGCATGAGATTCTGTTTATAAGAGCCTGCGATCTTGGCAACGAGCACTTGGGGATCAGACGGACGTGGGTTATTGCTGAGGGCGATGCTGGGTGCGCGTCTCTGGGTCTCAAGCTGCCCCTTTTGTACCATGACAGCGATGGCCGCAGCAAGCCAGCCTGCCTCGAAGGGCTTTGCCCGCCCCACAGCCAGCCTGGCCTCCTTGTTTGCGGTGCCCACTCACTCCTGCTTCCTGCTCGGACTCCTCCTGGGAACCGTGCCCACCAGGATGTTTGTCCTTTCTGTGGAACCCAAGTGCCAGCACCACTGTCTACTTGCCTTTGACATTTCTTCCAGTTTTTTTTTTTTTCTTCTTTTTCCAGGTAGGGTCTCACACTAGCTCAGGCTGACCTGGAATTCACTGTGTAGTCTCAGGGTGGCCTCGAACTCATGGCGATCCTCCTGCCTCTGCCTCCTGAGTGCTGGGATTAAAGGCGTGCGCCACCACGCCTGGCTTTTCTTTCAGTTTTTAAAAAATCATTTATTTGAAAGAGACAGAGAGAGAAAGAGGGAGAGAGAGAAAGAGAGAGAGAGAAAATGGGCTCACATGGGATGGCCCCAGCTGGGGTTGGTCTGGAACTGGGGGGCATGGTGGTGGGGGGGTCCGGCACAAGCCCAGTGGCCTCTTTCTCTGAGTTCCCATTCATTCCTCAATCCTATGCTGAATATTGGTGACAGTGACCCACACCTATGTGAGGATACCTTTCATACTTGAACAGACCTTTCTGTAAACCCCTGGCATTTACAGGCAATTATTGATCATGTCACCAATACAGAGGGAGATAAACAGCCAAGTGAATCATAAAAAATAAGGCTGCTGGTGGCAACAATTTGTCCCAGTCACATTTATTTAGGAAGGAAATAAGTCCTTCACCTCCATAATGCCCTACTCTAACTTCATGCGTCTTGGTTTTAGCCGCTTTTTCCAGTGCCGGGCAATGGTGGTGGTGTTGGGCCATGCCAACGGGTGCAGTAAGGGGTGCAGGGAAGCAGTAAGGGCTCACAATTCTGGAAGTTTCTATCGCCTCAAGTTCCTGGGGTGCTTTCTAGACAAAGATAACAAATAGGCCAAACCAGCCACTACTCTGACATTTTTTCTTATTTTTTGTTTATTTTAAAACATTTATTTATTTGAAAGAGAGAGCAAGAGGCAGAGAAGGAGAGAGAGAGAGAGAGAGAGGGAATGGGCAAGCCAAAACCTCCAGCCACTGCAAATGAACTTCAGATGCATGCGCCCCCTTGTGCATCTGGCTTATGTGAGTCCTGGAGAGTCACACAGGGATCCTCTGGCTTTGCAGGCAAATGCCTTAACCACTAAGCAGTCTCTCCAGCCTTTTTTTTTTTTTTTTTTTTTTTTTTTGAGGTAGGGTTTCACACTAGTCCAGGCTGACCTGGCACTCACTCTGTAGTCCCAGGCTGGCCTCAAACTCAAGGTGATCCTCCTACCTCTGCCTCCAAGTGCTGGGATTAGAGGTGTTCTCTGTGCTTAAAAAATTTTTATTATTTCTTTTCAGAGAGAGAGAGAGAGAGAGAGAGAGAGAGAGAGAGAGAGAGGGAGGGAGAGAATGGGTGTGTCATGACCTCTTACTGTTGCATATGAAGTCCAGATGCATGTGTCGCTTTGTGGGTACTGAGGAATCAAACCTGAGTCATTTGGCTTTGCAGGCAAGCACCTTAACTGTTGAGCTATCTCTCCAGCCCCTGGGTTGGCACTTTTCTGTAGAGGACCAGGCAGTAAATAATTTGGGCTTTACAAGTAAGTGAAGGAGTGTGTGTGTGTGTGTGTGTGTGTGTGAATAAAGCTTTATTTATAAAACGGGTGTTGGGCTGCCTGCGTCCCACGAGCTCTAGTTTGTCATCTTCCCCTCTGGGCATCATTTCTTAGGTCAAGGTGGACACGAGCTTGGACCTTCCTGAGCTGAGCTGTGGCCTGGGGGTTGGGCTGAGCCACAGTGATGGAAAAGGGAGGTGCACATGGGGGAACAGGAAGATTTTAAGGTTCTATCTCCATCTTCATCCCCTTTACCAGCCAGTCACCTCAGAAGACGGATCCGTGGGCTCCCATTCAGCTCCCTGTCCCCTGTCCTCACAGGGACTTTAAGTGACTGAGATCATGGCCTGATGTAGCTCGCTCAACGTTGCCCTAAGGAGGCCTTCAGGGAAACGACGGCTTTCATCCCATTTGACTCATGAGGGCCCAGGAACTAGAAATTATATATATTATATTTATTATATATACTATATGCATATAAAATATATATTATATACATATATATGTATATGCAGGGAAGCTAAGAATGGGGGCTGGAGGTCTGGGGAGACCGAGCAGTGGTTATAGGCACTTGTTTGCAAAGCCTGATGGCCAGGGTTTGATTTCCTAGTACACACATAAGAGCAGATGCACCAAGTGGCCCATTTGTCTGGAGGCCCTGGTACTACCACACACTCTCTCTCTGTCTCTCTCTGCCCCTGTGTCTTAAATAATAAATAAATAAATAAACAAAATGTTTAAAAAAGTAACATGGGGGGAGGGAAACCAACTACTTTGATTGGATGGGAGGGAGGAAAAACCTAATCAAAAGCCTATGTCTGTGGTGGTCATAAGCTCTAATGGGGAAACTACTATTGTTGTCTGGCTAAATGTATATATTATGCCCAGCAAATGGCCATCAAACACTTATGTTTGTGCCCATATATTAATGCTACTCTCACTTTTGGTTAGAGAAGCTTCTCCTTTCAGATAGAGGTGACCACTGGGGAGACTCCAAGCTCACCACGGCGCATCTCTGTTCTATGGGCCAGAGCAGGTCCTTTACTGAGGACACTAGTTTATTTTTCCTCAGCACCCAGACTACCTGAAACACAAGTGTTTTCCCATTGACCAGGCAAGGAAGCCTCACATTTCTCCCCCCCCACCCCAGGTTTGATCGCTGAAGGCCTCACAAGGCTTAACAGGCCAGGGACGCTCAGCTGTTCTCTCTGTCTTCATCAGCACACGGCCTCCTGGAGCAGAAGGCACCCAGCTCCCGGTGATTCCGACGGGACCTTTCTCTCCTGCGCACCTGGTCATGCCTGCAGGAATCTTGGCGCGGTGCCCGTGTACGGCCTGCCCCTCCGCTTCCGGGCTGCCTTCCAGCTTCCGTGGCCACACCTCTGCTCTGCGGTGCTGTCCACCACCGGGCCGCCCTCGCTTCTGCTCCCTGGGGCTGCCACGCCCTTTGTGGAATGCAGCTCGTCTGCGAAGTCTTTCTGGGGGTGGACTGCCCGGCCACAAAAGCTGACTACCATTCCCTGCCCGACCACCTTGGGTGGGTTACCTTAACTCCTTAGATCTCAGTAGTTCGCCTGTAAAATGGGGACATTAGGACCTTCCATGCAAAATGATTATATTTATTTATTTTTTATTTCTTTGTTCATCTTTATTTGTTTATTTGAGAGCAACAGGCACAGAGAAAGAGGCGGATAGACAGAGAGAATGGGCGTGCCAGGGCCTCCAGCCACTACAAACGAACTCCAGACACCTGCGCCCTCTTGTGCATGTGGCGAACGTGGGTCCTGGGGAATTGAGCCTTGAACTAGGGTCCTTAGGCTTAGGCTTCACAGGCAAGTGCTAAGCCATCTCTCCAGCCCTGAATATATTTATTTTTTTAAAAAATATTTTATTTATTTGCATGGGGGGAGAGAGAGAGAGAGAAGAGAGAGAGAGAACATGCCAGGGCCTCTAATCACTGTAAACAAACTCCAGATGCATGTGCCACTTTGTGCATCTGGCTTCACATGGGTATTGGAGAATTAAACCCAGGCTTGTCAGGCTTTGTGAGCAAGAGCCTTCATGTTATTTTTATATTTATTTATTTATTTGAGAGAGAGAGAGAATGAGGGAGAGAGAATGGGCCTGCCAGGGCCTTTAGCCGTTGCAGATGAATTCCAGACACATGCGCCGCCTTGTGCATCTGGCTTATTTGGGTCCTGGGGAATCGAACCTGGGTCCTTTGGCTTTGCAGGCAAGTGCCTTAACCACTAAGGCATCTCTCCAGTCCTAGAAAGAGCCTTTAACCTTGGACACATCTCTCTACCCCCAAAGCGGTTGTATGAAAACGAGTTAACCCACATCAAAGGCACAGTCAATCCACACACGTCACCTACTGTTTTTGTGATCGTTGCTTTGATGACATAGAATCTGTCCACAGCTGCCGTGGTGTGCATAGAAAGTGTCCTCCAAGCGATTATGTGCTGAGGGCTTGATCCCCATGGGATGGGAATCAGAGATGGGGCTTAAGGGAAGCAATTGCGTCTTGCAGGCTCTGACCTCTTGAATGAATTTAATGCATTGATGAGTTCAGAACACAATGGACTCTCTCCCTCCCTTTCCCTTTCTCTCCCTCTCTCTCTTTCTCTCCCTCTCTCTCTCTCCCTTCCTCCTCTCTCTCCCTTTTCCTTTCCCTCTCTCTCCCTTACCCTCTCTCTCTCCTTCTCTCTCTCTCCCCCCTCTCTCTCCTTCCCCCCTTCTGCCTTCTGGCCATAGGGAGTGAGCTAGCAGCTCACTGTCTTCCCTTACAATGTTTTCTCTCAGCACAGGCCCACAAACAAGATCCAAGGGTCTACAGACGGATTCCTCTAGAACCACGAATCAAAATAAACATGCGTGTGCACAGGTCAGAGGACAACGTCGGGTGCTGGTCCTCACCTTCCACTTTGTTTGAACCAGGGCCTCTTGTCCACTGCAAGCTGGCCTGTGAACTTCCCAGAGTCTCCTGTCTCCACCTCCCATCTTGCTATAAGAGAACTGGGATTACACACTTGTGCTACTGTGTCTGGCTTTATGTGGGTGTGTGGGATTCAAACTCATGGCCAACGCTTTATCTACTGACCATCTTCCCACCCCTACTCCATCATTCCTCAAGGCCTCGGGCCTTGCGCTGTGTCCGGCTTTGATGGCAGCATTATCCCGCATGCGCACCTGCTCCACAGCAGACCCCACCGCGGGCGTTTTACATGATTTCTCTTTTCAGAATCCCCGCCAGTCAAACCTCATGTTTTCTCTTTGTTTTGTTTTGTTTTGTTTTGCAAGGTAGGATATTGGTCTAGCCCCAAATGACCTGGAATTCACTATGTAGTCTCAGGGTGGCCTCAAACTCATGGTGATCTTCTTACCTCTGCCTCCTGAGTGCTGGCATTAAAGGTGTACACCACCATGCCCAGCTGAAATTTATTAATATAATGCCCTCATTCTTCTTTTAAGTGTATTTATTTAGTTAAATATTTGAGAAAGAGGGCTGGAGAGATGGCTTAGTGGTTAAGGCACTTTCCTGTGAAACCTAAGAACTCATGTTCAAATCTCCAGGTCCCACATAGCCAGACACATGGTGATGCAATCACGCAATGTCGCAATGCGCAAAAGGTGTGCACGCATGTGGAGTTCACTTGCAGCAGGCGGAAGGTCCTGGCATTTGCTTTCTCTATCTCTCTGCCTTTCTCGCTCTCAAAAAATATTTGAGAAAGAGAGAGGAAGACGGGGAGGGGGGCACATTAAGTCCTCTAAACACCGCAAACAAAGTCCAGATGCATGCATCACCTTGTACATCTGGCTCTGAGTGGGTACTGGGGAGTCAAAGCAAGGTTCTTAGGTTTTGCAGGTAAGTTAAGTGCCTTAACTGCTAATCTCTGGCTCCCATTCTTTTTTTTTTTTAAAGAAGTAAATTCAAATTCTTAGTTCCAATAAGTGGATAGGTTAAATTCATATACTGTGAAATAGATGAGGATAGTAATTGGTATTATTCTCTTATCCAAGTAGTAACCCAGTTGGCTCCTGCTTAGCTTCCGAGGTCAGAGAAGACGGGGTGCGTTCAGGGCGGAATAGCCATAGGCAATGAGGGCTGCTCTCACAGAGCGTTCTGTATAAGAGCAGTTGGACGTAGCGGGCACTGCTTCCTGTGCCTTGGTGATTCTTATCATGGTTTCCCTGCCAGCGAAAAACTGTCTGGACGAATAGAGATACTTGAACACTTCTCCCACTTCACAGATGAGAGAAATGGATCTTAGCGAAGGGGCTAGCCTGACATTACACAGCTGAAACAATCTCTCAACTTCGTCATAATTTTTCAGGTCAATATTTTCAGAGGAAAATGACATTTGTAGCCAAAGAACCGCATCTTTGTTTATAGACTTGTGGCTAATACTTGGTGCTCTTTCGGAATGGGCACTTTCTTTTTAAATGAATGCATGAGTGAGTGAGTCATATCGAGGAGCCTTTGCCAAGGAAAAGTACCTGCAGCGTGGGCTCTCAAATGCCTAGATCTGATCTCTGTGCCTATCACAGATATAATTAATTGAGCATGGCACGCCTTTGCACTGAGCCCTAACCCGGCCTTCACATCACAGCCCAGAACCCATCAACCACGCTTTCCCTCGTCAGCCTGTCCTCAGAGTCATTTTGGTTCCGGGCTTTCTTTTTCTTTCTCACTCATTTCCCACTCTCCTTGCGTCTATCCCTCTGTCCTTCCATGATGCAGGACCAAGAGGTAAAGCCTTTTCCAGGCTGGCAGAGACGTACCTCAGGCTTCCCTGCAGGTGGAGAAAGGGGAGATGTTTCAGCTGATGAACGCTTGATCCCGCTTCAGTTAACTGTCCCCCTGGTCCTGCTGCTGACCGGGTCACTGAAGCGGGGTCTCCTGGTCCCCCAGCCTGGCACCCTCCTCCGGATGCAGCTGCCCGGGGCAGAGACAGGGCGTCTCATGGGTCCCCCAAGCGGGCCAGCTGCTTTCTGCCCTGCCCAGGTCCTGCCCTCCCGGGAGGAGGTTTGCGTAAACCCTCCCTGCCTCGTTAAACAATCTCACCAGGAAGAAGGAAGTTTAATCCAGAGCTCGCTCGTGAGGAAATGAGGTTAAAGTCTTGTCTGCAGCTTGGACACGGGCAGGGCTGTGTCTGTTTTCTTCCCCACACAGCTGTCCTTCTCGGCGAGACACGTGGATGAGGACGCGGGCAGCTTATTCAGGAGTTAAACCCACCACCTCTCTCTCTGAAAATCAATAAATGCAACCCGAATCTCAAAACCTAGAAAATGGATTCAGTTGGGGCTAAAGAGATGTCTTAGTGGTTAGGGCACTTGCCTGCAAAGTCTGAGGGCCCAGGTTCTATTCCCCAGTGCCCACGTAAGTCAGATGCACATGGTGGCACATGTGTCTGGAGTTCTTCTGCAGTGGCTATAGAGGCCCTAGCACACCCAGTCTTTTTCTCCTCTCTCTCTAATAAATAAATAAACTAAAAATTAAAAAACAGGAAAATACGTAGCTGGTGTTAGGTTGTGGGCAAAGAAGGACAGGCAGAGCAAGTTGGTGAAGGCGTTGGTGACAGCCTTGGTGGTCTGCCCAGGGCAGGGTTGGCTGGAGGCGCAGAGGGCCAAGGGTGACTACAAGATGCTGAGCCTGCCTAGGGCAGAGGGGCCCCCTCATCAAGAGCGAGGATGGGGGCTAGATGAAGCACTTGCCACTCGGTCGTGAGGACCAGGGTTTGGATCCCCAGCTCCCCTGTCAGTGCCAGGCATCACAGTGCGTGCCTGTAATCCCAGCACCGGGGAGGCCCGGAGAGGAGGATTCCCTTGTCCAGCTCAATCAGTGAGCTCCAAGTTCAGTGAGAGAGTCTGTCTCAATATGTAAGGTGGAAGCTGGGTGTGATGTTGCCCGCCTTTCATTCCAGCACTTGGGAGGCAGAGGTGAGGAGGATCGCCATGAGTTTGAAGCCATCCTGGGGCTACAGAGTGAGTCTCGGTCAGCCTGGGCTGGAGTGAGAGAGAACCCACCTTGAGAAAACACTAACAACAGTGAAAGTGAGGTAGAACCTGGGTGTGGTGGTGCACACCTTTCAGCCCAGCACTTGGGAGGCAGAGGTGAGGATGGTCGCAAGAGTGTGAGGTCAGGCTGGGACTACAGAGTGAGTTCCAGGTCAGCCTGGGCTAGAGTGAGACCCTACCTTGAAAAAACAACAACATAAAACAGTAAGGTGAGGAGTGATGGCATACAACACCCAATGTGTACCAGGTGCACACATGTGCACCCACATACCTGTGTGCACCCCCCCTCATACACACAGATATACACTCACTTACGTGTATGCACACACATGCATAGTGAAAAACTAAAAATCAACTGGGAGAAGAGCTGGCTTAGGTGAAAAGATTCAATTTGGGTTGGAACACAATTAATTAGAGCCTAATTATTAATAGTGAAAACTAGAGGTGGGGGTAAGAAAGGTAATCCGGGGATCTTTAAGAGACCTGTGAACGGGGTGTTTGCCACTAGTCTCTCCTCAGGACCCTGTGCCTTTGGAGGGGCTCAGCGTCTCCCGCCCCTACCCAGCCCCCCCCCGCCCCCAGCCTTTCACTCTTCAACCATTCCTGAGCCCGGCCCCTCAGGGTGAATTGTCACCCACAAGGTTCTCACACACATGGGCTCCTAGTGGCAGGGTGAGCGTGTCTGTCTGTTGACTCCAACTGCTTCCAGAAGGGATGTGAGGCACCATAGGGTGACTATCCAGGGACCTCAGCTGGCCAGGGTGTCAAAACAGGAGCTGGTGTCAGGCCAGAGCAGAGAGAGGTCAGGGGACAGGTGACTTGAGTGCTGTTGTGCCACATGTACACCCCCACATAGGCCAGTGGTCCCTGGGGGACACCTTCATCCTTACTGTCCCCTTCTCTGCTGGACTGGTGTGCCCAGTGCTGCGCCCTCCGGCCAGTCATATCCACCCTTCAGTGTCTTCTCCCCATCACAAGAAGTCATGCAGGGCTGGAGAGATGGCTTTGCAGTTAAGGCACTTGCCTTCAAAACCTAAGGACCCAGGTTCGATTTCCCAGGACCCAGGTAAGCCAGATGTGCAAGGTGGCGCATGCATCTGGAGCTCATTCACAGTGGCTGGAGGCCCTGGCACATCTATTTTTTTTTTCTCTCTCTCTGCCTTTACCTCTTTCTCAAATAAATAAATAAATAAAAACAAAAAAGCAATGTAGGGAGATACCCTATCACAAAAGGCAGGTTAATAAGGGAAAGCCATAACATTTCTTAACATGCAGGGTACACTGGAGACATACACAATTCAGAAACTGAGAGGGCCAAAAGTCTACATCCTTTCCTCAAAGGGGGGAGGGAAATGGTGTCAGAGGTGAAGAGGTGACCTCACTGGGGACAAGGGGCTAGTTCTGCAGAGTCTGCCAGGCAATCTCTAGGCTCCTCTGTCCTGTGAAGCGTCCATGAAATTTCCGTGGTAACTTCCAGGCTCCTCTCTCCCCCCAGGATATATCAATCCTGCTGATGTGATAGATGCCCAGGGAATTTAAGACCACCCCATTCCTTTCTGTCTTTCTTTCTTTCTATCCATCTATCTATCTTTCTTTCTTTCTGTCCCTTAAATATTTTTATTTATGTACTTGCAAGGAGAGAGAGAGAGAGAGAGAGAGAGAGAGAGAGAGAGAGAGAGAGAGAGAGAGAAAGAGAAGAGAGGATAAATGAATGAATGAGAATGGGCATGCCAGGATCTTCAACCACTGCAATTGAACTCCAGAAGCATATGCCACTTTGTGCATCTGGCTTTATGTGGGTACTGGGGAACTGAACCTGGGTCCTTAGGCTTTTCAGGCAAGTGTCTCAATCACTGAGCCATCTGTCCAGCCTCTCTCCTTTCTTTTTTTTTTTAAATTTAGATTTAAGAGAGAGAGAGAGAGAGAGAGAGAGAGAGAGAAATGGGTGCACCAGGGCTTTCTGCTATTGCAAATGAATTCCAGATGTGTGTGCCACATTGTGCATCTGGCTTTATGGAAGCACTGGGGAATTGAACCTGGGCTGTCAGGCTTTGCAAGCAAGTGCTGGCTTCTTTCCTTTTTTAAAAAATATTTCATTTATTTGTTTGAGAGAGAGAGAGAGGCAGAAGAAGAGAGAGAGAATGGGTGCACCAGGGCCTCTAGCCACTACAAACACACTCCAGATGCATGCACCACCTTGTGTATCTGGTTTTATGTAGGTACTGGGTAATCGAACCTAAGTCCTTAGGCTTCACAGGCAAGTGCTTTAATGGCTAAGCCATCTCTCCATCCTCTAGCCCCACCTTTTTAAAAAAGATTTTTATTTATTTATTTATTTATTAGAGATGGTGGGGGGAGAGAGAGAGAGAGAGAGAGAGTGAGAGAGAGAGAACACTCCAGAGCCTCTAGCCACTGCAAATGAATTCCAGATGCATGTGCCCCCTTGTACAACTGGCCAACGTGGGTCCTGGGCAATCGAACCTGGGTCCTTTGGCTTTGCAGGCAAATGCCTTAACTGCTGAGCCATCCCTCTAGCCCTGAAGGACATTTTTAAAGATCCCTTTCTTCAAGGTGTGTTTGTGGTGTTTCCTCAACAGTTGGAAGATAGATGACTATGGAACAAGGAATAACAGTATTCAACATTTATAGCTTGGTGCAGTGGTGCATGCCTGTAATCCCAGTACTTGGGAGTGGAGGCAGGAAGATTAAGAGTTCAAGATCATCCTCAGCTATCACATGAATTCAAGGTCAGCCTGAGCTTACATGAGACACTGTCTCAGAAAGACAACAAGAGGGCTGGAGAGATGGCTCAGTGGTTGGAGGTACTTGTTTGCAAGGACTGATGGCCGGGGTTCGACTCCTAAGCACCCACGTAAAGGCAAATGCACGAAGTGGCGCCTGCATCTAGAGTTCCTTTACAGTGGAGAATGCCCTGCTGTGCCCATGTTCGCTTTCCTTCGGTCTGCCTCTTTCTCTCTCAAATAAATGAATAAATAAATATTAAAAAGAAAGACCACACAAATTATGAAGGATAAGGTTAAACAAGATACAACCATAATCTTTGAAAAATATTTTTATTTATTTATAAGCAGGGAGAGACAGAGAGACAGAGACAGACAGACAGACAGACAGACAGACACACACACACACACACACACACACACACACACACAGAATGGACACTCCAAGGTCTCTTGCTACTGCAGATGAACTCTGGACACATGCATCACTTTGTGCATCGACTTTATGTGGCTACTGGGGAACCGAACCTGAACCATTAAGCTATATAAGAAAGTGCCTTTAACCATTGAGCATCCTCCAGCCCCACATTCAAATGATTTTTTAAAAAATATTTTAATTTATTTATTTGCAAGCAGAGAGAGAAGAGAGACAGACAGAAGGAATGGGTACATCAGGGCGTCCAGCCACTGAAGCAAACTCCAGATGCATGTGCCACCTTGTGCATTTGGCTTACATGGATCCTTAGGCTTTGCAGAAAAGTGCCTTAACTGCTAAGCCATCTCTCCAGCCTCGACACATACAAAATCTTAATTCTTCTTAATAACAACCTCCCAGGAGAGTACTACTGCCTACAGCTTGCAAATGGGGAAACTGAGGTAGTTAAGTAATTTGCATCTGTTGATATACCTTGCAAGTGGGAAGTGTATATGTGTGCATACACTCACACAATCACACACATACACATACCTTTTTTTTTTTTTTTTTGGTTTTTGGAGGTAAGGTCTCACTCTAGCTCATGCTGACCTGGAATTCACTATGTAGTCTCAGGGTGGCTTCAAACTCATGGGGATCCTCCTACCTGTGCCTCCCAAGTGCTGGGATTAAAGGCGTGCACCACCACACCCGGCTCCACACACCCCTTTTTTGAGAGCATAGGCATTAGCAATCAGGGCTTCTCTAAAATATAGCTTCCCTGAGGCTTTAGAATACTTAAGGCCCCAGGATTTTCTGAATCAAGACTTCTTCTTCTTTATTTTATTTTATTTTTAACAATTGAGAACCATCCAGTGTTCCTAGAAGGCAGAGAAACTAATCTAAAGATTAAGTTTATTTCCCCCGAGCCGGGGAGCTCTCCGTATTCGAAGGGTTCAGTCAAAGGAAAAAGCACGTGCGAGCCGACCCCTCCTGGGCTAGTCTGAGAGCAACAGCAACGCGAAGCACGTGTGAGCGCACAAGTGGGCTACGTGGGTCTACACGTGCATGCACGATGTGCATGGCCGGGCGGATGCAGATGCGTGGGCATCTATATGCTGTATTTGACCTTCAAGGGTCCAAGGACAAGGGAGTTGGCTCCCAAATGAAATCAGTGCTCATCGCGTCATTTTCTCTCATTCTAATCTTTGAGGAGAAACTAGAGCAGGGCCTGAGCTCCTTGGTGGCCACATCAGCATCGACTTGGCAGTGTTTCTACAGTGCCCGTGAGTTTTGATCACAAAAGGAAGTGAGGTGTGTTTCAGGCCCGGGAGGACGGCGCATAGCAGGACCTCGCCAAGTGGTGCCCTCAACAAACCACCCACAGCTTTCAGTTTCCCTCACGCTCATGAATTGACCAGATCTGCCCTGGGCACATGCTCCTTCTGCCCCAATCTGCTCTGTCATAAAACCAGGGCAGGGCATGAGAAACATGATTAGGGATGGGACGCTAATTGTATTGTCATTTCTCTTGCAAGGATCAAGAGCACGTGCTTCATGCTTTTCTTTTTTATTTATTTATTTGAGATAGGGAGAGGGAAAGGGGGGGAGAGAGAGAGAGAGAGAGAGAGAGAGAGAGAAAGAGAGAATGGGCGCACCAGGGTCTCCAGCCACTGCAAACGAACTCCAGATGCATACACCACCTTGTGCATCTGGCTTACATGGGTCTTGGGGAATCGAGCCTGTGTCCTTTGGCTTTGCAGGCAAACGCCTTAACCACTAAGCCATCTCCCCAGCCCTGCTTCATGCTTTTCTAATGTTACTACCGTTTCCTTGAGAGCAGCAGTGGAAGACAGTGGGCCCCGAGCCCTTTAGCCAGTGCCAGGACTGGAGTGGGCAGCCGGGGAAAGTGCTCTAGAGTTCAAGGTCTGTTTTGGTCACATTGGCCACCGTGTGAGGGTCCTGCTCCCCTGGGAGAGCAGGCGGCTAGCTATTCATGTCTCAAATCTGACTGGAGTCTCACTGAGCTAAAAGCTACAGCCCTCAGGTGTGGTGGCGCACGCCTTTAATCCCAGCACTTGTGAGCACAGAGGTAGGAGGATCACTGCGAGTTCGAGGCCAGCCTGAGACTACAGAGTGAGTTCAGGTCAGCCTGGGCTAGAGCGAGATCCTATCTTGAAAGAAATGAACATAAAAACCTATGGTCCTTTTTGAAGGCTCTAGGGATGACTGATTGTTTTTTTTTTTTTTTCAGATTCTAGCTTCTGTCCTTCGAAGCCTGTGACCCCTTTGCCCATCTTCAAAGCCAACATGATAGCCTCATTGACCATTCTTCCTCCCTCACATCTCCCCTCCCTTTAGCTAACTCTGTTATTCTCCTCCAGTAGTCCCAAAGACTCTACCTTGTGATCAGCTGATGCGCAGGCTTGACTTTATCTTTGACTTCATTATGCTTCGAATATGAAATGTCCCTGCTAGGATCACAGGTTAAACACGCCTGTCCCAGGTTTGGAGGTGCTATTTTGGGGGATGGTGGAAACTTCTGGAGGTGGGGCCTGGGTGGAGGAGGTAAGTAGCTAGCTGTGGACTGGCCTTTGAAAGTTCTGTCTGGTTCCATGGTTCTTCCTCTCACTGTGCCTCCTGGCCACAGGATGCGATGTGAACCACTCTCTCTACCATATTCCCCTCCCCTGTGATGGACAAACTTCTGAAACCATAAGCAAAATAAATCCAACTTCTTCCTTAAAGTTGGTTTCCTCAGGTATTTGGTCACAGTGGTGAGGAACTTTATTTGTTTTTGGAAGCAGAGAAACCATCTTAGATGTTTCAAGAATTATCAAAGTAATGTTTGTCCTAGGTAAAATATTCAGAGCCTATTCTAAAAGACAGAACCAGTGTTCACAGGTACAATTTTTTTTTTTTTTGATGTAGGGTCTCACTCTATAGCCCAGGCTGACCTGGAAGTCACTCTGTAGTTCCAGGTTGGCCTTGAACTCACAGTCCTCCTACCTCTGCCTCCCAAGTGCTAGGATTAAAGGCATGTGTCACCACGCCCAGCCTGTATAATCATTCTTTTATTAATTATTGTGCTGAGAGGAGACAAATTTATCTCTCTCCATACACTGAACTTTGTCATAAGCATGAATATATAATTTAAAAAGTAGTATAGATAGGATTTGGTATTTTCCATGTGTTTAGGAGTCTCCTGGGGGAGTTGGAACGTAGCCTGGTGGGTAAGAGAGGACACAATACTATAATAGACACTTAATCAAAATGTGTGAAATAAATAGGATGGGTTTCCTACCAGTTAAAGAAGAAAAAAATCCACCCCCAAAGAAATCAGAAAGTCAAGGAAATGGAAGAAATTTGTCTCTGGTTCTCCTGAACTTGAGAACCCAGCGTCGAATGCGATGGTACAACAGTGGTCCCCATCCGCGTGTCAAGGCCGGCACCTTCCATCAATCCCAAGAGGAGCGAGAGAGCTGAGGCAGACAGCCTGGGGCCGGGTCCAGAGCACACTGCTTCCTCCCCGCCAACCACTATTCCTCAGAGGCTTCCTGGAGTCCACTGCTGTCCTCCTTTGCAGAGGACTGGCCGCCGCAGGGCCACGGCTCTGTCTCCAAGGCTGCTGCCTGGGCTGAAGCCAGGACTCCACCTGGGAGCCGCAGAGGGACACTCTCTTCATGCAGCTGAAGGCTGGCCTGCTGGGGGCGCGATGTGCAGGGCTTAGGATCTTCACCCCCTTCCAGCCTACAGAGGTCCTAACTCACCCCTTCAGTTCCTTGGTGGTGGAGGGAGAGACCGCTCCTTCTGTTCCCATAGGACTTTGTAACTACCCGAGGCTTGTTGTTAACTCTGTGTCCACCAGTGGTGGCCTGGTCAGTGCTCACCACCCAATTCTCTAGAAAGAAAAATGTAGGGCTGGAGAGATGGCTTAGTGGTTAAGTGCTTGCTTGTGAAGCCTAAAGACCCCGGTTGGAGGCTCGATTCCCCAGGACCCACATAAGCCAGATGCACAAGGTGGCACATGCATCTAGAGTTTGTTTGCAGTGGCTGGAGGCCCTGGCATGCCCATTCTCTCTCTCTCTATCTGCCTCTTTGTCTCTCTGTCTGTCTGTCACTCTCAAATAAATAAAAATAAACAAAAAAGAAAAAAGAAAAAAATGTATGCATACCTAGAAAACAAGCATGGCTGGAACTGATGGCGTATGCCTTTAATCCCAGCACTTGGAAGGCAGAGGTAGGAGGATTGTCATGAGTTTGAGGCCAGCCAGAGACTACAGAGTGAATTCCAGGCCAGCCTGGGCCTAGAGTAATAGAATGAGACCCTACCTCAAAAACAACAAAACAACTTCATCTTCAATGGCATGGATGACTTCACTGAATCAGGTTAACAATCCTTGAATATTGGAAGAATATTCTGTAATCTTTTTGAGACAGGATCTTGCTGTATATCCCAAGCTGGCCTCAAACTCACCACCCTTTCTTGCTTCAGTGTGTGTCACCATACCTGGTTTCCTTAAATTTTGGTTCTATCCACAATGCAATGGCTATAGTCTCAGCACATATTCATGTTTAATCTGCATTATTAACATCTTCCCTATCACTTTTTTCTCTGATTTTTCCTCAAATTTTATTCATTTATTTATTTGAGAGAGGGAGAGAGAGAGAGAGAGAGAGAGAGAGAGAGGGAAACAGATGGCACACCAGGTCCTCTCGCCACTGCAAATGAACTCCAGACACATGTGCCACCTTGTACATCTGGCTTTACATGGATACTGGGGAATTGAATCCTGATCTCTTGACTTCGCTGGCAAATGCCCTAACTACCAAGCCATCTCTCCAATTCCTCCATCACTTTTTTAGGTGTAAAGTTAGACAACCAGATAGCAATCAGCCAAGTTCCATGTCTCCAACCCTTGTGATAAAAATAAACTACGGCTGGGTTCCAAGTGGTTGTGATGAAATCACTCAGTGGACGGCTGGGAAGAAATGCACAGTAGCATTCCACGTGATGGAATTTCCACTGCACAGCCACAACATATGCATGTAACTTCAGGAGTCTAGAAAAGAGCCAAATGTTGACCAAAAATTAGGACCTTATGGGTTTCATGTACTCATTAACATTGTTTTAAATATTTATATATATTTACATATGAACTTAAATAATTTAACCGATAATCATGGCTGTGTTTGACAACTGGACCTGGAGATTTCTAGAAGTTGAACAATTGTCACATGTGCGCTGGCAGAAGCTGGTTCAAACATACTTCAAGGTTCTCCGTAACCTGATTGTCACCACACGGGGCAAGCCTTTATCCTCTGGTCACAATGCTTCATTGCCAGCGTGAAGGAGTGCAGTCCTCCGCTGTGTGCTGTCTGCCCCTCTCCCACGCTGTGTAAACTCCTTAAAGAAGGGATGTGACTCCATGTGCCTGGGCTGCAAGGTCGCTGAGAAATCCTGCTGGAGCTGAGCTGAAAACCTCCTCTGTGTAAACCAGCTGACAGAAAGCTGGAAAAAGCCACGGGGCATGCAGTTCCATGGGAGAGAGAAATCACCAGTGGAGATAAACAACAGTGGACACTGCAAGCCTTAAATTTGGCCAGCCAGGCCAAATGAGCCAATGGGTGCAATAGTGTCATGTCTGTTATGGGGAAACCAACCGCTCTCTAATTGGACTGAAGGCCTGTTCCACAGGAGAGAATACATGCCTGATACTGAAAACCTATGATGGGGGAAGTCATGAGCCCTTGGGGTGTAACGTTTACTGGTGTCTGGCTAATTGTATATACTATGCTCACCAATGTGCCCAGTGGGCACTTCTCTTAATGTTCATACCCATGTATTAATGCTACTGTCACTTTTGGTTAGAGAAGCTTCTCTGTTCAGATGGCAGTGACCTTGGGATGACCCAGAAGGCACCATAGTGCTGAGATGAAGTGACGGAGGTGTGCTCAACACTGAAATATCTCTATCACACCTTCCAAGGCTCAGGGTCCATTGTGGAAGAGGTGGCGGAAAGAATGTAAGAGCCAAAGGAAGGGTAGGACTGCTTAAAATGCACTCTTCCAGACACAAAATGGCCTGGATATCCATGACCTTGCAGTGTCTGACACTGCCTACACTGGACCATCATAAGAGGAAAAGATGATGACATCAAAATAAAAGAGACAGACACTGATTGAGAGGGGAGGGGATATGATGGAGAGTGGAGTTGCGAAGGGAAAGTGGGTGGGGGAAGGAATTACCATGGTTTATTGTCTTTAAGTATGGAAACTGTCAATAAAACATAATAAATAAGAGAAGGGATGTGAATTCTAAGTCTAAACACGTAGTAGGTGGTCAGTACATTGAGGAATAGCCAAGTTCTACAGTAGAGGGAATACCCAGAATCCTTTGGGAGCACATTTGACTTACTGCTACTTTTGTGGGTTTTGAGAGCAATAGAGGCTTTGTCAGCTCTGGACAGGCTGAGCTTAGTGGGTTAGACCTCCAGAACTCAATGGTTGATAACATTCCCTAAGCCAGTGGCTCTTGAGTTCATTGTCTCCCAGCTACATGGAATGGCGAATGAGGACAGAAGGAGAGCATGAGAGGGTGGGTATGAGGCAAGGTTTATTAGAAAGAGATAGAACAAAGCTCCCCCTTGGGCAGGGCAAGGGTCTTGAAATGAGCAGCCTGTTGGCACTTGGGACTGCAGTGGCTTGTATAGGGTTGGGCCAAGTCCACATGGTGTCTCACATGGAGATAAGGCATTGAGCAGGTTCAAATAATGAAGGGTCTACATCAACACTTCTAGGAGTGGGGTGACTGGCTGATGAAGAAATTGTGTAACCTTAAAGAGAGATTCCAAGGAAGTTGAGGGATCAGTAAGTGTGGGGAACAATGGGTAAAAGCTGGTGGTCAGCTGGCATCCTATGAGTCAGCAGCCACCATTTTTTTATTTATACTTACTTTTATTTTTTATCTTTGGTTTTTTGAGGTAGGGTCTCACTCTGGTCCAGGCTGACCTGGAATTCACTATGTAGCCTCAGGGTGACCTCGAGTTCATGGCAAGCCTCCTACCTTTGCCTCCCGAGTGCTACGATTAAAGGTGTGCACCACCATGCCCGACTTCATCTTTTTATTTTTTAAAAACAACTTATTTGCAAGGAGATAGAGATAGATAGATAGATAGATAGAGAGAGAGAGAGAGAGAGAGAGAAGAAATAAAGTGGGTGGATAGACATGCCAGGACCTCTTGCCACTGCAAACTAACTCCAGATGCATGCACCACTTTGTGCATGTGTCTGGCTCACATGGGTAGTGGGGAATCAAACTCAGGCCTGTCAAGCTTTGCAAGGAAATGCCTTTAATTGCTCAGCCCCATCTCCAGCTCCAGCAGCCACCATCTCGATGAGTCGGAGTTTTCATAGAATTTCAGCCCCTGGACTGGAATTGCCTTACTGTCATATTCGTTAGAATGTCAGGGCACATTGATGTTTTACTTCTGCTTGAATGCCTGTGACCCTGACTAACTGCCCACAACACAAGCTTCCTGGATCTTCACCTCTGTCACTACCACAAGTAGGATGTCACCAAGTGTGAGTGTCACTGGATCTGTTCCTGTATCTTTCTTTCTTCCTTGAGGTTAGCGTATATACTCTGCATAAATTGTCTATTGCTTTATCACAAATAGCCACACTATGTGTTTTTTTTTTTTTTTTTTGTTTTTTTGAGGTTGAGTCTCGCTCTAGCCCAGTTGGACCTGGAATTCTCCATGTAGTCTTAGGATGGCCTCAAACTCACAGCGATCCTCCAACCTCTGTGTTCCAAGTACTGAGAGTATAGGTGTGTGCTACCATGTCCGGCTTCTTTTAATTTTAATTTTTATTTGAGAGAGAGAGAGAGAGAGAGAGAGAGAGAGAGAGAGTATATGGGCACATCAGGGCTGCCTGCCATTGCAAATGAACTCCAGATCTATGCACCACTGTGCATCTGGCTTTACACGGATACTGGGGAATCAAACCCCAGCTGTCAGGCTTTGCAAATGAACACATTTAACTGCTGAGCCATCTCTCCACCCTTTTGCACATCCTAATAGTTTAAAACCTCACACATTTATCATCACAGTTTTCTGGGCCAGTCACATCCTACCCTTGCTGGGTCTTATGCTTACTGTCTATAACCAGGCTATAATCAAGGAACTGGTTAGGTTGATTTTTTTTTCAAATTTTTATTAACAACTTCCATGATTATAAAAAATATCCCATGGTAATGCCCTCTCTCCCCCCACTTTCCCCTTTGAAACTCCATTCTCCATCATATCCCCTCCCCATCTCAATCAGTCTCTCTTTTATTTTGATGTCATGATCTTTTCCTCCTTTTATGATGGTCTTGTGTAGGTAGTGTCAGGCACTGTGAGGTCATGGATATCCAGGCCATTTTGTGTCTGGAGGGAACATGTTACAAGGAGTCCTACCCTTCCTTTGGCTCTTACATTCTTTCTGCCACCTCTTCCATATTAGATCCTGAGCCTTGGAAGGTGTGATAGAGATATTGCAGTACTGAGCAGTGCGGTCACTTCTTTCCAGCACCATGATACCTTCTGAGTCATCCCAAGGTCACTGCCATCTGAAAAGAGAAGATTCTCTACCAAAAGTGAGAGTAGCATTAATATAAAGGTATGGGCATTAACAGAAGTGCTTACTGGGCAGTTTGATAAGCATAGTATATACATTTAGCCAGACAACAGCAGATGTTACACCCCCGGGACTCATGACTACCCCTGTTTTAAGTTTTCAGTATCAGGGATGTATTACCCCCCCCCCCCATGGAGCGGGCCTCCAGTCCAATTAGAGGGCAGTTGGTTTCCACCCTGATAGATGTGCCACTATTGCACCTGTTGGCTCATTTGGCCTGGCTGGCCAGATATAAGGCTTACAATGTCCACTGTTGAGTATCTTCACTGGTGATTTCTCTTTCTCCCATTGAACTGCATGCAGAATGGCTTCTTCCAGCTTTCTGTCAGCTAGGTTGATTTGTTTAATGTTTATTATTATTATTAACCATATGTTTCATATGATACATCATGTGTTGGACCCTCTTTTCCATTGTCCCTGCGCCCATTCTGTTGGGAACGCTCCTCAGTGGGGTTGCAGGCATTCCCCATGGGGTTGTGGTTTATACATTGTGGGAGCAGCAGTAAGCTGTTTCTTGGGGGGAGGCAATGTCTTTGAGCATGATTTCTCAACCTGTGGCTCTTACAATCTTTCTATCCCCTTTCCTGCAAAATTCCCTGAGCCGTGGAAATCAATTTGGAGATTCCTGAAAAGGATGAACACAGCACTGCCAACAGACCCAGTTATTCCCTTCCTGGGCATTTATCCTAAATGCACCATGCATCACTACAGAGACATTTGCTCAACCGTGTTTATAGCTGCTCAGTTCATTATAGCTAAGAACTGGAATCAACCCAGATGCCCGTCATTGGATGAATGGATAATGAAGTTGTGGTACATTTACACAATGGAATTCTACTCAGCAGTAAGAAAAAATGATACAATGAAATTTTTAGGTTGAATTTTCACTGGAGGCTTGTCTGGGAGAAAATTTTACTTCAAGTTCATCCGTGCTGTTGTGTGACAGGCTGACACACATTTCCCTGCAGCATGTGACTGAGGGCCTGGGGTGTCTGTTGGCTTTTAGCTGAAGACCACTTTCAGGAGGTAGAGGCTGTGACCACAGCTCCTTGCCTCGTCAGCTCTGAGGCTCGGCTCTTCATCTTCTCCAGGAAGAAAGGACCGTCTCTCACTCGCCCCAGGAAGGCTGCAGCGCCTCTTCCAAGGGTAGTCACCCCCTTTAGCCAGGTCCACTGAGCATCTGATTCAATCAAAACAAACTGATACAGGGTGTCAAATCAGAAAAACTTCTTCAACTTTGTCTCATACTAACGGCCAGAAGAAGCCACACTTCTTACATTTATTTTCATTCATTAATTTATTTGTGATGGGGGTGGGGGAGAGAGAGAGAGAGAGAGAGAGAGAGAATGGGCACACCAGGGCCTCTTGCCACTGCAAACAAACTCTGGTTACATGTAACACTTTGTGCATCCTGCTTTATGTGGGTACTGGGGAATGGAAAGCTGGACCAGCAGGCTTTGACAGAAAGCACTTTTAATGGCCGAGCCATTCCCCCTAGAAGCCGCAGTTCCTGTCTATACTCAGGCATAGAGAGCACTTGGTATCTACAGCATCAGCTTTTCTCACATCGTTTTTTGTTTTTTCCCCTGAGGTAGGGCTTCGCTGTAGCTCAGGCTGACCTGGAATTCACTATATAGTCTCAAGGTGGCCTCAAACTCACAATGATCCTCCTACCTCTGTCTCCCGAGTGCTGAGTGCTGGGTTTAAAGGTGTGCTCCACCACTCTGGGCTTTACATCAGCTTTTTAAAAATATTTTTTTTGTTTATTTTCATTTATTTATTTGAGAGTGACAGATAGAGAAGGGGGGGGGGGAGAGAATGGGCACGTCAGGGCCTCCAGCCACTGAAAACGAACTCCAGATGCTTGCAACCCATAGTGCATCTGGCTAACGTGGGTCCTGGGGAACTGAGCCTTGAACCAGGGTCCTTAGGCTTCACAGGCAAGAGCTTAACCACTAAGCCATCTCTCCAGCCCTGCATCAGCTTTTGATGGAGGTAGCTGGGGACCCCAATTTTCCTTCACTTTAGAATATTTTTGTTTTTCTTTGTTGAGTGACCGATATTATTTTCATATGTATCTGACACTGACATTAGAAGTGAATTTATTATAAGCCGCATGATTTCATTGGTGTCCACAAATGTCTGGTACACCCATGTCCTTTTCTACTTCTTGGGCAGGCTACAAGTGTCCTAGGACATCTGAAAGCTCCAGGGAAAAGAAAAGATAAAGGCTGGAGAAATGTCTTAGCAGTTAAGTTGCTTGCCTAGAAGCCTAAAGGCCCAGGGTTCATTCCCCAGAACCCACGTAAGCCAGATGCACAAGGAGGTGCATGCGTTTGGGGTTCATCTGCAGTGGCTGGAGGCCCTGGTGCACACATTCTTTCTTTGTGCCTCTTCTTCTCTGTCTCTCTTTCTTCTCTCCCTCTTTCTCTCAAATAAATAAATGAATAAGTAAATAAATAAATATTTTTTTTTCAAGGTAGGATCTCACTGTAGCTCAAGCTGATCTGGAAATCACTCTGTATTCTCAGGGTGGCCTCAAACTCATGGCAATCCTCCTACCTCTGCCTCCCAATTGCTGGAATTAAAGGTGTGCACCACCATGCCGGGCCATGAATATTTTTTTTTTTTAAAGGAGAGATGAAACAAACCCCTCGGGTCAGGAGAGGTCAGAGGCCATGTTGACTTGCCCTCTCATTCTATCTGAGGATGAGGGACGCTGTGGAAGGATGCTTTCAGGGAGGAGCTGGGCTTGGAGACTTGGCTGGGTTGGAAGGCAGGAGAGCTGCCTTCTAGTGGACTCAACCAAAACTCGATGGCATGGCATGGCCTGGGGAGGACAAGAGAAGATGAGGTAACTTCAGCCACTCTTTAAAAATCTGATCTTTTATTTATTAGGGAGAGAGGGACAGAGAAAGAGAGAGAGAGAGAGAGAGAGGCGCTAGGGCCTCTAGCTACCACAAACGAACTCCAGATGCATGCGTCCCCTTGTGCATCTGGTTTATGTAGGTCCTGGGGAGTTGAACCTAGATCCTTAGGTTTAGCAGGCATGGCTAAGCCATTTCTCCAGCCTAAAATCTTTTAAAAAGTATATTTATTTGCAGGGAGAGAGAGAGAGAGAGAGAGAGAGAGAGAGAGAGAGAATATGGGCACATCAGGGCCTTTAGCCACTGCAAATAAATCCCAGATGCATATGTCAGTTTGTGCATCTGGCTTTATGTGGGTACTGGGGAATTGAATCCAGGTTGTTAGGCTTTGCAGGCAAATACCTTAATCACTGAGTCATCTCTCTAGCTTTTAAGAGTTTTTTATTGAAAATTTCCATAAATGCAGGCCATATACCATGATCATATTTCCCTCCAATAACCCTCTTCCCCCCTCTCCAAAATCACCGCATTCACTGAATCCCTTCTTATTTACAACTAATCTGTTCTCTATTTTGATGTCATTATTTTTTCCCCTCCTATTATGTGGGTCTTGTGTAGGTAGCATCAGCCACTGTGAGGTCATGAATATCAAGGCCGCTTTGCGTCTGGACGACAGTATTGTAAGCACTCCTCCCTTTGGCGCTGACATTCTTTCTACCGCCTCTTCTGCAATGGTCCCTGAGCCATGGAGGTTGTGACAGAGACGTCTCTCTTAGTGCCAAACACGCCATTGTCCCTTCTTCTCAGCACTATGGTGAGTTTTGAGTCACCCCAGTGGTCACCACCACTAACTTTATCCATTCTTAATGGGGTAGACGGAGAATCTTCTAGAAGGAGGGGCAGAGCATGCAACATTCCAGACTGAGGAAGTGCTTGCTTAGGGCATGGCAGGTGAGGAAAGCAGGGGTTTGATGAGGAGGCCAGAGGCTGCGTCGCCTAGAGATACTCCGGAGACAGAACTGGGAGGGTTTGATCGACTGGCCTTAGAGGATGAGTGGAAGATAGTGACCACGTCACAAATGACTCACGCTGTCACTTGAGAACCGAATAAGTCAGGCACTGAGAAGGTTTTCCAGCCCTCATGTCCTCTGGCATGAACCAGTGGTATATATAAGCTACTGTTCTTTCTCCCCAGAGTCCCAGTTCGTAACATTTCCTGATTTCTGCGCTGTAAACACTCTGGCCTTGGCCAGCAGCAAGCTATCAATCCATTCTAAAGAATGCTGAATAACTGGACACCATGATCCTGTCAAGACGACCAGAGCGTCAGCACATGGGTCTCTAGGGAACACTGGCCAGAAGGTGGCATCGATGACACCTGAGAGCTCCTTCTTTACCCCTGTCACCTCTTTACCTTGTTTCTTTCTGTTTTCCCACGGTCACCTCAGGTGGCCACCACACAGGAAAGCACAGCCTCTCTTGTTGACCCCTGTCCGGGAGCTAGCTCTTCCATATGCCCAGTGACAATTGTCTAATTACGTCTTAGGAGCCCTTTCCAGAAAAAGCTGATAGACAAATTAGTGCAATTAATTGGTCTTTATAAAGCACTTAGGAGAACCCAGCCTGTTATAGGGAGCCCCAATCTGGAGAACACGTCAGCAGAGCCTGTTGTGAGCAGAGGGAGGCAGAAAGGAATTGCGTGCAGTCCAAGGATCGCAGGGGACGGTGGCCCAGGAATCGTGACTGGCCAGCTCTGCTCCTGTGCACACCCCGGAACGCGGCTGCTTTGAAACCCTGGCTTCAGCATGTTTCTTCTTAAAAAATATTTTCATTTTTATTTATTCGTTTGAGAGAGACAGAGAGAAAATGGCCGCACCAGTGCCTCTAGCCACTACAAACGAATTCCAGATGCATGTGCCATCACGTGCATCTGGCTTATGTGGGTCCTGGGGAATCAAACCTGGGTCCTTAGGCTTCACAGGCAAGTGCCTTAACTGCTAAGCCATCTCTCTCCAGTCCAGCTTCAGTGTGTTCTGTGTCAGGACCATCAGAATCCCACAAAGTGGCTCCTTCCTATTTTCATATTCTGTGTGAGGACGCTATTGTCATCCTGGTCTCTCAAGCTTAAAACCTCGGAGTCCACAGCCGCCAGGCCCTGCATTCAGATGAGGAGATCTGAATAGACAGATGCCATGGCCCTCCTCTGCGTCCATGCCCATGCTCATTGCTGCTTTTTGGCCCTTTGAGTTGCTAATATCTGTCACCTGGTCTATCCCCGATTCTAATCCCTACTCTGAGAGGGGAAACCCATAGTCTTGTGGCCTGCAGGAAAACCACTCATGCCTTTGCTTGGACCTAGCCTGGGAAGGAGTCAGGTCCTCTAAGGTGCCAGGTTCTCTGGTTGTCCTACTAGAAATGCTCTTCCACGTTGGATTACTAAGGATCAGGTAGGCTATGTGGCAGTAACCAACGACCCCCTCAAATTTCAGTCACTTGACCCAGTTGTGATTGTGAGGTTCTGGTGGACTTGGTAGTACTTTTCCGGTGTGGCTGTGGGCACTACCCAAGGCCATTGCTACAAAGAAAAGGAGAAGTAGGCACCTTGACCTAACGGACTCAGCCTAGACGTGGTGCCTATGGGGTTGGGGCGATGGCTCAGCAGGTAAGGGTGCTTGCTCTGCAAAAATTAAGACCTGAGCTCATCTCTATCATGCACATAAAAAGCCAGGCATGATGGGACATGGTGGCGCATGCCTTTAATCCCAGCACTCGGGAAGCAGAGGTAGGAGGATCACCGTGAGTTCGAGGCCACCCTGAGACTACATAGTGAATTCTAGGGCTGGGCTAGAGTGAGACCCTACCTTGAGCAAAACAAAACAAAACAAAGCAAAGCAAAGCAAAGCAAAACAAAACAAAACAAAACAAAACAAAACAAAACAAAACAAAACAAGGTCAGCTGTGGCAGCACACACCGATAACCTCAGTGCTGAGGGAGACAGAGACAGAAGAACTGCTGGGGCTCCCTGGTCAGCCAGTCTAACAGTGAGCTGCAAGTTCACTGGGAGACTCTGTCTCAAGGAGCCCAGGCAGGAGAGCGATGGAGGGGCACACAGGTCCTCTTCCGCCTCTGCAGGCGCTGCGTGTGCACGTCCGCACACACACATCCACGCATGCCTGCACTCACAGGCAAGTGGCAAGTGACACTTTTGTTGGCAAGGGTTGGTCACAGGGCTCCAAGATGGCTTCAGGTGAGGCTGGGAGTGTGAGGAAAACACGAGATGCTTTCTGAGCCCTCCAGCTGGGTGCCCTCCTCTCACCCTGCTCCGGGTCTCTGTGAGAAGGCATTTCCTGTCAGGAGCTCCTCCTGACTCCACACTCTGGGCTCAGGTTCCCTCTACATGGACCTCTCTGCACACACAGTCCGGTCCTCACTCAGTGTAGGCAGGAATGGGCGCGCCCTCCTTTTCACTGCTCCCCTCAGGGCCAGAACAGAACCTGCCACCTAGCAGGCTTGGCACAGCCTCCTTACCAGGGCACTCAGTGCTCCCCAACACTGGGACTAGCGCCCTTCTCCTTGTCTGGCTTCATCCAGCTGCTCGGGGTTTCGGGCGTCTTGTGCAGAACTGCCTGTGGATTTCGGTCGGGCAGCTCTGAATCAAGTTGTTGACTCCAGTGTTCGCTTGTTAGGGTCCCCAGGCAATGATCTCATTGGTTGGCACCTCGGTTTCGTCATATGTCTGACGGATTCATCATCTGCTTAGCTGTGCAGGGAGACAATGCGAAATGCTTTCAGGGACTGGAGAGACAGCTCGGTGGTTAAAGGTGCTTGCTTGCAAAGCCTAACAACCTGCGTTCAATTCCCCCTGACTCATGTAAAGTCAGGTGCACAAAGTGACACGTGTCTGGAGTTTGTTTGCAGGTGGCAAGAGGTCCTGGTGTGCTTCTCTCCTTTTCTCTACTTGAAAATAAATAAATAAATATGTTTTTAGTATTTTCCCTCCCCCTTTTTTCTTCCCCTTCTCTTCCTTGCCTCCCTCCCTCCCTCTCTCTCCCTCCCTCCCTTCCTTCTTACAGACATGGCAAGTAGTATATGTCCCTTATTCTCAGCATGTACATTTTTCTCACCTTTTAACATATCTGAAATTGTGATGTATCTTATAATTGCTGTTAAGAAAGCATCACATTATTGCTCAATTAGTGGTGTTTCGTTGGGGTGTCTGTGACATTAATTCATGGTGTATCTTAGATTCCATGACATGTGAGAGGTAATAATCATTGATTATTTTTTCCCTTCCTAAAATTACTTCCACTTTGCATAGAGTTTTTTTTTTTTTTTTTTTTTTTTTTGAGGTAGTGTCTCCTGTAGCCAAGGCTGACCTGGAATTCATTATATAGTCTCCCTGGTCTTAAACTCACAGCAATCCTCCTACCTGGGCCTTTGGGTGCTGAGATTAAAGGTGTGCACTGCCATGCCTGGCTGGGATAAAGTTTTTTAAAAAATATTTTATTTTATTTTACTTATTTATTTGAGAAAGGGAAAGATGCAGAGTGAGAGCAAGAGCAAGAGCGAGAGTGAGACAGAGAGAGAGAGAGAGAGAGAGAGAGAGATAGAGAGAATGGGTGCGCCAGGGCTTCCAGCCAATGCCAACGAACTCCAGACTCATGTGCCACCTTGTGAAACTGGCTTACATGGGTCCTGGGGAATTGAACCAAGGTCCTTTAGCTTTGCAGGCAAGCATCTTAACTGCTAAGCCATCTCTCCAGCCCCTGGGATAAAGTTTTATTTGCAGTCATTTCTACTCTCCTGATCCTTGAGACTACAGTGAGTGCGCAAATTCCAGTCTTTCCCATTAGCACCATGCTAGGATCAGGTGTAAATTTTGCCTGTCTCCTCTCCTCCCCACCCGTCTTCATGCCTGCTGCCTCTGGTTTTATAATGCAAGCACCAACCAGAGTCTATGCTGAACACTATTAAAAATTAATTCCTTAAAATTCATCAATGCAGTTTTTGCTGAGAACATGTGGACCTATGCTATACTCCTTACATACATCGCCACAACCTAAGAGAAAGACACTATTTCTTTTCATGTATGTATTTATTTGTGTGTGTGTGTGTGAGAGAGAGAGAGAGAGAGAGAGAGAGAGAGAGAGAGACAGAGAGGGGACGGATGTGAATATGAATAGCATGCCAGGGCTTCCTGCCACTACAAACAAACTTCAGATGCATGCACCAATTTGTGCATCCAGTTTTACGTGGGTACTGGGGATTTGAACCAGGGCCTGAAGGCTTTGCAATCAAGCAAGCACTTTAAACCACTCAGACCTCTTCCCAGCCCAAATGCACTGTTTCTAAAATGAGGAAACTGAGGTACAGAGAAGTTTGATAAACAAAAAAGCACACAACCAGTAAGTGGAAGAGCTAGGTCTCACCTGGGCTCTGCCCACTGGAAGAATCACTAGGCCTTTATTTGTGCATAGTGTGTAGGCTGTCGGTGTAACATTGTTTCACTTGTGCACACTTCACGGCTAGGCTGTCGGTGTAACATTGTTTCACTTGTGCACACTTCACGGCTAGGCTGTCGGTGTAACATTGTTTCACTTGTGCACACTTCACGGCTAGGCTGTCGGTGTAACAGTAGTTCACTTGTGCACACTTCACGGCTAGGCTGTTGGTGTAACAGTGTTTTACTTGTGCACACTTCACGGCTAGGCCGTCGGTGTAACAGTGTTTTACTTGTGCACACTTCACGACTAGGCTGTCAGTGTAACAGTGTTTTACTTGTGCACACTTCACGGCTAGGCTGTCTGTGTAACATTGCACGGCCCCTTCCTCGTGCAGGCACTACACCAGTTTTGCTGTCAATGGAAATGGCCACGTTCATAGGCACTTTCCTCATATCAAAAAAATTTATGTGAAGTTTTTTTGTTTTTGTTTTTGTTTTTTAAGGTAAGGTCTCGCTCTATCCTTGGCTGACCTGGAATTAACTATTCATTATGCCTGGCTCAAATTTAAAGTATTTTTGTTTATTTATTTGCAAGCAGAGGTAGAGAAAAGAGAGAGAGAGAGAGAGAGAGAGAGAGAGAGGAGAGCGAGCGAGCATGCCAGGGGCTCCAGCTACTGCAAATGAACTCCAGGTACATTTGGCTTCACATGGGTCCTAGTGAATCAAACCCGAGCTGTTAGGCTTTGCAGGCAAGTGACTTACCACTGAGCTCTCTCTCCATACGTCATACCAAATTTATTATTATATTTGCCTGACCTTTGCCCAGAGAAAGGTCCCACTGCTTTATTCAGAGCCCTCAGCTTCCTCGAAGCCATCCTGCTCCCACTTTCCCTAGGATACCCTTTGCATGAATGCCACCTGCAGCTCATATGCAAGCACATCGCAGCTCAGCCAGAAGCTCGCCGTGAAGCCGCTCAGCTCCTACAGAAGCAGCTTCACGACAGCTGGGGCGGGGGCTGTTGGCCCGCTGCCCAATCGCGCACTCGAGAGGAGCACATGCTGAGCTTCCCAGAGCACTGAAACTACCCCACCGTCCTCACACCCCAGCGTTTGCAGGTGCTGCCTCTGAGCATAAGGCTGATGCGTACCTCCATCCCCAGGGGCTTGACTTTTTTTTTGTTCATTTTATTTATTTATTTGAGAGTGACAGAGAGAGAAAGAGTCAGAGAGAGAGAGAGAGAGAGAGAGAGAGAGAGAGAGAGAGAATGGGCGTGCCAGGGCTTCCAGCCACTGCAAATGAACTCCAGACGCATGCGCCCCCTTGTGCATCTGGCTAACGTGGGTCCTGGAGAATTGAGCCTTGAACCGGGGTCCTTAGGCTTCACAGGCAAGCGCTTAACCGCTAAGCCATCTCTCCAGCTCCAGGGCTTGACTTTTTAAAAAAAATCAATACTTTATTTGTTTGCAAGGAGAGAGAGAGAGAGAGAAAGAGAGAGAGAGAGAGAGAGAGTGCCTCCAGCCACTTGCAAATGAACTCTAAATGCACGTGACACTTTGTGCATCTGGTTTTACGTGGATACTGGGGAATCAAACCCAGTCATTAGGCTTTGCAGGCAAGCGCCTTAACCGCTAAGCCTTCTTTTCAGCCTTTTGATCTTGGCTTTTGGATAGCTGTGGGATCCAGGGACCCTTTTAACTTTCTTATCCACTCTCAGGGCCATGGAAAAGACTGTGCTCATTAGCTTACTGCCTAATTGCTAAGGAGCAGTACACAGCATCTTACAGGACATCATTGCAGAATTACTTATCATTTTTGCCCTATATACTAGAGAAGTTCGCGGCATTGCCCATAGAAAGATATTTCCGTGCTTGGCCCTTGCTATCATGCGAGGCTGTCATTCCTCCACGAAGATGGCCAAGGTTTGTAATTCCTTTCTCTGGAAGAGGTCCAGGCGCCCGTAGAATTTGGGCTTTCTTTTATGTTTCCCAAAGGACCAAATACAATGTCATGTGTTGGGCCTGGTTTACATTTCTCTGCTTCTGCTCAGGGCGTAGAGCTTATTTCCAATGTCCTGCCCGGCTGAGCAAGGCCAGCCGGGTCTTAGCGGAGACCCAACCTTGCATCTGATTGAAGCAAATACTCTTTCCTTTTCTCCTTCTCTTCTCCTGCTCCTCCTCTTCTTTCCTTCATGGCACAGTCCCACTCTAGCTCAGACTGTCCTGGGTGGAACTCACTACGGAGTCTCAGGCTGGCCTCGAGCTCACAGTGATCCTCCTACCTCTGCCTCCTGAGTGCTGGGATTAAAGGTATGCGCTGGAATGCCAGGTTCTTTTCTCCTGTTCCTCCTTTTCCACCTTCTTCCTGTGTCTGCCCTCACTCACAGAAAGACCACATTGAGAGCAAATGTAGGTCAGGATGCTGTTGAAGGAGCCGATGATTATAGAGTACAGAGGGTAATCATTGTCAAACACATTTCTGTTCCCACTAACGCATGTTTAACTGATGGGCGTGTCTCTTCATACATAAACTGCTTTTATCAGGACCAGGGGTTAACCAGATTTTTTACTGGAACTTAGCTTTCCACCATGAGTATCAACACACATTAAAAAACCCTTTTTATTGGCAGCTTTTATAAATGTAGACAATCTACCATAATCATAATCCTTCCCTCCACTCCCCTTCCTCCTCCCCAATCTTCCTTCTACTGAATCCTTTTTGTCCAGTTAGTTTTTCTTATATTTTTCAAACCTTTTTATTTATTTATTTGAGAGAGAGAGAGAGAGAGAGAGAGAGAGAGAGAGAGGCAGAGGGAGGGAGAGAGAATGGGTGCACCAGGGCCTCCAGCCACTGCAAAGGAACTCCAGATGCATGCACCCTCTTGTGCATCTGGCTCACGTGGGTCCTGGGGAATTGAACCAAGGTCCTTTGCCTTTGCAGGCAAATGCCTTAACTGCTAAGCCATCTCTCCAGCCCTCTCTCTTGTATTTTGATGTCATTATTTCCCCGCTCCTATTATGCAAGTGTTGTGTAGGTAGTATCAGCCACAGTGAGGTCAGGGTCATTTTGTGTCTGGAAGACAGCATTGTAAGCACTCCTCCCTTTCCTTTGGCTCATACATTCTTTCTGCCACTTCTTCCACAATGGTCCCTGAGCCTTGGAGGGTGTGATAGAGATGTGTCACTTGGTGCTGAATACTCCACTGTCACTTCTCAGCCCTTTGGTGAGTTTTGAGTCTTCCCAGTGGACACCACAATCTGAAAAGAGAAGCTTCTCTAACTAAAGGTGAGAGTAGCAATAATATATGGGCACAGACATAAGTCTTTAGAGGACAGTTTGGTGGTGGGTAAAATATACATCAATGCACATTTTTGATCCTGAGGTTGGAGCTGGAGGGAATAATGAGAGAACTTTGGACAAGGAGACAGTTTCATAGCGGCTTTTTTTTTAAGGCTGGTATACCAGTTACTTTTTTGTTGTTGTGAACAAATACCAGACCAGAAGCAAGTTCAGGATAGAAAAGGGCTTATTTGGGTCTATATTTCCAGAGGACAGACTCCATTACAATGGGGAAGGCCTAGAAGGCAGAAGTGGGGTGTCAGAGCCAAATTTCAGTCATCAGGAAGCAAAAGGCAACCGGGAAGTAGGGTCAGGCCATAAAACTTTAAGGCCTGCATGCAGTGGTCCACTTCCACCAGCAAGACTCCACCTCCTAAAGATTCCACAATCTTCCCAAACAGTGTCACCAGCTGCGAACCAGATGTTCAAACACATGAGCCTGTGAGAGACATCTTATCTCCAAACCACGAGAGAATTCTTCTAGATGGGAGGCTTTACAAGGCAGATGTTCTGGAGAGATGGCTCAGCAGTTAAAGGCACTTGCTTGTAAAGCATGATGACCAGGGTTTGATTCCCCAGTGTCCAAGTAAGCTGAATGCACAAGGTAGTGCATACATCTGGAGTATGTTTGCAGTGGCAGGAGGCCCTGGCATGCTCATACCCCCACCCCCCCACTCTGTCTCTGTCTGCCTCTTTCTCTAACTCTCTCTTATTAAATCAATCAATCAATCAATCAATCAATAATATTAAAATATTGGTTGGGTCTTCAGTCATTTAAAGATTTGGTTAGGGCTGGATGTATATCTCATTTATTTTCAAGCAGAGAGAGAGATAGGAAGAAGAGAGAGAGACAAAGAGAGAAGGAGAGAGAGAAAGGGCATCATGAAGGGCCTCCAGCCATTGCATACAAACTCCAGATGCATGCCCCACTATGCATCTGGCTTTACGTGGGTACTGGGGAATCAAACCCAGGTCATTAAGCTTTGCAGGCAAAAACCTTAACCACTGACCCATCTCTCCAGCCCAGGACTGGGTTCTGAAGAGATCTTACTCACGCGCCTGGGTGATTTGGGCTTAGCTAGTGGGAGGCTTCTGTTCCTCATCACGGGGCTCTCTCCAGACTAGGACTGCTGCAGTGTCCCCATGGCATGCCAACAGGCTTCTGGAGGAAGAGTGGTCCCAGAGAGAGCAATGTGGAAGCCATGGTGCCCGTCAGGACCCAGCACTGGAAGTTATCCATGGTGACCTGGGCCTGCTCTGTTTAGCATGTCAAGAGCATATCCATAGATGATAACCACTAGGACATGTTGAAGGTTTATTGCCACCCTTGTTTTATACATTTTTCAAAAATATTTTTATTTATTTGCAAGCAGAAAGACATATAGGTGGGAAGAGAGAAGAAAATATGAATATGGGCATGCCAGGGCCTCCAGCCACTGCAAATGAACTCCAGATGCATGTGCCACTCTGTGCATCAGGCTTTACGTGGGTGCTGAGGAGTTGAATTTGGGTTGTAAGGTGTTGCAGGCAAGAGCCTTAACCACTGAGACATGTTTCTAGCCCTCTTTTAAATATTTACTTTTATTTATTGATTTGTTAGAGACAGAAAGAGGGGTTGGAGAGAGAGAGTGAAAGTGAGAATGGGCACGCCATGGCCTCCAGCCTCTGCAAACGAACTCCAGATGCATGTGCCACCTTGTGCGTCTGGCTTACGTGGGACCTGGAGGATAGAACCTGGGTCCTTAGGCTTGGCAGGCAAATGCCTTAAGCACTAAGCCATCTCTCCAGCCCTCCAGCCTCATTTTAAACAGGAGTTCAGTTCTGTACTGTCCCACGGTTTCACCACATGAGCAGCAAGGTCATGATTATACGTGCATAAGACCTTCCAACGTAAGTGTCCATTTAGCGAGGGGCTGTGGATTCCCAAGGCTCTCCTGGTACTCTGGGATATGTAGAAGAGGTGGATTCATGTGTCATCTTCTGTATATTTTGGATCAGCCAGGTTTCATGTTGGGGATTTCCAAGAAGTGCTGTGGTTTTATGAATCTGATAGTCCCGCATAAACTCACATGTGTCTGTTCCCCAATATCCTTTTTTTTAAGGTAGGGTCTCACTCTAGCCCAGGCTGACCTGGAATTCACTCTGTAGTCTCAGGCTGGACTCGAACTCACAGTGATCCTCCTACCTCTGCCTCCCAAGTGCTGAGATTAAAGGCATGTGCCACCATGCCTGGCCCCAGTATCTTTTATGATGCAAACTTGGAAGTCACACTTCATCCTTGCTGTAACGTCTCATTGGCTACACTGGCCAGACCTAGTCATCCCCATTCAAGGAGGAGGGGGTAGAGGGGCGGATGTGAGAATCATCGGGCACCATCTTGGAAGGTGGTTTCTACAACCCAACTTATAAATGCATGAAATGCTGGAACGGGTGGCACATTCTCACCTGGTCAAAAACATGGCCATTTTTTTTCTAGAGACCATGCCATTCTTCCCACAAGAGGGAGCATAAAATTTGGTCACAACTTGTCCATTCTTTCAACAAACGCTTGTTAAGTACCTATGATGTACCGTCAGTTGGCCCAGAGCCTCGGCAAAAGGAGCCCCGCTGAGGAAGGGATCCAGGGAGCTTAATCAGGAGCCAGCCAGACAGCCCAGGGAGTCCTGCCACCTGATTCATGACCAGCCTTGGATATTTGTCGTTCATCCTAATGATTCTTTTAAGTAGGGGCCTGGAGTAATCGCACCGGCCTGAATAGCATTGCTGCCCTGTGTTTGTTTGTTGGCTAATGACTTCATTCCACACGTTCTGGTAAATGGATCGACTGCCCTCTCCCACTGCGTGCGCTCTCTCTCTCTCTGGTTGTAATTCTTTCTCTTCCCATTTCAGTCAGAGACAGGCGCCCTCTAAACCATACTCCCCACATTTATCATAGCTAAATGGCTTCCAGCTGCCACCCCCCCCATATTTTTACAAACAAGCTACCCTTACCTTTTACAGAGGGCCTAAACTCAAATGGGAAGCTTGATTAATACGCAATTTCTCTCTTCCTTCTGTTATTTACGCCTCAGCCAAAATGCTTCTGTGGGGGGCTGGAGAGATGGCTTAGTGGTTAAGCTCTTGCCTGTGAAGCCTGAGGACCCTGGTTCAAGGCTTAATTCCCCAGGACCCACGTTAGCCAGATGCACAAGGGGGTGCAAGCGTCTGGAGTTCGCAGTGGCTGGAGGCCCTGGCGCGCCTATTCTCTCTCTGCCTGTTTTTCTCTCTCTGCCTCTTTCTCTCTGTCGCTCTCAAATAAATAAGTAAAGTAAATAACAACAACAACAAAAAATGCTTCTGTGTCTGCATGGAGAGGACGCTGGCTGTCCTCAGCAGAAAGGAACATATGGTAGGACAAGGGTGTTCTCAGAATTGGGATGTGACTCAAAAACAGGTGAGAATCCAGGACTCTCTCCAGGGCCTGGCAGCACCCCGACTCTGTGCCCATGAGACGAGGTGGTGCCCACTGTTCTTTCTGCCCTTGCCTGCCATTCATGAAATTCAATGCCCAGGTCAAGGCCAATAGAGGGTTGAGATGTCCTTGGTGGGAGAAAGGACCTGATATGTTCTGTTAAAGATGAATAGTGTTTTTTTTGGCTGGAGAGATGGATCAGCAGTTAAAGGTACTTGCTTGCAAAGCCTGAGAGCCCAGGTTCGATTCCCCAGTTCCTACATAAAACCAGATGTACATGTGTCTGGAGTTCATTTGCAGTGGCAGGAGGCCTTGGTGTGCCCACACTAATTCCCTCTCCCCCCATCTGCCTTTGTGTCTCTCAAATAAACAGAAATATTTTCTAAAAAATAAACAAAAAATATTTTCTAAAAAATGAATATATATAATTAAAAATATTTTATTTTTATTTATTTGACAGAAAGAAGGAGGGAGGGACAAAGAGAGAGAGAATGAATGGGCACGCCAGGGCCTCCAGCCACTGCAAACGAACTCCAGATGTGTGCGCCCCCTTGTGCATCTGGCTAACATGGGTCCTGGGGAATCAAACCTGGGTCTTTTGGCTTTGCAGGCAAATGTCTTAACTGCTAAGCCATCCCTCCAGCCATATATACATACATATATATAAATTTTCTGTGGTTAGGTCTTACACTAGCCCAGGCTGACCTGAAACTCAGTAGTCTCAGGCTGGACTTGAAGTCACAGAGATCCTCATACATGAGTGCTGAGATTAAAGGTGTGGGCCACCATGCCTGGCCAAAGAGGAACATTTTTCACGTTTTCTAATTCCCTAAATGGCTCTTACTGGTTTGTTACCATGCCACTGAAATGGAATCTCTGCATTCCTTGATCAGGGATCTATTACAACATCACAGGGCTAAGGATCCCCAAGCCTTGTACTCTCCATAAACAAGCCCCTTGAATTGGCAAACACCCACACAAAGTGCTTCTAATGGCCATCCTGTTAATTTGACAATAATTATCCTCAAATGCCATTTATTACAGAAATAGAGATGATTTTAGCAGAAGCAGAAATATACTGATTGCTGCTCTCTGCAGTTTTTAATATGAGCATTTGGTTTATAAATGAATCCTTTGTCTTGTTAATTAGAGCAGGAAGACTCCAAACCCAAGCTTCAACTGGTTCAGGGAATAATTCATTAAAATGAATTTCTTCTCAGGTCCAGTCTTATGTCTGGCCTTTTAGCAGGCATAATCAGGCATGCTGGGCCAGGGATTGCCTTTTTTAAATTTTATTTTATTTTTGAGAGACAGAGAAATGGAGAAAGAAGCAGAATGAGAGAATGGGCATGCCAGAGCTTTTCAGTAGCTGTGAATGAACTCCAGACACACACGCCCCCTTGTGCGCATGTGTGACATTGCATGCTTGCATATCTTGCATCTGGCTATATTTGGAACCTGGAGATTTGAACAAGTGTTCTTAGGCTTCACAGGCAAGTGCTTCAATGACTAATCCATCTCTCCAGCCCTGGGGATTGCTGTGTGTGTGCATGCACGTGTGTGTGTATGTGTGTGTGTGTGTGTGTGTGTGTGTGTGTTGTACGTGTGTGTGCGGTCTCCACAGGGAGTTGGCTGGGTTGATCTCTACCTCAGAACCCCATGACTTCTTTCAGAAGACCAATGGGTTCTAGTTGGCTCAAGGGGCCTCTTGTTAACGTCTGCCCCCTTTAAAGCTAGTCCCTGCCTGGTGAGAGGTGGGAGGCAATAATTACTCTTTTTAAAAAAATATTATTTGGGTATTTCTTTATTTGCAAGCAGAGGGAGAGAGAGAGAGAGAAAAGAGAATTTCTTGCTATTGTAAATAAAGTCCAGATGCATGTGCCACTTTGTGTCTGGCTTTAAGTGGGTGCAGGGCAATCGAACCCGGCTGGCAGTTTTTGTGCAAGCAAGCACCTCTAATTACTTAACCATCTCCCTGTCACAATAATTATTCTTGAAATAATTGAGATAATAGGAAAGTAAGCAAGTGCTGTCACAGTTTGCCTGGGCCACCATAATAAAATACCATATACCATGAACTTTTTGTTACTTGTTTTTGTTACATTCTTGGAGACCCTGTATCCATAGTCCTTTTGTTTAAAATAATGGATTTATAAATACTTCAAAAATTTAACTCACTAGTCTATATGTAAAAAGTATATATGTAAATTACTCGTATGTGTGTCCAAAGTAATAGCTTTCACCATGACATTTTCACACATGTCATGCCCTGCCCCCGCCTGCCTAGCCCTAATCTAGCCCGTTAACTAAGAGACAAAGCAACCCCTCTCTCCAGGAGGTGCACACATTCTTCCCCCTCTCTCTTTTCCTTTCTCTTGCTCTCTTTTCCCAGGGTCACTTTTAAACTGAGAGAATTGTGGAGAGGCTAGGGAGAGCATTTTCTTTCACTGTTTCTCTGTTTTTCAGCACCCCAGTGCTCATAGCCCCAGGTTTCTTGTGCCCCAGCTTAAAACCCACAAGATTTGAACTTGTGATTTGAGATGCCTTCTACAACAACAAAGTATCACCTGACAAGGTGTGTTCCCAATGCCCTCCCCTACACTAAATCTTCAGGCAGTAATTCATTTCTTTTTCTCTCTCAAGGCAGGGTCTTACTCTAGCCCAAGCTGACCTGGAACTCACTCTGTAGTGCCAGGCTGGCCTCGAACTCACAGCGATCTTCCTACCTCTGTCTCCTGAGTGCTGGCATTAAAGGTGTGCACCACCATGCCTGGCCCAGTAATTCAGTTTTAATGTCTTTTTCTTTTCCTGGTAAAATAGGTACATGATGCTATACGTGGGCTAAAGTAGAATTTAAAGTAACTAAGTATTTCCTTCCCTGGTAACAGATGTGACATCACACACACATGAGCTATAAGCAACCTAGATATGGAGTCTGGACAGTCAAAGAAAGTTCTTGAACCCCAAACCCTGGGTTCATGTTTGTATTTTTAAATATTTTATTTATTCATTTACGAGAGAGAGAGAGAGAGAGAGAGAGAGAGAGAGAGAGAGAGGAAGAGGCAGACACAGAGAGAATAGGTACAACAGGGCCTCTAGCCACCCCAGAAAAACTCCAGACACATGTGCCACCTTGTGCATCTAGCTTATGTGGGCCCTGGGGAATTGAACCTAGGTCCTTAGGCTTTGCAGACAAGTGCCTTAACTGCTAAGCCATTCCTCCAGCCCTTGTGTTTGTATTTAAGAAAGAAGTGGGCAAACCAAACTGAGAAGGATAATTATTAAATTATTATATTTATTTAGGGAAGTAAAAAACCAAGAGAAGGAAAATTGTTATACCCATGTGGTCTGAAAGCCCATGTGATGATCCTGGAAGAAACATGAAAAGAAATTTAGAGAAAAAAAAGGAGAAGAAAGTGCAGAAAGCTCCTGTCATGTGGAGGACAAGAGACAGGGGTCAAGGGGGTTCTCCCCTCCTCTCACACCAAATGGGCTGCAGGAGGGGCGACTTACGGGATCTGGCGGTTCAGGAGTGAAGAATGGACACCAAGAGGGCTTTCCCCCACCTGGTAACTTTATTCATAACTGTGTGGTGGTGGCCCTACCTTCCTGATCAGGTCAGCCAGAGAGACAGCTGATTGGTCTGGGCTAGAGGCTGGCTCAGGAAGAGCCCAGCCATGACAGCAAGTTCTGGGGTTGAACTTGACCAACCACAATGTCAGGATTAGATTTAAATTCTAGGAAAGGGGACCCAGGTTCAACTCCGCAGGACCCACATAAGCCAGATGCACATGGTGGCACATGCATCTGGGGTTTGTTTGCAGTGGCCGGATGCCCTGACACCTGCCCATTTTCTCATTCTTCTTCTTCTCTCTCTTTCTTTCCTTGCAAATAAATAAATAAAACTATTTGATTTTTGGTTTTTCAAGGTAGGGTTTCACTGTAGCTCAGGCTGACCTTGGAATTCACTATGTAGTTTCAGGGTGGCCTCGAACTCATGGCCATCCTCCTACCTCTGTCTCCTGAGTGCTGCGATTAAAGGTGTGCGCCACCATACCTGGCTAATAAAACTGTTTTTAAAAAAGAGTCTTATAGGCAGCATTATGTCTCTAGAGCCCAGACTAGGGTAGCAGATGACTTTATTCCACTGGGCTCTCATGCCACCCAGCCGCTGTCAACATTAGCCTTTCCAGACGTGTCTTGAGAATCTTCTGGCCTTTGTAGGCTCTGGCCATGTCCTGTGGGCAAACACAAGAGAAAGGAGATTTGATTGGCCTTCGTCCCTGTGAATGATGAAGTGGTATCCATTCATCTCCTCAGGGCAGATGTTCTGCTGCCACGGAGAAAGGCTGCCCTTTGCTGGCCCCATGGATGTGACATATTATTTCTTTTGGCTCTCCAGAGGGTTTACAGGGACCATGTCACAAGGAGCCAGAGAGGCTTCAGTTTGGACAAATGGCTCTGGGCAAAACAGCAGCTGGGAGAAAGGGCAGGTTGTGCAAAGGTTGCTCCTGCCAAACTGGTTGACCAGCACAGTGCGAATGGTCGCGGCGGGAAGACAAGGCGTGAGCCTCCGTGAGCGTCCCACCAGAATCCACCAGCTCGGCTCTGCTGGGGCAGCCGGCCTGAGGGAGACGGGACAGGCCTAGAATTAATCAAAGAAACACAAAAGCAAAACTTCCAGGGCTTGAAGACACCGCACACTCACGAGAAGGAGGCCAGCTCCTGCCTGGTGGGCTGGATTTGTCCTGTGAGTGGTGAGAGGGACCCGCCTGGGGAAGAGCTGCTCTGGAGGCTGCGGCTCACCTGTCTGCGGTGGCTTCTGGAAGGATCAGGCTTCTCTTTGCGGGGACGAATGGCAAGAGTCACGGTTGAAGGGAAACAAACCTCAGTGCTTCTTAGCCCTTCAGTGTCTTTACTCCTCGGTTCCAGAAGTTACCACTCCCTTGGTGCTGCTGGGGACGTAGGAGGACGAGGTGGGCATCCCGTTGCTCACCGTGCTTAGCTCATTGGAGCAGGTATCCCAAATTCTTTCATGCGATGGCCTCCTTCGGCGATCTGGAGAAGTCTGAAGACCCCTTCTTAGGAGAAAGTTTTTATCTGTCTAAACTACATGGGATGGTGAACAAAACCAATCATACTGGGACCGCTATCAAACTATTTTTAAGGGGTGGAGAGGTGAGTCAGTGGTTAAGGTGCTTGCCTGCAAAGTCCAATGACCCTAGTTCGATTCCACAGTCAGATGTCAGATGCACAAAGTGGCACACGCATCTGGGGTTTGTTTGCAGCAGCTAGAGGCCCTGGAGTGCCCATATTCTCCCTCTCTATATATCCTTGCAAATAAATAAATAACTAAAATATTTAAAAGTTTAAAAATATTTTTAAAAAGCTCAAGTTTGAGTTGTAGTAATATGTGATTTTTTTAAAAAAAATTATTTCTTAGAGAGAGAGAGAATAATTTATCTCCAAATAAGGACAGTATCAGGCCATAAATATACCTAACATGCGACAGTCGTCCTCCTTAGAACCAAATATGCTAGCCCTTTGCCCAGAAAAGCAGTAAAGCCCTTGAATGTGTTCATTCTTCTCATGAAATTTTAAATCTTACTAGGGTATATGATTAATAATACTTAAACACTGATAAAAAGTCAGTAAGGGCTGGAAAGATGGCTTAGTGTTTAAGGCGCCTGTCTGCAAAGCCTGATGACCTGGGTTTGAGTCCCCAGGACCCACATAAAGCCAGATGCACAAGGTGGTGCATGTGTCTGTAGTTCATTTGCAGCAGCTGGAGGCCCCGGTGTGCCCCTTCTCTCTCTCTTTCTAGCACTTGGAAGGCAGAGGTAGGAGGATCATCATGAGTTCAAGGCCAGGCTGGGACTACAGAATGAGTTCCAGGTCAGCCTGGGCTGGAGTGAGACCCTGCCTCAGTATTAGCTCACTCTCTTGCTGCTGCTTTCCATCTGCTGTGGTAGAGGTGATGCCCAGCCCCTGCTCATGCCACGTTTCCCCCCCCCCACCGCCATCATGGAGCTTCCCCTTGAGACTGTCAGCTGAAATAAACCCTTTCCTCCCATCTGCTTCTGGCCGGGTGCTCTGCCCCAGCAATGAGAAAGCGACCATAACCTGCTCGCTCTATTGTCTCCCAACACTCCTCACCTTGGGTGGCGGTGCATGCGTGTGTGAGTCACCCGCTGGCTGTAGTGTCCCCGGGGACTGAGCCTTTGGTTATTTTGTTGGCTGTTGAGTCCCCAAGTGCTCAGAAAAGGATTGGTTAGAAAGCAGGCATCCAATCTCTATTTGCTGAAAAACAAACAAACACAAAAACCCTCGAGGAATGAATACAATGGTTGACGTTCTTCATGCCTCAGTCTCTTCATCTAGCCACTTGGGTTCGTGACTAGAAGTGATGAGTTCTTGATGCAAGATGGTGACTTTGATGACTTTCTTCTTGCCCATCTAATATTCTCTGGGCTCCAAGCTTAAGTCAGTAAGATAATTATAATAAGTTTAGAGCTCAGCTCCCATCTCTCAGGCTCTTTGGCTCTGACTTTTAGTTCCACGGGGTAGATGGGCGCCTGTCGAGAAGTTCTTTAAGGGGTGGCTCTGCCCCGTTCACAGTATTATTTCAAAGCTTACGCTTTCTGGACTTTACAAGCTGCTTACAAGTAGGCGTTTATTCCTCTGGTAAGGCATTGCAGCTCAGACTGTAATTCCACTGTAAGTGTGTTTCCTCTTAAAGTAGAGAGTCATTACATTTAACAGCGGCAAAGTGCTCTCTGTCTTAATACAGCTTAATTAGTACACAAGGTAATACAAAATAGCCCATTCACACAGAGAAGTATATTTACACTTCTTTTTCCCTTGGCTTACAAGGATTTATCCTGCGACACACAGAACTGTACATTACAAGGAAGTAACTATGACTCCTAAAAGCAAAGAAGAAGCGAGACCTGCATGCGCTCAGGCTGGGCAGGTAGGAGCCCTTGGAAGTCCTGAGAGAATTGAATTTTCTCAAGAAAGCCCTTCCTGATGCCAAGGCTAGGTTAGCTCTTTTGCTTTTCTCTCCTAGAACCAACCAACCTTCTGTCCTTCCTCCTCCTCCCTCCTCTCCCTTCTTCTCTCCTTTCTTTCTTTCTCTTTGAGGCAGGGTCTCACTCCAGCTCTAGCCCAGACTGACTGGGAACTCATTCTGTAGTCCCAGGCTGTCCTCAAGATCAACACGATCCTCGTCCCTCTGCCTCCCAAGTGCTGAGATTAAAGGCATGTGCAACCATGCCCATGTCTATCAAGTTAAAATTTCTAAGATGGGGACTGGGATTATCCCAGTCAGTCCTTCTATTCCCATGCCCAACACCATCCTGGTAGATATGGGGTACTCAATAACAACTGTATACATCTGTTCCAACAAGTTTTTGTTAAACCCTTTATTTGAATTAGGGTTTTCTTAAGTGTGTGTGTGTTTGGGGAAGGGAGGGGGTTGACAATGGTTATCAAAATCAGCTCTGTCTACATGGAGTTCACAGTTAGGATGAAGAGATGGGTGTTGAATATGTATCTTACACTTGCGGCTTATCGCGGCTGTGCATTCTACTCTGGGTATTTCACTGAATCAGGGACATGAGGAAAGTTTTCTACAAAAAGTGATGTTGCAATTGAGCATTAAGAGTTGAAGGTCATGGGCTGGAGAGATGGTTTAGCAGCTCAGGTGTTTGCCTGCAAAGCTAAAGGATCTCAGTTTGATTCTCTAGGACACATGTAAACCAGATGCACAAGGAGGCGCATGCATCTGGAGTTTGTTTACAGTGGCTAGATGCCTTCCTGTGCCCATTCTCTTTCTCTGCCTCATTCTCTCTCTCAAATAAATAAGATGTATTTTAAAAAGAGTTGAAGACCACTAATAAGCTAAAAGATGAAGGGAGCAAGCAGGGGTAAAGGCCTCGGGTTAAGGAATCCACAGGAAGTTTCGAGCTCAGTGTGCTAGAGAGGGCGCATGTGGTCCAGGGACATCTGGAAGGAGAGTGAAGACTATAACTCAGCTTGTGTTTTGTTGACCTAATGAAGACATTTTTCAAAGATGTCTCTCCTGGTATTCCTTTTTTATTAATATTTTATTTATTTATTTGATGAGAGAGAGAGAGAGAGAGAGAGAGAGAGAGAGAGATTGTGAGAGAGAGAGCACGAGCTAAAGAGAGAATGGGCACACCAGGGCCTCTAGCTACTGCAAACAAACTCCAGACACAATACACCACCTTGTACATCTGGCTTATGTGGGTACTGGGGAATCAAACCTGGGTCCTTCATCTTCTCAGACAAGCAGCTTAACCTCTAAGGCATCTATCAGTCCCCTCCTGGTATTTCTATTTTGCTCAAAGCATCTCTGAGAGTCAAGGGAAGGAATCCACAGTGGACATCACCATGATCCAGTCTCATTGTGCCTGATTTGATTTTCCTAACACTGGTGCTCAACACCAGTTGCTCCCCTCTCTCAGGCTCTTCTGCATGCAACTTTGCCACGGCCCCTTTGACTCTGGGCTAGTCTGAATGGTGAGCAAGTGGATGCAGTGAGGAGAAACTTCATGACTTCCCATATGGGTTCAGGAAGGGTGTGACCTCCTGCCCAGTCACCTTCCATCTAGGGACCAGTTGCCTTGTTGGTAGAGGCCCAACACCAAGTGAGCTTTTTCAGTCAGGAATCCGAGCTACAGCATAACCTTCCTGTGTCCCCAGCGAGGTACCAGGAATCTGAGAAGAACCCTCAGACTTCTCGTTGCCAGACATTTCGTCATTCCCTGCCCACGAGTCTTCCTGATGAGCCCCAAGACATCATGGACCTGAGTAAGCCACCTGCAGAATCTAGGTGTCTGTTATCATCTGACCTTGGTGTGTCTGTTACACAGTAGTCATAGCCAGCTGCATGTCCAAGGAGCCACGGTAGGAAGGGCTAAGGGCATCAGGTGGGTGCTGAGTCCATCACAATCCACTCAGATGGGAAATACGAGATTCCACACATAGGACTCAGAGTCTCCTTTGCTTAGAAGACATGCCCGTTGTCCACTTCTGCCCGGAAAGCCCACCACTCCTTTCCCAGGCAGGGCTGAGGCAGGACGGGGGTGCAAAAGAGACAGACTTCCCTGTCTTTGAGAGTTCTTTTCTGCCGACTCCAGGTGTGAATGTCATGCTCTGGCTGTGAGTTTTGGCTTCAGTCTTTATCTGATCATTATTTTGAGATCAGTTGTTTTTGAATGATCCCCTGGCTGATACGCACGGCTGCTATTGTGCCAAGAAAGATAAACAGTCCCAGCTTGTGCTAAAATTGAATTTGCTGTTAGCACAATGTAGCAGCTGCCTCTCCGCAGCACCGCCTTCCCTGACACACCTGGGCACAAGGATTCAAATCTACCTTTCAAGCCTACCCGGACAATTTTTGTAACCTGTTTGTGACCGCATAATCATATCGAAGTCCCTGAAAAACCGTAGTGCTGAGCAACCCATCTTGATTCTCTGAAGTACCAATGATTGTTTTTCTTTTTTTTTTTTTCAACCAAAACATGGAAACAAAACCCGATGTGAAGCAAATGTTCACTTTCATGGTCTTTAAAAAATGCTATGAATTAAATTGGAAATTGAAATTATTCAGCACAATAATAAATGCTTACCGGGTGTTGTTATTTTGCACATCAGGTGGTAAACTGTAACTGTGAATAAATTGCTTGCAGGAGGATTTTCCTCCCTTTAATGTGGTGTTACAGCAGATGGGCTAATAAATACGTAACACTTGGAAATGGCATTTGCAATTTCAGAAGGTAGAGCTCCCCCCTCCCTCACACAGACAAGAGACACAATCGTGCCATATTCAACTTTCTAATGGAAAAACTCGAGTCATGTAATGGAAGTATTATTCCACTTTCAACAATTTCACCCACTTAGCCACAGTTATAATACGAAACAAGCCATAAGCTGCTATTTATATTTTCTCTTTGTGAGAGCATTTTCTTTCTTGGAAGCACTGCTGACTTTGAAAATATGAAGCACGCTTTTGTGTTTGAACCAAAATATGCCCACGTAGGCCAGGTTTGCCGTCCTCCCGCTTCAGCCTCCCCAGTGCTGGGAGCACCGGCGCATGTCACCATGCCTGGCAAACTGGGAGTGTTTGACGCCTTTGTTGTTAATCAAGGGATGTCTGTCATGAGTATTATATGACATGGCTCTGTAGCTGAGTGGGGCACAGCGTGGGGGATGGCTGGGAGCAGGTCACGGTGACAGGGACGGCTGGGAGCCTCATTAGCTTGGTGACCTCCAGCAGGATTATTTCCTGGCTGTCGCTTTGCGCTTTCCAGGTGAAGTACCCATGGTATTTTCCCCCTCAGGGTTAGTGTGAGGATGAAGCAATGAGAATAGTACCCGGCACATGGAGGTCCTCAACGACTCTTCGCTTTCTTTGTGATTAAGTTAGATGAGTATGGTGGAACTTAACAGGTTTATTATTTATTTATTTATTTAACAGAGAGAAAGAGGGGGGGGAAGGGGGATGGGTGCACCAGGGCCTCTAGCCACTGCAAAAGAACTCCAGATGCTTGCGCCACCTCGTGCATCTGTATTATGTGGGTCCTAAGGAATTGAACCTGGGTCCTTTGGCTTTTCAGGCAAGCACCTTAACTGTCAAGCCATCCCTCCAGCCCAACAGTTTTTTTTTAAATATTTTATTTTTATTTCTTTATTTGAGAGAGAGAGAAAAAGAGAGAGAGAGAGGGAATGGGCACGCCACGGTCTCTAGCTGAACTCCAGACACATGTACCACCTTGTGCATATGGCTTTTGTGGGTTCTGAGGAACTGAACCTGGGTCTTTTGGCTTTGCAGGCCAGCGCCTTAACCGCAAAGCCACCTCTGCAGCCCTGTTTTTGTTTTTGAGTAAGGACAACTGTACTGTATATAAGGAACTTCTATCAGGAGAGACAAGCTTCTGAAACATACATACATCCTTGTTGACCCAAAGCAGGGGTCTGCTCAGAGATGAGGCCCCTGCCACTATGGGAAGGATTGGGTGTCAGGTGACCAAGAGCTTGGAGCAGCAGTGGTGGGACCTGGCAGTCATCCTCTATGCAGCTCACTGAACAGATTTTATTTTATTTATTTAAAAAACAATTTGGGAGTTGGAGAGATGGCCATGGTTCTCTCTCTCCTTTCAAATAAATGACATTTTTTTAAAAGTGGGAGTAGCATTAATATATGGGCATAACCATCTCAGCGAACAGATTTGCATAGTCTGTGAGCACTGCTAAGGGAGTCCCTGAAAAAGCCAGGCAACAATTTTGATGAGGGTGCTGGGAGCAAAAGTTGTTTGTTACTATGCTGGAGGGGGCTCTGAACCACTGAATATTTAGGCCTTTGCTAAAAACAATGGCAATACCAGCACTAGGGAGGCGGAGGTAGTAGGATCACCATAAGTTTGAGGTCAGCCTAGACTATAAAGTGTAGCCTGGGCTACAGTGGGACCCTGCTTCAACAAAACAAAAAACAGAGTTGGAGAGATGGCTTACCAGTAAAGGCACTTACCTGTGAAGCCTAAGGACCCATGTTAAATTCTCCAGGTCCAATGTAAGCCAGACACACAAGGTGATGCATGCATGCAAGATTGCACATGCGCACTAGGTGGCGCATGCATCTGGAGTTTGATTACAGTGGCTGGAGGCCCTGGTGCACCAATTCTCTCTCTCTTGCTCTCACTCTCTTGCATAAAAGAAACAAAGAAACAAAAACAAAAAACCTCCCCCAAGCTCCCCCAAACAATGACAATGTTAGCCTGGTAATTACTTGTAAGCTTGGAAGCCTGCATGCTGGCTCTCAAGAGTTCTCCCTTTAAGATTAAAGTACAGTTGTCTATGGTTGTTTTAATCACAGGCACATTATTCCTACAATGTCTTTCACTCATAAAGAGAATAGATAATGAAAGCTCTTTAGCTATTTCTAGTGCCATTAATTCCCTGCCTCCCCTTCTTCTTGCAGCCTTTGGGCACTGTTTGAAGTAGAGTGGTCTGGATAGAGCTCACAGTGGCTTTTACTTTGTGTGTGTGTGTGTGTGTGTGTGTGTGTGTATGTATTTGTGTGATGTACATGTGTGTACGCATGCTCATTATGTGTGTGGTCCTCATGTGAGCACACATGCTCACCACACATGTATGTGTGTGATGCACATGTGTGTACGCATGCTCGTGATGTGTGTGGTCTTCTTGTGTGCATGCATGCTCGCCATGCATGTATGTGTGTGATGCACATGTGTGTATGAATGCTGGCCATGGTGTATGTGTAATGCACTTGTGTACATGCGTGCTTGTTATGTGTGTGTGGAGGCCAGAGGTCGATGCTGTTTTCCCCATGCTCCACCTCAGCTACTGGACACAGGGCCTCACGCTGAACCTGGAGCTCATCAATTCCGATCTGCATTTCTCTGCCTCCCCAGCATGAGGATTTCAGATTTGCGTCCTCACACCCAGCTTTGACCTGGGTGCCAGGGATGCAAACTCAGGCCCTCATGCTTAAGGCCAAGCGCTTTACCCACCAAGCCAACTCCCCAGGCCTGTAGCTGGTAGTACCTTCATGACCTCAGGACATAAAAATGGTAAAAAGTGGAGAGATGTGGATTTCTTTTGTGTTCTAGGTTGTGGATATTGTGAGGTTTTGCCTGGTCCCCCTTCCTCTGTGACTGATACTTTTGACTTCCCTTCCCCTCCTATCACATATGACTAGCTTGGATGGATCAGAAGAGCATGTTCCTGGGCAAAACAAATGGACAGCTCTGAGGCTTAAGGCAGGTGGAAGAGAGAAGGTAAAGTCTTGGAATGACAAGAGCATAGCATGGCCTGTTGGAGGAGATATAGTCTAGTTTATCAGACAAGGGCTCGGGAATCGGGCTGGTGATTTCAACACCTGTTGCGCTCTAAGAGTCACTGAGTAAGGCAGGCAGCAGTGTGAGAGAAACAGCTGTACAGGATAAATGATTGAGTTTTTTCACAGATGAGTGCTAGGCTCCAAAAGTTTATGGGAGAAAAGTAGGTTATACTGTGGAAACATATAACCCACAAATATATCTCTATTTTATTAAGTTGTACTCTTATGTTTCTTCACCTCTGCCCCCAATCCACTAAGGACCCTCCTCCATGGGGTTATTGGTAGTCACTGTGGGTCATAAATGTATCAGTCAGTGTGTGTGTGTGTGTGTGTGTATAATGCCTCAATATATCTCATGGCTCTGATAGTCTTTCTACCCCCTCTTTTGTAATGCTCCCTGGGCCTTGGAAGGCATGATATAAGTCTCCTTTAGTGTTGAGCTCTCAGTAGCCTCTGGTTGTCTGTTTTGATGAGTTTTGAGTCTCCTCAGTGTCCACCGCCATCTTCCTGGAGGAGGTTATCAGTGTAACAGTGAGAGCAGCAATCATGTTTACTCTGCCACTTCCTCTGCAGTGTCTCCTGGGACCTGGCAGATGTGGAAGAGATGACTGTCTCATGTTAGACAGTCATCTTACCTTTCTTTCTTTTTTCTTAAATTATTTTTTAATTTTTAATTTTACTTAATTTGAGAGAGTGGGGGAAGGAAAGAGAGAGAGAGCGAGAGAGAGAGAGCGAGAGAGAGAAAGAGAATGGCACACCAGGGCCTCTAGCTACTGCAAATGAATTCCAGACACATGCACCACCTTGTGCATCTGGCTTACCTGGATCTTGGGAGATCAAACTTGGGTCCTTTGGCTTTTCAGGCAAGTGCCTTAACCACTAAGCCGTCTCTCCAGCCCCAGCTTTCCTTTTTTTCATACTGATGGGTCTTGAGTCTCCTTGGTATTCACTACCAGCTGTAAAAAGCAGATTCTCTAGCCAAAAGACACATTCCACAAATCTAAGCCCAGGGCAATGTTTACTTCTTGCCCGTTGTTCATCATAGGTTTCCAAGGACACTCTTCTTATCATAGTTTCTCAAAGGTCCAGGCTGACAGGAATACACAGGTCTCCAAGCCAGAGGGACAGAGAGCTGTGGGGAGGCTCTACCTGGCCAGCAAGACAAATAAATGCTCATCAGGAAAGTTGACCATCATCCACTGTCGTTATCACAAAGGAGGATGTGATTTCTTCGAGCCACAGGATCTAGGGAAATCAATCCAACTGTGTTCTGGGAGGCAGAGAAATATTGGTGACATTGACAAGTAGGACTGATGATGGTATCAGTGACAAAATTGTAGCCCACACTCCCTCCTGGAGGCAAAAATACACTCACCTGCCAATGGTGACATCTGCCGAGCCCTATCTGGTCATGGCGGCTTGCTCTAAAAGCTGGACCTCAGCACAGTGCGTGGTGGCTTCTACACCAGCCTCTCTCCATCTCAAGAGACAAACTGACACACAGCAAACAGCCAGAGGGACATAACAGCAGCAGGGACTGGGGAGCAGACCCTTACTACAATTCTGAGTCCTTGTGGAGGATGTTGGGGTCCCTGACCATGAGTGTGGGGATGGTTCTTGAACAGGTCTGTCCTCAGCCCAGTGGGCTGTCCTCTGGGAAGCTTCCTTTCCTTTGAATCCCCTTGACAGCGTCTGCAGTGAGGGAGTGGGAGGTCATGATGCCCAATTTTGCTGGGGGCGGGGAGTCCTTCCTGGCTGCATGGCCCATAGCTATTTAAAGTCTGGACTCGTCTCCTCCTTTCAGTCCTGATTTCTCTCTCTCTGATTATGCAACTCTCTCAAAGCTTGACTGGGCTTTCTACCTTCTTGATAGCAGCAAGCTCTGGGTGTCCAAAGATGCAGTCCATTGTTTCCACGACGTCTTTTTTTAAAAACTTTATTTTTATTTATTTATTTTAGAGAGAGAGAGAGAAAGAGGCAGAGTGAGGGAAAGAGAGGAATGGGCACACCAGGGCCTCCAGCCATTGCATAGGAACTCTAGACGCAAGCAACCCCTTGTGCATCTGGCTCATGTGGGTCCTGGAGAATCGAATCGAGGTCCTTTGGCTTTGCAGGCAAATGCTTTAACCTCTAAGCCATCTCTCCATCACCCCCCTTTCTTTTTGAGGTAAGTAGGTTCTCAGGCTGGCTCATCCTGTCCTGAAATTCACTACGTAGTCTCAGAGTGGCCTCAAACTTATGGTGGTCCTCTTACCTCTGCCTCCCAAGTACTGGGATTAAAGGCGTGAGCCACCACACCTGGCAAGATGTCTCTTTTTTCATTAAAAATATTTTGTTTGTTTATTAGAGAGAGAGATAAAGAGGCAGATAGAGATATAGAGAGATGGCCATGCCAGGACTCTAGCCGCCACAAACGAACTCCAGATGCATGCACCACCTTGGGCATCTGCTTTATGTGGGTACTGGGGAATTGAACCTTGGTCCTTTGGCTTCACAGGCAAGCTCCTTAACCTCTAAGCCATCTTTCCAGCCCTAATATGTGTCTCTTGACATGAACCTATCGGGATCAACAGAAAGGTCATGCTCTTCACCTCATTTTCCAGGACCATTTGCTTTTCTGGTTCCAGCCCCCAGGCTGATGGGAAAACTGATCACTGCAGTGATGGGCAAAGGGGTCATAAAGATATGAAGGAGTGATTTGAAGTGGGGTGGTTTAGATTGTTTCTGTGTCATGGGTTGTAGCTGCTGTCTTCATGGGCTCTTAAATCTCCCACCTGGGGTGAAACATACTCTGTCTACTCACTCTTTATATACTTATTTTTTTTTCTTTTTTTTTTTTTTATTAGTCAGTTCTGTATTCAGCAAATACAGTCAGTTTGGTACCATTATTAGGCTCATCCGTGACCTACCCCCTCCCCTTGGCCCCTCCTTGTTGAGGTATACGGGTCATGCATTGTGGAGTTAGCCCACAGTTATGGGTAAGCTAAATGTCTCTGCATATCATGACCCAACATGTGACTCTGACATTCTTTCCGCCCCCTCTTCCGCAAAGGCGCTTGCCTGTGAAACCTAAGGGCCCATGTTTGACTCTCCAGAACCGACATAAGTCAGATGCACAAGGTCATACTTATTTTTTAATATTTTATTTTTATTTATTTATTTGACAGAGAAAGAGGGAGAGAGAGAGAGAATGGGCGTGCCAGGGCTTCCAGCCACTGCGAACGAACTCCAGATGCGTGCGCCCCCTTGTGTGTATGTGCGACATTGTGTGGTTGTGTCACTGTGAGTCTGGTTTATGTGGTGTCTGGAGATTCGAATATGAGTTCTGGGGCTTCACAGCAAGTGCCTTAGCTGCTAAGCCATCTCTCCAGCCCCTTCTATTCACTCTTTATTGGGCTAAGGTAGTCATGTGGCTATGTTTTATTTTAAGTGGGCAGCAACATCGAGGAGGCAGAATGTAGTCACGGAGCCTGGATGTCTGTGAACATCACAAACATAGACAGGCATGGAGTAGAGAATCCAATCATCTGACATGACAGAAAGAAAAACAAACAAACAAACAAACCTTGGTGCATGCAGGAGCCAGAGGCTTTCTGAGGGAAAATGATATTGCCCTTAGAAAAGAGAAGTTTCCAGAACCTTCCTTTCTTGGTTGTGGCTTGTCCCTAGCCAGTTGTCTCCATTGTGTAAGCAGGAGACATTGTGACAGGCACAAAGGGAAGAAGGCTGACTCCCCAGGTCTAGCGGGGTTCTTTGTATTAACTGTCAAGTGAGAAGCTGAGTTCTACGACGCCACATACTTGATTATTTTCAGTCCTGTGAACATGTGAGTTGAACTCAAGAAATGCTCTGGGTCCTGATAAACTTGCACACAATCTGTTGCCTTATGCATTGGAGGAGCATTTCAGAACAAGTGGAGGGCTGATTATTAACGATCCTTTGGTGCCAACAAGAGGTGGCGGCTGAGGGTGCCAGGTTACTATAGAAACAACAGGGGAATGGGAAAGGCAAGAAAGATGCCATGTGGAGAAGAAAGAGGTTTTCTGGAATGTTACCTGCATGCTATATGTAACATTTTCCTTTTATTAAAACCATAGCTGGGCTGGTGAGATGGCTTAGCAGTTAAGGCACTTGCTTGTGAACCCTAAGGACCCATGTTTGACTCTCCAGGTCCCACGTAATCCAGACGCACAAGGTGACACAAGTGCACAAGGTCGCACCTGTGCATAAGGTGGTGCGTGCATCTGGAGTTTGATTGCAGTGGCTGGAGGACCTGATGCACCAATTCTCTCTCTCTCTCTCTCTCTCTCACACACACACACACACACACACACACACACACAAATTACAAAAAAGTCCACAGCTAATGGAAGCTGATCCTAATATACAAAATAGTAACAATCTTAAAACACATTTATATATATGTGAAGGCACATTCCTTGTAGACACCTTAAAAAAGTGTAGATTCTTCTTAAAAATATATATTTTATTTATTTTGGAGGGAGAGAAGAGAAAGAGAGAGAGAATAGATAGAGAGAATGAGTGTGAGCACATCAAAGCTTTTTGCCACTGTAGACAAATTCCAGATGCATGTGTCACTTGGTGCATCTGGCTTTGCATGGGCGGCTTGAGAATTGAACCTGAGCTGGCAGGCTTTGCAAGCAAGTAAGTTTAACCACTGTGCCATCTCTTAAGCCCTAAACTATGCATTCTTTCTAAGTATAAGGTAGAGCAGATATGCAGGAAAATATTGTTCGTGCTCTGAATATAGAACTGATATGCAGGAAGTGAATGGTCTGATGAAGACTGTTAACAAGCAATATGGATTTTAGCCATTGCAAAAATGAGTTGCTGGTTAGTTGTGGCCCTGGCAGCTAAGTCATGAGGTTTGATGAACTCAGAAATTTCCCAAACCTTTACACGCCTCAGCTTCCTAATTGATGAAGTGAGTTAATGCTTATTCCTGAGCTGTTATGTGGATTACATGAGAAAATGTATACATCTGGTTTAGTTCAACGCTGGGGAACACAGTGAGAACTCAATAAATGGCTGTGTTGATAATAAGCATCAGGAAATCACATAGACAGTCCTATTCACCCAGTGGCAATAGAATTTCTGGCGCAGACTAAGGTCCAAAGGTAAAGCCTAGCCTCATGCCAACACCTCTGACTCATCAGGTCAGAAGTGAAAACATGGACCCTTAACCTCTGGTGTATTAACTCGTGGTGTTTGTCAAGTTCAGCTCGGTGCAAATGCTGCGGGAATGCATCTTAAAAGCCAGTGAATCTGGGCTGGGGAAGACGCTCAGTGGAATAAACACTCACTGCTCAAGCTGGAGTACCCGAGTTGGACTCCAAGACTCCACTTACAAAACTGGAAGCTGGGCAAGGGAGATGGTTCAGTGGTTAGGGTGCTTGCTTGCGAAGACTGACGGCCTGGGTTTGATTCCCCAGTACCTACATAAAGCTAGACACAGAAAGTGTCTGGAGTTTGTTTGCACTGGCAAGAGACCCTGGCAGGCCCATTCTCTTTCTCCTTGCCAATAATAAATTAAACAGAAGCTGTTGGGGGTGGTGGTACACGTCTTTAATCCCAGCACTCGGGAGGTGGAGGTAGGAGGATCTTTGTGAGTTCGAGGCCAGCCTGAGACTACATAATAGTGAATTCTAGGTCAGCCTGGGCTAGAGCAAGTGAGACTCTACCTTGAAAAACAAAACAATACAAAACAACACAAAATGCTGGAAACCATTACGTCTTCTGTAATCCTTGCATGCTGACTCTGAGGTGGGGTTGGGGGTGGCAAGCAGAGGAGATAGGAGAATTTCCCAGGAGCTCTTGGTGAGCGCAGCAGAGAATAGCCGAGCAAGAATCCCAATGAGTGACAGGAAGACCAACCTGGAAATTACCCCCTGGCCTCCCTCTGCTCGCCCACACCCACTCTCTCACACACGAACATGCTCACAACACACAAATAGTAAAAGTAAAATGGAAAAGAAAATCCCAGAGAGCTTTGTACATAGAGTGACGTGGTCGTTGTCACGTTGATGCCTGCGTGAAGGGCTGTGTCCTGCGTGGCAGAGTGATGCTGGGATCAGTGGTCCAGGATCCAGTGAGAGACGCTTCGTCAGCTTAGGTGGATGACAGCGTAACTGTCTGAAATTGTTCTGCGTAATTTAGAGTGCAATCTATGTTAGTGGCTGACATACCCAGTATTCCAGAGAGTTCGAGTAAAAGCTAGGAGAGGGCCAGGAAGCTAGAAAGGGGCTACAAGGGCGGGAGGAGAGGGAGGACTTCAGGGGAGGGTATTGTGTGTAGGTGAGGAGAGGGAGGACTTCAGGGGAGGGTATTGTGTGTAGGTGAGTAGAGGAGCAGATGACTGGGGATGCAATGGCCTAAAAAGGGTCAGGGGAAGAGACTGGGTAAAGGAAGGGCGGGAGGAGGGTTAATCAAAATTTAAGATGTTGGGCTGGAGAGATAGCTTATCAGTTAAGGCACTTGCCTGCAAAGCCTAAGGATCCAGGCTTGAGTCCCGAGTACCCACGTAAGCCAGATACACAAGAGGGTGCATGCATCTGGAATTCATTTGCACTGGCTAGAGGCCCTGGTATGTCCATGCTATCTACATCTTTCTCTCTCTCAAATAAAAATTTAAAAAATATTTATTTATTTATTTAAGATGTTATGCATAAGCCATATGGGAACCTAGTTCTTTGGATAATGGCATATTCAGAAGCCATAGATTGTTAGTAGAAAAATTTCAGTGCCAGGGGTGGGATAGCTTCCAGTGAGTTGTTGGCCACAGAGGTCCCTGATGCCCTCCAAACATTACAGGCCATTGCCAAGGCTCTTCGTTGCCTGCCCATCAGAACTAGGTAGTAAGACCCTACTGTTGAAGACTCCACATGCCTGGGCTGCAGGTCATTGAGAAATCAAGCTGGAACTGAGTGAGAAACATCCTCTGTGTAGACCAGCTGGCAGAAAGCTGGAAAAAGCTATGCTGCATGCAACGCTATGGGAGAGAGAAGTCATTAATGCTGATAAATAGCAGTGGACCTTACAAGTCTTAAGATTGGACAGCCAGGCCAAATGTGCCAACTGCAATAGTGGCATGTCTGTTATGGGGGAAACCAACTGCCCTCTAATTGGACTGGAGGCCCACTGCATGGGAGTCAAAACCTGGTACTGAAAACCTTGTGAAAAGTCTGTGCTGGGGACGTCATGAGCCCTAGGGAAGTAATGCCTGCTGTTGGCTGGCTAAATGCATATATCATGCCAACAAACTGCCTTGTAAGCACTCTTAAAAAATGTTTACAGTATGTATTAATGCCATTCTCACTTTTAGTTAGAGAAGCTTCTTTTTTCAGATGGTGATGACCTCTACAATGACTCAAAAGTCACCACAGTGCTGAGAAGAAGTGACAGAGGAGTGCTCAGCACTGCAATATTTCTATCACACCTTCCAAGGATCAGGGTCCATTGTGGAAGAGGTGACCGAAAGAATTTAAGAGCCAAAGGAAGGGTAGGACTCCTTATAATGTACTCTTCCAGACAGAAAATGGCCTGGATATCCATGACCTTGAAGTGCCTGGTACTACCTACACAAGACCAGTATAATATGAGGAAAAGATGATGACATCAAAATAAAAGAGAGACTGATTGAGAGGGGGAGGGGATCTGATGGAGGGTATATTTGAGAATAGGGCTGGGGAGGGAATTATCATGGTTTATTGTCTAAATTTATGGAAGCTGTTAATAAAAAGTCTAAAGAAGTAAACATTTATTTATTTGCAAGCAGAGAGAGGTAGAGACAAGAGAAACAGAGAGAATGGGTGTGCTAGGGCCTCCAGCTGCTGCAAATGAGCTCCAGCTGATGGGTCATGCTGTGCATCTGGTTTTAGGTGGGTGCAGGGGAATCAAACCGGGGTATTTAAGTCTTTGCAGGCAAGTGCCTTAACCACTGAGCAATCTTTTCAGCCCAAGATATTTTTATTTATTTGAGAAAGAGAGAAAATATGGGCACACCAGGGCCTCCTCCTGCTGCAAACAAACTCCAGACACATGCACCACTTTGTGCATCTGGCTCTACATGGGTACTGGGGAATCAAACTCAGGCCATAAAGCTTTGCAAGCAAGTGCCTTTAACTGCTGAGTCATCTCCCCAGGCCTACAATATTTTTTTACAACCTGGCATAGACGTAGAAATTAAGCTTGTGAGTGCTGGAATTAGTACGAGAATAAAGAAAACTGGGATATAAATTGTTCCTTAAAATTTAATTAACAAAACCTCTGCTTCTTATCTTCGTGGGCTTACCCCACCCAACCTGGCACGAAAATAGTTTCAGAAACAGCGACTCAGGTGGAGTTAATTTTCCTCATCTCCCCCAGTGTCTATGGTGCTAACCCTCCGAGAGGGATGGGTGGGAGCTGTGGCTGGTTGTGAACACATGGCTGTTTGTTTGGTGAAGTTTCCTCTAACTTGTGATTAAGTTCTGAGGGAAATTTGGGCAGAGACATTTGTTAAGGGATTGGCTGATTTGTGAATAGAAAGCACCAAGATGGAAAGGATTATTTCTCTAATTTAACATAATCTCATCCAGTCATTTAAAAAACTGTATGGATTTAGCCCAAGGGGAACAGAGCCAGCCTGGAATTGCACACAATTTGAATTAGATGCTCTATTTAAACAAATATGCTTTAGGTATTTAAAATACTCTTTAGATGCCAATAAATAAAATTTATATTAACAATGAAAATGAAACAACTCAGAAAAACTCTACATGTTATCATGAAGGATAAAATAAAACAAAACCAACAACAGCTAGAAACTTTAACACGCATGAACTGGTTGGCCCAGAATTGATCCTTTCTGAAATCCTTATTTTGAATGAGGGCTGCTGATATAATCTTGAATTTTTGCTTTACTTGGGAGGGAGTGTGGCCTGAAAATATATAATGGAATCAGTCATTTCAACCTTATGGACCAGATCTGAATTATTACAAATCCTGAATAAATACAGTTTCAAGGAATTTCTGAAGTGTGTTCCTCCCCACCCCCCATAGCTGTAGTTAGGACTCCTCCTATTTCCCCAATTCTCAGGGGAGTGTTAATTCTTTCTGAGTTTACTGCATGAAGCTGATGGCCATATTTGTTTTACAGTCCCTACTCCTTTTTTTTTTTTTTTTTTTTTTTTTGAGACAAAGACTCATGCAGCCCAGGCTGGTCTCGAACTTGCTGTGTAACTGAGGATAACCTTGAGGTCATGATATTCTTGTCTCCACCTTCTGAGTGGTGGAATTACAGGCGTGTGCCACCATGCCTGGTTTATGTGGGTCTGAGGATCAAACTCAAGCCTAGACAAACACTTTACCAACCAAGCTACACCCTCAGCTGGCTTAAAAATTGTAAAACTAAGTCTTGTAATAGAGCAAAACCTGAAACTCTAACTTATACACATAAATGTACACATATCACATAAGTTTTAGGAATAATATTGTAGTCACTACGTACCGCCAGAGGTGCAAACCTTCCAAGTCCAGCGGAGCCCCAGACAAGCAGTGATATCACAGCAAATACTCACTGAGCTCGTAATACATGCTGAGCCCTGTTTCATGAGACCTTGTTTGTCAGCAATAGGGATAGCTCCAAGTTTAGCTTGCTGAGATAACACTTTTGTTTAATGTCTGTGGTGGTTAGAATCAGGGGTCCCCCATGAACTCATTTGTTCTAATTTCTTGGTTCCTAGCTAATGGCAATTTGGGAGGTGGAACTTTGCTGGTGGAGGTGTGTTGCTGGGGAGGGCTTAGGGATGTTATAGCCAGCTCCCCCTTGCCAGAGTTCGGCTCACTCTCCTGCTGCTGCTGTCCACGTGCTTGGCAGAGGTGACATCCAGCCTCTGCTCGTGCCATGTTTTCCCTGCCATCATGGAGCTTCCCCTCCAGACTTGCAAGCCCCAATAAACAACGTTCCTCCCACCAGCTGCTTTTGCAATGAGATGGTAACTAGAACTATACCTTAGAAGAAAATTTGCTCATAGCCTTACCCCATAAATCATGTAAACCCCATTCACATTCTGCCAAGATCCTTGGGCAAGGTCCACTCAGAAAAAGGCGTGGGCGGGGTACACTCAGAAGAACGCCATGGATACAGGAGAGTGAAAGTCACAGGTCTACATCTTTGCATAATTCTGAATTTTAATTTTTGTAGTTTTTTTATGAGAGAGAGCAAGAGAGAGAGAGAGAGAGAGAGAGAGAATTGGTGCCCTAGGGCCTCCAGCCACTGCAATTGAACTCCAGACGTGTGTGCCATCTTGCGTGCATATGCGACCTTCTGTGCTTGCATCACCTTTGTGTCTGGCTTACATGGGACCTGGAGAATAGAACATGGGTCTTAGACTTCACAGGTAAGTGCCTTAACCATTAAGCCATCTCTTCAGCCCTTACTTCTGAATTTTCATATAGAAGAAAAGTAGATCTAACTTGCTAAGATCTAGTACAAAAGGGCCCCTCCCAAAATAAATAAAACCCTCCTAATAGGATTTAACATAATGATACTATGTCAGGAATGGTTATGCGATCTGTTGGATCTTAGCCCTGAGATATACCTTCACACACATGCACTCCCTTCTCTGAGGGGGAATTTCATCTCTGCACTTATTTATGATCAACCAAGGTCTGAAATACTGCTAGTACAATGAATAGGCATTTAGAGGGAGAGAGAGAGAGAGAGAGAGAAAGAGAGAGAGAGAAAGAGATATCATTCACATAACTTTTCTTACAATGTCTTGCTAAAATATTTATATCTTATTATTAGTTATCATTACTCTCTTACTCTGTGCCTAATTTATAAATGAGACTTCATAGGTAAGTGCTTATAGGAAAAAAGAGAACATATGGAGTTTGGTACCAGCCACACATTCAGGCATCCGCTGGGGGTTTCTGCTAAGGCTAAGGGGGGACTTTTGTGCTGATTTCAATCGCCTAAGACAGTGGCACCCATTACTTTCAGTCACTCAATGCACCTTCCTGCCTTTATTAATTTGGAAGCGGCAGCCCAGATATGACCAGTGACAGAGAATATAACCTGACAGCCAGGCAGGAGAGCGAGTGCTTTACCTCGAAGCGCAGACAAGACGAGACCGAAGAAAGGGCAGCCAGCAGGCCTCCTCCCATCCCAGCACTCAGAAGCGACAGCGGGGCTGAACGGAGCTGTCGCGCGTTATTCTACTGTCCACAGATGACACCCTTAAGGGATGCTTAGCGTGCTGATTGAAACTGTTCAATATCACTGACTTCCTACGACCCTGTAGTCTCCAAGCTGCTCATTCTAGCAACACAAGAATTGTAAATAAAACACCAACAGCCATTTTCTTCATATATTAAGGCTGTCGATATTGTTACTGAAAATGTATTTGCCAATCAGAGAAGATTGCAGCAAGAATATCTGAACTTACGCTTTCTCTGTTTATCTAGGCGCCCCTGCTCCCTGTTTTCTGTCCACCCCATCCAATCTCTCTCTCTCTCTCTCTTTAGTTACAAGACTTTATTTAAATAAACTTGCATAGCCCCTTCCTTTGCCCCTCCACCCTACTCCCCTTCACTGAACCATCTCTTCTTTCCAACCATTCCCTCTTCTGTTTTCCTTCCCCTCCTCCATCATCCAGAACAACATATTTATGAGCCCAATAGAATGCAAGTCTTGTGCAAGTAATGACAGCCCAGGAGGTCACGAAGGTACCAGCTACTTTGTGTCCGGAAGACAGTGCTTCAAAGCACCCTCGCTCTCCTTCCTCTGGCTCTTACATTCTTCCACCACCTCTCTGCAATGGTCCCTGAGCCTTGGAGGGTGTGACAGAGACGTCTCACTTAGTGCCAAACACTCCATTGTCCCTTCTTCTCAGCACTTTCGTGAGTTTTGAGCTGGCCAGCAGGAGGAGGCTTCCCGCTCAGCTCCAGCTTGATTTCTCAGTGTCCTGCAACCGAAGCACGTGGGGTCTTCAGCGGTGGGGTCTTACGTTCTAGTTCTGGTGGGCAACCAGGAGCTTGGCAATAGTCTACACTGTGTTGAGGGGCTCGGGGAACTCTCTGAGACAACAACTTACTGGGATGGTACCCCACCCTTGGCACTGGGATTTTTCTGTTAACAGCCTGTGGCTTCTGGGCACAGCATTCTCCACCCCCACAGACTATTTCTGCAAAGACTCTCTCGTTGTAAAAGTTATATATGTATTTAATTAGCTAACAAAGAAGCAGGCTTCCATATGGCTTATTCATAACGTCTTTTGTTTTGATTAACCCTCCTCCTCTCCCCTCCTCTCTTCCATCTCCTCCCATGATCCCACCTGGACTATTTCACACCCACTATTCCACCCCTGTGCTTACCTGTCCACTATCCCTTCCCCTTAAGTCCTCTCCTCCCTTCTCTCCCTCATGGCTTCTTTCTAGCTTCCTGGCCTCTACTCCCGATCCTTACTCCAACTCATACACAAATCTAAAAAGTTGAAGCTAGGATCCTCATACGAGAAAGAAAATGCAGCATTTGACTTTCTGAGCCTGGGTTACCACATTAAGTATAATCTTTTCCACATCCACCCATTTTCCTGCAAATTTCATTTTTCTTTATAGCTGAATAAAACTCCATTGTGTAAATGTGCCACATCTTCATTATCCATTCATCAGCAGATGATCTGGTGTTTAGATTGACTCCATTTCCAAGCTTTTGTTAATAGAGCAGCAATAAATATGGATCAGCAAGTATCTATGTTAAAGTGTAGAGTCCCCAGAGTGTGTGCCCAGGAGTGCTACAGCTGGGTCCTATGCTAAGTCCATTTTTATCTTTCTCAGGAACCTCCACACCAATTTTCACAATGGCTATACAAGTTACATTCCCACCACAATGAATAAGGGTTCCTCTTTACCCATACCCATAGCATGTATTGTCATTTGGTTTCTTTAAATTTTTTAAAAATTTTTATTTATTTATTTGAGGGAGAGTGAAAGAGGGAGGGAGGGAAGGAGGGAGAGAGAGAGAGAGAGAGAGTGAGAGAAAGAGAGAGATTGGGTGTGTTAGGGCCTCAGACCAAATGAACTCCAGATGCATGCCCTACCTTGTGCATCTAGTTTATGTGGGTCCTGGGGAATCAAACCTGAGTCCTTAAGCTTTGCAGGCAAGTGCCTTAACCACTAAGCAATCTCTCCAGCCCATTATTTGATTTCTCGATGCTATCTATTCTTGCAGGTATGATATAGAATCTTAAAGTAGTTTTAATTTGCATTTTCCTGGTGCCTGAAGATATCTAATATTTCAAAACTATTTATTGTCTGTTCAAATAATGGCCTTCAGTAAGGGAGAGTATTTCTCCTTTTGAGAACTCTCTGTTCAGCTCCATGGCCCATTCTTTGGGTGGTCCACATTGTTATCTCCCGCAGGTTCTTTTGATTCTGCAGGGCTGGTGTGCCTGGGGAGAATCCCTTCTCGGGAGTCTCCAAGGCTCTGTTGGCTCAGGCAGGGCCGGGTGAGGAGAGGCACTTCTGGGGTTCAGCCAGCGGGAGCCAGATCCAAGCTGATGGCCTGTGTCTCGTTCCCCACAGAGCTTGAAGTTCCAAGTTCCAGCGCTCATGATGGAGGGGAAGACATGGCCACAGAAGCCTGAGGCAGCTTGAACCAGGGCCACAGTGAGGAGACAGAGAGTAATGATGAATCTCCTCTTCCCCCTCCTCTCCTCCCTTTTTTTTTAGTGCTGAGGATCAAACCCAGGGCCAGGCAGAGACTAAATAAACAATCAACACTGAGCTGTAGCCCCAGTCCTGCTTCTTGCAATTTTGAAGCATCCATAGATTTTCTTTTGGGTTAGCTGAAAAGTAGTCACTTGTTTAATTAATGATATTTCCTTCCTTCCTTCCTTCCTTCCTTCCTTCCTTCCTTCCTTCCTTCCTTCCTTCCTTCTTTCCTTCCTTCCTTCTCTCTTTCTCTCTTTTTTCTTTCTTATTTTTCTTTTCTTTTTTTTAAGGTAGAGTCTCTCTCTAGCCCAGGCTGACCTGGAATCCACTATGTAGTCTCAGGCTGGCCTCGAACTCGGCGATCCTCCTATTTCAGCCTCCTGAGTGCTGGGGTCAAAGGTGTGGCCACCCAGCCCGGCACTGACATTTCTTTTGATAACGACAGGTGTTCCTCAGAGTACCTGACCTGAGATTAAGACCCATGAAATAAGCTAATTAGAAAGGTAGTACAAGTGTACTGTCCACATCCAAATACCTGAACAAGTTTTATTTTATTTTATAAATGAATATTAGGATTAGCTAGCCATCAAGAGGCAAACAGAGGCAAGCACTGGGGGAAGGGCATTCTGTACACTAAACCTAGCCCAGGGCAGGTTGCTGGCAATTTCTTTGGGTCAGCCAAAAGAAGTTTTAAAGACAAAAGGCAGCTTTCTTTAATTGAATTGGTTAAAAGATTTGTAAGTATGATTATAGCTACAGTGGTTGGAGCATGGTTTTAAAGGTGTGAATCACTTTGGCAGCTAGAAGGTTCCACAGCTTAGGTATGGTTTGAATGTTCCTTGAGTCTATTGTGATGAGAAGCTTGGTGTCTCTGGGAAGTGTCATGGAACCTTTGAGAGGGGGAGCCTGGTAGAAGGAAGCCCCTTAGGCGTTTATGGGCATGGCTCTAGGAAGAAGTTCTTGTGGGTTCACTGCTGATTTTTGTGAGTGGGTGGGCAAAAGCCCAACTCTCTCCCTTTGCTCTTGTCCTGCTCAGTCTTAAAATAGTGACTTTTTGCCCTGAGGCGACGATGAAGCCAAGGGGTGGCCTTTGCCACAGAGTGTGCACTACGCCACTAGGACTTAAATTCCTAAGCCAGGTGCTAAGTAAATCCCTTCTTCACAAGCATGTGTGAGGGATTTCAATGGAGTGACTCAAAGCTGACTAACACAGCATGAACAACAAATAGTGAGATTTCGTTTGATTTTTCTTTTCTTTTTTCTTTTTTGTTGTTTTGAGGTAGGGTCTCACTCTAGCCTAGGCCAACCTGGAATTCACTATGTAGTCTCAGGCTGGTCTCAAACACATAGTGATCCTCCCACCTCTGCCTCCCCAGTGTTGGGATTAAAGGTGTAAGCCACCACGTCTGGCAGAGGGAGAATGGGCAAGCCAGGTCCCCTGTAAATGAGCTCCAGACACACGCACCACTTTGTGCATCTGGCTTTATATGGGAACCGGGGAATTGAACTCAGGTCATTAGGCTTTGCAGGCAAGCGCCTTAACCGCTGAGGCATCTCACTAGCCCTATTTCATTTTCTTTAATTGAGATAGTCTTGACTCAGGAAATCAGAGAGCAAAACCGAGGGCAATTTTAATCCCACCTCTTGACCTACTTACAGATTATGGAAACTCTATTTATAGCGATTGTATTTTAGAATAGCATGTTATTAGAAATTACCAAAGAGTAATTTCCCCCTTTGGACTTCTTAGGTTAAGTACTCCCAGGTGATTTTCAATAATTAAAGTCCCAGAGAACTCTACTTCCCCAGTGCCTTTGGAAGTATTCACAACAGCAAAGTAGAGGTAACGTCTTTGGATGCATTGGTTAAAATATCGACAATACTCATTGCTATTAGGAGAAAGTGTGTATGCTTGTATCTTGCCAAGTTCAGCAAGAAACTCTGACAAAGATAAGCTGGGCTGATGAAAGCCAGTCAATACCATTCCCCACACTTCACTTCTGTGACGCATCACAGGATTACGGGTGATTAACTGCAGAAGAATGTGTCAGCAGTAAAAATTAGTGTTATCTGTGGCCCGTGTTTATAGGTGATTTAATTCTTATAAGTCAAGTTATTTTGACTTAATGTGATTCTAAATTATATTAAAATCATACCAACCAGAACCGGAATATTCATTAAGATGTAAAGCAGCAGTAGTCTTGATGAATGAGCCTCCAATGTAGAGTCATCCTTTGTTCCAAGTTAATGGTTACCTATGGTAAAGTGTGGATAACTTAAAATGGGAGAAAGAAAATTTCTTCGTAGGTGACCAAGGCTTCTGTTTGGTCAGCAATCCCTTGTTTTGGGTGGAAAGTTGAGTTCTGGTCAGGGAGCTGTGAAGTATCTGGGTTGCACAAAAAAAAAAAAAGCCCTTTCTCTCTCTACTTGCAAATAATAAATGAATGAATGAATGAATGAATAAAGTAAAAACATATTCCACTAACTCCCAGCCTCTAACATAGTTGTTTCCTGGGTCAGGCCTGAGCACCAGTCCTGAATGAGAGTATGGCAGGACAGTAAAGCCAAGAGTGAGGTCAAAGTCAGCACATAAGAGACTGAAGATGCCACCTACCAAGGCGGCCACATCACAGAACGTGGCAGAAGGAACAAAGAACGTCACAGACGCTAGACAAGTGAGCTCGAAAGGCCACAAGCTGCCGGGAGCAGGTGCCATTGAGCCTTTGACCTTTCTCTAGCTCTGGCCCACTCCACCAACTTTAAGAAAATTATTTATTTAGAGAGAAAAAGATTGGGTGCACCAGGGCCTCCTGCCACTGCAAACAAACTCTAGACACACACACTCATTACTTTGTGCATCCATCAGTCAGCTCCCGACAGTGCTTTTCTCCCTTAATAACTCCATATGCTTCTTCTATTTTCCAGGTGCCTTTGCCCCAGTTCCTTGCGCTGGGACACCAGACCCTGACAGGAGCCTGTAAGGAGAGCAACCATGATGGCCTACAACAGAGCCCACCAGCATTGCCCTGGAGAGGGAGGGCAGCAGCTCAGGGGGCTCCCAGGCCTTGTGAGACATTCGTGAGGTCCAGTCCCGCTCCAATGTTGTAATTCAAGGAGGAGGCTGCACTGGGGGGGGGGGACTTCTCAGTCGTGCAGCTGTCCGTGATGTGCCCAGGAAACAGTTTCATAGGATAGCCCATGCTCCTGTTATAAACCCCTGTCAACTCACTGGTTTACCAGGCTGGACTTGGATGGAATACTCCTCCTATCTAGGGTGAATAGATTAGTGTTTATTTTCCCCAGGAAAATCAGGTGACATACCCTAAACACACACACACACTTAGCCACCCACACAAACAAACAGAAGGGAGCATCTCTGGTGCGAGCAGGGCTCCCGGGCTCTGGGGAACTGACCTGCAGCAGCGCCTCTCACTGACGTTCTGAGATGAGATCCCGAGACGCTAGAGTGAGCTTTGCCTGACAAACCTGGGCCTGTGTGTTCCCGTCCTCCTTGGAGAGATTGGTCCTGGGCCTGTTTGTCAAAGCCACTGGGAGCATCTCTATGGAAATCCCACTTCTCTTTCCTAGCCCTCCCCAGCCTTGGCCGTGAGCTCTTCCCCGTCCCACTGTGGTCATTAATGTGTCATACAAGTCCCCTTTCTTGGAACGCACATTGGGACATGTGGATCTTTGAGCTGTAATGGCTGACGACTGAGAGAAGAAAGGGTTTGCCAGAGAGAAGGAGACGCCGAGTGAGAACCAGAGATCGCAAGCTCCTACCTGCGATGTCCGTCTAGTGGAATCTTCGTCTTAATTCCTCAGAGTGGGGAAAACGCTGGCTTAGGAGCGACGTGTCACGAGCTCTAGTCTGTGCTCTGCCTGAGTGCCTTCGGAGAAATCAACTGCCCAATCTGAATTTCATTTTGTTTCAACTGTTAAGTGAGAAAGTTTAAAGAAGTGGCCTGAAGTATCTCAGCTATTCCACTAGCAGAAAGAGAGAAAAGAGGATTTGACCAGAATTCTCTCCAGGACCAACTATTCTACACTGCAAAAGGGGTGATGTATGGCACAGAGAGGTCCTACTATGCAAACAGGGGGAATAGGTAATTCTGAATTTCATTGTTCTAATAGGATCCAAGAGTGAGAGTCTTTGAGTGCAACTTGAGTAAACTAAGTTTGATTGCATATGTGCTGTCATGACACAGTTTCTAAAAACAGAACCACAGTCCAGAAACTTCCAGAGGCTAGGTCTCTAATTAAAGCCAAAGGGCAATTTTAAAATTAGTTCTTTTAATTAATCATCCTTGGAGTTCTGTGGGCTGTGACTATACTATCCTGGCTTATTAAACACAATTTGCATTTCCAAATGACCCCACAAAATGTGGTGGAAAAACTGATGTAGGAGAAGTCAATTAAAAAATATGGAGAAATATGGCAAAGTCTTTTTTTTTTTTTTTTTTTTGCTAAAGTCTGTATATATTTTGCATGTCAGTCTTTTCCTTTAGTAGAAAATAATTAGAGAAAGCTCATCATTTCCAGGAAGACTAAATCATTGATCTGTTACCATGCATTGCTGACAGTTGCTTTCATAATTCCCGATAATTTGAGTCTAATTAAAAAATAATTCAGAGATTGGTGACTTAACGTCATTTGAAAGTTGCATTCCGATCATATGAAAAAAAACTAAAGGTGCACCCAAATTGATACTGAATTATCGTAAGATGCAGTTCTATATTGAACCAATCTGTTTTATTCCAGGATCTCTTTGCCAGAGTCAGTTCTGGATTACCCACGGTACACGTTTGATTAGCCATGGAAATCAACGTCTTGGACGTGCAAACTAATAATATGGGCTTATCCCCACAGACATATAGGCCATTAAGCAAAAATATTATCCTCTCCTCAGGCCACTTCCCATCCTTTCTGGGGTTCCAAACCTGGACTACATAAAAATAAAAATTGCTGGGGGAGGGCTGGAGAGATGGCTTAGAGGTTAAGGTGCTTGCTGGCAAAGTCAAAGGACCCCGGTTCGATTCCCTAGTACTCAGATATACAAGGTGGCCCATGCATCTGGAGTTCGTTTGTAATCCATGCCCATTCTCTTTTTCTCTCTCTCTCTCATCTGCCTCTTTCTCTCTAATAGGTAAATAAAATATTCAAAAAAAACTCTGGGGGACGTTTTGAAAACACCTCCTGTTGGGGCTGGGGAGATGGCTCAGTGCATAAAGTGATTCCTGCACGAGTGTGGAGTCAGGAGAACCCGAGTTTGGACCCCAGGCCGCTGGTAAAAGCCTGCCGCTGCAGCCGCTTCTGTAATCCCAGCATGCCGATGGGGAGCCGGGAGGCGGAACCAGGAGAATTTCCCCGAGGCCTGCGGGCCAGCCAGCCCGGAAAGGCGCAGTAAGGGAGAGACGCCGCCTCAAATGACGTGGGAGGTGAGGATTGGAGTTGTATTCTGACCACATCCCTCCATGGCACACGCACCCCACAGCTGCACGCAGGTTTCCTGATCTCACCCAGACAATCAAAACAAGCTGCGGGAGCAGAACCGGGGTGCCAGTTCCCAGGACGTTCTAACGGCCTCATCAGGGATTTCCAAGTAAATGGCACTATTTTGGCTTAAAATTGGAGTGTAGAGCACAGCTGTTTCTATTCTTCAGCATAGTTTTTGAGGTAGGGCCTCACTCTAGCTCAGGCTGACCTGGAGTGGAGTTCACTATGGAGTCTCAGGCTGGCCTCGAACTCACCGCGGATCCTCCTACCTCTGCCTTTTGAGTGCTGAGATTAAAGGCGTGCGCCACCATGCCTGGCTTGTCCTTCAGCTCGTTCGAAGTAAACTGGTTGATTGCTATGCTTTCAAGACAGACCAGTGGAATGCACGCACAGATATTAGACCACGTGGCAGCCGTCTGGCGCATGGACTCAGGAGTTTCTGAACCTGCTCCCCCATTTAGAGGAGCGTCCTGGTCGCCATGCGGTCAGACTGGACCAACTGACATCCCAGCTCAGTTTCTGAACTGAAATTGAATGTCGGTGCTCTGACAGGAGGACCAAGTCAGCTGACAGTGATACAAGGAGGGAGGGAAGAAGGGAGAGACAGGGACAGACAGACAGGAAGGAGAGAGAAGTAGCAGAGATAACTAACACCAATAGATTTTTAGGACAGACGTGGGTCTTTTTGCCCGCCTGGCACCGCCCCCCCCCCCACGCACACATTGTGAACAGCAACCTGTTCTGCTTCCGGGACCCTCTCGCCCTCATTCCATGGAGACTGGGCATAACGGGCAGGTCAGGCTGACCAGAGATAGTGGCAGATAGCAGACATTAGAGGGCATCTCTGGAGGGGGTTCCATGTTCTTGCGTCCTTTAATAAGAACTCGGGCAGAGGCTGGGCGCGGTGGTGCATGCCTTTAATCTCAGCACCAGTGAGGCAGAGGTAGGAGGATCATAGAGTTCAAGGCCACCCTGAGACTACATAGTGAATTCCAGGTCAGCGTGAGCTACGGTGAGATCCTACCTCAAACAAACAAACAAATAAACTAATAAATAATTAAATAAAAACAAAAAAGAAGAAAAGAAAAGAAAAAAGAAAGGAAAAAAAAATAAAAAAGAACTTGGGCAGAGACACAGCTGCAGCAGAAACCAGGCAGTTTATTGGGCCATCTTCCAAGGGGCGGGGGAGGGGGGGAATCTGGCTGGAGTAGAGTGAGGCTTCAAGGGCTCAAACGCTGTGTATAGTTAGGGCTTTTGATGTGACCTGAGGAAGACTTTCTGCCTTAGTTGTATAATGCGGCTTCTTCTGCCTATGCTCTACCTGTTACATATAGTGCTACATACAACTTCATGCATTGTGTATTTCTCATTAACATGTTGAGTCAATCCCCGTGTGTGAGTGTGTGTGTGTGTGTGTCTTAATATCATAATGAACCATAGGCTACTTGGGGACACATAGGAGTGAGTGTCTCTGCACCAGTAGTGGGGGCCGGTTTTAGCAGGTCTTGACTGCCCTTTTCCAGCCTTCCTTTTTGCCAATTTGTTTCTTCCGCCCTATTTACTTGCCTCACCACTTTCTTGCCCCTGAAGCAGAGACTCAGGAGAGAAGATGGTGGCTCTGTCAGTTTGGTGACCACCGACTGACAAAAGAAAGTTAACTGCTGCTACAATGGATCCCTGTAACTTCCCTTATTCCTGGGCTCCAAGGAGCCTACTTGGTCAGTCTGTGTTTGAATTCTGGGATAAAGGATGTCTATGCTTAACAACTGAAGACTACCAAAAGAGAGCTGGGGAAACGGCTCAGCAAGCAGTTAAAGACACTTGTTCACAAAGCCTGACAGCCTGGGTTCGATTCCCCAGTACCCATGTAAAGCCAGATGCACAAGGTGATGCAGGCATCTGAAGGAGGCCCTGGTACAACCATTCATTCTCTATCAAATGAATAAATAAGTAAATAAATAAATGAACTCATAAGTAAATACTTGGAAAGGAGAATACCAAACAAGTCTGCTGTTGTTTTTGAAGGGTCAGCCTCAACCCACTGGCAGACCTGGTGGCATTGTGGTTTGGGGTCCATGAGACAGTGTTGTAGCCTCACAGGTTTTTTTCCCCGCACTGTAGCTCATGATGTTTTTGATGTAACTATGCCTCTTATCCAATACCGACTTTTTTTAAAAAATATTTATTTATTTATTTAAGAGTGACAGACAGAGAGAGAAAGAAGGGGAGAGAGAGAGAGAGAATGAGAATGGGCACGCCAGGGCTTCCAGCCACTGCAAACGAACTCCAGACGCGTGCCCCCCTTTGTGCATCTGGCTAACGTGGGTCCTGGGGAATCAAGCCTCGAACCGGGGTCCTTAGGCTTCACAGGCAAGCGCTTAACCGCTAAGCCATCTCTCCAGCCCAATACCGACTTTTGATTGGCTTTCTTGTTTATGTGGATGGTTTGGAGATTAAAGAAGGCACAAGGCTTTCCAACCTGTGCTCGTGACTTCAAGGTCATGATCAAGATGACCTCACCTCTTTTATCTTTCTGTAGGCTTTGTGAAGCCTCGTTTATTCATGCCATTTTGTGAGCATGAAGATCTTAGAGAGAAACTCCTAACAAAGGTATAATTTGAGAAAAATAGGATTAAAAGCTTATCAAATACAAACGTGGTTCTGAATACTGTGTTATACTTTGAACAGGAGCCTGATTCTGCTTGTAAAAAAAAAAAAAAACAGCTCTTATTTTCTCTTATTTCAAGCAACATTAAATGAAATTATAGCTCTGCCATTACATCCAGCCATACACAGATAAATTTTCATTTCCAATGGTACTTTTCTTTATTAAAAATCTTTATTAAATACAAAATATGCCAGCTAATATAACAAGTACCTCCTGGAGCTCAATATTAATGTGCTCAGCACTGTGTTCAAGGGCATCTACCTGAATGCAGGGAACATAGAGTTTTTGTTTTGGGATGCAAACAGAGTTGCTCTGGAATAACCTCCAAGAACAAACCAAGCCTCCCAGATTTCTCCAGGCCCCAGTCACAGACACAGTGAAGGTGGTGGGTGTTCAAATGGCAGCTTCTTGTTAAAGCAGGATCCAAGGAGCTAGATTATTAGAATTCAAAGATAATTGGTAAAAGATTAAAAAGAGCAAAAACAAGGCACAGTGCTAAGAAGCTTAAGTGATTAACAATGTTGTGATCTTTGGCAAACTGTGGGTGAACTAAAATGAGACGGAAAGCGTGGGGCCTGAGCCAGTAAAATGTGATCATAACATGTGCCTTGTTCGTGTTCCTTTGCTAAGAGTCTAAAGCCATGGGTGCAGTCATCTTAGAAGAGTCTGTCAAAGACAATGGATAAAGAAAAAGTGGCCTTTTGACCCATCACACTTTATTTTTAATACAAATAAGTCACAAAATAAAAAGTATCAGACATGTTTTCAACAATACATTTTCTGTACTTATCAAGCCATCATTTACAGATTAACACTGCAAAAATTTGAATGAGTAATTCCTAATTTGCTTACATAAAACATAGGAAATAAAATTTATAGGACGAGAATAAACAAATACAAACTGATTCAAAATTCTACTCTTGTCTTTGTATTAATTCCTTCACAGTTTTCAAAATCCACACACATCTACAGAAGGAATGCAGGTGCTCTAAACATTCAGCTTTCCTGACAAAATTGCTTCATTTTCTCTATCTTTTGATTCCTTGGTCCTCCAATATACTGGTCCTGGTGCCTCCTCAACCGACATCAAGCAGCTATCCTGCTCCAATGGGGTGGCCACTCTCTGCCCCGGAGGCAGGAGTTATACCAGCTCATAGTATTTCCCAGTCTGAGGGTCAAAATAGCAGTTCAGGCAGGGGTCATACAACAAGGTCAACACCTCCTCATCTTCTTCCACACTCAGGTCCTCTTCACCTGTGGAGAAGAAAGGGGGACCAGAGACAGGTTAGCTGTTGCCCTGGAGCTCCTCAGGTGACACATGGAGGAAGGGCTACAAGACAGGGATCATCATTTCTCGTGAGGGGGGTTTCTTTATGCAACAGGTAAACATTGGGCTAGAAAGGAGGAATGTCGTAGATGTTGGTTAGACTTCACACAGTAGTACAAGAGGGAGAAGAAACACTGGCTCCCCAATGTGGGATCAAAAATAAACAACAAATCAGAACAGTGTGGAGAAGGACCTGGAGGAAAAAGAAGAAAGGGACAGGGCCAAGGGATGAAGGGGTTGTGTGTCTTAGGAAGAGGGAACCTGGAGCAACACTCAAGAATCAATCAGGAGAGCTGTGCCACATAGAAATCCAACATCTGAACAGCGAATCCTGGGCTGGAGAGATGGCTAAGTACTTGCTTCCAAAGCCTGATGGCCCAGGTTCAAATCCCCAGTACCCATGTAAAGCCAGATGCACAAAATAGCACATATGTCTAAAGTTTGTTTGCAGTGGCAAGAGGCCCTGGTGTGCCCTACTTTATCAGTCCCTCCCTTAAAAACACAGTGGGGTTGGAGTGATGGTTTAGTGGTTAAGACACTTGCTTGTGAAGCCTAAGGTCTGAGGTTTGATTCCCCAAGTATACATGTAAGCCAGATGCACAAGGTAGCACAGGTGTCTGGAGTTTGTTTACAGTGGCGAGAAGCTCTGGTGCAACATTTTTTTCTCTCTCTCTCTTTGGGCTGGAGAGATGGCTAAGCAGTTAAGGTGCTGTCTGAAAGTCTAAGGACATAGGTTTGATTCCCTAGTACCCATGTAAAGTGAGATGCACAAAGTGGCGCATGCTCCTGGACTGTGTTTGCAGAGGCTGGAGGCCCTGTCATGCCAGTGTTTCTGTCTCTCTCCTCTTTATCTCTCTTTGCAAATAAAGATTGCTGGCATTAAAATCCCAGGACTCAGGAGGCAGTGGTAGAAGGATCACTGTGAGTTCAAGGCTAGCCTGGGCTAGAGTGAGAACCAACCTCCAAAAACGAAACCAAAACAAACAAAAAACTAGCAAAGCTTTTCTCATTATGTCCTAGAAAGCTATCAAACAGATATGCACTGGAATCATGTCATTTACACACATATGACATATAAAGCAGAGAACACATATAGAAGACATGTGGTGATGTGTAGTTTTATTAGTGGTGGAGAGGTCAGCTTGCTGGGTACACAGATGTGGATGGGTCTGCTTGTAAGCTGGATGGCCGGGATGGAGAAAACATCACTGCTTAAATCAGTAGCTTGCTGACAGAGTTTCTAGGAAATGGCCTAAAATTCACATGTTTTACAAGGGTGCTTCTGAACACTTGCATGCGCTCAGTAGTATTAAGCACTTTGGCATTTGGGAGAGTCCTGAGTCCTTCAGAAAGGCTGTGTGGTGACCTCAGAGACGGGGAGGAAGGGAGTGGCCCAGGAAAGCCAGCGATGGGACAAGCATTCCTCTCTCAGTCAGCGCAGCTCACCGAGGGCCAGGAAGAGACTGCTGGCTGTGAGCTCATCAGGACTGGCTTCTAAAGGCCGAGGCGATGGGCATGAGAGGACTGAAGGAACAGAGGCTCAGCGGAAACTTTCCTGAAGGCATACATGAAATGCCTATGGTCCAGGGTCTGGAGAGACGGCTTAGTGCGTAACAGTGCTTGCTACTTATACATGAGGGCCCGAGAGGGCTCGAGACTGCCTGAGTTCAGCTCCCTAGCACTCATGTACAGGTGTGGCCATTCACACCTATAACCAGAGTCCTATGTGTGTGTGTGTTGGGGGGACATGGAGACTGGAGAATTGTTGGGGTTTGCTGACCCCAAACAGCAAGCTTGACAAGCTATGAATTGAAGGCAAGACTGTTCCAAGGAAATATGCCTTATAAGTGATGGAGAAGGGTCATGTGACATTCTCCTCTGAACTCTGCATGCACACCGGGTACACACGTCCGCATGCATGCATATGCCACACACACACACACACACACACAGAGTCCAAACTAATTACAATCCTATGATCTTGCTGGGCTGGGCACAGAACAGGTGGCTGAGAAATGACTCTGCTGGTAATGTACCTAACACATGAATGTGAGAACCTGAGTTTCGAAACCCCAGTCCTCACGTGGGTGCTGGGTGTGTGGTGGACCTCTTACCATCCCAGCCCCCTCGTGAACGTGAGGTGTGTGGTGGCCCTCCTGTCACCCCAGCACTTGGGATGCAGAGTCAGGTGATCCCTGGGACAAGCAGGCTGGCTGGACTAGCTGTATCGGTGAGCTCTGGGTTCAAGGTGGAGAGTGATTGAGGAAGACCCCCAAGGAAGACTTCCATCCTGCACACACACACACACACACACACACTCTTGGTGTGGCAGCATGCACTTGGGAAGGCAGAAGCAGGCGGATCCCTTGGGTTTGCTGGAGAGCCAAATTGGTGAACTCCAGACCAATGAGAAATGCTGTCTCCAAAAAGGTGAATGTTTCTGAGGAAGGATGCTAAAAATTGTCTTTTTTTTTCCAGTGCTGAGGACCGAATCCATGGTCTTGCACTTGCTCGGCAAGCGCTCATTCACTGAGCTAAAACCCCAACCCTGTAAGTTGTCTTTTGACCCCAGCAGGACCAATGCATACTCACACACATGCACCTGCGTGTGTGTGTGTGTGTGTGTGTGCCCACATTAAAAAAGCCTATGATCTACCCTACTCAGCCAGAAACAGAACAAACCGGCATGGTTACCATCAGGGCATCGGCAGACTGATTAGGTCCATGTGCCCCGATGGTGAGAGAAGCTTTGAAATCGCACCCCAAACCCACCCTTCTCTTGATCACCCACAACATTTAACACAGTCCTTCCCAGAGCTGGGCGTTGCTGTGAGGGTTGGAAGTGCAAGAAGCAGGTCTGTTCTCAAGGGGAGCGTGGTGAACTGGGGGATCGGTTGGCTCTTGTGGGTTGAACCCGGCTCCATGATCCACCTGCCCCTGCCTTCTGGGATTTCCACTGGGTGAGCCATTGGTGGTGCAGGTTCGCTTTCTCTGTTAGCCACCCCTTTGATGTGAGGACCCAGAGGAACAGGCAAGTATTATGATGCTAATTTGACAGAAGGGGGGCGGGGACCTGCAAAGTGCTCAGTGGAGAGCACTTGAGGAAGTAGACAGAGGCAGAGGGCTGAGGGAGACACCAGTCTCCAGACTTCAGCACACCCTGGTAAAAACCGCTAACGGACAGGCTATGGGTCTAGACTGTCTCTAGCTCCTCCGACTCCTCCATAGTAAATGAAGCAAAGCCCAATTCAGTGTAGGCAGTGACAATACTATCATAGTAATGTCTACCCAGGCGCGTTCATGTTAGCTGATTGCGTGAGTTTTCTTGGTCTAGCATTCAAGTAGACTTCATGAAAGTTGCCCTCTCCCCTGCTTTCAGCTCCATCAACTTCAGCCTGGTAGTGACTAATTCTCTCTCTCTCTCTCTCACACACACACACAATTTTAAAAATTATTTATTTATTTATTTGCAAGCAGAGAGAGACAGAAAGAGAGAGAGAATGGGTGCACCATGACCTCCAGCCATTGCAAACAAACTCCAGATGCATGTGCCACTTTGTACATCTGGCTTTACTTGGGTACTAGAGAATCAAACCTGGGTCCTTAGACTTTGCAGGCAAGTGCCTTAACTGCTAAGCCATCTCTTCAGCCCCTAATTCACGAATCCTATTTTTTTTTCTTTCCCAGTGCTGGGGTCCAAACCCAGGGTCTTGTGCAAGCTAGGTAAGGGCTCTACCACTAAACTAAACTCCCAACTCTTTATTCACGACTTTTTATCTACTCTTTAAATAAACTCTTTAAAATCTTAATGTACCTAAAATTATCTTTTAACACTATGCTTGATGTTTTTGTGAAGGGGTTGGTATAACACATTTAATTGGGAATTTAACCATGGGAAAGATTTAAAAAAATGCAAAGGTGTCCTACATTTTCAAACACCCAAATTAGAAGCAAAGAAAAAAAAATGTTCGATTTCTTATATTTCAAAAGCAACTGGTAAACAAGAGAGTGCATGTGGAGGGCCCGAGGCAATGAACTCAACAGACCCAAAGGAGTTGGGCCTTGTAACTCCAGAAAACAGCATGCTTGCTGATGGGACAACTGTTTCCATGAGGAAGGCAGCATGAGGGTGAGAAGTTGAGAAGACCCTGTGGCACTGTGGAAGGGCACATGGTACAAGGAAGCTGCATTCTGATTCAACACAGGAGGCATTCTCTCACATCAGAGTTGACCAGCAAGTGCAAGTGTCCTCTTGGGAGGATAAAGGGACAGGAGCATAGCATCCATGCACGGTTTTATAAATGGACCTGCAGGGCTGGGAAGATTGGTCAGTGGGTAGAATGTTTGCCGTACAAGTGTAAGAGGTTTGGATCCCCAGCACACATATAAAGTGCTGGGCACATGTCTGTAATCCCTGGGAATCGGGACAGGAGAATCCCTGGGGCTCTTGGACTAGCAAGTCTAGCTGAATGGGTGAGATCTAGGTTCAGTAAGAAATCCTGCCACAAAAAACAGGGACTGGGGGCTGGAGAAATGGCTTAGCAGTTAATGTGCTTGCCCACAAAGCCTAAGGACCCAGGTTTGATTCCCCAGGACCTATGAAAGCCAGATGCACAAGGTGGCACATGCATCTGCAATTCATTTGCAGTGGCTGGAGGCCCTGGCACACCCATTCTCTATCTGCTTTCTCTCTCTCTCTGCTTCTTTCTCTCTCTCTTTCTATAAAAAACAAACAAGCCAAAAAAAAAAAAAAACCCCGAAACAGGGTCTGGACTGGACTGGAGAGATTGCTCAGTGGTTAAGGTGCTTGTTGGCAAAGCCTAATGACCCTGGTTTAATTCCCCAGTACACACGTAAAGCCAGATGCACAATGTGGTGCAAGCATCTGGAGTTCCTTTGCAGCGGCTAGAGGTCCTCATGCAACCATTTTCTCTCTGTCTCTCTTCTCTCTGTCTCTCTCTGCTTGCAAATAAACAAATAAATAAATAAAATTATTAAAAAAAAACATGGCTTGAAGATACCTGACATCAGCCTCTGGCTTTCATATAGCTGAAGTCATGGGTGTCCACATGCACACAAAAACATACACACATGCATGTATACCACATACATGCTTCCCCAAATTACAGCAAATGAACTTGCAGACCCCAGGGGGCTAGATGTAATGACCTTTCTGGTGCCTCTGCTATGCTTCTATGACCCTCATCCACAGAGGTTTATATCCTTCAACTGTGACAGGACTTTGCTAACAACCACACTGGCTTAATAGTGGTAGCTGACCTGAGTCATTGACAGAGTTCCTATGAATGATGGGAAATCAGAGACGGAAGACTGTTTTTTTTACTTTATTTTCTTTGGTTGTTTTTTAAAAATATTTTTTTGTTTATTATTTATTTATTTATTTGATAGCGACAGAGAGAGAAAAGGGAGAGAGAGAGAGAGAGAGAGAGAGAGGGAGAGAGAGGGAGAGAATGGGAGATCCAGGGCTTTCGGCCACTGCAAACGAACTCCAGACGCATGTGCCCCCTTGTGCATATGGCTAACGTGGCTCCTGGGGAATCAAGCCTCGAACCGGGGTCTTTAGGCTTTATTTGTGAGCAGAGAGAGACAAAGAAAAGAGAGACAGACAGATAGAAAGAGAGAAAATGGGCATGCCAGGGCCTCTAGCCACTGTAAACAAACTCCAGATGCATGTGTCACTTTGTGCATCTGGCTTTACATGGGTCCTGGGGAATTGAAGCCGGGTTGTTAGGCTTGTAGGCAAGTCCTTAACTGCTGAGCCATCTCTCTAGCCTTCTTTGGTTGTTTGATCAGTAGACTCTGAGGGCTAGGGAGATAGCTCAGCTGGGTAGACTCCTTGCTTTGCAAGCACAAGGACTTAAGTTTGAGTCCTATAACCTACATTAAAAAAATAGCAGGGTGTGGTAGCACACACCTTGTGTTTCCAGTTCTGGGGAGGGAGGTGAGACTCTCTGGCCAGTCAGTCTAGCCTACTTGTGAGGCTCGTTCAGAACGTGAGAGATCTTGTCTCAGAACAGAGGTGCCCAGCATTCTTGAGGAGCAGCACTCAAGCTTGTCCTCAGGCCTGCACATGCACACACATGCATGCACACCCACTTGCACATGCATGTACATGTGTAGGTGTACAACAAGAAAAAGATCTCTAGGGCCCTGTCTCCACCCTTCTTCCTTCATGTGCAGAGGCTGAACACGGATACACACATCAAACAGCAGCCACCACCAAAGGCTCAGAAGGCATGAGAGGGAGTTATCTCTGCAGAGGCCGAGGCACTCCTGTCTCCAGCTTCCGCGTCTCTGGGGACGATGGGAGCTCCGCTCTCGGCTGCCTGGATAACTGCTGCCCAGCGGCAGATGAACTCGCCTCCCTGCACCTTACTTTCCTCGTTTATGAACTGGTGAACGTGACGTCCAGGGTTTTGTGCACGTTGAGATTGGATATGATAATATGCATAGCCTGGTGCACACATTAACTGCTCAGTAACGATGGTCACTGTTACAATTTAGGCTAGTAATAATGAGACAAATTATGAAGTATCAGGTATCACATTTTCAGTAATGACAGAGATGAGGAGCCAGGTAGCCTTTTTCTCTTTTTTTGGTAGATAATTAGGGACACAGGCCCAAAGAACACAGACATCAGTTTGCCTCAGTGGGACTGAAAGACCTCCAGTGCAAAGCTGATTCAGCAAGATGGTGTTCAGGAGCAGCCCCTGCTTTACTCACGAGTTCTTTCCCTTCTAGGATTTTTTTCACGAACTTTTGATCCCACTGGTGGCTTCATTCTGAATTTATGCTTTTCTTTTTCTTTTTTTTTCTTTCTTTTTTTTTTTTTTTTTTTTTTTTTGAGGTAGGGTCTCACTCTAGCCCAGGCTGACCTGGAATTCACTATGGAGTCTCAGGGTGGCCTCGAACCCATGGCGATCCTCCTACCTCTGCCACCCGAGTGCTGGGATTAAAGGCGTGCGCCACCACGCCCGGCTTGAATTTATGCTTTTCTACTCGACCATCAATGAATCTAGGTTCTCCATATGCATTTAAACATAACCAGGGAAGCTCATCTCAACTCAGTGCCTAGCTTATATCCCCAAAGTAGACAAAAACCCGATACAAGCCACCACGTGAGTTACCTGCTCAGGACCCCACCCAGCCCTTGGGTTCACTTTCTTTTCTAATACTCCTCTGGGTATCCTACCCTTCTGTCATGTCTGCACTTGTCAATTCTTGGCGAGCTGCAAGACAGGAACCCAGAGCCACTGGCTTGAGATGCTTCGCTGCTCTCAAAGCTGGTCACAGTAACTCAGAACCGAAGCCCTGGTACAGCTTAAAGCAGGAAGGAAAAGACTCCATAGAGAGAGGCTGCATGACAGTTAGGCAACGGAGTCCACATCCCATGTCTACCTCACTGAAGCTGAGGGAGATTGGGAAACGTCACGGCTCTGAGCCTCTGTTTTCCTTAAGTCGGCATATCAATGACAGCTCCAGTGGGAGTCAAGTAATGTTCAGCACCCACTGAGTACTCAATAAATATTATAATCATTAATAAATATATAATCATCAGTGGAAGATGGAGGATATTTGAGTCAGGCATGAGAGGGTCTGTTCATGTACGCATATTTAAATATTTTATTTGTGTGTGTATGTGTGTTAGAGAATGAGAGAGAGAGAGAGAGAGAGAGAGAGAGAGAGAGAGAGAGAATGAAAATAGGTGTACCAGGACAAATGAACTCCAGACTAGAGAATTGAATCTGGACGGTCAGACTCTACCAGCAAGTGCCTTCAACCACCGAGCCATGGCCAGCCCCACCCAGATCACTCCTATTCTACTTGATCCCTTGAAGTGAATCTGTTTGATATTTTTATCACTAAGAGGGAGAAAAAAAAAGCAAGATGTGAATAAGTCCAAGAGTTCCAAACCAGTTTTATATAGAACATCAGAATGAATTCACCTTTGAATAACAGTCCTTAGACCAAAAAATCATTCATATTTCAAAAAGTAAAACTGATGCTTCCATCAGGGGTAACGTCAAAGTCACATGTCATAGAAGTAAATGATTATGAATTACTAGTCTCAGAGAACTGCATTTAATTTCTTTATTGATGCACTGGGTGGTCTGACCCCGGGCATAGAAGAATTATATCTCATATAATTGTTCAGTCTTTACTGCACCCTGTGTCTATGCTTTATGGAAAGATAGATAAAACTTTAAGCTGGTGCTATTAACTTAGAAAACTCAATACATTTTTAGAACCAGTCAGAAATCTTTCAAGATGAAAATAACCATCATAATGGGTCATGGGTCTTGATCAACCAATTGCAACAGGATCAAGATGGATCCAATTCATTAGTAGAGGTTTGGCTTTTTAATGCATATGGACAGGGTTTGTTTCAATGTCTATCGATACAGAACTGGAACCTCATGCATTCTAACCGTGGGACTAACAGGTTTTGTGAATTTCAGTGCCATAGCAATCAGTGGATGAATTTCAAAACTACCAGCAATGATATTTACACAAAAATTTGAGTTTATGTATAATTTTGCATAGGAATAAGTACTTTAAACATTCATAAAAGGTTTTGTTTCCATTGTAACTTAATTTTCAAAGCCTCTAACTTAGTATTTTTGCCATTGGAATCCCTACGTAATGAAATTATAATGAAATTATAATATCGTTAAGCAATTACTACTATGATGTCAAGTGCCGGGAAATGTTTTGAAAGGTCATTATCCTGCATGGGGATGGGATAATTTTCAATTATATTCTTGAACAGTGCAAACTTTGTTTTTTCTTCAAATGCTAAATCGCCCTATTTAAAGACTGGCTATAGAAACTCTGAGAGGACAAATTAACAAATAAAACCATTTTCTGCTACCAGGCTCACAGCATCTGGACAGGGGTCCAAATTGCATTTTTACTCTTCTTCCCATCATAAAGCCATTCCTAGTGAAACAAAATTACCTTTCAGATAATAATCTATTTACCAACTTTCAGCCTCATTCTCTTTGAAATTGGTTACCAGCAATCAGAGAAGGACAGGCATCAGAGCAGAACCGGCCTCACGTGGCAGCATGGGCCGCCCTCACCCCTCCCTCCCTCGGTTAGATCAGCTCGAACCCCCCTTCACCTCTGAGAGCCAGTTAATACAAATGTTTAATTATCTATATGTAATGCATTTTAAATGTGGATAATAGAAAACCTATACATGTAAGCTTGGGCTTAAAGATGGAAAATAAATAATAGGACACCACTTCATCTGATTTGAAATCTCTGAATCAAGATATTTGTACCTGATTTTCAATTTTCTGATGCAGCCATCTAGATTTTTTTTTAAAAAAACATTAATGCATTTTCTCTCTTACAGATCTTGAGAAGTGATGGACTATACTTTAATGTGTATGCTATACACTGCTGTTTAAATAGTTCACCAATGAGGTGTCACCATGTGGAGTACAGATGGTCTGACAATCCATGCAGGTGACATTGGAGATACGACTCTACCCAGTACCTGGTGCCTGAAAAGTCTTTTATCAACATCCTCTTAGGAGGAAAATTCACTTGCACTACTATCTGTAAAGGGATGAGTTTTGGTCACCAACAAATGTGTGAAGTAGAAACAGTGACAAGATGCTTTCTTCTACCCTGTTATCTTTGGAAGGCAAATCCCATGTCATGAGCACAGTTCAGGGGCCACAAGTACCTTTTTCAAGGACCAGTGATTGTCTTTAACTGGAAGTTGCCACTTGAAGGATCATGTTGAAGGTTTTAGAAGGTTAATTAGGGGTTATTGCAATTTCATCCTCTTCAGTTATATATCAAATCTCTACTTACCAGTATGCCATGATTCAAATGTATGACTATAAATGTGTGGGTTAGAACTCCAAAGGTATTTTGTTATATGTGAGGGAGGATACCCAGCTAAGATACTACTCTTTGACATCTACAGAACCCACAGCTGACTTCTGACAAGATGTCAAGATAGAGCTAATGAATTTATGTCCCAATTCCAGTAATGGAAGCTGGGCCCCCATGCTGGTCCTTCTGGGTTATGAGGTACCTGGTACATGTTGGTGGGGATGGTTCTAGAAGAGAAAATATAGAACCTCAGACACCAGAAGTGTGTTCACATGTGCATCAGTGTGGTGGTCTGAGAAGAGGCACCTTTCCTGGCACAGGGAGTGTGGTCTAGTCAGTCAGCCCCACGATATACTCTCTCAGAGAAGACGGCCTTGCTCCTGCTGGTTATTAGGGGAGCACAGCTCCCTGCCTCAGACTTAAGTTGAGAACAAAGGATGGCTCAGTGATTAAAGGCACTTGTCTGCAAAGCCACACGGTCCAGATTCAATTCCTCAGAACCCACATAAAGCCAGTTACCCAAAATGGTGGCTGCATCATTTGAATGGATTCATTTGCAGTGGCGAGAGGCCCTGGTGCACCCATTCTCTCTCTCTGTCTGCTTGCGAATAAAATAAAATAAAACAACACAGTGGTCATTTCATTTCTGTAGTTCTTACTGGCCTAAATGGGCAGTCTGTGGTCATGCTGCAATGGGCAGTTTAAGCAGGCATATGAGATTATCTTTCATCAGGTGGTGTTGGGAGATGTCATCAGGGGGTAACAGAGACTGAAATCCCACACAGTATGGAGCTCATTGCAGCACCTCATTATAGCCTCTACTACTATTTTTACATCACCCATGTTGCTCTTTTGGGAGAAGGCCTGCTTTGCAGTGTTTTTTTTTTTTTTTAAAAACTTAAGATAGAGTCTTGCTCTATGTAGCCCAGACTGGCTTCAAACTCAGAATCCTCCTGCGTCTGCCTCCTGAGTGCACATTACATCTGTAATGTGCTTTGCATTTGAAGTTCATCTTTGAGGTACAAAGAAAATCCAAATAATATCTCAAATCATCCAATATTTTAAGTACACCAAAGACTTATTCACTTGTCAAATATTTATGAGCGCTATGTCCTGGACTCTACCTTAGGCACGAAGTACCACAGATGTTGACTGAAGCATAGCTCTTAGACTCACACCATTAGGCAAATGTCAACTAATTATGTAACTGTAAACAGAGGGACATGAAAGGACTCCTCAGGTGGGGGAGAGCAGGGAGCCAGATACCCCTCTGCCTGGTTAGCTGTGAGGAGTCATAAGACTTCCTGTAAATTCTTCACTGGTAGTTTGTATAGTGCAGCTAAAAAATAATCATTTTCTGCTTATTTGATCTCGTGAGAGACTAATCACGGCTCATAATGACACTGCCACCAAGAAGGGACTCCCAACCCCTGTGGAGTGTCTTTGTTACCTACAGTCTCTGCGAATTGCAGGCGAGCGCTACAAGCTGAAGAGAGAGGAGACTATTATTTCATTTTGGAGTTGGCAGGCATGAATAATTTAAGGGTCATATCTGTATAGGAACAAATGTCAAAATCAAATTGACAACTCGTCTTCCAGGAAAGTGCAGTTCACTTTCCAAAGGTCAGCTGGCGAGTTTCCTTGAGTGAGCTCTGAAACCTCCTCTCCATACTTCACATTTCATATGAGCTCCAAGAAAACACATCTTTAGAAGAGTTAAAGGCACCTGCACTCCCAGTAAGTGGTATTTGGCGAGCTTATCACAGCCCAGGAGGACTTGTGAAGAGCCGGCCAATTCTCCTTCCAGTTGGGTGGCATGGATCACAGCACCCATTCTGTGAATAGAGCGCTCTTCCCATCAGGTGCCTGGCTCCTACGAAGGTGGTGGCTATTCAACCGGAGACATGCTCACCGAGCAGAAACTGTGACAAGAACTTTGACTGAATAAAGCAGGGACAGGAACTTCAATGGTCGGAAGTGACTCATGCACCTCCTCTAGCATGGTCTGCACAAGTTTTCTAGAATGACACATTAGTTAGGACATTGTTCTGTGCCCTGCTGGTCTCATGCGGTTCTGCTCCCAGCTGCCCCAGTGCATTGTGGCCTCTCCGTCTGCGAAGGAGGTGAAGCGGTCCAGCTCCAAGTCTGAGAACCGTGTGGAAGCTGCAGCGGTCACCAACCCTGTACTTCAGGGGCTCCTGGGGAATCACATGCACATGCAGCACAGAGCACAGGAAGACAGAATATATATTACCTATATTTTTTCAAGGTTAGAGTCTCACTGTAGCCCTGGCTGACCTGGAACTCACTCGACAGTCCCAGGCTGGCCTCGAACTCACAGAGATCCTCCTACTTCGGCCTCCCAAGTGCTGGGATTAAAGGTGTGCACCACCACGCCTGGCCTACATGAGCTTTTTCCCTTTTTGTTCTTCTTTTTGTCTCAGAAGTTTGAAGATGGATGGTTGGTCCAAATCAGAGAAGCAGAAAGGTACTGAGGTGGCAGAAGGCTAGGTCCCAATCACAGACCTTGAGTGAGTTGTCTACCTGTTAAGGTAAATAATGTGTTGAGCCACACCCATGTTGGTTCCTGGCTCATCAGAGTGCTGGGATTAAAGGTGTGCACCACCTCACCCAGCTCCTTCTTGTCTTTTTCTATTGAGAATGTAAAGAATCTAATAGAGGACAGCAATTTGTACAGGAATCTGAGTCCTGTAGTGAGCAGATTGGCCAGCTCTCTGTTCTTAAGTACTTTGACTATCCAACAAGAAAGATGAGAACAGTAAACAGATCAACTTTTACCAACTGGGAAACTATCAGGTGGAGACAGAGAGAAAGAGAGAGAACACAAGTGGATGGGAGATTGACTGACTCTGGTAACACCCTGGGAAAGCCTGTAAGGTGACCCTGGCCAGACAGGTCCATGGTTCAGTGATCCTGTTTTGTTCACTTGCCCAGCCGCTGGCTATCTCAACGTGGTTACCTGGCATTTTCAACCAGGAGGAGCGGGAGGGCAGGGCTGAGACAGTGGTCAGAGTTCTCCATCCCTCTGTCTCTCTGTGCATATGTTCATAAGGGTGGAGGTATATTTATGTGTGTGGATGAGTGCATATGTGCAGACCATGAATGCTGGCCACCTTTTCTTTTCTTTCTTTCTTTTTTTTTTTTTTGACTCAGGGTCTCTCACTGGTCTGAAACTCACCAATTACTCTAGACTGGCTGGTCAGCCAGCTATAGGGAGTTTCCTGTTTTTGATTTCCCAGCACTGGCATGACAAGAGTGTGCCACCTTGTTCATCATTTTATGTGAGTGCTCAGAATCGAGCTCAGTTCCTCATGCTTGAAAGACGAGCACTTTGTCCCCTAAGCTATCCCTACCCTTCTCTTTATTTGTAAGAACCTAATGATTTAGACTTTGAAATGTATTAATTTGTTTTCCCAATAGATCAGGAACTCTGATTAGAAAACTGTATATTTATTTAGTTAATGGTCTTAGATAACATTTTAAAGCATATAATCTATTTACCTGGTTCAAAATCCAGAGTGTAAAAATCTAGAGGTTGGGTTTGGGGCTCTTTAGATCTAAGTCATCCATTGCCTTTGTAGCTGTGTGACTTTGTGAAAGTTAAGAATTCATGCCAGTTTCCTCAGCTGTTAATGCGTGCACACACACACATGCGTGCACACACACACATGCGTGCACACACACGCTGTCCTCTCATGATGGTGGTATGAGGGCCAAGTGTAAAGACAGCACACTTCTGGCATATGGCAAATACATGGAATTGAGCAATAGAAACCCCAGAAGAGTCCCAGCCTGCCCTGGCCACACCTCCTTTCCCCCTTCAGATATATAAACTGGAAACTTGTGCTATTATTTGTCTTTGACAAATATTTTATGGGAACAGATAAGCCCTTAGTTATGAGTAAGTGTAGACTGTGTGAGGCTGCCTAAAAGCATGCCCTTAACATGGACAGATTAAGCAAATAGGAAACAGTAGCTTGCGATTTGCATGAATTCACCACAAGGCTCAAGCATATCAGAAAGGAGATAGAGAGCAGCTGGGAAATGCGAGTTGGTGAAGGTGTTGAGTCAAGCACGGGAGAAGACCGGAAATAGATGGCTGATAAAACTGGGGGCTGGCAGACAGAAGGGGTGCATGGGTCTGGTTCACACTGGCCAGCACATCTCCACAATTCCTTGAACTGAACTTGTGCATTTGTCTTTAGTGAAAGCTCTGTTTCCCTTCAACACAATGGAGGTCCTACTGCCAGAAGTGGGCTTGGCAGTGGGGACTTAAGGGCGTCCTCCCAGCTACTCACCGCTAATGCAGATACCCAGGTGCCACTGCCCAAGGTCCATGTTCTCGGTTCCTGTGGCTTATTTAGGACACTTAACATAACGCATTATTTGCTCCTTCAAAACAAGGTCCCTTCCTGTCAGCTGAGATTCTATTTTTCTGTCATAAGTAATTATAAATGTACCCCTCCAAAAAGATTCCCAATTTGAGGGGCATAATCTACTTTCAGACAGTAAGTCACAGGGACACTTCTTCCCTTGGGCAGCCACAGAGTCCAGCCAGATGTATGAGTGCTCACTCTGAATGCTCCACAGCAGAGGAAAAATGTCACCCTCCACTTTCTCCTTGGGGCAGTGCAGGAGGGGAGGGATCGGCCCCTTTTGTGGGAGCAATTTATAATGGTTTCTTTTCTTCCTCTTCTTCTTTTTTTTAAATCCTTAGGTATCGTCCTTCCATCTTCAAAATTCAACCCAGAAAACTGTCACAGAGTCTCACTTGAGGTCATTTGTCACTCCAATTATGTACTTCACCGGACTTGGGTTTGCACCCACCCCTCCCAGCTCAAGCCTTCTGTTTTCACCAAAGATTCTTTCGTGTGCCTCCTTCACATGGTCCCCACAGACTGTCCCCGCTCCCAGTCAGACAGGGACGTTCATCTTCAGGCTGTTCTGCACAAAGGGACGCCGGCCGGATGGTCATTCCTGCTTCCTTCTACTGCTCGCTTTGCTCATAGCCAGCTGTGTGACAAGGGCTGCAACTCCACATTAAGAAAATTTGGCAGGCACAGGATGCTACTCACAATGGGGTCCTGCTCTGGGAAATGCAGTGTTAGATGATCCTGTTCCCTGAGAATCATGGAGTATGCGAATTTATGTAAAGCTAGCTAGAACAAGGCCATCGTTCATGTGGCCTCTTGGTAAAATCAAGAAACTCAGTAAATAGGAGACGTTGGAGCTGGTATATCATGCCACCCTGTTTCATGGTAAGCTTTTCTTTACGACTGGGAGCACATTCTAAAATAACGGTATAAAGATTGTACAGTGAATACATGGACCAGGAACCCAGTTTATTATTCTCATATATTACATGCTGTATGCAGTTATATTGTACTTTCATACCATTAATGGTGCAGTAAGTTTGCTGTTGTAGTTATATATATATGTTTATATTATATATTTTATATTAAATATCATATATACTTAATATATCTATAATATATATTAAATATTGTATATATTTATATTATATTTTTTATGTTATTGCTGGGATTACACATTCAACCCAAAGCAGCTGATGGGAGGAAAGGGCTTATGTTGGCCTACAGTCTTGAAGGGCCGCTGTGGTGGCAGGAGACAGAAGGTGGAGCCGAGCCTGGATGGCCCACCTTGCACAGCAGCTGGCAGGAGCAGCAGGGTGAAGCAGCTGTGTGGAGGGGCTCTTGGCTCTAACACACCTCTCCCAGCAGGGCTCCACCTCCCAGATTGTCACCAGCTGGGGACCTGGATTCAAAATAAATGAGGCTGGGGGGATGTCTCATTCAAACCATCACACATGCTTACACTAGCACTGACAAAAACATGTGAGTTATGTATTGTGCTATGATGTTATGATGATTGGACAGCAGGCAATAGGAACTTTTTGGCTCCATTATAATCCTGTGGGACCAGCGTCCTGTATGTGATCCACTGAATGTGGTAGTTTGAAAGTCTGGCCCCATAGACTCAGTCATTTTTTAAATTATTTATTTTACTGAGAGAAAGAGAGAGAGAGACAGACAGAGAGACAGACAGACAGACAGACAGGTAGAGAGAGAGAATGAACATGCCAGGGCATTCAGCTGCTGTAAATGAACTCGAGATGCATGTGCCACCTTGTGCATCTGGCTTACATGGGTCCTAGGGAATCAAACCCGGGGCCTTTGGTTTTGCAGGCAAATGCCTTAACTGCTAAGCCATCTCTCCAGCCCGACTCAGTCATTTTTGATTAAACTTCGTACTTGAGCCCCTAGCAGATAGATTCCTGCTACAGCAGGCCTGGCACTGGGGAGTGGAGGTGATTCCAGCCCAAAGGTGTGGAGAGAGAAGTTTGAATTCTGGTGGTTTGTGCCTGTTGCATTTTGGTCTTTGCTTGCTGCCAGTGTTTGTCCCTGCTTGGATGGATAGAAGTAAGCAGCTTCTCCACCATTGACAGAGTTTCTCCTGGACTTTGTAAGCTGAAATAAAGCCCTTCCTCCCATACACTGCGTCTGTCTGGATGTTCGTGCAGTGATATGGAGCTAAGCAAGAACATAAGTGCAAGCATCCTAACACAGGTGTGACTCTCTCCTAACACATCCTAACACAGGCATGACTCTATCCTAACACATCCTAATACAGGCGTGACTCTCTCCTAACACATCCTAACACAGGCGTGACTCTCTCCTAACACATCCTAACACGGGTGTGACTCTCTCCCAGTGGTGCTGCGAGGCTGGGTCTGCTTTACCTGTAATGCCAATGGCGAGAATTTGGTAGGCATTGTTGTGAGTACAGTATCTCATTGACTCTTTATAGCAATACAGCGGGGGCACTATCCACTATTAGCATATTTCAAGGATGGTCACTAAAATTCACAGCAGTTACATGGTGGAAATCAGATGAGGGCCAACTGAACACCAAAACCACACTCTGATGCCTTAAACTGCATTTTATCCTGGGATCAACCTTCAGATCGGGGCAATTTCCCACTACAATTTGTTTAAGAAAAAAATTAGTATCCGCAAAGATGAGACACAGGTTACCTCATTTTGGATGAATAAGCCTAGACCATCGGTAATGAAAGCAGTGGCATTTCAAAGTGATTGATTTTCTCTATTTGTAGCAAATTGTTTTTATTTTTGTATGCAGCGCATTTCTCATGTCCCCACCTTGAGCACTCAGACTTCCAGAGGACTCCAGCAGCTGCTCCACTGGCTGTTGACTGGGGGGGACGATTGGTGGGCTCAGCATGCGTAACCAGTCTCTAGAAAGAAAAGAAAGAGACTGAGTAACATCTATAGAGCTGATGGTTCCTGGCACTTTTCAGTTCCCTAGGACTTCTATAATGGAAAACCTTTTATTTCAGGAAGATATCCAGATATTAACACTCATTTTTAAGCTGTTTAAGAAGGAGTTGATTACTTAACCAATGTGTTGTTTGATAAATACAAAAAACTAAATGATAACTAGTCCTCTTAAACATTTATTATCATAGCTGGGAGCTGAGGTTAGGAGGATTGCTGTGAGTTCGAAGCCAGCCTGGGCTACAGAGTGGCTGACTTCCAGGTCAGCTGGGTGAGACAGAGATCACACCTCAGGAAACACACACACACACACACACACACACACACACACGTTTATTATTATTGTCATTAAACCTTAACACATGTTTTTCACATAAGGAAATTACTTCATAAATCAGATGAAATATTGTAGAGAACACCCCTCCAATCTTGGGTGAGAAAGCTTAGCAAAGACCCACACCCACACAGTGCATCATGGCTGACAACATTCCGCATGTGAACTAGGCAGAAGGCTGTCTTGGAGATGTCATGAAACCATCTTTCCTTTCTTTTCTTTCCTTTCTTTCCTCCTCCATCCTCCTCTCTTTTGCAGTCTCCTGTTTCCTCTTCTAGATACTTGGGTGAGTGTAATTCAAGTTGGTGATGTCTAGAAGGCATGGGTCGGTGTACACTCCACTTCAAATACCTCTCATCCCAAAATGTGCTCCCACACTTCTTAGGTGGAAGAGGTCATGTGACGGAATGAAAATGGTTTTCCAATAAGAATTCTATTTTGGCGGGTTAGAGAGATGGCGCTGCGGCTAAAGGCATTTGCTTACAAAGCCTGACAACCCTTGTTCAATCACCTAGTACCCACATAATGCCAGATGCACAAAGTGGCACATGCACCTGGTGTTCATCTGCGGTGGCAAGAGGCCCTGATGTGCCCATTCTCTCTCTGTCTCTACTTGCAAATAAATAATAAAAATTCTATTTCTGCTGGGTGTGGTGGCACATGCTTTTAATCCCAGCCCTGAGAGGCAGAGGTAGAAGGATTGCTGTGAGTTTGAGGCCACCCTGTGACTATATAGTGAATTCCAGGTCAGCCTGGACTAGAGTGAGACCCAACTCCAAAACAAAAACAAACAAACAAAAATTCTATTTCTTACATATATAATGGCCCCCTGTATTGTATACTTTTTTTCTTCTAAACAAGACTGTGTTCTTGTGACTAAACCATTTCTTTCTAAATTTCTGTATTTATACTGTCTTTAATCTATAGTGGGAGATAGTTCCAACCAACCACTAAGAACACCAGCTCCCAAGGCTGGCTCCACGTCTCTTCGTAAGAAGTTGGCCAAGTCACTTAATGCGGCTGCTTGTGCCTCATCTGTCAGGAGGAAATAATGATGCCATTTACAAGTTTAGTTTTAAGCGGATGGAAACCATTTTACACGGATCTAGTAGAATTATCACCCAGTCAGTTTCAGCTACGCCACCGTCATCAAGGCAGGGATTTGGTTTTGTTGGCACTAAACCAGTAATGAATGGCAGAATGATCACTGGTTTTCACAAGCGAGGTCCCTTTTGCAAACCATTTTCCTGCCAGCGTAAAAGTATTTTAATGTAAAAAAATACTCAATTCCTTCTTATAATAGTTTAAGAGACTTTAAGTCACCCTTCAAAGCTATCCCTAGATTATGACTAGAGAAATGAGGAAGGTTAGCATGCTGTGTAATTGAATTTCATAATAACACTTTAAGTACATCAGAAATAGTTGTCACAGACATTTGAGGTAATAGGCCAATTTCTGATAAGCACCTTTCATTTAGTCCATTTAATTGTAGCAGACCAAAAAAATTCTCCTATTATAGAAAATCACGAGGCTACATACAAATTACCAATGACCTTAGTTCCCACTAAGAGTGATGAAAAACAGAGGTAAGCAGGAGAAAGTAGCTTGTGTCTTCTGCAGACACCCCAGTTGCTGACTATGAACTCTCCACAGCCCTGCTGGGAACTTCTGCCCTTGGTCTAGGGAGTGCAGGGACTGGAGATGGTGGTCCTTATTTGAGTTAGAAAGGAATGTTGACTCAGTGGTAGCTACGGGCAGTACAGGGTTCACAGGAGGAAGAAATAATCTCACATTCAAAGAGAAGTCATAGACGAAAAGAACTTCTGTATATCATTCAACCAGATTCCTTAACTCCATCATTTCATCACATTTATGCTAAATCAATCAATCAATCAATCAATAATAGGCTGTAAGCTATGGCCCATGGGCCAAGTCTAGTCCAATGTCTGTTTTTATACACTATGTGCACTGATTTAATCATTTATATTTCTCTCTCTTTTTATTTATTTATAAGGAGAGAGAGAGAGAGAGAGAGAGAGAGAGAGAGAGAGAGAGAGAGAGAACACACCAAGGCCTCCTGCCACTGCAAAGAAACTCCAGGAGCATACACTCCCAGGTTAACAGGCTTTGCCGGCAAAGCAGGCACCTTTAAACACTGAGCCATCTCTCCAAACCACACTTAGGTTTTTATTTTATTTTATTTATTTTTATAAATTTTTATTTATTTATTTGAGAGAGAGAATGAGTGACAGAGAGGGAAAGAGGCAGATCGAGAGAGAGGGAACGGGCACACCAGGGCCCCCAGCTACTGCAAACAAACTCCAGATGCATGAGCCACCTTGTGTGTCTGGCTTATGTGGAGCCTGGGGAATCAAACCTGGGTCCTTTGAATTTGCAGGCAAGCATCTTAACCACTAAACCATCTCTCCAGCCTGCTCTTATTCATTTTTGCTTTTCCATATTGTAATTCTCTTCTGACAGCAAGTGCCTGGATTCTATCATCCTCACTGAATTTACTTATTTTCTGGATTACAGAACACACCCCAAATGATTCCCAAATTATTAAGTAAAATAAAGAAGAAAAACCCATGAAAACAAACTAGAAACAAAAACAAAATAAACAAAAAGCCTTAACCTACTGTATACTACTTTTTAGAGTTCTCTATTGGTTTACAGTTCTTATTTTTTCTTTAGCCAAAATTTACTTGAGTTAGTGCTGCCTGGCTTCTTCAGTATGCTTATAGTATTTAAGTGAAGCAGTCATTGCCTCTGCTTATATTATGTTTCTTAGCTCCCTCTGTTCTTCTTCACTTATATTATTTGAAATTGCCACTGAGTACATAAAACACCAGCAATCTATAAACCAAAAGCACGCAGGAAGACATGGTCAGATTCTCCCAACCCTTCCTGACAATCCCTGCTCACTGGTCTGTCCCCATCCACCTCTTTAAAGGTAATGAACTTCATAGTTCTGGCGCCATCTGTCTGTGTTTCTTTTTGTAAAAGAAAACATGGACATACTTGTTTTTGTCATATTTTAAAAACATTTATACTTGTGAGGAGAGCAAGAGAGAATGAATATAGGTATGCCAGGGCCTCCTGCAAACAAACTCCAGAGTTTGTTTACTCTGCATGCAACACTTTGTGCATCTAGCTTTACACGGGTACCGGGGACTCAAACCCATGCTGCCAGGCAATTCAGGTGGATTTACTATCTTTGTTTTACTAATGCTGTACATTTGGGCGTCTTTTCAGCACTTGTAATGAATACTCTTTGGTGTAACTCTGGAGGCATATCTTCAGGGTAAGTGCCTAGAAGTGGGATTTCTGGGAAAAAC